>CM062813.1:426198622-427444960 GCA_031772625.1 Pinus tabuliformis | reverse complement strand
GGGGAGGTGAAGATGTCCTCGTACTCCTCCATGACGTTGTCCATTTGTTGTTGTCGTACAGAGGGGCCCTGTCTGGAGGTCGTGGCCACTGTCTTCTTCTTTCCCTTAGGGCGTATCATCAGGAAAACAAATTTCCCGGTTTTGGAAATGAGCTTACTACATTGTTTTTGAGTAACCAAAGAAATGGTAGTAGGCAGTGCTACCTTCGATATCCTGTACAACTTATTTCCCAAAGTAACAATAACAACACAAGGCCTTGACTCATACATAGCATGTCGCTTCCATAAGTATGGTTGGCCTAATAATACATCACAAACATCAAAGGGATCAAAGTCACATAATACTTCATCTGTGAAGGGCTTGATGTTGTATGGAAGGTAGCTTTGTTGGCTCACGCGAAGATCCCATCCTTGGTGAAGCCACCGATGGTGTACAGTTGTCGATGTGTTGTGGTCAGTAAGCCCAGCCACTTCATGACCTCTGTTGAATGAGGTTCTTTTGGCTCCCGTTGTCAACAATGAACTGTAGCGGGGAACCATTTACCCACATTGAGAGTGGAAGATGCGCTCCTCCTCCTTTGGATCTTCGGGTTCCTCCTTCTGGATCTTCGTGGTGGAAACGGTAGTGTTGGGTTCCGCATCAATAATCTGATTCCCTTTGTCATTCCCCTTGTTAGGTTCTGACTCAGAGTTGGAACATGCATATGATTTCGAAGCCTTTAGCTCGGCCACCAGTGACTGCTTGGCCCAACACTCACTTGTGTTGTGAGTGGAGCTCTTATGGAACTCACACCACTTTCCCGTGTCCTTCTTCGGCTTTGTGGTGTTGTTCTTTGCTTGTGGCTTTGTTGGGTTTTCCTAGGCCGCCCCACCTTGGCTTTGTCCTTTATTCTATGGTTTGGGGGTACCTTTCCCTTGCTTCGGATTCGCAAATCCAAAGTCTCACTTCTTCTGTTTAAACTTTTGCTTGATCTTGACAGCATATCAGTATGCCATGTCGAGCGAGGAGATGTTCAGGAACTCCATCTCGTCCAAGATGTACCTATGTAGGAAGCCAAAATAGTTGAGAACCAAATGATTCTAATAATCCTTGATACCAACTTAGTGCGAAGGGTATGAAAAACATTGGTAAATTCTGGTACATCTTGGTCCCTTCCCTGTCGCAACGTTGTCCACTTTATGTATTTATCCTCATAGATCTCGATAGGGTAGTACTGCTCCTTGATGGCATCCTAGAATGAGTTCCAAGTGGGTGTGACTAAAAACAGTGAGTTCGTACTTTCATCCTTCTGCTCACAGTAGGTTTCCCACCAGTCCTTGATGTGGGGTGCTGCTTTGAGAAGTGAAAAAGTGATCTTTTCCCGACTAGAAAAATCATGAATGGAAAAATATCCTTCTATCATATTTAACCATTTATCTACATCATCTGCATCTATCTAACCCTTAAATATGGGAATGTCAAAGTTAACTTGTACCTTAAAGGGTGTGGCGCTTCTAGAGTAGCTATTGGAAGTAGATGTGTCGCCCTTGGGTAGCCGTTGAAGGATCTAAGTAAAGTTGTCCATCATCGCATTCCTTTGTCGCTCAAGGGATTCTTTGAGAACGATTTTGATAGGATCACCTGCCCCCTCATCTTTATTTTCATCCACTATGGGAGGATGTCAGGATTTGCGAGGCTCGTCTTACAAAGGTTCGACCAGTTCAAGCCCTAACTCCTTATATCCCAACCTCGTTGGCGACATGCAAAGAAAAACAAAGAAAGAGCAAACCGCTCTGATACCACTAATCTGGACTTAAATAGGAATGCAAAAAATTACAGATATAACCATAAATACAAAGATGCAGTAGAAATAACACTTCATTTCATTAATATCAAACACTGAAATATGCTTACAAACAGAATGGAAATAAGACTAGCTTGGGCAATGGTAGCTTATCTCTGAGAAGAGATGTGGCGGCTACATGCCTCTAAACTGTGTTACAATGAGGCTCGAAGGCCTATTTATTGTTGCGAAACAATGGAAAAACCTAAACATCCAAAAACCTAACCCTAGGAGATAAAGCACCAAACTATGGGCCCCGTTTGGGTAAATTGGTACATCAACTTCCTCGAGTCGTAACTTTGGCATACGATCTTCGTTTGACATGCATAATACTCGTTAGAAAGATCTATCTGAGGAATACAACTTTTGAGTGACCAATTACTCTCATTTTTCCCCAAAAAAATGTCATTTAGGTCCTCAAAACGACTCCGAAAGTTCAGGACCCGAAAACTTCCAAAAATAGTAAATTGTGCTATAATTAAGGAATCTGAAAAATTGAAATAAATAATGGTGGGGGTCCAAGTGGAATAGGCGAGTGTTCACCAATATCCACCTGGATCAGTTAAAGAAGAAAATTAGTCAAACATTAGTTATGGCATCATCAAAATTACAGTAGCCCTTCGAATTGGAGAGAAATGTGAGTGGATAACCTATGGGAGACCCCTTGATGTAGGGAGGAAGGCCTGTATACTACCATTTTGAAGTATTTCATGGCGCGGTTCTCAATTACTCTACCTACAACAAGGAGTTCTATGCCTTAGTGCAAGATGTGAAGAAGTGGAATGGGACATGACTACCTATTCGTTGTAGTTAACAAGTTCAACAATATGCGTGATTTGATGCCTTGTAAAAAGACCAACAGTGGAATGGGTACACTTTGGGATACCAAGGAGCATCATTTCAGACAAGGACATAATATTTCTCAGTGCATTTTGGACTACATTGTGAGAGAATATGGACATGAAGTTAGAGGTCTATAACATTACATCCATAGACAAATGGACAAACATAAGTAGTCAACAGGACTTTGTTGCAACTTTTGAGGGGTTATAGTGAAAAACACTCAAGATATGGGATGGAAATATGGTACATATAGAACAATCTTATAATAGAGTAGTCCAAACTTCTACTAATATATCCACATGTGCAACTTGTTTTGGATATTTTCCACCTTCACCTTTGGATATTACATACATGGAACAAGGAGGGGTGAGGGAGGGATCTTATAAGGGATGTGTTAAGTGTAAAAATATTTCTAGAAAAGATTAGGAAAATCCATATATAGATACAGGAGACACTGTAAAAGTCACAGGAAAAATATAAGGCTAAGTATGGTATGATCAACAAAGAATACATAAGTCGTGTGTTGAGAAACCATTAGGCTAGCAAATTAGGGTTGATTTCTATTTCATGATAATTAGTTGTGAGTGTTTGTTGGCTTATCATCATTATGTTATGTTCTTCTTCATCAAGTAAATACCAAAATGTACATGAAGATCACAACAAAACAAAATAACACAATATGTAGGCTCTCCAAGCCAGGTTCAAAACCCCATAAGGGGGAAAACCCATAAAATTTCCTCTTCTTATAGAATCGGATCAAAGTGATATATCCAAGACCCAACATCAAGACCAAGACCTCCACAGATACCCCAATTAATTCCTCCTTCAATCTTTCTTCTTGTTAGTTAAAGCCAACAAAGTCAACACTAGTCAAACCTCTGAATTCTAGCCAATCCCTGAGTTTTTGACCTCCCTAAAATATCAGGCCTATAATTTTGGGCTTCTAATACCATAAAAGCTACCTCAGAAACTCACACATGTGGACAAAAAACTAGGGCAGAAAAATGTAGTATCCCTGATTTTGTGAGCATGGGAATTTTGCCCAATTTTTGTAGTATTAATTAAAAGGGGCAACTAGTATTTTGGATAATGGTGGCAAGTATCATTTTATTGTAGATTGGCAGAAAATTATTATTTTATTAAAATGGTGGAAAAAGTAACTAAGTGGAAAATGGCCCCCACCAATAAAATAATATTAAAAGGAGTCTAGAAGGATGGAGAGAAAATATAAAAGGAGGAGGGACTCATTTTGTGGATCATCTTTTGACTATTACACTTCTGATATTTCATTGTCTCTTGGAGTTGTTTAAAACAAGGGCCAGAGTGATGTTTAGCACCAGGAATTCCAAGCAGAATTCCACTCTCATTTCAAAGAACTTCGAGTGTCTCCCTAGTTAGGAAATTTGGGGAGCTCAATTCAGAGCTTTCATTGCACATCATTGCAGGAGTTTATTTAGTAATGCATTTTTCTTGGGCACAAAGCTATTTTGCAAAGCACATTGTGGGAGAAAGCGTGGGTTAGAGGCTCCAAGATTTTGTTGGGAATTTTCTTATTGTTATACTAGAGTTGGGATAGCGATTTGTCGAGCTAGATTGGAGGCTATTACTTGGGTCAATTTTTCTATCTTTTGGAAAGGGCGTAGAAACTATTGACCAAGTTCTACACAAGGGTTTAGAGAAGTGGAGTCGGAAGAGATAAGGGATGGAGATAGGATGTTTTTATTCAATGGAGAATTTAACCGGAGCTAGAAGAAATTTCCAGTGGTAGATTTGGGCATAATGCAGTAGTATCAAAACTGTGGGACGTTTTTTGGCCAGATTGGGCAATTCACACTTGTTGCGGGTCACGGGGGTTGGAGGATTCAACCCAAACCCTTTATTTTTTTGTGGGTTTATTGAGAGTATCTATGACTAATTTGAAAAAAAATATGGGCGATATTTGGGCCCGAAATCCTCATTCTTATAGTAGGGTGTATTGGTGATTAACTGTTAAATTTGCATCACTTTGTGGGTTCAGTTTTGGCTTGGATTTGGGCCAAACCATTTCTGGGTATTTTTGGGTATGAGGAGTGGAGCTCGTGGCTGAAATTTTAGGGTAATCAAGGCATTATTCGAAGCAAAAAATTTAGTCCCATTATAACAACAACAATAGTAATTTCTTGGGTAGTATGTAGTACCAATTTGGGCTAGTATTTCCTCTAGATCAGAGTTGTCTCACCTAGATTTTGCACAGCTTGCAGTAGCAAGCAC
Source organism: Pinus tabuliformis (assembly GCA_031772625.1). Lineage (NCBI taxonomy): Eukaryota > Viridiplantae > Streptophyta > Pinopsida > Pinales > Pinaceae > Pinus > Pinus tabuliformis. The sequence continues at coordinate 427,440,045 of CM062813.1, read as the reverse complement.
AAGTTCCATTTTCCTTACTCACTGTACTCATCATTCTCAAGATTAATAAAATGGATCAGTTGTTCTATTTTATTTTTGTGGTGTTTTGATATGCATGTGCGATATATGTTTATGGTTGTTATTCCTTGTACATGTTTATGTTATTTACTTTAAATTTTCAATTTAGAATATTACAGTGGTATCAAAGCCATGATATTGGCCATATGTGGGCCTTAAGACAAATGATGACAAGAATAAAAAGCTAAGAAATCATGGGATCCAAAGAAAGGTACAACATGGCAGTAACCTTGAATGAGGTGATTGGGATGCAACAAATGGTGATTGATGTGGGGGAACAAATTATTCATTCCACAAGTGGGAATCATGACCATTCTCAATTATACAACAAATCCACTATGCCCAAAGTTATGGATAATGCATCAAGATGACAAGACATGATTGTGACTGATGTGGAGTTGTTGGAAGCAAATTGGAGGGCATACCAATCATTGGGACATGACAATCAGGCACCCCTCTCCTTTTCAAGGTTCGGTGAACTAAGAGACACACAAAATAAATGGGAATTTAGTGGAATTATGCAGGGATGATGAGGAGGGTCAAGGCAGAAGATGAAAAATTAGTTGAAGGGGCCATGGTTGGCAAGGAGAGAGTTGAGCATACACTCGTTGATGAGATGCTGGAATTTGACGAGGTACCGAGTGTTGTAACCGAGTTTTTAGGTGATAACAACACACCACAAGTTGATGAGGTGTCAGTAGACATCTCCACCATTGATGATGAGCTGATAAGTACAATGGTATCTAGATCTATGATAGAGTTTCCATACTAGTGAGGATTTTCTATATGATGGGTTGTCGATGGAGGAGCAGTTGGAGGCTTAAGTTGAGGCTGTGATGGAGGAGGATGTGCAGCCGTCCTTAGGGCTAGACAATGACGAGGAGCAGTGCAGAGAGCACACATTGGGATTTCAGCACAGTTTGCTTCAGAGGCACGCTAATGAGGTCCACAATGTTATTATCTCAACCTTATGCATTGGATTGAGAGAGGCAGAGTTGTCAAGACAGATCATAGGGGATGATTGGGTCAATAGGGGCCAACAACTTGAGTTGAGTATGGCACAACATCAGTATGGAGGGCCTATCCCATACACATGAGATTGTACATTCGATCCCTCCTTTGAGATTAGATTGTAAGAGGTACTGAGCTAGTACCCAATGAAGCAGGTTAGGCAGTTGGGTACATCCATGGCCGCATTTCAACAGAGGTCGTGGATTACTAGAGGAGTATGCATGCCAGATTGTTGTTGGGATCTAGGTGGGATTCCCCGTCACAACATGGGCCTGGTTAGTGATGGTATTAGCAGTGTGATGGATCCAGTGAATGAGTGCCCACACACTTTCTACTCTCCATCAGCACTAGTGTCGGGTTGGATTGGTAGGGGGCAGGTAGACTCCACAAGTTGTTCGGGGATGTTGGGCGTATATGGGACTGTAGGATGTTCAACATACTCTGGCGGGGGCTCGTCGAAGGAGGTGGCATCAATAGGCTATCAGGTAGGGCATTGTATGGAGACAATGCTCTCTTATTGGCATATTGGACACAGGAGCTACTAAGGCTAGGCAAAGTAGTATCATTCTCGTTAACATGTGAGGAGGTAGACTGCTTAGGTCTATCAAGGAAGATGAGGATGTGTAACCCACATCATGGTGGATTCACTAGTAGATTGGATGTATTGACTCATGTGGGATGGTCGAGGATGTAGGGTTGTTCGGTCATTGGTGTAGGTGTTCAGTGGTGCACAGAGTCATGCCACAAAGTTCAGTGTTTTGCAGAGGAGAACATAGATGCATGGAGGAGTGTCATGTTGTGCAGGCTTGCACTATGGAATAGGAGCAGAAATTCACACCACCTCGAAGTTTCGCATGGAATGACAAGTATTTCATCATAAGAGGGATACCAAATGATTTAGGATGATATGGTGGTTGGTAGTGGTGTCAAGAAGTGCAGAGAGGCGTTCAACTGGGTGCAGTTGTGTGCCAAGGGGCACATAGATACATGTTCTTACGCAGGGGAGTGCAGGGATGATTGGCCATATGTAGTGATGTGTGGTTCTTACCATTGGGATTTTAGAGCGTTACCATCAAAGATACCCCCTGATAGAGATGACAAGCATGCCATTGGGTATAGTCCACCTAGGATTGATGAGGACACAAATGGGCACCATTTGATGATATCCATGGGGACTCACGTGCCTCTCTCACTTCTACATTATTTGTAGGCACAGAAGAGTTGGATGTTGTCCCTTGATACCTTCATCATGAGCAAAAAGACACAAGATGCCCACTCGAGACAGTTAGTTGGGACATAAAGTATCCATGGAGAGACTTCTCGATGGTGGCATTTGGTCTGGGCATGAGCTGACGGGTGCAGGCTTGGGGAGGTGACCATGAGTGATATGCAAGGTGCACTATCAACAAGACAACCCGAGGTTTTATGTGAGCATGAGGTACATTGAATGGTAGTCTTCATTGGCAAGAGGATTCCTAGGCTCTAGGCAGTATCCAGGTACATCATCGAGAACTGGGATAGTAGATTTCGTTGTGTGGTCTAGCAAGATCAAAGAAGTTTGTCTTACATGGGAAAGATTCTTGATGCTTGATTCCCATCTATTATATACATACATGGGTCAGAGACGAGGCACAAAGGAGTCCCAATAGCTAGCTACATGTCATTGCAGCAGGCAGTGAGGATTAGGAGTTGTGGACCTCTAGTATGGCTATGGGATCTAGGGATGTAGCTGATTGGTGGGACACTCCATTTATTAGTGATTATGGTCAGGATAGAAGGTGATTTGTTTCATTCTCAGGTTGACACATGGGGGATCATTGACGTATTCATGATATGGCGAGGCATTTTGTTGCTCAGGATTGGGGCCAACCATGGAGTGATAGGCTCTAACATTGCTGAGTCGCTTAGGAAGGTTGGGCATAACCTTGATTGTCACATATTTTATGGTAGAAAGTTATAGGACAAGAGGCTCTGGTACATGTATGCTGGGCATGGGAACTTGGCATCATATTACTTGACAATTAAACTACCCTTAGGGATGAGCTGGTTCCGATAGGGAAAGATCATCCCAATCTTCCATTGGATTTTAGTGATTCATTATTGGCATGGTGGATTTAACCAGTATGGAGGGATGATTAATAAGAGGAGATTAGGGGAAGCTCATGCGAGAGAAGATTCATCTCCAATAGTTTTGTATTGTATTTTCAAGAGTCCACCCATGGAGTGCATGAAATGGATGACGTAGTAGAGTAGTTTCACGATGATTTGATCAAGACTTTATATTATCATGATGCTCTACTTACTGATAGTATGCATAGGGTTTCTAGTGCATGTACCAGGTTGGATAGTGAGTGGAGCAAGGGATGCTTCACATTGATTAAGATGGCTCGGGACCCTATTATCGAGGGAATCCTTCATGACAGGATAGTGTTGGGGATAGGGATGACTCGATGGGACATTTGGGACCCTGAAATCATTTGCAGTAGCCATTTGTGTCAATTGATAGAGAGTGTGCTTGTTCGAGCATTGCTTGAGGACAATAAATCTTTGACAGGGAGGACTGTAATATCCCCAATTGTGTGAGCATGATAATTTTATGGAATTTTTGTAACATTAATTAAAAGGGGCAACTAGTATTTTGGATAAAGGTGGTAAGAATTATTTTATTATAGATTGGTGACAAATTATTATTTTATTAAAATGGTGGAAAAAGTAACTAAGTGGAAAATCGCGCCCACCAATAAAATAATATTAAAAGGAGTCTAGAAGGATGGAGAGAAAATATAAAAGGAGGTGGGACTCATTTTTTGCATCATCTTTTGACTATTACACTTCATATTTCATTGTCTCTTGGAGTTGTTTAGCACAAGGGCCATAATGTTTTTTAGCACTAGGAGTTCCAAGCAGAATTCCACCCTCATTTCGATGAACTTCAAGTGTCTTCCTAGTGAGGCAATTTGGGGAGTTCAATACAGAGCTTCCATTGGACAATCATTGCAAGGGTTTATTTAATAGTGTGTTTTTCTTGGGCACAGAGGTATTTTGTGGAACACATTGTGGGAGCAAGCGTGGGTTAGAGGCTCTGAGATTTTGCGGGAATTTTCTTATTGTTAGACAGGAGTATGGATAGTGGTTTTCCGAGCTATATTGAAGGCTATTACCTAGGTCAATTTTTCTATCTTTTGGCAAGGGCACAAAAGCTATTGACCAAGCGTTGTGCAAAGGTTTAGAGAAGTGGAGTCAGGAGAGATAATGGCTGGATATAGGAGGTATTTATCAGTGGAGAATTTATCCGGAGTGGGGAGAAGTTTCCCATGGTAGATTTGGGTATAATTCAGTAGTATCAAAATTGTGGGGTGTTTTTTGGCCAAATTGGGCAATTCACACTTGTTGGGGGTCACAGGGGGTCAGTAGATTCAACCCAAATCCTTTCTGGGTTTTTGCAGGTTTATTGAGAGGATTTTATGACTAATATTCCATAATTTTCCGGGTGAAATTCAGGCCCGAAATTCTCATTCTTATAGCAAGGCGTATTAGTGATTAATTGATAAATTTGCATCACCTCGTGGGTTTAGTATTGGCTTGGAGTTGGGCCAAACTATTTCTAGGTATTTTTGGGTATGAAGAGTGGAGCTTGTGGCTACAATTTCAGGGTGATCAAGGAATTCTTCAAAGAAAAATATTTAGCCCCATTCTAGCAACATTGGTAGTAATTTCCTGGGTAGTGCATAGTACTCATTTGGGATAGTATTTCCTCTATATCAGAGTTGTCTCACTTGGTTTTTGCATAGTTTGTAGTAGCAAGCCCATGTTCCATTTTCCTTACTCATTTTACTCATCATTCTCGAGATTAAAAAATGACTCAGTTGTTCTGCTTTATTTTCCTGGTGTTTTAATATGCATGTGCGATATTTGTTTATGGTTTTTGTTCCTTGTACATGTTTTGGTTATTTGCTGTAAATTTTCAATTTGGAATATTACAAAAATTGAATTTTCTCTCTCCTTTGACTTCTCTTTTTCTCTTCTTTTAATTTGTTGAAATTTTCCTTCCACATAGAAATCAAAGTGGATGATGGATAATCAAATGATGTCAAATTCTCTTGTATACATAGTTGTCCAAATGGTCAAATGCATGCCTCTTCTAAGCCGAAAGGTCCTGGAGGGCCAACTTAGTCTTGTGGAGACAATTTGACTCTTTTGACTTGATAAAAAATAAATATTTATTTTTCTTACAAAAAGTCCAAATGGAGTTTAACTCAATTACATTTTCTTCTTGACTCAAATGACCCTAAGATCATGAAGAACATGCTTTTACTAGGAAATAGTAATCAAAATAATAATTTTCCTTTTTCTTATTTTATTTTATTTATGAAATATATAGTGATACAAGTACAATGATAATTATGAAGACCAAACCTAGTGACATTTTTCAACACTCTCTCTTAACTAGGGAGACATTCATAATTACACAATAGGATACAATGATACTCTCAAATTAAAATATTCTCATAATAAGAGTTCATATTGATAAGCATCATAATCATAACTAGCATTGCCAATTACAAAATAGCAAGGCTTGACTGATAAGCTCTAACTCTCCACTAATTAGAGAATAATGCTAGGAGGCATACATTTGGAGACCACCACAACCACCTCTCAAGGCACATACCCCATCTAAATGTTCACCAGGTATGTCCTTAAAGGACTATTCTTATCTTGGATTCCTAATCCTCAATAAATATTGATCCTCTTTGAGACTACTCTTGTCTTGGATACCCTCCACTATCCTCAAAAAGTATCGATCATCGGGATTAATCCTATATTGGGTTCCCAATTCTCTAGGAGTATCGGTCCTAGATTCTTATCCAATCCTTCATTCTCCCTACCAGCTCCTTCACTAGACTTATGATTGTCACTCCTTGCTTGGTGCATGACACATGGAGAATACGGTGTCCACCATCACCCCCTCTCAACCCGGGAGACATAATCATAAGTTTCAACTTGTCTTATTCATCAACTACTTATTCTTTTTTGAATATCTTAGTAGTAGCTTGCAAATCTTCTCGACTCCTAATAGCATCACATCATCTCGAACTTCAACCTTCCTGGATCTTGACTATCTTCATGTAACTTTTTCATCAAATGATTTATCTACATTAGGGGATTTTGAGGTCTAAAATGGGCCTCCTGAGGAAATGATAAAATAATAGCGGAAATAATAAAATAAGATTAGGTTACATCATCAAATTTTAGAGGGAAAAAATAAATAATTATTTTTTCAACTTATCTCCCTATGGGTTTATTCAATTTTTGAGTGGGAACACTCGTTGAATGCATAATTTGATTCCTCATCCAATGAGTACCCATGTTGCATAATTTCAATGGACCCTACTACACAAAAAATGAGAAATACATTAAAAACGTGATTGCAATCACATTTTTTCATGTATTTCTCATTTTTCGTGCAGTAGGGTCCATTAGAAGTATGCAACATGGGTACTCCTTGGATGAGGAATTAAATTTTGTGTCCAATGAGTACTCCCACTTGAAATTTGAGTTAAACCTTACGGAGGTAAGTTGAAAATACGAGTCAAAAAAGTAGTTTTATTATTTTATTATTTTTTAATCTTTCTACTTTTTTACTCCGAAAATGGTGAATCATCCCATATGGTTGACATCATCATATTGAATCCTATTTGTTCTTAAAAAAATTGTTTTGGTTGTACATTTTTCTTAGGAGGCCCATTTTAGACCTCAAAATTCCCCTAATGATCATCTTCAAGTAGCCAAACATCACGACTACTAGCACATGCCTTCTTCCTTACATAACAAAATTATGATTGCACGCTCTTCTAAGACATCATCAATGTTTTCGACTCAATCCATGTGCCCCCATATCAAATTAAGCAATTGCTAGTACAATATCATCAAACAAGTTATCTCAACTTCTATCTTTCTAGCTTCTTCACATACTTCTGCAATATGTCCTTTTAGGAAAGCAAACCATCTCCCATCATTATCAGAGTTGCCAAATCACAATAGCTTCTAGTCAAGGTGTAGAATTCTTCAAATTCTTTCTACCTTCTCCCTCTGAGGTCAACATTCCTTTGCATGGTCTATCTTCATATTGTAATAGAGTTTTGCTTCATTCTCTTCAACTTTCAATCATCAATCAATGTACTGTTCCTGGAAAAAACCAATTAGTTGCTGGTACAACAACATCATAACTCTTCAACTTCTTTGCTTAAAGACATTGCCCTAGATCAAATGTCATCTCTTTTTGTCACCAACTTCTTAGGGTTTTCCACCAAGATTTAAATATAATATCGACTAGGGTCTTTACAACTCCCTCTTCCCATCTGAGGTAAGTGAACTTCTTTCCCTCTAATAGACTTCTTTGATGCAAGCTTCAAGTTTCTCCCTTCAGCTTAACCCTTTGCCACATTCTTCCACTTCTTCCTTCTACTAGTCAAGCTTTAGATAAACCTTGTCTTGAACTGCAACCTTTATTAGAAGACAATGAAATTACAAAAAAGACAAGGCACAAGGATGATAAACAAGGAAATATAAATTACCTTTTTTTTTAAAGGATTAGTTCCGTCTTAATCTTGGACATGTTCACCAACCTTGCTCTCACCTTAAACATTGAGGGTTAGATCTATATTAAATAATGAACATGATTAGATAAGTTGTGGCTCTTAGGGTTCTTCTTGATCCAAACTATGAAAGAATTCACAAACTCTAAATTCCAAAATTCTTCACAAACTGCAACTTCTACAAACCCTAGATTCTCAAGGTATTCAAACGATCCAAAAGGATCAACTGCAAAACCCTAGTGACACTATTTCATTTCTTGATCTCAAGACTTAACCTTCACATTCAACTAAATACTTGGAGTTCTACCATATCAAAAATTATATGTCAATGTCTATGTTCTATATTTATGCAAACACTTTTACTATCTTTCAAATGAGCATCATGATCTAGTGAACTTGACACATATAATGAAATGCACACAAAAACTATACATACCTTTACAACCTTACCTTATCTTTTCTTTGCAAATATCTAGTTTTACTTCAAGTGCTGACATTCTTCAACAAATGTTTATCTTCAACAAAGGTGCCTTAGTTCTTTGTCCTTCAAGCTGGGGTATGATCAACAAAGTTCTTTGTTTCTTACAAGATATTGGTCTCTAATGATGTTCTACATAGTTCTGGTCCCTTCCTCAAGTTATATATCACAACAAGGCGACTCAAATTCATTTTGTTTGCAACTATGTTTTATTTATTTCAGGTCACATACAAAGTGAGATCCAATCTTCTATTATGTATGGGACTCGAGACCGTTTCATGTGCCAAATCTACTCAAATATCTTGATATGGTCCTTGATGTTACATGTATTGGTGTTTCAGAGATAAACTTCATAGTTCTGAAACAAGTATCATCACCTTTGCCCAATGCTTCAAAATAAAGTTTAGACCTGCTTTAGGATGTATAATAGAATTCATCCTATACTTAGAGATGATTGTCCATTCTTCTGCCTAGAATTACTTGACCAACCTTAACTTGTATTAGATTCCTCTAGTCTTTCAAATTGATGTAGACTTTCCAAATAAGACTATAGTGTTGTAGAAAATCTCGGATGTATATGATTGACATCATTATGAATGCTTGTTTTGTAGCCTATATTTGCATCAAATTATCTCTCCACAATGAATATTGAAATTATCATAGATAGTTCAAATGTCTCAAAGAGGGCTCAGATACTTCTTATCCACCACATTCTCGACCTTGTCACACGGAATAAGTCGATCTTGCAGACAAGATAGACCTTCCTAGAATCTAAAGAAGACCTAATGACAAGCAAACCAAGCTGGCCTGTAAGTGCGGTCATCATAACATTTTGAAAATGATGCCCATGATCAATGATTATCGCTTGCGGGACACCAAACCTTGCAATTATATGATTGAACACGAAAATTGCAGCTGTCTTGCCGTCTGCCTCAAATGTAGGCATCGCCTCGACCCACTTGGTAAAATAATCTACCGCAAGGATGATATACACATGCCCCTCGGCCGAGTGAGGGTTACATGTAATAAAATCGATACCCCATTTGGAAAAAGGACCAACGGCAGTTATAGGGTGGAGAGGAGCAGGTGGAGCGCGCATCTTTCGATCAAATATTTGGCAGTTGTGGCATTTTCAGACCGTAGTAATACAATCTTTAAATAAAGACGGCCAGAAGTAGCCAGCGCGCAATATCTTTTGGGCTGTGGCATACCCAGACATATGACCGCCACACGCTCCAGAGTGACAGTCATTTAGAACCCTTTCAGCTTCCTCGTGAGTTATGCAACGTCGAAAAACAGAGTCCGCCCCACGGTGATAAAGAGTATCTCCAATAATCCTGTATTGTTGGGACTGGAATCAAATTTTCCGATGTTCTGACCTTGAAATTTCTGGCCGAAAGGATTGGTTCTGGAGATAAACGATGATATCCCCATACCACGGATCTAAAGTACTGATTAGAAACAAGGATTCGTCTGCAATGGGCTCCTCCGCCACAGTTTCCGTATCAGTACGCGGGAAATCTCACATTAACTCCGCAAAGACTAAAGATTTCTTAGACTTAGATTTCTCAAATTCCAAGTTGAACTCGTGCAGGATAACAATCCATTTAGAGTACTTCCCCCTAGCAATTGCTTGGTCAAAATGTAGATCATAGGGTTGCAATCCAAAATTACTTTAGTTTTACGTAGTAAAATGTAGTGATGAAAACATTGGACAGCTTGAACAGCTGCCAATGCCAATTTCTCCACATGTGAGTATTTTAGCTCAGTTGGATTTAAGGTTCGACTAAGGTAATATATCACATGCTCAATTCCAAATTCATCTTCCTGAACTAAGACCATTCCAATGGTGGAATGAGAGGCGGCGAGATACAAGAAGTAATCCTGGTTGTAGTTGGGAGGATTCAATAACGATGCATGGGTCAACGCGTGTTTGAGTGCATCAAAAGATTTCTGAGCTATCTCATCCCAATAGAATGGAGTATTATGTTTCAATAACCGGGTAAAACCCTTTGTAACCTCGATGTAGTTAGGAATGAATCGTCATAAAAAATTTGCTTTCCCTTGCAAACTTTGGAGTTGGCAAAGACTCGAAGGAGGAGGCAATTTGACAATAGCTTCGACCTTCGAGGGATCGACGCGAATGCCGGCTTTCGAAACTACAAACCCTAGCAATCGACCCGTTTCTATACAAAAGACACATTTGTGTGGGTTCAACCGAATCCGATAATGCCTACACCTCATAAATATTGCTCGTAAATGGACGAGGTGATCAGCTTGATCTAATGAATGAGCAGGCAAGTCATCGAGATAGGGTTGCACAATGTGCTTGATGTCATGAAACGCATAAGACATGGCCCTTTGAAAAGTTTCTCTAGCATTCTTGAGCCCAAAAGGTAACTTGCAATAAGAAAATGTCCCCCATGGAAAAATGAAAGCCGTTTTTGGTTGATCGGCAGGTAGAATGTTGATTTGATTGTATCCGAAAAAACCATCCATGAAGGAGAATATTTCGCTGTCGGCACAATCATCAATGATTTGATCGATATAGGGAGTTGGGTAATTGTCCTTTGGATAGGCTCGATTGATGTCCCTATAATTGATGCATATTCTTATTGTTCCCTGCTTTTTGTTAACCGGAACAATATTCGATACCCAATCCGTTAACGGGATCGGATAAATGAAACCTGCTTTGAGTAATTTTTCAACTTCTGCTTTCATTGCAACAGCTTTTCTTGGGTGAATCTAACGCAAACGTTGCCGCACGGGTTTAGCGTCCGGGTAAGTCTTGATCTCATGAACAACAATCGCGAGATCAATTCCTGGCATTTCCTCATAGGATCAGGAAAACACGTTGCCGAATTCTTGAAATAGGGCTTTATATATTTGAATTTCGTCATCTGTACACAAGGCACCTATATGAATGTTCTCAACAATTCCAGGCTTAACCGAAATGTCAATAGGAATAGTTCGAGAGATGTTTCCCAAATTTAACTCTGAATCTAGATGTTTCATTGGATTCTGAGGTTACTTGACATATTCAGTTGTAAAAATTGATGAAAAATCATTTTCAAAATGATCATTCTCGGGTAAAAACGAAGATCTATGATGGAGATCTTCCCATGGTAAATCATCTACACATAGGATTTCACAAATTTTCTCATCAGAGTGAACAAGTTTAGAAAACGTGATCGAATCCGAGCTTGATGTGAAAAGTGATTCTTCACGGACCACATTCATTAGGTCAATTTCGGTTGAAAATGGGTCGGTAAATGATTGCACAGCCTCATATGCAATTTCATATGGACTCAAAGGCATGACATCATCAAATGAGTCTATCTCAGATTCAGAAGGAATGATCCAAGAATCATCATAAGCAACGGTGTCTGACGTAATCATATGAATGGTTGCAAATGAAGATGATGTGTTGATCGGAGGAAAAGGAAAAGTTCCCAGTAAACCGGCATCTTTAACTAGTCCTACTCCAACATCCTTATACGGGATAGTCGTTTTACCGACATGATGAATACTTTCAGAAGAGGCTGGGTCGGATGAAAAGTAAGCCAGTTGGTCTATTGTTACGATCTTTCCATTATGAGGAAATTTTATAACCCGAAAGACCAACGAAACGACCGCTGTCATAGCGTAAGACCAACTTCGACCCAAGAGAAGGTTGTAATCTAGAGGGGCATCAACCACCTCCACATCTAGATTAACGGTTTTTCCTTCAACCCCTATAGGCAAATCCTGTAGAATGCCAAAAGGATGAAACCCACGGCCATCAAAGGCCTTTAGAATTGTCGGGGATTGATTTAGCGAAGGAGAACCAAGCGATCTCCAACACTGTATCGACATAATACACGTTGAGGCTCCCTCATCAATTACAGTCCGATGAATAGGCCTGTTTTTTACTATCACTGGAATTTGGAAAGCCATTTGATGAGGTAAACGCGGTGTACTATTTTCTAGATCGAAAATTATTAGGTTCGAGTCCTGAACGTCAACAGCTCCTATAGCCGACAAAAGTAATTTGCGCTATGCTGGACATGATTGCAGCACCTCCAAAGCCGACATTGCTGAGGGTGAAATAGCTAAATCCTCAACAATGTTATAGTTCTGAGCCGCTCTCGCATGTGGATTGAAAGCTGATTTTCGAAGTATACCCTTGGCGGGCGGTTTGATTACCAAGTCTGGATTAGGTTTCTCGATCTATAGTGGATCGGAACCGGGAGCTGAGGTTGATGGATTAGAATGAGAAGATTCTGCTTCTTTACCATCAACAGGACTTTTACTACCATAATCTTGTGATCGAGTCACAATCCTAACATGGGACATCATCAGTATGGGTTCTTCATTGGCACTCGAGGAAGAACCTATCATCTTACTGTCTTGAGCTGGAAAAGGATCCTTCAAAACAGCAGGAGCTTGGGAACCTTTGACAATCTTCGCAACCTCTGCACGATGAGGGCAGTCTCTTGTAAAATGTTCATCGTCACAAATGAGACAAGGATAACGAGGTTTGCGTTTTTCATCATTGGATTCCGATTTTTCAGGTTTCTCCTTTGAATTTTTGTCCGTTTTATTCTTCTTCTTTCCTTTCTTCTTCCCACCGGATTTTGATTTGGCTGTAGATGACTCTACAACGTGGATATCGGCGGAAATCTCTGCAAAAGAATCTCCTGTTGGGGAATCAGGCAAGGTTATGATAGGAGAAGATCCTTGGAAGACTTCTTCTTACTTTTAGTGTTAACGTACCAATCATACCATCGGCAGCATGAGATCCCGAAGGAGCTACAACGATTTGATTTTGCTTGGGCAGATCAAGGATTTTCTCGTGTAATGTACCTGACTGAGTATAGACCAAGTCAAGGTACTGTGCTTGAGCAATTACTTTCTCTTCAGTAACAACTCCGGCTTTAGCTACATCTTCAGTGATCTTTGGCAACAAAGATTTTACAAACCACTCAGCCAAGATCTGATCCGGAATAAAAACCTTCACTAAACGCCATCGACGTCTCCACTCATGAATATGATCTGAAATGTAAGTGGACGTCGATTGTTTTAACAAAGTTAACAATTCCGTGCCATTGTCATATCGTACTGGCAACTGAAAATGAGTTAAAAACGAGGTAGCTAACTGACTAAAATTATAAAAAATGCCTCGCGGTAACTCAATGTACCACTTGGCTGCGAGACCAATTAGAGTGCGCTGGAAAAGTCTTAGACGGATTGAATCATCTGAAATGGAGTTAGACGCACACCAGAGGTGGTAAGTCATCACATGGTTCGATGGGTCCTCTCCTGATTTACCTTCGAACTTAGGAATGTCACTAGGCAACTTATTCGACATTGGCGGCCAAAATGGAAGATAATTAATGGGATCATTTGTTAGGCGCGACAAGTCAGGCAAGTCCAAAGTTGCAATAAATGGTAACTGACGATTAGGGTCCCTAAAACTCTGGGTCATGAGACCAGCCCCAGGAGGAGTATATCCGAGATAACTAGGAATAGGAATTGCATTTGGGATATTGTATCCTCCCAGAAAACTAGGATTAACCGGACCATACTGGGGTTGCTGAGGTTGTTGATAAGTGTACCCAGGGTACGTTTGATACTGATAGACTGGCTGCTGCACAGCAGGACCGAATTGGTACTATCCCCGGTATGGTTGATAAGTAAATTGTGGTTGACTTGTGACAACCGTACTTGAACCTGGTTGTCCTACAGGCATCTGAACCGAAGTTTGAATCGTAGATCTAGATGGTGGTAAAGATGTCTGAGGAGTAGATACAGGAACAGTAGAAACCGGAGCTGTCGATACTCCGAAAGTAGGTGGGGTATATTGAACAGATGTTGCGGCAGTTGTAGCAGTCGTTTGAGGTGGAGTACGAGGCGTACTAGGCCCAGGCTGAGAAACTACCGAAGGTACAGAAGTTTGAATGTTAGACTAGACTGGTTGCTGGGGTGTACCAGAAACTAAGGGTTGTCCAGTTTGAGATGACAACTGTACATTTGGCTGCAACACCTGTTGAGTTTACGATGGATCCCACACTATATTCATCCCGGGGTACGGACCCATAACAGGTTGAGAATATTGAGGACCATAACCGGGTTGAGGGTAGGATTGATAATTTAAAGGTACATTTCCCGTTCCTTGAACATACGTTTGACCAGAGGGTGGTTGGAAACCTTGGTTCGAGTACTGACCTTGGGGTTGATACCCTTGAGGCACGTACTGATACTGGGGTTGACCTTGAGGTATAAATTGATACTGGGGTTGACCTTGGGGTACATATTGAGTCTGGGGTTGACCTTGAGGAACGTACTGTCCCGTAGGTATATACTGTCCTTGAGGTTGCCCCCCAGACACAAATTGGGTACCTTGAGGTTGCCCCCCAGGCGATAATTGAGGCTGTCCCCCAGGCGGTAACTGGCCACCTTGAGGTTGAGGATTGGGAATAGAACCTGACATATGAAAATGTCTTCTACGCTCAATGGCTTAGTACCATTGCTTCCAGTTAATAACCCTTACTCAATGGGTTGAGGAGATGCTCCCAAAAAAGTACCAGAGATTGACTGATACCCAGAGGGAACAGAAGGACCGTCGTACAAAAAGGATTCAGGCAATTGAGTAAACATGGACAACTGTCTTGACATATTTAATGGAGGATAATAGCCTCTAGGTGTTGGGTGATAAGGAACACGAGTTGGTGAAAAACTTAACCCTGGGTTTTCTAAGAAATTAGTCAAAGAAAGATACCAAGTACTGCTCCTAGGTGGACTGTAAAAAATTGATTCACGCTCCCTTAGTTCAATAACAGGTTGATTTTCAGGGATAGGGATGCCTACTTCTTCTTCCGGAGTAGCAAGTTCTTCAATAGCTATAAGTCCAGAAGGAAGATCTTGGGTGATTACTCTTTCTACCCTAGGTGAACCAGGACCACTAGAAGCTGGAGAAGCAAACCCCGATGTCGGAGTAGCAGCAAATTCACTTTCAGGCTCAGATATTTCAGGTTCCTCACCTATATCACTAGTAGATGAAAAGCTACCAGTAATTTCGGAAACAGACACTGACTGAGGATTATAGTCTGCTACTAACGCTTGAAAATCAGGATGTACTACCAAAGAAGATTGTCCTTCTTCAAGTGACCCAACTCTACTGTCTCTAGGAGTTACGAGGACTTTCAAGCCTTCAAGCTGGCTCCGTGAAAACTCAGGAGGTTGGCCCCGAAGTCTACGGGACTTCCTCGGTAATTCAGCCACAGTTTAAAACTTTTAACTACTTCACACGCAAACAAAGTAAAATCTCAATGAAAACCACCTAAAGCCTCTAAAGAACCAAACAAATTTGAATCACACGCCTAAAGAATCTAGGAGATCAAACACACACAAACAGTAACTTTCCGTACTAAAAACACTAGTTGGTGATGAAATCCAACATCGTAGAGTTCAATATAGAAATGGCGGTTGGAACAGTTACCCCGGCAACCTGCTTAATGAATAGACTAGCACAAGTTCCTCCACTTAACCGTCTCGAGTGAAGAGAACCCCCCAGAAAATCCAAGTGAGTCTAGCCGACGTCTGCTCCAGGTACAGTGGGATCTTCCCACCACTATCACCTCAGGAAGAATCCTAAAGAATATGGCCACTAAGGTTACCAACTGAAACAAATATACTTGGGGGAACAGTCTACGATCTGATACGCACACAAGGGCAGAGTAGCAAGCTCAATCCCCTTGAAGGCTCTTTGACATAATCCAAGGTTTACCAACAAGTGACCCCAGGTTCCTCGACAATGGTTAATCCGAGGTTTACTGTTTTTAATACATGAATATCTGGCGTTGTTCCCAATGAGGAAGGATTGATTCCCACACTGGTTCGGACACGATCTCGTGCTTCTCCTTTAAGAGGAGCTTTCCCAGAGCATAAATGCAACAATTGGATTTCTTCCTTACCACAAGATACAACTACTTGTTTGTTTTTACTGTCTTGGAGAGTTAATTACTCTCCTACTCCAAGACAGTAGCCTAAGCTAAGTTGGTGTATCAGAGCCCTAGAAATAAAAACGTTGCTAGATGAATTTTACTTTAAGCGTTATTTTTATTGGTTTTTGTTTAAGTCAAAAGGGTGCGGAGATGAAACTCGTGGTATGAAGACTCGACTCAAAATCACTAAAAATGCACCTAAGATGATTTAAACAATCTTTTCTCTTCGATGAACTTCTAAACTAAGAAAGAGTTTGAGAATGCAAATACTTTGTAAACACAAATCCTTCTTAACAAACAACTTAAAAGAAGAGCTTTTGTCCTTTCCAATGCACTCAAAACGAGACAACTAGTTATTTCACAAAAATTTCCCTTTTTCGTTTCAAAGCACTCAACCACTACAAAAAACAAACTTTTTCCCAAAAGAGATTTTTTTTTATTTTTTATAAAACACTCAAAACTATGGAAATGACTAACTTTGAGATCTATAAATTATAAAAACCTATTTTAAATCAAAGCCTACAAGATGTATTTTTTAAGGATGTTTTACTTAGCTAGATGTAAGCTAAGGACCAATTTATGCAGAATCACAAATCAATCAAGAACAACCAATTTTGTTTTCTTTTTAAAAATGAAAATCCAAACTTTTAAACACAAGATTTTTGAAGTTTTGTAAAGAGAAAACACAAAGCGGATTCCTCAACAAGGGGAGATTTCATAAATGGTCAGACTCATAAGAAGGTTGGTAGACACCAAGGTGATCTGAGGTCCCTACAACTTCTAAGCTCAGAGCCACTACAAGACAAAAATGAAAAACAAGCCCAACAAGCAAAACTCCTAGGAATTTCACCTAAAACCCTAACACTAATGAAATCAACCTAAGGAAAGCTTCTGACAAGTTATATGCAGGTCTAGGCAGTAGATAATAAATTCTAAACAAAAACTAAGCTGACTAACAGAGGAAATCTTAGGTTTTTCAAAATTTTGACAAGGTCCACATGCCCACAGTTAACACAGGTGCGGTCTCGCTCTGTGCTAAAAGCAAAGGTGCGGATAGGTACGCACTGTGTCAAAAGGCTAGGGTGTGGTCCTCTCCCAAAGCTATGAAAAACAAAAAATAACCCTGGATCTACAAACTCTACCCAATTTTACACACAACAAGCCAAAAACATAAACAAAAACACAGTTTCTCAGGTCAAAGTAAAAACAAGGAAAAAAATCAAGTCCCCAGCGGAGTCGCCATTTTGTCACACGGAATAAGTCGATCTTGCGGACAAGATAGACCTTCCTAGAATCTAAAGAAGACCTAATGACAAGCAAATCAACCAGACACTATCTTTCTCTAAATATGCTTTTATAAATGAAGGCAAATAAGTGTTTTAGGGCCTACCTTAGGTCCAACGCAAGTTTGTGGATGCCCTCGCTCCTTCGATCCAAATAAGCTCCTTGTCGTGAATCTGCAAGCACAAACAAGCAAACAAATTAAATAGCACCTGAAAAGCCAATATCATAAAACATATTTAACATGAAAGTCAAGGAGTTCATGAAACAAATAACGTGAGATACTTGTTGAGAAAAATGAGTTTGATTGTATTAATTCAAAAGAAGAAGAACTTTACAACCTGTGCCTTGACGCTGTACAAGCTCCTCCCAGGGTCCAGCAAGAAGTCTCCTCTACTTTGACAAGTTTATCCTTGAGCTTGGACTTTAAACAAATGATAATAGCAGGTTTATGTAGTAATTTCCTTTGGACCTCTTGAAGTCATCTTATTTATCTTTGAGAGAGAGAGAGAGATGCCTATTGTAATAATGTACTCAAATGTAATTGTTGCAAAAGATTTAATTGTTGTAGGAGAGTCTTCAAATATTCCAACAACATTTGATCTTTAGATCGCCTTCCTTCCACCATAGCTCTAATACCACGTTGAGAAACTATTAGGCAAGAAAACTAGGGTTGATTTATCTTTCATGATAATTGCTTGAGTGTTTCTTGGCTTATTATCATTATGTTATGTTCTTCTTCATCGAGCAATTACCAAAATATACATGAAGATCACAAAAGAAGAAATAAACACAATATGTAGGCTCTTCAAGCAAAGGCCAAAACTCCACAAGGGGGAAAACCTAGAAAATTCCCTCTTATTATAGAGTCACATCAAAGTGAGATATCCAAGACCTAACATCAAGACCAAGGCCTCCAAAGGTGCCCCAAGTCATCCCTCCTTTAGTCGTTATTCTTGCTAGTTAAAGTTAATAATGTCAACACTAGTAAAAAAATATGATTTTTGGAATATCCCCGAATTTTTGGCCTCCTTAAAATATCAACCTTATAAATTCGGGCCTATAAGATGCCTCAAAAAATCGCACATATGGACAAAAACCTAGCGCATAAAAATAAACTTTCTCTCTCCTTTGACTTCTCTTTTTCTCTCCTTTTACTTCATTGAAATTCTCCTCCTCCTGCACAAATATTGAAGTGGGTGACGCATAATCAAATGAGGTCAAAGTCTCTTGTATGTATAGTTGTCCATATGGACAAATGGGTGCCTCTTCGAGGAAAACATGTCTTGGAGAGACGTCTTGGTCTTGTGGGGAAAATTTGACTCTTTTGACTCAATAAATTTGTTTCCTTTCTTTTCCTTACAAAGAGTCCAATTGGAATTTAACTCAATTACATTTTCCTCTTGACTCAAACAACCCTAAGAGCATGAAGAACATGCTTTGACTACGGAATAATAATCAAAATAATTTTTTTTTTTTTCATGAAATACATAATGATACAAGTACAATGATAATAATGAAGACTAAAGGTTGAAGTCTGATTGATTTTCCATGTAAATAAAATAATACCAAGGTCATGGGACACATATTATAAGTTGAATGGTGGTTAAACATTATGGTGGGAATCACCTGTGGATTAATTAATGGCTATGGAATTTGGCAAAGACATTAGCAAGGAAAAGAGGTAGTAAATGACATTTAATTATGAAAATAAAGGAAAATAGGAGGAAAGGAAGGTGAAGAGACACAAATTTTCATGCAAGGGAAGTTAGAGGAAAAATGAATGAAAATGAAGAAAAATGAGACATCAATATTAAAAATGAACCAAAGAATCAGTTGCTATATTTTGATAGCTTTTGGCTTGGATTTTATTAGTTTAGTTTTCGTTCTCTCCTTTCACACTCTCATTCTTCCATACTCTTGCACAATTAGAGTATTCTTGGAGCACTCTAGCATTCACTTGGATTTGGAGAAAGCAATCAAAGGAAAGCAAGGAAGCACAGGGAGACAGTTGGATCAACAACTACAACATACTTACTTTGTAGGTAACGGGTTGAATGTGTGATCTCCTTGCTAGTTTTTTTTATGCATGGTATATGCATGTGGTTCCATGGTTATGTGTTGTCACTAGCATGGAGATTTTTATGGATTGACAGTGGTTTCAACCTTGCCTTGCCATTTCCTAGATATCCATGGTGTAGTGGATTCCTCATTTGTTTTTTCTAATTGGTTCTCATTTTTCTTATCACTGTGGGTTGGAAGAAATTCTCTGGAGCCCTAAAACAAATTGGGTTCCTTGGAGGTTGTGGGTTGTGTTAGTAGTCCCTGGAACCTACAGTTTGGGACAAATGCTTTGGAGCCCTAAACAACTTGGGTTTCCTGGAGGCTATGGGTTGAGATACTAGTTCCTCGATCCCTAGACATCTTGGATAAAGACCGATCTAGTTTGGTATTAGTGATTTCTGGATCGATTAGGTGAAATAACTGTGATTGAGGGTTGAGGTGGTGTGGCCTCTAGAAGCCCTGGTTAGTTTTATTTTGGTTTAAAAAGTATGATCCCACATTCATGATTGGAATATGGCATGGGGGTGATTGGCTGAAAGAGAGATTTGGTTCAACCTAATTTATGGTCGGTTGGTACGTGGAAGTCCATGACTTGGTTGGAATTTTCATATGTGAATATGAGCTATTTTTCTATTGTGATCTATGAGAGCTTGTATTGGTTATTATGGTGATCTTATGGATGATTTTTCATAGTTTCGATTCTAGTTATATGTTGGTTATATGCATGGTATTATGATATGATTTAACTATGACTCTTGTTCATGATTTGATATGTTACTAGTTGGTGGATGAATGCATGGGCTAACAAGTGTTATTATAGCTAGCTTGAGAGGGAATTAAGCCTTCTTGGTGATTCTTATATGAAGTTCAAAATTTTATGACCACATATGCATTCATGACTTGTAGCTTATATGTTTACTATCTATTTGAAAAAATGTATTTCATGCATTAGGCATGTACTGGTCAAGATCTTGCTCAAGTTTTGATTATTTAGCATTGTTATCCTCATTGTTATGATTCTGGAAAGTTACAGGCAGTTATGGGAAGTGGTATGGAGGCTAGCTTGAAAAAGTGGCATAGATCTCATGACAACATGAACAAAACTAGGGATTTTGGGTCATAACCGCATGTAGACAAGCTTATGGGTGCAGTTGGAGCCTCATAACTGCATGCATAGTGTGTCAAAGGTGTGGTTGGAGTGTAAACCTAATGAAAAATAGTTCCATCTCAGGGATTGATCGCTTGGGGTGGTTGGTAGGCTCCTAATTTATTTGTAGTCTCTCAGGGATGTCAATTTGTTTCAGTTTTATAGGCCCCACTTCCATAACTGGAACTTGGAGGTTAGGTCATGGCATAATGACACTCAACTCATGTTTTCCCTAGAGAGTTTGTAAAAGTAGGTAAATGTGGGAGGGGTAGTTACAGATGGTTATTAGAGCGAGCTTACAACACTAGAACTTGGGGTAGATGTGATTGTTATGCATGCATGTCAGTTGTTTATGAATTTATCATGTAAGCATGTTAGCTAATTACTATTATGGATATCATGACCTTATTTATGTATGAGTTGATATGCTTCTGATATTATATCATGCTAATCTGAACTAACTTGTGCAGATGAGATAGCCTCCCCTCAGATACAATGAACTTTGTTTTTTATTGTGATTTCTATATGCTTTATCTAACATGACATGTTTGCAGGAGATAGGATATTAGAGATGAAGAGAAGAATGGTGGACTACAATTCACACGACTCCCCTTATAGGCCTAATGTGAATTCAACATAATGGGACAGGTTAGTTGAGAAACAAGGAGAAGAGTACTCTCCTGATATAGAGGATACACTAAGAATTTTGAAGGTGAAAATCAGAATTTGTATAACAAACAATAGCATGTTGATTGAGGAATAGGAAAGACTTGCTAGAGCTCAAGAAAATCAAGAAAAAGTTAATGTAGAAATCTTTTAGAGTCTTTCCAATTTCCAGAAGCAGTGATAGTTGATGATCAGTCATGGACAGGAGGAAAAGATAAATAGGGCATATGCTAGTAGGTCTCAATCAGGATATACATTGGATAAAGATGATACAGTCAGAGGTGACAAATTTATGGATACACCTGACAGGTGGGCTAACACTCATGGATTTTATTCTGGTTCTGGTTCTAAGAGACATCATCATCATTACTGCCAACATGCTTATAGGAGGAGTGAGAAGCAATAATTTCTATAGGAGTTCAAGAAATCCAAGCCTCCTACTTTTGATGGGGAGTGAAGAAACCAGAAGATGCAAAAGCATGGCTATCTGGGATGAAGAAGTTCTTCAGATTGCACGATTATTCAGAGAGTATGAAAACCAAGATAGCTATATTCGGTCTCAAGGGAAGAGAAGATATTTGGTGGGAAGATGTGAAGCATGTCAGAGGCATCAGGGTAGAGGAGCTGAGTTGGCATGAATTTAAATATCACTCATATACATTCTTAACTTTTTAAAAATATTTGACTACAAAACTTAAATAAATTATTAATTTATTTAAATTTAAATTTCATATATATATATATCTATATATATATATATATATATATATATATATATATATAGATAGATAGATAGATATATATAAAGTTAGAAAAATAATTACTTTTTTTTTTTTTTCGTGAATTGATTTGTATTACTTCATACAAACTTTGAAACAATTACATCATTTATCTCTTCATCATAAACCATAATTAGAGAGGGTGGCCTCAACTTGTGCAAAAGGAAAATAAGTATTTTTGGCCACCTCCCTATCGAATGAGTGTTTTGATACTTAAACATATTTAGTAAAAAAAGAAAATACTACTAACAACAAATATGTCCTAAAACCTCATCCAAAAAACTAACATGATAAACCTTAAGAATAAGAAGAAGTACTTATCAAAGAGATATTATGATGGAATGTCGAAGGAGTTCTATGAGTTGAAGATGGGTTCCATGACAGATGAAGAGTGCATGACTAAGTTTCTTGAGCTATTAAGGTATGTTCCCTACCTCAAGGATGAGAAGACGAAGGTTCAAAGGTTCGTCAATGGATTTCCTTTATCATTTAAAGATCATATTGAGTATGATGAACCTCATTCATTGGAGGAATTCATTAAGAAGCTAAATCATTGTTATGAGCAGTATAAGTGCAAGTCTGAGCATAAGCGGGATTCGAAATGTAATGAGAAGACTAAAGGAAAGTGGGATAAGAAGAGAATACGAACTTAGGACACATGTGACAAGGAGAATGTTACACCTTATAAGAAGTTCAATGTAGTTTTGAGAGTACATGGATTCCAGCCCGAGGAGCAGAATAAAGACAATGGAAGGAAACCTTTGAGGTGTTGGACTTATGGTGGAGAGCATCGTATGAGTGAGTGCCCATCGCGCCAAGTTAGTAGGCCTCAATTTCATAATGCTCAAGAGGCACAAACAATTGGATATTTTAGTTAGAGTATTCCTTGAATTTTTGTAGCAATGGATAATAGGTAGGTTGATCATCAAGCATCCATTATTGAGATGGAAGGTAAGCTTTGTGATCAAGTTGTTTCCATTTTTATTGATATTGGATCAATTATAGTTATATCGATCCTGACCTAGTGGATAAGTGTTGTTTGAATTAAAAAGTGCATGCAGAATCTTGGTTGGTTCAGTTGGCTATAGGGACTAAGATAAGAGTTCATCATTGGGTGAGATCTCGTGAATTTGAGTTAAATGGTATGCTTACATCAACACATCTAAATGTGCTTTATTTGGGATCATATAGTATGATTTTGGGCATGGATTAGTTATTCATTTATAGGAATAAAGTGGAGTTTTATGATAAGGCTATTGAGTGTCTAGATGATGATGGGGAAATGATATTATTGAAGGGAAAGAAGAAATATATATCAATGAGAATGCTTACGGCTATGCACAAAAAGTGTAGTTGTCGAAAAGGATTTGTATTGTTTGTAGTTCATATTTCTAGTGACAAAGGGAAGGATGTTGAAGATGATGAAGTCCTAAAGAGGTATCCTATTTTGCAATAGTTTCAGGATGCGTTTCCTGCAAATATTCAAGAGTTACCACCTCATAGGGAAGTGAAATTTTCTATTGAATTGATGTCGGGAGTAACAATAGCATCTATGAAATCGTATAGGATAATTACTCCATAGTTGGTGGAATTGAAGTTACAACTTAAGGATATGCTTGATAAAAGATACATAAGGCAAGTGTGTTTCCTTGGAGTGCGCCAATATTGTTTGTAAATAAGGACGGTGCTCTCAAATTGTGCATTGATTATAGGAAGTTGAACAAGGTGACTATCAAGAACATGTATCCATTTCATAGGATTGATGACTTGTTTGATCAGCTAAAGAGAGCAATAATGCTTTCAAAGATTGATTTGAGATCAGGATATCATCATGTGCACATCAAAGAGGAAGACATCTACAAGATTGCATTCTGTACAAGGTATGGACATTATGAGTTGTGGTAGTTCCTTTTGGTCTTACCAATGCTCCAACCACTTTCATGTGTTTTATGAATAATGTGTTGTGTCCTTACCCGGACAAGCTTTTTTATTATGCTTATTGGTGATATATTGATATACTCCAAGAATGAGGAAGAACATGCAAATAACCTGACAACAACATTGAGATTTTTGAGAGAACTCCAGTTGTATGCCAAGTGTAGTTTGTTAATTTTTCTTAGGGGTATTTTGTTTTTTTCTTTAGATAATTTCATTTCATTATTTACATATTGAATTCACCCCACAACATCATAAAATTATTCAGAAACAACATCATCATCAATGAAAAAAAATCATCATCAATGTAATCGAACATAAAGGAACAATAGAATAAAAGCATTCACACATAGAGACACCAGGATTGGTCGAAGACTAGGGAAAACCCCCACAAAGGGGAAAACCCCCACAAAGGGGAAATCCCTTTCAAATTCTTCTTCTTATTAGATTATCATTGAATGTTTCAGCAAAAAGAGAGTACAATGATCTATACCTTCAACCACAAAACTATCAAGCAAAATCGACAAATCAATATCTAAGAGATGAACCCAACAATGATAATAACGAAAACCTTGATTTAGAAGCCTACATCAACTGTCGTCAACTGTTAGAATCTGTGATCAGCTGTCAAAACCAAACCCTAGGTTACAACCACATGGAAAGAGAGATGTGCGTTCAACTAAAACCCTCCAACCGCACTTATAAGCTTGTGTGCTTGTGGTTGCAACTGAAAATACCCTGTAGCATCCCTATGGTTGAGAACCCAAAACCCTAATCACACGTGCAAGCTTCAAACCCTGCAACTTTGGACTTGTGTGAACCAACTTTTGCAAACCAACAGACTTGTGTGAGCCAAAACAAAGAAAGAAGAATAATTAATGATCTCCAAATAAGGGTTACTTGACTTGTATTTATAGCCATCCAAGGGTGTCCAATTTCCTTTTGAGCGGACTTGTCCTTTTTGTGCACATGGGGATTTCCATATTAAAATATATTTTTCCTTTACCAAATTAAATTCTTCCAAGGGCTAGGATGGGACTTTCTTGATGAGAAAGACTATTCAAAGGAGGGAATTTGTCCCAAGATGCCAAAAATTAACACTCCCTCTTAGTTAGGGAGAAATTATCGACTGCAACATATATCTTGTCACAAATATTTCGTCATCATCAAATGTATTCTTTTCTCATCTCTGATCATCCCTGCTCATCTCTGCTCTTCTCATATGTTGAACACCCTTGAATCTAAAAGAAGAATCATTTGAAATAGGAGGGGAGCCCAATCTACCACCTTCTATCCAACTGGGAGCCACTTCTAGCACCCAGAATCACTACCAGCGGGAAGCTAACATTGCTACCTTGGAATCTCTACCAGCGTGGAGCCAATGCTATGACCCGAGAAGCTCTTCCAGTGGGGAACCAATGTTGCGACTGGGTAAACCTCTTCCAATGGGGAGCCAATGCTATGACCAAGGAAGCCACAGAAAATAGGATGGATGTCGCTTACCTTAGGAGGTAAGGATTGCACCTATCCCATTGCCTAGTTATAATAGGGGGGATACCACTTACAATAAATGGCAAGGATCACGCCTATCTGTTGATCTTCCTAAATTGTCCCCCAAGAGTCAATGGTATAACATTTGTATCTCTAGCTTAAGCAGGATGCCACTTACAATAAATGGTAAGGATCATACCTAATTCAAGCAGCCAACACCCATTGGCCAGATGGGTGGGAAAGACAAATGCCAACTGGGATATACTCTGCATACACAAGATAAGGGAGCTACATCTTCCACCCTATGGGTAACATATAGGTGTGATACCCTATTGTTCATAGATCTCTCAACCCCAAGAGCCCTACATCTCAATGCCTCACCCAAGGAGCTCATATAGGGGGGAAGAGTTGCCTCAGTGTCCTCGATCAAACCAGACCCTTACTCAGTAAGGTCACATCTATCAATCCATGCTGCTCTCTATAGATTAGAAACATATCAACGTGCTCACATCTGGTACCAACATAACCAACTCACTAAAGAGTTGCCTCAAACATCACCAAGAGAAGTATTCCTCTATTTTCCTATTCATGTAGGACATCAAAATCAAGTATTGTGTTAGAGAAAATATATGCCACAAAGGATACCTTATTCACCCTCCCTCTCATAGAGGCACTAACCACAAGCTTAAGCTTGTCTCATATAAGAACAACTATCTAAATCTATGAATATATTTCTATCCCAATTGGATCCCAGTCTTGTTGTCACAATATGCCACTGTAATATCCAAAACCTGCTCAAATAACTCTCCAAAGAGCTTCCTTAACCAAATTGGCCCACAACTAGCCATGCTAGCAAGAATGTACTTAACCTCGGTCATGCTTAAAGTAATGAAATTTTTTTTCCTTCTCATCCAACATATCATCAAAAATCCAAAGCTAAAGCAATGCCAAATGTGCTCTTCCAAGATCCTTCATCTTGAACTCAGAGTCTAGCTCCCTCTTACACTCGATCATCAGAGGCTCACTACCTTTCAAGAATAGATCGTTAATATATAAAACCAAAATCAAGGGCATACCTTGGAATAACTTAGAGGTTCAAATCAGAACTGCTTCTGTGCTTCACCAGGTAACTATCAATGCAGACATTCCAGGCTCAGGGAGCTTGTTTGAAACCATACAATGCTTTCTTCTCATATAACTATCCATCATCTGTTCCATGTTTATAGGTCTGTCATACTCCTAGTCTCATGAATACAGTTTTAGTTTTTGTATCCTACAGGCTCAACTGCACCGATAGACCTTATTCCATGTGTTTGGGAAGCTTATCACCACATTATTAATCCTTTCTCCCATCGGTTGGGGATTAGACTAGGAGAAACCTTCTCTTGCTCAGATCAAAACTTGCCAAAACCTATTCAACAACATTAGATGGTTATTCATGTCCAAAATCCTTCCTTCAACAAGTAAGTGTCTTCCTTCCAAATAATAATAGGTGTTAAAATCTCATGAAGAGTTTCTTCCTCTAAATGGGAAGCCACTTCATTAATTATCATTCAAAACATAAACCTGTCTAATATAATGCTATCATGCATCAATAGGACTATTAGATCATGAAATAAAACTATATCAGATTCTTAGACATATATGCATCATAGTCATAACATATTAGCATCAACTACTTCATCATCACATATGAACATGACATCAAAATATAATTAGGGCAACTAACAAGTTTATCATCATCATTCAAGGACCATAATCACAACGCCACTTTATCACATTGTTCAATCATCAAGTCAAGGAATCCAATTTTACCACATTGTCAATCTTATCAAAACCTAACAAAAATATCCTTAGTATCCATCTTATTGTTAGCCTTTTATCATCCATGCTTATCACAAGTAGTATCAAGTCACAATATAAAAAAAATGCATCTAGGAAATTCATCACGTATAAAGTGTAAAATACTTGCCAAATATCAAGAGCACCAATATATTACATGTGCCATAAATCAAACTTACTTTCATATGTATGCATGAGTCATTTATGAAGGTGATATTCCATCATACCTCAGGGCTTACCTTGCCATCTAATATTGCAGCTATAATATTGAAACAATGTACTATACATACCAGATACCTTTACAACTTGTAGTTCCTATTTGTCATTGGTAGTTGTAGCAATTTTATATTGTAATTTCCAGATACTACTTTGAAAACTCCCACAATTTTTTCCTCGGGTACTTCTTTCCTTTTCCAATGCCAACTCTTTTCTTCCTGCACTAGCTCTCTTTTCCTACACCTTAAATGATCCTTAAGAATAATCTTCTTATCACATCTCATCTAGAGGTTTGAATTATTCACACACTCAAATATTCATGCAGGAAGTATAAGAAAAACAATAAATCTAGTCAAGAAATAACATAAATCTAAATGGTACTTATCTTTCAACAATAAGTGATCATCTCCCTCTTGAATTAACCTTCAAGAGTCATTACTATCCATTGTCCATATAACAATTTTTCCTTAAAAATATCCAATCGTCTTCAACAACAACCAAGGCTCGATTGAGACTAGACCATCTAGGGGTATATCGAATTTGTCACATGTGCTTGAAAAAAAACTCACTGATTATGCTAGGGTTTCAAAACTGCAAAACTCAAGTCGTTATATTATCCCAGGGTTTCTTTCAGGACCTATCCATCAAACCCTAATAACCAAATTACCTAGGGTTTCCTTCAAACCCTAATATTCTTTTAAGTCTCCTCCATCTTCTCTTTCTCCCATCAATGGTGTCTTCATAGGGGTGATCTTGAACGACTTTTATTCAACCTAGCTCTAATACCATGGTAATTTTTCTTAGGTCTATATTGTTCTTTTCTTTAGATAATTGCATTTCGTTATTTTCATATTGAATTCACCCCACAACATCATAACATTATTCAACAACATATGCAACTATATAAAAAGAATGACATAATCATCAATGCAACGAAACATAAAGGAACAATAGAATCAAACCATTCACACACAGAGACACCAGGATTGGTCAAAGACTAGGGAAAAATCCACAAGGGGAGAAACCCTTTCAAAATATTCTTCTTATTATATTATCATTGAATTTTTCAACAAAGAGAGAGTATAATGATCCATATCTTCAACCACAAAACTATCAAGAAAAAACGACTAAATAACATCCAAGAGATGAACCCAACAATGCTAATAATTAAATTCTTGATTCAGAAGCCAACTGTCAAAATCTGTGATCAAAACTCAAAACCAAACCCTAGGTTCCAACCGCACAAAGAGAGATGTGCGTTCAGCTGAAACCCTCCAACCACACTCATAGGATTGCATGCTTGTGGTTGCAACCAAAAATATCCTATAGTGTCCTTGCAGCTAAGAACCAAAAACCCTAATCACATGTCCGAGTTTCAGAACCTATAAGTATGTACCTCTGCAAACCAATTTTTGTGAACCAACCCCAAACATGTGCGAGCCAAAATAAAGAAAGAAGAATAAATGATGATCTCTAAATGAGGGTCACTTGACTTGTATTTATAGCCATCCAAGTGTGTCCAATTTCCTTTTGGGCCGACCTGTCTTTTTTGTGCACATGGGGGTTTCCATATTAAAATATATTTTTCCTTAACCAAAATAAATTATTCCAAGGGCTAGGAAGTGTATTTCTTGATGAGGAAGACTATCCAAAAGAGGTAATTTGTACATGAGCTTCCAAAAATTAACACAATTTATTTTAGTCTCAGATTCATTACCTGGGACATGTTATTTCCAAGGAGGGGATAGTTGTGGACCCAGAAAATATTAAATCTATCTTGGAGCGGCCAACTCCTAGGAATGTGGATGACATCAGATCATTCATGGGAATAGAGGGTTACTACAGGAGGTTCATCAAAAAATTCTCATGGATTAGCTATCCTATTACATATTTGCAGAGGAAAGGCAAAAAGTTTGAATGGACTAAGGAGTGTGTAGCTAATTTTGAGCAGTTGAATCATTTGCTTACACATGACTCAGTTTTGAAGATTGCAGATCCTAATAAGGAGTTCGTGGTATGTACAGATGCTTGTAAGGAAGGATTTGGTAAAGTCCTAATGCAGGAAGGGCATGTGGTATGATATGATTCAAGGAAGCTGAATGAGCACGAACATAACTATGTGATTTGTGATCTTACTATCATTCATGCATTGAAGATGTGGAGACATTATCTTCTTGGCAGGAGGTTTGTCTTGATGAGTGATCATAGTCAACCGAGGTACTTGCTTGACCAATCCAATCCAAATTCCAAGAAATCTAGATGGTTGGCTACCCTCAGTGAGTTTGATTTTAAGATAAGGTACATCAAGGGCAAGGAGAACAAGGTTGTAGATGCTCTCAGTAGGATAGTTTAGGTGAATCACATTTCAGATGTGAGCTCTTATGGGACAAATTTACAGGAGTGAATCTTGTATGCAAGGCAACATGATGAGAGGTATCAACAACTGAAGTAGAGATTGCAACAACAGGGTGAAGGTGATGGGGATGAGGAGTATCACCTCACGACAAATGGCTTGTTGAGATTTAGGAATAAGATTTATGTGACAAATAATAGTGAGCACAAGAAGCTTATCTTGAGGGAGTTTCATGTCAAGCCGTATTTAGGCCACCCGAGATATCATAAAACTTTGACAGTTGTTAAGAAGTTTTATCATTGGAAAAAATTGAAGAAAGATATGGCTGAGTTTGTTGCAAGGTGTTTGTACTGTCAATAGGTGAAAGCAAAGTGTAAGCATCCAACTGGTCTATTACAGCCTATTCTAATTCTAGAATGGAAATGGGAGGTCATTTCCATGGAATTCATTATAGGTTTTCCAAGGACATTGAAGCAACATGATTCCATCATGGTTGTGGTTGACAGGTTGAGAAAGGTAGCTCACTTCATTACCATGAATTCTACTAATTTAGCTAGTGAGGTAGCTCAAATGTTCATCAGGGAGATAGTGAGGTTGCATGGTGTTCCCAAGAAGATTATGTCATACAGAGATGCCAAGTTCACTTCCATGTTTTGGAAGGAGTTGTTTGTAGGCTTAAGGATAGAGTTAGCCTTCAGTACAACTTATCAGCCACAAATATATGGACAGATAGAGACAGTTAACATAATTCTTGAAGACATGTTGAGGATGTATGTCACACGTTAGCAGAGGAAGTGGGATGAGTTTCTTCCACCGATGGAGTTTGGATATAACAATGGGTATCAAGAATCCTTGAAGATGAGTCCATTTGAGGCTCATTATGGGTGGATTTGTAATACTCCTATCAACTGGAGTGGTCTAGTGAACATAGTGTTTATTGGACCATATGTGTTGGATGAGATGGAGCATGAGATGCATGTTATCAAGAGGAATTTGAAGGAAACAAAAGACATGCAGAAGAGTTATGCAGATCATCATAGAGCATTCGAGGAGTTTTAGGTTGGGGAGCATGTGTACTTGCACATCAATCCCAACAAAGGCTCCTTGAAGATTGGATCATGTGCGAAGCTAGCACCTCGGTATTGTGAGCCTTTTGATATTCTTGAGAGGATTGGACCAATGGCCTATCGAATTTCACTGCTGCCAACAATGAAAGTCCATGATGTTTTCCATGTTTTATTACTTAAGAGATATGTCCAGGATGATGGCAATGTGATTGATTGGTCTGTAATGCAGGTGGAACCATAAGGAGAATTCCATCCAGATCCACAATGCATTTTGTAGTGCAAATCAACTCATGCTTCAAAACCAAACAATAGAGCAGTTTAAAGTGGAATGGAAGCAATTTGGGCTCAATGAAGCTACATGGGAGATGGCTGATCAGATTTAGGATTTGTATCCTTCTTTATTTGCTGGTTGAGTAGATGTATTGGTTTATGCATTTTGGTTATATATTTTTATATGAATGTGTATTGTAAATACTGCAATGATATGTGTTATAAATCTCCAATAAGCAGTATGTTGTAAATATTGCATCGAGATGTATTATAAAGATCCAGTAAGAAATATGATGTTCATGGTTTCAGTAGTTTGGTATGATGTAAATGTTGCATCGAGTTGTGTTATAAAGCTCCATAGTTAGTATTTTTTGCTAGTTATAAGCGTCATTGAACACCGAGGACGGTGTTCCCCCAAGGGGGAGGGGTATGTAAAAACCCCTGGTTTATTTTCCATGTAAATAAAATAAGACCAAGGTCACGAGACACATATTCCAAGTTGAATGGTGGGTAAACATTATAGTGGGCATCACCTGTGGATTCATTAATGGCTATCTAGTTTGGAAAAGGAATTAAGAAGGAAAAGAGGCAATAAATGACATTTAATTATGAAAATAAAATAAAATATGAGAAAAGGAAGGTGAAGAGACACAAATTTGCATGCAAAAGAAATTAGAGGAAAAATAAAGGAAAATGAAGAAAAATGAGACATCAATAATAAAAAGTCATCAGAGAATCAATTGCTATCTTTTGACATCTTTTGGCTTAACTTTTGTCAGTTCAATTTTAGTTCTCCTTTCCCACTTTCATTCTCTCATACTCTTGCACACCTAAGGTATTCTTGGAGCAGTCTAGAATTCACATAGATTTGGAGAAAGAAAGCAAAGTAAGGAAG
Organism: Pinus tabuliformis; assembly: GCA_031772625.1. NCBI lineage: Eukaryota > Viridiplantae > Streptophyta > Pinopsida > Pinales > Pinaceae > Pinus > Pinus tabuliformis. Next base: position 427,407,912 of record CM062813.1, on the reverse strand, counting down.
TGCAAGGAGACAGTTGGATCAACAACTATAGTTGACTTACTTTGCCGGTAATAGGTTGCATATCTTGAAAATGTAACTAGCGTAGAAATTCATAATTGTACTTAAATAAAATTTATTATTAAAGAATAATGACTTATTAAAGCATGGGTTTCATGCTTGGGTCAATATTTTCTAGGTCAAAGCCCCAATTGAGGGTTTTTGTATCATGTAAAAAGAATTATTTTTGAGTCAAAAAAGGTAATTTGTCACCTCCACACCAAGTTGGACCTATCCCCAAGAAGTTGGCCTACATGAGGGAAATTCGACCTAGTAGAAATCCTATATAAGCAGAGGAAATTCGACCTATTTGTCACATTCACTCAACAAGTTTGATCTTCAAGCAAGAGAAGCCAAAAAAGAGTGTGAAGTAGCTAGAAGAGGATGAAGTTGTTGGAAAGACCTAAATCAAAGTTTCTAGGCCATCTATCCCTCACACGTGCGAAGTTTCTAGGCAGTTGCTGGGGTCGAAAATCTGTGTTTACTACATGTATGAAATTTTGTTGCTGAGGTCGAAAATTTGTGTTTACTACATGTCTAAAATTTTCTTGCTGGGGTTGAAGTTATTCTATTGGGGCGTCGAAATTTTGACATAAAGTTGTCACTTCGAGTATTTTGTGAAGATCATCTGTTTCAGGGAATGGCTAACTTGGTGGTTCGAGGAGCTCTTTGCCTAGGTCTAAGAAGTCTGTAAGTGTCTCATCTTGAATTGAATCTACTGAAAGAAGAGTTCTTGACTGGGTTTTCCCCTTATATGGGTTTTTCCCTGACTATGCACCTACATCTTGTGTCTCTTGTTCTTGTGATATTCATACACATATAATTTAGTAATTTCTTGATGAAATATAAACTAATTAAGAAGTAAAAGAGGCCAACATAATTCACATGTAATTATCAAGAAAGAGGAATCAAACCCTAAATCCTACTAGTATTGATTTCTCGACATGGAATCAGAGATAAGGTCAAAGAAGGTTGGAGATCACTTTGTTGTCTTGAAAGAAAAGGTTACTCCCTCTATGACAAGTTACTTGAATATGTGATTCAATATTATAAGAATTGCAGGAGGATGGATTGGAATGATCATATACAACTTATCTAAGAAAGTCAAAAGCGAAGGGTTCTTGGCTGCACTTACAGGTACTCTTGATGATGACAATGCATGGATCATTGATAGTGGAGCATCAAGACATATGAGAGGAGAAAGAGGAAAAATTCATACTCTATCAAAGGAACCACCATCTCATGCAGTGGAGCTAGGAGAAAACAACAGTTATGTAGTCGAGAGCCTTGGATCTACATCATTGAAGCTGGAAAATGGAGCAAAGCAACACCTCAACAATATACTCTATGTTTTAGGTTTGAAAAAGAGTTCACTTTCAGTTTCTCATTTAGAAGATAAAGGAGACAGGTTACCTTTGTAGATGTTAAATTTATAATTTCAGGAAAAGATTCAAGCATTAATAAGGAAAAAGTTATTGGAGTACGTGAAGGAAGGTTATAGAGTTATAACACCATATCCTCAAGCTTTATCTCACATGGAGATCAATCCTATCGAACTATGGCATAGAATATATGGGAATATACATTACAAGATCATTCCCTCTCTTAATCAAATGGTAAATGGAATCCCTAACATCAAGGAAGATCATGAAGGAGTATGTAAGGGATATGCTTTGGGAAAGAATACAAAAAATCCTTTTACAAGCAGTGATACAAGGTCTAAGGAAATATTAGACCTCATTCATTCCAATGTGTGTGGGCCTATGTCTAACAAATATCTTGGAGGCCATCTTTATTATGTGACATTCATTGATGATCACTCTAGAAAGACATGGCTCTACCTGCTCAAGACAAAGGAAAAAGTATTTGAAAATTTTAAGGAGTTTATATCTGAAGTGGAGACCTTAACCAAAAGAAAGATAAAGACTTTGAGATCTGAAAATGGTGGGGAATACACTTCAAAGGAACTAATTGCATATTGTAAAGAAGCAAGTATTAAGAGGGATCCCATTTTTCCCTATAATCTTGAGCAGAATGGAGTTGCAGAAAGAAAAAATAGAACAATTGAAGAATGTATACAAACTATCATATTTGATCAAGATCTACCAAAGTTTCTAAGTGGAGAAGCAACAATGACAACAATATATATACAAAATAGAAGTCTTCACAGAATCCTTGAGAATATGACACTTGTAGAAACATTCATAGGGGAAGAAGATATGCATGGACCATCTATGAATCTTTGGGTGTCCCACATACATCCATGTTCAAAGGACAAGAGAAAGAAATTAGATTCTACAAGCATTAAAGGGATATTTGTTGGCTATAACATTTCTTCAAAAAAAATATATAATCTACATCAAGGAAGGAAGAAAAATTGAAGTGAGTAGGGATGTGATATTTGATGAAAATCATGGCTACAAAAGATCCAAGTATATTTTGATCAATTCCGATTACGAATATATACCACTATTTGAAGAAGAGCATCATGATAAGACAACTACAAACCAAGAAGAAGGAGAAGAAGAAGGACCAAGTGAGCCTATTCAACCTATAATTGTTCCCCAAACAAGGAAGAGGCCAAATTGGTTAAAAGCTACACTTGAAGATGCCAAAGGACATGGAGCTACTAAAGGAACTTTTAGAGAAAGAAAAAGATCAAAGAGATATTCAAGATATGCAACATGTATGACAAAATTGATAGAAGCTGAACCAACTACATTTGAAGAAGCTACTCATCAGGAAGAATGGAAGAAGGCAATGTAAGAAGAATCCAATTCAAAATAAATAATGGAGTCTCAGAAATCGTTCCTAGGCCAAGTGACAAATTAGTTGTCACCTCAAAATGGATTTACAAAATCAAACATGATGTTGATGGAAGTATGGACAAATACAAAGCTAGATTTTTTGCAAGGGGTTTCTCTCAAAAGGAAGGTATACACTATGAAGAAACCTTTGCATCTACTACAAGATATACTAATATAAGATCTTTGGTTTCGCTAGTTGCTACAATGGAATGGAATATCTATCAAATGGACGTAAAAACAACATTTCTGAATGGAACATGTTGTCACCTACTACACCTTTTTGCAATTGTTTCAAATGATGAAAAATGGTGGCCAAAAAGGGATCCCAAGTGCAAAAATGCCAAAGAGGAGAGAAAATACCAGAGGCCGAAATCACGAGGAGGAAACCAAAATCAAAAGCCTAAGTCTCGTAGCCAAAAGGAAAGCTGAAATCCAAAGGGAGGCTGAAATATAAAGAGGAGTGCCGAAATTTGGGACCCGATCACATTAGAACCCTTTTAAATTACTTTACAAAAAAGTTTTGATGAGAGGGGCTTCAATATTATATGGCACCTAGTTATGGAAAACCAAAGGGACCAAGGGTGAAAAACTAGGCGGAGCACCTAAGTGCTAAGATGGAATTTCAGAGGATGGTGGCATTAGAACTTTTTTTTAATTCTTAATTGAAAAGCTTCTGATGAGAGGAGCTTCGATATCATGCAACAACTAGTCATTAAGACTCAAAAGAATCGAGGGTGTAGAGCGGGAAAAACACCTAAGTGCCAAGAAGGAATATCAGAGGTTTAAGGCATCTGAACTCTTTTTAATTCCTTTTTGAAAAACCTCCGATGAAGAGGGGGCTTTGATATAGATAGGCGCTTGGTCACAAAAATACAAAGGAAACCAGTGCAAAACCAAGGACCCTAGGGACCCTTTCTCTCTCCTCAAAACTAGACACATGGTAGCAGATAGTTGGTTTCGAGAAGCTGACATGGAAGATTATGTCAGCATGATGTGGTCGGACAAGGACATGTGGCAGGTGATTTTGGCATTTTGGAGGGCCTAAAGGGACAAATCTGGGTGACACGTGTCACCACTCAGGAGGCACCACGTGGAGATGATGACACCAACATGATGTCATTTCAGAGATCTATATTTCGAAGGTGAGAGAAATCAAAACTCTTTTATAATTAGATTTTGAAAAACTTCCGATGAAGAGGGATTCAATATTATATGGGAACTCTAGAGAACCAAGGGCACAGAGACGGGGCTGAGAACCAAGAGTTATGAGATCATCGGAAGTGCGAGTTTTCATAACTCCAATGTTAATTCTTAATTTTAAAACTTCTGATGAAGAGGGATTTGATATTATATGGAGCCCAGTCATGGGAACTCCAAAAAACCAAGGGAGCAGAGTTGGGGCCAAGCACCAAGAGCCATGATCTCTTTGGAAGTGGGAGTTTTTGTAACTTACATGTTAATTCTTAATTTTAAAACTTTTGATGAAGAGGGATTTCGATGTAGACTGGCACAAGGTCATGAGATATCCATGGAATGCAAAGCCAAGGGAAGATTTAGCACCTAAGTGTTATGGGCCATATTAGGGATGTGAATATCGTAACTCCTGTGTAAATTCTAATTTAGAAAAGTTTTGATGGTGAAGGGGCTCTGATATGTGGTGGCGCTTGGTCATGACCATCCAAAGAACCAAGGGTGAAGCACGAATTACAAAGGGAGATAGGCCCCTGATAGGGTCCCATGGGATAAACAAGAAGAGGGCCAATGGAAGAGGAACTTAAAGGCATTGGAACTTTATGTTTTCATAATGTTATTTCAAATGAAGTTATGAGGATAGAAGGCTCTAATATTGCAACACCTATGCATTAAGCCTTTGGTCATAGGCAGTGGTCCCATGGTTGATAAGTGATAAAGGAGCTTAAGCAAGAGGAGCCAAGGGTGATCAGAGTTATATGTTTTCATAACGATCTTTTATAAGAGTTACGAGATGTATTGGTTTTTGATAGTATAGCCTAGAGTGTATGCAGGTGGATGGGTCGGTAACTATGTCACAGAACATCTTCAACACCACCACACTTGATCATGGCTAGTTCCAAGAGGGGAGATTAAACAGTTATAGTGAGAAAGCGACAGGAATATTGGCTGGTAACCGCGAAGCAACACAGTGGCAGAGACGTGACCTAATCAGAGGCAATTACAAGAATTGGCATGGAGATTTTTTTGTTGTAGCCCTCATTTAGTTTTTCCATGTTTTGTTATTTTGTAATTTCTGCATTTTAAAGAAGGAATCAATCTTTTATGTAATCATTTGAATATGCACACGTTAACATAACTAGTCAATTAAACAACTATAAAATTAAAAGATATTTTATATCTCTTGATTGAAAGCTCCCCCTCTGCCCATAAATATAGGGAAGAAACTCATTTGAAAGGTTCCAAAATCCTGTTCCCAAAGGTCTGAAATCTGTCTTTACAAGTATTTTGAGTTCTATATATAGAAAGATGTTCCAACTCTTGATTTAATGTCTTGTTCATGAGGTGCCAATGCTTATAAAAATGTCAACTATGTTGGACCTATGATATGGACTCCATTTTCAAAGATTAATGAAGCATATCTGGTGATTCCAAGTGGAGTAATGTGTAGTATGTGTTCCCCTTTGATTGTCATTTCATGTATGTTTGTCTTCCTTTGAAATTGTGTAAAGAAGCTGTTGGTTGAACTCTCAAATTATGGATTTACTTATGTTACAGGGTAGCAATGGTACCTGTGTAATTATAGATTTATCGATGTTATATTATAGCCAACAGTACCTGTGAGATCACAGATTTACAAATGTTATTTTGTGACAAAATGTACCCACGAAAATATAGAGCTAGAAACTTTAAATGCACTCCACAATTTCTGCACTTTCATCTCTTTATTCTTCCATAGTTCTTCTCGGATTCGTTGCTTAGGATTATGTGTTATCCAACCCTCTGCGTTGAATTCCTTTCCTTATTTTCTCTCTCTCCATTTTTTTTACTACAACGACAAATATTAAGTTGCATTTTACTGTGTGTCAACCACCATATCAAGACATTTATCCTTGGGATGAGTGATATCTACCTACATATATGTGTGTGTGTGTGTGTGTGTGTGTGTGTATGTTTAAGTCTACCTTGGTGAAGGGTGATTGAACCAAGTTTTGAATCAATCTAATTCCAATTATATTAAATACACAGTGCAACACAAATCTCAGCGAATCCTCAAAACGATCATCTAAGATGTCCTAGGCACTGACCTTACCTCAACCTGGGGGTTGTCTCTAGGAGCTACAATAGAACCATTGATGATGAAGTAAAAAATGAGCAACTGAAAGGATTTCAAATAAATAGCAAGGACACACATGTTTGCAAACTTAAGAGAGCCCTATATGAATTGAAACAAGCTCCTAAGGTGTGGTATTCAATGATGGATGCATATCTCTTAAGAATTGGGTTCATCAAAAATTCTGCAGATCCAAACCTCTGCATCAAGGTGGTGAATGATGAACCATTCATTATACTACTATATGTGGATGATTTGTTTATTACACATGTGGAGCACAAAATACAAAAATGTAAGAAAATGCTAGCAACCCAATTCGAAATGAAAGATTTTGGACTTATGGATTATTATTTGGATTTGGAAGTTTGGCAGAAACCTGGAAATATATATATGGGTCAATGTAAATACATAATTGAGATATTGCATGGATTCAATACCGTGATGGATTCCAAGCCTATGACTACTCCCACGATCACTAATCTCAAGAAGTTGAGAAGCTCTAACTCTAGTCATGTCGATCCTACTAGCTATCGTAAGTTGGTCGGTTCTCTAATGTACCTGGTAAATAAAATACCTAATATATGTTTTGCCGTAAATTTTCTCAATCAATTTCAGTTGGAGACTCATCATAACCATTGGATGGTTGCCAAGCATATCTTGAGATATCTATGTGGCACAATACATCATTGCCTAAAGTATGATAGTAAGAAAGTTAAACTAACAAGTTTTACATATTCATATTGGGGTGGCCATGAGACTGATGGAAGAAGCACTACTGGTGGTTGTTTCAGTTTAGGATCTATAATGATTTCATGGATGAGTAGAAAACAAGATCATGTTGTGATAAGTAGTGCTAAAGCTGAATATGTTGTTGCATATGAAGTAGGAAAGGAAGTTGTTTGGTTAAGAAAACTCTTGTCAGATTTTATTTCGAAAGCCTCTAGATCCTACAATGATAAATTGTGATAATCAAAGTAGCATCAAGATTTCTGAAGACCTCATATTCCATACAAGGAAAAATCACATTAACAAGTACCACTACATTAGGAGCTTCGTACAAGATGGGGTCATGATGCTATGGTATATTCCAACATATGAACAAGTAGTTGTTGTGTCGATGAAGTCTCTTCCGAATAAGAAGTTTGAATATTTTAGAAGCATACTTGGGTTAGTTGATATTACAAATTTTATTCATGGGAAGAGATGAAGCATCCATTGGTGGATGCTTGGGAGCACATCTGGTCGATCTATGTGTTGATGTCTAGATCCCAAAGAGGGAGAGTGGTTTTGGTCAAGGAGCTTTGACCTTGTATACGCACCTAGATCTTTGGGTTGATGGTTAGCAAGTAAGCTTGATGGTACCTAGAGTGGCTGAAAGCTTTAGTCCATCTTGGTCCCACCCAGGTAGATTACCCTGGTCAGGAATCTAGTCCATAACACTGAGTGTGCTAGAACTCTTTGTAGTTCATTTCATTTTGAAAATATTTCATGTACTCATATATGTATGTTATTATGAACCTCTCTAGTAAAGAGGGAGCGTTGAAGAATGTAACTAGCTTCAGTCTTCAAAATTGCACTTAAAGAAAATTTATTATTAAAGAATAATTACTTAGTAAAGCATGGGTTTAATGCTTGGGTTAATATTTTCTAGGTCAACACCTCCATTGAGGGCTTCTAGGATTTGTCTTGAGTCATTAGGGTCATTGTCATTATTGTTACACCCTTCGTGGGCTTTTGTATCATGTAAAAAGAATTATTTTTGAGTCAAAAAAGGTAATTTATCACCTCCACACCAAGTACGCCTACATGAGGGAAATTCGACCCAGTAGAAAGGCTATATAAGGATAGGCAATTTGACATATTTATCACATACAATCAACAAGTTCAATCTTCAAGGAAGAGAATTAGAAAAAGAGTGCGAAGTAGCTGGAAGAAGACGAAGTTGCTGGGAAGACTTAAATCAAAGTTTTTTGGGCTATCTATCCCTCACATGTGTGAAGTTTTTGGGCAGTCGTTAGGGCCAAAAATATGTGTTTACTGCATGTTAGAAATTTTGTTGTTGGGGTTGAAGTTTTGCTGCTGGGGGGGCGAAATTTTGAATTGAAGATGTTGCTGGGGAGGCCAAAATTTTGAATTAAGATGCTGCCAAGGAGCTTTCACTTGGAGTATTTTGTGAAGATCATCTGTTTCAAGAAAGGGATGACTTGGTGGTTGGAGGAGGTCTTTGTCTAGATCTAAGAAGTCTGGAAGTGTCTCATCTTGAATTAAATCTATTGAAGGAAGAGTTCTTGACTGCGTTTTCCCCTTATAGGGGTTTTTGACTGGTGGGTTGGACCTCCTGAGTCAGAACGACAAGCAGTCATTACAACAAGACTTTCTACTCTCTAGGTACTACTAAAAACACAGTTTGTCCCCGAGCCAATAGATGAGAAGAAGCAAATCATTACAGACCTTGCTAGAATGGAACTGAAAGATTTAAAATATCTTGAAGCTTTTGGTCAAGATTTTATGGCCAAAGTTTACAAAGCAAATCTTTCAAATGATTCAGTTCAGAAAATTTATTTTCTTTCAAAATTACCAAGAAATCTAGGAGATTTGATTTCTAAAGATATTGAGCTTCAAAGCAAAACAATAGATCAAATTTACTGAACAAATCTTTTATTGAGGTGTTAAGAGAAAGTCAAATATCTGTGTTGGCAAAAACAGGCACATGATATAACTCCTAGTGCCAATGTTTGTCGTGTTGCTTTGCCATGGACACCATTTAAGAAAAGGAGAAAACATAAAAGGTATGGGAAATTCAAGACCAAGAAAATTGCAAATCCCAAATGACCTTTTAAAAATTTCAGATTTCTAAAGAAGAGGAAACAACCAAGAACCAAAAACAATTGTTGTTTCATATGCAAATAGGAAGGACACTATGCTCGTGCTTGTCCAAAAATCACATCCGGTAAATTGAAAGCATGTGTAGATATTGAAGAATTTTGTGATGATTGGTCTATTGTACAATCAGAAGAAGAACCATCAGATGTATATATGTTAACTTATGCTTCTTTTTCAAAAGACGAAGAATTAGTCAATTCCGTTCAGAAAATAAATATTTGTTATGATTGTTCTACTGATGAATTTTCAGTTGAAGATGAAGAAGAAGAACTTCATTACAGTGAATAATTTGAGACTAACACAGACAAAAAAGTGAAACAAAATCTGTATGTTGGTCTCTCCCACCACAGAAAGACAAAGGAAAATAGGTTATCCCTATTCTCCCTCAGTTAAACTCTTTTTGTCCATATCAGAAAAATATTGGACAAACATCTTCAATGCCAGTTCCTGAATTCGACCCACCAGCAGAACAAACTTTCTTGAAGAAAATGTTAAAAACAAATAATATTTTGTATATACCAGTGTCCGTGCAGGTTAAAAATAGTTGGATAGATCTTGATGCATTTATTGATATCGGTGGCTCAAACAATCTTGCCAGACCATCGTTCTTTAAAGGATTATGGAAACCTCTCCAGGATACCTTGATTTCAGAAACAATCGGAGGTATAGTTAATCATACTCACTATGTGGATAATATTTCTTTAAAAATAAGAGGGAAGATTGTCAAGATATATGTTATACAGCATTACGACCCATCTGCCAGTTTAATTCTGGGTATGCCATTTATCAATTCTGTTTTTCCCATGACTATTAGCGAAGATAAAGTTATCTTCAATTTCAAAAAACAAGCAATCTCTGTTCCAAGATTAAAATTTGCAGACTCTGAAGTAAGAAGAGAAAGCCAGAAGAAGACTAGCACAAGAAAGCCAAAAAATGATTCCAAAGATTGGCAGAAAGTACTGCAGATTTATGAAGAAAAGGGAGCTCTCAAAACAAAAACAAAAAAGCAGCAATAGATCCGCAATGGACTCAGGAACAAATCTCTATATATCAACGGTTATTTAAAAGCTACTCAGAAGACCCTCAGAAGTTTTGGGAAAAGGAGAGCCCCAAGCAAGAAATTGTGACCATGCATGATAATGGAGTAAAAGGTAAGTTAATTCCTTGTACTCCTTCTGATGAACAAGAAATCAAAAAACAGATTGAAGAATTGTTGAAGTTGAGATTGATTGAACCGAGTGTTTCCCATTATTCATGTTTTGCATTTTTGATTCGCAATCATTCCGAAATAGTTCGAGGTAAAGCAAGAATGGTGATTAATTACAAACCATTGAATGCAATCACTCAAAGCTTTCATTATCTCTTACCTCATCAAGAAGTAATAATGCAGAAAATTTAGAAGAGTAAAATCTTTAGTAAATTTGATATGAAATCTGGTTATTACCAAATTTAGATTGAAGAAGCAAACAAACATAAGACAACATTCACATGCCCTGCAGGATTTTACCAATGGAGAGTTGTTCCATTTGGATTAAAGAATGCTCCTGCTTTCTTCCAGAAGAGAATGGATTTTATATTTGGTAAGTATGATTTTATCATAACTTACATTGATGATAATTTAATCTATAGTCCAGATTTACAAACACATTTGGCTCATCTAGAAATATTTTTTCAAGAAGTTCAGGCTCATGTTATTTTCCTCTCAGAAACGAAAATGGTGTTATTCCAAAGTGATTGATTTCCTTGGAATTCATGTAATTGATGGACATATACAGATGCAACCACATGTGCTAACAAAGCTTGCTGAGTTCCCTAATGAACTCAAAGACACCAAAATGATTTAGAGATTTTTGGGTGTTTTAAATTACATCCATAAATACATTCCCAGGCTATTTGAAAAAACTACTCCCATTCGAAAGCATTTAAAATCAGGTTGGTCTAGTCAAGCCACTGACGCTGTCAAAAATCTCAAAGAAGAATGTAAGTCCCTGCCAAAATTGCAACCTCTAGGAGAAGGATTTTTAATTTTACAAAAAAATACCTCAGATGATTTTTGGGCAGCTATTCTTTTTGAAAGAAAGGAGGAAAACAAAGAAGAAGACTTATGCACCTATGCATCAGGAGAATTCCTCCCCAATCAGAAAAATTATTTTGCTGCTAAAAAAGAAACTCTTGCAATATTTAATGGCATTCAAAAATTTGAATTGTATCTTGCACTAAGAAAATTCTTGATTAGGACTAACTCAATTAATTTTAAATATTTTTTGTCAGAAAAATTATCAAGACAGATGGCAAGAGGAAGATTATTAGCATGGCAAATTTGGTTCCAGCAATATGATTTTGATGTAGAATGGATTCCTGGAAATTCTAACTATATTGCCGATGCTCTTACCAGGGAAATGAATAAAGCTCATAGAATTGGCCACAGTCGAATAGAAGTCAAAGGAAGTATTTTTGATATTCCAGATCAGCCGGAAAATCTTGTTACTATGGCAAAAGGATTCAAAATTCTCGAGAAGCATGTTGTAGATCTTTGTCTAGAAATAAAAAAGGTAGTTGGACTCAGGCTTCGAAGAAACCAGTGGATTCAAAAATGTCAAGCCTGGCAATCAAAAAATATTGGCACACTTCTTGCATTGGATTCTGAATTGGTAAAAGTATACTCTTTACCAAATATGAAAGTCAAATTATATTTCAGAACACTTGATGATTTATGGTCCATACAATATACTCAATCTATGATTTGGGTCTTGCAAATTTTAAATTATTATCAGATGATTGGTTGTATTGATTTTTCACTTGAAATTTTTACAAGTGCTAAGATGATGGACCTTGATGATGTTAACATCAAGATAGAAGTTGGTCAGTTTTTATAGACCTTAAGAATTCCAGATCTGTTCGAGGAAATGGAAGCATCATATCTACAAAGAAGAGATCCAAATTATATGCATTCAGATACTTTTCCTCAGTATGAAATCTTCGAGCCCTTTGCAGATTGGGAAATCAAGGACGGATACTGCAAGAAGAAATAGGTTGAAAGACAATCTCAATGTGTAGAAAGAACTCTACAGTATATTAAAATATTTTCAACACCATGGGATTTTAATAGCCCAGAAATAAGAAATGCTATTGAGCCAAATCCCTTTTCACAGGTTTTTGCAAATCAGTTTTCAGAAAGTTCCACATTTGCAGAAAATAAGGATGAAGTAAATAGAGTTTTGGGGTGGTTAAAAGAATTTCCCATGCAAAAGTTGGCTGAAAAAATTCATATTATCAAAAAATTGACCGAATCGCAAGGGAAGTATCCTGTTTTAAAGTTTTCAGTGAATCAAAAGGCACTAATCACAGTTGGAGTAAGTTCAGGAAATTGGACTGCAGATACTATATGTCTAATTAGTCTGTTATTATCAACCAGGGTATGCACAACATTCAATTTTGAGTTTGGATGGCAAGAAAAGGAAGGTGTTAGTGATCAATGCAAAATCTCGGTACAACACACCATCGAAACAACTACTAGTATGTTCCAGATTTTTAAATGGGAATTATTGGATGGAATAGAACTACCAGTGCAACAGATGACAACTTTCTCAAAAGCACATAAAGATTCTTTCTTAGATATTGAGATAAATCCTACATCTTACATCAATAGATGGAGAAAGAAAGATGACCCATTCAAGTTACCCTACCAAAGTCATCATCCCTACAAAGATCGAATAAAGTTGGAAGTAGGACAGTCCTCTAAAGCAGCTACAGCATCTACAACAACAACATCTTCAAAAGGAAAGGACATTTTGTTTTTAGATGTGTACCAAGATGCTCAAGACCCCACCGAGCCAGACTATGAAGAAAAATATATAAAGATAATGGAGGAAGCATATATGCAAGATAATCAATCTTCTGATGAATTCTATGATTATGACTCAAACCGCAGCCCTAAGGGACCATGGTGATAGTCCTTAGATTCCTTGTAAATAGTTGAAAGTTTGAATTATTGTACTGGAATATTGAGTAGACACCATCAGACTATGGCAATGCCGACAAGACCCTCAAATATTTCCACTTTGAATTATTGTCCTTAGTATGCTTTTGAATTATTGTACTGGAATATTGAGTAGACACCGTCAGACTATGGAAATGCTAACATGACCCTAAATTGTTTCCACTTTGTGTCATGTCTGAAAAAAAAAAAAAAAAAAAAAAAAAATCGGCAGAAGAGAAGCACACATTGTTGGACTGAGTGCTTCAAAACTCTGAGATTTCTTGTTTTCATATTGTAATGCTCTGTAAGTTTTCCTTTTGAGTTAATAAAAGCTTTGCGCACCTTTATACTCTAAGTTGAGTTTTTCACTTGATATCTTCTTCTAAGTATCAGTAAGGCTGCAAAGGAGGCATTAGTAAAGCTACTGAGAGAAGTGCCTGAGGGGAGGCCAAGGTGCAGAAGACGTGTGCAGCAAGTGCTAGAAGATGCCATCTCAAGGAACTACTTTTACTTAAGAGGTTGGTTCTCTCGATCTTTTATTTCTCTCTTAAGAAAATGCTTAACTTCAGGTATATACAATTCATTTGAAGATAACATAGGTTGACTAGAAGTGCTGGCTGTTTGGGTAGAGGATTCTGTAGATTCTGAGATTGGTAATGCATATTTTCTCGGATGAATGATGGGTCGCGGGATGGAAGGCTTTTCTTGAAGTATTCTTATTTTACTATTCAGCTATCCCTATTTTCCCTCAATTAAACTCTTTTTGTCCATATCAGAAAAATATTGGACAAACTAGGTTATCCCTATTCTCCCTCAGTTAAACTCTTTTTGTCCATATCAGAAAAATATTGGACAAACATCTTCAATGCCAGTTCCTGAATTCGACCCTCTAGTAGAACAAGCTTTCTTGAAGAAAATGTTAAAAACAAATAATATTTTGTATATACCAGTCTCCGTTCAGGGTAAAAATAGTTAGATAGATCTTGATGCATATATTGATACCGGTGGCTCAAACAATCTTGCCAGACCATCGTTGTTTAAAGGATTATGGAAACCTCTCCAGAATATCTTGATTTCAGAAACAATCGGAGCTACAGCTCATCTTACTCACTATGTGGATAATATTTCTTAAAAAATAAGAGGGAAGATTGTCAAGATATCTGCTATACAACATTACGACCCATCCGCTAGTTTAATTCTGGGTATGCCATTTATCAATTATGTTTTGCCCGTGACTATTAGCGAAGATAAAGTTATCTTCAATTTCAAAACACAAGCAATCTTTGTTCCAAGATTAAAATCTGCAGACTCTAAAGTAAGAAGAGAAAGCCAGAAGAAGACTAGCACAAGAAAGCCAAAAAATGATTCCAAAGATTGGCAGAAAGTACTAGTTTAATAAAATCCTTTTCAACTCTGGAAAGACTGTGGATTAAAATATCATCAATGTAAGTTATGATAAAATCATACTTACCAAATATAAAATCCATTCTCTTCTAGAAGAAAGCAGGAGTATTCTTTAATCCAAATGGAACAACTCTCCATTGGTAAAATCCTGCAGGGCATGTGAATGTTGTATTATGTTTGTCTGCTTCTTCAATCTGAATATGGTAATAACCAGATTTCATATCAAATTTACTGAATATTTTACTCTTCTAAATTTTCTGCATTATTACTTCTTGACGAGGTAAGGGATAATGAAAGCTTTGAGTGATTGCATCCAATGGTTTGTAATTAATCACCATTCTTGCTTTACCTCGAACTATTTCGGAATGATTGCGAACTAAAAATGCAGAACATGAATAATGGGAAACACTTGGTTCAATCAATCTCAACTTCAACAATTCTTCAATCTGTTTTTTGATTTTTTGTTCATCAGAAGGAGTACAAAGAATTAACTTACCTTTTACTCCGTTATCATGCATGGTCACAATTTCTTGCTTGGGGCTCTCCTTTTCCCAAAACTTCTGAGGGTCTTTTGAGTAGCTTTTAACTAACCGCTGATATATAGAGATTTGTTCCTGAGTCCATTGCGGATCTATTGCTGCTTTTTGTTTTGTTTTGAGAGCTTCATTTTCTTCATAAATCTGCAGTACTTTCTGCCAATCTTTGGAATCATTTTTTGGCTTTCTTGTGTTGGTCTTCTTCTGGCTTTCTCTTCTTACTTCAGAGTCTGCAAATTTTAATCTCGGAACAGAGATTGCTTGTTTTTTGAAATTGAAGATAACTTTATCTTCGCTAATAGTCACGGGCAAAACAAAATTGATAAATGGCATACCCAGAATTAAACTGGTAGATGGGTTGTAATGTTGTATAGCAGATATCTTGACAATCTTCCCACTTATTTTTAAAGAAATATTATCCACATAGTGAGTAATATTAACTGTACCTCTGATTGTTTCTGAAATCAGGATATTCTGGAGAGGTTTCCATAATCCTTTAAACAACGATGGTCTAGCAAGATTGTTTGAGCCACCAGTATCAATAAATGCATCAAGATCTATCCAACTATTTTTAACCTGCACGGAGACTGGTATATACAAAAGATTATTTGTTTTTAACATTTTCTTCAAGAAAGTTTGTTCTGTTGGTGGGTCGAATTCAGGAACTGGCATTGAAGATGTTTGTCCAATATTTTTCTGATATGGACAAAAAGAGTTTAACTGAGGGAGAATAGGGATAACCTGTTTTCCTTTGTCTTTCTCTGGTGGGAGAGACCAACATAAAGATTATGTTTCACTGTTTTCAACACTGTCTGTGTCAGTCTCAAATTCTTCACTATAATGAAGTTCTTCTTCTTCATCTTCAACTGAAAATTCATCAGTAGAACAATCATAACAAATATTCATTTTCTGAACAGAATTGACTAACTCTTCATCTTCTGAAAAAGAAGCATCAGTTAACATATATACATCTGATGGTTCTTCTTCTGATTGTACAACAGACCAATCATCACAAAATTCTTCAATATCTACACATGCTTTCAATTTACCGGATGTGCTTTTTGGACAAGCACGAGCATAGTGTCCTTCCTGTTTGCATATGAAACAACAATTATTTTTGGTTCTCGGTTGTTTCCTCTTCTTTAGAAATTTGAAATTTTTAAAAGGTCGTTTGGGATTTGCAATTTTCTTGGTCTTGAATTTCCCATACCTTTTATGTTTTCTCCTTTTCTTAAATGGTGTCCATGGCAAAGCAGCACGACAAACATTGGCACTAGGAGTTATATCATGTGCTTGTTTTTGCCAACAGAGATATTTGACTTTCTCTTGACACCTGAATAAAAGATCTATCCAGTAAATCTGATCTATTGTTTTGCTTTGAAGCTCAATATCTTTAGAAATTAGATCTCCTAGATTTCCTGGTAATTTTGACAGAAAAGAAATTTTCTGAACTGAATCATTTGAAAGATTTGCTTTGTAAACATTGGCCATAAAATCTTGACCAAAAGCTTCAAGATATTTTAAATCTTTCAGTTCCATTCTAGCAAGGTCTGTAATGATTTGCTTCTTCTCATCTATTGGCTCGGGGACAAACTGTGTTTTCAGTAGTACCTCTAGAGTAGAAAGTCCTGCTACAATGACTGCTTGTCGTTCTAACTCAGGAGGTCCAATCCACCAGTCATAAACTATTCCGACCATTCTTTTCTCTGCTAGAACAAATATGGACATATTATTGAGCTTTGTAGTTACTTGCATTTGGTATAACGCTCCGATCCATATTCGAATTGATTCAGCTGGATTTGTTGATTTATCCAAATCCAAAATATAACCGCTAGAATTAGAAGCAAACAGATCTTCTTCTATTCTAGGATATTTTTGGACTTCTTTAACAAAATTTTCTTTTTGGATTGATGGCATGATAAAAGATGGAAACTTAGAAGCTACTTTTCAAAAGTCACTATTTCTGCTTTTTCTTTTCTTGGCTATTCTGGAATAGACTCTATTTTCATTGGTCTAAAAGGTGTTTCAGAGGTGCTAGCTTCTGTTTCTTCTAAATCCCAAAAATTTGGGGTTGACATATCTATAGAAAATTTTGAGCTTTGAGCTGCTTTAGATTTTCTTCTTCTTTCCTTTTTTTGCATCCTTGCCTCTTTCTCGGCTCTTTCTTCTTGTTTTTCATCATGTAAGAGCTTGAGATTGGCTAGGATGAGCTCATTTTGTGCACCCAGATCATCTATAGCATTTTCAACATAAGAACACCATGTGGTAATATAATTACCAATTTGATACAACTGGTCTAAATCATTTGTATTTGAGGAGTTGTGTTCAACTAAAGGGGCACAATCAGCTCTTGTAGGAGGTTGCTTTGAGGAGGACGAAGTAGTACAAAATTTCGTCTTTGGTGGCCATTTGCCTCCTTTCACAAAGCGATGATTAGCATATTGCCATTCTTCAACTAGGGCTATCTGGGAATTAGAAATTCTAAACATCTTATTTACAGCAAGAAACGGCTTAAATTCAAGTATATACAATTCATTTGAAGATAACATTGGTTGACTAGAAGTGTTGGCTGTTTGGGCAGAGGATTCTGTAGATTCTGAGACTGGTAATGCATATTTTCTCGGATGAATGATGGGTCGCGGGATGGAAGGCTTTTCTTGAAGTATTCTTATTTTACCTTCTTGCAACGAAGCTCTTCTTGTCAGGCTTCCTGGTTTCTTTTCATCAACTAAAGACTTGTATTGAAAATACCAGTCGTTTGGTAAACCTATAGAATCATAAGACACTCCCTCTACTTGTGCATTGTTTAAACCAACTGACACACAATCTCTGAGCACTGGCTATTTTAATTTCGGATGGACTGTATTAGTCAACTGGAAGGATGTATGAATTATTACAGATAAAAATTCACTTTCATCAACCATCTGTAATCCTTGAACTCCTACCATAAGTTTCCAACAATCCTTCAGATGAGGATCCGTAAGACTAATAGAGTAATCAGGGAAAATTATTCCATATTGACAACCAGTAGATAGGTTACCAACAATGGTACCTATTCTAGCATGATCATAGTTCTGGTGTTGAGTATCAAAAACTTCAAACATGCACAGAGTATTTAAGCCATGTCTAAACAAAGGGGCCAAACCTATCCTTATACCTCCAAAATGTAAATAGGAATATTTTTTGTCTTTTGCATATTGGCGAATTTTTTTGATTTCTTCAATGGTAAACAAAGAGAGAGAGACACAATCTGTACAGAAGGACCTGAGATTTTGATTTTAACTTCCACTTCTTTTAGAAGCATTTTCTTCTGAAAGATATTAGAGAGAGGAGTTTTATAAACATCAGTTGCATGAAGAGTTGGAGGATTCCAACTTTCAGGATTCTCTACTATCTCTAATTCTTTTTCAGAATCGATTTCCTTTTCAAGAGATCTAGAATCTACTTCAGTAACAACACGTATTTCCAGAGTTGAAAAGGATATGATTAAACTAGCCATTACGAACGTTGCAGGGCTCTGATACCAGAGAGAAATAAAAGATTGAGAGAACCAACCTCTTATATATTGTGCATCCTTGCATATATATTGTGTCCCTTGTTCTTGTGATCTTCATACACATAATTTTGGTAATTTATTGATGAAAGATAAACATATTAAGAAGTAAAAGAGGTCAACATAATTCACAAGTAATTATCAAGAAAGAGAAATCAAACCCTAAATCCCACTAGTATTGATTTCTGAACATGTGTGATCTCCTTGCTAGTTTTTGGATGCATGGTATATGGATGTGGTTCCTTGGTTATGTGTTGTCATTGGCATAGAGATTTCACTGGATTGACAATGGTTTGAGCCTTGCCTTGCCATTTCCTGAATAATCATGGTGTAGTGGATTCCCCATTTGTTTTTTAATTAGTTCTCAGGTTTCCTACAACTGTGGGTTGAAACGAATTCTCTGGAGCCTTGAAACAACTTGGGTTCCTTGGAGGTTGTGGGTTGATTTATTAGTCCCTGGAGCCTATGAGTTGGGACAAATGCTCTGATGCCTTGAAACAACTTGGGTTACTTGGAGGTTGTGGGTTGAGTTACTAGTTCTTAGGGCCCTAGATAGTTTGGATAGAGACTAATTTGGTTTGGTATTAGTGATAATGCACCTGTTAGGTGAAATCACAGTGGTTGAGGGTTAAGGTGGTGTGGCTTCTAGAAGCCCCGGTTGGTTTTATTTTGGTTTCACCCATATGATCCTACATTCATGCTTGGAATATAGCGTGAGGGTGATTGACTGAAATAGAGATTTGATTCGGCGCAATATATGGTCGGGTGGTACGTGGAAGTCCCTGACTTGATTGGCATTTTTATATCTTAATATGGCTATTTTTCTATTGTGATCTATGAGCACTTGTATTGGTTATTGTGTCGATCTTATGGTTGATTTGTCATAGTTTCAATTTTGGTTATAAGCATGGAATTATGATGTGCTTTAGCTATGATTCTTTTTCATGATTTAATAAGTTATTCGTTAGTTGATGAATGCATGGGCTAACAAGTGGTATTGTAGCTAGTTTGAGGGGCTTTGAGCTTTATTGGTGATTCTCATATGAAGTTCATGAGTTTATGATTAGATATGCATTCATGACTTGCAGCTTATATGTTTATTATTTGTTTGACGAAATGTTTGTCATGCATTAAGCATGTATTGGTCAAGTATTTCTCAAGTTTTGATTGTTTATCATTGTTATCCTCATTGATATGCTTTTGGAAAGTTATAGGCAATTCTAGCCAATGGTATGGAGGCTAGCATGAAAAAGTGGCATAGATCTTGCGACTGCGTGCACATAATTGGGGATTTTGGGTCATAACCACATGCAAGCAGGCTTATGGGTGCATTTGAAGCCTCATAACTGCATGCATAGTGTGTCAAGGGTGTGGTTGGGGCATAAACCTAATGAAAAAGAGTTCCAACTTAGGGATTGATCACCTAGGGTGGTTGGTAAGCTCCTGAGTGATCTGTAGTCTTTGAGGGATGTCAGATTGTTTCAAGTTTGTAGGCCCCACTTCCATAACTAGAACTTGAAGGTCGAGTCATGTCATAGTAACACTCAGCTCATGTTTACCCCGGAGAGTTTGTAAAAGTGGGAGGGGGTAGTTACAATATGGTTACAATTAAACAAAGGGAGGCTACAAGGTCCTAGTAAGAAAATTCAAGCTCTACAATATGGTCCCTTTAAGATCTTGGAAAAGTGATGAGCCCCCAAATTGAGTAACTTATTGGGCTCATTTTCCCTAATTGTCCTTGTTCAATCCTCCATTTTTCATAGATTATGCACGTTTTTTAGTATGTTTGTGTTATTTGAACGAATAAGGGTGGTCACTCTACCAAGGAGGCTAATACCTGGTTATTTCAGGATTTTTGGACAAATTTTGGAGCAAAACCAAGCAATCATGGGTCAGCTGACAGCCAAGCTTGAGGGGAGGATTCGTAGGGAGGTTGTCTCTTCAATTAAATGGTCTTCCTCGAAATCTCCACCCTCAACTCCAAGCTCCACAGGCCACCAAAACGAGTTTCAAAGGCAGCCAAGCAGTTTTGGGAAGAGTGACTATTTACTAGCAGTTGGGACAGCCGAGTCCCTTGAATCTAGGAGGGCTGCTAGCCCCCTCATATTGTACAAATAGGAAGGCCTCAGCCTTCGTAGTTTACTTTTGGAACTATTGTTATTTTTGCACTATAGTGCTGTCATTTTGCTCAGCCTGTTTTCTTGTAGCTACTGCTGTACAACTTTCATATGATGGTTATTTTTTAATAATGAGAAGCAGCTTTACTTGGCCACAGATCTGAGTTCTTTATAGGAGCCTGCAGCTCTTGGGGTTGGGCCCAACCCGAGTGCTAAGGCCTCCTTTATGTATTGTTATTTGTTCTTTATGCATTTGCAAAAACATTTCTGTTAAGTAGATTAAAGTTTGTTGATTAACTAGGTCACTGTTATTGGTTAGAAAGACTTTTGAATGCTCAGATTTAGTTGATAGGTTGTTAACAGGAAAAAGCTTCAAGAAAAGGGCCATCAAACATCTCTGGTTTCACCTCTCCTTCAGTAGGATCAGGAGCTGGGATCAGGATAACTTTGCTGCCCACAAAAACACTGATTTTGCTTTGCCATGCAATCACTAGTGTTTGATTTTCATGTGTAGAAGTTGGTTACAAGTTCAGACTTTTGCTTGCTTAGTTGCATGAGTTAAAATACATGGTTTCATCACAAGTCACACTTCTTTTCATTCTCTTTACTGGCAGCTAGCAGATTAGGTCAACGTAATTAGTTTTTTGAATTTACAAGTCTTCGTGGGATCAGTTGGAAAAACGCCTTGCAGAGCGCCTGTACCACTCCTTCATCTGTTTATTCTCCATCAACACCATCCACTCCACCCTCTACTTAGAATCCTTGCCTCCCATTCACCATTTGATCCCATAACCCTAGTTTTGTGTGTAACATTGCCTCAGTCTTCTTTGAACCAAATCCAGCCATCTACACCTGTCCACGACTCCATCCACCGAGTCCTAGCCCATCTCCAACTCTCGCCCTACCTCCACACTCACTCCTTCACCTTTCCCTCTCCATTCATCCACCAAAAATCTCATTTCTGAACATCCTGTAGAAAGTTACAGACATCTTGTAGAAAATCATAGACATCCTGTAGAACCCCTGCAGACTTCCTGTAGAGGCTCACGAACGAGGTTTCATGATAGCCAAACTCGGTGAAACTCTATG
Source organism: Pinus tabuliformis (assembly GCA_031772625.1). Classification (NCBI taxonomy): domain Eukaryota; kingdom Viridiplantae; phylum Streptophyta; class Pinopsida; order Pinales; family Pinaceae; genus Pinus; species Pinus tabuliformis. The sequence continues at coordinate 427,386,204 of CM062813.1, read as the reverse complement.
GAAGGGTGTTAGGGACCCCTTAGGCCCTCTCTGAACCTTCTTGACCTCCTCCAAGCATTTCTTCTCGGCCATCCACCTCTGCACAGCCAAAAACAGTCAAATCATATGCATAATAGCTCTGGAAACTTATTCAAAAATACAAAATGATGTTTTTTCCAGATGTTACTGTAGAAGTAGCTTAGATGCATGTATTTACTTTTCTAGAAATAAATGGCATCTCCTTCAGTAGCTTACATACTCTTTCTTGCATCGGTAGGGTTAGCTGGTAAAATTAAGGTTTGCTAGGGTTTACGTTTCCTCTTAGCTTTCCAGTTTCTTTCTACAAATAGATCAGCCTTCTTTAAGTTAGATTTCATCCATCAGTTAAAAAGATTCTTCTCAGAGCTCATAGAAGTTGGCTTAAGCCCCTAGTGGACTTGTGCCCGCTGACCAAGTGACAGCTGTGGCAAGAGCTAGTACTTGTGCATACAACACCGTTGCTTCCAAGTCTGTTACGAACTACCGGGTTGATAAAAGTAAAGAAGGGATTCCCAGGAGTTGTAGCATTATTGCTGCAATACTGGAGCTCACCACTCTTTTTGGCGCTGTTGCCGGGGAAGCGTCAGAGTATTTGTGATTGCTGCTTTTCTTCTATTTTCCTGCTCTAACCTTCTGCTAAGTAGTTTATTTCAGTTCCATTTTGCAATTTCATTTCTGCAAAAGTAAATTAGACATTTCCTGCTTTCGTAGATTAACCTTTCAATTTTGCAAGCGTAAAATAGAATTTCAATTTTGCAAGCGTAGTCTAGTATTTCCTTCTCGCAATTTGATTTCAGCAAAATAGATTAGTCTTTTCCTGCTTTCATTTCAATTCCGCATTTTCATTTCTGCAAGATAGATTTTAGTTAGTTGCAATTCCATCTGTTTCAGTTTTGCAGGTACAAGTAGAGAAAAAAGCAAAAGCAACCAAAAATCCTTTCATGCCTCGTAGGAACAGAGATAATACCGGAAAATTCCTACCCAACACCCCCACCACTTCACTGAGTCACCCTTCTCTCTTCTTTGGTGGCAGTGATCCAGAAGAACCTATAGGTGAACCTCCTGAGATATACGAAGATCCTATAACAGAAGAAGAGCAAGAAAACATTCCTTTTTAGACCATGGCTGACAACAGAAATGGTAGAGACGATGACAAGAGAATAGAAGGTACCTTCCCCATCCGAGAGACTAACAGGGACATGAAAATGAAGAACATAAGTCCCTCAACGTTACCTCATTTCCATGGATTGACCATTCAAGACCCTGATACCTTCCTATTTGAGTTTTCTGTCCTTTGTCGAACTTATGACTATACAAAAGACAAGCAAAAGTTGAAACTCTTCCCCTCTACCCTCAAGGATGCAGCATTACGCTGGTTCATGAGGTTACCTGGAAACAGTATCACTACTTGGGCTCAAATGCAGCAAGCCTTTAACAACAAATACCGGGATTACTGTAGGTCGAAGGAACCAAGGGAGAAATCTTTCGGACGACCATGGGAAATGATGAGTCTTTAGAGGACTATGAGGAAAGGTTCCAACTTAGCTATAAACGGGCCAGGTGCACACTTGATCCTGAATCTCTAAAGCTGGTTCTGCTCCGAGGAGTCCCTGAAGACCTTCTAGATACCCTTCACATGCTAGCTGGAGGAGATATTTACCAACTACCTTATGAGGACATAAAGACTGTGTTTAGAAACCACTCTAGGGCAGCCCGGAAAAGAAGTAGGGGGAATCCACTTTTAGCTAGTACTACCTTCTCCAAGCATGAGTTTGCTAATCAGATGGAAGACCTCAAAAGTGAGATGAGACAAACCATTGCCATGCATCTTGATACTTTCCGAATCCAACAAAAGAAAGAGGAAGCTGAGAGGGCTTTGGCCATCTTCTGTCCCAGATGTACGAGGAAGCACCCTAAGAACGAGTGTCCATTGCACTCAGTAGAGGTATGTTTCATTTGTGAGGAGGACCACCCCACAAACCAATGCCCAAACTTGCCCGGATTCAAAGCCATGTACCAAGGGACTGAGGCACCCACTGAACCTCTCTACTTCCTCAACCAAGGGAGACCGCATGGACCCAGACCTTACCAGCAGGGGATGCAAGGGACATCCCAAGCTTATTATAGCCCCAACCAATCTGCTCACATGCCTTCTTGGGGTCCCCCTACTCATCCTTCCCAGTCTGCACCTCCTCCGTGGTCTTATCGACCTCAATACCATACTCAACCCACTACTCATTCGTTTCACTCACATGTCCAGCCACAGCCTCAGTGAAAATGCACCTCAACCAGGGTGGAGGCCCCAATACAACTTTCCTCCCGCCATTCTGCCTCCACCACTGGCTCAACCACAACCATTACCTGCTGCTCCTCCGAGACAACCCTAGATGCCTGCCCAAGCGAACCCGAACCCCAACAATCGACAGGCCCAGTAGGTATACACTGGGGAGACAACATGTCCTACATATGTTGTGGAGATCCAGGAGATCAACTTGCGATCTGGGAAGACCCTTCCAGATCGCCAACCTCCTCCCCCAGAGGATGAGGAAGAGAAACAGGAAAGTGAACCCAAATCCATTCCACCCTTTCCTAAGCGACTAACAGTAACCACACAACCAAACCCAGAGGAGACTGAACTTCTGGGAGAACTGAAACAGTTGTGTGAAAATACCCCTTCTCCAGGCCATCAAAGATGTACCAATATACAACAAATTGATTAAGGAGAAGTGTTTCAAGCACCCAAGTAGGAGGAAGAGAGATGCCTCGACTATCAATGTCATCGGACAACTGTCAGATCTAATGTTGGGGCAAGTAATCTGTCCAAAGTATTTGGACACTGGGAGTCCTGTAGTTGATGTCCACATCAATGGCACCATTATCCCCCATACCTTGATTGATCTAGGGGCTGCCATTAATGTGATGACCAGGAACACCATGCTTAAACTCAACCTTTAGAATTCCTTAAGGAATACCTCGACAGTCCTACAGTTGGCAGACTGCTCCACCGTGACTCCCGAGGGGATTGTGGAGGATGTCTTGGTCTCTGTTGACTCTTGGGAGTATCCTGCGGACTTCTTGGTCCTTCAACCAAAGGCAAAGCTTACTGGATACCCTCTCATTTTGGGAAGGCCTTGGTTAGCCACCGCGGATGCTTACATCAGTTGCCGAGCCGGAAACATGACCATCAAAAATGGTCCTATGTCCAAGCAGCCATTCCTATACCCTCCTGCCCAGCCTCTGCTAGAACATGACTTACCACTCTGGTTGGAAGAAGGAGATGAGAATGAGGTCTACTCCGCACCCTTGTGCACAATAGAAACCACTAGGGGAGGTCCTCAAACAGAGGATGATTTGATTGAGACCTTGATTCAAAATCCACCTCCCAGTGCACTGTCCTTAGAGGAATTGGTAGAGGATACCCAAGCCAGCACCTCAGTGGACCTCTGTGTGACTGATCCAACCTCTCCCAGAGTTAAGAATGTGGAGTTTGGTCCCGGAAGAACTTTAAAGATCAGCTCCTCCCTATCTCCTTCCCAAGAGAAGGAGCTGTGTAGCTTACTGAACAATCATTTAGATGCTTTCGCCTGGAGCTATAAGGAGATGAAAGGAGTCCATCCTTCGGTCTGTACCCATCACATCTACATTAAAGAAGATTGTAAACTGATCAGGCAATCTCAGAGGAGAATGAATCCAGCCCTTAAGGATATCGTCAGAGAAGAATTGCAAAAATTGTTGGATGCAGGATTCATCTATCCTATCTCCGATAGTGAGTGGGTTTCACCTCTAGTGCTTGTGCCAAAGAAGAACGGGAAGTGGAGAATCTATGTAGATTACCGAGAACTTAACAAAGCCACTAAGAAAGACCATTTCCCTTTTCCTTTCATAGATCAGGTGTTGGATGGACTGGCAGGGAAGAAGTTATTCTCTTTCCTAGATGGGTTCAGCGGGTATAACCAGATCCAAATAAGCACGGAAGACCAAGATAAAACCACCTTCACTTGTCCATGGGGTACCTTTGCCTATCGAGTCCTTCCCTTTAGGCTATGCAACGCTCCTGCCACTTTCCAGAGAGCAGTATTGAGCATCTTTTCTGAGTTGGTCCATGATTCGGTAGAAATCTATATGGATGACTTCACTCCTTATGGGTCCAACTTCCAAGAAGCATTGACCAATCTAGGAAAAGTTCTAACCAAGTGCATTGAGATGAACCTGTCCCTCGGTCCTGAAAAATGTGAATTCCTGATGACTGAAGGGACCGTGCTAGGTCATACCATTTCTCAGCAAGGATTACAGGTGGACCCTAATAAAATTGCTATCATCCAAAAGGTCCCACCTCCTCAAAAGATAAGAGATGTTCGGAGTTTCCTAGGCTTAGCAGGATATTATCAAAGATTCATTAAAGACTTCAGTAAGCTAGCCTCGCCTTTGTTTGGACTCTTAGGGAAAGATGTTGAGTTTAAATGGACCGACAACTGTCAAGGGGAACTGGATGAATTGAAAGATAAGTTGGTGTCCGCCCCGATCTTGAGAGGTCCAAACTGGGCCCTACCTTTCCACATCCACATTGATGCCTCGAACAAACCCATAAGGGCAACCTTAGGACAAATTGAGGAGAAACTCCCATATGCCATATACTTCGTCAGCAAAAACCTGTCCAAAGCAGAAATGAACTATACTGTAACCGAGAAAGAGTTCCTGGCCGTAGTCCATTCCCTAAACAAGCTCAGACACTACATCACCGATTATCAAACATTTGTACACACTGATCATGCTGCGATTAGATACTTAATGAATAAGCCTGATGTCAATGCTCGTATTATTAGATGGTTACTTTTGTTACAACAATTTGATTTGACGATTGTCGACAAGCCATGTAAGGAAAATGTTGTTGTTGACTTCTTGTCTAGATTGAACTTGCCTGCAGGTGAAGAAGGAACAGTGGATGACCAGATGCCAGATGAACATCTATTTGCTATCTCAGTACTCTCTGCATGGTTTTCCAATATAGCAAATTACTTGGTCTCAGCACAGTTCCCTCCGCATCTATCCTCAAAGGAGAAGAGCAGAATTATAAGGAAGAGTGCCCCGTTCACTTGGATTGGGGGAAACCTGTTTAAACTTGGCCCAGATCAGATCTTGAGACGTTGTGTTAGGGAGGAGGAAGTCTTTGACATCCTCCTAACCTGTCATGATGGACCTTGTGGAGGCCACTTTGCAGCAAAAAGGACCGCCTTCAAAATTCTATAGGCAGGCTACTATTGGCCTACTCTTCATCAAGATGTCAGAAGATACATCAGTGAGTGTGACCGATGTCAGAGGATGGGGAAACCGACTCCAAGAGATGAAATGCCTCTCCAACCTCAAGTGACCTTTGAGCCATTTGAGAAGTGGGGCATGGATTTTGTGGGTCCTATCAACCCTCCTTCAAAGCAATGATCTTACATCATTGTGTGCACCGACTATCTGACCAAGTGGGCAGAAACAAAGGCAATCAAAGCAACAACAGAAAAAAAGGTGGCTGAGTTTCTGAGGGAAAATATCTTCTACAAGTTTGGCTACCCGAGAGAGTTAGTCACAGATCAAGGAAGCTAGTTCACCTCCAACCTGATTGAAGATTTGCTCGCTCATCACAAGATCAAGCACAAGACTTCCGCCCCCTATCATCCTCAAGCAAATGGGCAGGTGGAAGTCACTAATCGAGCATTGGAAGGGATTTTGACTAAGGTTGTGAGCAGCAGCATAAAGGATTGGGCAGATCGCCTGGTTGAGGCCACCTGGGCCTACAACACCACTTGGAAGACCACAACCGGTTTCACCCCTTATGAGCTGGTCTACGGGAAGAAAGCTTTGCTGTCCATAGAGTTCGAGTACAATACATTGAGGGTGGCAGCTCAGCTGGACCTAGATCTCAGCCATGCTCAACGTGAAAGATTATTGCAGCCGAATGGATTAGATGAACAAAGGATGCAGGCCCTTCTCCACTCAGAGGTAGTTCAACTCCTGAGGAAGATATGGCATGACCGACACCTTAATGAGAAGCAATTCCAGCAGGAGATTAGGCGCTGTTGTATGACTCAAGATACAAGGATTTCAAAGGGAAGCTGAGGACGAGATGGTTAGGACCATATACAGTGGAGAAATGTAATGAAAATGGTTCAGTCCTTATTAGGACCATTGATGAAGAGGCCATCCCCATGCTTGTCAATGGGCATCGACTGAAAATCTACAAGAAACCCCTTTCAAGGCAGGAGTTCATTGAAATTGTGGAAAAATCAGTGCTGGTAATAGAGCAGGGTTCTGCCTCTGCTCCGGCCACACCTTGATCATCAAAGAAAAAAAAGAGGAATAAAAAGAACCCTGGACAAAAACCTCTCTGAGGCGGCCAGGGCAAGCAGTGAGGGTGCAAACCTCAGGGAGGCACCCCTGCTGTCTCTCAGAAAATAAAGAATTTGAATAAAAAGATCCTTGGGTGAAAACCTCTCTGAGGCGGCCAGGGCAGATAGTGGGGGTGAAAACCTCATAAAGGCACCCCTGCTGTCTTTCAAGGATGAGCAACCGATTTAGCAAGGGGGTGATCATGAGTCCCCAAATTGGGTAACTTATTGGGCTCATTTTGCCTAATTGTCCTTGTTTTTCATAGATTATGCATGTTTTTTAGTGTGTTTGTGTTATTTGAACATATAAGGGTGGTCACTCTACCTAGGAGGCTAATATGTGGTTATTTCAGGATTTTTGGACAAATTGTGGAGCAAAACCAAGCAATCATGGGTCAGCTGACTGCCAAGCTTGAGGGGAGGATTCGTAGGGAGGTTGTCTCTTGCATTAAATGGCCTTCCTCGAAATCTCCACCCTCAACTCCGAGCTCCACAGGCCACCAAAACGAGTTTCAAAGGCAGCCAAGCAGTTTTGGGAAGAGTGACTGTTTACTAGCAGTTGGGACAGCCGAGTCCCTTGAATCTAGGAGGGCTGCTAGCCACCTCGTATTGTACAAATAGGAAGGCCTTAACATTCGTAGTTTACTTTTGGAACTATTGTTATTTTTGCACTATAGTGCTGTCATTTTGCTCAGCCTATTTTCTTGTAGCTACTACTGTACAACTTTCATATGATGGTTATTTTTGAATAATGAGAAGTAGCTTTACTTGGTCACAGATCTGAGTTATTCATAGGAGCCTGCAGCTCTTGGGGTTGGGCCCAACCCGAGTGTTAAGGCCTCCTTTATGTATTGTTATTTGTTCTTTATGCATTTGTAAAAACATTTCTGTTAAGTAGATTAAAGTTTGTTGATTAACTAGGTCACTGTTATTGGTTAGAAAGACTTTTGAATGCTCAGATTTAGTTGATAGGTTGTTAACATGAAAAAGCTTTAAGAAAAGGGCCATCAAACATCTCTGGTTTCACCTCTCCTTCAGTAGGATCAGGAGCTGGGATCATGATAACTTTGTTGCCCACAAAAACACTGATTTTTCTTTGCCATGCAATCACTAGTGTTTGATTTTCATGTGTAGAAGTTAGTTACAAGTTCAGACTTTTGCTTGCTTAGTTGCATGAGTTAATATACATGGTTTCATCGCAGGTCACACTTCTGTTCATTCTCTTTACTGACAGCTAGTAGATTAGGTCAACGTAATTAGTTTTTTGAATTTACAAGTCTTCGTGGGATCAGTTGGAAAAACGCCTTGCAGAGCACCTGTACCACTCCTTCATCTGTTTATTCTCCATCAGCACCATCCACTCCACCCTCTACTTAGAATCCTTGCCTCCCGTTCGCCATTTGCTCCCATAACCCTAGTTTTGTGTGTAACATTGCCTCAGTCTTCTTTGAACCAAATCCAACCATCTACACCTGTCCACAACTCCATCCACCGAGTCCTAGCCCATCTCCAACTCTCGCCCTACCTCCACACTCACTCCTTCACCTTTCCCTCTCCATTCATCCACCAAAAACCTCATTTCTGAACATCCTGTAGAAAATTATAGACATCCTGTAGAAAATCACAGACATCCTGTAGAACCCCTGCAGACTTCCTGTAGAGGCTCACAAACGAGGTTTCCTGATAGCGAAACTCGGTGAAACTATATGGAAGGGTGTTAGGGACTCCTTCGGCCCTCTCTGAACCTTCTTGACCTCCTTCAAGTATTTCTTCTCGGCCATCCACCTCTGCACAGCCAAAAACAATCAAATCATATGCATAATAGCTTGGCAACTTATTCAAAAATACAAAAAGATGTTTTTTTCCAGATGTTACTATAGAAGTAGCTTGGATGCAAATATTTACCTTTCTAGAAATCAATGGCATCTCCTTCAGTAGCTTACATACTCTTTCTTGCATCGGTAGGGTTAGCTGGTAGAATTAGGTTTGCTAGGGTTTACGTTTCCTCTTAGCTTTCCAGTTTCTTTCTGAAAATAGATCAACCTTCTTTAAGTTAGCTTTCATCCATCAGTTAAAAAGCTTCTTCGCAGAGCTCATAGAAGTTGGCTTAAGCCCTTAGCGGACTTGTGCCAACTGACCAAGTGACAACTGCGGCAAGAGCTAGTACTTGTGCATACAGCACCGTCGCTTCCAAGTTTGTTACGAACTACCGGGTTGATAAAAGTAAAGAAGGGAGTCCCAGGAGTTGTAGCATTATTGTTGCAATACAGGAGCTCACCAAAAAGGTGGGAGATAATGGCTATAGAATCAATCTACCCTCATACACACACATTTACTCAATTGTGAATGCATAGAATCTAAAACTCTATGAGCCTTCCAAGCCAGATCAAGAAGAGAAATAGGTCTTACCTTCTGTAGAGGATATGGAACCATATGCTTAGGTAGAGATGACAAAATATATAGTTTTGCAGAAGAGATTAAGAACTACAATACATGGTATCATGAACTTTGGTAGATTGGGGTGAAAGGAAAACTTTTAGGCAAGGTTAAATGGTGCACCCAAGAGAAGGTGGGGAAATTTTTTTCTTACTTTATTTGGTAGAATATTTTGGGGACCAAAAGCCTCCCAAAATGAGGGGGTGTGATGCAGATTGGGGTATTATATTGTTTTCCATCCGTCTCGATGCTTTTAGAGTGGAAAAAGTAGAGGAATTAGCTCACAAGGCCATTTTTATCGGCAAGACCTAGTTTGGTAGATTGAGGTCTAAAACCTATCAAGAGTATTTTGAGACATCAAAATAATGTTTTTTAGGTAAAATTTTGCCACTCGTGCCTTTTTTCCTATTCTACACATATAAACCTTTCAAGTCGTGCAAAAATCATTTCAATTAGAGTCCGTATGCAAATGTTATGCCATTCGAAAGTTGACCACATTTTTCCCACCATAATTCAAGAGTATACCATGTCAACCTCCATTATTCATGGAAAATGAGCTAGCCACATGATCATGATGAAGAAGACTCTAGAAGAGTCCATATTGTAACTCTAGTTAAGAGTTGAGTCCGTAAAACTTAACCACTAGTGGGTTATCGAGTTGTGTTATAACTAAACGACTAGGAGAAAAAGGGGCTCCATTCTTTTTGAGTGCATTTTGTTCCATAGATGAGTAGAGTAGCAGAGAGGGTTAAGGAGAGATCACACATAGAGGATTTGTGCACTATAGTAGACCATGGGCCACAAACCTTACTTCTTTGTACTTGCATCCATTTTCTATGCAAAGAAAGAAAAGAGAGTGACTTCACTTTTTAATTGGGTTTTCTCCGAAAATAGTTTCCTAGGATATATCATATCAATTGTGATTTGCGAGTTTTTATTTCTTGGTTCTCCATGTTCTACATAATTATAATTTTCATGCATATGCAATAAATAGTAATTAACAAATCCAAAAATCTAAAGAGAAATAAGCTCTCATAACGTAGATTTTGGATTTTCTAATATATTTTAGTAGATTTATTGTGACAAATTGCCTAATGGAACATCCATGGTAGTTCACTTATCATTAAGTATAATCACTCTTTGAATGTAGAATTAACTTTTGCATTCAACAAGTATCCGTTTTACATAATTTTGAGTAGATCGACATTGAGGTAAAGAAAATATATGTTTTTTTCAATTTATCTTGATGTGGATTTACTTGAAAATTTGCGTAGTAGATGCTTTAAATAAACTCTTTTCACATATTTTCAATTTATCTCGATATTGTTCTACTAAAAAATATACAAAGTGGGTACTTGTTGGATATGGAATTGAATTCTACATCTAACTAGTCCCTACACTTGACATTTAAGTAAACATGTAAAAAAATAAATTGAAAATATAATTAAAATATAGGTTTTTTCCCCTCCAAAAATATTTACCCTTGAGAACGACATCATCATCCTGAATCATGCGACCTATTGGTTTTCTTAAAGTTGATTGATTTTGATAGTCATTTTTTATTACAAGGACCATCTGTATGTCAAAATTTTCCTAATAATGGATGAATTCAACTATGTATTCAACATTTTTCCTTTTATCTTATCTTTTGAAGTTGAAGCATGACACAATAAGCGTGCATGTTGGACTTTCTATTTCCTTCTACTGTAGACATGATCATCAATACTTTTAGATCATCTTTGATACTCATTTTAATCATAAGAATGTCTATTTTAAAGCATACAAATAAATTGTCTAACCAACCAGGTTTTTCTCAATCTATATTTTTCGGTTCTAAAATATGTAGTCTGTATATGTCAAATTATATAGGATTTGAACCATATATCGTAAGTGCTTTTTACGATAACAAGGTTTACACCTACTAATAGCACATGCATACTTGGTTACACTATATCAATACATAAATAATTGTTACTTAGAAAATTACCAAGCAAAGGGTTAGGTGTGAAAGCATTTACTTTAGAAAAACTCCCACTATGGCATCATTCTTCAAATTGGGTGCTTCTAATTTAGAATAACATCTATTATTCATGAAATACTTTGATGAGTAGTGACCTTTTGTTTGACTTTTGATATCATAGATGTACATACACAAAGGTTAATATTCATGAAGGCACTATTCTTTTTTCTTGAGGATACATTGCTATGAAATTAGGGACCTTCTCGTGCTTAAAGGTTTTACTTTTGAGGAATTTATGGAGATTGCAAATTCAATTTATTTGGATAGGGTGAATTTTCTATTGGATGGAAAAAATTACTTTGTCAACAAGAAATTTCCTAATTACAAAGTGAATGTGTACAAGTAAGGATTGAACATCTATTGTGATGTTGATGCAACTTTTTTAGACACTAGACATTTATTATATTCACTTTATTTCAAAATCGAATGAATGTGATATACACACTAGTTTTAATTGAATATCAATACTCCTAATAGTTATAGGGCTCAAGATGTATTATAAAGACTATGTGACTCTTTTTGAAACAAGACTTGAACTTTTGATCTATTTACTTTATTTCAAAATCTAGTGAATGTATTACACATGTTGTATATACAAGTTAATTGAATAATAAATGTGTACTTTTATAGCCATACAATGTGTACAAGTTTGAATACTGATTGTTATGTTGATGCAATTTTTTTAAACGCTAAATTTAAACTTTTATGAATATCTCAAAATCAAAGAATGGATGTGATATATATTATATATACATGCAAATTTTAATTGAATATTTATGCCTCTGATAATTACAGGGTTCATGTTGCACTACAAAGACACATTAAGAAGCATTTCTATCATATTATTTGGTTTAATAATTACAATTATTTTTTCGATAAACTAATTTAACATTCAAGCTCACCTCCACAATTTCCCTTACACCTACTGGACCCAAGCCAAGTAATACCCCTCCCTTGTGTGGCAAGAAAAATGTGCAAAATGCTCTTAATTAGAATTTGCCAATATGACAATGGGCTTATTTTAGCGAAGACTGTTGACTTGTCTCAAGGTTTTAAGAAACTTTGCTAGAGACATGTTTGTGGAATCATGCCCAAATTCCAAAAAAATAAATAATCATCAAGAATAATATAACAAATCGTTGCCACAATTTCTTGCATTGAAAGAACATAAATGCTGTTACAACTTGAGGGGAGAGATATCTTCATGTACAATTGGTGTATTATAAGAATTATATACTTGAAACTGATAGAAATAAAATGGGAAAAAAAAAATTAGTATAAAGTCTGATGTAAAAATAAATTAATGCAAAAAATTAGAAGTTAAAAAAATGAATTTGTATTCCTGCATGTGTGGCATAAATACGTATTTAAAATTAATAAAATAAAATGGAAAAAATTGGTATCTGAAGTCTGATGTCAAAATAAATTAATGCAAAAAAATGAATTTGTATTCCTGTCCGTGCTGCATAAGTATGTATTTAAAATTAATAAAATAAAATGGAAAAAATTGTGTCTGAAGTTTACTGTAAAAAAATCAATTAATATAAAAAGTAAAGATAAAAAAAATAAAAAATGAATTTCTATTAGATGTAGAAATAAGGTGGACCAATAACGTCTGGATATTTGAGTTTGCTTGCATATTTTTCACATTGAAGACAAACTAATTTACTATAAGACCAATATGATATTTCCAATTCCAATATTTACAAGATGTTAAATGGTCACAAGTTAAAAATAATGTTTCAGATCCATGATTTCACAATGGGAAAACGATTTCAGCGGTCACCTCAGTTGCTCAAACTATACATATGCAACTTCATCACTTACCCTTTCACCACTTACTTCGCTACCTTCATTACCACATAAATATTGTTGTATTTCATATAAATGTAGGATGGGAATTGCTCAAATCAAATAAAATCAATTGCACGTGATCTCGCACATCCACCACTATAAAGATCACAGGGGCTGCAACATTATGTAATTCCATGTCATGATCGTTGTTAAAACAGGAATTTGGAAATAATGCGAAGATACTACTCTCCTTAAATAAGAAGAATGTTACACTTGACCATCTATAGATTTCTCAACTTGGCTGGACACTTAGGTGAAAAGCCATGTCCACATAATACATGGGATTTTACAAGATGAACCTACACGAGAGAGTAGTGTATTAGCATGCTTTTAGAAGATCAATCCTGACCTTGGTGGACACTAAGGCTGAAACATCACGTCCACGTAATACATGGGATCTTTCCAGATGAACATGCACGAGAGAGTAGTGTATTACTCTGCTTATAGAAGGTCAATCTTATTTCCTACCAGTGAGAATACGTGAAATTTGCAAGCCTCTACTGAAGGCCTGGTTGAAGAGCAAACGACTCTGGAACTCCGATACAAATGGAAACCAAGCCAATATAGCAACTGGTGTGAAAAGATGGAGTCCCATTACATACTCATAACTACGAGCAAGGGCACGGACAGAATCCCAAAGTCCACAGCACTGAAATAGAGGCCTGCAGGCCAGTGCAATCTACACAAACAAAATCCAGATCTTGAACTCAGCATAAGCATAAACTACTACCAATTTCTATTCCCAACTAGAAATAACTGACGGATAAAGAGCACAACATCAATGCTAACTACCTGCAGGAAAGCCCATCCAGTAGGCATGAATGCAAGGAAACATACAAACAAGTCTGCTATGGTTAAGCCAAAGACAACTATGAGAATAATGAGAACTGATAAGAAACCAATGAAAAGAAGCCCCTTCAGAAGCCGGAACATGAGCTGAAAATCTGCACTGAACCTCCGCCTTCCCATGGATACAACCTGCGGATGCAAAAATTGAAATAAGTGGTATGCAAGAAAGATTTTCCAGAAGATATATTAAAACCCAATTCAAGCAATTTGGAACAAGGGCCATGGCTCATTAATTTATGGCAATGTTTTTTTGTAAATAAGGAAAATAAGAACACAGTCCATACAGAAAAATCAAATTTGGAAATTACTCTCTTCCCAACTTGTAAGATTAAACAAAAATGTTAAAAGCAGGAGGATTACCTTCAATACCAATAAAACGATTGCAATGACAAGCCAAGATAGCCCATATACCTGCAGTTTGTTGGTAAGGCAAACATTAGATTCTCAAAAAACATGTCCCATCATGCTCACTCCAATAAATGATGAAACATACTTTATCAATAATGGTAGCTTATAAGAGGATGTACAAACCATACCAGAACACTCCTGTGTTCATGTGCAATATTTAGGTGATAAACCAATCCATACTGATAGAGGAAAAATCTAAGTGATAACAATATCTCCAAAATCCGTCCCCGCAATCCTGAATGCTTGAGATGATCCTGTTCCTCATCCCACCAGGATTCCCAGCTCTTTTGCTGTAGCACACCAATACCTCCTCGATTGTTGATCCACTTGTTCCAATCTGTCCAGTCATCCACAATTTTTTGCCACTCGAATCCAGAAGGATTGAACAGGAAAGGAGCAAATAGCCATGCCCCAACCATAAACCACATGGAATAAGTGATTAAGATATAGAGAACAGTCTTACGATGTGACTGGCTATAGACAGTGTACACAATCAAGAGCAACATCAACTCGAGTCCTTTGACAAAGTGGCTGCGTGAATAGAAGCGGTAGTTATCTGCAAACTTAGCATGATAGACAACAAATCCACGCCCAGTAGCTCTGTATTTTGCTCCACCATGAAGTAATGTGCGGCCATAATAATGTACCTTTGTCCCAAGAGAGAAAGTAAAGAAAACTGATGCCATCTGCAGCTGCATGATCACAAAGTCACTTAAGGCTTTGCGGAATCCTCGTTCTAGGCCAATCTCCATCACCATAGGTAAGGCCATTAACAAACCAAGCTGGACAAATGATTGTGAAGCAAGGGCTGCTTCCAGAGCAGAATTGTGTTGTATAGCAGCTTCACGTAACATTGCCGTTTCAAGTCCACTCAAAACCAAATACAATCGACCATACAGAAAAATATACACTGTAAGTACAGTCACCTGCAATACATATACCAGAAGTTTTTTTCATGAGAGTGCTGAATCATGCTAATCTGCCAGATAATTCCTATTATTTAAACCACAAACCAATCAATGATGCATGCTCTTGAGATTTAAAATGAGGATGGAAAACCACACTCAAATGACAAAACAAAAACTTTTAGAAATAGGGGAAAAGAAGAGTGCAATTTATCCCTACCATGGAACTGAAATAAAACCCAACGGTAGTAAAATAGCAGGACATCATCCGGAAAAAGTCAAAGCGGTGACCAAGTCGATAAATATCACGACTCAAAGTCTGTTCACCATTCCCATTTGCCACCTTTGCCTCAAATTGTGATATTTGATTGAGTCCCACATCACGACCTTTACCAACTTGCATGTATTCATGATGAGTTATATTTCCTTGCCGTAACGTAGAATTGAATCCTATAAGGAAAAGGATAATGATAGTATTATATATATATTTATATATCTATACATCTGTTATTCAAAATTTAATGCAGCAATATATCAATGTAATAATAGGGAAGCCTTTCATACACATCCCTCCACATACAAATATGTAACTAAATCATAATACATAAATGTAAATAAATATCAAGGGCACAGTAAAAATTAAAAAATAACAGAATACCTACCTGCAAAAATGTCCTCACTTAAGTTGATAACTTTTGAAGCTTTGCTTATCCCACCTCTTGTGAGGTGAAACAATCTATCAAATACATCAGGATGTCCATAATGAAAGCGCACCCTAAACGGACAAAAAGAGGAAATGAGTAATAAAGAAAATATGAATAAGCGTGCATACAATCTCATCTAGCAGTTAGTTGCAATCCTATAATCGGTATGAACTAGCTCTCATCAAAGGAAGACGCATCGAGAATCCAGATTACAATGCTAATATGGTTTTGCAGGAGTCCATACTTGTGAAATTTGAAGACAGAGCAGTGGAAGGAGTGTAAAGGACAGGTGATATAGCAAGGACAGGTAGTCATAACAGCCCTACATGTTACAGAGGCCAGTGTCTGTGTAGCATAAATTTCGTACAACAGAATTGTACAGTATACAGCAGAATAGAGCATGTCAAAAAATGTAGGCTACACAGCAGAAAATACAGGCCAGAAAAGCAGGCATTGCAGTAGAAAAACAGGCCGTACAATAGAAAAACAGGCCAAAAAACAAGCCATACAGCAGAAAAAGTTAGGCTGTACAACCAAATTAGAACAAGAAAAGCCATATAACTAGTTGTATAGGAGAAGAAATGCACCAGCCTCATAAAAGAAGAAAAAGAGACTCAAATTGTATGAGTTGGCATTACAATAGCTATCCTATCATTTCCTCATTCAAGGCAAGATCATACAGAGAACATGTATCCAATAATGGTACTCAACAATTCAAGAAGCATTCCATACAAAGTAAATAGCATCACAAAGAAACACAATTACAGAGTGCAAACACACCCTTCAATTTTTTATTAGCTTCAAGTACAGTTACAACACCTAACTACATAATATTAGTTGAGACCTTACCATTTACACAGGTTGCTTGTAAGAAGATAAGAATGTCAGATGCAAAATTAATTACAATATACATCGGTTACATAGACATTTCATCTTCCAGCACTTCAACTTCCATTTTGACCTCTTCCACTACCTATACAAAATTTTTAAGTATGCTCATTTCATGGTCATAGATTGCACTGCTTCTGACCAATGTTACAAAAACTGACTGGGAAATAGTTCAGTAAGGATCAAAAGATAGGGCTCTGAAGAAAATTCAGACAAAGAAGAATTACTCAGCAAAAACATGGAAAATCAAAGTGGTCTTTCCTCGGAATGCTCCCTCCAAGGCACTATTGAACGATCCATCTTTACTCCCATGGGACTACAACATTGATGCAATCAGCATAAAAAACAAGTCCCACCAAATGCAAGAAAACTAAAAGAAAAGGACCCTTCCAAATCTCAACAGTATTAGAGAAATAAAACTTTTAACTGTCACCATCTCCTCCCTCTCCCACTTCTATATCCCTTCGCTTGATGTTCCCTAGCAATGTTTAGACAATGATATGAAAGAAAAAACATACATTACAATATCAAGAAAAAGATCACATTAATACCCACAAAATTCTAGTCGACCATCAGCAAACATGATAGCAAAACATTATAAGATGCTGTAACAAAATGCACTGTAATTCTCACTATATTCATTAACGTTTTACTTTATGAAGTATCATTTTCAAAAACAGTCAAATTGCTTTATCAGGTTGCGGATGAAACATTCAGTCCTCAACCTCTCATTAATAATAAAAAATTAAGGAATTAATCACAACAAATTTTTAGAGAGCTTACTTAAGCGGGCTTGCTAGCAATCGTTGTCCAATGGTAACAAAACTAGTTTCTTGATTTGACATGAACCAAGCAAGTGATGAAACACTGCACCAATCACAAGAAAGAGAACATATTATTGAATCTGGCAGGTTCTACAGAAAATCAATCGAGCAATTTCTAATTTAAGTTCCTAGCTATATAATTGTATTGTCTGATACAGTTAAATTGAATTGAGGAAATCCTCAACATACTGTGAAACAGATTCTATTGTTCCACATCCAGTTAAACTCCCTTCGATTTGAATCTTGAAATATAAAAAAAGCTTCAGCCTATGAAACTGTAATATTGACATCATAAGAGACTCACCTGCCCGTAAAAATATGTTCTCTAAGGCCAAGTATTGTTGGACATCGTACACCATGTTTCTTAAGAAATTCTTCCAGCAAGTTTCGCATTTTGAATGCTTCTTCTAGATAGTTGTCCTTCAATACGTTGAAGAATTAGAACTTAGTATCCATTGAGTAAGCAATAACATATTTAATATCTGATAATTATAGGGAAGCTAAGCATACCTGGTTCATATCAATTGTTTGAAGAGCTTCTCCACGAGTGAAAATAATGGCATGATTCTGATTTTCTGGCTTCCCCTCACCAAGAATAGGATTACCAGGCAGCTTGATACGGTATATTATCTGCATAACAGCCCCAAAAAAGGAAATAAATTGTAAGTTTGAAGAATCGAAATCTAATGATCTTGTGCATTTTTCCTTCACCAAGAATAGGATCACTAGGCAACTTGTTACGCTATATTATCTGCATACCAGCCCAAAAAAAGGAAATAAATTTTAAGTTTGAAGAATTAAAATATAATAATCTTATCATTTATGCATTGCCATTGGGTTTACTTGGAGACTGAAGTATCTTTTGTATCTTACTAATATGTCTTTAAAAATCAAATTTGAAGAAGACAATTTTTCAATGACATACCATAGTTTAATGGATATACTAGACAACCAAGTTTAGCATTTTCAAAAAAGAAAAAAGAAAAAAACTGCACCGCTTTATGTCCAGGGAAAACATAAAATAAGTGCACGATGGTGTGAAGCTGTCACATGGAGCTTGGTGATATGTTATCATCATTCCAAGCTATATTACCAAGAACTAAGAGTCCTATCTCTTGGAGACCCTACCACTGGAAGAGAAAGGTATCCCTATCTTGCACTTTGGTCCTCGTCCTATCTGTCAGAGACCCCACCACAGGGAGACAGAGGTATCCCTTGTGAAGTTTTCAACTCTATTGCAGCAACTGGAAATTATTCTTTTGACTGATTATTATTAAGTGCAGTTTATTTGCTATGGCAAATAACAAATAAAATCACAACTGCAATTTTCATCATAAAAAACGCTGTGGAAAATAAAATACTGGAACTATGAAATATAGAGCGAACACACAATAAAAATGACACTGTTATTTTTGGACAAATGTCCCCGGAAAAAACCAATGTGGGAAAACTGGTGCAACAGATGAGGGTTTTATTATTATTATTCAACAGGGAAAATTCTGAGTACAAATCTGGACGCCAAACTCGCAATCCTCTCTTGAGAAATCACTGGAAAAATTATCTGAGAGAATTTCTCTCTCCACAAGCAATCTGGCAACCACTCGAGCTTGGCTCTCTAGGACCCCTGCACAGGCCTCTACGCAGCCTGTAACTCGCACTCTTGAAATTTGCCTATGATAAAGATGTCCTGTCTGCTGCTGCCTCTGGAAATGACTCGCTTGGCCTCCTGATGAAAATCCCGACCTCCAACAACTCAATCGATTTCCTCCTTGGCTTAATCGAACTGCCTCCTGTGGAATAACTTTGACCTCCTCTGGTTGACTCTTTTGGCACTGGAAACCTCCTCCGGAATCTCTCTACTACTGCTCCTCAACCTCTACTACTGATCACTGGCTCAAATTCTTCTCTAGCTACTCTCTACTCTCTGACAAATTCAGTCTGCCTTAATCACTGGTGTATCTTCTCCATCCCCATCAAGTTGCACTTATAAGCTCTCGTTGATGAACGAATGGCCATGATTAGATCCCCATCAACGACTAAGATCATCTCTAACTTGATCCATGTGAGTTTCTGGAGAATACTCATCTTTCTCAATTAATTGTTGTTAATTAATTTATGTTCCTAAGTTAGACTTAGGAAACATTTAATTATTGATTAATTAACTTAATTGAGCCATCTCTAGGTGTTTTCTCCTGAAACGTTTTTTGGATTTTGGAGATCTTGTGTTCCTTAGCCTCTCAGACCAAAGTCGAGACTAGAGCATCTGTTTGATGCTACAAAAACTAAAACTCCCTCTTGGCGATGAAGGTGTTCTCTCACTCTATCTCCATAACATTTTCCACACATGCTGTTGATGTCTGACAACTGTGAAAATCTACCACTGTCCACCGTGCCACTGCGAAACTTTGATTCATCTGCCACTCTGAGCTAAACCAACCCTGCATCTATGTTGTTGCTAACACTGCACTGCACAATCTGTACTACTGCCAACATTGCTTTGCGTTGCAACCGATCTCATGCTGCTACTACAACTATTGCAACTGAGAACAAACTCTGAATCAACTGTGTCTCTGCACTGGCTCTGCAACTATCTCTTGAGTCTCTGACTGCTACTAGTCTCCACTGAGTAAATGCCTGCACTACAACTGCTCTACGCTCCTCAGCATCTGACTACAACTAGTACTGTAACTCTCCCTCAAGATCTAACTACACTAACTGACACTAAACCATCTACTACTGTATACTGTGGGCACTTGTAGCCAAGGTAACGATCTAAGAAGAAACACCTATCCCATGCAACCTTCCTTGGACCCTGCCCAAATCTCTGCAACTCTGAGAACTCTAACCTACAAATATTGTTGCTACTACTATCTTTGCACTATTGCAATAACGAGTCTGATCTCCCCAAATCTTGAAGCGCTAGCTTCCACAGGGCTACTCCCTCTGGGTTTCAATCTCCCTATGGGAAATCTCTTTGCAACCTCCTGGCAACTCGTGTTGTCCTCATGCACTAGAATTGGATTGCATAGTTTTGCGTTGGGAATCTTCTGGCTAGAATTGCACCTACATCTTGCAACTGGGCAATTCACACTGCCCATGTCACTACAACTATCTTTCGAGTACTGAATACAACTAGTTATGCAAATGTCTTGATTGCATCCTGCTAACACTAAACCTGCTACTATGATACTGTGGACTGCCGTAGGAAAGGTGATGGTCCTGTCGCAACAACTAGAATTGATCTAATTGGTCTCCTTGCTGCATTTGCATTGAACCCTGCTCATCTTGACACACTGAAGTATCAAGCTCCACCTCCACGTGATCTAGTGCCTTATTATCTCCTATTGAGCCTTTTCCCTTATTGGGAAACTGCTTCGCTATTCAACTCGTACTTGAAAGCTTGCACATCCTCCGACACCTGTCCCAGAAAACTGGAAGTCGATATGCTGCCTAGATCTGCGTTATGGCTAACTCACACGACCTATTCTAGCAATCTCGTACGACCATCTCTAGAAAGCTGCAAAATCTGAGAAACTCAAATAAGCTTGAGACTAGATCTGGAAATCTCCTTCTCTTTCCTACTTGGCCTTCCTTCTGCTACTCACACTCCCTTCT
The DNA here is from genome assembly GCA_031772625.1 of Pinus tabuliformis. Classification (NCBI taxonomy): domain Eukaryota; kingdom Viridiplantae; phylum Streptophyta; class Pinopsida; order Pinales; family Pinaceae; genus Pinus; species Pinus tabuliformis. Next base: position 427,365,309 of record CM062813.1, on the reverse strand, counting down.
GGAATGCGCAAATCTACCTCTGTCTGCTTGCAAAAGTCCCTTCTCCAGTATTCACTCTGCCTGCTACCTCAACTAGGTAACTCGTTCAACCTTCCGAAAGTCCTTCGGAACCTGACACACAATTTGCTGCTCCTGAAGCTCGCACTGGCTAACTAGCAAAACTGCTACGACCTACTATAACTAAAAATCATGGATTTCCTCTTAACAACTAGATTTGGAAACCCTCTGAGAAATTCCTTTGTGTGTGTCGTTCTCTTCCTTGCCCAACGCCGATTCTGCTACTGCAAAACTGTTGCAAAATCACTACATCCAGATCTTCTCAACAAACTGACTGATCTGCTCACCGGAATTGCTTCCCGGCAACACCACTGCCTACTGGAATTGTTGTTGGCTTGTTCGAACTTTTCTTGCACCTGCAACTGAAAACCGAACCCTCTTCCCAACAATTCAAATTGCCTGCCTGGCCCTCTACACAGACCCAAAAATTGTGCTGTAGAACTCCCTCTGAACTTGCACAAATTTCCTTCTCGATTTTGTGCTTCTAATCTGTCTTAACCACTGCTTTGATACCATGTGAAATTTTCAACTCTATTGCAGCAACTATAAATTATTCTTATAACTAATTATTATTAAGCGCAGTTTATTTTCTATGACAAATAACGAATAAAATCACAACTGCAATTTTCACCATAAAAACGTTGTGGAAAATAAAATACTGAAACCAATAAATACAGAGCCCACACAATAAAAATGACACCGTTATTTTTGGACAAATGTCCCTGGAAAAACCCAATGTGGGAAAACTAGTGCAACGCATGAAGGTTTCATTGAGTACAAATCTAGATGCCAAACTGGCAATCCTCTCCTAAGAAATCACTAGCAAAATCATATGAAAGAATTTCTCTCTCCACAAGAAGTATGGAAACAATCTGGCCACTTGAGATTGGCTCTCAGGACCCCTGAGTAGGCCTTCAGACTGCCTCTACGCAGTCTGTAACTCGCACTACTGAAATTTTCCTCTGATCAACACGTTTTGCCTACTGTTGCTTCCGGAAATTGCTTGCTTGGCCTCCTGATGAAAATCTCAACGTCCAACAACTGAATCGACCTCCTCCTCAGCCTCCTTGAGGCTCTGTGCAAGCCTTGACGTAGCCTCTTGTGGAATAACTTTAACCTCCTCTGGCTGACTCTTCTAACACTAGAAACCTCCTTCGGAATCTCTCTACCGCTGCTCCTCAATCTCTGCTACTGATCACTAGCTTGAATTCTTCTCTTGCTGTTCTCTGCTCTCTGAGAAATTCGATTTGCCTTGATCATTGGTGTATCTTCTCCATCCTCATCGAGTTGCTCTTATAATCTCCCATTGGTGAACCAACAACCATGATTAGATCCCCATCAACAGATAAGATCATCTCTAACTCGATCCATGTAAGTTTGTAGAGAATTCTCACCTTTCGCAATTAATTGTTGTTAATTAATCACTTTTCCTAGGTTAGACTTAGGAAACAATTAATTATTGATTAATTAACTTAATTGAGCCATCTCTAGGTGTTTTATCGTAAAACTTTCTCTGCGTTTTGGATATCTTGTGTTCCTTAGCCTCTTTGACCAAAGTTGAGACTAGAAAACTTGTCCGATGGTACAAAAACTAACATCCCTATCTTGCACTTTGGTCCTCGAAGGCCCTTGCTCTAGATCCTTCTTTAGGTTGGACACAAGGTTGGTTCTCAGAGGCATCTCAACTTCTTCAGTCGATATATCTCTTTCCAGAGAGCTTTCACCCATTCAAATTCTCCCTTGATGTGCCATGCTATCTCTTATTGATTAGACAGGGATTGAACCAGGTTATCAAAGAGGGTATCTACAGATTATACATTCAGGTCACCTAGACCTCCCCCCCAATAGACCTGAGCCCAAAGATGTCCTACTTAGAGAACTTTCTGTATTTGTGAAATAGCATCATTGTCTACCTCCCATATACGTGCAAATATTAGATGCACTCACTCATCTACACTTTGGGACAACTCTAGGTTGTCTCCCATCAACTTCACATAGATAGAGCATGATATACCACGATCTAATAGGATCTGCCACGGGTGCCACCTTCAAGAGCTAGAGATGGAGATGCACCTCATCTTTCGATGTCCCCTATGCTATAAGATCTGAGGACACTATCATTACCTTTATAAGCACTTAGGAGGCTCCCTCTATTTTCTTTTGATAGAAGGACCAAAGATGCTTAGCCCTTTTCATCAGGAATATTTTCAGCCACATATCTAAACTCTTGCACACAATGGCCTGGTTTAGGATGACCAAGTCGATTACCTCATTCTTCCCTATTGATCCTTCATATCATAGAGTCCCAGAATGAATAAGCGAATAGTATGGTGAGGCTTCGGTTTTCTCCTCAGCCTCTCCCTTTGGGAGTCAACCCATTCTCATCAAGACCAATTCGAAGCCAAAATTTCATACATTAAGCCACACATTCTCATATTATCAGAGAGATAAGCTCCAAACGATTCCAACATAGGGCGCCTAACACCCATTAGGCTACCCCCGCAAATCTAGAGGAGCAACCCAAGATCCATGTAGAGTTTCCTTCTTTTGACATTGGATGCTAGGAGTATTCCTCGCTCATACACCCCTTCCAGGTTCACGCAATCAGGCTCTCTGTAGGTTTTAAGCAACTCTGATAACAAGCCAATGCCCATTACAACCCCCATACCCTCATCCATCAGACTTGGGAGTGTGAAAATTCTATCACTGCAGTAACTGATTTACTTTTCCTACTTATTCCACCACAAGTTATTCATAAAATCACTTCAATAAACATTAAAATAAATACTGCTGCAGATATCACATTGTAATACAAAAACAAATATATGAACAAGAATTAACACATTGACACAGATATTTTGGACTAATGTCCCCGGAAAAACCCAAGGGAGGATTTTATTATTCAGCAATTTTTTAGTATAACAGGGTGCCAAACTGGTTTACCCATATATAGACAAATTCTCCAACACTTCTTCTAAACCCAGCATCATCCATGCTGACCTCTGTGTGGCCCGCGTCAGCCTGTTGAGACTCTGCGTAGCCTCTCTGGCCTTCTGCATCACTCCTGCAACCTCTGCGTGGATAATGCTGGCTCTGCGCAATCTCTGTTGCCTCTGCGTGGCTTCCTCTGGCCCTGCGTATGCCTTTTCTGCCTCTGTGTTGATCTCCCGTCTCTCTGTTCCGTACTTGCTGTCTCCTGACTGCTCTCCAGACCACTGGTTCAATTTCTCAGCCTACCCCGCTCCAAAAATTGAACTGATTGGTCTCCCTCAGTATATTCTCCAAGTGACCCTCAAGCCTCCTCTTATACTTTTCTCGTTGACAAATCAAAGGCCGAGATTAAGTTCCTAATCAATGGCTAAGATTAAATTTGGCTTGATCCACGACTTTTGGATCATTCTAACACAGTTTTATATTAATACACATTAATATTTTAATATTTTATTTTCCCGAAGTTTAGACTTAGGGTCATCCTCCTCTACCTCCTTTTCCGCCTTCGTTGGCACTGCCTTGGAGTCAGACACCTCTCCCTTATTCTTCTTCCTCGAACACTGGTTCGCATAATGACCCAGTTCCCCACAGTTGAAGCACCTAATCTTGGAGAGGTCCTTTTTCTTCCACTTCTACTGCTTCCCCGCAGATGCCAAAGTTGCATCCTCTTCCTCTTCCTTCTTGATCTAGACTCCTTTGTTGCTACTTCCCGTCTTGCTTAGTCGTCTGATCTCTTCTTGGCGAAGCACTGCCCCCAATTTTTCCCAGTCTGAAAGATTCGCCTGCCTAAAATGCTCTGGAAAAATGTCTCCCACTCCTCGAGGACTGCATTTAGAGCGGTCCTCACCATCAACTCCTAATCTGACATGGCCCCTATGGAAGTCAATTGGTTCTAGATCTCCTTCAACCTACCGAGAAAGTGATCTATTTTCTCCCCCTTCTGCATCTGGTATAAACGCAGTTGACTCTCAAGTAACATCTTTCTCTGCACAGAAGTATTCTGGGACAACGTCTTCAAGATGTCCCACATTTCCTTTGCCGTATCCTTCTAGGCAATATGCTGGACCACATGATCCTTGACGCCATCAAGGATGATGCATTTCGCCTTGGCCATTGCCTCCTCGTACTTTTCATTATCAACCAGGTCAATTGGGATAGCCACTGTTCTCAAGGCAAAGGCCTTAATGTGATGTCTATCTAGAATGCACAGGATCCTAGCCTTCCAGACCACAAAGTTGGATGCTTCATCCAGCTTGTCCTGATCCCTTAGTCCATTCATGGCCATCTCTCTACTCTTCCTTTCGACTCCTCCAAGTCTCTACTTCCCTCTCGAAGTTCTCTCTCCGACTCCCTCTGAGTCTCGATTTCCCTCCTAGAAATATGCCTACCAATCGTCGAGTCGCACCTCTCCAATCTCCTACGCACCTGCAACACTGATCTGCATTTCTTGGCTAGTTATTTGCCTAGGTAGCGACTGCCTCTACCTTGGTTTTGCCTCGTTAGGTACTGTTCTGTCTCAGCAGCAACAACACCCCACCAGCTTCACTCCCCGCAATCTGCCCACAGCTTCCTATGCCCCAGCAACTAAAGGACTGAGCCTCTAGGCTCTGCGCAATCCTGGCACTGGCTGAAATGCTCCGTTGGCCAATTGTGTCAACCCTCCTGGTCTCTGCGTGGCTCTTCATGAGCCTTTTCTGCCCTCCTCAGCCTCTGCGCTAGCCTCTCTCTAGCCCTAATTGATGACATAGTCCCTCTACGTCAACCCTTCTCTATCGCTTTTTGCAAGGAACATCTTCTGTCACTTGGGACAGTTGTTTCTGCTGCAAATGCTTTGCTTCAGCTGGTGCCTTCAGCTCTCTCGTGATCTGCAACCACACTCTGATACCATGTTGACATTTCTAAGTATTACCCATTAGAAATTTTATCTGTATTCTTTGGTTTATTTCTCCTACTTGTTAATTACGAACAAGTTATTTAAACACATAAATATCGAAATAAACACAACATAGTCTCAGCCATCTATAGATCAACAACTGCAAGAAATAGCAAACACACAAGTGACACCGTTATTTTTGGTCAACTTGTCCCTGGAAAAACCCAACTTGGGAAAACCGGTGTAACAATTTTGAGGGTTATTTTATTATGCAGTCTATCTGAGTACAACTGGGTGCCAAACCGGCTCACCCGACAGAGAAAATAATCCAGCAGTAATGCCTCTCTATTCGGAAGCAAATATTCAGAAAATCTGCCCCACGAAACCCTCTCCACCACAACTGAAGCACTACGTCAGCCCTCCTAGCCTCTGTGTCAACCTGAAAACACCCTATGTCAGCTCTCTGAGGCTCTGCGCAGCATCTCTGGCTCTCTGCATCCAGCAGCCTCTGCGTGGATGAGGCAGGCCCTCCCAACCTCTGCACTGTCTTTGTTGCCTTCTGTGTCTGCCTCTCTTTGCTTTTGTGTTGGTCTCTCGGCACTATCTCTGCTCTGTCTCGTACTCACTGCCCGTCGCTGCAACTGATCACTGATTCAATTTCTCTTAGCAAACCCTACTCTAGAAAATCGAATGACTGATCACTTTAGTGTATCTCCAATTGACACTCAAGCCTCCTCTTATACATTTTTTGTTGGTCCTTCAACGACCCAGATTACATCTCTAATCAATGGCTAGGATTAGATTTGGCTTAATCCATGTCTAAAACTTTTTAACCCAGTTTTATATTAATTACCCATTAATATTTTATTTTTCCTAAGTTTAGACTTAGGAACTCCATTAAAAATATTAGGAACGCCATTGCCTCTTCGTACTTTTCATTATCAGCCGGGTCAACTGGGATAACCACTGTTCTCAAGACGAAGGCCTTGATGCGATGTCTATCTAGAATGGGTAGGATCCTGGCCTTCCAAACCACAAATTTGGACGCCCCTAACAGCCTGTCCTGATCCCTCAGTCCATTCATGGCCATCTCTCTGATCTTCCTTTCGACTCCTCCGAGTCTCTACTTCCTTCTCGAAGTTCTCTCTTCGACTCCCTCTGAGTCTCGATTTCCCTCCTAGAAATCTGCCTGCCAATTGTCGAGTTGCACCTCTTCAATCTCCTATGCACCTGCAATACTAATATGGATTTCTTGGCTAGAAATCTGCCTAGGTAGTGGCTCCTTCTACCTTGGTTTTGCCCCGTTAGGTACTGTTTTGTCTCGGCAGCAACAACACCCCACCAACTTCACTCCTCGCAATCTGCCCACAGCTTCCTACACCCCAACAACTGAAGGACTGAGCCTCCAGGCTCTACTCAATCCCGTCACTGGTTAAAATGCTCCCCTAGCCAACTGCGTCAACCCTCTAGGTCCCTGCGTGGATCTTGTTGGCCTGTTTTGCCCTCCTCAGCCTCTGTGCTGGCCTCTCTCTGGCCCTAACTAATGACGCAGTCCCTCTCTGTCAACCCTTCTCTGCCGCTTTTTGCAAGGAACAGGTTCTGTCACTTGCGACAGTTGTTTCTGCTGCAAATTCTCTGCTTTAGTTGGTGCCTTTAGCTCCCCTGTGATCTGCAGCTGCGCTCTAATACCATGTTGAAATTTCTAAGTATTACCCATTAACAATTTTATCTGTATTCTTTGGTTTATTTCTCCTACTTGTTAATTATGAATAAGTTATTTAAACACATAAATATCGAAATAAACACAATACAATCTCAACCATCCACAAAGCAATAACTAAAATAAATAGCAAACACACAAGTGACACCGTTATTTTTGGACAACTTGTCCCCGGAAAAACCCAACTTGGGAAAACCGGTGTAGCAATTCTGAAGGTTATTTTATTATGCAATCTATTTGAGTACAACTGGGTTGCCAAATCAGCTCACTCGACAGAGAAAATAATCCGACAGTAATACCTCTCTATTCGGAAGCATATATTCAGAAAATCTGCCCCACGAAACCCTCTCTAGCACAACTGAAGCACTGGGTCAGCCCTCTTGGCCTCTGCCTTAGCCGGGAAACCCCCTGCGTCAGCTCTCTAAGGCTCTATGCAACCTCTCTACCTCTCTGCGTCACTCCATCAACCTCTCGTGGATGGCGCAGGTCTTCCTGGCCTCTGCACTCTATGTTGGCCTCTGCGCTATCTCTATTGGCTTTTGCGTCTGCCTCTCTCTGCTTCTGCGCTAGTCTCTCGACACTATCTCTGCCTCTCTGTCTTGTACTCACTGCCCCTCGTTGCAACTGATCATTGATTCGATTCTCTTAGCAAACCCCACTCTAGAAAATCGAATGACTGATCACTTTGGTGTATCTCCAACTGACCCTCAAGCCTCCTCTTATAATTTTCCTATTGGTCTTCAACAGTCGAGATTACATTTCTAATCAACGACTAAGATTAGATTTGGCTTGATCCATGTCCTTTGGAACTTTCTAACCCAGTTTTATATTAATACCCATTAATATTTTTTTCCTAAGTTTAGACTTAGGAACTCCATTAAAAATATTAATTATTTTAATATCTCCTTAACCGAGTAGGATCTGCCCAAACCATTTCTGGGTCTTGGAGATCTCATGTGCTTTAGCCTCTCCACAAATTTTCATGGCTAGAGCACATCCAATGCTACACCAAATCAACAAGAGGAAGGTTTATGTCCTAGTTTTTTGAGTTTCTAGATTTTTGCAGCTCTGCAGGGATGACCGTATGAGCTCACCAGAAGAGGTCGCGTGAGTTAGCCAAAATGAAAATCTGGGCAGCAAATCGACTTCCAGTTGCCAAAAGAAGTGTGAGTTGCAAAGAAAGGAAGGTTCCCAACCACAAACTAGGATTGAAATGAGATAGTGGGGCACCAGATCGAGGAGGAGTATGAGACTCTAGTGTGTCAGATGGGGAAGGTCCAACACAGTTTCAACAAGGAGATCAGTAAAATCAGTTACAGATTGTTGCAATGGGACCATCACCTTTGCTAAGGAGCCCACAGTATCATACTAGCAGATTCAATGTCAGCAAATGTCGTCAATAACTTAGATTATAGCTGCAAATCTAGTTGCAGTTAGTACGCATGAGACAGTTGCAGAGCTAGTTGCAATGACACAGGTAGTATGAATTGCCCAGTTGTAGTATGCAGTGGCAATCTCAGCTAGAAGATTCTCAGTGCAGAGCATTGTAGTCCAATTTCCAGTGCAGGAGGACACTGTGAGTTGCCAAGAGGGAGCAGAGATATTTCCCATAGGGAATCGAGACTCACAGGGAGTGTAGATTCAGAGGGAGCAGCTCTATGGAAGCTAGCGCTTCAGGATCTGGGGAGATCAAACTCATTATTGTAGGAATTGAAGTAGTAGTGTGGAAGTATTAGTAGAGCAGTAGTAGTAGCAATATGATTAGATCTGAGTTTCCTATGTTCGTAGACATACCTCCAGGAGTGAGGTGGGGTGACTTGGTGCTGTAGCCCCAAAGAGCTACAGAGATTGGGCAGGGTCCTTGCGAAGTCCACCTCATGGATCATTACTTGACTACGGGGGCTCACAGTGTTCAGTAGTAGGATGGATCAGTGGCAGTTGATGTAATCAATACCAGAGTGACAGTTGCAGACTAGTAGCAATCAGATGCTGAGGAGCGCAGAGCAGTGTTGACAACAGAGCAGGTGGCTCAATGCAAAGTTGGCAGTAGCGAAGATTCTTTAGAGACAGTGCAGATACTTGTAGCAGTCAAGACTCGGGAGACAGATGCATCACACTGAACACAGTTGAATCAATATTTCGAATGCTTCTTAGTTGCAGTAGTTGCAGTTGCAATAACAACAGATGAGAGGGAGTTGCAATGCAGATGCGGTGTTGGCAGCAGTATGGTAGTGTCAGCAGCAACACAGATGCAACATCAAAGTTGCGCAGTGGTTGGCGGGTAGCAGTAGCTAGACATTAGCAGCGTGACATGAGATGACACTGAGACAAATTGTTGTGACAAGCTATGCAGGACCAGAACATAGTCCTCACTAAGAGGGAGTGTTAGTTTTTGTAGCATCGTATGTGTTCTAGCCATGAAATTTGGTGGATTTGTAGAATGCATGAGATCTCCAAAACCCAGAAATTGTTTCTAGGAATTCCACCTAGAGATGATTGAATTAGATTATTAACCTATTTTTTTAATGTTTCCTAAGTCTAAACTTTGGAAAATTAGTTAATTAATCATAATTAATTAAGTCAAGGTGAAAATAGTCTAGAAACTCACACAGATCGACTTCATGATCATCTTAGCCCTTGATTAAGTTTTAATCTTGCTCGTTGGTGCTCCAACAGAGGAATATAAGAAGTCGATGGGAAATTGGAGAACACACCAAAGACACTTGAGAAATTTGATTTCCTTGGCAGATCGATTTCCAGAGGGCAACAACAGTTGTCAGAGAGCTAGAGATTAACGCAGAGACAGTGACTGGCAGGGACAGTGATCCAGAGGAAGATTTCCAGATCCGGAGAGGCAGCAACAAGAGGTCGAGTTATTCCCAATGCAGGCAACTCGAGTGTGAGTGAAGGCAGAAGCCTAAGTACAGGCTTTCGTGGGAGTATAGGCAGAAGCTCAAGTACGGGCAACTGCGCGAGTATAGGTAGAAACCCAAGTATGAGAAAACATGCGAGTATGGGCAGAAGCGTGAGGACAGGAAGTTACGCGAGTGCAAGCAACGGGATTGCCAAGGTTACTTGTGGAGGAAGGGAAATTCCCTTAGAAAATTTCGGCCATATTTTCCTGCTGTGGACTTCTAGTTTCAGGCATCTAGATTGTACTCAGAATTTCACTATTGCATAATAATAAAAACCCTCAGCTACTGCACCGGTTTTCCCAAGTTGGGCTTTTCCAGGGTCATTTGTGCAAAAATAATTGTGTTAATTTTTTGTGTGTGCTAGATTTTATCAGATTCCAACACTATTATTTTCCACAGAATTTTATTTGTGAAGGTTGCAGTGTGTTTAATTCAATGTTGTCGTAGCAATAAACTATATAATTAATTTATCAATTAGAAAAATTAACACTAGTTGCTGAAATAGGATTTCAGTGGTGAAATTTTCACATTCTCCAAGCTATCCAAAGATGCAAGAGTGAGGAAAAGAGATCAGGGAATGACATTTATCCCCATCTATTCTATCCCTAACTCACCTTAAAACCACCCCAACTCAAGTTAAAGCCACAAAAAGTAAAAATTAAAATTAAAAAGAAGTCGACCTTCGTCATACAGCCCGTCAGCCCTCGAATCCATGCCCGATCCGCCATAAATCTGAGGCAGATTATTGTCTGAAACTGTGGTTTGAAAATCTAGAACCGCAGATCGGGCATGCGCAGTTCCAGATTTCCAGGAACCGATCCATTCACGTGGAACAGTGGACCCAATTTTCGAATCTGTGTTTCTACTAGAGGATTCCCCACAGATCCCTACGGGACGCAATCCTGCACTTGGAACCTTGGTGGGGGGGAAGGATCGTGCAACACTAGTTCGAATTGCTAGGTAGGAGGGTTCGATTTCTTGTTGCAGGTGCAAGAAAAGTTCAAACAAGCAGTGTAGCAGGTAGTGGTATTGCCAGGAAGCGATTCCGATGAGAAAATCAAAGAGTTGATTGAGTAGATCTAGGCACAGTTGTTTTTGTAGCACAAAAATCAGCGCCTAGTGGAGGAGAATAGCACACAAAGAAAGAAATTTCCAGAATTTCTCATAAAGGTTTCCAGATCCAGTTTCTAGGAGGAAATATGAGATTTCTAGTTGTAGTAGGTCGTAGCAGTTTTGCCAGACAACCAGTGCGAGCTTCAAGAGCAACAAATCTTGTGCCAGATTCTAGAGGACTTTCGGAAGGTTGAATGAGTTGTCCAATTGAGGTAGCAAGTAGTGTGAGAGCCAAAGGAAAACAAGAGCAGATCTGCAAATTCCTCTAGGAGTGCAAGTAGCAGAGAGAAAACCCAGCAGGTAATGGAGGGATATTTCCAACAGTAGTCTCTAGATTATTTTAGTTTCGCAAATTTTTCAGCTTTCTAGAGATGGTCATACAAGATTGCCAGAGGAGTTCGTGTGAGTTAGCCAAATGGAGATCTTGGCAACAGATCGAATTCCAGTTGCTAGAGACAGAGGTCAAAGGAAGTATGACTTATCAATTGCGACTTGCAAAGCAAAGAAGGGTTCCAACCAGGGACAAAGCTCGAAAGGAGATAGTGGGACACCAAATTCAAGAGGTGGAGTTTGATTCTCCTGCATATCAGGAGGGGCAGCGTTCAGTGCAAATAAAGCAAGGAGATCAGTCAGATCAGTTCCAATTGTTGTAGCAAGTTTTTGTAGCATCAAAAGTGTTCTAGTCTCGAAACTTTGTGGGAAGGAAAACACAAGAGTTCTCCATAACCCAAAAATCATTTATGGAAATTCCACCTAGAAGTGTCTCAATTAGATTATTAGCCTATTTTTAATTATTTCGTAAGTCTAAACATAGGAAAAGGGGTTAATTAATCAGAATTAATTGAGATAAGGTGTGAATCATCTAGAAACTCACGCAGACCGACTGGGAAATAGTCTGGGCACTTCATTAAGTTTTAATCTTGGCTCTTGGAGGTCCAACATAAGATTATAAGAAGTCAATGGGTAGATGGAGAACACACCAGTTAGACACACACAAAGATCGATTTCCTTGGAGAGTTCGATTTTCCAGAGGCAGTAGCCGGAAGAGTTCGAACTTCAGAAGGGAAGCAGAGACATAGAAGGGCAAGGATAGTGAAGCTAGAGGAATACTTTACAGATCTAGTGAGTACATCAGAGAGAGGCAGAGATAGCCACAAAGAGGTTGCACAAGGGCTACGCACAAGCCTCTAAGAGGCAATTTGATTTTGGTGGGGAAAAGCAAAGTTTCAGTTCCAAATGTAGGAAAGTCATTTCAAAGGCCAAGAGAGACAGTTTCTCAGTGAGCAGTAGACTAGACGGCTTGAGGAGCAGCTGATTTAGGTAGAGCATGGAAGGCATTGTGCAACGGTGACACAAGGCAGTGCAAAGGTTGTTTGGACGACTCACTTGGAGCTGCAATCAGAGCCCAGTTTGTTTGTGGGGGTGAGGAAAATTCCTCACTAGATTTTTGTCAATATTTTCTCTACAGGATTGCCAAATTTAGGCATCCAGATTGTACTTAGATTATTTTACTACTACTTAATAATATAAAACCCTCAACTACTATACCAGTTTTCCCAAGTTGGGTTTTTTCAGGGACTTTTATCCAAAAATATTTGTGTCAAATTTTATGTGTGTGCTAGAATATTTCTTAGTTTCCAACGTTATTATATTCCACAGTGTTATTTGTGAAAGTTGTAGTGTGACTTGATATTTATCATAGCAAATAAATTGTTAATTAACTAACAATTAGAAGAATTAATTCCAGTTGCTGCAATAGTATTTCAGACTTGAAATTTTCACATGGTATCAGAGTGATTTTGATTAGACGAGGAAGCTCAGAACTCGAAGTAGAAAAAATCGTTGTTCAAAGGGAGCAACGGGGCATTTTTCTAGGCGCTGCACAGTGCCTAGCTAGGCAATGCGAATTGCTTGAGCAACTCGATTTTTTAGTGCAGGGTTGCAAAAAAAATTGGCTTCCCAGATTGAGTGATTTCAGCATGCAGAGGGAGCAGCAATCCAGTATTTTAGCTGAGCAGATTCCTTTTTGAGCACAAAAGGGTTATGTAGTAGTTGCTAGAGCAGAGTCAACACCGGGTGGAAGAGAAAAGTGCACCCACAGAGGGAGGAATTTCCTAATTTTTCCTAGATGGTTTCTAGTTCCAATTTTCTATAGGAGATCCATAATTTTACAGTTGCAAAAGGTAGTGCAAATTTGATAGAAGCAGCTAGTTCGAGTTGTTGGGGCTACAGTTCGTGTGCCAGTTTTCTAGAGAAGGGCATTCAGAAAGGCTGAGCGAGTAGTTCGAGAAAGCACCTGAAGGCAGAGTGAAGCAGAAAGAGAAGTTATGTGTATTCCGGGAGAGAGTGTGAGTTTCCGAAAAGGTAACCAAGCAAGAAAAAAAGAAGAGATTCCAGTGTAATTTTCCAAATTTTGAGTGTTGCAAATTTTGTAGCTTTCCAGAGATGGCCATACGAGATTGCCATAGGAGGTTGTGCGAGTTAGACAGAATGCCGATATGGGCATCAGATCAACTTCCAGTTACCGCAAATAAGTTTAAAAGGAAGTATGATTTATCCAGTGTGAGTTGCAAAGCAAAGGGTCCCAACCAAGGACTAGGCTTGAAAGGAGATAGTTGGGCACCAATTCCAGGTGGAGGAGGAGTATGAGATGTTTATTGTGGGTAGCAATGGATGTGCTCTAGCTCTGAAATTTTGTGGAGGGTCTAGAACACATGATATCTCCAAGACCCAAAAATCGTTTAGAGAAATTCCACCCGTATGAGGAGTTATTAAAATAATTAATATTTTTTATGGGTTCCTAAGTCTAAACTTAGGAAAATAAAAATATTAATGAGTATTAATAAAGATATGGGTGAGAAGCTTCTAAGAGACGAGGATCAGGTTTGTTTCAATCTTAGCGCTTGATTAGAAACATAATCTCGGTCGTTGATTCATCAACAGGAAAAGTATAAGAGAAGACTTGATAGTCAGTTGGAGAAACACTAAGCAAATACTCAGTAACCCAAAGGAAATCGATTCTCAAGGCGAAGGAGCTCGATTTTAGAGGGAGAGTTGCAGGATGAAGGAAGAGGAGGGCATCAGCAACAGTCAGAGACTGAGGATGAGGTGACACAGGGCATTCGAGAGATAGCGCAGAGGGAAGAGCAGGGAGACAACACCATTGGTGACACAGTCCTCACGCAGAGTGACGCAGAAGTGAGTGAAGGGTCTCCAGGGTGAAAGAAATTCTCCAGGAGGAGGATAAACTTTGTCTCAAGTGTTTCTCTCAGAAGTGTCTCATTTTTTTGTACAGTCATCCTTGTAAAGCGATTGTTGTTGAAGATTAATAAATAAATTCTCATCTGTTGCACCGGTTTTCCCGCATTGGGTTTTTTCTAGGGACAATTGTCCAAAAACAACTGTGTTGATGTGATTGATTCTTGTGCTTGTATATCACTGTTATTGTCTCTATGTAATTATGTGATAACTGTAGTAGAATTTATTTTAATGTTTACTGAAAGGTTTTGTAAATAACTTATTGTGAGAGATAAGTAGATGAAATAAATCAGTTAGATAAGTAGGTGAAATAAATCAGTTATTGTAGTAGAATTTCGTGTTAGAATTTTTCACATGGTATCGAAGCAGAGATCGGGAAACAGGATTGAAGAATCTGCTGAGTCAGGATCATGATGCTGGGGCATCAACTCAAGGGACCCACGCAAATATCCAGAGAAAGAAGAGAGCACGAAGAACATGGATCACGATTATTCTATGTTAGCTTCCAGACTGGAAGAAGAAGTCGCTTGCCTAGCGAGTTCTGCCTCCTCTGATGTTTGGTATATAGATAGTGGAGCTTCCTGGCATATGACAGGAATACAATAATGTTTTTCGAATTATCAAGAAGATAGGATGAATTTCCAGAGCACCACGGGAAATAAGGTAAAGTGTATCCCCGTAGGAAGAGGTATTGTAGTCTTTCAAACAGAAGGGGATCGGCATCAAGCAACCAATGTGTTGCATGTGATAGGATTGGGGATGAACTTACTCTCTGTATCTCAGCTTCAAAACAAGGGCTATGACTTTTTCTTCATTAAGGAGAAAGTATATGTCAAACACCCAAGTTGGAAAAAGAAGGGACAAATTGGAGTCAGAAGTAACAGGTTGTATAGATTACAGATAGAATCTCCAATGGCACTGATAAGCAGGAGTGGGGAAAAGGATTTGAATGAACTATGGCACACGAGGATGGGACACTTACACCATGGGCCTCTAAGAATTATCGGGAAAACAGTATCAAGAGTTCCAGAATTAAGTACCAAAGGAGATGATGTATGTAGAGGATACGCACTAGGCAAGTATGCCAACGCAACATTTTCCAGAAGCAACAATAAGGCTAAGAGTGTTCTGGGATTGATACACTTAGATATCTGCGGACTCATGTCCACAAAAGCTCTTAGTGGTGCCAAATATTTCATCACCTTCATTAATGATTGTTCAAGAAAGACTTGGATCTACTTTCTAAAAACCAAGGATAAGGTTTTTGGTCGATTCAAAGAGTTCAAGGCTCTAGTTGAGAATTTGACAGGAAAGAAGATAAAGATATTGCGCTCAGACAATGATGGAGAATACATCGACAAGGAATTCACTGATTTTTGCTCAAAGGAAGGAGTGGATAACCCTCTATAATCCGGTGAAGAAGGAGACAGCATCTTGGCACACATTCCCCTGCCATATGCTTCATCGCACCACTGTCCACATACCATCCATCCTCATTGACAGTACCCTCAGAGAAAAGAGAGATCATAGCAAAGTCCTTCTCTTCCAATCTCCTGGCAAGATCATCTATCTTAGTTGAAATGGCAATGCTGGTAGCTTGCATTCTTACTCAAGTCCTTCTTCTGCTTACCCTTCATTCGCACTGCAAGTGCCACATCATCATCAAAAGTCTTCTTCTCTGAATGAAAATCCTCATTTTGCAACTCTTCCTTAACGAAGTCATCCCACAGCCTATTCTAGTATGGCAACTTCTCTCTGAAAACAATCCCTTTGATGAAAGGCTTATATTCCTCGACGAACCCTCTCAAAGCAATCTTCACAATATCTACATCCGAAATAGTCACACTAACGGCAGCAAGCTCATCTTTGACCTGAGACAATCTCGTCAAATACGAAGTCATGCCTTCACCCTTTATCCTCTTGGTGGACTTCAACTTATCCTTGAAGAAATTTCTGTTTTCCCACCCCGGTTTTCAATTTCTCCTTATTTCTCCCATATAGTTAAATGCCCTTTCCCATAACCATACATTTAACAAGCTGAA
The DNA here is from genome assembly GCA_031772625.1 of Pinus tabuliformis. Classification (NCBI taxonomy): domain Eukaryota; kingdom Viridiplantae; phylum Streptophyta; class Pinopsida; order Pinales; family Pinaceae; genus Pinus; species Pinus tabuliformis. Next base: position 427,349,340 of record CM062813.1, on the reverse strand, counting down.
AAAATAAATTTGCTGAAAACACAAATTCTGGAAATTTTACAGAATGCTGGAAATTGCAGAAATAAAAATCAGCAGTAATAAACAGCCATTAAAACACATTTAAACACTGAGATTTTTGGTCAATGTGACTCTGGAAAAACCCCCTACAACTCTTGGGGAAAACCAGTTTGAGAGTTCTTCTTTATTTCTGAAAATTGCCTTTTACAGTGAGAAATTTTTAGCAAAAAAATCAGCAAGCAAATTTACAACTTATCTCTTTTCACATGCTTCACAACAAACTCGAAATTACAGCAAATAGGACAGCAATAAATGCTGTACGGTCTCCTCGATTTTTGTGCCCACTTTCAGCATTAAATGTTGTTGTATAGCCCTCGTTTTGCGTGAAGAAAAACCAGCAAACTACTCCTCGATTTTTGTGCAAACCTCTCCTCGAAAATCGTGCCAAAATCTGCCTTTCACTGTGTGCTGAATCAGCTGTACAAATCTGCTCAACTGCTGCCTTGGAATGTGTGCCAAGCTGCTGTCTCTTCTCCTCCCTGCTCAGAAATCTCTCTTGCTCTCTTGCTCTCCTTCTCCCAATCTGCTCATGAAAGAATTGAATCGAATGTGATCTTTTCCTCCTTTTCCTCCCTTAATATAACTCCAAATGACTTTTGGGTGACCCAAGTGACTTTTGGGTGATCTCTAAATCCAATGGTTGAAATAGATTTAGATCAATGGCTGAGATTAAATGCTCATTTAAATCTCACTTTTTATTTTTTAATTCACCCCACTTTAATAAAGACCCACTTAGTCATTTATTTCCAAAGTCACTTTTCCTTTCTAATTTTTCATTGACTTTATAAAAGTCACTTTAAAATTAGACTTAGTAACTTTATCACTTAAAGTCACTTTTAAATTAGATTTAACTTTATAAAATTATAAAGTCACTTTAGGAGAAAAATTAAATTCTTTTGGACACTTTTCCCTAGGCCAAAGATCAAAAGCCTAAGGGAACCACCTGTCCTCCGGTACCAAATTCAACACTCCCTCTTACCGAGGAAGGTGTTCCTCACCACACCCATCTTGTCTCTGAAGTACACATGCTTGCCCCGTGGTAAGGCTTTGGTAAGGATATCTGCAATCTGCTCATCAGTGGAAATATACTCAAGCTTCACAACTCCCTTCTGAACATAGTCTCTGATGAAATGATATCTGATCCCGATATGCTTTGACCTGTCATGAAATACTGGATTCTTCGTGAGTTTAATGCAACTCTGATTATCACAGTGAATCACTGAAGGTCTCAACGGCTGACCAAATAAGCCAAACAACATCTTGCGAAGCCAAATAGCCTCACAACTAGCTAGACTGGTTGCCATATACTCTGCTTCCGCTGAACTCAGTGCTACTGACTGCTGCTTCCGGCTGAACCATGACACTACTGCTGAACCCAACCCAAAACAGCACCCTGAAGTGCTCTTCCTATCAGAAGCACAACCTGCCCAATCAGAATCAGTGTATCCTGCCAATCTCACTCCATCTCCCTGCCTGTAGTCCAGACCATAATCCACTGTCCCCTGCAAGTATCACAAAATGTGTTTTGCAGCCACCCAGTGAACCTTCCTAGGCTCACACATAAACTGACTCATCGTGTTGATGGCAAAACAGATATCTGGTCTAGTGTTGACCAAATACATCAAGGAACCAATCAGCTGCCTGTACAATGTGGGATCCACCAACTCGGAATCCGAAGCATGAAGCTTCTTCCAGTTGGTGATCATTGGTGTCGACATGGGTCTACAATCCTCCATGTGGAATCTGCTAAGGATGTCCACAATATACTTCCCCTGCCCCAGGAAGAAATGCCCCTCCTCCTGCCACACCTCCAAACCCAAAAAGTAATGCATCAAGCCGATGTCCTTCATCTCAAACTACGTCGCAAGATCTCTCTTGCAGTGCTCTATGAGTCTCTCTGCACCTGTAATGATCAAGTCATCCACATACAGCACCAGAATGAGAGGCTCCTCACCAATCACAATAAAGTAAAGGTTCGGATCTGCCTCACTCTTTGTGAAACCCATCCCCTGCAAATATGTATATATCCTGGAGTACCAAGCTCTGGGAGCTTGCTTCAGGCCATAAAGGGCCTTCTTCAGTCTGCACACATGGGACTCCTTCCCATGCACCTCAAAGCCTTGTGGCTGCTCAATGTACACCTCCTCCTGTATGAAGCCATTGAGAAATGTGGTCTTCACATCCATCTGGTGGATCTTCCAACCCATCTCTGCTGCTATCGATATAATGGAGCGGATTGAAGTATATCGAGCCACGGGAGCGAAGGTCTCCTCATAATCAACTCCCTCTACCTGGGAGAACCCTCTAGCCACAAACCTCGCTTTGAATTTCTCAATGCTGCCATCTGCAGCATGCTTTACCTTGTAAAGCCATCTGGAAGTAACCACGGATTTGCCCTCAGGCCTCGGCACCACCTCCCAAACATCATTCTTCATGATAGAAGAATACTCCTCCTGCATGGCCTCTCTCCAGACCTGCTGGCTAGCTGCCTCCTCATAGCTAGAAGGCTCAGAGTCAAGGATGTTGGTAACCATCGCCATATAGCTACAAAACCTCTCAGGTGGTCTACTCTCTCTGACCGGCCTCTTTGGCTCAGCAACAGATGTGGCATCTCTCAAGGTGTCCTGAAGCCACTTGGGCTTTCTCTTCCCTGAGCATGCTTCTCCCATAGGAGAATGAAACTCCTCCTCCTCATCACCATCAGTAGCCTGAACTCCTGACTGATTGTCTGCTGTCCTCCTGCCTGCACCTGAACCTGTAGAAGCTGAGGCACCGTGTGAACTGTCATCAATGGACTCCCTAGTGAACTGCTCTGTGAACTGCTCTGCATGCTGCCCAGAGCACCACCCCTCTGGCTCGGCGAGCCATTGCTCACTGACGGACTTGACATCCTCATAGATGTACCTCTGGATCCTCCTGATCCCTGCCCACTGGATCCCTGCGAATGACTCAATTGCTGCTGAGGGTCTGGCTGATCCAGATACTCTAACTCCCGTGACCTCCTAAAGTCCCTGTCCTCCTCGAACTTCACATCCCGTCTGACAACAACTCTCCTCTGTGCAGGAATGTAAATCCGAAAGGCCTTTGAGGTCTCACTGTAGCCCACAAAGATACCCTTCTCTGCGGTGGGCTCTAGTTTGGTCCTCTTCTCCTTGGGTATATAGGAGTATGTAATGCATCCAAAGATATGAAGATGACCAATATCAGGCCTCTTCCCAGAGAAAGCCTCCTCCGGAGTCATGTGCCCCAAGGCACGATGCGGACTCCTGTTCTGCAAGTAAACAGCTGTGTTGCAGGCCTCTGCCCACAAGAACAATGGCAACCCCTGATCATGTAACATGGCTTTGGAAGCCCCTATGATGGATTTGTTCTTCCTCTCCGCAACCCCGTTCTGCTGGGGGTTGTAAGGAACAGTGAACTCCCTCCTAATGCCTGCCTCCGCACAATAGTCAACAAACTCTCCAAGGGTGTACTCTCCTCCATTGTCCGACCTCAAGGACTTGATCTTTCGACCTGTCTGAGTCTCCACAAGAGCTCTGAACTCCTGAAACCGCTTGAAGACCTCACTCTTGGTCTTCAAAAAATAAATCCAGGTCCTCCTGGAGTGATCATCGATGAATAAAACATAGTACTCATATCCACTCAAGGAAACATGAGACGTCCGACTGCTCACATCGGAATGAATCAAATCAAGTATCCCCGTCGCTCTGCTGTCACTGCTGGGAAAAGGGGATTTGGCAAACTTGCCCATCGCACAACCTCTGCAAGTATCAAAGTGATCAGTACTGAAATCTGGCACACCTGTAGTGATCTCCCGCAATGTCCTCAAGGCTCCATGATACATATGTCCCATCCTGCGGTGCCAAATCTCACACAACTCAGAACTGCTAGCTCTGCTGTCGGTACTACTGCTCAATGCCAAAAGGGGCTGGAATGCAAACTTGTACACCTTTGCATGGCGTACACCTATCACTCTAGCTGAATCAATTGGAGTGCCCCTGGGATACATCAACACCTGTCCTCCCCTGAACAATACTTCATATCCTCTATCCTCCAAAGCTGAGACGGATATGAGGTTCTTCCTCATCCCTGGCACATAAAGAACCTCTGACACCTTCAAGGGAGGTTTGGACTCCCTCTGAAATGTCACTGTCCCCACCCCGACTGCTCTAACAACTCTGTCATCACCGAGTACTACCTCAATATCAGTGCCACTCTCTGAAAGCTCTGAGAAGTACTCACGGACTCCTGTCATATGACGTGAAGCCCCACTGTCCACATACCAGATACCTGAAGATGCTCCGCTAATCGAGGGAAAAGCATGCTCCCTCTGAACCTGTGTGGCAGGTGATCCTACACTAGAGGACTCACACGTAGTGAACGCAAACTCTCGGTCAAAACGACCAGCAAAGTCCTCAATCTCTGCTGAAGCTGCCACGTCCTGGTTCTTCCCCTTCTTCTTCTTCTTCTTCGGACACACAACTGCATAGTGTCCCATCTTTTGACAATTCCAACACTTCACCTTGGAATAGTCCTTCTGGGTGTTCCCCTGTTTACCTTTACCTTTGCCTTTGCCCCCACCACTGCTTGTGGAAGCCTGCTTCTTCCCTTTGCCTTTCTTGCCTCCTGCCACCAGTGCTACATCCTCATCCTGCTCAACTAGCTTGGCTGCCCCAAGCTGACCTTTCCTGATCTCTGTTTGAATGCAATCATCCCAAAACCTCTCCCATGTGGGAAGGGTTTGTGCACAAACCCCATCAGCAAAGTTCAACCATGAACGGGGGAGGCCATTCACTGCAATCCACACCAACTCAGTGGGTGGAATGGCCTCTCCAATCGCTGCCAACTCGTCTCTCACATTCGTAATCTTTGTGAGATATCCAGCTGCACTATCATTACCCATCTTAATGTTCTTCAGCTTCTCTTTCAGGACCATCTTCCGGTTCTCATTGGTACTCTGGTAGAGATTGGACAATGCTATCCACATCTCATGGGCATTGCTCTTTCCTCTCACATGAGGAATGCAATGGTCTTTGATTCCGTCTAGAATCAGCCTCTTACCCTTGTTGTTCTTTTTATTATAAGCTGTCAACTGAGTAGCATCAGTAGGCACAACAACAGGGTTCTGTGTGGTATGCACCATGATATCCCAGACTTCTGCCTCCTCAAAGATACTTTGCATTCTCTCCTTCCAAACGCTGTAATTTATATGCCCATCCAGCCTATCCTCCACCCTCAATCCCAATGACATCCTGTTGTCCTAAAACTGAAAAATAACACTGTTGTAGTAAAGATAAAACTACTGTTTATGAAAAATCAGCTTGCTGGAATTTTCTGAGTGAAAAATCAGCAACTGTAATTTTTCCTTTTGCTGTTCCAAACTGCCCTTCAGCACTCAAGCTCTAATACCATGAAGAAATTTCTGTTTTCCCACCCCGGTTTTCAGTTTCTCCTTATTTCTCCCATATAGTTAAATGCCCTTTCCCATAACCATACATTTAACAGGCTGAAAAAAATAAATTTGCTGAAAACACAAATTCTGGAAATTTTATAGAATGTTGGAAATTGCAGAAATAAAAATCAGCAGTAATAAACAGCCATTAAAACACATTTAAACACTAAGATTTTTGGTCAATGTGACCCTGGAAAAACCCCCTACAACTCTTGGGGAAAACCAGTTTGAGAGCTCTTCTTTATTTCTGAAAATTGCCTTTTACGGTGAGAAATTTTCAGCAAAAAAATCAGCAAGCAAATTTACAACTTATCTCTTTTCCCATGTTTCACAACAAACTCGAAATTACAGCAAACAGGACAGCAATAAATGTTGTACGGTCTCCTCGATTTTCGTGCCCACTTTCAGCATTAAATGCTGCTGTATGGCTTTCGTTTTGCGTGCAAAAAAACCAGCAAACTGCTCCTCAATTTTTGTGCAAACCTCTCCTCGAAAATCGTGCCAAAATCTGCCTTTCACTGTGTGTTGAATCAGCTGTACAAATCTGCTCAACTGCTGCCTTGGAATGTGTGCCAAGTTGTTGTCTCCTTCTCCTCCCTGCTCAGAAATCTCTCTTGCTCTCTTGCTCTCCTTCTCTCAATCTGCTCATGAAAGAATTGAATCAAATGTGATCTTTTCCTCCCTTAATATAACTCCAAATGACTTTTGGGTGACCCAAGTGACTTTTGGGTGATCTCTAAATCCAATGGCTGAAATAGATTTAGATCAATGGTTGAGATTAAATGCTCATTTAAATCTCACTTTTTATTTTTTAATTCACCCCACTTTAATAAAGACCCACTTAGTCATTTATTTCCAAAGTCACTTTTCCTTTCTAATTTTTCATTGACTTTATAAAAGTCACTTTAAAATTAGACTTAGTAATTTTATCACTTAAAGTCACTTTTAAATTAGATTTAACTTTATAAAATTATAAAGTCACTTTAAGAGAAAAATTAAATTCTTTTGGACACTTTTCCCTAGGCCAAAGATCAAAGCCTAAGGGAACCACTTGTCCTCCGGTACCAAATTTCAACAATCCTCCAATACCAATACTCGGTTCTCGTTCTTATTCTGGAACAAATTCTGAAGAGCCATCCGCATGTCATGTGCGGTGTTCTTCCCGAACAAATGAGGTATTAGGGCATCCTTCACACCATCTAGGATGATTAATCTCACCCCCGTATCCAAATCTTCGTACACTTCCAGCTCCTTTGGGTCAGTTGGCTTCCTAATGGCTTTCTTGGCGAAATCTTAGATATTGTTGACCTGCAAGACCAACTTGATCATTTCCTACAATGGACTATAGCTGGACAACGCCTCCAACCTGTCCTCATACCAGATACCAGCCCGCAACTTCGACATTGTCACCTACAATGTGACCAATTCCCTCTTACATTGTACTTAGTTGTGCACAACTCTCATTCACTAACTTCCACAGTAGCTCAAACACACTCTAATACCATGTTGATGTTCCACGATCTTGGGTCTAGGAATCTTAAAATCTCTAGCACTACCAAACCAAGAATCTCAACCAGAACTACTTTACAAAGTGGAAAATATAAAGCAGTAGATCACATGTACACAAGTATACACAATTTTAAACAAGTATTGCACAATAATGTACAACCCAATCTTAGTTATATTAAACCAAATCTGAATAATAGAACAGTCTATGGTATACAAGATAAAATGACAAACTTCGTCGCAACTTTGATGTTGTATCTTGACCTATTGGTCCTTCACTCTCGTACTGCTCACTAGTTGCCCCTTAGTCCTTCAAGGAACAACACATTGAGACTTCAAGAGGGCTGCCACCTAACATTGTTGCACGTCAATTCTGTAGCATGTACACAGGCTGATCCAATCTACTCTCTGGTTAGGCCTAATCTTGAGGTCCAATCTTCCAGGTTAGCAATCACCTATGTTCACCAAGGTGCTGCACTTCGGCACCAATCTTCACCCAACCTTCAACTCCCCTTCGTCACTTCAAGATAGCTAGTCTACGGCTATTCTGGCATATCAACACGTTGCCCTCCACTAGACTAATGATGCCCAATCCTTCACTACAGAATCTGCTGCTAATTGAAGTCTTCTTTCCACCCAAGTCAACTCCAATACACGGCTTCCCCACGCTGCAATATCGATCCCAATCTGGTCAACAAACTATGAACCAACATCAAACACAAATGTTGCTCCAACTCACTGTTTAAGGGTCTTCTTGACTACTGCAACTCTGGGTCTGGTTAGGGCACTAAATGCAGTCCTAACAACCCTCATAAAATTGCTGCAACAGACCTCCTTTTGTGTGGATTCCCTTCTCTAGCAAGCCCTTAGCTCCACGCTGCCTGATCTCTGCTACAACACCCTTGAACAGTGTTACTTGGGAGCGGGTGTGAAAGCGGGGAGCAGGAGCAGGAGGGAGTGCGATATTTTCAAAAGCTCCTCGTTTGCGAGCGAATCCAAGAGCGATATATATATATATATATATATATATATATATTATATATATTTGATTTTATATATTTCAACAAATACATGTACAATGATGAATTAAACATAAAAAACATAGATTGATCATTGAACCATCAACCATATAACATCAATCATCTAGAAGTTATAATCTTCATCAACCACGTCCACAAGTTAGTCACATACAACATATTGAGTCTCGTGAATCATGATTCATCAATCTTAAAGTTTCAACTTCAATTTTTCAAAATTGAAGATTCAATATATAACATCTATCATCATTGATCACCAAAGTTGTAATTGTAAGCTAAGTTTAAACTTTAAACTTTAACCATTACAAGAAATAATATCTAACATGAAATGAAATGTTATAAAATGAATTATGAAATGAAATGAAACAACTTTCACGAAGCATCATATTCATAATTCAGAATCATTACCAATAAGTTATAATTGCCAACTTCAAACTTCAAACTTAAATTGTCACAGTCATATATTATTTACAAAAAATATCATTATGATATGAAAGAGTCAAGACTCAACAGTGATGAAAACTAATAGAAACTAGAAAAGACAAGTAAACTGTAAATCTATTATCTACTACTACAAGTGGCCCTTTCCACGAGAAGTGTCTAATGTATGAGCAAGTCTTGGTGGTCTTCTAGGAGACCCCACACAGACCGATGACCAAAACCAGAAGGCACATGCCCTCCACGTGAGGGTGTAGATGGAGGCAGCGACAACAAAGGAACAAGGCTCGGAACTCGAGCACTGCTACTGGATGGTCAAGGTGGCATGGTTGTTGCTTCATCTTCCTCTCTTATAAGTTTTGCTTCCAGTTCTTCAAGATGTATAGTGCCATCCTCCAAATTATCATTCTCTGGGTGGTTGTCCCAAATTTTATATGTTGGATCGTCATAAGCCTGATCACGGTACTGACTCAACAACCTCAAGTTGTAGTGCACATAAACCAAGCTTTCTGCCTGCTTTTCATTGAGTTTGTTTCTTTTCACATTATGTATGAAGCTATAGGTGCTCCAACACCTCTCTGTAGAAGAAGTATTTACAACTTGTGAGAGAACTTTTTTTGCCAATTTTGGCAAAAGTCCATGGCCGCCATATGATTCCCACCATGTGAGAGCATCAAATCTATCTCTATCTTCCATTGCATGAAAGGTACCAAACAAACCAGTGCAATTGAAGTATCTGCCTATTTCAAGATGCACACTAGCACATTCCTCCCTGTCAGGTATCAACTTTTCTAATGCTTGCAAATATCTTGTAGATACCTCTTCATCTATATGGGGTTTGCCCCAACCCCACCCCTTGGTGCAGGTTGGCCCAACCAAGATGTAGAGTAGTATTTTGGTGTAAGGATATACACCAAGCAATGTAGTGGAACATTAAGTTTATCCCACCGTATACACACACAATCATGAATCAATTTGTACAAGTTGGGATCATTGTTATGAAAAATATCTTTTATTTACCCCAACATGGTATCTATCTGCTCATACACCTCACCAATCACTGGTTTATCTATATCTGCAAACCGAATCATGTGATAAATGGACTTGGTGAAATCCAATACTTGCCTCACACATGCCCAAAACATACCATCAAGAGCGGCCTCCTCCACTAGTTCAAAACCTTGCCTGTCAGCTGCATTTGTAGCCCTTTCCTTTACTAACTACCAGTGTGGACTTGATACCATGCTAGCCAATGACTCTCTTACCTTCAAAAGGTGCCTCAAGGTGAGGTAATAGCTACCAAATCTAGTCCTCGCAATCTCCAACAACTCCAATCTTGAGTGACTGCGGAAAAGGCCATGGGTATTGCTATGATTTGTAATAAATTTTATCATTTGTTTGCCTTTCTTGTACAAATCACCAATCCATTTGTATTGTTCGTTTTTGTTCTTAACAATATCATGCATAAAAAGGTTCATTGTGTGAACCAAACACCCAGACCAAAATATGTTGGGGTATTTATCCTCAATAATTGCTCCCGCTGTCTTACAATTTGGAGCATTATCAGTGATGACTTGGATGACATTGTATGGCCCAATACGGTCAATTGTTTCAAGTAATGGTTCTGCAATGTTGATGGCAGTCTTGAACTTGTCTGAGTAATCATATTTTGAAAGAAAGATGGCACCACTAACAGACACAACAAGAACATTTATCAATGGCTTGCCTTTTACATTTGTCCATCCATCAGATACAATGGACACCCCATGGCCAGTCCAAGAACTTCTCATTCTATTCAAAGAATGTGATATTTTTTCTCTTTCATGATCAAGTCCAATGGTTCTTGCCTTGTCATACCTAGGGCTCTTGTATCCTTTAGGGGCATCATTTATGGCAGAAACCATTTTGTGCCAATAAGGTGAACGAAGAACATTGAATGGGATCCCACATGCATAAAGAAACCTGTAAACTTTTGAATCCACATCATTCCTACACCCTTCATCAAGGAAATCTGATATGGTTCTATGCCTTATACCTGGTGACCCTGTGGCTCCATATCCACTGCCTTGGGAGGATGCTAAAAGAGTTCTTTGTGCATGTCAGATCAGATGAGGAGATCTTTTGGTCTACGTAGATCAGATGAGGAGATCTTTTGGTCCACGAAGGTCAAACTTTGGATCTGCAGTTGCAGCTTCAGTTTCAGCAGCTTGCGGCTTCACATGTGTGAGAGAGAGACCCTTTTCTACGCAGTAGAGAAGAGACTCTTTTTTGCGCAGTAGAGAGAGAGAGATGTGATGAGATGAGTGAGTGCAAATGAGAAAAAGTCCTCCTATATTTATACACAACTGTTGATGTTTGAATAGATGCGATTGTTGGGCTTATCGGAATTGGATGATCTTTAGATCAATCCTACACCTCTCGACGAGAGGAATTTAATGAACATATTATCAGCCATGAATAAGATGACCCACATGAAGTTTGGCCCTAGTTGCCAATTTTAACACTCCCTCTCAACTAGGGAGAACTTCATCTGCAATCTGTGTATCGGTTGCTACTATTCATCCATCAAATGCACTGCCCCGTACAACCTGCCCCTTGCCTTGCTCTGCTCTATTTTCCCTGTTCTGCTTTGTCTTGTTCCGCCCTGTACTGATCTGTATGGCTCTATTCTATTATGCTCTGCTCTGCTTTATTCTATTATGCTCTGCTTTTGTCCAAATTCTAAAGAAGAAGAAATGATCGAGGATGTATCATACTGACTCAAAGTCAGTCAGAGTATGTACCACTGGTTCCAGACCAGTGTCAACCAACCCGAAGTCAGCGTCATAGTGAGTACAACTCCTACCACTGGTCCCAGACCAATAACATCCTCCACTGACTAAAAGTCAGTCTCAGAGTGCGTACCATTGGTCCCAGACCAGTAACAACCGACCCGAAGTCAATGTCATAAAATGTACCACTCCTACCACTGGTCCCAGACTAGTATCATTGATCCCAAATCAATGGAGGTCATCCTAGCGTAGGGAGTATGGTAGATACAACAATGTGTCCATCGGTACTACTATGGTCCCTAACTTCATTTCCCTGCTCATTGAACAGATGAGAGGTACTTCCCATGAGTCCCAAACTGCATGGGTAGGATGCCTCGATAGGAGAACTAATCAATCCTGTCCTCACAGGAGAATGCATCAATCCTGCTACAATCTCCATGGAGAACACATCAATCCAGGCCTCATAGGAGAACACATCAATCCTGCTACAATCGCCATGGAGAACACATCAATCCAGGCCTCATAGGAGAACACATCAATCTTGCTACAATTTCCATGGAGAACACATCAATCCAGGCCTCACAGGAGAACACATCAATCTTGCTACAATCGCCATGGAGAACACATCAATCCAGGCCTCACAGGAGAACACATCAATCCTGCTACAATCGCCATGTAGAACACATCAATCCAGGCCTCACAGGAGAACTAATCTTCCTGCTACACAGGAGAGCGAATCATGCTATTCCACAAGAGAGCGAAGCATCTTGTCCCACAAGAGAGCGAATCATCTTGTTCCATTGCGCACCACCAGGGGAGGGTGAGTCACCCTGTGGTCGTATGTTGCTCCAGTAAGAACCCCAAGCCCTCAGAGCTCCCAGAGCTCAATGTATGTAACATGCAAGACCCTTATACAAGGGTTTCTTGACGAATCCAAGTCATTTGGGAAAATCACAGATTAGATCTTTCCTCAGGGCTTTGACAAGGTGTATCGACTTGTACATCATCTTAATGTGATGAAGCCTCCTTGCTCATCAACTTACCATATCCCAGATGATGTCTATCTACTAGAGCAATCGACGAATATGAGATTACTCAATAATCGAATCCCACCTCTGGTCTTTACAGAGAATCATAGTGGTATGTGTTCAAAGAACTCACTGAAGAGCTTCCCTAACCAGGCAGCTTCATACGAGATCATACTCATATATATGTATCTGGTCTCAGCGGTGCTTATGGCAACCGTCTTCTACTTCCTGCTCATCCATTATATCGAAGCAGAATCCAAAGAGAAACAACACTATAAGTGCTCCAATGATCCTCCACACTACCTGCCTAATCAGCATTCGAATAATCATGCAGTTTCATATGTCCGGCAGTGCATCTCAATCCATGAGAGATTGTATCCTGAAGACATCTCAGAAGATTCTTGGCACCAATCTAGTGAGGCTCAAACAAATATGAGCTCACAATGGTAACTGCAAAACATATGTTCGGACGGAGGTTCACCAAGAACAACGATGCGAATGAGTTTTTGAAACTCAGAGGCATTTCCCAAATTTGGTTCGACATCACTACCATATAACTTCTGAAAGTTAATATCCCTGAGGTAGTCAGAGGCTTGCAGTCTGCCATACCAAATCTTTTCAGAATCTTCACCACATATTTTCCTTGAGATAAGAAAATTTCCGTTGGCTTCTGCCACACTTCAAGTCCTTGGTTCTTCATTTCAAATTCAGAAGCCAACTCCCTCTTACATTTGTGAATGAGAGGGTATGCACCTGTTAAAAAGAGGTCATCCACATACAACACCAGTATGAGAAGCTTGTCATCTTCAACCTTAAGGTAAAGGTTAGGATTGGCTTCACTCCTAGTGAATCCCAGCTTCATCAAGTAGCTATCGATCCTCTCATAAACATAACCAAGTTATATGGTAACTGCAAAACATATGTTCGGACGGAGGTTCACCAAGAACAACGACGCGAATGAGTTTTTGAAACTCAGAGGCATTTCCCAAATTTGGTTCGACATCACTACCATATAACTTCTGAAAGTTAATATCCCTGAGGTAGTCAGAGGCTTGCAGTCTACCATACCAAATCTTTTCAGAATCTTCACCACATATTTTCCTTGAGATAAGAAAATTTATTTTGGCTTCTGCCACACTTCAAGTCCTTGGTTCTTCATTTCAAATTCAGAAGCCAACTCCCTCTTACATTTGTGAATGAGAGGGTATGCACCTGTTAAAAAGAGGTCATCCACATACAACACCAGTATGAGAAGCTTGTCATCTTCAACCTTAAGGTAAAGGTTAGGATTGGCTTCACTCCTAGTGAATCCCAGCTTCATCAAGTAGCTATCGATCCTCTCATACCATGTTCGGGGTGCTTGCCTCAGCCCATAGAGAGCCTTCTTCAACCTACATATATGAGATTTTCAATCATAAATCTCAAATCCTTCGAGTTGCTCCACATAGACCTCTTCTCTGATCAAACCATGCAAAAACGCGGTCTTGACATCCATCTGATGTAGGCTCCATCCTTATGAAGCCACAAGCGCTATGATCAAGCGAATGGTCGTATATCTGGCAACAGGTGAAAATATCACGTCATAGTCTATACCTTCCTTTTAGGAGAAACCACGAGCAACAAAACGAGCCTTATACTATTTCATACTTCCATCTGTTGTAGCTTTATCTTGTAAAGCCATTTTGAAGTAACAATTGTCTTGTCCTGTGGTCTGGGAACTACTTCCCAGACATCATTCTCCATAATGGTCATAGCATCTTTCCATACTTGATGCTTGACGACACCTAAGAATGATGAAGGCTCATTTTGTATGATTGTGCTCATATTGGTCAGGTATCCCTGATACTTTTTGGGTTTCTTACTTTCACGGAAGGTTCCTCGGGGTGCAGCATGTCTTTTAGCATCATCAAGTATCCCCCTAAGCCATGAAGGCCTCTTCCTAGAAGAGGCAGGCTCAGGTGGATAAATAGGATCCATCAGTTCTTCCAGATCAGACATTGTTACATCATCTACTCATAGAGACAGCTTCCACAATCGTACGGTGCCACACCATTCTGCTATGGAGCATGTGGTGTAGTAGTCTCCCTCTTAATGCCAACCTCAGGTATGTCTGAGTGAACCAACTGTAATATATCGAAGGTCTTTCTTTAGGCTTCAGGTAGATTTTTGTAATGAAGGTGGGCAAACCTCCAATGCCAAAGTTCAGACTGAAGAGATGTGTCATAAGACATGACACCTACCTGACTTTCATTGACCTGATATAATGAATCAACACGAAACCCAAGAGTAAAGGCATCTTTAACATTATTTTTCGATACACGTACATTGCCATCGCTAAAGGTTACCTTGTCGCCTTTGTCATCCAAAGCCGAGATGGACACCAGTTCTTTCGGAGGTCAGGTGCATTTAATACATCCTGGAATTTCTAGCCTTATTGAATGGTTGTACTCTTCCTTGATTCCTAGGTCTCCTCTTACCTTTACTATTGAATTTGTCATTCCTTTGATTGCCATCAGAGTGATTTTGATCATCGTCCCGATGTGAGTCCTTTCTATCAGGGCACTCCCTTGCATAGTGACCTGCTTTATCGCAGATGTAACATCGTCCTTTTCTTCCACCCTTAGGTCCAGCCTTCCTTTTGATTTAGTCCCAGAATTATTTCTTTTCTTAGCATGAGAAGAAAAGGCAGTAGGAGGACCTTTAGGCATGGGCATTTCTTGCTCTTCTACCCTTGTTTCTTCTTGAATGCAATTGGCCATTAATTCCTCAAAACCAGGAATTATATTATTGTTCAGAAGAGTAGTCCTGAACACGTACCATTCGGATAGTAATCCTCCAAGAGTCGTGAGTGCCATTTCTCTGCCAATAATAGTCTCCCCAATAGATAGCAGATCGTTCTTGATCTCGGTGATTCTTAAGAAGTATGCTTGCATACTCTCATCTTTACCCTTCTTGATTTCCCTAAGTTTATTTCTAAGAAACAAAACTTGATTTGCATCATTAACTTTAAATATACTCACCAGTCTATCGTAGATTTCCTTGGAGGTGTCTAGTTCAGATGAGGAGATCTTCTGGTCCACGCAGGTCAAACTTCAATTTTGCAGTTGCAACTTCAGTGTCAGCAGCTTCCTTCAAACTAGGGGAGTCAATATCTCGCAAACCGTTCGTTGGATCGACTTGATTCCACCACCAAAAGTTGCAGCCTTCAGAGGAGGTTTAGATAAACCTATAGCGCAGATTAGATGAGGAGATCTTCTGGTCCATGCAGGTCAAACTTTGGATCTACAATTGCAGCTTTAGTTTCAGCAGCTTCTGGCTTCACATGTGTGAGAGAGAGACCCTTTTCTGCGCAGTCGAGAGAGAGAGATGTGATGAGATGAGCGAGTGCAAATGAGGAAAAGTCCTCCTATATTTATACACAACTGTTGATGTTTGAATAGATGCGACTGTTGGGCTTCTAAGCCTACATGAGTTGTACGTCAACTTGATAATAATTCCATAATCAACATAAATTCATATCTCCATGAATACTTATCGGAATCGGATGATATTTAGATCAATCCTACACCTCTCGACGAGAGGAATCTAATGAACATATTATCAGCCATGAATAAGATGACCCACATGAAGTTTGGCCCTAGTTGCCAATTTTAACAGAATGGGAAATAGAGAAAAATTTATTTATTTATTTAGGAATAAACATTAAAAAAAATTACTAGACAGTTTATTCAATATTGTAGAGCCTACCTCTTTGGCGTCCAATCTCCCCTTGAAAGCTCTTCAATCTCTCCTTGCTCCTTGCTTTCTCACTCTCTTGCTCCTTGCTCTCTCTTGCTCTCTCCTTGCTCCTCACTCTCTCCTTGCTCTCTCTCACTCTCTCCTTGCTCCTCACTCTCACCCTCTCTCAATCTCCCTCTCTCAATCTCAATCTCATTCTCACTCTCACAATGATGAAATGAAACCCTCCTTCCCTCCCTCCCTCACATTATTTCCAAAAAAAAACAATTCTTTTTCCACGTGTTCCGCTCCCGTCAGTCGCTCTCGTCGCTCCGGGAACCATTTTTATAACCCGGGAGCGGTCAAGAGCACTCGCTCCTTGACCGCTCCCGGGTTATTAAAATCGCTCGTGGAGCGATGCTCCCTGCTTCGCTCCAGAAATAGGCAAGGAGCGCAATTTTTTTTACGAGAGTGTGCTCCCAACCTGCTCCTGAGTCGCTCCTGTCGGGAGCACGAATTGGGATCGGGATCAAGGGGGAGGGTGCTCCCCCGCAACATTGCCCTTGAATAGGCCTTACGACCCTTCTGTCTTGCCCAGAACAGGCCTGCGGTGGCTCTAGAGCTTGCAGCCTCCCAAAACAGGGATCTCCACCCTCAAAACATCCCTTAAAACATTCCCTAAGGCTGTGACTTCTCCAACAAGGGTACTCGACCCTTCTCCAACTCTCAGTCACCCTAAAACAGGCTTCAAACAGCCTCCTCCCACGCTAGTGCTGCCTCTTCCTTGGTACGGCTAACCCAGAAAATACCTTGCCTTCACCGAGTTCTTCACTTGTGCTTTTGTGGCACAAAGGATGATCTAAGTCCTTACATCCACCTTCTATTTATATGCTAAATGAAGGGCTCCACAAATTGATGAAGAGACATGTCTCTTGGACCAAGCCTACATGACTTGACTGTCCATAATTAATTGTCATCTTCAAAATTCATATCTTCATTTCTAGAGCTCTGATTTGAGTGATCTTTGGAGTGTTGAAATCAGAACGCCAAGCTCTATCACCTCAAATTTTCGCATGCTCAAAGTCTTCATGGTTTTGGCCCAAATCCCAATGGGTGCAAAACTCCTACCTTGGGTTCCAAGCCCAAAAGTGACTCTTGCGATGCTTTGTCCTCCAACCCCTGAACCCTAGGGCTTGGAGTACCTCCCAAGCTACTAAAAAATCAACATGATGTAGGCCTATGTAGAGGCTGTTTGGACGGATCACTTGGAGCTGCAGTCAGACCCCAGATTGTTTCTCAGGGTGAGGAAAATTTCTCACTAGATTTTTGCCAGTGTTTTCTCTACAAGATTGCCAATTCCAGGGATCTAGATCATACTTAGACTATTTCACTGTTGCTTAATAAATAAAACCCTCAATTGCTGCATCGGTTTTCCCAAGTTGTGTTTTTCTAGAGACATTCGTCGAAAAATAATTGTCAAATTCAATGTGTGCTAGAATATTTATCAACTGCTAATGCTATTATTTTATGCAGTTTTATTTGTGAAGGTTGCAATGTGATTTATTCAATATTGGTCATAGCAAATAGATTGTTAATTAATTAACAATTAAAAGAATTAATTCTAGTTGCTACAATAGGATTTTAGACTTGAAATTTTCACACATTACCCTTGCTACAGGGGCCCACAGTTTTTGGTAGCGTTGGATCGCATTATTCAAAATGACGCAGTTAGATCTTGAGGGAGAGTTGCAGAGCTAGTTGCAATTAGATTTTGAGGGGTGCATAGGAGTTGCAGCGCAAACAATTACTTAGTGGACAAAGCAGAGCTAGTTGCAGTCAGAGACTTAGGAGATAGTTGCAGAGCTAGTTCAGGGACATCATTGATTCTGAATTCATTTCTCAGTTGCAGTAGTTGCAGCAGTAGCAGCAACATGAGATCGGCAACAATGTAGTGCAGAGTTGGCAGTAGTACAGGTGGTACAGTGGAGTGTCAACAGCAACACAGATGTAGGGTGATTCAACTACAGAGTGGCAAATGAATCAGAGTATGCGCAGTAATTGGTGGGCAATGATAAGTTGTCACAATTGTCAGACATCAGCAATGTGTATGGGAGAATGTTATGAGACAGAGAAAACACCTTCCTCGCTAAGAGGGAGTGTTAGCTTTTGTAGCATTGGGCAGGTTTTCTAGTCTCGACTTTGGTCAAAGAGGTTACGGAACACTAGATCTCCAAAACCCAGAAAAAGTTTTAGGAGAAAACACCTAGAGATGGCTCAATTAAGTTAATTGATCAATAATTAAATATTTCCCAAGTCTAACTTAGGAAAAGTGATTAATTAACAACAATTAATTGAGAAAAGTGAGAATTCTCTAGAAACTCACATATATCGAGTAGAGATGATCTTAGTCATTGATGGGGATCTAATCATGGTCATTAGTTCGCCAACAAGAGATTATAAGAGCAACTCGATTGAAATGGAGAAGATACACCAGTAGAGCGAGTTCCTTGGCAGATCAAGCTACCTAGTTACGAAGATTGAGCAAGGGAGAGAAGTTCGAGCCAGAAGGGACGCAGAGATAGAGAGGGAGCATAGCCAGCTTCAGTGAGGTAGTTTGATTGGGTTGGGCAAGACGTCGATTCAGTTGTCGGAGGCCAAGATAATTTTCCAAAGGATCGGAGAATCACTTCTAGTGGTAGCAACAGGCAGGATGACTTGATCAAAGGTAGATTTCAGTTGTGCGTGTGCGGGTCTGCGCAAGCATTGTGTACAGGCCTGCACAAGGGTTCTTGGAAAGAGAGAAATTTCTCTCTAATAACTTCTGCCAGATTATTTGTTGAGGATTGCCAGCTTAGCATCCAAATTGTACTCTAAAATTTCACTATTGTATAATAATAATAAAACCCTCATCTGTTGCACCGATTTTCCCACATTTGGTTTTCTGAAGACATGTGTCCAATAATAACGGTGTCAATTTTATTGTGTGCTCTATTTCTTAGTGTTACCTCCCTGGGTAGGAGTGGTTAATGAACGACCCTATTAGGTGCTTTCAACATCTAAGGGAATGACAAGTCCAAGGTACACCCTTCAAATGGCAGGTGTCATGTGAAATAATGATGGAACGGAATGGGGACAAAGGGAGGGCTCCAAGCCACATGCCATGGTACAAGGGTAGCTATGATGAGGAGGGCCCATACCTTGGGTATATGAATATAGGAGGGAGAAATCGTGGTACATGAGTTACTCTAACCTTTGTTTTTCCACCCTTCTTCATATGGCTTTTGCGTTTTATTGAATTTTTTTTATTTTACTGCTAGGGGCTCAAGATGATGAGAGCATGATATGTAAGATATAGTAGTGATTACCCCTTATGGTGGGGCAATACATCACCCACCAGGGATTGGGACATTCATGGGTTCCTTAATGATGCAAGGGGCACTCATAGGGGCCCTAGGAACTAGGTTGATGGCCATAATGATAGGGGGTAGAGCCCATGTTTGGCATTTTCCCACGTGCTAAAATTTTATTGTCATGGCCAACTTTTGCATTTTGTGGTACATTTCCTGTTGTATGTGGCCATATTTTATGTTTTATCTTTTTTTAGTTGCATCAACCTCCAGGGCGTCGTTTCAAGCCTGACCCAAGGTGTGGGCAAGGGGCAGGGGAGGCTAACACCTTGTGGACCCGATGGGAAAATGTGGACCCAGATAGGGAGAATGTGAAAAGGGCTTGTAATGAGCGGAGGGGAGTGAGCTATATGGTATGGGGAAGCGGGACCATATAACCAAAATCGGGACTTCCCATGTGGTGTCATTCCTAAAGCTAATAGCCAATAAATGAAATCCCACGGAACTAGAATTCATGATTAACCCCCCGCCCATTAAGGTAAGGGAACAAGAGTTTAGTCAAAACCCTTCCTTCTTCCAAGTCTTCCTGTAATCCTTGCCCAAGTGTACCGAAGAAAAACAAGCATAAACACCCAATTACATAATGAAAAATCATACATTTGGGATTGGATGGCCCACCTTCAAACATACGATCATGACAAATGAGCAAGGGTACACAATGGTCGGCTGAGGCGACGAAGAAAAGTAGCACATCAAAGCTATCAGGTGGCTGGCACAGGCTGCTCGCGGTCGGTTGAAGACAAATCTAGGAGAAAATATCTCCTATGGAGTCACCCATTGGTGATGGGTAACAAGTTCTACACTTGCTCAAATATGAACTAATGCCTAATTGAGACTTGAAATGAAATGAAATTACAATAATGTCCACTAATGACAAAAGTAAGGTCAATAGGACTCAAGACTACAATGATACAAATAGCTTTATAAGGAGTTCCTAGTGCATTTTTTTAAATAGTAACACTTCTAGGCTAACAAAAATGAACAAATATAAGTGAAGGAAAAAGAGAAGGGTTTTTAAAACAACATCCAAAACCCTATATTATGTTGATTTGAGGTAGCATTAGATGTGATCTAGCCATGACAATTGGTGGATAGGCTAAAGCACATGAGATCTCCAAGACCCATAAATGGTTCGGAGAAATTCAACCCAGTGAAGGAGATATTAAAATAATTAATATTTTTAAAGGGTTCCTAAGTCTAAACTTAGGAAAATAAAAATATTATGAGTATTAATATAAAACTGGGTCAGAAGGTTCTAAATGACATGGATCAAGCCAAATCTAATCTTACCCATTGATTAGAGATGTAATCTCGGTCGTTGAAGACTTAACAGAAAAAGTATAAGAGGAGGCTTGACGGTCAGTTGGAGAGACACCAGAGTGATCAGTAATTTCAACTTTCTAGAGCGAGGTTTGCTAAGAGAAATTGAACCAGTGATTAGAGTTGCAGTGAGGGGCAATGAGTGCAAGGCAGAGAGGTAGAGACAGTGTCAGAATACTAGCGCAGAGGCAGAGCAGCAGACACAGAGCCAGAGGGAGCCATGCAAAGGCTAGTAGTGACTGCGCAAAGGCCCAGAGGGCCTGCGTGATTGACGCAGAGGCTGCAGAAGTGACGCAGAGGGCCAGAGAGGATGCGTAGAGCCTTAGAGGGCTGACACAGAGGGTTTCAAGCTGACGCTGAGGCCAGGAGGGTTGCCGCAGTGCCTCAGAGAAGTGTTGGAGAGGGTTTTGTGGAGCAGCCTTTCAAAATATGTGCTTCCAAAGAGAGGTATTATTGCCAAATCGAGTGAACCAGTTTGGCACCCAGTGTACTCAAGAAACGCTGCTTAATAATAAAACCCTCAGAACTACAGCACCGATTTTCCCAAGTTGGGTTTTTCCGGGGACAATTGTCCAAAAATAACAGTGTCCCTTGTGTGTTTGTCTATTTCTTTCAGTTGTTGATCTGTAGATGGTTGAGACTGTATTGCGTTTATTTCAATTTTTATATGGTTAAACAACTTGTTAGTAATTAAACAAGTAGAGAATATAGAAATATTTATAACAGGTAATACTTAGAAATTTCAACATGGTATCAAAGCGTTGCAGTTCACGGGAGAGCTGAAGGAACCAGCTGAAACAGAGAATTTGCAGCAGAAACAACTGTCTCAAGTGACAGAAGTTGTTCCTAAATAGAAAGCAGTAGAGAAGGGTTGATGCAGAGGACCTACATCATCAGTTCGAGCCAAAGAGAGGTCAGCACAGAGGTAGAACAAGGCAGAAGAGGCTTACGAAGAACCACGCAGAGACTAGGAGGGTTGACGCAGTTGGCCAAGGGAGAAAATCAGCCTTCCCGAGATTGCACAAAGCCTACAGGCTCAGTTCTTTTGTTGCTAGGGCATGGGAAGCTGTGGGCAGATTGCGGAGAGTGAAGCTGGTGGGGTGTTGTTGTTGTCAACGCAGAAAAGTACCCAACGGGACAGAACCAAGGTAGAAGGGGAGTCGCTACCTAGCGGATTTCTAGCCAAGAAATCCATATCAGTGTTGCCGGAGCATAGGAGACCAGAGAGGTATGACTCGACTATTGGCAAGAGGATTTCAAAGAGGGAAATGGAGACTCAGAGGGAGTCTAGCAGAGAACTTCTAGGAGGGAAGTAGAGACTCAAAAGGAGCCGAATAGAGATCTTCTAGGAGAGAAGTAGAGACTCAGAGGAGTCGAAAAGAAGAGGAGAGAGATGGCCATGAATGGACTGAGGGATCAGGACACACTAGACGGGGCGTCCAACTTTGTCATTGGGAAGGCTAGGATCCTGTCCGTTCTAGATAGACATCACATCAAGGCCTTCGCCTTGAGAACTGTGGCTATCCCAGTCAACCCAGCTGACAATAATGTAAACTTTGAAACGGGAACTATAAATTCAAAACGGGAACTCTGGCCCAAAAACCCCGAAAAAAACATCAAAAACAGTGCTAAAAACGAAAAGTGTGTATACTAGAACCATGGTTTCTTTTTTTTAGGGTCAATTTTGAACATGTTTTAAAAATGGCAGTGAAAATGAAAATTTTGTGCAAAAAACACCCTGAAAACGAAAAGTGTTGATATTGGAACCAAAGTTTTTAAAACCGCTCACAAAAACCGGTTACCGGTCCAACCGGCCGGTTAGCTGGCCTGCCGGTCGGAACCGGCCTAAAAACCTGGTTAACCCTGCCTTGTGACCGAAATTTAGCCCTAACCGGTCAAAACCGGCCGGTTTAGGACGGAACTGGCCGGTTCCGTCCTAAACCGGCCGGTTTATGGCAAGCCCATCGTAACTTATGAAAAAGCGGAGGCAGTTTGTGGTTTAGGGGTTTTGGGGGGGAGGGAAAGGTATTTTCCCTCCAAAAAGGCCCTCTCCAAGCTATAAGAGACCCCTCTCACTCTCATTTGTCTCACACAACTGATTTGGAGTGTTTGTGAGTGTTTGTGAGTTTGTTTGTGAGCTTGGAGAGTGTGGAGTTTATGCTGAAGTAGTCATCTTGGAGTTGGAGTTGGAGCTATTTTGGAGAAAGTGTGTAGCTGTCAGTGGAGTTGTCATCTTCAAGAGGAGGCTAAGGGAGCTAGTTTGCATTTCCAGGTAAGGATTTGCACTTGATAATTCCTCATTTGAGTCTGTTGTCCATGATTTTTTTTTTTGTGTTATAAACTTCTCACTTCTATCACTATGACCTACCATCCAGGGAGTCATCATGCCTCCAAAAGCCGAAGATACTGCATGGGCTCATTGTGATATGATTGATGGCAAAATGATCTGCAAATATTGCCAAAAATCCATTCAAGGAGGGGGCATTAACAGGTTCAAGCAACACTTGGCTGGGATAGGAGGCCATGTAAAGCCATGTGGAGCACCAAATGAAATAATAGGGCATATTAGGGCAGAATACCTTCAGAAGTTTGAGACTCAAGTCACTGAACCAATAGAGAAGTTTGTGGCTACACAGTTTGGGAGTCGAGACTCAACCAACTGAGTTTGATCATGATGACTGAGACTCATGAGAAGTTTCAACTTCAAGTGATAATGTTGATCACTATTATAGTATTACTATTATCATATATGTAGAGTCTAGACTGAAGTCTTGTAGTAGGCCACTGGCCCCATAGTTTGTAGGCTTTATTTTTGCACTCTAGTGGCCATTTAGAGCCTCATTGCTTATGTATTTTGTCGATGATATGTATTGCACTCGGTGCCATTTTGATATATTCACCTTTAAGGCTTTACATGGTATATCAATGAGCAATCTTTGCATATTTTGTCTCTATTGGCTTGGAATCATGGTTTTAAATCTTAAAAATAGTTTTTTTCATTAAAAAATAATTATTTAATGTATTTTTCTAAAACCGGTTCATTTAGACCAAACCAGTCCCGGTTAGACCGGTTCCGGTCAGTAAACCGGTTCATTAGGTGGACCGGTCCGGTCACCGGTTCCGGTTTTAAAAACTATGATTGGAACGATGGTTTTTTTTAGGGTCGATTTTCAACATTTTTAAAAAATGTTAGTAAAACCGAAGTTTTATGTGCAAAAACACAATTGTTTACGAGGAAAAAACACACTAAAGTTTTTGGTAGAATAACATTTTTCTTTCCTAAGTATCAATTCAACATGTTTTAATAATGACCATAAAGATAAAATAATGGGATCTAAAATACATTAAAATTCTATTAGCATAGGAATCACCCTGCCCTCCACACCACCCTAGCGGCCCAATGACCCGCGTGGGTGGTGGGGTGATTCCGGGAATCACCCCGCCCTCTGCCCCACCCAGGCGGCCCAATGGCCCATGGGGGTGGTGGGGTGATTCCGAGAATCACCCCGCCCTCTACCCAACCCAGGCGGGAATCACCGCCACCCGTGCGAGTCATTCGGCCGCCAGGGTGGGGCGAAGGCTAGGGGTGGTGGGGTGATTCCCAGAATCACCCTGCCACCCCCGCAGGCCGTTGCGCTACCAAGGTGGGGCGGAGGCTGCCCACCTTGGCGGCCAAACGACATGCGGGGATGGCGACGTGAATCCGAGAATCACCCTGCCTCTGCCCCACCCCGACGGCCAAACGTCTCGCTGGGGTGATTCTGAGAATCACCTCGCCCTCCGCCCCACCCCGGCGGCCCAATGGCCCGCAGGGGTGGCGAGGTGATTTCGGGAATCACCACGTCGTCTGCCCCACCTCGGCGGCACAACGGCCCGCGAGGGTGGCGAGGTTATTCCGGTAATCAACATGCCGTCCGCCCCACCTTGGCGGACCAATGGCTCGTGGGGGTCAATCACCCCGCCCTCCACCCCACCTCGGTGGCCCAACGGCTCGTGGGGGTGGTCGGGTGACTTCGTGACTCAACCCGCCCTCCGCCCCACCCTGGCACCCCAACGGCCCATGGGGGCGCGAGGTGATTCCGGGAATCACCACACCCTCCGGCCCACCCCAATGGCCCAACACCCTGTGTGGGCGGTAGGGTGATTCCGGGAATCACCTCGCCCTCCACCCCACCTCGGTGGCCAAAAGGCCCACGGGGGTAGCGGGGTGATTCCAGGAACCACCCCGCCCTCTGCCCCACCCCGGCAACCCAACAGCCTGCGGTGGTGGCGGGGTGATTCCGGGAATCACCCCGCCCTCCTTCCCAACCCAGCAGTCCAACGACCTGCAGGGGTGGTGGGGCAATTCTGGGAATCATCCCGCTACCCCAGCGAGCCATTGGGCCGTCGGGGTGGGGCGGAGGACTGCAGACAGCCTCTGCCCCACCCCGGCAGCCAAACAGCCAGTGAGGGTTGCGGGGTGATTCCAGGAATCACTCGCCCTCCGCCCCACCCCAGAGAGGGTGGCAGGGTGATTCCGGGAATCACCCTGCCCTTTGCCCCAACCGGGCAGCCCAATGGCCCGGGCGGTGGCATGCTGATTTTGGGAATCACCCCGCCCTTCGCCCCACCCCAGTGGCTCAATGACCCGTGGGGGTGGCGAGGTGATTCCGGGAATCACCACGCCCTCCACCCCACCCTAGTGGCCCAACGGCTCGCGTGAGTGGCGGGGTGATTCTGAGAATCACCCTACTCTCCACCCCACCCTGGTGGCCCAACGACTCGCGGGGGTGGCGGGATGATTCCAGGAATCACTCCACCCTCCGACCCACCCCGACAACCCAACGACTCGCGGGGATGGTGGGGTGATTCCGGGAATCACCCTACACTCTGCCCCACCCCGGTGGCCCAACGGCCTGCGAGGGTGGCGCGGTGATTCTGGGAATCACCCTACACTCTGCCCCACCCCGGCGGCCCAATGACCTGAGGGGGTAGCGGGGTGATTCCAGGAATCACCTCGCCCCCTGCCCCAACCCTGGCCGCCCAACGGCTTGCGGGGTGGCAGGGTGATTCCGAGAATCACCCCGCCCTCCGCCCCAACCTGACAGCCCAACGACTCGCGGGGGTGGCGAGGTGATTTCGGGAATCACCCCGCCCTCCGCCCCACCCCGGCGACGCAACGGCTAGCGAGGGTGGCGAGGTGATTTCGGGAATCACCCCACCCTTTTCCCCACCCCGGCAACCCAAGGGTGGTAGGGTGATTCCGGGAATCGCCCCACCCAGGCAACCCAACGACTCGCCGCGGTCACGGGGTGATTCGGGAATCACCCCGTCCTCCGCCCCACCGGGGCGGACCAACGGCCCGCAGGGCTGTCAAGGTGATTCCGGGAATCACCCCACCGCGGTGGCCCAACGACCCACGGGCTGGCGAGGTGATTCCGGGAATCACCCCGCCCTCCGCCCCACCTGGGCAGGCGAAAGACACGCAGGGGTGGCGGGGTGATTCTAGGAATCACCCCGCCCTCCACCCCCCTGGGCGACCCAACGGCCCGCACCCCGACGGCCCAATGGCCTACGGGGGCGGGGTGATTCCAAGAATCACCCCGCCCTTCGCCCCCACCCCAGTGGCCCAACGGCCCGCGAGGTTGGCGAAGTAATTTCGGGAATCACCTCGCCCTCCGCCCCACTGCGGTGGCCCAACGGCCCACGGGGGTGGCAGGGTGGTTCCGGGAATCACCCTGCCCTCCGCCCCACCGAGGTGGCCCAATGACCCGCGGGGGTGGCAGGATGATTCCAGGAATCACCAGCTATCTGCCCCACCCCAGCAGCCCAACGGCCCACGTGGGTGGCAGGGTGATTCCAGGAGTCACCCCGCCCTCCGCCCCAACCCGGTGGCCCAGCGCTCGCGGGAGGGTGGGGTGATTCCAAGAATCACCCTGCCCTCCACCCCACACTGGCGGCCAAACAAATTGTGGGGGTGGCGGTGTGATTCTGAGAATCACCCTGCCCTCTGCCTCACCTTGGTGGCCCAACGGCCAGCGGGGTTGGCAGGGTGATTCTGGGAATCATCTCGCCCTTTGCCCCACCCCGGCGTCCTAACGGCCTGTGGTGGTGGCAGGCTAATTCCAGGAATCACCCCACCCTCCACCCCAAGCCTATGGCCCAATGGCTATCGTTGGTGACGAGGTGATTCCGGGAATCACCATGCCCTCCACCCCACCCCGATGGCCCACGACCCGTAGGGGTGGCAAGGTGATTATGTGCTTTCGAAGAGAGGTAATATTGCCAAATTATTTTCTCTATCAGGTGAACCAATTTGGCACCCAGTGTACTCAAGAAAAGCTGCTTAATAATAAAACCCTCAGAACTGCAGCAACGATTTTCCCAAGTTGGGATTTTCAGGGGACAATTGTCCAAAAATAACAGTGTCCCTTGTCTGTGTGTATTTCTTTCATTTGTTGATCTGTAGATGGTTGAGACTGTATTGTGTTTATTTCAGTTTTTATATGGTTAAACAACTTGTTAGTAATTAAACAAGTAGGCGAAATAAACCAGAGAATATAGAAATATTATATAACAAGTAATACTTAGAAATTTCAACATGGTATCAAAGCGTTGCAGTTCACGGGAGAGCTGAAGGAACCAGCTGAAACAGAGAATTTGCAGCAGAAACAACTGTCTCAGGTGACAGAAGTTGTTCCTAAATAGAAAGCAGTAGAGAAGGGTTGATGCAGAGGACCTACATCATCAGTGCGAGCCAAAGAGAGGTCAACACATAGGTAGAACAAGGCAGAAGAGGCTTACGAAGAGCCACGCAGAGACTAGGAGGGTTGACGCAGTTGGCCAAGGGAGAAAATTAGCCTTCCCGAGATTGCACAAAGCCTAGAGGCTCAGTTCTTCTGTTGCTGGGGCAAAGGAAGCTGTGGCCAGATTACGGAGAGTGAAGCTGGTGGGGTGTTGTTGTTGTCGACGCAGAAAAGTACCTAACGGGACAGAACCAAGATAGAAGGGGAGTCGCTACCTAGGCGGATTTCTAGCCAAGAAGTCCATATCAGTGTTGCAGGAGCATAGGAGACCGAAGAGGTACGACTTGACTATTGGCAAGAGGATTTCCAAGAGGGAAATGGAGACTCAAAGGGAGTCTAGCAGAGAACTTCCAGGAGGGAATTAGAGACTCAGAAGGAGCCAAACCTAGAACTTCCAGGAGAGAAGTAGAGACTTAGAGGAGTCGAAAAGAGGAGCAGAGAGATGGCCATGAATGGACTGAGGGAGCAGGACAGGCTAGATGTGGCGTCCAACTTTATCATTTGGAAAGCCAGGATCCTGTCCGTTCTAGATAGACATCACATCGAGGCCTTCGCCCTGAGAACCGTAGCTATCCCAGTCAACCTAGCTGACAGCAATGTAAACTTTGAAACGGGAACTATAAACTCAAAACGGGAACTCTAGCCAAAACACCCCGAAAAAACATCAAAAACAGTGCTAAAAACGAAAATCATGTACACTAGAACGATGGTTTTTTTCTTTTAGGGTCAATTTTGAACATGTTTTAAAAATGGCAGTGAAAATGAAAATTTTGTGCAAAAAAACCATGAAAACAAACAGTGTTGATACCACTGTTTTACAAACCGGCCGTTTCGAAACTGACTCGGCCGAGTCGAACCGTTTCAATAGCCTGAGGGCTGACCCGGCCAAGTAACCGGTCCGGTTGACCGAGTCACACATGACTCGGCCAAGTCATCTAATGACTCGGCCGAGTCATCCAATGACTCGGTCGAGTCATGTGTGACTCGGTCAACCTGGCCGGGTCCGATATGACTTGGCCGAGTCACAAGGGGACGGCTGGGCAGCGTAAAAACATAAAAAAATTCATTTTTTTGGTATTTTTTCAAATGTTTAATGCAGTTTTCAAGTTTTCATGTTGTCTAAGGTAGGAAATCTACTCTCTAGCCATATATTTTCTTAGAAAACTGACCAGACATTGCCCAGTAAATGAATGTATGTGTGTTTGTTGCGTAATTGTTGTGAAAATGCCCGCGTGTTATTGTTCTATGTCTGAGATATTTTGAAAGATAAGGGTTTTTATGTAATGCATTGATATATGTCCAACATCACCAATCAGACAAAATTTAAGTTAGTTTGACCTAATTTCCTTTCTATATGCCCACATTTCCAATTTGGCATGTGAAAAGGGTTGTCAAAGCAATGGATATTTCCCAAAACCCAAAAGTCATTAAAACTTTATGAAAAACATGTTAGTTAGATCTATTTATCGCGCTTTCACCCCACTTCATTGTGTTATTATTTCTTTAATTGTACTATCCAGTGTTGCACGAAGCGCCCCCCCACCCCCCCCCCCCCGGTTCCAAGCCCCGAAGCGCGTCCCGTACGGAAGCGCCTAGGAAGCTTGGCCGGAAGCGCGCTTCCGAAATTTTTAGACGCTTCCTGGAAATTTGGAAGCTTTGGCGCTTCCGAAGCGCGCTTCGTACGGCGCTTCCTAGACGCTTCCCAGACGCTTCCCAGGCGCTTCCCAGACGCTTCCAGAAAAGCTTCCAGAAAAGCTTCCGGAAAAGCATTTAGAAAATCGTTTTTTTTTCAATTTTTTTTTTAAATTTTAGGTGAGTTTGCTTGTTGGGGGTGGGTCCACCTTGGGTTAGGGTGACAAATGAAAGCAAAAAAAAATATAAATATAGCAGATGCTCCATCATGGTAATGTTAAATTCTTAAAGTAAAAGTGACATTCTCCTTTATTTTTCATTTTCATCCTTTTACTTAAATTTTTAACATTACCATGAAATGACTCAGAATGTTTGAGAGTGGTTCCAGCCTCATTGGACTTCATATGGAGAAAATAGAATTTCATATCCTATTCAAAATTCAGCAGACTTAACAGTTTTCATGTATTCAGGATCAATGGGATTGTGGCATTTCATTAGATTATATCAAGTATGAAGGTATGCGATTAGCATTTAATCAAGAGCACCAAGCCCTATATGTACCCTGGTGTTGGTGGTGTTAATTGTTGAACTCCTTTGTCACGCGGCACACCCTTAGCAAAAAATTACCTTTCAATCAAGTCAAAATCATCGATCAAACATGTTAAGCTTTTTCTACCATATTTTAAGTCTTGAATTAGGTAGTTTGATCAAAATTGGGCAATGTTGACTAATATCCCTAGACAATCGAGGTAGAGGCAAAGGCTAGACAAGAGGAGAAGAATCTAGATTCTAGATCATTAATGTACAATGGATGTTATATCTATCTTGATTTATGCAAAAATATGCATGTTTTCATGTCTTCTACAATTAATTTGGTATTTGGAATGTTTGTTTTGAGTATAAATGCAAAAAAATATAAAAATATATATATATATATAGCAGACGCTTCCGCGGACGCTTCGCTTCCTAGATTTTTGGAAAATGACGCTTCCACGCTTTCGCTTCCGCTTCCGCTTCGCTCCCGCTTCGTGCAACATTGGTACTATCATTCAACAACTTTTCCACATACCTAGTGTAGGCACAAGATCAAAGTTGAAAGGTTGTGTTGCACCTTATATAATCAGATGGAAATCCCAGGGAGAAAATGAAAAACCAAGGGAGGAGAGGTGGTTCGTTTTGAGACTAGAAGTTTAGAGATGGTAAATGCTGACCCTACAATCTAACTAGCATTCAAACATACAGGATGCATAGCTTTATGTGGAAAATTCAAACACATGGCCACCACTTTCAGCTTGCCAGTTTGTTTTCCCTCAGTTGTAAAGGTGACAAGGTCAAGGTCTCTATTTATACACAATTTGTTGCTTGATTAAAGGGACACGTCTCTGGAGGTCGCCGACTATGTATTGCCATTGGGTACCATTTTGATATAGTGGATTGGTTCATGAGCCTACTTTGATCATATGTTGTCTTCGATCTATATTATAATGTTGTGTGTTTGGAAACATGAATGAAAATCTTTAAAATTATGTTTAAAATATTTAAAATTATGTTTTTTAATAAAAATAAATAAATATTTAATGTATTTTTTACAACGACCGAGTCATTGAAATCGAGCCGGCCGAGTCATTACCGTTTCGGAGTCGGAGTCGGAGTCGATCCTCGGCCGAGTCGGAGTCGGAGTCGGAGTCGGAGTTTTAAAACATTGGTTGATACTGGAACGATGGTTTTTTTGTAGGGTCAATTTTCAACATTTTTAAAAAATGTAAGTAAAACCAAATTTTTATGTTCAAAAAAACAATTGTTTATGAGGAAAAAAACGCACTAAAGTTTTTGGTAGAACAACATTTTTCTTTCCTAAGTATAAAATTCAACATGTTTTATAATGACCATAAAGATAAAATAATGGGATCTAAAATACATTAAAATTCTATTACCATAGGAATCACCCCGCCCTCCTCACCACCCCAACAGCCCAACGACCTGTGTGGGTGGTAGGGTGATTCCAGGATTCACCCCGCCCTCTGCCCCACCCAGGTGGCCCAATGGCCTACGGGGGTGGTTGGGTGATTTCGAGAATCACCCCACCCTCTACCCAACCTAGGCGGGAATCACTGCCACCCGTGCGAGTCATTAGGCCGGCGAGGTGGGTGGAGGCTGGCGGTGGCGAGGTGATTTCCAGAATCACCCCGCCACCCCTGCAGGCCGTTGCGCTGCCAGGGTGGGGCGGAGGCTGCCCACCCCGGCAGCCCAACGGCATGCAGGGATGACAGTGTGATTCTGGGAATCACCCTGCCCTCTACCCCACCCCGGCGGCCCAACAGCTCTCGGGGGTGTCAGGGTGATTCCGAGAATCACCTTGCCCTCCGCCCCACCCCGGCGGCCCAACAACCCACGGGGGTGGCGGGGTGATTCTGGGAATCACCATGCCATCCGCCCCACGCCAGCGGACCAATGGCCCATGGGAGTCAATCACCCCGCCCTCAGCCCCACCTCGGTGGCCCAACGGCTCATGGGGGTGGTGGGGTGACTCTACGACTCAACCCACTCTCCGCCCCACCCTGGTAGCCCAACGTCCCGTGTGGGTGGCAGTTTGATTCCGGGAAACACCTCGCCCTCCACCCCACCTCGGCGGCCAAAAGGCCCGCGGGGGTGGCGGGGTGATTCCAGGAACCACCCCGCCCTCTGCCCCACCCCGGCAACCCAACGGACCGCTGGGGGTGTCGAGGTGATTCCGGGAATCACCCTGCCCTCCTTCCCAACCCGGCGGTCCAACGACCCGCGGGGGTGGCGGGGTGATTCCGGGAATCATCCCGCTACCCCCGCGAGTCATTGGGCCGCCGGGGTGGGGCAGAAGGCTTCAGACAACCTTTGCCCCACCCCGGCGGCCAAACGGCCTACGAGGGTTGCGGGGATATTCCGAGAATCAACCCGCCGTCCACCCCACCCCGGCAGGGGTGGCGAGATGATTCCGGGAATCAACCCGCACTTTGCCCCACCCCGGCGACCCAACGGCCCGGGGGGTGGCGTGCTGATTCTGGGAATCACCTTGCGCTTCGCCCCACCCCAGTGGCCCAACGGCCCGGGGGGGTGGCGGCATGATTCCAGGAATCACCATGCCCTCCACCCCACCCCGGTGGCCCAACAGCCCGCGGGGGTGGGGAGGTGATTCCGGGAATCACCCTACTCTTCGCCCCACCCCAGCGGCCCAACAACTCACGGGGGTGGTGGGGTGATTCTTGGCCCCACCCCGGCAACCCAATGACTCACGGGGATGTTGGGGTCATTCCGGGAATCACCCTGCCCTCCGCCCCACCCCAGCGGCCCAACAGCCCACGGGGCTGGCGCGGTGATTCTGGGAATCACCCTACACTCTGCCCCACCCTAACGACCCAATGACCTGAGGGGGTGGTGGGGTGATTCCGGGAATCACCTCGCCCTCCACCCCAACCCCGGCTGCCCAAAGGCTCGCGGGGCCCTCCGTCCCAACCCGACAACCCAACGGCTCGCGGGGGTGGCAGGGTGATTTCGGGAATCACCCTGCCCTCCGCCCCAGCCCGGCGAACCAATAGCTCGCGGGGGTGGCGGGGTGATTTCGGGAATCACCCCGCCCTTCACCCCACCCCGGCAGCCAACGGCTCGCAGGGGTGGTAGGGTGATTCCCGGAATCGCCCCACCCTTCAACCCACCCACGCGGCCCAATGACCCGTGGGGGTGGTGGGGTGATTTGGGAATCACCCCGTCCTTCGCCCCACCCGGGTGGACGAACGGCCCGCGGGGCTGGCAGGTTCGCCCCACCTCGGTGGCCCAATGACCCGCAGGGGTGGCGAGCTGATTCCGGGAATCACCCCGCCCTCCGCCCCACCTGGGCAGGCTAAAGACACAGGCGTGGCCGGGTGATTCCAAGAATCACCCCGCCCTCCGCCCCACCCAAGCGACCCAACGGCCTGCGGGGGTGGCGGGGTGATTCCTGGAACCACCCCGCCCTCTGCCCCACCCCGGGCACCTGACGGCTCACGGGGGTGGCGAGGTGATTCCAGGGGTCACCCATCCCTTCGGCCCACCCCGGCGACCCAACAGCCTGCAGGGGTGGCAGGGTGATTCCAAGAATCACCCCGCCCTATGCCCCACCCCGATCCTGGAACCACCCCGCCCTCTGCCCCACCCCGGGCACCTGACGGCTCACGGGGGTGGCGAGGTGATTCCAGGGGTCACCCATCCCTTCGGCCCACCCCGGCGACCCAACAGCCTGCAGGGGTGGCAGGGTGATTCCAAGAATCACCCCGCCCTATGCCCCACCCCGATGGCCCAACAACCTACGGCGGTGGCGGGGTGATTCCCAGAATCACCCCGCCCTTTGCCCCACCCCAGCGGTCCAATGGCCCATGGGGGTGGCGGGCTGATTCCGGGAATCACCTCGCCCTCCGCCCCACCGCGGCAGCCCAATGGCCCGCGGGGGTGGCGGGGTGATTCCGGGAATCACCCCACCCTCCGCCCCACCGAGATGGCCCAACGACCCGCAGGGGTGGTGGGGTGATTCCGGGAATCACCCTACTATCCGCCCCACCCCGGCAGCCCAACGGCCCACGTGGGTCGCGGGGTGATTCGAAGAATCACCCCGCCCTCTGCCCCTACCCCAGTGGACCAGCGCTTGCGGGGGGAAGCGGGCTGATTCCAGGAATCACCCTACCCTCCGCCCTACCTTGGCGGCCCAACAAATTGCGGGGTGGCAGTGTGATTCCGGGAATCACCTTACCCTCCGCCCCACCTTAGCAGTCGAACGGCCGGCGAGGTTGGCAGTGTGATTCTGGGAATCACCTCGCCCTCTATCCCACTCCAGTGGCCCAATGGCCCGCGGTGGTGGCGGGGCTCGACCCCACCCCAGTGGCCCAACGACTATCGCTATTGACGAGCTGATTCCGGGAATCGCCATGCCCTCCACCCCACCCCGGTGGCCCAACAGCCCGCAAGGGTGGAGGGGTGATTCTGGTAATCGCCCTACCCTCCGCCCCACCTCGGCAGCCCAACGGCTCACATGATTGGCCGGGTGATTCCGAGAATCACCCAATTCTCCTCCCCGCCCCGACAGTCCAACAACCCGTGGAGGTGGCAGGGCGATTCCGAGAATCGCCCGGCCACCCCCATGGGTCGTTGGGCGGTCAAGGTTATTGTTATTGTCAAGCTTCAAGGGGAAAACAAATTCAAGGATGCAGCTTACATGGTAAGACTTTTAAAATGTATATTTGATTAATGTTAAAAATTCATTTATGTACAAGTTAATTGAACTTTTACTATTTCATATTACAGGCAAAAGTCAAATCTTCTTAATTGTGAAGATCAACTATTTATAAATGATTTTGAGTTCATCCATATTGATAGTTGGGCAAAAGATGATAGCTATATGTCTATGATTTTTAATCGGATAGATGGAAAGAGTCATAGCCAAATATTGACTTACGAAGTTGTTGTGAGAAAACTAACATATGAAGACAAAAAAACAAAAGGAGAGATAGTTAACATTTATCAAGAATCACAGTTATTGATCAGCTATCTTATAGATAGATGTTCAAATGAAGGAGACTGGGTTTTGTATTTATTTTCTGGCTCAGGTAAGTTTTATTATATGGAATTGAATTTCAATATGTTATTTTTTAATTTATATGTCATTATAATAATTTACTTCATTATTTATTTTGTGCTTGATAATTAAGTACAACACTAGCATGTTGCCTTCACAAAGGAAGAAATTACATTGCCATTGGAAAAAGATCCAATACAGTGCAATTTATTCAGCAAAGAATTAATTCTCTTCAATTTGTTCCAGATGCAATGCAAGAAATTGGGTTGAAGAAAGGGGACTTTGGTGAATCACGTGTGGCAAAAAAGGCAAAGGAACCCCAACCACCATTACACGGAATGATTGGAAAGGCATACATTGGGAGATTCGTAGACCTCAAAGATCCATTAGAAGAGGAAAATGAGCAAAATGAGCAAAAAATATTGTGGAAGAAGACAATGATGAAACTCTAGACGACTAAGAGTTTGGATTACGTGACATTGTTGATTAAATTTAAGATATGCTTGGAAATCAAGCTCAATTTTTGTAACTATTAATTAGCTATACTTGTAATGTTTTCACTTTGACATTTTATGAGAAGAATAAGCATTCAATTAAGGTTGTTATGCATTCAATATTTGTATTATGTGATTTTCGTACTAATTTTTATTTTGATCATTATTTTTTGAAAAAAAACAGTGGTTATTATTATACTTTTACATGAAATTCATCAAATATATATATATATATATATATATATATATATAACCATTTTTAGTTAAAATTTTCCTATAAAAATTGTGATTTTGACATGTCATTTCTAGCAAAAAATTACAAAAAATTATCAAAACGTGTAGTTTTTTAGTTATATTTATGTTAAAAATGGTTATTTTTATGTCAATTGTTAAAAATTATTGTTTTTTAGAGACAATTATTTCATGTGGATTGAAAAATTAATTAACGATGTATAAATATGTAGAATATCGAAAATTCAAAATATCGATCTTCTTTAAATATGCAAAACAATAAAAACCTCACTACAAAAAAAAAATTAAAAATAAAAAAATAAAAAATAAAAATAAGAAAATATGAAGAAGAAGACCACTTCAAAAATTATCAAATTTAGAAAATAATTAGTTACTTTTCATATATTAGAAAATTTAATATCAAAAAAAAGAGCCTGATGCAGAATTACCACTTTTTTAAATCAGCATGAAAATCACTACCATTTTAAAATGCAATGTACATAAAAAAATTTAAAGTGCCAAAATCTATGCTCTAAAAAAAACGTGTGTTTGGCATCACCCCTTTTCAAAATCGGGTCACTTTTTTGCTATCTCTACGAAACTGGGAACAATATTAGTTCCTGTTTCAAAGTTTACATTGTTTGACAATGAAAAGAATGAGGATGCGATGGCCAAGGCGAAATGCATAATTCTTCATAGAGTCAAGGGTCATTGGTCCAACATATTGTCGAGAAGAATACGACAAAGGAGATGTCGGACACCTTGATGACATTGTATCAGGGCACTTTCGTGCAAAGGAAGATGCTACTCGAGAATCAGTTGCAGTCGTATCGGATGTAGAAGGGGGAGCAGGTAGATCACTTCCTCAGCAGAATGAAGGAGATTCAAGACCAACTGCCTTCCATAGGGGCCACGCCATATCAGGAATTAATAGTGAGGACCGCCTTGAATGTAGTCTCCGAGTAGTGGAAGACATTTGCCCAAAGCATTTTGGGCAAAGAGCATCTTCCAAATTGGGAAGAACTATGGGCGGCTCTTCGTCAAGAAGAGATCAAACGGCTAACCAAGGTGTGAAGTAGTAACAAAGGAGCTCGGGTCAAGGAAGAGGAGAAAGAGGATGCAGCTCTGGCATCTACAGGACAGCAGGGGAAGAGGAAGAAAAAGGACCTCTCCAAGATAAAGTGCTTCAACTGTGGGGAACTGGGCCATTATGCAAACCAGTGTCTGAGGAAGAGGAATAAGGGAGAGGTGTCCAACTCCAAGGCAGCACCAGCACCAGCAAAGGCGGAAAAGGAGGTAGACGATGATGACGATTGTGCCATGAGTGCTCATGTACCTCTAGAGAAGAGGTGGGGAGACATCGAGCTGTAGTCAGGAGGTCTACAGACGATGAGGGGAAGGATCCCTGAGGTATGCAAAATCTTCGATCATACCTGGCTACGGGAGCCATAAAGTGACAGTAGCAGGATGGCAAATTTTGGTAGAAGTGGATGCAGATGGAGCGGCAGAAGAGTGCTAGAGTGCAGTGGTCCCTGGCAGCGCAGAGAGGCTTGTAGCAGTGCAAGAGGCACAGAGGAGGTTGCAGCAGTGCAGGAAGGCACAAAGGTGCTTGCAGCAATGTGAGAGGCACAAAAGTGTTGCAGCAGCGCAAAGGCAACAGAGGGAGAATAGGATAGCGACAGAGAGAGGTTCAGCATCGGGAGGATTCCTAGCCTGACAAGGATGTTAGTAGTTGGGTGGATCAGTTACTTACTTCCCAGTAAATGAGTTGTAGTGTAGCAGTAGCAGTAGTAGTCCTATGGGCAGCACGATGTAGCATGATGAGAGAGAACTACAGTGCAAATGCATTGTTGGGAGAAAGGACCAACAACAGCACAGATGCAAAGGGAGTTGACGTATAGATGTAGCAGTGGAAGAGGTAGGGCCATGGGCAGCGGTACAGGATGCAGTGCTGCAGAGGATGTTGGGCAAGAAGGCCTAGCATCAGCACAGGTACTGGTGTCGTATAATCAGGGCAATTCTCAGTGGTGGAGTATTACTA
This sequence comes from Pinus tabuliformis, assembly GCA_031772625.1. Classification (NCBI taxonomy): domain Eukaryota; kingdom Viridiplantae; phylum Streptophyta; class Pinopsida; order Pinales; family Pinaceae; genus Pinus; species Pinus tabuliformis. Next base: position 427,311,849 of record CM062813.1, on the reverse strand, counting down.
GAGCACATTCCACGCTAAGAGGGAGTGTTGATTTGAGGTAGCATCGGATGTGCTCTAGCCATGAAAATTGGTGGAGAGGCTAAAGCACATGAGATCTCCAAGACCCGTAAATTGTTTGGGGAAATTATACACGGTGAAGGAGATATTAAAATAATTAATATCTTTAATGGGTTCCTAAGTCTAAACTTAGGAAAATAAAAATATTAATGGGTATTAATATAAAACTGGGCTAGAAGGTTCTAAATGACATGGATCAAGCCAAATTTAATCTTAGTCGTTGATTAGAGATGTAATCTCTGTCATTGAAGACTCAACAGAAAAAAGTATAAGAGGAGACTTGAAGGTTAGTTGGAGAGACACCAGAGTGATCAGTCAGTTCGGTTTTCTAGAGCAGGGTTTGCTAAGAGAAATCGAACCAGTGCTTAGAGTTGCAGCAAGGGGCAGTGAGTGCAAGGGAGAGAGGCAGAGATAGTGCCAGAAAACTAGCGCAGAGGCAGAGAGGCAAACGGAGAGCCAGAGGGAGCCACGTTGAGGCCAACAGTGATTGTGCAGAGGCCCCGAGGGCCTGCGTGATTGACGCAAACGCTACAAAAGTGACACGGAGCTAGAGGGAGCCACGTAGAGGCCAACAGTGACTGCGCAGAGGCCCAGAGGGCCTGCGTGATTGACACAGAGGCTGAAGAAGTGACACAGAGGGCCAAAGAAGTTGCGCAGAGCATCAGAGGCTGACGCAGAGGGTTTCAAGCTGACATTGAGGCCAAGAGGGCTGACGCAGTGCCTCAGGGAGGTGTTGGAGAGGGTTTCATGGAGCAGACTTTTAGAATATCTGCTTCCGAAGAGAGGTATTACTGTAAAATTATTTTCTCTATCGAGTGAACCAATTTGGCATCCAGTGTACTCAAGAAAAGCTGCTTAATAATAAAACCCTCAGAACTATTGCACCAGTTTTCGCAAGTTGGGTTTTTCCGGGGACAATTGTCCAAAAATAACGGTGTCCCTTGTGTGTTTGTCTATTTCTTTCAGCTGTTGATATGTAGATGGTTGAGACTGTATTGTGTTTATTTCAGTGTTTATATGGTTAAATAACTTGTTAGTAATTAAACTAGTAGGCGAAATAAAGTAGAGAATATAGAAAATTTTCTAACAGGTAATACTTAGAAATTTCAACATATTATGTATAAGAGAATAGTTAGGAAGAATAGGAATGCATTGAAGAAAACAGACTAGTCTTGGAATGACCCACTAGAAAAATCTGTAACATTGTGCATCAGTCGCTAGATGAATACCCATTTCTCGTAGATATTTAACAGAATACTCCCTACCCCTTCCTACTTCATGATAGTTGAATATGGTTTTGCTACCTACTTAAAAAGTTAAACATAATAGCCCAAAATATAAAATGCATGATTACATGCAACAAGAATAGTTGGAACAAAAAATGATTCCATAGAAATTCATAATAAAGGTCCTCAAGAAGAAGAATAGGCAAACAATCATGAGAAAAAGCAATATTTCGTACCATTGTCAGATATAGGATTGAACTTGGATAATTGCCTAGGCAGAAGCAACTCAAGGCCCCAAATCATGGCATCTAAAGAAATTATATTTCATTGCAATCAAGACTTTCCTTGGTAAATTTATATCTAACTTGTATGTGAAATATATCACGTTTCTAACAGGATCCAGCTAAATAGAGGCTTCAAAGTCAGGAGGAAGAAGCGATAACTGAATTTAAAGTCAAGTACCAAGCCAATGACAATAAAGAAGGCCCCCACCCTAAATGTGAACAATAAACAATTATTCTCCATTACGGTAAAGGGAGTCCCTAAATAACCAGGAATGCTGGATGGAAAAAAATAATTAACAAGAAAGGAGAGTTTTAAATGTTCTCTGCAGTGTTACCATTCTATGGAAGTATGAGACATCTTATCAAATTCAAGACTGGTAGAATGCCAGTCATGATCAAGTCATATCCTTGCACACACCAGGATAAGATGAAGTTGTTTGGACTTGAGATCAGATGCAAACATTCCCACTAAAATATTTTTGGCTGCTTAAGTAATCCTGGTACAAAAAAAGGATGCTTCCCTTTTGAGTTTGGATCAATTATCAAGTGCTATAGAAAGTCGCTACAAAAATAGTTATCCAATACCAATAATTCCTGATCATCTCTGAAAAATAAATAGGCTGCCTTCTCCAATATTATCTACGATCCAGATAACATCAAAAAAAGAAAGGAAGAACACATCCAGAAACAAACACAACAACAACAACATTATAAGTTCAACGTCAACTCATTTAGTTTGACAAAAGCTTCAAAACATCTCAAGCAAACCCGAAACAAACTCTTAGCACCATTCTTACTAAAATCACTGTTATTGTTCAAAGATGATATTATACACTATGAAAAAAAAGGAAAGAATGCCACCAGAAGGTAGATAAAGTAGTTCTAAAGTGGTTCAATTTTAGACCAAAATGTCCAAATGTAATTTTTTCCAAAAACTAACCACACATCATTTTGAAGGAAGGACTATAATTGTATGCTAAGAAAATTTCCAGTCACCAAATAGCTGGCACCAAAAAATCTTAAAATTTATAATGATCCCTCAGACTCACAAATGCCTTGTTATTCTCATTGAGGATCATAAGTTAGAACAAATCTGCATGAAGGTAAATTACCTGATCAAGGCCATTATATGCTTTGACGAGGATAGAGTAATAAACCCTGAGAGTTTTATCCTTCTCTCTCTCATCTACTTGATCAATGTAGGCCACGCGTAAAGATGGGTATCTATAAAAACCATCAGGTATTTTAACCAACCAATGATTCAAATTAAATACACTACAAAAGATGTCCTAAAGCCAATTAGAATCCAAAGAATGGAGATATTCCGACTTACGTAACCATAAGATTTAAAATATCAGATGCAAGTGGATCACCACGTATCTTTTGTGTACCATACAGTTGGCAAGAGATGACATATGTAAATTTCATGTCAGCGATAGCCTGCAATTGTGCAGCCAATGATCGCTGGCTCCTCCTCTGCTCATCAGTCATTGATTCAACCACTGATCTGTAGCCCTCCAAAATTTCTGCAGAACCAGAGCAAATTCACAAAAAACAAGTGCCGAAGAAATATTTTAAAAGCATGAGATGCAATTTTGCATAACAGAACCAGATAAGATGACTACAGTATCACTTTCATTCCTGGGAACAGTTATCAAGCAAATGTTATTTCAAACCTATCAATTAACACAAGATTCCACAGCTTCAAAAACATTTGTGTACCTTCTTCTTTGGCCATATCTAGAAAGGATTGGAGTTCCAATGCTTTTCTATAATACATCATTCCTCTAACTGCCAAAACAAGAGTATAAATAACCATATATGCATTCAGGAAGCAGCAAATAGACTGCATCTACCATATTATTCAAGACTATATATAATACCAACTATAATTTCAAATTTTCAACTTCACTAAAAATTTGTTCATGTTCATCTCCCAAACCTGTCCTGGTCAGGGTTTGCCCTCGATAAGATGCCCAGTGACGAAGTTCCTTCTCTTGGGATCGCAGGACCTCGTCCTCAAGATGTTTCTCATGTGCTCGCAAGACCTGGTCTTCAGTATCAAAGACACGTTGCAGAAAATTTTTCCATTCATCTGTTTAACAAGAAAAATAAATAAATAAATGTGAGACACTTGATCTGCATATGAAAGGGTCAAAATCAAATAACTTTCCAAAAAATGAAAAGTATAGTAGATACCCACCTGGATAAATTTTCTGCAAGTAGAAAAGAATAGAAACCCCATCTTCATTCGGTTCCTGAAGTTCTTTCATTGAATAAAGAACATCTTCTTTATAATAAGGAGTCATCACACTGCGGGAAAATAGTCGAACAGAAATTATTATGTCCAATTTTCAGACAGAAAAGACTCATTACAACTGGCAAAAATTCATTTCACCAGAGATGCATCTTCTTTACTCTTTTGGATAAATTCACTTGTCATAGAAAGATAACCATGTATTACAAGGCTATGTTAGTTATCATACGCTTTATCATAAAGACCTGAGCATAACCAGCTTTACTAGTGAAAATACACAGTACACAAATTTGGATTATTAGATGGTCATAACAACCCAATAAACCATAAACTCTATAACAATGCATTATTCAACAAGAGAGAAAGAAATAAAGAAAATATATTAATAACTTGAAATGACCAAAAGAGGAAATTGGACTCAAAAGCACTACCCCACCATAGTACCAATGCAAGAGTTACAAAGGCGTCACTTCAACAAACAAGAAAAACATGACATAATAAATTATACGAAGTGTTAAAGCCTGTAATAGATGTTGGGATTGATTCTTTGTAAAAACACAGACAGTAGTCTGCCATCATCAACAAAAGTGAAGGTACCAATGCAGTGCTGAGAAATCTAGGGGCAGCTACATTAGGTGATTTCTCTTGCTTTGATAATTGCTTTTTATGTATATTTACTTAACTTGATTAGCTTTTTATTTCACTTGATTATTATTAGTATTCTCTTCATTAAACAGCTACCAAACCATAAAGAATAATAAGACAAGAGGACACAAGCAGTAGGCGAACAGCCAGGGCCAAAACCTCTCCAACTGATGAAAACCCACAAGAATTTTTCTCTTCTTATAGAACTTCAATTGATGAATTCCAATACCTATGACCCTTGACCAAGACCCCTCCAAGACCAAGTCAAACCTTTCTTTGATGAGTTTTCCTTCCAGCAACTTTGTCCTCAGCAACTTGTGCAATTTCGATCCCCAACAAATTCTTCTGCAACTCCGACCCAGCGGTTTCTTCTAGAACTTCGACCCAGCAGTTTCTTCCCAGCACTTTGAATTGCCCAACAATTGTAGAAACCCTAACACGAGAAAGAGAGAGGCCCAAAACTTTGATCTTCTTCTTCTTCTTTTTCGTTCTTTTTCAGCTTCTATCTTGAGGAGATCGAACTTGCTTGAGTGTGTGCCTATATGAGGTTGAGTTCCTTCTTATATATAAACTTTTGAGGGGTACGGATTGCTATCATTAGGCTGACTTGTCCCTTCATGTAGGCCGACTTGATCATTGCATCATGACGAGGTCTTGGAGGGTCTTTCGACTCAACTTTGACTCAAATAAATACTTTTCACAATATGTAACATGCCCAAATGGGTCTTTCATACATGACAATGAATTTCTTGACTTGTAGACTCAATGACAAACCCTAGAAGCTCTCAATGGGAGCTTGACCTATAAAATAAATTTCCTTGAGCATGAAACCCATGCCTCAAGAATAACAATAATAAATTTATTTTTCTCATTACATCAAATACATAAAATTATGATTACATATATCACCATGAAGACTGAACCTAGTTACATATTTCAACATGCAGAGCCTGAGAGTCATCTAGGGAAAGCGCTAGCCTAAAAGGGCCACAATGGATTATCTTGGGGAAAGTCAGGTGCCCCTGGTTGAAGCTATCCTAACATCCAAGACCCATGAGTCCCTAGGAGAGCATAAGAACATGTTAATGGAAACTTATCTGCTCTACATAAAACCCTATATTATGATAATCAAAAGAAATGAAGCAATGTTCACTTGCCTCTTAAGGTGGGGCAACCTTTCATTGAGCAAAGCTCCAAATACAACATACAACAAAACATTCCATAGCCCCATATCTATTTAAATAGATTCTCAATAGGAAAACACTAACTACTTGTTCTTCCATCACTAATGGATACCAACTACCTAGTGAGCCTTATAAAGTGGACCCTTTTACATTAAATGACCATCCACTACTATCTAATAGGTCTTATTCAAAGAGGATGCCCACATACATTAATTGACTAACTCTTGGGCAGCCTAAACTAAGGAGGTTAGGGAAAGACCCTAACATGCCCTTCCCCGCTTCAAAAATAGTGTTGTCCTCAAGGATGAAGATGAGGAAACTACTACAGAACCACAACTGGTATCCATGTGGCATCTTTGAGCTGCATATCTTTCCACTAGATGAGTACTTCACAGACCATGCATTGGCACAATTGACGCTCTCTGCTATACAATACCAGTTCCGACAGCAGCCAAATGGAGTTCTCTTCATCCAGTTCTAATATGTCCAATTGCACCTTGCACGTCGATCCCACAACCTTCTCCAGACAAGACACATGAAATACTAGATGAATTTTGGAGTGGGCTAGAAGAGCCAACTTCTAGGTGACTTGTCCGATATGTTGGATGATCTCATATGGTTCATAAAAATTTGGTGCTAATTTTTGTGTTTTGTCTTTGAGTGATATTACATATAGGGATGAAAACGAAGAAACACCTAATCCCTACTACATAAATATGATCAAGGCAATGTTGTTCTACTTGTCGATTCATTCTATTTTGGGCCATAACCAACTAGTCCTTAAATCTATGAAGAGTGGCATCTCTAGTGTGAAGTGCGTTATCCACTTCTTGAACATTGGAGGTGCCTAGTAAATAGGAAGTGACAAGGGTTTTGGGCAATAGACAACTCCATAAAGAGTCTTTCTAGTAGCTAGATGATAATAAATATTGTACCATCACATCGAAGGGAAGCAATTGTTCCCATTGGTGAGGTTCTTCAAAAGCAAAGCATCACAAATAGGTTTCTATGCACTTGTTGAACAATGTATTTCGACCATCTATTTGGGGATGATATGCAATGCTCGTGTTTAGCTAGGTACCCTCATGTAGTGACCCATCATTAATATAGAGAGCACGAGAATATTAGCATGCATACGATGCATGCATATGATAGCTACATATGCATGTATCGCATGCACTGCACTAGTAACTATATTCTAAATTACCTAAAATATTAAATATCCTGACACTCCTTCAAATAGAAAAGTCACATTCACCCATCAGCGCATATTACTTAATGCCTCATGATTAATGAGCGATTACCAATGATATTAAGTTTAAAAGTATAAAGTAAAAGGGTTATAAAGAAAATAGATGTAAAGAATTATGTGAATTCTTAAAAATCAAGTTATATAATTATCTATCTCAGAATTTTAATAAAGTATGTCAATAAATTATTAAAGGGATAAATTAAATCAAAATAAAGTTCCTATGTATGAACTTAGGACATTTTAATTAAACAAATAAAATTTTAATCAAAGCAAAATCACACATGTCAGTATATCCTTAAAAGAAAGATACGACTCAGGACATTGAGGAGGTGTCGCTGAGAAAGGAAGCGGTGGGCTCGTAGGTGGAGAGAGCGACCACCGCTAATGAACAGTACATAAGGAGAGGCCGAAGCGGAAGACGGGGGCAGGAGGAAGGAGAGGAAATTTATACATACTGCTTATAATTCGGAACTATTGAGCCTTGCTTGTTTTGAAGTTTCTGGGCACGGGGGAACGGTATGCATCGGTTGAGAAGCATACTGGATTGAGTATCTAGGTATACTCGGTTTGGCTGGGTGGTTTTTGGTCATTCGGTAACGAGAGCGCTGGAGAAGTTCTGAAGCATCCTCATCGCAACATCCGTAGCAGACCAGGTAAGTACTTCATCAAATCAATTAATACAATTTCAAACTCTTTCAGTAATCTTTACAGTTTCACAGTTTCAGTAATCTTTACAGTTTCAGTAATGGCTCTTTAACTTAGTACGGTCTCTACACCTCATGTTTAAACCACTCCTACCTATTACCCCTCATGTGAACAAGGGTACATCTCAACACTTTCAAGTATTTATCAACACCATTGTAAGCCGAAGGTCACAAGTCAAAAACAATGTAAAAAATCATGTGAGGCCCTGTATTAGGTATCCTAAACATCTTTATTGAATTTGTATCTTGTTTTCTTGGTCGAACCATGGCTTTGGTCCCTTGAATTTTTGCTTCGGGTTATTCTTATCCTATATAGGATTGGACGTTCCTAGGTCAAATTTCTTTAGGACTCATGGTTTTATGGGAGACTACCTTTGTACGGGTAATCACTAGTGTATGGGCTAGTCCAACTCATGTCAAGGTGCACCTAAGTCATTCCACATGGTCATGGTCTATGGAGTCTGAATGTGGACTTGGCTTTCGTGTAGTATTCTTCAGATAGCTCTCAAAGCATGGCAATCTCATTTAACAACTTTTCACGTTCCCTGAGCTAGTTCACAATTCCCAATGCAAAGTGGTCCTGATGATCAAAAAGTAAACATGGTCTCAAATTATACAGTTTGATGAGAGGATTCCAGACCAAGTTCCAGTTTTCGAATTAGAGGTGGCAGTGGCTAGTTACAATTTGGTCAAACTTGGTCAATAGATCAAGCAGGTTTCCAAGTAGCAAAAGAGGGGGAGCGTTGTGTAGAATTATACGTGTGTTGCCACACAATCTAACAGGGCCATAGGAGGGGAACCTATAAGACAACTACTAGACCAAATGACAACAATGGGACAAAGATCCACTGTCACCTCAGTCAATGCCCCCTTCTCTTTACGGACTTTCATCGAGAGAGGGATCCCAGTATGAGGAAATCACTTGTAATGATAATGTCAATGACACACTGTGAAGCGATTCCCAAGGACCATTCAAGGAGAGAGTCAATTAGGGCTCAATGCTTCAAAGAAGCTAACGATTCTCTAGGAAAGACCTAGGAGGGAAATCTAAACTTAGGGCTTGAGATAGTAAACGATGATGAGTATGCCTAAGGTCAAGACTTTAAATATGACATAGGACCTCTCAAGATGCTATGAAAGGTGATTGGATACCTTAAATGGGCTTTCGCTCTCCTTGAGAGACCTAATTTAGGGCTTACGCTAGACCTGGGGTTTTTAGGATATAAATGGGAAGAAATTCCCCCAAAGTATTTACTAGGTCAAGGTAAGACATAGGAAAGGGTCTCTTAGGGTTTATTCCACTGAATGCAAAGTTCATAAGATGCTCAAGAAAGCCACTTATCCAAGATATTCAAACTAGGTTTCCCTTCTAGGGCACACCAAGAGTATCAAAATTTATTAACAATCTCTAGAGAAAACACCAAGGAAGAATCCTATCCAAACAGATTCCCAAAATTCCTTCTCCAATGAATTTCACAGGATGCCCTAGCTAGCCATCTAAAGGAGAGGGGCTAGAAATTTAGAGGAGAGAATAGAAAGAGAAATGAGGAGGTGATCACCAATGTTCATAGACCAGTGCCTAATTTCCTTGGCTAGGGAATCTATGATGATTTAAGATTTGCCAAATTCATCCTTAGGGAGGCTAAATATGGATGCCCTAGCAACTAAGCTTTAGCATTTACCCACCCAAGATCTATGGACTTTCATCGAAGAAAACAAATTTGAATCCACTAGGAACATTCATCTAATTGTCATACAATGAGTAACATCTGCAATTTACAACCAAACAGCCTTTTACATTGATATTCAACAAATTAGGCCACAATAGATTTCGCTAGTTGCAATAATTCCACACATTAAACAATATTCCAAGAAAAATCTTCAATAAAATAGCACTTACAAGATGACAAGAGATATATCCAACATAGATCAAAGAAGTAGCTCCAAGAAAGATAAAGATCTAGCTTCCAAAGATATCGAAATGCATCAAAGTTTTTCCAATTCATCCAAGAAAAGAAGTGAGAAATTCTTTTTTACAAGAGAAGTCCAAGTGATGATGATGCTCACTCACAATGAGAACAATCTCTATTTATATAAGTCCATCCTAATTTGAAGTAGCCTAATTAGCCCCAATAATTATAAAATAATGTGCAAATAACAAATCTTGGAGACAAGCCCACCAAGTAGCTAATAAAGTAATGAAGGAGCCAACCATAAGTAATTTGAAATGATGAAGTCATGATGTAGAAGGGCCATTGAAGGGCCTCATTGAGTCCTCAAGGTGCCATGATGAGGGAGAGTGCTCCAAGAACAATGGACAAGAGGGTGGCCCCTAAATCTATATGTAAATCATCATGTGGTGCTCCAAAGTGGCTCTGTGGCAGAACTATTGGTCTCATGGGTCTCTTGACGAAAAATAAGCCTATAAATTGTTTCAAAATGAGGGCACTAATGTTGATGCTTGCCCTCCCATGTCTCAAGGATGAGACAAACCTCCTCTAGCCCTTGGATCAGCTACCAATCCATGTGTACACTACTAAGCACGCAAGGGGCAATGTTGGTAACTTGGTCCAAGTCAATGTTGCACGACTCATACTCGTATAAGACTCATCTGGCTATTGACTTGGCGACCCGTATAAGACACGGGAATGACTCGTACAAGACTCGGCACAATATAAAAAGAAAAGTTAAAATATGTTAAATTTTAAGCACAAAAAACAAAAAAGAAAAAAAAAGTCAAATTTTGAGGGTCTCCGCGGATGTTATTTGAGTCATATGCGGTTCTTCACGGGTTCAATGCATGTAGCTGAGTTTTATGCGGTTTTGGCGGGTAGCAATAGAAACCACGGGTACTCGTGGGTCTTATGAGAGTTGTGCTACACTATTCCAAGTGCATCATCTCGTGAATAGTGTGGGACAATGAACAAGTTGTTGAAGGCACTATTTTAAGATCCGACCGACTCGGATCCGACTCGGCTGAATTGGTCCAAGCAGGAAAAAAAAATGACCCGGCAGAAAAAACCGGTTCGGGAGGCCAAGTCATCACTGACTCAGTCAACCCAGCCGGATCCGCATTTACTCGGCCGAGTCAATAAATGCGTCTAGTCACCCAAAAAAAACTGTGATTTTTCTAATTTTTATTTTTTTAACATTTAGCTAATTGTTGGGGACTCCAAGGTGTTTTATAAATTGGTTAAGTGTTATTTGGGGTCCATTCCCCTCTCCCAAACCCTATTTAACCCACTCAAATGCTCTCATTCTCTCAAAGCCATCTCAGGCATTTGAGCAGCAGTGAGGAGTCTTGGGCAAGCATTATAGTTGGAGTGAGGAGCTTCTTGGGCAGCCATTTGGAGCAGCATTGAGGAGTTGATTCTTGGAGCAAGCTTGAGGAGACAGTTTGTGCCTGGAGGTATTTTTTTTCACTTGTACAAATCTATTTTTGCTTATTAAATTTTAGGTGCATATTTAGAAAGCCTAGAGAGTGTTTTTTGTGAAAGAAATGAACATTGAATGTTTTTAAAATGGCACCTAGAGTGAGAGATCCTGCTTGGGCATATGTTGAAATGGTTGATAGTCAAATGCATTGCAAATTTTGCCAAAGGAAAATTAAGGAAGGTCCTGGGACCATTAACAGGCTGAAACAACACTTGGCGGGGATTAGAGGCCAAATTACTCCATGTACCTCACCAATAATTGGGGAGATTAGGAAGTAATTGTTAACTAGCTTTGAGAAGTTTACGGAAGATAAGGCTAGGCAAAAAGAGTTAGAGGCTAAAATTGGGAGGAAGAGGGAGATACAAAAAATGATGGCTACCAACCCCCATTATGATTTTGAGGGTTCTTCCTCTATCCCTCATATTGATGCATCCAACCCTTTCCGATATGTTCCTCCCTCTTTTGGTTCTGTTCAAGATAAGGGAAAGGGTAGAATGAAAAAGGGTGATATGACTATCAAAAGTTATTTCACTCCCTCCTCTCCATCAGATGCACATGGTCCTCAAGCTAATAAAAGTCAAATGCAACCCACTTTAGATGACCATTGGAAGAAAGAATTGAGGGAGACTGCTTGTGATTACATAGCTAGATGGTGGTATGATGCTGATATCCCCTTCAATGCTTCCTGTTCACCATATTATGAGCCTATGTTTGATGCCATACATGCTGCTAGAAAAGGCTTCAAAGGCCCTACTATGCATGAGCTAAGGGGGTATCGTTTGCATAAAAAAATTGACTCCATTAATGAGTATTTGAAAGATTTCAAGGGCTCATGGGCAAGAACAAGATGTAGCATCATGTCAGATGGATGGATTGATCAAAGAAATCGTACCATCATAAACTTTCTTGTCTTCTTCCCACGGGGAACCATGTTTTTAAAATCGGTTGATGCATCTAATAAGGTAAAAGATGGGCAATTGTTGTTTCAGCGATTGGATCAGGCTGTTGAGGAGGTGGGGGTGGCTAATGTTGTTCAAGTCATCACAGATAATGCCTCTAACTATGTTCTTGTTGGTAAACTGTTAGAGGAAAAACACAAGACCATCTTTTGGACCCCATGTGCTGCACATTGCATAGACCTCATGCTTGAGGATATTGGAAAAATAGATTGGGTCAAAAACACTATAGATCATGCCAAAAGCATAACAAAATTTATCTACAATCATTCATTGATTTTGAGCCTCATGAGGAAACACACTGGGGGCAGGGATATTATTAGGCCTGCCATCACTAGATTTGCTACTCACTTTTTGACATTGCAATCTATGCTTTCCCAAAATAGAAACTTGCAAAAGATGTTTTCCAGTGATGAATGGAATCAAAGCAATTGGTCTAACATACCGGACGGCAAAGAATTGAAAAAGAAAGTTAACGAAGAAACTTTTTGGAGAAAGGCAACAGAGATTGTGAAGCTTGCTGAGCCACTGGTTAAGGTGTTGTGGTTGGTGGATGGGGAAACGTTGGCTATGGGCTTCATTTATGAGGCTATGGATCAAGCAAAGGAGCAAATAAAGAGGGCATACAAGGATAGAGTGGCTAATTATGGGCCCATTTGGGCAATCATTGATGAAAGATGGAACAATCAACTCCATCGCCCTATACATGCAGCTGGGTATTTTTTGAACCCATGGTATCATTATAAAGCTAAGGAGTCAAGAGCTTTGAGGGGGGAGGTCAGAGATGGATTGATTCACTGCATTGATCACATGATCCCATTGGAATCTGATCAGCAGGAGATACACTGACAGGTCACGACCTTCAGCAATGCCTCGGGTACCTTTGGAAAGAACCTAGCAAAGATTGCAAAAGAAGCAGATGAGCCAGGTAAACAAAAATTTCAATTTTCAAATTCTTAATAGTTTAATTTTTTTTTAATTTTGTTAAATCATTTATAATTTGAAAATTGGATATAATTTGTAATTTTGTTGAGCTAACTCATTACACTCCTATATTTTTTGCAACACAATGGTGGGAGGCTTTTGGTGGCCATTGTCCTGAATTGCAGAAGTTTGCAATTCGTATTTTGTGTCAAACTCGCAGTGCTACTAGGTGTGAGCGCAATTGGTTTGTCTTTGAGAGGATTCACACAAAGAAAAGAAATCGTTTGGATCAAAAACGGTCAAATGATCTAGTCTATATCCAATACAACCTCCGGCTCAGACGAAACCAATTGCTGAACAAAAGCCCTGATTCAGATCCCATTGTGTTGGAAGACATTGATCCAACATCAGATTGAGTAGTGGAGAGTCATCCAGTAGAGTTTGATCTTGATGAGGATCTTGATTTAGATTTAGATATCGAGGCATCAGTCGAACATGATGTTCAGTTGAATGCAGATCCCGATCCACCTGTACTACCAGCCTTAGTCTCACAGCCAGCAAGGACTCCAGTTGCAGGCACTTCCTCTGCTCAGCCACGACAAAAGTGCAGCCGCATATCTTCTCTATCTCAGCTTGCATCTGCTACAGTTGCACATCTTGCTAGTGGTACCACTTCTACAGTTGCAGTTGGAGATGATGATGAGGAGGAGGAGCCATGGGGCCCCCTGTCTGACTCTGATGATGATCCAGAGATTGATCGACATGATCTTGGCTCCTCTGGCAGTAGCTACTAGCCAGTAGTAATAGAGTTTGGTCACAGTTTACTTTTGTTGTAGAGGCCATTTCTATCCTCCTTGGTTATGTGCTTTTTGTTTTGAATCTTTGATCATGTATGTATTGCCATTGGACAGTGCACTAGGTGCCATTTTGATATAATGGATATATTCATGAGCCTACTTTGATCATATGTTGTCTTCCATCTATATTATAATCCTGTGTGTTTGGAAACATGAATGAAAATCTTTAAAATTATGTTTTTTTTATAAAAAAATAAATATTTAATGTATTTTTTACAACGACCGAGTCACTGAAATCGAGCCGGCCGAGTCGATACCGAGTCGGAGTCGGAGTCGATCCTCGGCCGAGTCGAAGTCCAAGTCGGAGTTTTAAAACATTGGTGGCATGGCATTCATAATTGGTTGTGGTCATTGAATAGTCAATAATTAATAATATTTTTTTTCTTCTAAAATCCCTCCAATGTTCACTTGTTTAGGACCCTCTCAACTCAAGACATTCATATAAATAATGACCCTCATATCCTCCTCTAGTAGGGATTTTGTGGCTTCAAACATGGCATTGTGGCGATTTCTCTATAACCTTTTTTTCTGTGAAACTTCACAAGCTAAAGTTAAAATCCATTTGAGCTGAAACCTTGATGAACATCGTGACCGAATTTCAAATCTTGGTTCGCTTTATTTTCAGAGATACGATCTTAGGAAGTTATGGTTTTTGCAGGCTCTCGAATTCCATGTCAAACACGTGACGTTGGGAAAATCGTCATAAATTTCTCTCTAAGCATTGGATTTGAATTTTGTAAATAGTCACAGAAAGAGAACAAACTGTGGTTTGTTCAGTAGCATTTTTAGGGCCAAAGGTCGCAATAGTGACACGTGGCACTTCGTACAAGTTCTCTCTACTGAACCAGTCTATAATCAGGTCATCATGGGAGATTGGGCATAACTCTTTCTTGAAGAATCCAATCTTGATTAGACTAGTGGGGTTGAAAAGAAGACTCAGAGGGCTACCATAGGACGAAATTTCAGACCCTGGAGATCCGAAATTACATAGATACAACATATTCAATATCGAGCTCCTAGAAGGCAAGAAAAAGCATGCATTCAAGGATCACTGCAGTAAGGACCACACATCAACAGTCGAGGGTAAGTCTCCTACAGCAAGGTATGTATGATTAATGTTTACATTTGAAATATGAGTATCATCTCTAACATATGTTTTTGCAGGATATATGTAAGTACATACAAGGTCTCAGTTATATCTCTATGACTCTATATGTTACAGTTAGCTTTGATACCACATTTCGGATGTCCCATTCTTGATACTACACATTTGATGTTGCATATTCTTGATGCTACACCAAGACTGCTAAATCTATATGATGTTGTAAGTTCATGTTACTTGTCTTGTCATAGTTGATAGAATGGTCTCTATTGTTGTACTTAGACCTTGGTCCATCACAAGCGTAGGGCTTGTCATTAGTTTTTATTGTATATATCTTTAGGTCAGTTTTGGATATAGTCTTGCAAAGAGTCCAGGCCTATATCAAGAGTGGGAGTCTTTGTCTACTGCTGCAACAAGTCAACAACAAAAGTGACAAGCACACTTCAGGTACGCATTGTAATTTTAATTTGTATTTATTCATTATTATGCACTTACATGTGTTTTGCAGACAGAGGTAAGTTGAAGGGTATTTTGTTTTGTTTTGGGATTGGTTTCACCGGGAAAATTTTGCATGCATTTAGAAGAAGATTCAAGTACAAATTCAAGCAAGAATTCAAGAGCAAAAGTGTCAAATCAAAGGAAGCATTGTAGCGGGACATCCTTTGAAGACATGACAACCATCTGTGTATACTGAAGAAGTGTCAAGGCCAAGAGTCATCATTGCAAAGTTGTAAAAGAGTCATTTGTAAAAGTGTCATCAATTGAAGAGTCATTATTGTAAAAGAGTCAATCTGCCAAGAGTCGAAAAGGGATTATTGGGAGGTATAAGAGTCTCTGTTGGGATGATGTCATGGTTGGGTTGCAGGTCATAGTCTGATTGGGTGTTCAGTCAAAATCATTGTAAATCATATTGTATCGTGGATCGTTTTCCCTGATACGGGAATCCACACTCTTGTCTCATTTTAGTCATTATAGGGTGACAGGGAGGGGCTAGGCTAGTGCATGAAGTCGCCTACAAGTTGGAGCCTGTGAACACTTCAGGGTGGTAGGTTGGTCTAGGATGTCGGGGCATCCATTCAGTTGACTACTGAAGAAACCAAGGCATTGGGGCGTCCTTCCAGTGGGCGCTGGAGAAGAATGCTTTTCTAGAATTATAGGAAGTTTTTGCTTTCATTTCAGTTGGGGCTGAAGATTAAAGAATTTATTAGAAAAGCGTTCGGTGGTTTTTGACCCGGAGGGGGTTTTCCACCTAAAATTCTTGTGTCTATTGTGTCCTTTTATTTACTGTTATTATTGCATAAACAGTAATAATAATTGAAGCCAAACTAATGCTCTAAAAAGATTTGAAAGTGCTAATTGCTAAGCAATACTAATTCACTCCCCCCCTAGTGTTTCCAACAGCATTGACTATTGTTGACTTTGACTGAAAATTGCATAATTGTTTGACCAAATTTGACTTTTATGCTCAAAATTGACTAGATATTGGTTGGTTGACTTGGTTGGTCCAGTCGTTGACCTTTGACTAGTTGTTGATGTACTTGGACTATGTATGTCTTTTTTGAGCATTTAATGACAATCTAATAGAGGAAGAATTTAGGAAGGGTTCCCCCCTTGCGGGGTTTCTCCCTAGTCTTTGATCAAAAATCTCGGTGTCCCTATTGTTCCTAGTTGTCTTTTGTTGTGCATATGGTTTTATGTTCTATCTACAATTGTTTATTATATTGGGTGATTGAAAATTTATTGGATAATTGATTGCTATTGGAAGAAGAATTGTTATAAGTGATTGTTACATGTTAGATAGAAACATTAACACTAGGAAGACATGGGCCTACTTCATGAAGACCAAGGATGAGGTCTTCAATCGAATTCGGGAGTTCAAAGCTCTTGTAGAAAACCAGATTGGGAAGAAGATCAAAGTCCTTACATTGGCCAACAGGGATGAGTACACATCTAATGACTCAATGAGTTTAGGGACTTTTGCAAAGAGGTTGTAATGTCCCTATTTTCAGTTTCCCTTATGATGCAGCCAGGATGGACTTCTAAGTAGTGGCATCGAATTTACAATAGTGAGATTACATCAGCAAAGGACTTGGAGGGATTTGGAGGAGTTTTATAGGATATAATGGAGTTCACTTGTTGTATTTCACCATCGGGGGAAGTTCTGCACAGTTCGTTCTTGGTTCCAATGTATTTTAATGAATCCCATAAAACTGGATTATTATCAGAGTATATTAATTAAAAACACTAAAGGTGTTGTGAGGAGGGGATTATTTGGAAAAACACCTTACTGTAATAGCTCGTTGAGACCAAAATCAAGAGATCTAAAGGATGGGATGGTGAGAAGCAATTTCTAGTGGTCAGAGAAAGTATGGTGGCCAATTAATCATTTCACAGGGTTACAAGTGTGAAAACTCCAAACAGGAATCCTATTGCAGCAACTGACATTATTTCTCCTAATTGTTGATTAATTAACAATTTATCTGCTACGACAAATATTGAAATAAATGCATTGCAACCTTCACAAAAAAATCATTGCAGAAAAATAATGTGCTATGCTAGCGCACACATAAAAATAACATAGTTATTTTTGGACAATTGTCCCCGGAAAAATCCAACTTGGGAAAACCAGTGCAGCAAATGAGGGTTTTATTATTAATTTTCAGCAGGGTTTTATTATTAATTCTCATCTGTTGTCACTGCAACTGAAAAGCATCCAAAATATTGATTCAACTATGATCAGTATAATGCATCTGTCACCAGAGTCTCTAACTATTGCTAGTATTTGCACTATCACTGAAGAATCTGCATTTTGCCAACTATAGTGTTGCCAACTTTACACTGCGCTTCCCAGCATCTGACTGTAACTAGTCTCTGCAACTGTCCCTCTGGCATGTGATTGCATCAACTGTCACTAATCCATCTTGCTACTGAATATTGTGGGCCCTTGTAGCAATTTATTGATCCGTGAGGTGGAATCCTCAAGGATCATGCCCATCTGTAGCACTTTGAGGCTACAACACTAAGTCACCCACCTCACTCCTAGAGGTATATCAGCAAACATGGCGAAATCTTCCTCCAACCTGGAGGAAAGCCTATTGATCTCTGCTGAAGCTGCCTGTTGGTCCTGCTTCTCCTCCTTGTCCTTTTTCCTAAGAGGACACTAAGTATTCTAGTGACCGAGTTCACCACACCTAAAACAGTTGACCTTCGACAGGTCCTTCTTCTTCTTCCTTTGCTCCCCCTGTCCCTGACATGGACCCTTAAATGTGAGGACCACATTCTCCTCCTCCTTCACCTGCTTCTGTCCACTGTTGCTGCCACTGATGGAGCTCTTCAGAAGAGCTCGCCTCAATTCCTCTTGCTGCAAGTCAGCCCACATCATGTCGAAGTTTGGTAACTTGTCTCTGCTCAATATGCTTTGGACAAAGACCTGCCAATCCTTGGAGACATTGTTGAGTGCCAATCACACAAGCTCTGTGGGTTGAGGCATTGCCCCAACAGCTTACAACTGGTCCCGAACCTCCTGAATCCTGGTGAAGAAAGGGTTTATGCCTTCCCCTTTCTGCATCTAGATGAGTCTCATCTTCTCCTCTAGGTACATCTTCTGCAGCTCGAAAGTACCCTGATACAACGTGGCTAGAGCATCCCACATCTGCTTGGTAGTGTCTTTGCCAACTATATGTGAAACAACATGATCTCGGACTCCATCTAGGATCAATTTTTTCGTCTGTGCCATCTCCTTTTCGTACTCCTTCAGCTGATCTGCATCCTGGAAAACTGCTACGACTGCATCAATATATGTTTTCAAGCCAAACTCATCTAGAAGGAACGGCATCCTTGCCTTCCAGATGACATATTTGAAAGCCCCATCCAACCTATCCTGATCATGATGCCCAGCAGTGGCCATCTCAACAAAATGTCGAAAATCTCCTCTTTCCTTCTGCTTAGCTACTACTCGCTATTCACACTCCCTTCTAAAGGGAGAAAATATGCTCACAACGACTGTTGATCTGCAATGAAAAATTGAACTTCTTGAGACTAGAAGTTCCCCGAGGAAAATTTTCCCTCTGTGTGTGCTCTTCTTCCTTCCATCCGACATTGGCTCTGCTCTAGCATACTGTTGCAAAACTTCTGCATCCAGCTAGAGATCTACTCCACAAAAAAATTGGAGTTTCTCCCTCTCCCTCTGGAATAACTCGATCTAGAAAGATCGAATTTTTCTATCCCCCACTCAGAAAAATTGAACCTCCACTAGTAATTCAGCCTTCTCGCAGAATGGTTGCACTGCCCTTGGGAATTTCAGCCTGTTGCCCACAAAGAGCACCGAAATTCCTTCTCTCTTTAGCTCTGAGCTCTCCGACTGATTAACTACACTCTGATACCATGTGAAAATCCCAAACTGGAATCCTCTTGCAGCAAATGATATTATTTCTCCTAATTGTTAATTAATTAAAAATTAATCTGCTACGGCAAATATCGAAATAAATACATTGCAACCTTCATAAATAAAATATTGTGGAAAAATAACGCGCTGGAAACTGAGAAATGCTAGCACAAACATAAAACTAACACACATATTTTTGGACAATTGTCCCCAAAAAAACCCAACTTGGGAAAATTGTTCCAGCAGATGAGGGTTTTATTATTAATCTTCAGCAGCAATTCTGAGTACAATAATTTAGATGCCCAATTGGCAATATATCTGAGGAAAATACTGGCAAAAATATCGTGAGAATTTTCTCTCACCCCGCAGCTATTTTTAGCCTCTGAAATTGCCTCCCTAGCCTCTGTGTTGAATTCCCTGCGTAGAGCTTACGTTGGCCCTCTGCAAATTTCGGCCTTCCTTCCTTTGCCTCATCTGGGGATTGGAAATCTTCCTCCCGGAATGTTGCTTCCCTCCTCTTCCACCTGCTACTCACCCTTTGGCTCTATCTTCTCTGTTGAGCTGCTACTATTGAGAAAAACGAACTGCCCAGGCAACTGAGTATTTGCACTAGTGTTTTCTCCATCAACACATTGACCTCCTCTTATAATCCTTTGTTGGAGCACCAATGGCCAAGATTAAAACTTAATCAATGGAAAATATCATCTCTAGATTGATCCGTGTGAGTTTCTAAATGATTCTCGCCTTGACTTAATTATTATTGATTAATTAACCATATTCCCTAAGTTTAGACTTAGGAAATATTTAAAAACTGGTTAATAATCTAATTAAGTCATTTCTAGGCGGAATTTCCAAAAATGATTTAAGGGTTTTGGATATCTCATGTATTCTAGCCTCTCCACAAAATTTGAAGGCTAGAACACATCTGATGCTACAAAAACTAACAAGAAGTGATTTTAATTAGTCACTTTATTAAATTAGAAGAAAAGGGGAAAGATGCTTAATAGGAGAAAAATGCCTAAAAGGGGAAAGTGACTAGAATAAAATAAAAAGTCACTTAAAAAACAATAAGCGGGAGAAGCTTCTAGAGTGGCAATAAAATATGAAAATAAATACTTCTAGAAGGTTGGAGAGCCATCCATCAAGTCTTTAAAAGGAGGGGAAGCAAATCACTTTGGGACATCTTGGATTGGAGTATTCTTTGTGGAGAGGTTTTGCGAACGTAGTTCTCAATTTGAATAAAGCCCCAAAACGAAAACCCTTGGGTTTCTTTGTGTGAGTTGGATGAAAACCACACCCACTGTTCAGTGATTTCATCCAAAAATTTCACGGAGCCTCACCGTTATCAGAGGATTGGATTGGGAATCATTCAAATCTCCAATTTGGGCATATTTCTAGTTCAGAATCCAGACTCGAGGAGGCCAGATTCAATATTGTAGCAGATATTTTGGGAGGTCAGATAAAGTTCGCAATAGTTCAGAGGATTCTATCTTAGCTACTCTCTAACTACTTGTATGGGCATGTAAATCAGTTTTTATATTACTATAATAACGTTGATATAAATAATGTTGATAATAACATGTATTTATGGAGATATGAATTTATTTGTGTTATTGACAATTTGTCAAGGTCGGCCAGCAAGCAAATTACCCCCAGCTCAACCTCAACGTTGCATTATAAATAGAGGTGACCTCAATTCATTTGAGGCACTCATCTCTCATGGTCTCTCTCCACTCATTTGAGTTTGGTGGAAAGAGAGGTCAAGAGGGAGACCTTGGATCTAGGTGGAGTCCTTGAGTGAAGCCCTAGTCGCTGCCATTATGAAGCCTAGCCGCAGTTGAAAGAAAGATCTAGCAGCAGTCTTGTGAGGAGGTCTGGCCATAGTTAAAGGGAGACATCTGGCCGCAGTCAAGGAGGCCTAATATGCAGCAAAGGGAAGGCTCCATTCTGCAACAAGGAGACCCTATACGCAGCAAAAAAGGGATGCCCTAGCTGCAGTTAAGAGAGGTTCCTTATCCGCAGCAAAAGCAAGATGTAGCCGCAGATTGAAGGGAGATCTATTCACTGTCTAGGGGAGCTTCAACACCCAGCAAGGAAGCCGTAATCCGCTGACATGAGGAGGCCTAAATCCACAGTCAAGGAGCCCTAGCCACAGCAAGAAGGAACCCTATAACAGCGTGAAGAAGCCTAGAAAGAGCAGTGTGGAAATCTCTATGACAGCGTGGTAAATAATGTTGTTCTAGGGCATGGTTTAGGTATATTTGGAAGCCGCAGCCACAAGGTTAGTAAGCGTTGAAGACAGGGCTAAATATGAATGTGTTTGGGTGCTGGCAAGTACAGTTAGCTAGGCCGAGTTTATGAAGAAGGCAACGCCGCTGGTTAGGATTGTTTGGGTATCATTTGAGAAGGCCTAAAGCTACAGTAAGTTGTTGTGCTAGGCCGCAGGCCATAGCACACAGCTGAAGGTTGTATTAAGGGATGTCAAGCGTGGACAGCACCTTTAGAAGGCAGCATCATATAAGAGAAAGGTCTCCAAGGTAAACCTCAGTCCTAAAAGGACTTATCTCCTGATTGCGTGGTGGATCTAAGGCTACAGGACAGCTAACCACTGTACTAACATGTTGCAGCAGTATTATGTTTAAGGCTTCTAGATTGATGATCTCCAAAAAGGGTATGCATCAGCACTCTTAGTGATTGGTTGAAGACTGTCATGAGAATTCAGGGCTGCATCTTTGAACAGTCATCATTAGCAGAATGGACTTTCTTCTGCTGTCATAAATATCAGTTTGTATCTTTGTACTATATCTCTCTCTGCTGAACTATTGAAGAATATAAGAAGAATTGATCAAGGGTTTCCCCACATTGGGGTTTGTCCCTGGCTGGTGCCACATCTTGTGCCCTCTTGTCTTGGCTTGTCTTCTACTATCTATGTTTATATTCTATCTGCATTTTACTATCATGATAATGTGATTGCTAAATTGAACATTGATATTGGGCTAACTAAGAAATTGAAGTAAATTGCTCTTAAGCATAGAACACACCAAAAATTAACAATCTTATTGGGATAAATTTATTTTAGTAGGCCGAAATTATTTTGATGAACTAAAATTATCTTGCTGGGCCAAATTTATCTTGTTGAGTTGAATTTTTCTTGGAGGGCCAAAATTATTTTTCTAGGCCAAGTTTATCTTGTTTTGCCGAAATTAATCTGTTGGGCTGAATTTATCTTGTCGTGCCAAATTTCTCTTACCAAGCTGAATTTCTCTTGTTGGGTTGAATTACTTTGCAGCAGTTGAATTTATTGGTGTAGTAGCTGATTAAATTTTCCAAGTCAACAAAAGAGAGAGAGACAGAGACAGAGATTCTTCCTCAGTAATACTAAGAAATTTGGTTGGTTTTTTCTTGTTGTGGCATTTTTCAATAAAAAAAATCGTGATTCATCGACTGTCCAATTTTTGCTAGAATTTATTAAAATTTCGGCAAAATTACTTCCGAAGATTTTTTGAAGAAATTTTATTTGTTGAGGCTGTATTATTGTTCCATTTATTGTAATTTATTTACCAGAAACATATTTATCTAGTGGGGATGAGTTTATTTGTTGGGCTCAATTGATTTGCCAAAGCCCAGTTTATTTGTCGGAGTCAGATTTATCTAATGGGGGCGATTTTATTTGTTGGGCTCAGTTTACTTGTCGGAGCCAAATTTATTTGTTGAAACCCGAATTTTACTGGACCGAGCTTATCTGTTGGGCTGAGTTACTTCTTGAGACGTGTTATCACTTCATAAGGCCGAATCGGACTACTATATTGCTAGAGTTTTGTCAGATTCCTCAAACTCATTTGAGCATTGTAATTCTCTCAAGCATTTGCCTCTCATATTTTTTTGTCTTATAAGTGTTTCCACTTTATCTGCAAAGTGTTTGACGAAATTACTACTTGATAATTGTTTGTTAAATTCCAAAAAGAATTGAGGTAAGGAATTGGCTCTTTCCACTTGGGTCAGATTTTAAGAACATGAAAATGTCCAAACACTCTCCTTAATATGGAGAGACTAGATTCACACCTTTCTAATGTGATCCAATCAAATTTGAGGGTTCTAAAATTGGGCACTAAAACCAACAATGCTTGCCTTGATCTAGCAAAGATTCTTGGACCACCCTTGTGAAGGGGTCAGACTTATAGTTGCCTCTTGTCTCGGTGAGATTATCAGAATAACTTCACCTATGCTTCTTTAAAATGATGACTTTGTTAATCAAAGTTGTCATTCATGTCAATATGGCATTGTCGAGATGGAAAATATTCTTGTAATAAATAACCCTAACCCTAGACTATTTTACCCTAACCCTAAAACTATGAAACCCGAACCCTAGACTATGTTACCCTAACCCTAAAACTATGAAACCCTAACCCTAGCCTTGTTGGCAAACCCAAACCCTAGATCCTAAGCACGTGAAACCCTAGCTAATACCCTAACCCTAATTTGGCATTTGAGGGATGACCAAAATGAAGGAATATACCAAAGACTTAAAAAAGGGGGCCAGAAGTCACTAGACATATATATACATATATTTATATCAAATATAAATATATATGTTATATTTATATGATATACAATATATAACATAAAAATGTATTTAACATATATATACCTGCTCTTTGTTGAATGAGATGGTCCCCACTCCTCTTCAATTTACCATATATATATATATATATATATGGGACATTAACAGGTATATATATGATGTTCATCTAGGTCCCTACCTATCAACGACTCTCATCAAAATTGTATGGGTTAAAATCACGCACAAGTTTTTTTCACTACAGCTAGGTCCACTTCAGCGTCTTTAATGTTGGCTCCATACATGACAATTTGAACCAATATACACACACACACACACACACACACACATGAAGATCATCTCATTAGACCATTAGAGATATTATATATTAGCATTGTCTTTTTAGTGAGGAGATTGTTGGAAGGTTGGATTAGCTCATCATCAATTTGAATCGAAAAAGGACTGAATTGGAAAGAGTGAAAAACAGGGAACTAATGGTCTCATAGACTATTTTTAGTCTCGTGGACCTTAGAATATCATTTCATTTCATTTATAACAAATAAAGTTCACATCTCAGAAAAGCGTGAAGGGATTCAGTTGTCATGTAAATTTCTATGAGAATCCACAGTACATTTGGTGAAGCGTAGAAGTTCACATCTCGTGAACTAGTTGAAGGAAAAATATCATTTGCAAGAAACCACCTTGCGGATCTGTGGAAGTCGAGGAGGACAGAAAATCTCAAACCTGTGAGTGGAAAAAATTGTGGAGCACGGACTTAGCATTCTTCTCGGACCTGTAGCATTAAACACCTTGGATCTATGGCATAGAAACTACAAAACTGTAAACAATCACCTGTGCTGACTCAGATTTGCAAGTCTGTGGAGCTCGGACTACAGTACAGACTTGGGGAAGAGTCACATTACAGCTCGGACCTATCATTTCCTCAGATCCGAAGCTTGAGGGACCAGACTCACTTGAAGGATTATATCACAGTAAAAAAGTTGAGTGTATTGCTCGATCTATTAACCAGTGAGAAGCTCATCGACTTGTGGTGAATTGTTTTTAAGCTCAAATTGCAAAATTTCTTAAGGTCAGATTATATATCAATTTCTGGAGGAATTGTAGCACAAATATGTGGCTTCAGGGCTGGAACTTCAGATCAGAGTCTAGTATCTTGAGGAGGCTCAGAGTTACAGTCTTCTGGATGCTCAGCTATTGAACTCGAACCTATGGTCAGTCACTCGGATTTAGGAGCTTGGACCTTTACCTCAGAACTGTGATTATAAACTCTTACCAGTAATGAATTTGGAGGTGTGAATAGTAAAGGACCAATGAAGGATTTGAAGGCTTGAGCAATACACTTGAAGAAGCATTGATTTCGAAGATCTTGAGCATCATTTGAAGATCTCCATGAGCAGTCATATAGTAGCACTTTTTAGAACAATTTGAGGGTTGATTGAGTTGAACTAGTATCATACATTGGAGCATTTCTGGATAGCAAAGAATTGGAAACCTAGAACAGTGATCTTGGAGGCTTGCACAAGTAAAAAGCTTGAAAATTTGGACAGTGGGCATATTGGAAATCTGAAGAAATCTTTGGAGAATCATTGAAGTAGTACCTTGGTCAAGCAACAGGTCTCTAGACAACAGATAGTTCACATACCTTGAAGCAATAAAAGTATTTGCACAGTGGAGGAGATCTTGGGGTAGCATATTAGAGACACTTTGAAGATATCTTGAAGACAATTTGAAGACACCATTGAAGACCATGATGCATCACTAATGTCATCATGAGGTGACTTGGAGAATTTCATTGGGTACCATAAAGGACAGCGGAGACACCTTCATGTGAAGAGATCAAGGTTGTCATTGATGATGTAACGTAGAGACCAAAGTGAAGACTAAGCGAAGATTGACAGGACTTGTTGAAGAAGACATTGGGAGTCGTGAAGTATAACCAAATACATCTTGAAGAACTAAAGTGAGGGTTGGAGCCTCAAAAAGACAAGGTTGGTGCCTTGGAAGATAGGGTTGTAGCACTAGAGGATCAGAGTCCTCAAGAAACCAGGTCGGAGCCTGAACCAAATATAGGGTTGGAGACCTTGAGGTTGGTGCCTCAAAATTTACAATGTTGGAGCCTTGGAAATCCAAGTCGGTGCTTGGCAAATACAGGTTGGAGCCTGGAAGATTGAAGAACGGTGTCTTCAACTAGGGTTGGAGCCCTACATATATAATACTTAATTTATTGAAGAAATTAATAAAAGCATTTATTCTTATTGATCATTTTGTGTTCTAAATATAAGTGATCTAACTGGTAAGAGTAACAATTGAAAAGAAATATTGATTCACCCCCCTCTCAGTATTTCCAATAGTTTTGCCGAAATTATTTAGATGGGCCAAAACCATTTTTCTAGGCCAAATTTATCTTGATGGGTTGAATTTACCTTTTTAGGTTGAAATTATTCTATTGGGCTGAAATTATCTTGTCATGCCAAATTTCTCTTACTAGGCTAAATTTCTCTTGTTGGGTTGAATTACTTTGTAGCAGTTGAATTTATTGGTGTAGTAGCCGATTAAATCTTCCAAGTCAACAAAAGAGAGAGAGAGAGAGAGAGATTCTTCCTCAATATTATTAATAAATTTGGTTGGTGTTTTTCCTGTTGTAGCATTGTTCAATAAAAAAATTGTGATTCACTGACTGTCCAATTTTCAATGGAATTTATAAAAATTTCAGCAAAATTACTTCCGAAGATTTTCTGAAGAAATTTTATTTGTTGAGGTTGTCTTATTGTTCCATTTATCGTAATTTATTTACCGAAGACAGATTTATCTATTAGGGTTGAGCAGAGTTGCAGGGGAGTGCTCCCCCCCCCTTCGAACCCGCTCCCAATCCGCGCTCTGGGCGGGAGCGGGTCGGGAGCGCACTCCCGATAAAAAATTTTCCGCTCCCTGCGAAAATTGGGAGCGATATCGGGAGCGTCGCTCCCGGAGCGAAAATTACAGCTCAGGAGCGATCAGCGAGCGATTGCTCCCAAGCATTAAAATTTCGCTTCGGGAGCAATTCGAGTGACGCCGAGAGCGTTCCGCGCGGAAAAAAAAATCGCAGACGCGAAAAAAAAAATAATTTAAAAAAAATTATGTTTTAAAATCACATTGGGGCAAAAAAAATTTCATTATCACTTGAATGAGTTGAGTTTCACTGGAGAGCAAGAGCAAAGGAGCGAGGAGAAGCGAGGAGCAAGCGCTAAGGGGCAAGGAGCAAGCCTGCAAAGAGGTTAGTAACTTAGTAATTTAGTATTTTAAACCTTAGTTAGGTAGTAATTTAGTTTAGTTTAGTTAGTTAGTTTAATTTAGTTTAGTTTAGTTTATTAACTTTATTTAGTAAAAAAATCACGAATCTAAATTAAATTAATTAATCTAAATAAATTAAATTAATTTTTTCATTCATATTCCCATTCCCATTAAATTTTGCAGATTCAGAAGCCTACAAATATCAAACATCATGGACCTGGTATATTTCTTGTCATTTTCCTCTTCTTGGTCCCTTTTATGGTTATTATGGTGTTGGAGAGTAGGAAACGAAGGGGCCAAAATGAAGAGGGGGATCAAGAAGCTGGAGAAAGTGGATTTGATGAAAACGTCAGTGAGGAGGAGCTGGAGGAGGGTGAACGTGACTCTCAAAAAACTAAACAAGACCAAACCCCATTGTAGAAATATGTTAACAAGCCTGAAGCAAGAAGAGGGGGTGGAACCACTAAATTTCATTGCCCCCATTGCAACAATAATTATACAGGTTCATACACCCGTGCCAGAAAACACCTTTGCGGGAAAAGGCCATGGGATGGAGATATACAAATAGGTATCAAAACTTGTCCAGCGGTGTCAGCAGCAAATAGAGCCAAATACGAATCTAAAAAATCAAGGGGTTTCTTTGAACCAAGCTCACAATCACAAGCACCTCCTTCAGCATCCGCCCAAGGCAGTGGATATGGAGGCACAGGGTCATCAGCTTTAAGGTGTAGAACCATATCAGATTTCCTTGATGAGGGGTGTAGGAATGATGTGGATTCAAAGGTTTACAGGTTTCTCTATGCATGTGGGATACCATTCAATGTTCTTCGCTCACCTTATTGGCACGAAATGGTTTCTGCCATAAATGATGCCCCTAAAGGATACAAGAGCCCTGGGTATGACAAGGCAAGAACCGTTGGACTTGATCATGAAAAAGCAAAAATATCACATTCTTTGAATAGAATGACAAGTTCTTGGACTGACCATGGGGTGTCCATTGTATCTGATGGATGGACAAATGTAAGAGGCAAGCCATTGATAAGTGTTCTCGCTGTGTCTGTTCGTGGTACCATCTTTCTAACTGCACATGATTACTCAGACAAGTTCAAGACCGCCATCAACATTGCAGAAGCATTACTTGAAACAATTGACCGTATTGGGCCATACAATGTCATCCAAGACATCACTAATAATGCTCCAAACTGTAAGGCAGCAGGAGCAATTATTGAGGATAAATACCCCAACATATTTTGGTCTGGATGTTTGGTTCACACATTGAACCTTCTGATGCATGATGTTGTCAAGAACAAAAATGCACAATACAAATGGATTGGTGATTTGTCCAAGAAAGGCAAACAAATGATAAAATTTATTACAAATCATAGCAATACCCATGGCCTTTTCCGTAGTCACTCGAGATTGGAGTTGTTGAAGATTGCGAAGACTAGATTTGGTAGCTATTACCTCACCTTCAAGTGCCTTTTGAAGGTAAGAGAGTCAGTGGCTAGCATGGTATCAAGTCCACATTGGCAGGTATTAAAGGAAAGGGCTACAAATGCAGCTGACAGGCGAGATTTTGAACTGGTGGAGGAGGCTGCTCTTGATGGTCAGTTTTGGACAAGTGTGAGGCAAGTATTGGATTTCACCAAGCCCATTTATCACATGATTCGGTTTGCTGATACAGACAAACCAGTGATTGGCGAGGTGTATGAGCAGATGGATACCATGTTGGGCAAAAAAAAGATATTGTTCATAACAGAGATCCCGACTTGTACAAACTGATTCACGATTGTGTGTGTGAACGGTGCAATAGACTTAATCTTCCACTACATTGTTTGGCGTATATCCTTACGCCAAAATACTACTCTACATCTTGGTTGGGCCAACCTGCACCAGGGGGTGGGATTAGGACCAAACCCCATTTAGATGCAGAGGTAACTAGTGGATATTTGCAAGCATTAGAAAAGTTGATACCTGACAGAGAGGAATGTGCAGCTGTGCACCTTGAAATAGGCAAATACTTCAGTGGCACTGGTTTGTTTGGTAACATCCATGCAATGGAAGACAGAGATAGATTTGATTCTCTCACATGGTGGGAAACATATGGCGGCCAGGGACTTTTGCCAAAATTGGCAAAAAAAGTTCTTTCACAGGTTGTAAATACTTCTTCTGCAGAGAGGTGTTGGAGCACCTACAGCTTCATACATAATGTGGAAAGAAACAGACTCAATGAAAACCGAGCAGAAAGCTTGGTTTATGTGCACTACAACTTGAGGTTGTTGAGTCATTATTGTGATCGGGCTTATGAGGATCCCACATATAAAATTTGGGACAATCACCCAGAGGATGACAATTTGGAGGATGGCACTATACATCTTGAAGAACTGGAAGAGGAACTTATAAGGGATGAAGATGAAGCAACTGCAGCAGCCATGCCACCTCCACCATCCAGTACCAGTGCTCGAGTTCCGAGTCTTGTTCCTTTGTTGTAGCCACCTCCATCTACACCCTCACGTGGAGGGCATGTGCCTTCTACTTCTGGTTGTCGGTCTGTGTGGGAGACTCCTAGAAGACCACCACGACCTGCTTATACTCCTGGAGACTCTCGTGGCAAGGGCCACATGTAGATTTACAGTTTACTTGTCTTTTCTAGTTTCTATTAGTTTTCATAATTGTTGAGTCTTGATTCCTTGACTCTTGACTCTTGACTCTTTCATATCATAATGATATTTTTTGTAAACAATATATGACTGTGACAATGAAAATTTGAAGTTTGAAGTTTGAAGTTGGCAATCATAACTCATTGGTAATGATTGTGAATTATGAATATGATGCTTCGTGAAAGACTAAAGTTGTTTCATTTCATTTCATTATTCATGTTTCATTTTATAACATTTCATTTCATGTTAACATTTAGAAGTTAGGACTTAGAAATATCTAAGATATTATTTCTTGTAATGGTTAAACTTAGCTTGCAAGTACAACTTTGGTGATCAATGATGATAAATGTTATATATTGAATTTTCAATTTTGAAAGCTTGAAGTTGAAACTTTAAGATTGAATTTGATGAATCATGATTCACGAGACTCAATATGTTGCAGTTGTAATATGTATTTTACTAACTTGTGGACATGGTTGATGAAGATTATAACTTCTAGATGATTGATGTGATATGGTTCAATGATCAATCTATGTTTTTTTATGTTTTTTATATCTAATTCATCATTCTACATGTTTTTGTTGACATATATGCATCAAAAATTAAAAAATATAAAATATATATATATTTTTAAAAAATCGCTCCAGGATTCGCTCCGGGATTCGCTCCAGGCAGTCTGAGGCATCATCTTGCAACAAAATAAAAGAATTAGAGGGCTTAAAGTGGTATGTGTTGAGTCAGCGACCAAGCTGTCTAGTGTTGAGGAACGACTAAAGTCCCTAACAAGGCAACAAGAGCAAAGTATTTGGGAGTTTAAACTTTAAAGGCATCCCTCTTCATGCGTACATTAATAGGGCTTGCAATGGCCCATCTGTATACATTGAAGAGAAAGGGGCAAAGATTTCTAGATAGATTTTATTGGTTGATCGAGCGGAGCAACATGAGTTGAGCATCGAGCAGCATCGACATGGCGAACTTATTCTATGTGTAGGTATTCATGCATTTGATCCTTCCCATGGGACGGATTGGTGGGAGATTATGAGTTGGTATTCTATTGATGGGAGGATTGTTAGGAAGATATTTTTGTTTGGGGATATAGCACACCAAGAGCCCATAGGCATGGGCAATGATGATTACCATGGTGCCATTAGGATCCAAGTGGATCTATTGAAAGCAGGATGAATCAGAGATTGGTTTGGGGTCAAGGCATTGAGGGATCCATTCATGGTTGGTTGGCACGGAGACATGGTGTAGCACAATGGTTTGTACGGGATCCTAGTATCGGTGTATAAATGCCTCTACAGTGGTCATATGTAGATTGCTTGAGGGAAAGCAATCTTGGGGCGAGAGAATTTGTAATATCCCCATTTTCAGTTTCCCTTAAGATGTAGTCAGGATCAGTGTTACGGGGGAGCACCCCCCTCCCTCGCTCCCGCTCCTGATCCGCGCTCCGGGCGGGAGCGACTCGGGAGCGGGTCGGGAGCGCGCTCCCTAAAAAAAATTTCGCTCCCTGCGTTTTCGGGAGCGTTTTGCCTTTTTTGCATTTTTTTTTTTGTAGTAATGTTCGAAATGCAATTTTTTTTGAAAGAAACAAATAGTTTTTGAGTGGGGCAACTTAATGATCAAGTCTAGGCCCTAGTATTGATATGCTATTCATGGTAATGTTAAATTCTTAAAGTAAAAGTGACATTTTCTTTAATTTTCATTTTCATCCTTTTACTTAAATTTTTAACATTACCATGAAATGACTCAGGATGTTTGAGAGTGGTTTTGTCCTCATTGGATTTCATATGGAGAAAGTAGAATTTTAGATTTCATTCAAAATCCAGCAGACTTATCAGTTTTTCAGGATTTCAGGATTGGGGGATTGCAATATTTCCATTGAATTTTGTCATGTATTAGGGTATGGAACTCATATTTAATCAAGAGTACCAATCCCTCTATGTACCTTGATGTTAGTGACATTGGTTGTCGAACTCCTCTATCATGACCCTTCTAAAAATGTACGCATCACTCAAACAAAATCTTGACTTGACATGCTATGCTTTTTCTATCTTATGTTAATGCTTAGAGGGTGATATTAATGACAAAGATCCCTATACAGATACAAAGGTAATGACAAAGATACCTATGGATATTAATGCTTGGAGGGTGATATTAATGACAAAGATCCTGATTTTGCAACAAGACTAAAAAATTAGACATTTCTCGTGGTGGCAAGAGGCCCAAGCATAAGAAATAGATAATAGATTTACTTCTCTTTAGCTTTTATAACTATTGACTCTTTCATATTTATTATGATATTTTTTTAAACAATATATGACAATTTAAGTTTGAAGTTGGCAATTATAACTCATTAGTAATGAATTATGAATATGATGCTTCATGAAAGTTGAAAGTTGTTTCATTTCATTTCATTTTATAACATTTCATTTCATGTTAGATATTATTTGTTGTAATGGTTACACTTAGCTTACAAGTACAACTTTGGTGATCAATGATGATAAATGTTATATATTGAATTTTGAAAGCTTGAAACTTTAAGATTGATGAATCATGAGACTCAATATGTTGTATATTACTATGTTACTAACTTGCGGACGTGGTTGATGAAGATTATGACTTCTAGATGATTGTTGTTATATGGTTCAATCTATGCTTTTTTATGTTTTTTATATCTAATTCATCATTCTACATGTTTTGGTTGACATATATGTATAAAAAATTAAAAAATATAAAATATATATATATTTTTAAAAAATCGCTCCGGGATTCGCTCCCAAACCGGGAGCTTCTGAAAATGGTCGCTCCCGCTCCCGCTTCCGCTCCCGCTCCCCGCTTCCGCTCTCGCTCCCAAGTAACATTGGTCAGGATGGACTTCCAAGGTTGGTGGCAGCCAGTTTATAGGAGTGATATTACATCAGCAGAGGGCCTGGAAGGTTTTGGATGAGTTTTATGGCATCCAATGGATTTCGCTTGCTGTATTTCACCATCGGGGATAGTTTTGCACAATTCATTCTTGGTTTGTTTGCATTCTGATGAATCTCGTAAAATGGAGTTATTATTAGCATAATTTAATTAAAAAAGTTAAAAGTGTTCTGTGGAGGGGAGTATTTGGAGAAACACCTCAGTATAATAACTTGCTGGAACCAGAAGGAAGAGATCTACAGGATGGGATGGTGAGAAGTTGTTTCCAGTGGTTGGAAAACATATGGTGGCCAATTAATCATTTCCCAGGATTAAAAGTGATTTTAATTAGTCACTTTAATAAATAAAAAAGGGAAAAGATCCATTTTATTTTGAACTTACAGACGAAGAGAGGAGAGAAGAGGCGGAGCGGGAATGGAGCAGGTGTGGGTTTCAATCCTTGGTCTGATAACGGAACCCCGAATAGGGTTTGGATAGGCAGATGAGATCTGTGGCCCTGCACAGTTGCCGTCACAGGAGCTTTTCCTTCAGCTGATGCAACTGGCAGATGTAGGTTAACCGGGCTCTGGCATTTTATATTACTCGGTAAGGTAAAATATCATTACCGTCAACTGTTTGTTTGTTTCCGTTCACATTGGTCTGTCGGTGGTCATATACGTTGGAAGTTTTCAACCATGGTAAAACCTGCCGAATTTCTAGCACTGGACCCAGACGTTGAAGATATTCTTTCCATGTGGGGGAAGGAAATAAATTCACAGAATGTGGATTTTTATTTTGGGTCTGTAGAAAGTCCGCGACTGGAGTCTATATCGCAGGTGAAAACCCTTCAGGTATCATCCCCAGACAAGGGTCCGGACAATGATATACAGAACGATGGTTCAGAGGATGGCGCTTTTCATATAGAGAAAGAACCCGAATCGAGAGGGACAAATACGACCAGTTTGCCCACGGTCCCACAGGGCAATGCTCTGAAAACCAGGTTATCAAACCCAAAAGGGCTCGAAGAAATAACCCAGTTAGGGCTTCCTACAGACATTGAGAATCCTAGATTCCCAGGAGTTTCTACCTCGCTTTCAAGGATTACCCGGCCAAGAGAGAACCAGGGCCAACTCGAGACCAATACAATCGAGTTAGGCGACTTTTCAACAGGCGGGCAGGAAGGAATTGATGGATTGGATGCGGGAAATTTGTTATCTGGAAAAGACGCTTTGGGAATATCAGGACAGATCCCGTCTTTGTGGGAATCAGAAACCCTATTGGGCTCAGCACAGATAACTCCAGATAATAACGAGGTTTGTGAAGGAAGCAGACCGGCGGTGGAAAACTTAAGACAAATAGGAGCGACAAGAAAACAGAAACGGCCCATTGGTACACAGGTCATAGCGGACAATTTGGTTTTGGGGATGGAGGTGTCCATGATAGAAGCTATAGCGGTTGCTGAATGTACTTTGGTAGGCAGAGTCAGAGGTAAGCCATACACATCTGAATTTCTTCAAGAATGGGGTGAAAAAAGTTTCACGGCAGAGAGACCGGTGCATTTCGAAGCCCTTGTTCTAGCAAAAGGATGGTTCAAACTCAGATTTGATGACAAAGAATCGGCGGATTGGGTCTTGCAGCGTATATGGCATATTGATAACATACCTGTTCTGTTAAAAAAATGGTCCCCTTTATTTGACGCTATCAAGGAACGCACGGATGTTTTTCCTGTTTGGGTGCGTGCTCCGGGGTTACCATTTTTTCTATGGACTGAGGATGTATTCAAAACCATCGGTAACAGGTTGGGGGCATATATGGATGCGGATAGGTCCTTCCTAACAAAGAAAAATAGGGCAATTGCACGAATTCTTGTCATGCTCAAACCGAGTGGGGGTTTGGCACAAAAAATTAATCTTCAGTTCCATGAATATGTTTATGAACAGATTTTAGACTACGAATATTTACCTTTCAGATGCCATTGGTGCCACGAGTATGGGCATATGGCAAAAGTTTGTCCACATAAGAGAAGGAGAAGACATTTTCGTAGGACAACAACTCACAGAGTAAATGAACAAGAAGATGTTCAGATGTCGACGGAGCAGGACATGACGGAGACGCTTGACCCTATGAATCTGGAGGCAGAGGAGACAGAGAAAGGGCCAGCGGAGGGAAGCGATCATTATAAGGAGCCGGCGGAGGAAGCGGGCAAAGATCAAGAAGCTGTAGAAGGGGTCGTTGAGGAGATAGCAAAAGACAAGGAAGCTGTGAAAGGGATCGCTGAGGAAGCAACCCATGAACAATCCGTCGAAGCTGAGAAGGGTAAGTGCTCAGGGACTTCTATTTCCTCATTAATCTCTCCTGAGCATCCATATATAAATCATAATATTACTTCTTCGTCATATAAAGAGCATGAAAATTGTAATGATGATAAGATGGAACAAACAATGTTAAATCTGGATGTGGAAACATTAGCTGAAACCTTACCACTTCTGGATATAAATTGTGAAGATAAATGGCCTCCTCTCACTCACCCTGTGTCCCGGACTCCTTGTCCTTACAATCTGAGATCTTTGGGTGGGAACCAAGTGACTCAAGGGTCTTTAGGTGGGTTGGGGCTGATACATCCATTGATCAAATCCAAAAACAAGCGTGGCCGGAAATCTGATATGTCTAAAGCAAAACTTAAAGCGAAGATGGATGTTGCAGACGGTAAACAATTTTCCATTCCGGGGGTTCTTAGAGCAGCTCATCCCCCTGAGGGAGTAATCAAATGATCCTGACGTCTTGGAATTGCAGAGGTTTGGCCAGCAAACCTAAAAAACTGGCCTTAAAAGAATGGATTTTCAACTCGAAAGCAGATGTTATTTTTTTGCAAGAAACATTGGGGAAGGCTTATGAGATAGAAAATATGCTTAATACCCTTCTGCCTGGGTGGTCTTTCAGTGCTATGGATGTCTTTGGACATTCGGGGGGAATTGCTATTGGGTACAAAAAAGGGAGGATAAAAGTTCTCAATAATTGGGGGATGAAGAATGTTATGGGAATGGAGATCACATCCCCTGATTTCAGTTTTCCCATCAACATAGTAAATATCTATGGACCATGTCAAGGCAGGGAATCTTTTTGGGATGAATTGATGTCAAAATCTGTTATGAAAGCTCCTGTGATGATTTTGGGAGGCGATTTAAATTTTACTTTGGGTAGGTTGGAAGCTTGGGGCCCATCGGCTAGAGAAGATCCTCTTACAGATTTTTTCCATAATCTTATCACAGAGAATAACTTTATTGATCCTCGACCGATCAAGCTAAAGCCTACTTGGAGGAATCGAAGGATAGGAGCAGACAGGATTGCCAAAAGACTAGATCGATTCCTGCTGACGGACTCTTTGTCTTCCAAAGCTCCCTTGATCAGACAGTGGGTTGAGGAAGTTGGGAACTCGGATCACTTCCCGATTTTCTTAGACATATCAATCTCTCCTCATAAACCCCCTGCACCCTTCAAATTTAATCCTGCATGGCTACAAGATCCAACGTTCAG
Organism: Pinus tabuliformis; assembly: GCA_031772625.1. Lineage (NCBI taxonomy): Eukaryota > Viridiplantae > Streptophyta > Pinopsida > Pinales > Pinaceae > Pinus > Pinus tabuliformis. The sequence goes on along the minus strand of CM062813.1, from coordinate 427,275,632 downwards.
CAAGTTGTTTAAAGAAACTTGGATTCATCCTGAACACAATGCAGGTGAGGAGAAAAGTTATCTGTTCATGGACAATTTAAAAAGATTGAAATCAGCTACAATTTCCTGGGCAAAGGATAGGAAATTGAAACAAAATGAGGAAATGAACATCATAAGGGAGGAGTTGAAACAGATGGAGGGTTTGGATTCAGATGGTTACTCATCTCAAGAATCTAAAGATAGAATCCTTCTATTGGAGAAAAAGCAAACAAAAATACTTTTGGAAAGGGAAGAAGAATGGAGAATCAAGAGCAGGGCAATTTGGCTTAAGTCTGGGGATGAGAACACAAAATTTTTTCAAAATTATGCAAAAGGAAGGAAATCTATAAACACTATCTGGCACCTTAAAGATGAAGAAGGAAGAGATGTCAGGTCTTTTCCAGAGCTTTCTGGTTTAGGGAAAAGACACTTTCAAAACATTTTTGCAGATCAGGGAGAGGCTACTATAGCAGAAGTCTTTAAAACTGTACAATGTTTTCCTAGATTCATTGAGGAAGATGAAGATGAAGATCTTACAATTCCGGTCACAAAGGGGGAGATTGAAGCAGCTATGAAGCTAATGGGTAAAGACAAGAGTCCAGGCCCTGATGGCTGGACAATAGAATTGTTTCTATATTTTTTTTATCAAATTGGAGATGAGATAACTGAAGTTGTTGAAGAGTCTAGGTTGAAAGGAGAAATATATAGACCTTTTAATTCAACATTCATTGCTCTCATTCCAAAAAAGGATGAACCGGAAAGTTTTGAAGATTTCAGACCAATTTCTTTGTGTAATTGTATATACAAGATTATTTCAAAGGTTATAGCCCTCAGATTAAATCCGATCTTGTCCAGGAACATCTCTATGGAACAATTTGGGTTCCTGGATGGTAGACAAATCCATGAAGCTATAGGGGTCACTCAGGAGGTAATTCATAGTGTCAAAACAAAGAAAAAGAAGGGTGCTGTTCTTAAAATAGACCTTTCCAAAGCTTATGATAGGATCAGCTGGCTCTATCTTCGAATGATTCTTACTCATGTGGGATTCAGCTATCCTTTTGTCAGCTGGATTATGGGGTGCATAACAAACGTCAGCTTTGCAGTATTTGTCAATGGAGCGGCATCCCCATTTTTTACTAGTCAGAGAGGCCTCAGACAAGGGTGTCCCTTATCCCCTCTCCTATTTCTCCTTGTGGCAGAAGGGCTAAGTAGACTGATACATAAAGCCAGAAGTGAGAATAAGGTAAAAGGTATTGAGGTAGCAATAAATCTCTACATCACCCACCTGCTTTTCGTTGATGATATATTAATTTTTTCTAATGGTAATTACAGCGAATTAAAGGAGATAAGATGCATTTTTGATCTTTTTCTAAAAGCAACTGGAATGCAGATAAATTCTGGGAAATCTCAGGTTTGTTTGGCAGCTGTAGACAGGAGGGAAAGAAATCAATTGATTGATCTTTTTCCGTTTCCGTGTCAACCTCTGGATATTCCCTTTAAATACCTGGGGTTTTGGTTAAAACCAGTTGCTTACAGAAAAGAAGACTGGAATTGGATCATAGCAAAAATTGAAGCAAGAATTTCACATTGGAGTTATAGATGGCTGTCCCGAGCAGGTAGGTTGACTCTTATTAAATCAGTCTTGTTAGCCATCCCAGTTTACTGGGCTGCCCTAACCTGGTTTCCTAAAGGTGTAATAGAGAAAATTAGAAGGATATGTTGCAGATTTTTATGGGCAGGCTCTAAGGAATCCTCCGGATTACCATGGGTGGCCTGGGATAAAGTGGCCAGACCAAAAGAGTGGGGAGGTTGGGGGATTAAAAGACTCCCTGAGTTCAGCACCTCGTTAGCAGCAAAGTCAGGATGGAGGCTTATAACTATTGAAAATCTGTGGACAAGGGTGGTTAAAAGGAAGTACATTGATCCAATGCCTTTGGATGATTGGATTCGGAGTCAGAATAAGAAGGCAAAAAACTCTTCTGTAATTTGGAAGGCAACGGTGGAGGCTTTCTCAGTAATTGAGCAAGGGTTAGCATGGAAAGTGGGAGATGGCAGACAAATCAGGATTGGCAGGGACCCTTGGGTTGGGTGTAATGAAGCATATGCTTTATCACCAGGACTTCTTCGACATCTTGAGTCCAAAGGTATCTCCTATATATATCAGGTTGAAAGAGTAGGGCAGTCTACTATTTGGGGACAGGCTTGGAAGGACGATGAAGAGTTAGGACTAAATGCTAGATGGAAGAATGAATGGACAGGCTACATCAAAGAACTTAATCGATCCAATGTTAGGATAAAAGAGGAACCTGATAGATTAATGTGGGCTCACAGCAAAACTGGGGGGTATACACCAAAAGAAGGATATTCTTATCTAATGGGAAAGATAGGTTGGGGAGAACCGGAATGGTGGGCCAAAGATATATGGAAACTTAAAAGTCCTGCCAAATCCAAACTCTTTCTCTGGTGTATTTTAAATAGGAAGGCACCAACGTGGGAAAATCTTCAATCAAGATTTTTAGCTGGTCCAGGGCGATGTCCTTTGTGCAAATCTGAGGAGGAAACTACAAACCATCTTTTCACCACATGTTCTTTCTCGAGGAAATTATGGGAGGAGGTCATCGGTTTTCTTAAGGTGACTGCACAGTGGGGAAATGAATTGCTGGGTGATACTTGGAGGAAATGGTGGCAAACATATTCGGTTGGGAATATGAGGAACTTGCCAATTATCTACTGCTGGGGTGTGTGGCTTGCGAGAAACAAGAGTTTGTTCCAAGATCAAAATACACCGATTTCTGTTATTGCATCTAATATTATTGCCATTTACTCTGCTCTACCTCCCCCTGAGGAAAAAAAATCCAGACCTAAACAAAACAACATCATCATACAGGAGGATATCCCTTGTGGTTATTTTGACGGGGCATCACAAAACAATAGGGCTGGTGCAGGCATGTGCATACATATCAACTCAGAACATACTCTAAAAGCCTCGGTTGGGTTGGGTACAGGAACTAATAATTTTGCGGAACTCTCTTCCTTACGTCTCCTATTATGCTGGCTACAACACAAAAACATCAACACCATTCAGATTTTTGGGGATTCTCTTAATGTTATAAATTGGATCAATGGTTTAGCTGCTTGTCAAAATCAAATTTTGATGACAATTGTTGAAGAGATTCTATATCTGAAGACATACTTTAACAGGTTCTCACTATGCCATATCTACAGGGAGAAGAACGAAGAAGCAGATCAGTTATCTAAGGCTGGTCTTCAACAGGATTCGAGCAGCTGGGCGATAGAAGAGATATATCAGGGACAGTCTCACCGAACAGAACAGCCTCCTTATGAGCAGCAACAGTAATGACAGATCTTGATTGGCTCCATTTTTGTCGGCAAATATTACAGTTTTTCTATATTTTCTGTTTACTTTTTGTACATATTTATCCATAGCAGGGTGAACTTTCGGCATTTAGATCATAGCTTACAGACCTCTATATTTTTTTTTTTTGGCTCTAAAATGACTGGTGGACATACTTGACAGAATGGGGTTGTTTTCTTTCTTTGAAGGAGACCCCGGGTATCACATGTATTAGTGTACTTTTGTTTTATGGTTTTAATTCCTCCTTCCGGGAGGAAGACATATACAGGACAGACTCCGCAGAAAGCTCCCTGAGGGTTGAGCTGTGATTGTAAAAATGAGCCCAGCATGGCTTAAGAACAATTGTGTAAAAACTTTTTATCACCATAATAGAAAGTTTTGCTTTTTTCCCCGGAAAAATAAAAATAAAAAAGGGAAAAGTGCTTAATAGGAGAAAAAGGCCAAAAGGGGGAAGTGACTAAAATAAAATAAAATAAGGAGGAGAAGCTTCTAGAATGGCAATAAAATAATAAAATAAATACTTCTAGAAGGTTGGAGAGCCATCCATCAAGTCTTTAAAAGTAGGGGAAGCAAATCATTTTGGAACATCTTGGATTGGAGTATTCTTTGTCCAGAGGTTTTGGGAATGTAGTTCTCAACTTCAGTAAGCCCCAGGAAGAAAACCCTTGGGTTTCCTTGTGTGAGTTGGACAAAAACCCAACCCAGTGTTGAGGGGATTTCATCCAGAAATCTCACAGAGCTTCAGCGTTATCAGCAGATTGAAGTGGGGATCATTCAGATCTCCAATCTAGGCATACTTCGAATTCATATTCGAGGAGGCCAAATTCAACATTTTAGCATATATTTTGGGAGGTTGTATTATCCCTAGTGGGAAGTATTAAGTGATAACAACCAACAAAGCATAAACATGTAACCATAAAACTAACACACTAGAATAATGACAAATTGCACCATAAATTGTATCGGGAGCTAAGCCATTTTATTAACTGAGAAAACAAGGTACATATAAATGAAGAAGAGAAACCCAGGCTTGCTACAACAAGCTATACAAGTCCCAAGTGATAATGGAGTTGCTCAAGTGCTGGAAACCGCTCTCCCCAAGTCTCTGCACTGACCCAATAAATTCTGCTACTGCTGGTTGCTGACTAGAACACTAATTTCTACCAGAAATACTACCTAGAAAATTCTATGAAATTAATCTCGGACCCCTCTCACCAAACCCACAAAAACCTAGAAAGGTTTTGGGCTAAATCCACCGACCCTCGATAGCCCCCAACAAGCGCAAATTGCTAAATCTGGCCAGAAAACACCCCAAAGTTTGATATTACAGAATTATGCCCAAATCTACCACTAGCCAAATTCTCCCTTAGGGTTTACTTCCAATCTTCTACCCTTATCTCTCCACTATACTTCTCCCTTCTTCCCTTGGGCAAGCTAAGCCAGAAACCCCTACGCACTTCCAAATGAAGAGAATTTCATCCCACAGATTTGTTGCTCTCTATTCCTGCAAAATTACCACAAAATTCTCAACTCCACTAGGAAAATATTCCTGCAAATAACCTAGATTCCAACTCGCTATATGTTGAACCACAATGAATAACTCGAATTGCCTCTATGCCCGGAAAATAGGAGAGTTGGAAATATTGTCGTCAATGAAGCTCTATGAAGCCCAACAATGGACTCTCTGAATTCCCAACAAGGGTGGCACTCGAAGTCCTTCGAAGATGAGGTGGAATCCTGCCTGGAATTCCTATGCTAAACAACACTCTACCCTTGCGCTAAACAACTCCAAGAGGAGATCAAGTGTTAACTGTAATAGTCAAAAGATGATCCACAAAATGAGTCCCTCCTCCTTTTATATTTTCACTCGATCCTTCTAGACTCCTTTTAATATTTTTTTATTGGTGGGGGTCATTTCCAATTTAGTTACTTTTTCCACCATTTTAATAAAATAATTATTTTCCGCTAATCTGCAACAAAATAATACTTGCCATTTTAATAAAATACTAGTTGCCCCTTTTAATTAATGTGACCAAAATTGAGCATAACTCCTGTTGACCACTACCGGTCAACTACCCATGCAGTACACCCCCTCTTTTCTTGGCAGAAAAGGGTAGCACCTGAACGACGTGTCCGTGCCAGCCTACAGTCATTAGCAGCTTGATCAGCTTAATTGTAAACCCAGTCTGCATGTATGAAATGTAAATAATCTTAGCAGATCAGAGTCATGTATGTAAAGTTGCCTAGGTGGACCTGACTTTCTAATGATAATCTACGTCCCGGAAGGTTTTTCGTCTCACCGATCCATGATCGACAGAGTTTTCCTTCAACCTGACCCCAAAGCCGGGATGGATTTTGTCATTAGAACTTTAGGAGAATCCTAGTGTGTTAATCTGCTAGATTATAGTTGTGTCGCAGAAACTGGATGATTTGTGAGGGTCTGTATTAAGTGGGTTTGTCCCCTTGAGATGTAATTTGTAAAAGTCATGATGTAATGTGTCTTGAGGGTTAGAAATGTTTTAATCCCCCTCATGAGTCCTAAGTCCTAGGTCCTAGGTGATGTTTCCAAAGGCTTAGTTCGATGATCCATTTAAAAAACGAATTAAAAAATTAAAAAATAAATAAAAATAATAAAATAAATAAAAATTAAAAAATTAAAAAAATGAAATAAATAAAAAAGCAAAAACCCTAAAATAATAAAATAATAATATTTTAAGTGAATGCATGCAAAATATTATTTTTTAATAATTCGACGGATGAGATCAAGAGACGTCTTGATCCTCATCAACGGTCGAGATCATTTCGCCATGGATCACTCGAACTAGCCGTTGGGATCATTTCCTTTATATAGGGTCTTAGGGGGTCATTTCAGATCATCTGATCTGTGAGTCTTGTATTGAAGAAGCTCTCTTGTAAATCTGTTTCTGGTTAATAAAAGAAGACTTTGGGGTCCATATCTTGCTGGTGTTACTCTCTTGAAATGCTGTGAGATTGTTTAATTTTCTGCATATTTTATTTTCAGCCATTATTTTTGAGACCTAGCAGCATTTTTGCCCTCTTTACTGATGGTTGTTCTGAGCTGTGCAGAAAACCCTTATCGAAGAAGATTTGTGGGCATTAGGGGAAGTTCTCGGCTGAACCAGCCAACTCCCGCCAGCATTTTTTGCTGAGCCCAGTTGGATTGGATCCTGGGTCTATCATTCGGTTTATTTTTTCTAAGTTGCATCAGAGATTTTCTGAAGTTCTTCACAGTGAAAACCTTAAAATTTTATTCTTTTAAATATTTTTGTGCTCATTGCTGAATCTGGCTGTTAAGGGGCCAAAATCTGTAAATTAAATTAGCTGTTCTAGGGTTTTAATTTTTTGCTTTATGCAATTTTCATTAGGGTTTTGTTTTCTTTTTTGTTTGCAGGCATAGGGTTTTGATAAATTTCTCAGTTTTTCTGGAGCGAAATGAAACTGAAAATTTTTTGAGCTCTTCATTTGTCGAAAACTGATACATCGAAAGTCTGTGCAGGCAGCTCATCGGTCTAAAACAGTGGCGCATGTGTACACAGGCATAAGAGATAAACGCGTGTGCATCCATCAGCGTATTCTCAGAATCGATCCACGATCGCCACGACTTGGACAGCAGCTTTCAAAGCCCTGATTCAGCATAATCATCTGCGTGCTGGATTAATTTCGCTTGGTATCATTGATCTGTACAGCATAAAAAACTGTTACGGTTTTGTATGAATTGGGTCATCAGCCTGAAACTCGCCCACGCAGAGTGTCGCTGTCACCCGTGTTTACTTAGAATATTCTTCATGTGTCCAACTTTTCCTTTGCCGTTGAGACTGGGTCACGATATTGCCTTCCTACGTTGGTGATGATTTTATCTTGCAGTATATGCATTTACGTAAGATTCGATTTAGAAAGGCGATCTAAACCTGCTGATGTCAAGGGTATCGCAGTCCTCAGTATGAGTCAGTTTCCAGGTTTGATGGTGTGTTCAAAGTCGTAGAGCTCAAATCGAAAACGCCAGGGTCACGTTTTCAGGTAAATCACGCTCAGGTGTATGGTTTCCGCGTCAACTCCGATCTATCAACACGCAGAAATCAGGATTTCTAAAAGCATGAGCGTATGCATCGCCGGGGTGATGGTTCTTTCTTTCTCCATTGAGCATCATTGCAGCCGTGCACCAACTGTATAAAAGGGTTACTCCACATCGTCTTCAAGCCGCCGACAGCATCAGAGGAAGCGTGCTCAATCCAGACGAGGATACCCTTCAGCGTAAGCGTAAGCTAAATTTCTGTCGTTACACGATTTTCTTCCACGCAGAGGTGTGAAATCATTCATGCATTCAGGTAAATTTAACACAGTTGCATTTCATGTTTGGTTAGGGTTACGACTGGCAGCTCGAAATCCTTTTGCAGTTTACGTTTATTTTTTTTAGTTTTAGATTTAATAATTTCAATCATATGAAAATTAAAATGCGATTTGCCTTTTAACGTAGATTTTAAATTCATATAGTTTGTTTTATATTTTAATTAATGTTTAGATTTAGCTTTTCTTAGATTTTAATTTATGTTTTAGATTTTTGTTTTAATTAGATTTTATTTTGTTTATTTAGATTTGTTTTAATTAATTTTTAATGTGTTAGCCTTAGTTTTATTTTATAGTTAGAATTCAGATTTATAATGTTTTAATTAGATTTGTACAAATTTTAATTTTAAATTTTTTTTCATAATATAAAAAATAAAAAATAAATTTTTTTTTTAAAAAAGAATTTTATAAATTTTTAGGTTTTTAGTTTAGATTCTTTTAGGGTTTAAATTTTTTTTATTTTATTTAAAAAAAAAATTGAAAAAATATAAAAATATTGTGGAAATTTTCAGATCCAGTTATTTTCAGGAATTTTCATGTTATATCTTTCATGCTGAGATCTAAATTTTCAAGTCGAGATACGAAATATGATATCTGGTTAATGATTTATGATTCTCGTGGTGGTTTAAAGCATTCATCTCTTTAAAATTCTCGGTTGCTGGATATCGTTTTGATCATTCTATGAGCATTGTGATTTAGCTGATTCCTTTGATGACAAATGATTGCTGTTCTCGGTTTATGTTTCTATATCATCAAACAAGTAATCGTTTTAAAAACAATCTCTTAAGGCACTGGTCTGCTAAATTAATCAAATCCATCTAGTGCTTATCATATCGTGTCTCGTGTCTCCCAACCAACTGGTCGACAGTTGGTCTTCATCATCTCACAGGGTCTACCCCCCTTAGCCGCGGGAGACAGGCTTAAACGGAGGGATCGGGGATTAGGGTGACAACCCCCGGTCTGAGGGTTGTCGTGTCAATCCGCGCGACAACAACTCCCATGCTCACAAAATTGGGGATATTACAATCCTTCATGCCAAAAATTGCTTGTCCTCAAGCAGTGCCCGAACAAGCACTCTCTCTATCAACTGACCCCAAATGGCTACTACAAACGATATCGGGGTCCCAAATGTGCCACTGAGTCATCCCTATCCCTAGCACTATCGTGGCATGGAGTCCCTAGATGCCAGGGTCTCAAGCAATCTTGATCAACGTGTAGCACCCCTTGCTTCACTCAATTGTCCAACCTGGTACAGGCACTTGAAGCCCTCTGCATATTGTTAGTAAGTAGGGCATCATGATAATATAAAGTTATGATCAACTTGTTGTGCATATGCTCTACTAAGTCATCCATCTCATGCACTCCAAGGGTGGACTCCTGAAGACACAATCCAACCCCAATGGAGACGAATCCTCGCCCCCATGAGCTTCCCCTGATCTCCTCCTATTGATCATCCCTCCATGTTGGTGAAATCCCCCACGCCAATAGTGAATCACTGTGGAGCCCTAATTTGGGAAATTAACCAATTTTAACAAAAAAATTGATGCTCAAAATTCAGACAGGATAGTGATATTTTAAGGCAGAGTTTAAAAATTAATTACACAGATACATACCTGCCTTCCACGTTTGAAGTCAATCTCGAGCTGTCGTAGCTCCAATTTTGCCCCATTACCAAAATGACCAAATCATCCTTGCCAAACTGGGCACAAATTCAATACCCAGATCGAGAATACTTCACAATTGAAGTACTCTAGCCCGCATTCCCAAAAGCTTCAAGAACAATGAAGCTCAATCTTCCTCTGTGGATCTCTCTTGTAAATTCCTCCTCTGTCTCCCTATGTGAAAATTCCTCCTCTATCTCCCCGTGTAAAATTCCTCCTTTGTCTCCTTGTGTAAAAGGTCTTCCCCTGCTTGTGTGTTTCACCTTCTTATACATCTTTATACCACCGTCTCAATTTCCCGCCAAGCCATCTATCTCCTTTTCCTTCCAGTACATGGATATCCAGCTTAGTCATTTGCCTTCTCCATGGCTCTAAAGAGGCAGTTCCCTTTTATAAGGTTATAGAATAGTAATATATATAGAATTTTTTTTACTCCTTGAATTATTCACAGTTTCAAATTAAACTTTTATAAAGTAACTTAAGATTTTAATTTAATTTTTATTTGTTTAATTTACACTTTTAATAAGTTTTTAATTTAACCCTTATTTTAGAGTTTAATTTAATTATTATTTATTTATATTTAATTTTATAAATTTATTTGTCCACGAGGTCTTGGATAGACGGTGATTAGGTACTTTGTTAAGACACTCCTTAATGTGAAGTAACCAGTTCAATTCCCCACCTCAATCGGGGTGATATATTGGACATGATGAAGATGTAGTCCTACCAAGCCTACCAAAAAAAAAACTATAAATTTATTTTATTTATAAAATTAATTTAGTTCACAATCTTGTATATCTACTTTATTATTAAATAATGTATTAATTATATTTTATGATGGTGGTATACATATTAAGTATCTCGCTCGACATATTATTCATACTTTGGTGAGTTTAGCTATTTACTTCACAAATCAATCCATTACCCTATACCTATACATGTTCAATATTGGTTAGTAGGTATACTAGTGTAGTAAATGTGTTGCATGCATATGTAGTTATCATATGCATGCCTTGTATGCATATTAATATTCACATTCTGTTTGTAATTGTAGGTGGGTCATTACACACACCATCCTTCTGAAAACTTTGTCTCGAAGTGAAGGTTTATATAGTATATCAACAATTATTTAGTGATTAGTATCATTACTTAAGAATTGTGTTTCAAAATTGAATTTTTGTTTAACATGAGGGCACTTTAAAATTTGTTTTGAACATTTAAAATTTTACAACCATAATAGTCAGACTGTCCTTGTCGAGTTCCCAAGCTATTCTAGAATCATCATATCTTTCATAATCTCTTCCACTCCTATCCTATCCGTTCTCTACTAGAGTATGCCATGGCATCACCTATACTCGCTTGACCACTCATAGACCCTCAGGATGACAGTGTCGACTATATCAACCTTATTTCCCAATAGGCATCCGGCAGTCAGCATCACACGTCTAGGGGAGTGTGACTCGCACAGTCCTCCCATGAATCCGGGTTTTGGAGGAAAAACGATGGGAAGTACTGACAGGACCGTAAAACAGATGTAAAAACAATAAAGGATATTTTATGCTGAACCTGTAATTATTTCCCTGAACTCTTACAAAATTAATTAAAAGATTATCTAACAGCGCTGTTGAGGGTACCTACCTGCGCCCTTGCAGTTGATGATGCCTCCAACTCCCTGCTTCGATTACCAAAGGACCAAATCCACCCAGCCAAACTGAGCAGAACCTGGCTACTCAATCCAGTAAGCTTCTTAGTTGAAGCCGACTGTTCCCCCATGACCAAAACCTCAGAACAATTCAGGCTCTTCCTGTGGATGATTTCCCGTAGATGATGTTCCTCCTTCCAATTTTCTTCCATCTGTCCCCCGTAAACTTCTGCTCAGTGGCCTTTATCTGATTTTTTGGCGGTGGCCGCTCTTCCACCAACAGGCCACCGCTTAGTCTCCTCGTGACGCCCTCCCATGTCATGTATCACCTTCTTTATCTCTTTTTATGGTCACGTATAGATATATATATATATATATATATATATATATATATATGCTTTATGATTTAGTAAATGGCATTTCTTTATGTTTTTATTAAAGTAATTTTTTTTTAAATATTAAAATTATAACATTATTTTAAGTACTTTTTTAATTAATTTCTTATATATATTTTTAATCATTTAATTAATTTATTAATATAACTTTTATTAATAATCTGAGATATATAATTTATTAGCCATCTTTTAATATTTATCCATACATTACGCAATATGGGTGTTGATAGATGAGTAGAACCTCTATTCGAAGAAGTGTCATGGTATTTAGTACTTATAGTTAATTTAGTATATAAATACTAGTGCGGTGTATGCGACACATGCATATGTAGCTATCATATGCATGCATCGTATGCCTGCTATTATTCTTGCTTTTCATCCCGAAGTTAGAATTTTTATTTTTTATGATTACTTGTGATAGCAATTAGTTCATTCCTCTTAGGATTGTGCATTGAGGTTGAATTATTATTTAATGTTAAGACACTATAAAATTGGTGTTTTTTTTTAATACTTTTAGGTTTACAACTTTAATGAACATGTCTTACTTCAATTAGGTCCCCAAGCTATGACAAAATCACCCTATCCTTCCTAATCTCTTCCGCTCCCATCCTATCCGTCCTCTACTGGAGTATGTCATGGCGTCAGTTTTACTGACCTAACCATTTATAAACTCTAAGGATGACAGCGTCGGTTATACCGACCTGATTCCCAGTAGGCATCTAGCAGTCATCATCACACGTCTAGGGCAGCGTGATTCGCACAGTCCTCCGATGACTCCAGGGTTCAGAGCAATGTTGCACGAAGCGGGAGCGAAGCGGAAGCGCGGAGCGCGGAAGCGTCATTTTCCAAAAATCTAGGAAGCGAAGCGTCCGCGGAAGCGTCTGCTATATATATATATATATTTTTATATTTTTTTGCATTTATACTCAAAACAAACATCCCAAATACCAAATTAATTGTAGAAGACATGAAAACATGCATATTTTTGCATAAATCAAGATAGATATGGCATCCATGATTCCATTGTAGTTACTAGTATGTAGTAATGTACAACAATCATCTATATTCTAGCTATTACAAACATACATCAAATTTTTAAGCATATTATAAAACATAAAACATTTAAGCATATTATAAAACATAAAACATAGAGCATATTATGATTTATCTAGCAAGTGAGCAACTGTCAACATTTGTCATGTCCAAAATTCAAATAATAATGTTTACAAAATATGTCACTTGAAACTAAGGCAAAGTTATATGGTATGTTTATAAACCATATCATAAAAATGTGAAGTCGGAATTATTTCAAAAAAAAAAAACCTTAGTGCAAAGGTTGAAATGGATGTCGCATTTAAAAAAAATCATATTCAAAGTTTATATGACAAACTACATGTTGCTAAGGTGGGCGCATTTGTAAACCTTGGTGGCAAATGTATTCAATACATTTTAATATGGCATATAAAGTGTATGCTATAGAATTTTATTATGTCGCATTTAAAAAAAATCATATTCAAAGTTTACATGGCAAACTACATGTTGGTAAGGTGGGTGCATATGTAAACCTTGGAAGCAAATGTATTCGATATATTTTAATATGGCATATAAAGTATATGCTATAGAATTTTATTATGTCGCATATAAAAGCCATTGTAATGAAGGCAACTTGAAGGTTATGTAAATATATGCAACGGTTATCAACGGAACAGTTATTGGTCCACGACAGCCCATTCAGCGTCAGTCAACATTGCCATCGGGGACGGCCATTGTTACGTCTACATCAACAGGATTGCAACGCAATCCACAGAAGGTTTTCCACGTAACATGGCATCGTTGTTTATGTGGAAACCAACGCAGAAAAATCCAACGCTGCACAGTTTTGGTTATGTGGAAGCCAACACAGAAAAATCCGTTGCAAATCCAGTCGTATCACGGAGATTTACGAAATAGATCAGTCGAATCAACAATCCATGCAGGAACAACGAAGCCAAGGTGGCTACAGAGCAAAGATAAATCCAACAAGATTGCATATGCATCCATCCACAAAATGAAGCTCGATCATCGAGGAAGTACGAATTACAATTAGCAATTTAGGTTCCAATTCCAGGAATCGTTTAAAAAAACCGGAATCGCGCCACCTCAATTTCGGAATCGCGATTCCTGTGGAGATTCCGGAACGCTTCCGCACAGGTCGCGGTTCCGGGTTAGGATCCGGGGGGGGGGCGATTCCTGCAACCCTGGTTCAGAGGATAAACGATGGGCAACACCTCCACCCCTCCCACTAGAATTAGGGTTAATAACCTATCATAGAATCTCTTCGAGCCTTAATTGTTCTGAGGTTCTGTCATCACGTGGTCATTTTGGTAACAGATATTATTTGCAATCATACACTTGTCCATGCATTTATAAAATGTGCATTAACATATTCAAAATAACTTACGTATAATTCACATATGTCAACTACAGTATAACATATTTTGCCATATTCTATTCATGTCATTGACTTTCATTTAAAACGTAATTATTCTTTGATTTCTATCCCTTCAATCATATTGATATGCATAAATAAAACAGAATTATAATATCTTAATTCCCATTAGAAGTAAAATCATTTAAATGTCTTAAACTTTACTTTGACAACTATAATTTAGTAAGATCAATAACATATTCCGTCTTGGTATCCATGTACCAACGAAATTTAAACAGAATTTGTCATAAAAATTCACGTTTATATATGATCATTCAAAATGGTTCTGAGTCTCTGATTTGCAATAAGTAAATCTATACAAAAAATAGTTTAACATTCTTCAAAATTGACACAGATTAGGGTATTTTTGACATATGTCCTCTGTATCTTGCCAAGTAGCTGATCCAGGACTATACTTGTCCCACTGGACCTTAACTTGGTCTACCAGACGATTCTTGAGCTATCGAACCCTACATTCCAGTATACGTAATGGTTCAACCGATATGATTCCCTTGTCTGATACCTGCAGTTCCTTCCATTGAAGGTTATGAGATTGATCAGCTATATAATGTCTTAATACAGATACATGAAATACATTATGAATTTTATGCAAGTGAGTTGGCAGTGCAAGACGATAGGCGACAGGTCCAACTCTTTCTATGACTTTAAATGGTCCAATAAATCGGGGTGACAACTTTGTCCATTTTCTGAATGAAAACCTGATCCCCTACTTCATACTTCCTATCAGTTTTGTGAGCATCAACATAACTCTTTTGTCTATCTTGTGCTTCCTTTAATCGTTGTCTAATTTGTCTTACCTGCTCTTCCATTTCTTGGATTAATTCTGGTCCTATTATCACTCGATCTTCTAACATGTCCCAATTTAACGGTGTTCTGCAAACTCTGCCGTATAATGCTTCAAATGGAGGCATTCCAATCGAACTGTGGTAACTGTTATTGTATGCGAATTCGACTAAGGGTAAGTACTTTACCTTAGTGTGATTGTTGATCCATAACATACATTCTCAACATGTCTTCAAGTACTTGATTTACCCATTCTGTTTGCCCATCAATCTCAGGATGGTAAACGGTGCTCAAATTTAGTTGAGTTCCTAAGGTTCACTGCATGCAAGTCCAGAATCTTGACGTGAATCGTGAATCTCTATCGGATATAATCTTCTTAGGTACTCCATGAAATCTGATAATTTCATTTATGAATACTTGCGCTATGTCAACGACTTCATAAGTATCTCTTACGGGAATGAAATGGGCGCTTTTTGTTAATTTATCCACCACTACCAAAATGGCATTGTGTCTTTGAGAAGTAAGAGGTAGCTCAGTGATAAAATCCATAGAAATAATCTCCCATTTGGTCATAGGAATGTCGTGAGGTTGTAAGAGACCTGCTGGATGACAATGATCTGCTTTTACTTGTTGACATTCCAAACATTTTGCAACAAATTGAACGATATCACGTTTCATTCCCGACCAAAAGAAGAGTTTCTTCGTATCGGTATACATTTTCTTTACTCCGGGATGTGCACAATATACTGCTCTGTGGGCTTCCTTAAGGATAGTGTCTTGAAGATCCTTATTACCAGGAATATACATCCTTCCTTGGAATCGTAAGATTCCATCATCTTCTAGTTCATATCTTTCCAACTTAGATTTTTTTGGCTTTTTACCCCCAAGACTACATCTCACCTTTAAATACCTTTTATCAGATATTCTAGTACTTGTTGCCTTAAGTCTACTTTGATAGGTATGAGAGAGAATATCCGAGGTCTTCTGCTTAAAGCATCTGCTACTACATTTTTGTAATATCCCTAACCTGGAATATTCCTCAAACCCCAGCAAAACTCTAACCAAATACGTGCAAATCATATAATAACCAGGAAGCTCAAAATGACAAAATAACAATGGTGCAGCATATAATAATGTAAACAGGAAATATAAGAAGATACTCAAGAAATGCAGCGAGAAATGCTAAGTCGTTTTATTATACTGAGCAATAAAATGAGTACAGGAGGTGATCAGAAAGATGGCACCTCCACTTACACAAGGCAAGTGAAGAAATACACTCAGAATAGCAAAGAATGGCCTCACTCAGAACTGCGTGGAAGCTGCTGGAGAACTCGTGCTATTGTTGCTGCTATAAAACAAATAATGATTTGGGGCTACTCCCCTCATCGGAAAATGTTGAAACTCTGGAATCAGAATCTACTCAAGAAACTTAGAAAAACCCAGAAAGCTTTCCTGGAATAGCCGACACCCGAAAATCACCTCCTTGGGGTTCTGCGCAGTTCCTCAAGGCTTTGCACTGCCACTGAAGAAACCCCTATAGAACTCTGCCTGAAACTCAGCCAAAATCCTCCAATAGGCAAGGGCTAGTTCCTTGCTCAACTACCAGCATAAATCCTCCTGCAAAACCCCAATCCAAAACTGCTGCCAGAAAGAACTGCGTCATCCCTCTCAAGACTGCGCAGTCATCTATAGTGCTCAATCCTCCTGCCAACTACCAACGAAACTGCTGCAAAAATACTGATGGAACTACCTTGCCCGAGCAGGCACTCGAAGTCCCCCGGGGCTAAGGGTGAGATCTCCGAACGGAGACACTCAATGCACTAAACAGTGTTGCAGACTAGCTAAACAGCCAGCGTGCTCATAAGTCGAAACGACTAGCTCAAATGCACATAACTGAATGATCCAAATGAGGGGACTCCTCTCTCTTTTATAGCCTTTGCCTCTCTCAATCCCAAGGCTCACCTCCTCCTGCGTGATTCCCCTCTTGCCACGTGTTTCTCCCCTCCTGCGCAGTCTCTCCATGTGTCTGCGTGGGCTCCATTTCTGCGTCCCCCTTTGGCCCCCCTTGGCTCCACTTTAAGTCACAACATTGTGCTACTAGGGAAAGACTTTTTATTCTAAAAAGTGAGTTATGTCCCCCGTCCTCACTTTTTTATTTACAAATAACTATAGAAGGAAAAAATTGAACAAAATCGAATATTCCAATTAGCCATGGCTAATTAGGAATATTACAATTTTCTTTTCCCTTAATATATGATATTGCAAAGTCATATTCACTTAAGAATTCACTCCATCGTCTTTGTCTGGCATTTAAGTCTCTTTGGGTGAACAAATATTGTAAACTTTGATGGTCGCTTTGAAGTGTAAAACTTCGTCCCACTAGATAATGTCTCCAGATCTTTAAAGCTAGTACTACAGCGGCTAACTCTAAATCGTGAGTAGCATAGAGTTCTTCATGAGGTTTTAACTTTCTAGAGGCATATGCTATCACTCCTCTATCCTGCATCAATACTGCACCCAACCCTTGTTTGGATGCATCAGTACATATCGTAAAATCTATGTCCATATCAGGGACTTTTAGGATTGGTGCACTGGTGAGTAGACTATTGAGTTCAGAGAATGCTTTATTACATTCCTCAGTCCATTCATACTTAACACCTTTACGCTGAAGGGTTGTAATCGGCTTTGCAATTTCTGAGAATCCCTCCACAAATCTTTGGTAGTAACCGGCTAAACCCATAAAGCTTTGTACTTCATGTGCGTTTTTCGATATTGGCCATTCCATGATTTCTTTTACCTTCTCAGGGTCCACTGAAATCCCTTCACCTGATATGATATGACCTAAGTAATGAATCTTTTCCTGAAAGAATGAACACTTGGATAATTTTCCATACAACTGATGTTTTCTAAGGCAGGACAATACTATCTGTAAATGATCTTCATGTTCGTGCTTATTCTTGAAATAGATGAGAATATCATCTAAAAAGACTTGTACAAATTGATCAAGATATTCGCGAAAAACATTGTTCATAAGATTCATGAATACTGTTGGTGCATTTGTTAATCCAAATGGTACAACAGTAAATTCATAATGTCCAAAACGTGTCTGGAATGCAGTCTTAGAAATATCGTTTTCAGAAATCCTTAGCTGATGATAGCCCGATCGAAGATCAATTTTTGAAAAGACAATAGCTCCTTTCACTTGATCAAAAATATCATCGATTCGAGGTATATGATATCGATTCTTTACTGTAGCTCGATTCAAGTCTCGATAATCTATGCATAATCTTAAGGATCCATCTTTCTTCTTGACAAAAATTACAGGAGCGCCCCAAGGTGATATACTGGGTCGAACACGTCCTATATCTAGTAGTTCCTCCAATTGAATTTGCAATTCTTGAAGTTCTGGAGCTGTCATTCTATAAGGCGTTTTAGAGATTGGTTGAGTACCAGGTTTCAATTCAATAGTGAGATCTAGCTCTCTTACAGGGGGTAAACCTGGTAGTTCCTTTGGAAATACATCCGAAAATTTGGTTAACACCGGATATTGTTCCAAGGATGGCGTTTTTTCTTTACTTACTTCTTGAATTACATATGCTTGACAACATTTTCTTAAGCAACGCTTCATTTTCATTGTGGATATATAACGTAAAGATACTTTTCTTTTGATTCCTTGAATTTGGATTGCTTTTCCTTCATCATTTATACCTCGAATTCTTTTCCCATAAGAGTCTACCCAAGCTTGATGAGCTTCTAGCCAATCCATACCTATGACAAGATCATAAGTTCTTAAAGCTGTGACATAAACTTTCAGTTTAGTCGTACAGACCCCTAGGTCAATTTTGCATTGATCCACACTTAAGTCTACGGATTGGAGTTTTCTTGAGGCCATTTCTACCTGTCTGAAATCATTTTGTCTGCGAGCTGCCAACCCACATTTGTTTAATGCATATGACGAAATGAAACTATTTGTGGCACCAGTATCAAATAAGATTTTGAGTTTTATACCATTAATAATACCTAAAGATTCCACTACAGTGGATTGATGTGCTGCTTTGTCATTGTTGATTAATGCATGAATTCTATGATTGCCTTGGTTGTTTGATATTGGTTCCTTTCCAGTCCTATGCAACATATTTGATGAAGTTTCAGGGCAATCACGTTGAAAATGCGGTCCTCCACATCCCCAACAATTAACCTGTGTTGGTCCTCTTGAATCAAGACGTGAATCTCTAGATAAAGAGCTTCGTCCTCTCATGTTGCTTCCTCTCAAATTTCTTCCTCTATTAGCAGTTCCACAAGATTTCCATGGGTTGGTGTTTGATGATTCAGCAGCTATAGTGTTAACTGCCATGGGAGCTCTTGTTCCTACATTTCTTCGGGTAAATCTATTACCATAGGGTGGCCTTGAGCTACCTCCTCTGAAGAGATTTCCGGGAGTCTTTCGTGGAAATCCTGATTGTAAAGGTTCTACTGGCCCTACATCTTTTTTGATTCCTAGATGTTCTTTTGCATAACGACCACATTCTACCGCCTCAGCTACTGATGATGGTTTCCACATGCTCACCAAGGCCCTGATGCGAGGATTTAACCCAAATATGAAGCGTTCAGCTTGACGTTCATCAGAATCTAAGTAGTGAATGTATTTTACAAGCTCCATAAATCTTATCTCATATTCTTCCACTATTTTATTACCTTTAACTAATGTATGGAAGGCTCTGGCTTGCTGTTGTTGAAAGTATGGAGGTAAATACTTTGCGCGGAATCTTTCCTCGAACAATTCCCAAGGGACATTATCTGATGTAAGGTGCAGTTGCTTTTCCAAATTTCCCCACCAAATCAAGGCACTTTCATTTAATTGAAATACAACAACTTTTGTTTTTGCAGAAAAAAAATATTCTCTTAATCTAAAGCATCTACTCATTCCTTCTAACCATGCCTCAGCGCGTTCAGCTGCTCAATCTCCTGAAAATTCTAGGAGTTTAATTTTCTGAAGCTCCCTAGAAATATCTTCTTTTGATCTTTTGTGCTCAAAATTCTTTGGTTCCGCTGAATTGGTAGCTAAGGGTTGAAGTTCTTCTTTGGTCTTAGCCATAGTTGATTCTTTTAATGTTTCCAATAAGGCTTCCAGTGAGTTCACTATTACGGTCAACTCCAGTGCTGGAGTGATTGGTGTTGATAATGGTCTCAGTGGAGACGATAATGATGGTGGTCGGCATCGCTCATATGTCCTTAACATTGTAATGTTTCCTGTACACATAATAAAATTTTGTAAAAATATGAGGTAGACATTCGGTTTTAATATACAGTTTCTTTCTTCTTCTTTTTTCTTATTTTTTTGCAATTTCACATTTATAAACGGGTATAGCTTTTTTTGTTATTTTTATCTACTAAGCAAATCTTGTTGGTACCGAGGTCAAGGAGGGTGGTCTCGCAACCTCCCTGTCCTAATGCAAGGTATTCTATCCTAATATGAAATAATGCAGAAGCGTATGGTTATTAAATCCTAAGGTAGATCATCAAAAATTAATTACTAAGTAACATTCAAAAAAATTAAAATATTAAATGCCTCGTTATAATGAACATCAGCAACATACCCATCATACCTCAAATTGACTATTACTTCTAAAGAAGGGCACACATAGCTATAATGTTGAATATGTTACTTAGATGTATACTATCAAAATTTCAATTATAACTATAACATATTCATTGCAATTTCATAAAAGAACTTTAAATTATTTTCATAAAGATTATGGTAGGCTGGTAGTTTATATATTTCTATAAAATAAATATAAGGGTCAAATTCTAGTAGAACCAAGTAACTTAGATGATACCGATTAAACAATCTAAATATCATTTCTATTTGTCCAACATAATATTTACATTATCTTATTCTTCTATCAAATTTTGAATTATAATTGATTAAATAATTTGTAACGTAATTTTTTTTTCAATCTAACCTTGTTATTCATTCATGTGGTTACTTCGGCCTTCTTATTCAATCATGTGGTTACTTCGGCCTTTCGACCCATAGTTTCAAACGCACTATTATATGTTTGGAAACTCACACGGGGTAATTGTGATATTTCCTTCTAAATGTATATACCATGATTGTATCTCTTATGTCATGAATTCAATTACGTCCACCATATGTATTAGCAGATCAGCATATCATTTTAATTAGAATTTCGAATTATTATAACTATAACTATAACTATTACGCATGTTGATTAGAGTTTCAAATTCAAAACAAAACTTATGGTCATAATAAGGTGATGTATCACTATTTTCTTTTAATTATTATTATTTTTTTCAACCCAAAAGAAGATTTGCATGCAAACATGCGTGAGTGTGTAGAGTCAAAGTTCAAGGGGTTGTAACTGCGCCGGCGAAAGAGAGCACGCAAGCTAGGCATCCAACGTCCGCGATCAGGCATTCATGTGGGCGATGATGAGAAATAGCACCAAAAGGAGGTTTCAAGTTACCTTGAAAGTCAGTGCGATGTTAAAACTGATATCCGTGTGTCTGAGTCCATGAATAAAGTATAGATATAAGGCCATCCTATTTATAAATAATTTATAATTATTATTATTTGTAAACATTTTAAAGTCGTTCAGGCATTTTTTATAAGATTAAAATGAAATAATGTTACATTCACACACCCATATTTATCAGGCATTACGCGGGCACAAATATAGCAATAATATTGACACGATAACACTAGCAACTAAGACGCCCGACACGCGGGTCGTAGGTTCGAAACTCGAGGCGGGGATCCCTTCTCCTCCCACTCCAGCTGGAAGTGACCTTTGAAAAGAAACATCACCAGGACAGTGTCGTGTCGAGGATTTGCACCCTTGCTTTCTTCCAGGGCTTTTTTCATATCTGCAGTCATCGTGGGTAAGAAGCGGAAGGAGGGTTCTCCTCCCAGCAGAGGTCGTCCCATCTTGGTGAGTTGGAGTTTTGAACGAGCTTCGTCTGTGCCTGATTTCAGTTGAGAGCATAGTTTTAAAACTCTGACTCGGCCGAGGATCGACTCCGACTCCGACTCGGCCGAGGATCGACTCCGACTCCGACTCGACCGAGGATCGACTCCGACTCCGACTCCGACTCGGTAATGACTTGGCCGGCTCAATTTCAATGACTCGGTCGTTGTAAAAAATACATTAAATATTTATTTATTTTATAAAAAAACATAATTTTAAAGATTTTAAACATAATTTTAAAGATTTTCATTCATGTTTCCAAACACACAGTATTATAATATAGATGGAAGTCAACATATGATCAAAGTAGGCTCATGAACCAATCCATTATATCAAAATGGTACCCAATGGCAATACATAGTCAACTGTCATACATGATCAAAGACTCAAAACAAAAAACACATAACCAAGGAGGCTAGAAATGGCCTCTACAACAAAAGTAAATTGTGACCAGACTCCAGTACTAGTACTACAGCTACTGGCTAGTAGCTACTGCCAAAGGAGCCAAGATCATGTCGATCAATCTTTGGATCATCATCAGAGTTAGATAGGGGGCCCCATGGCTCCTCCTCCTCGTCATCATCTCCAACTGCAGCTGTAGAAGTGGTACCACTAGCAGGCTGTGCAACTACAGCAGATGCAAGCTGAGATAGAGTAGATATGCGACTGTGCTTTTGTCGTGGCTGAGCAGAGGAAGCACCTACAACTGGAGTCCTTGCTGGCTGTGAGACTAAGTCTGGTGGATTGGGATCTACATTCAACTGAACAGCATGTTCAAGTTCAATTGATGTCTTGATATCTAAATCTAAATCAAGATCCTCATCAGGATCAAACTATGTTGGACGACTCTCCACTACCCAATCTGATGTTGGATCAATGTCTTCCAACACAGTGGGATCTTAATCAGTTCTTTTGTTCAGCAAATGGTTTCGTCTGAGCCGGAGGTTGTATTGGACATAAACTAGATCATTTAACCATTTTTGGTCCAAACGGTTTCTCTTCTTTGTGTTACTTGGGAGCAGGAGCAAAAACGGGAACGAGAGCGACATTTTCAGAAGCTCCTGGTTTGGGAGCGAATCCCAAAGGAGTTCTACAACCAATGTCACTAACATCAAGGTACATAGAGGGATTGGTGCTCTTGATTAAATACGAGTTCCATACCCTAATACATGACAAAATTCAATGGAAAGATTGCAATCCTCCAATCCTGAAATCCTGAAAAACTGATAAGTCTGCTGGATTTTGAATGAAATCTAAAATTCTACTTTCTCCATATGAAATCCAATGAGGCCGAAACCACTCTCAAACATCCTGAGTCATTTCATGATAATGTTAAAAATTTAAGTAAAAGGATGAAAATGAAGATTAAGGAGAATGTCATTTTTACTTTAAGAATTTAACATTACCATGAAATTTGAATAGCATATCAATAGTAGAGAGCATTTGAGTGTGTTAAATAGGGTTTGGGAGGGGGAAATGGACCCCAAATAACATTTAGCTAATTCATAAAACACCTTGAAGTCCAAACCAATCAGCAAACCCCTTAAAATTTCATTAAAATAATGTTAAATCGTTGTTTTAGTGGGTTACAGGCCGCTGTTTGTGACTCGGCCGAATCAGTACAGGAAACGGCCGAGTTGGCCGAGTCAGCCATGACTCGGTTTGAATGACTCGGCCGAGTCATGGCTGACTCAGCCAACCGAGCCGTTTTTTGTACCGAGTCACTCCGGAGGGCAATGGAACGGACCAACTCGGCCGTTTCCGTTTCGAAACGGCCGTTTTTTAAAACTATGGAACTTGAGAGATACCCCTTAAACAAATTGTTATATAAGACCCCCAAGTGGCCTCGCAGGCGAAGATCTCGCAGGAGAAGCCTTAGATTTTATAGTTATAGTTGTTCAATGAGCCTTATATTTAAAAGGGCTTTGATGGCAGTGAAGTTAAATTCTATATCTTCATCTTCTGATGATTCTCTTGCAAAGAGAGCCTCTACTACTTCTTTTGCTTCTCCTTTAGATCCAGTTAAGGATCAACGAAACCTTCTAAGAAGAATGAGTTGTCCCAAAAGCATACTGGAAGAAAGGTTCCAAATAGTAAAAAAAAAATGGAATTTGAGGCAAGGTCTGCAAGAGATCAAGCATGGTATGATGTTCCTGGTTTCCTTACACATGAATGTTGGAACTAGATGATCCAAAAATCAACAAAGGTAGCCAATCTCTATAACATGGGCATCGAAGTTGCACTGCGTCTGAACGGAGAAGGGGTTTAAAGGTCAAGAAATTCAGTGGATTCAAAACTATGGAGCATCCATGAATAAAATACCGGAGAAACCCCATCAAAGCAAGGGCATGGAGAATAGCGTATTGGATGAATTACCAGTTCATAGTGAATTACCCGTTTAAATACAGTGAAGTTTCTCCTAACTTAAAGAGTTCTCTCGAAAGAAAGAAAATGACTCCTAAAAATTTTACGCAGCAGTTCAACAGAAAATTACACGATGCGTAGGGCCTGTGAGGTCAAAAGGGTTTAAACTGGCTCTGATACCAAATGATAGGACCGTAAAATAGATGTAAAAACAGGAAAGGAGATTTTATGCTGAACCTGTAATTATTTTCCTTTCCTGAACTCTTACAAAATTACTTAACAGATTATCTAACAGCACTGTTGAGGGTACCTACCTGTGCCCTCGCGGTTAATGATGCCTCCAACTCCCTGCTTTGGTTACCAAAAGACTGAATCCACCCAGCCAAACTGAGCAGAACCTAGCTACTCAATCCAGTAAGATTCTTAGTTGAAGCCGACTGTTCCCCCATGCCCAGAACCTCAGAACAAATCAGGCTCTTCCTGTGGATGACTTCCTGTAGATGATGTTCCTCCTGCTTCCGATTTTCTTCCCTCTGTCCCCCGTAAACTTCTGCTTAGTGGCCTTTATCTAATTTCTTGGCGGTGGCCACTCTTCCACCAGCAGGCCAGCGCTTAATCTCCTGGTGACACCCTCCCATGTCACATATCACCTTCTTTATCTCTTTTTATGGTCACATATAAATAACTATATATATATATATATATATATGCTTTATGATTTAGTAAATGGCATTTCTTTATGTTTTTATTAAAGTACCTTTTTTTTTAAATATTAAAATTATAACATTATTTTAAGTACCCTTTTAATTAATTTCTTATATGTATTTTTAATCATTTTATTAATTTATTAATATAACTTTTATTAATAATCTGAGATATATAATTTATTAGCCCTCTTTTAATATTTACCCATACATTACGCAATATGCGTGTTGATGGATGAGTAGAACCTCTATTTGAAGAAGTGTCATGGTATTTAGTACTTATAGTTAATTTCGTATATATATACTAGTGTGGTGTATGCAACACATGCATATGTAGCTATCATATGCATGCATCGTATGCCTGCTATTATTCTTGTTCTCTATATTTATAGATAGGTCGTTACAAGTACCTCCACCCCTCCTAGTAAGACTGGGGTTCATAACCTATCATGGAATCTCATTGAGCTTCAATTTTTCTTGGAGCTTTTGTCATCACGTGGTCATCTTAGAAATGATGTTATCTGCAATGTAAGCACTTGTCCATACATTATAACATATGCATCAATATATTCAAAACAATTTGTATTTTAATAACAATTTCTGTGTAATTCATATATGTTTCTATATACGATACAACATACTTGGCCATGTTTAGCTTTCATTATTAAGTAGTCATCTAGTTATTTCCATCTTAGCAATCATGTTGATATGCGAAATAAAATAAAAATATAGATATCTCATCCATAATTTAGATTTCATAGCAAGGTTAATCAAATACTAAATTTCGTATTGGTATCCATATTACAACAATGTTAATTAAATAACACATTTCATATTGGTATTTGCATACCAGCAGAGTTAAGAAAATAGCATATACCATGTACCAGCAAAATAAAAATTCATTTTTACATGTGATAGTTCAAAATGATAGTCTTAACTATCTAACTAAAATAAAATATTCATATGCAAAATAAGGTTTTAATTTCGTCAAAATCAACACAAGTTGGGGTACTTTTGACATATGGTCACTGTGTCTTCCCAAGTAGCCAATCCTGGGCTACACTTGTCCCACTGGACCTTAACTTGGTCTACCAGGAAGTTCCTGAACTGTCGAACCCTACGTTCCGATATACGTAATGGTTTGACTAAAATGGTTCCCTCGTCTGATACCTGCAATTCCTTCGATTGAAGGTTATGAGGTTTGTCAACTATGTACTTTCTTATTACAGATGCATGAAATACAGTATGAACTTTATGCAAGTGGGGTGGCAGTGCAAGACAATAGGCGACAGGTCCAACTTTTTCCAAAACTTTGAATGGCCCAATAAATCGGAGTGATAACTTTGTTCCTTTTCCAAACCAGATGGTTTTTTTGTTGGGTCTAATGCGCACGAAAACTTGATCTCCTACTTCATAATTCATATTTGTCCTATGAGCATCAACATAACTCTTTTGTCTATCTTCTGCCTCCTTTAACAATTGTCTAATTTGTTTTACTTGTTCTTCCATTTCATGAATTAATTCTAGCCCCATTATCACTCGGTCCTCTAATATATCCCAACTCAACGGTGTTCTGCAAAGTTTGCCATATTGTTGAAAAATCTAGGGCAATCAGAATTAATGAGATTCTTCTTAGCATGATAATGATTTGTGAAGTAATTTTTCAATTTTATCTTAGCTTGATCTTCTTCTTATTATTAGTATGTGTGTTTGCTTCATCAAACTGCTTTCAAAAACAAAGAGACAAGAACACAAGATATTTGGATTTTTGCCAAGGCCAAAACCTCTCCCTCTTGGAGAGGAAAACCCGCACAAAATTCTTCTTATAGAGATTCCAATTGACGAATACCAAGACCATGACCCTTGACCACCTAGGCCACTCCAAGACCAAGACATCCATCCTCTTCTTCATCACTGCTGAGATCATCATCACTGCCATTGAAGTTTGAGGTCATTACTACTGCAACATTGAGGCCTTCACTACAGTACCACTAAGATCATTTACTATTGCATCTTTGTTGCACCTTCTTCTACCGAGATCATTGCTACACCACCAAGACAATGAGATCTCTACACTGAGATATGAGAGTTATACCAGGATCAAGATCATGACCTTATAACTACCATGATTACATCTATGCCAAGATCAAGACTGCATCTAGAATGTATGCCGAGAACATATCACAGAGATCCTCTTCATCACAAGTGTATCAAGACTGTGACTATGGTTAATATGTTGAGACGGTGATCACCAAGTATGTGATTGCATCTAGAATGAATGCCGATATAGTATGCTATTGTGAGATCATCGAGATACATATATGCTGAGGCTGCTAGGAGACAAGTCTGAATCCTTTTCACTATGATATCCACCAAGACTTTACTTTTCACAACTATGCCGAGACTGTACCTCTACGGTACCATCTGAAAGAGCATAGATATTAGGGATTTGCGAAGTCTTGGGACTGTGGTTACTTACTGTAATCACCACCGTCATGTCGAGACTATTTTGCCCTCCTTTAATACAGATCTCGGACCTTGTACCCATCCGAAAACTTGAGAGAAGTGTGAGTTCTCGTTCTTACTTTTTGCGTTGACACTGACTAGGTATTTACAGTGGTTTGCCCATGTATGCAAGCCGACTTGAAAGTGTGAAATGATGTGTCTATTTACTGAGCCGACGTGACTGTCCTTTAATTATTTAATTCAATTTGAGGCCAACATGACTGCATTCTTCAATGTTTTGCCTGCTTCCTTCTTCAAGAGGATTGTGCTTGTGTTTGGAGGGTTTCTACACATTTTTGTAGACTTGTATACATTACACATAGGCTCAAGAAGAGTCGCTTCATACATGAGTTGACTCTTTGACATTATGAAAAATCCT
This sequence comes from Pinus tabuliformis, assembly GCA_031772625.1. NCBI lineage: Eukaryota > Viridiplantae > Streptophyta > Pinopsida > Pinales > Pinaceae > Pinus > Pinus tabuliformis. Next base: position 427,247,963 of record CM062813.1, on the reverse strand, counting down.
AAAGACATCAAGAAGAAGTCTTTGACCTATGAATGACACTTCTTTCTCATGAAACCCATGCAACAAGGCATACAAAATAAACTTATTCTCTTTTATTACATTATTTACAAAGATCATGTCATTATGAAGACTGAACCTAGTTACACTTTCTTCAACACATATAATGCTTCAAATGGAGGCATTACGATTGCACTGTGGTAATTGTTATTGTATGCAAATTCAACTAAGGGAAATTACTTTTCCCAGTGCGTTTGTTGATCCATAACGTGTTATGAAACTAGCTCAAGAAAAGATAGAAAAGATAGATCAACGCCTTAGAATTCAGCCTCTTCGAGGGGGAAACTTCCTTTACATTACATAAACGAACAATTCTTCGATGATACAAATGAAAAGACCTCCTTTCTATATATACGAGTCTAAGGGGTCATAACATAATGAGAGCCGACATAGCAATAATAATGTAAGGTCACAATAATAACAATAGTGGGCTCCTATGTGGCACAATAGTAACGACATGGGCACTACATGGGTACATCAATATAATAAGTGGGTTGTACTAATAACAATAAGGGGTTACACTAGTAGTATAGGGGCCTAACATGCCCCTCATTCAAAAAGAGTTGTCCTCAACACTTGAGTAGTTCTTGATGCTTCTATATAAAATTCTTGTCCTCCCATGTGGAATCTTCAGCGGGTAAGTTCTTCCACTTGATGAGATACTCTGAAATTGATCGATTTCGTAGCTGTCAGGTTCTTGTTTCTGTGACTGCTCCAGGTTCCAATATGATTTTTCCTTCCTCTTCAATTTCTGGCAATATTGTTTGAATTGGGATCTTTTGCAACTTTTGAATAAGTGGCCATACTTCTTCGTCCTTCTTCCATTCATTACTTGCTTCGTTTATCCAATCTGGTTGGATAATAGAAATAGCACAAAACAATGCTTCCACATCCTCATCCTTGAAGAGTCTTCCCATTCGGTAAGGTCGCCATTTTTTAAGTTCATGTAGTATTGCCAACATTTCCTTCTCGTAAATATCTTGCTTGAGATGTAGCAGCAAAAATACCCAATCACCTACATCAAAACATTTTTCACTACGATGTTGATCTACCTGTTGTTTCGTTTGATTTTTCACTGAAATGGCTTTATCCTTTAAAAGTTGGAGAACTTGTTGTTGATGCTTGATGTGATCTTTCTCTGCTTGAACCTTTTTCTTCTTGATATATCCTTCTATCTCTAGAGTTTGAGGAGTGGTAATTTCGACCAATGAATTACAAGATATGGTTGGATTCATTTCTTCTTTCTCGATGTGATCTTTCACTTCTTGCACCTTTTTCTTCTTGATATGTCCTTCTATCTTGAGAGTTTGAGGAGTGGTAATTCTTGCCACTGCTTTACAAGATATGGTCTGATTCATTTCTTCTTTCTCTGGGGTGGGGTCCTGGCGTATATCCTCTTCTTTTGATGTTTCTTGATACTTTTCTTCCTCCTCTTCGTATTCTATGTAAAATAATTTCTTCTCAACACACTTATGACCTTTGGTGCATTTGCTATCACAATTGTAACAAATCCCTTTTTCTCTTTTTTCTTCCAATTGTTGTGGTGTAATCCTTGTAGGTTGTGGAAGGCTGGGAGAAACAACACTTCCATCTTTATAGTTGTGAGGGGTATGCTTCCTGGTTTCCATAATTTTGCTTTCCAGTATGTCACAAAGCCCTTTTACTCTTTCCAATTGTTGTGGTGTTGCTCTAAAGAAGGTGTTGCTCTTTGTATCCTCATAATGTGCTATCATTTCCTCCGTGAAAATTGACCACGTAACAAGTTGTTTACGAGAACAAAGCCCTTCATACAATAAAAATTGATCCGGTTCTAAATATGAAGATGCAATACATACCTTTTGTAACAGTGGTACACCATGTAGATCAAAATATTGCTCCATCTGAAGTATCCAATTTACCGGATCCTTGCCATCAAACTTCTTCATCTTTCTTTTTCTTGATTTTAGGAGCTTGATCTTGAAACAACTATAACTCTGTACTTTCAGATCTTTAAGTTCTGAAATTACGACCTGTAGTAGCCCTCTGCGTCCTCTTTCCAATGCCACCAGTCTGATCCAAATTAGATTTTCCAAGAAAGAGATATGCACAATCTCCCAAGATGACCTGATTATAGACCTTTTCAAAACAGTGAACTTTTATGAAGTGCCACGTGTCACTGTTTCAACCTTTGGCTCTGAAAAATATATACAATAAACTACAGTCCGTCCTCTTTCTGTACCTTCTTACGAAATTTCAATCCAATGCTCAGAGAGAAAGTTATGACGATTTTCCCCAGGTCACCTGTTTAGAATGTAATTCAAGAGTCTGCAAAAAGACCAACTTCCTCAGATCATATCTCCGCAAATATAGCGCGAAAAACTCTGAAATTTGGACCCAAACTTCAGCGCAATGTCTTCTCAAATGGGTTTTTTTTTTTAGCTTCTGAAACATCGTAGAAAATAAGTTATAGCGAAAACGCCACGATGACCTGTTTGGAGCAGCGAAACCTTAGAATCCAAAGCTCTGATACCAAATGTTATGAAACCAGCTCAAGAAAAGATAGAATAGATAGATCAACGCCTTAGAATTGAGCCTCTTCGAGGGGGCAACTTCCTTTACATTAAATAAATGAACAATTCTTCGATGATACAAATGAAAAGACCTCCTTTCTATATATACGAGTCTAAGGGGTCATAACATAATGAGAGCCGACATAACAATAATAATGTAAGGGCACAATAATAACAATAGTGGGCTTCTATGTGGCACAATAGTAACGATATGGGCACTACATGGGTACATCAATATAATAAGTGGGTTGTACTAATAAAAATAAGGGGTTACACTAGTAGTATAGGGGCCTAACATAACGTACATCCTCAGCATATATTCTATTACTTCGTTCACCCTTTTTGTTTGTCCATCAGTGTTAGGATGATAAGTTGTGCTTAAATTTAATTGAGTTCCCAAGGTTGATTGCATACAAGTCCAAAATCTTGAAGTGAATCGTGAGTCCCTATCTGATATGAGCTTCTTAGGTACTCCATGAAATCTAATAATTTCATTTATAAATATCCGAGCTACGTCAACAACTTCGTAAGTATCTATTACAGGAATAAAATGGGCCCTTCTCATTAATTTATCCACCGAAACCGGAATGGCATTCTGCCTTTGTGGAGAAAGAGGTAGCCCGACAATAATATCCATAGAAATCACCTCCCATTTGGTCATAAGAATGTTGTGAGGTTGTAGGAGACCTACTAGATGACAATGGTCAACCTTCACTTGCCGACATTCGAGATATTTTGCAACAAATTGGACAATATCGCATTTCATGTCTGCCCAAAAAAAGAGTTTCTTTGTATTAGCATATATTTTCTTTACACCAAGATGTGCACAATACAATTCTTTGTGAGCTTCCTTAAGTATGGTGTTTCAAAGATCTCCACTATTAGGAATATACATTCTTCCATGTAATCATAACAATCCATCATCCTCTACTTCATATCCCTCAAACTTAGGTTCTTTTGGATTTTTACTATCAAGCCCGGATCTCACTTTTAAATACCAACTGTCTTCTAAGAGATGTCCTAGTACTTGCTTCCTCAAGTCCACCTTGATAGGTATGAGAGAAAAGATCTTTGGTCTTCTATTTAGAGCATCTGCCACTACATTTTCCTTCCCTTTAATGTACGAAACTCCAAAGTCATATTCACCTAAGAATTCACTCCATCGTCTTTGACTAGCATTCAGGTCCGTTTGGGTAAAACAAATATTGCAAACTTTGGTGGTCGCTTTTAAGCATAAAGCTTCTCCCTACAAGATATTGTCTCCATATCTTTAGCGCTAGTACCACAGCAACCAATTCTAAGTCATGTGCGGCATAGAGTTCTTCAAGAGGCTTCAATTTTCTGGAGGCATACGCTATTACGCCTCTACCTTGCATTAATACCGCACCTAATCTTTTCTTGGATGCATCAGTACATACCATAAAATCTTTGTCCATATCAAGTACCGCAAGATTGGTGCACATAGTTAACAATCTTTCAAGTTCAGAGAATGCTCTGTAACATTCCTTGGCCCAATCATACCTAACTCCTTTACCCTGGAGGGTTGTGATAGGCATTGCAATTTTAGAGAATCCTTCTACAAACCTTCCATAGTAGCCTACTAAACCCATAAAACTTCGCACTTCATGTGCATTCTTTGGTATCGGCCATTCCATGATTGCTTTTACTTTCTCATGATCTGCTAAGATCCCTTCACCAGATATAATATGACCTAGGTAATGAATCTTCTTCTAAAAGAAGGAACACTTGGATAACTTTCCACATCACTGGTGTTCCCTGAGGCAAAATAATACTATCTGCAAATGTTTTTCATGCTTTTTCTCATTTTTGAAGTAGATGAGAATATCATCTAAGAAGATTTGTACAAATTGGTCGAGATATTTGCGGAAAACACTATTCATAAAGTTCATGAACATTGCTAGTGCATTGTGTTAGCGCTTGAATTTGGCCTCAGGCTGAAAAAGACAAAATCCAAGGCAACATCAAACCACTTAGCCTCGTAGCTAGCCCTACGGGGCAGGAGAGGGCTCTCTCCGGGTCTATCTCGGCAAAAGGTCTTCAAAGGGCGGAGATGACCAATAAAGAACACTGATTTTAGGCTAGTAAACTGATAGGGAAAGTTTGATTTTAAATTTTTAGAGTTTTGGTGGAAAACTGAGCACAGCAATTTTGGGTGCGGGGATGAGACACAGTTTTTGCAGAGGTCTTTTTGGGGCAAGGTAGGAGATTGTCTTGATGCCTTTGAATTAAGTGAATGGATAGAAATGACCGGTGAGGAGCTAAAGAGAGCAAGAAACTTTTGACAATTCTCTTTAGACAGAGGAAAACATAGATATTAAGCAAACTTAAAGGCAGAGCATATAAATTATGAATTCTACCTTAACACTTCATTTACTTAATGTGCAGAAAAGAGAAGTAGGAAAATGATACACATAACACACTTACAAGTACATGAGAGAAGCACACCATCAACACAAATAACCACAGGAATCCCAAATAGTGTTGCAAAACCCTGGTCTTTCCTTTGCCAAAATTGCAGAGATACAAAGAGTAATACAGTCTAAGCTTATCCCTCAAGAGTCCAACCATGAAAATGACTAAGCAAATACATAATATAGGCAAGCTAACACACTTCCTTGCCTCTAGGGGTCGAGCTCATCATCCTAGGAGCTGTTTCAACCAATTCTAAACTGAGCACTACAATCTAGGCAATCAAAACAACTTGCCTCTATAAGTTAGGAAACCAATTCATTCATTAATTTTTTGCCATTTTATGAATGAATCTTCTAGAATAAGTAAAAGGTGTCATGTCAATCATCAAATTACATCAAATACATCAAGGGGGATGAAAAATCCAACCAAAAAGTCAAAACTAGTCACTGCTGCGTTTTCCTGTGCTGAAGATGCAAAACTGGCCAATTTCCCCAACGCGTAGCGCGCCATTTCTCAACGCGTAGCGCGCCTTTCAGGCCACTTTTGAGGCACTTCCCGGCATCCAAATGAGGCACAAGTGGGCTTGTTGGAAAGGTCTGGATGTCTACTCTCCAGCCCAAGTGGAATTTCTCAATTTGGTGGCCATTTGCCCCTCCAAAATTGCAATCTCCCAAGACTGCTTCTTGTGTGTCCAAAAAGTGGCAGAAGGTCATTTTTTACTTGTTTTTTTACCTTTTGGGGGCTCAAATCTTCATGAAATTTCTTGGCAGTGGCTAAGCAAGTGTATTTTGCCATGACAAATACAAAAATGTTGAGTTTTCCTGAAATGGACCTCCCCAACTTAAGGGTAGCGCGCGGCGCGCTACGTGTTGAGGGCAAAAACCTGTGTGTGGCACAAAAACGTCAAAATTGACCAAAATTGCTCAAAATTTCCTGAAATTTGAGCTGGAATTGTGTCATTGAGCACCATGCTCCCCCAAGGTGGCTTCAACCAAAATTTGAAGCGGATCGGACCTTTTCCTCCGTTTTATTGCCTTGGCCAAGCGTGCTTTAAGTACCTTCATTTTTGCTTTGCACACGTGCATGCGGGCCCAATAATGGTTCTTCATGTGGCGGAGCATGTCTTTGTCCCTGTTTGCCTTTGCTATCAACCTCTCTAAATGTGTGTTCACCTGAATGAGCATAGAGCTTTGCTCCTTAGGTGTCAAATCACCAGGTCTCTTGCGAGCCAAGTTCCGGTCTTCTCGGATCCTCCGCAACTCATCAAGAGAGTGTTCATCCTCTAATTGCTTGTTGCGCTGCTCTAAATATGTAATTGTCCAGTTTGCCATCTCCAACTTTTGCTGCAACAAGTCATTTTCAGCCCTTAGTTGTTGGATGATCTCCTTTGACTCTAGGCTAAGAGAAATGATATCAAGGTCAACAACATCTATGCCTGGAACACCTGATGGCCCCTCATCAATCTTGGGCTGCTTGCCTCTCTCTTGTACCTGTGCTCCTGTCGAAAGCGAGACCCCTTCCACCTGGTGTGGAGATCATACTCGCCATGCAAATGCAAATAAGACCCTGTGGCCTCTCTGATATGTAACATATGCTGGAGGAATGCTGACATGCTCTGGCTCAGGAATATCAAACCGCTGTGAAGGCCCTCCCTCATCACGGACAACCTCGGGAGGTGGTTGTGGCACCATGAAGAAATCACGAGAAATGAAATCCTCCCAAGCAATACCCTGCTGTGCCAACTGATGCATCACTATGATCTCAATCAATGCATAATGATATATACTTTTGAGCTGCTGTGCGGGATTCTTCCTTTACACTACGGACACCATCTTCTCTATATTTCGGCACATGAAAAATGGAATGTTCATCATTCGTACCCGGGTGAAATGCATCAACAAACGGATATGGTACGAATATAAACGTGAAAATCTGCCCTCACAAGTGAAATAGCGCATAATGAGCCTCATCAAGGGTGCATACTCATCCCTTAGGAATCTGAAAGGAAAGACAGCAGTAAGGTGCCTCATGCATCCAAGTTTGATGTATGGTTGATAATGAAATTTGTCTAGCATCTTGCGCTTGGTCCACTCTTCCCCAACATTTGGTATCCCGATGGCTTGAGCAACCATTTCAGGTGATAAGGTGAAATCTACTCCTGCAAGGTTCACATGGCCATTGTGCAAATGTAGGACAAACAGGCGGACCAACTCTCTATGGTGTTGAATTTGTGAGATCCTCTCACAATATCCAAAGCATGATTGATATCGAAAACATGACATTGCAAGTGGACAAGCTTGCAAATGAGCCAATGAAGTGGGCTCCTCTCTGACATGCCGACCACCCTTACCACCCTTATGATGCCTCCTTGGCACTTCTACCTCTGGTGATGTATCACTGTCATAGCTCTGCTCATAATCTGACTCTGTTTCTGACATGGTTATGAAGGCAAGATGACTGAAATATATTGCTGACTTGGCACCCAATTAACTGCTCTTTGACTTTTCAAATGCTGTCACCAAGGGGACATAAATACAAGGGAACTTGTTAGGGATAGGGGAACATGTGGGAATTAGGGAGAATAAACACAAAGGAGGAATTTAGGGAAAACAAACATGGGAAATTACCAAATTATGGGATTTTAAAGTGAAGTAGGGTTTTAGGAATTAAATATGCTTTTAGGAATTTTAAAGAGGAGAATGATGAAATTTCAAGGAAAATTTGAGGGAGAAAAGTGATGAAAATTAGGGAAAAAGGAATTTACAAAGGACAACCTTGGACAGCAAGAGAAATGTAAAACCCTAGTGCCATTGAAACTTTAAATTTTCCATAACAAGAGAGGGTTTTGATTTGTCATTTACATAGCATTTGAACACATTAATTCTCTTTTTCATTGTGCAAAACCAAATTTAGGCATAGAGGAGAAGCCTACCTGCACTTTGCCTGAGAGAAAAGTCGTTTTGATGACTTGCTGGCAGGTTTTTTGAGCTGAATCCCCAACGCGTAGCGCGCCCTGCCCAACGCGTAGCGCGCCTCCAACGCGTAGCGCACTTGTAAATTAACACTGGAAAAGTCTGCCTGACGCGTAGCGCGCCCCTGACGCGTAGCGCGCCTCTCCTGACGCGTAGCGCGCCCCTGACGCGTAGCGCGCCTCTCCTGACGCGTAGCGCGCCCCTGAAACTGCTCAACTTGCTCAAGAACTCCTAAAATCGCCTTTGCAAGATTACACTTAGCTTGTGAGAGGCAGATGAGTTTGCAAATGAGGAGTGACATGCTTTTATAGGCTTCCTTTTAATTTTTACTTGCCCAAAACCCACTTTGTAATGTTTTGAATGTTGACACTTTTTTATTTAATTGGCTCTGACCTTTAATTTCATTTCTTTGAAAAATTGGTTGAAATGATGATTTCTTCTGAAAATTTTTGCAGGGATAGCTTCTAGGATGCTCTGGCAAAGGAGACCAAGGCTGCACTTCGACGTTTGAAGAATTTGAAATTTTGAGAATTTTTACAAAATGAGATAATGACCTTTCTTTTCAAAAATAGAGTTTTTGAGAACAAAGTGAAAATTTAGTTGTACAATGATAAGAAATGTTTAATGAAGGACATCCCTCCGGCCTGCTGGTCCTTTATGACCTCTCAAGACAAAAATAGACTCAACCCTAGACCTAAGACCTTAAAACCTAAAGCAAAATGAATGACCCTTTTGAGGATTTTATTTATTTGAACAAACCTGAACCAGCAGTACCAAACAAGAGGGGAATAAAGACACAAACCCCCTCCACCAAGATTATGGCATGCCTAACGGAATGCAACATGATCACACTGATGGGACACCTAATCATGAAATGCAAAAAGCTTTGATCTCCGGTGGAGGGCTACTAGACCGACTCTAACACATTGGTCAACCCAAATGGTACTACTGTGAACTCATAAAGCCCAAAGCACATTCGGAATGTAGTCTTAGAGATATTATTTTCCTTAATTCTTAGTTGATGATAACCTAATCGTAGATCGATTTTTGAAAAAACAGAAGCTCCTTTCATTTGGTCGAAGAGGTCATCAATTCGAGGCATTAGATATCATTTCTTTAGTATAGCTCGATTTAAATCTCGATAGTTTATGCATAGCCACAATGAACCATCCTTCTTGACAAAAATTACAGGTGCACCCCAAGGCGAGGTACTAGGTCGGATATGTCTTATTTCCAGTAGTTCCTTCAACTGGATTTGTAACTCTTAAACTTCAAGAGTCGTCATTTTGTACGGTGTTTTAGAGATTGGTTCTGTACTAGGCTTCAATTCTATTGTAAGATCAAACTCCCTTTCCAAGTATTGCTCTAAACATGGTCCTTTCTCATTGTTTACTTCCCGGGCTGCATATACCCGACATCCTTTCCTTAAGCAACGCTTCAGTTGCATTGTTCAGATGAAGCGTAAAGATACCTTCCTCTTAATACCTTGGATCTGGATCGTCTCTCCATCATTTATGTAGAGAATTCTTCTCTCGTAACAGTCTACCCAAGCTTGATGAGTTTCTAACCAATCCATCCCTACGATGAGGTCATAAATTCCTAGGGTTATGACATAAACTTTTAATTTAGACGAATAGACCCCTAGATCAACTTTGCATTCATCAACACTTAAATCTACGGATTGAAGTTGTCCCAAAGCCATTTCCACCTGTTTGAAATTGTTTTGCTTGCAAACTGCAAACCCACATTTTTTTAATGCATATGATGAAATGAAACTATCATTCGTACTAGTATCAAATAAGATTTTGAGTTTTATGCCGTTAATAGTACCTGAGGATTCCACTACAATGGATTGATGTTCTACCTGGTTGTTATTGACTACTGCATGGATTCTATGATTGCTTGGGTGTTTGATGATGCTCTTTTCCTGCTCCATACATTACACTTGACGAAGCTTCCGAACAATCACGTTGAAAATGCAGTCCTCCACATCCCCAACAATTAACCTGGGGTGATCCCCTTGAGTCAGATTGTGAGTTTCTAGAAAAGGAGCTTTGTCCTCTTGTGCTACTTCCTCTCGCGCTTCTTCCTCTATTAGTAGTTCCTCGAGATTTCCACTAACTTGTGTTTGATGATTCAGCAACTACAGTATTAACTGCCATGGGAGCTCTTGCTCTTACTCCTCTTGGGGTAAATCTATTACCATAAGAAGGTGGTCTCGAGCTACTCCCCCTGAATGTGAAAATTCGGAAACCCTGAATCTTATTGCAGCAACTGATTAAGTTTCTTCTAGTTTTCAAATAACTTGAACAAATTATTTACTGCGTTCTACAGTAAATATCGAAACTAATACACTGCAGCCTTCACAAATACAGTATTGCGGAAAAAATTGTGTTGGAAGAATAGAATCACACACACATAAATAACACTGTTATTTTTGGACCAATGTCCATGGAAAAACCCAACTTGGCAAAACCGATGCAATAGCTAAGGGTTTTATTTATTATGCAGTGGTAAATCTGAGTACAAATCTATGGAAGCACAAACCTATCTTTCCATACAGAGAAATAATTGCCAGGAGATCTAGTGAGAAAAATCTCATCCCACCGATGATCTGACACTGACCTTGGCTCAAGATGACTTGCCCCTTGCTGCCTCTGCGCTACCTTTGCGTCAGCCTACGCAAATTTGCGTCCAACAACTCGGACCATCATCTCTCTCGACTTCTCCTCAGAAAAATACGGATCTCCCTCTGAAGCCCTGTGTTGCCTCTCTTCTCTACGCTGCCTCTCTATGGCACTCACTGCCTCTCTGCTATGCACTCACCGGAATGGACAAACTTTCTTCCGGCCTTACTATCCCTGCCCTTCTCTCACTACTTCAACTTTATTGAATCACCTCTGGCAACTCACAGTTGCTACTCTGTAAATCGATTTCCCAGCAAAATCGAATTTCTGGTGGCTCTAAGTGTGTTCTCCAACCCCCATCGAATTTCTTCTTATAACCTCTCGTTGAGGCATCGACGGCCAAGATTAAAACATAATCGATGGCTAACATTAACTAGAACTCGATCCATGTCTTCTTCTACAAGATTTTCACCATGACTTAATTAATACCCTTTAATTAATTAGTTTTCTTAAGTTTAGACTTAGGCACCATTAAAAAAACATTAATTATTTTAATTTAGTTGTCTCTAAGCGAAATTTCCAGAAATGATTTATGAGTTTTGGAAAACACACATAGTAACACGGGTACCACTCCCAAGCATTGGAGAGAACGTACCCCACACTCCCACGCTCCTAGGATCTTGGGAGCTGGTAGGAAACTTTCCAAAATCACCAGGAGCTTCAAAGAGTACTTTGGAGCTTTTCAGGAGCTACACTACAATTGATTTTAACATTTTGGGTACCTATTTTGAGCAAATTTTCACCTTTCAGGTACCTATTCTGAGAGAAAGTACCATTCGTTTATTTTCTAAGTGATACATGACAGGTCAGGGGGCTGGACTGCATGGGCTCTATAAAGTGACAAAGACGTGGAGATGTAGCAAAGGTTTCAACAAAATATAGACAGTTGTCAGTCATTCCTTGGCAATGTCTATTGCAAATCTTGAAGTTCAACAATTGCAAATAAGTCTACTTTCTTGAAGTCTATCTTGAAGCTTTAATGATAAGATTCAACAAATTACAGTGATGGTCAGAAAGAGAAAGAGTAGCGTGTTAGTCAGTTTCATTTTATAAATTTCCAAACTTGAATTTCGAAGTTGAATATAATATAGCATTGCATGAAATCACATAATAATCAAGTAATAATAGCCTTTTTCTTGCGTTTGGGAGTTCCGCATGTTTCTTTGCCGGAAAGGAATTTCATTGGCAAATTATTGATGGATTAATATTTTTATTTTTTCTGGCAGTGTTTCAAAGTTCAATCTTTTACATATTTCATTGCAAGATGGAAATTAATTGGCAAGTTTTTGATGGAAATAAATTAAATATTTCTTTATTTATTTTTAATATATATTAAATTTTAATATATTATATTATTGTCGCTACCAATTTAACATTTCCTGTAAATTTAGGCAAAACTTCTAGCAGTACCGGATATTTTTTCCCTCGTACCCGAAGTACCTGTGTACCAGAAACTTGTGCAACATAGAGAATACATGTATTCTAGCCCCTCCAACAAATTTCGTCGCTAGAACACAAGCGATGGTACAAAAATTAACACTCCCGCTTAGCAAGGAATGTGTTCTAACGTCTAATGTTGCAACCTACTAAAATAACACCCTGTCTCTGCACCACCTCCTGTTACGTTGTTGATGTCTGGTTGTTGTTGCCCCTGCTACAAGGCCCATCTATGTATATCTGAAGAGGGTTGCTTTGATGCTCTAAAGTGCACTCTAGTTGTACCATTAGGGAATCCAACTGTTCCCCAAAGAAAGTCAATTTGCCCATTGACTAGGAACAAACCAATCTCATGCCCTCCAACTCCTTGTTTTGTTGTAGAATGGTCTCTTGTGTGCTATCGTGGCCTTCTCTCTCAATGCTATAAGGTCGGCCTAGAATTGATGAAACTGCAGTGGGTATCTATCACCTGCAAATTCGGTCACAGCTCTCGATATCTCAGCAACTATCGGCATCTCAACCATGGGTGGCACCTCCTTAACAAATGGCTCTATGTGTGTAGGCTCTATCCTCTCCACCAAGGTGTCAACTGGGGCTATCAAAGTGGTCTTGAATAATGGTGACTCTTGCGCCACACCGAATAGATCGATGTGCATCCTGTGGGCTCTTAGCATCATGCTCAACCCAATGTTACAGTAATCGTTATCGGAATAATATGAGCGAGGGAAAAAGTCGGAAAAAATCGTAAAAATCGGGAAATAATCGAAAAATACAAAAATATTCATTTTTTCACTTTTTTTAATATCTAAAGCATCTACAACATAAAATAAATACATTGACACATAAATATGATAAAATAACTAACATATAAGATGTGCAATATCATTTCTAGTGCTACATTACACATAACAGAGAATCATGTCCTGAATAGTCAGTCCTGACTCTTGAGTCCCACCTCAGCCTCAAAATATCAACAAAAAATATAATAATGTATCTCATATCCTGAGTCATAATGTCATATACAATGAAATGAACCAAATAACTAATACCATTGATTTCCTCTGCCCCTCTTGAGAGAAAATGCAATAGCTTTCCCTCTAGATGTAAATGCCGGTGGAATTGGCAGTGGACTCTACTATGCTTTAGAAGTTGAAGAACTAGGAGCTACAGGAGGTAGACCACGTCCTCTAGTGGTGACAGGGGTATCCTGGGTAGGTTGTGTCACCTCCTCCTCCTATTGCTCCTCCTCCTCCTCCTCATCAAAAAATTGGCAAAATTTGAAAAAAAAAATCAAGATTTTTTCATAATAATCGCGATAGTTTCAAGTTATCGCGATTATTTCGTGATTTTTTGCGAATATAAAGAAAAAAAATCACGTAATAATCGGGCAATAATATCGTCATTTTCAAAAAACCGCGATTTTTCAATATTATCATGATTTTCGCAACACTGGCTCAACCTCCTCCTTAGGCTCCTGATATCTAAAGCCAAGTCTCCGCCAACAAAAGCGACCCCTGGTCTCACCTTCTAACTGTCCCTGTCTTGCCTACTCCTTTTCAAGAGATCTTGTGACCTAATTCTGTCGACTTTCCCCACCTGATGTAGATGGTTGCACCCCCATAGCCTCCTGCTCACCTCTAGCATCTTTGTTGCAAGGGAGAGAGTGGGTCTGGTCTGTCACCCTCCTCAACTGGGCCAACCACTCATCGTCCCAACGAATTCCACCCCAAAATTTCTGCATACTAGATTTCCCTTGAGCCATGGGTTTGTCTCTAGTTTCACCTATCACTGGGCACTCATACCCAAATCTCCCATGCTCTTGTCGGCTACACACAACTGGGCCAAGATCAAGGCTCTGATACCATTGTAATGTTCCAAACTAGGAAAAATAGTGTTATGCAAAGAAAACAATAAAAACAACACCATAAAATTGAAACATTCAATGCACACCCATAAAAAGTCCAGGAATAACCATTAGTTGAGCCATTTTATTATCATCTAGGAGCAAAGTACAATAATGTGGAAGAGGCCTAGGCTTCCCTCAATGGAAAGTGTGATCAAGCCCAGGTGGTAATATGTCAAGCCCAGATGGCACAATTAGCTGCTGTAATGATGCCCTGCGCTACCCTTGCAAAACTGTGTTGTCTGTTGCCAAGATGTTGTTGGAAACCCCACCATTCAGTGCTCAAAAAATTCCGGAAAATTAACTTCGGCCTCTCCACCAAATACCTAGAATAACCCATGAAGGAATTGGCCAAATGTTGACCTTCAAATTTCGGCCCAAATTCCCCGAAGCTCCTCTAGTTGTTGGATGTGATGGGAACCTTATTTAACCCCTCAGATCTGCCTAGAAAATTCTACAAAATTAGCCCCAAGCTACTCAACGAAAACCCACCAAAACCCAGAAAGGGTTTGGCCTAGTTCTAACCTCCAAAATTTAGCCCCCAAATACCACATCCTCCTCCAAGTGTTGGCAAATAAAGCCTACCTGTAGCTCTCTGGAAAAGCCCCGCCACTCTCAAAGGCTGAGATTCTCCTCCCCAAGGTTTCCCTTATTTGTCCAGCAGTCTCCAGCTCTTCAACTCATCCCTCAAGCTCCCACGTGTGCCCATTGAAACCTCTCTTGGCAGGCCCCAGGAAGCTACAAATCGTGTTGCCCACTAGCAGCAATATCCTACTCCGAAACTCCTCCAAAATGTTGATCCTCCACTAAAATTCCAACGCCGAAATTCTCCCGGCAAATGTTGCCCGGAAGATTCCCAAAACAACCCTTGCATGCTCCCTTCCTATATCCTCCAAAAACACACACTAGCTGAGCCAAACGCTGAAAGATGAGCTCTAAAATCCCTCCAGCTCTCCTCCAAGGTCGTACGATTTGCCCTCCTATGGTGGCACTTGAAGTCCCCCGAAGAAAGGTTGAGTTCTCCACTTGGAAAACTCAGTGCTAAACATCAAATAACCCCGCTAAGCAGTTCGAGCAACTAAGATTGAGTTCAATATGTCAAAAGATGCCAAATGAGGCTGAGCCTCCTCTATTTATAATTCATGGGCCTCTTTTCCCATGTGGGCCCCCTCCAACTAGCAATTTGACTTTCCCTCCTTAGCCATTCGAACTTCCCTCTAAGGTGGTGTGTATTTCTTCATGTGGGTGGCCCCCACGCTATGCCAACAAAACATTTCAGCCCCTTTTTCCTTCCTAAGTCTTTTCCAAAAATCACATGGGTCCCATGGCCTCCAAAATTGTCAAAATTGTAGAATAGATAAACATGTAACAATTTAATTTAGGAAGGGGCATTACATTCTCAGAGCCTAAATTGGGCAGACGGCTTGATAAGTTGTAGTTCCAGGCAAAGCGTCCTAGTCTCTGTGCAGATTTTATGTAGAGGTTGACGTAGGGGTTTTGTGGAGCCCATTTAGAGCCTATTTCAGAGTTAGATCAATGCCGAGTGAGACAAAATTTGTCTCACTAAATTTTGTGGCCAATTTTCCTGTAGTGGATTGCCAATTTGTGCATCCAAATAGTACTCAGATAATTTCACTATTGCATAATAATTAAAACCCTCAATCACCACACCGGTTTTCCCAAGTTGGGTTTTTCAGGGACTTTTGTCCAAAAATAATGGTGTCATTTTTATGTGTGTGCTAGCATTTATCAGTTTACAGTATTTTTATTTGTGAAGATTGCAGTGTGATTAATCCGTTGTTGCCATAGCAATAAACTGCATAATTTAATTAACAATTAGATGAATTAATTCTAGTTGTTGCAATAGGATTTCAATAGGTGAAATTTTCAAATTCATCAGGGAGATATTCAGACGCAAATCTCAGAATCAGATCCTACATACGCCACCTCATTCAGGGACAATTGAGACGATCACATCATACCTTCAAGTTGATCCAACTGATAGGAGTAACAAGTGGTGCGCTTTCTAGAGTATTTCAGAGAGTAGAACAATGAGACCTTGGGTCTGCCCTAAGCCCCCCCATTTTTGGAGGCCAACTGGTATCCTCAAGACTGTTGTGGAAGTGTCCAACAACACATCAATTCAATCACACCCAGATTGTCAAAGGGATTAGTTCCAGACGGTTCTCAAGCAAGGTCCACAAGGGGAAACCACATCTCTAGGAAGATTTATACCATAGTTGGAGAACTAATCAATGACCCCATTTTACCAACCAACCAAACCCTTGCTGACATATACCTAATGAATTTTGCAAATTTTTATTTCAATTTTACATTTATTTCATTTTTTTTCAGTTTCTTCCTTGTATAAAAATTATCCTCCAAATTCAACCATCATGCAATACTTAGCCAACAATATACATTGTCTACATTGTATACCTAGAAATACAAAAACTGGAAAACTTTGGTATCAACATATGAAATTGAAATTGATTACTCTCTTCACATAATTCCATTTGAAATAGAATTGTTCCCACAAACTCACCATTTTCGTCATACGTGCCATTTTTCTTACAAAAAAATCCCCCTGTTCTTATTGAAAACTGAGTTTTCTTGAAGAAGAATGTTTAATGAAAATAAATTCAAAGGCTGAAAAAAGGATAAATTTCAGCATCAAGAATGTAGTGAAACAAAGAGATGCTATTTATCCCTTCTCTACTAAGGTATGTCTCTCTTTGGCCATGGGTTGTAGGTATAACAAGTAGATAGTTATTTCATAAACAGGCAATCAATATAGAGTCTAGACAGCTAGGCAACCAGAAATAGTTATTACCTGAATGGCAGCATATTTCGGACTTTAGGAGCATTGGGCATATCCATAAACAGAGAATTCGTAAAGAAGGCAATACGGCGCCGTGCTTCTAAGTTGGATGGAACATCCATAGCAGATTCCTTGACTGTTAGTAGCAAATGAAGCCTCTTGATCTGTCAAAATATACAATTGCCATTCTTTTAGGGATGAATTCCTCCTATGTGTTCAACATTAACCAGTCAAAAATAGTTACCTGCTCTTCCCATGCATCATCAGGCGGGAAAGGATAGCGTACAGCAGATGCAAATAACTGGGGCCTTTGATTTTGATTCATTGTGGTTACCTCTTCTTGCACTGAATCCACAATTCTGTATTGTACAATCATATGAGAATTGATAAAAATACATGCATGGTTTCTAACCATTTAAAGAGAAATGATTGGTGGGTAACTCGCCTATAGCCATCTATCATAATATCTTCAGTAACCACCTCTAGCATATCTTGAAGAAGAAGAATAACTTTGTCTCTCGCGGTTTGTTCAGCATCTTTTTTCAACTGCAATGTGCAAATGGCCGAATAAAAATTTTGAAATCAACTGTTCAACTTAGTTATAAGTATGATATGAATAAATGTGATGCAATATAAAATGAAATCACATATACCAGATAATCTACAAGCTCCACAAACTTGTTGTACAGCAAAGGAAGCCCGCTCATCTTGAAATTCTCCAGCAGGGTTCCCGCTTTAATATTATCATCAACTTCTTTAATTATGTCATTGATGACCCTGAGAAGATAATGCAAATCATGTGGGTAACTAAACTATGTCCATAAACGTTAAAGAAACAAAGTCACAGCATACTGCAAGCCATAGACATTTAAGAAAAATCTACCTGCATTCAAAAGAAAAGAAGTAACAATTTTTAAGAAAGAAAAATCTATTTTATGAAAGGAAGCAGGCTCAAATCATCAAGAAAGCATCAAAAGAAGAGTATGATGATCTTTTCATGCAAAATCATTAGATGCCCATACCTTTTCTCTCTGTTACCATCGACAATGCTTCTAAGAACATGTTTGAATGACTGGTAGCATTCTTTTACAGCACATTGCATGTATTCATCAGCATTGATCTTTTTCTCCAGAGCTGCATCCTTTCCTCTGAAATCTTTGGCCATGTCCAATGCTATAGGTATCTGAATTTGCATAGGGAAAAGGCATAAGAAGAATGAAAATGATAGGAAAGAAATGTTTTCAGTAAGAAAAACACTGAGGAAACAAAGTTACCTTGCTAGCAAGTAAAAATGGTGGCCACTGAACAAGATGTAAACTGGGATCTGAAGAATATGGTACAACCAAGAGATCCATCTCCCTGAACAAGTAAAATGTAATCTGGTCAACTCCTTATCAATTTTGGTTACTAACTCTTAATTCTAAATTCTAGAAACAGGATGTCACCTATTGTTTATCAAATCCTCTTCACGAAAACTAGCAATAACTTGATTCCATAGCTGGGCAAACTTTGCAGCCTCTTCCCTTTTCCCTGGCTCGACCTGCAACAACCAGAATGTAATTCATCATAAAAATAATATCAATAATCCAGTTGATGTCGAGCACATATAATTCCTTTATATATACATATATAAAAAAATACTGATGCAACAGCCTATTTGCAGGGAATCTCAGAGGTTCTTCAAAATTCTCCTTTTCTTTCCTGGCAATAATGACCAGGCCAGATCTGATTCAAACCTGTGAAACATTCACAAGATAATTGATGAGGAAGCTAATTCACTGATTCAGCCAACATAGTGTCAATTTTAACATATACTAATCAGGTCTGCACTCTGTAAAAATAAGATTCTATGGCAGTGTTGACCACTGAAGTGACACCTAATGATTATATGAAGACTTCATGCCCAAGGATGTACCAAAGGACATTTGTACCAACAGATGTATCCAAAATACCAGATTTTTTAAACTCTACTTTTTCTTATCATTTTCTTCTTCAGTCCTCAGATTCCGCAGCCCTACGAGGATATTATATAAATGTCACTAGCATTATAAATAAAGCCATGTAACAGGACTAGGGTGTCAGGACTCGATCAGCAAGCGAGTACACGTTGGAGTGCATTTTTTACTTAGTTAATTATTCTTGTTTTTTGGCGGCGAATTATTTTCTAAGTTTTTTCACTCATTGCATTACCCCAAAGCCGGAGTGAAAGCTTGAAGGTTGAGCCCCTAATGCATCTTAGTGCCTAGAGTCAATGTATATTACAATGCTATGTCATCTCCGAAATTTCGCAGAATTTGATTAGGTCTGAGTAGAATTTTTTAATAATAAAAAATTTCCCGCAAAACGGGAATTTTTAATTATTTTCTATGTAATGATGTGAACAAGTGGCCTTGGAAAATGTTTGAGGCGTGTGACTACTCGAAATTTATCCTCAAAGACCTAGCATTATCTTAGGACCCACGTTGGATGTCAAAAAACGACTTCTAGTCCCTCAAAAGCCGATTTTCCTAATGACAGTAGCAAAAATGAGGAAAAATCCAAAAAAATGAATAATTGAAAAAATTTAGAAATTTTTCCAAAATCAAAATAAGTCAAAAAATGGACATGGAAAGTAAGTGGCAGTTTAAATGATGATTGGGCAGCCTAGGGTGCACCAATCCAAATGGCAAGTGAGCCAACTCAACAAGCAGCTAGGTGGGCCCACAAATTTTCAAGTCATGAGGCAAAGTGGAAGCACATGAAATTTATATCAAGTTGAATTAATTTAAAGTACAAGCCATATTAGAAGGTGGAAAGTATAAATTAAAATGAGTGGGAAATGGACCCACCTCACCTCTCCATAGTGTACGCATAGTTATCGAGATCTACACACATGCTAAAATGAAATATCCATGTTGGCCTAGTGAATGCAGCATCTACAGCAGCACATTGGAAATCAGTTTTACGTGGAAGATAGTTAACAACTCCTATGCATACCCAGCTAGAGAAACCTCCACACAACAAAGATGTCTCCTAGACACACACACCTCTAGTTGGCAGCTTCCACACAGTCTACTTGAGCTTGTACATAGAACTGATTGATAGCTCACACGTGGATCATGTATAGAAATTGTTAGCAGTCTGTTGTACTTATTTTTCAGAGGTGTCAACAGCAGTTTTAGACTCAGTTTTACGTGGGAGTTGGGACGCAGTGTTATGTGGGAGTTTGCTCCCCCATGCACCTACCATCAATCACACATGGAAACTCACAGATGTATGCACAATGGAAAGATATATATGCTAGCCTGAACAGGAGAAAACACTACCACATTTCAGATTTAATCTCACATATATTTTGGTCTATCATACACTTGGAGTTCAATTTGGCTTTGTGATCTCCACCATTTTTACACTTGTCACTTACATTTTCACTGGGCTTTCCTCCCAAATTTGTATAAAGAGACGCATTGGGCTCTCATTCTAAATCATGTAAGACGAGCTTTTGGACTTGAAGAGACGCTGCAGAATTGTATTCACTACTTGCAATATAACACAACAGTCTTTGGGATAACTGGTGATGGTGTTCTTCTCCTTGCATATGTTGTAAATTCTTGACTTGTTGTTATGCTTTTATTTATTTCTTCATGCTATTTATTTATTCATACTAATTCCAAGTTAGTTAGTATACAGCTATCTCATAATAGCATAAGAATTACTTAATTGCTTTAGGAAAAGAAATTTTCTAGTTGATGTCAAATATATCTCAAGGAATTCCTTCCATTGCACATATTTAATTTCATGTGGATCTAATGAGTTGTGGTGAAGCTTATAGAGGAATCATTTTTTGGTCAAGCTTTCAAGCATGAGGGGAAATTCTCGAATGAACCAACTCATTCTAATATTCAAAGAAAACCCACATGCATTAAATTTTAAAGTTTCATCTATTTCAATTTGTCTTGTAGGCTTGTTTTTAAGTTTTAGGCTCTTATTTACTGTATCAAAATTACATTAAAAAAATTATTTTTCATATGTTGTGCTTCATTTATCATATCTAGCTATTTCAAAGAGCTATGTCATGGCTACTCAAACAGGAGAGTTTGCGCATACTCTTTGGCCTAGCCTCTTGTAGATTATTTTGTAACATACTTTGTAGTTTCTTGAGCTAACATTTGTTGTTGTAGATTATCTCTAACTTGTTGTCTTGCAGCCACTTGCAGGGTTTATCTTCAAAAAACTACTTACAAGTTTGCATGCAAGACCTTAGGGCTCCAACTTCTAGATCATTTTTCTCCCTTGATCATGACCATTAGAGGACATTTCTTTGACAAAACTGAGTTCTTCTTAGGGGAGGCCAAGTTCATTTTGGGCATCTATTTCTCTCTCTTGGCCGTGGACATCAAAGAGGTTTTGCCTCTCTTCTCCTCCCTCGAAAAATCTGCATTTTGTTGAAACTTTGTGGGCTTCAAATTGCAGAAATTTTCAACAAGGAAAGGTCTATGGCTCAACCCTAAATTGTGAAGACTTTCCTTGGATTCTAGATAAGACTTCATAGTTTTTGTTTTCCTGTAATAACTAATAAAATTCTTGATTTTGTGAGCATGGGTTTTACCTATTAGTATCCCTATCTCTCCATCTTTTGGAGAGGATTGGTGTTGTGATTTTGTTGGTTTATTTTATTTTGCATGCATATCATCTAATTGGGAAATTAACACAACATGCATCACACTCATTTTGCATGCACTTTAATTTAATTTGCTACAAGTTTCAAGTCTTTTCACTTTCATAGCAAGTTCAAACTTTTGCATGCAAGAATTTTTAACTTGAATCTAATTTGTCATGAATTTTGTTCCAAGTCTACTTAGGCTTCACCTTTAAGTACATCTCACATGCAATCAAGTTTTTGGGCAAAATCTAAAGCAACATTTTACTTCATGTCAAACAAATAGCTTTCAAGTTAAAAGTTAGATTTCCATTTTCTTGTTAGTTTACTTTTATTGTACAGGCCCCAAGCCTCACTAAAATTTACCTCCAACTTAAATTGGTTGAATAGACATTTTTAGGGACCCTCTACCTCTATGGACTCCTCACTGTGAGACCCAAATCTTTGGGCGAGGGTGAGGTCTGAAGATTAAGAGTTCAATTGCAATCTTGCTTTAGAGTTTAATTAATAAAATAAACCAAGAACATTTTTCATCACATTTACCTTACTTGCAAGTTTCAAATTTTTGTTTTCTTGATGGTTTAGAGTCTCACATGCAACATCATTTCCTATTTTCAAGAAGCATTTCCTTTCATGAAAGTATTGTAATCTCCTTTGCAACAAATTAATTTTCTTGTACTTGAAATATTGTCTACTTTAGCAAGCTCCATTTCATGTTTAATGATTGTCATGTTCATGAATGGTTGATGAATCTCATTTCCTTTTCAAGTACTCTTATTTCATGTTGCAAGGCTAATTGCATGTTGGTTTAACCTTCAAGTCTTTCTATCATCTTGTTTATATTTAGATCACTAATTGTGAGTATTTTAGCAAGATATCTTCACATGCTTTGATTCATCAATTTGTTTATTTTAAAACATTTGTGTGTTTTGCATCTTGTGCTAACAGTTCTTGTTTCATTTTTCAGGATTACTTTTGCTTTTCATTTCATTTAAGCAATTTTCATTTTAAAGCAATATTTTGAAGGCACTAGTTGTTTACATGTTTCATGCTTATCTCATATATTGATGGTTATTGCTCACATTCATTTTGCTTATAAATCTCAAGAAGTAATCTATCTCACTTTAACAATTCTCCTAGAACCTCACATTTTTAACTTAGTTTTTCTTTAGGGACCACACCCCATAGTTAACATAGGAGATAGCTTAAACAGAGAGAGTTGGGATTAATGTGGAGGTCCCTTCTCTGAGTTCCCTGCCACCAACCACACCTCGCGAGGTTGAAAGCTTTTCTCACTAACCTATAGGTAGGTGTAGGCAGTAAGTGATAACAGACAGAACTAAACAGATAGCTACACACCTATTAAAACTGCCAGATCTGCACCTACAGAATTTGAGATTCGATTGTTCAAAAGTGAAGACACAGCATATCATGCGTTTGATTCAAAACAGTAACCAACTAGCAGTTGGTTCTAATAGAGACGAAGTCAAGGAATAAAAAAGCATGTTATAAATCTTACAACAATAACATCTTACCATTTAACTACAAAAAAAAAGGAATACTATATCAGTAGTTGATATGACACACAAGTACCCACTAACACCCACTCAGCTCAGAGTTAGAAGAAAACACCCACTAACAGTGTTTAACAGCAATGCACCCTCCCCTCCTTATAGAGTGAGAGAGGAGGGTTTGCAAAATGCAAGCTAAGACTAGCAAAGAGGTGTGTCTCACTCCTTATCAATGCTGTCAGAAATTTCCCTCTATGTTGCCAAGAGTAGGGTGTAACTCCCACCATCACTATATAGAGACCAGTGCACCTTACTTGGCAAGTGTAACCTCTATGATAAATGCACCTTGTTTGGCACAACTCCCAACGTAATAAGTGTGTGCTCCTCTAAATGGAATCTTCGTAACCACTCATTGTTACCCAATATGACGCATAACCATGCTTCTAAACACTTTACATTGCAGATAGTTACAAGTGTTCAAGAATCCAGATAGTTGATTGATGTTATATAGGTATATATTATGGAAGTACACATTTTTCTTAGCATTACTCTTAGGGTTACGAGGCTCATGAACTGACCACCGTTCAAAGGTTGGTTACTTTGATGTTTAGAGAAAAGTGCTTATTGCAAAATGACTGGTTCATGTCCCTATGTACCTATGTTATGTTCAATTCTTTCAGATTCAGCATTCCGATGATGGTTTTATTGGTCATTGTTTAGGAAGGAACATATCACATTGTCCCCTTTCTACTATATCATCCGGCATAATGGTCGTTCACTGCAATGTTTGATGTAGGTTTAGACCTCGTTCATAAGTGCCCTAGCCTATTTCATGTGTATATGTATATGCATCTATTCACTTGACTATCATGAGTACTACCATTTTAGAGGAGCGCTCCCCTTGTGCACACATGTTGAGGGTGATTTTGTTGATTTAATAGTTATCTTCACATCACTTTATTGGGTTGAGACCTCTTACCTTGTAAACCCTGTTCCCAATGTGGTATCTCACACTTACTATGGTGCATCATGATGATTGAGGAAGTTATTATGTGGAGCGCTCCCTTCTTGCACACATGCTGAGGTGCGCAACAGTTTTTGTGACTATTTTATTGCTAGTCCACAACACCATTCCCTCTTATTCACATATGATTTCATTCCTAACGACTTTTGCACATGTACTCGTATGGTTATCACCCCTCCTCCCTTGGATATAGCCAATGGCAAATTTTGAGGAGGTTTGCTAGATTGGAGACCATGCCATTGAGTTGGTCATGAGGTTGACTTGGCTTTGGAGGTTATCTTTAGCATGGATCTACACTTGGCATCATATTTCTCTCTCGTTTTGGAGGTTGACTTGCTTTATGAAGACTTTTTCCACACCAGTGGGTGTTTTGGAGGCCCACACATGCCACATGGGGATTGTTTTAGCACATTTTTCCATAGATCAACTTCTTTGAAGAAGCATAAGAACATTGGAGCCTTTTGGTTATTTCTCACATGATTGGGGAATTTGCCCCACTTCCTTGGGACCCATCTAGATGGAGATTTGTAGATGTAGCATAGCAAAACTCATATTTTAGTCCTTCTATGATTTGTTCAAGGAGTTACATGATTAATATTACATGTTTACGTTAATGTTTTCACGACAGCGAACAGACATTCTCCCATGGGATCATGTTGATTTCACCAGGGTAGGATGATACATTCACCCATGGGGCCATGTCGATTTGGCTAGGCATGAATGGCCCAAGGGCAATCTTTCTCTCATGGGGCCATGCTAATTTGGCTAGGGCAAATTGGTCCACAATTCTCACAATGTTTGTTCCAAGATTGAGATGATATATTTTTTATAGAGCAGGTTTGACTTTTTTAATTAATGGGAGGAATAAACAATTCTAGTCTTTAAGTTGTAATGTAGGCTCCGTAAGTGAAGGGGTTTCTTGTGATGAGGTGCCTCTTTTGTTGGAATTTCTATGTTTAATCCGTTAGAAATTATTCCTGTACTATCTGATTTATTTCTTCCTACCTGTTCAATTACTTAACAAGTTATTTACCATGTAATCACTAAAAATAAATACAAGTACAATATCAACATCTATAGATCATCAACTGAAAGCGAACAAGCACACAAGTGACATCATTATTTTTGAACTAATGTCCTCAGAAAAACCCAATGCGGGAAAACTGGTGCAGCTATTTAGAGGGTTTTATTATTATGCAGTTTTCAAAATACAACCAGGGTGCCAAAAATGGCTCACCCAACAGAGAATGCCCATGGCAGTAGTACCTCTCACTCGGAGACAGATATTTCGGCTGATAAATCACCGGATGAATGATCCCACAGCAATAATTGCAGCATTTGCTACTCTACGTCACTCTAATAGGGACTGTGTCACCCTATCCAGCTCACCAGCTCCCGGTCTGTCCCACGAAATCCTCCTAGCGCTGCCTCTAGGCCTTGTGTCAACTCTGCTAGCCTCTGTGTCAGCTTCTAGAGCTCTGCGTCAGCGCCTAGACCCTCTGCGTCAAACATACAACGTCTCTGGTTCTGCGCAGCACCTAGCTGCCTTTGCGAAGCCTCCAGCTACCTCTACGTCAACCTCGCTGGGCTCTGCGCTGCCTCTTTGGCACCAACTCTACCACTTTGCTATGTATTCACTGCCCCTCAACTACAACTCAAATAACTCATTCGATTTCCTCATCAAACCTTGCCCCAGAAAATCGAATTTTTTATCTCTTGGTGTGTTCTCCAACTGAGCCTCAAGCCTCCTCTTATACTTTTCTCGTTGGTCCATCAACGGCCAAGATTAAATCTCTAATCAACGGCTAAGATTAGACTTGGCTTCATCCATGACTTTTGGACCCTTCTAACCCAGTTCTATAATAATACCCATTAATATTTTATTTTTCTTAAGTTTAGACTTAGGAACTCCATTAAAAATATTAATTATTTTAATATCTCCTAAACCGGTTAGAATCTACCCAAACCATTTCTGGGTCTTGGAGATCTCATGTGTTTTAGCCTCTCCACCAATTTCCATGGCTAGAGCACATCTGATGCTACCCCAAATCAACATCTTTATGGGTCTCCACTCAACATTAGTTCTATATAAATGGACAAGCATGTGGGGAGACAAATCATCAACATAGCAAGCTCATTGAATCTTTTCTAGTAGAGGTGAAATTCAGCCAAGGAGAAATATGTTTGTCAAGGATCAACTTTC
Source organism: Pinus tabuliformis (assembly GCA_031772625.1). Taxonomy (NCBI): domain Eukaryota; kingdom Viridiplantae; phylum Streptophyta; class Pinopsida; order Pinales; family Pinaceae; genus Pinus; species Pinus tabuliformis. The sequence goes on along the minus strand of CM062813.1, from coordinate 427,221,727 downwards.
ATATGTCCTCAACATACTATCTCTCTCTTGGAGGTTGTATGTGTGAGGAGGACAAGTTTAACCACCATTTTAGTCGTAGCCGCATGTGTGAATTGTTGACCGTAGTTTACCAAGTTTGACCGTGGTTGTTTGATCAAGTTTGACCACAAGACCACACATGCGAGTTGACCTCAAGGTTGCATGTGCAGGTTGACCGCAAACAATTTGACCACAAGGCTAAGCTTGAGACTTCTAATATTTTACTGGTCTAACCAATGTTGACTAGCAGCAGTTTGACAAGGTTTGACTAGTGATTTAACTTCAAAATTTGACTAAGATATCTAAACAAATTTCTGATTTGTAAACCTTACTAAAAAGACAATTTCTCCTCAAGAAAAGATTGTTGGGTTCTCTCCCAAGGTTAGGTTTCCCATGGCAAACAAAATTGCATCTACTGTGCATGGTTGTCTTTCTATTATCTTTAATGTTTTTGGTGCATTTACTGTTGAGATTTTCTATGTGTAATAATTCAATGATATCAATGACTTGAGAAATACTGTTTGAAAATCATTAGGAAGTAATTATCAGATCATAAAATTGTATTCTACTGCGCATGCTATATAATTTCGACATGGGATCAAACCTTTGTTGAAGCTTGGCCATTGATTTCAGCCTTAGATTTCAGTAGGTAGTGCAGAATTCAGATCTCTTATCAAGATGTTGCCCAGTCTCAGACTAGAAGACAAATTGGATTGTGCTACAAATTTCAGATCTTGGAAGACGGAGATATTCCTTCTCTTGGATGAAAATGAGAATGAGAATTATGTAAAAGAAAATGTCTCAAAACTACAAGATGTTGAGGAGAAAGCCAAGTATAAGAAGGATTAAGCAAAGGCTAAGAGGATCTTGATAGATTCCATAAAGGACCATTTGATCCCACACATTGTTGAGTTGAAGATTGCCAAAGAAATGTATGATTCCCTGGTGGGATACTTCGAGAGTAAGAACATTAACAGGAAATTAGCCTTAAGGCATTAGCGTTGTAGTATCATGATGTCCAAATCAGATTCAATTGCCACTAATGTCATGAGAGTCTCCTAGATAAGATATCAACTTAGAGAAATTGGAGATAAAATTGATGATACGGAACTTGTCATAGTCACTCTTAATGGATCTCCCCCTTCCTGGGATCCATTATACAGGGTATTTGTGCATCAGCTAAGTTGCACTATCTTGATCAATTATGGACTAATTGTGTCCAAGAGGCCAAACTGTTGTCCAAGAATAGCTTGCAGAGACCTTGGGACGACAAAACCCATGCATTTGCACCTCATGCAAGGAAGAAAAGGAAGAAGAAATGTTGATAAGAAAAATACAAATGGAAGATCAGCGCCAGTTCAGGATTAGAAGAAGGATCTTTCGAAGATCAGATGCTTCAAGAGTCATACATTTGGTCACTATGCCTTCGAGTGCCCTCAGAAGAAAAGGAAGGGAAAGCAGCATGCATCAACAGCCTATGTTGATGAAGATGATGAGCATCTACCACAGAAGAAAACAAAGGAATCTAAACTTGATGACATTGCAGATGGACTTCAAAAGGAATATCTCTTTGTCTCCTCTCTTATAGGCACTATGACAGACAGTATTGATATATGGTTGGTAGACAGTGGTGCTTCTAGGCACATGACTGATTCACAAGATGAGGAGGTAGCCTTCATGAGGTCTAGAGAGTCTCATATGGAGATTGATAGTGAGGAGCAAGAGATGCTAAAGGATGTGGGTACAGATCCCTTTAGTCCTGTTGCTCATCTTTTAGACTATCAAGAGGAGTCAGTAGAGCCCGCAGAGCTAGTGGACCTGCCTAGAGATGTTGCAGTGACCAAGAAGAGGTCGTCATAGCTTCGTGACACTTTATAGGATGCAAAGAGACATGCAACTCCCAGTCGTACTTTCAGGGAGAGCCAAATTTTTAATTTTCACGATTTTTTGCTGATTTTATGATTTTATCGTGATTTTTTCACAATTTTTTGGCGATATTTACGATTTTTGGTGATTTTTATGATTTTATCGTTTATTTTTTCAAAACGAAAAAATCGTTGATAACATCAGCCAATTAAATCACCATGCAAAAAAATCACAATTTTTTCTAATCGTCATTTTCACAACACTAGCAAAAACAATAAAGATCATAGAGAGACAACCATGCACAGTGGACATAATTCTTTACCTTCAGAAACCCAAACATGGGAAAAAACCTAACAATCTTTTCTTGAGGAGAAATTGTCTTTTCCGCAAGGTTTACAAATCAAAAAATTGTCTAAAAATTTGACCCAATTTCCAAGTTAAATCACCAGTCAAACTATTATTAGTCGACACTGGTAAAACCAATAAAAACTTAGAAGCCAATCTTAGTCAATGGCCTATAGCCAGAATTGGCCTGCAATCAACCCACATGTGCGACAATGCAGTAAACCCACATGTGTGGCCCATCAGTGAATTGTCTGTGGTCAAACTCAGTCAAACAACCATGGTCAAACTTGGTCAAATGTGATCAATTATTCACACGTGTGGTTACGGTCAAAGTGTTGGTCAAACTCATCCTTCTCACACGTGTAGCCTCCAAGAGAGAGAGTAATGATGATGGAAGATGAATGGTGATCCTACAAAGAGTTCACACGAAGGCTCATAGTGAGATTTGACTAGGAGGACACCAGACCCCCTCAAAGGGAGAGGATAGGATAGTCAGAGGATGAGACCAAGAGGAATTTTTGCTTCACAGGTCAAGAGCCATGAACCCCAGGGCATAGGTACACCAAGGGCATGGCCAACTAAATGGTGGGACTTCCTGAGAGCGAGTCCAAGGAGGAGGTTGAGCATGAAACAAATAAAACCTGTGGTGGTAAGGAGGGCTTAAATCTGCCTAGTGTGACTCAGGAGTCACCACCATTGGAGAGCCTAGTGATAGCGCAGGTTGAGATAGTGGCGGAAAGAGTGGAGCACATGCCCATAGGGCCATCCATTGATGAGGTGTCAGTAGGCACAGAGACACCCAAAGCCATGCCAGAGTTTCCAGAGAACAGCTCCCTACTATTGAATGGTAATGATGTTTTGCATGATGGGTTGTTTATGGAGAAGCAGTTGGAGTCTCAGGTTGAGCCAATGATTAAGGAGGATGCACAACCATCATTTGGCATAGCTATTTATGAGGAGCAGCAAAGAGAGCACATGTTGGGACTTCAACATAGATCACTTCAGACACATGTTGACGGGGCTTTCAGCATTACTAGCCCACCTCTATACATTGTGATTGGACAGAGAAAGACGAAGTTATCTAGACAGACCATAGGGGATGACCAAGTTAGCAGCATTGAGCGCAGGATCAGCATGGATAGCTTGTTCCATACACGAGATTGTGCATTCAATCCCTCCCTTGGGATAGCATGGCGAGAGGTATTGAGTTGGTACCGAGTGGAGCGGGCTAGGTGTCTGGATATATTCATGGCCAAGGGCATAGTTCAACAAGGGTCATAGCTTACCAGAGGAGCTCAAGGGCCAGACTGTTGTTGGGATCCAGGTGGGATTCCCATCACATAAAGGAGTCAATCGGGGTTGGTAGCATTAGTTTTTGTAGCATTGGAGGTGTTCTAGTCTCGAAAATTTGTGGAGAGTCTAAAACACAGGAGTTCTCCATAACCCATAAATTGTTTATGGAAATCCCACCTAGAAGTGTCTCAATTAGATTATTAGTTTATTTTTAAAGATTTCCTAAGTCTAAACTTAGGAAAAGGGCGTAATTAATCAATATTAATTGAGAAAGGTGTGAAACATATAGAAACTCACACTTATAGAGACAGATATGATCTTAGCCAACGAATAAGATTTAATCTTGGTCGTCGAAGGTCTAACACAAGATTATAAGAAGTCGATGGGTAGATGGAGAACGCACACTTGAAATCGATTTTCCTTGGGCAACTCATTTTTCCATAGAGCAGCAATAGTTGTCGGAAGGTTCGAGCTAGAGAAGGGAAGCAGAGACAGAGAGGGGCAAAGACAGTGAAACAAGAGAAATTCTTCCATATCTGGAGAGTCAGCAACAGAAGGGTCGTATTTCCCAGAGAAGTTACACAGAGGCAGCGCAAATAGCTTAAGAGGAAGATCGATTTTGTTGAAGGGAAATGAAATTCAGATGTTATTGGTATGGAAAATCTCCAAAAGGCCAAGCAAAATTCTCCCAAAGGAAAAGTCATCCAGGACGTCATTTTTCTTGCAATTTTGGGCTTAGCGAGTTGGGTTATGCGCAAGCATTGCGCAGAGGCTCACGGAGAGGTAAAATGACTAGCTAGTTTGGTCAGTTTTTGGCGCAGGATCAGGCATGGTGTTGAGGTATTTACCAAACAAATATTTCTGCTAGTTTATTTTGTTGATTGGATTGCCAGTTGGGCATCTATATATTGTACTCAAAATCTCACTATTGCTTAATAATAAAATACCCTCGGCTACTACATCGGTTTTCCCAAGATGGGCTTTTCCAAGAACTTTTGTCCAAAAATAAGTGTCATATCTTTATGTGTGTGCATATTTCTCAGTTTCTAGTGCTTTTATCTTCCGCAAAATTTATTTGTAAAAATTGCAATGTGATTATTTTGTTGTTGTCGTAGCAATACAATGTTAAACTAATTTACAGTTAGAAGAAATAATTCCAGTTGTTGCAATAGGATTTCAGTGGTGAAATTTTCACAGGTAGTAGTTGTGTGGTGGGTCCAGTGACTGAGCGCACACACTTTTAGATGTCCATCAAATTCTCGAACAGTACTAGTGACAGGTTGGATTGACGAAGCAGCTGACAAACCTCATGAGATGACTTGGCATATTGATTTTGCACAGGGCTGCAGGATGATGAGCATACTCTGGTGGGAGCTAGTAGGAGGCGGTGACATCGGCAGGCCACCAGAAAGGGCATTCCATGGAGATGGTGCTCTCTCATTAGTATGTTGGACATGGGAGCTACTGAGGATAGGCATAGTAGTGTCATTCTCATTAGCATGTGAGTTAAGTCGCTCAGGTCTACCAAGGCAGATCACGAGGGGTAGCTCACATTAGGGTAGGTTCACTAGCAGAGTGTTGAATGCATTGACGCACATGGGATGGTTGATGATGCAGGGTGGTACGATAGTGGACATTGGTTTCTAGTGGTGCACCGAGTTGTGCCACAAAGTCGGTGTTATGCAGAGGAGTGCATGCCTACGTGCAACAGTGATATTGTCACGCAATAGGTTGTTACAGTATTTCCAATGGAGAGATGTCCTAATGATGACATCAAGAACACCATTAGATTTGGCACACCCAGGTTTGGAGTGCGAGATGATCATAGGGTCGATTGTGGACTTCCATACAAGTCCTTCGATAATACCCATCGGAGTCCACTCTCCATCATTGCGCATTAACACAGGGTACTTGGGTATTGTCTCTTGATGCTCTTATCACAGGCAACAAGACCGGAGAGGTTCATCTAATCTGGCTGGACAAGACACAATCAATTAGGAGGGAGGCTTTCCAGCTGTGGCATATGGTCAGTGCACAAGTTGGCAAGTACAAACTTGGGGATGGTTCGATCTTCTACAAAGGTAGCATGTGCTCCACACTGCAACCCACACTTAGGGATATGCAGGACCTATTTTGGGCGAGACACTCTAAGGTGTCTCACGGGCATATACAGCACTTGGTGGACCTTTCTTGCAGTCGGATGTTTAGACTCTAGGCAGTATTGGGGAGCACCTTCAGGAGGCAGGATAGCAGAACCCATTGTGTGGTATGGCAAGCGCAAGGCAATTTTGCACACACTAGATTGATTTGTGATGTATGGAGTCCATATACTAATTGCATGTAGGAACCTGAGATGTAGTATTGGTTGGTGCTAGCAATTGTCAGGACTATGCCACAGTCGATCTGACTATGGGATCCAGGGATTCGGTTGGTTGATTGGTCACTCCATTTCGTGATGAGCGGGATAAGGGAAGAGAGTGAACCAACTCACTCTTGGCTTGTCATGTAGGGGAGCATTGAGGCCTTCGTCACATGCAAACATCGGTTTTCCTTGTTGTTGCTCTAGATCAGGGTTAGTGTGGGATGGGTAGGCCTTGACATCGTGGAGATGCCTGAGCCAGATGTGTTGGGACTCTATAGACATTTTGCCATCAAGGTCCAGGAGAGGGGGATACAGCTTGCGCACGATGGGCAGACAGCGATGATCAGAGTGGCCCAGCAACAGCATGGTGACACAGTTTTGAGACTAGCATGGGATTCAGGCATCACAGAACTTGGCAATTCAACTACCCTTAGGGATGAGTTGGTTTCTACTGGGGAATATCATGCAAATTGTCCATTGGGCTTTAGTGGTAGGCTAATGACATGGGGGACTTCACTAGTGTCATGTCCCCAATTGATAATTTTTCAAAGGAAATCCTCAATTTTGCAATTTTGGGGATTAATACAATATTTGATAAATAAAACTTAGGAAAAATAAGTTGTGGAGGCTCAAATTGAATTTTGATAAGAAATAAAGGTTAAAACTTAGGAGAAAAGGGGAAATTAAATAATGATAAGTTGTGGGGGTCACTTAAGAGGGGAAATCAAACTCCCTAGGAGAAATCGAAACACATGAAAGAGGGTTAAGAAAGGGGGTCGAATTGGTGGAGCCCACAAGGAAGGTTGAGCAGCAATTATAAAAAGAAGGGAAGAGCTTCACTTTGGCATCATCTTAGCATTTCTTTTTCAGAATTGGAGAGTTTGCTTGAGCCACTTACACAAGTCAACCAATGTGGATTTCGAGACAAAAATTCTAGCTCTTCTTCATGGGACTTCGCGTGCCACTCAAGGAGTGATATTGTGGGGATATTTCAGTATCTTGTGTGGGATTTTTCCAGTATTTACTTCAGCTTGTGCGAGTTTTTTAGGCTACAGTGGAGGATTTCGCTGGGGTTTGAGGAGCTAGCATTTGTTGTCTTCCGGGCTAGCTATTTTGTGGATATTTTCCTTGGAGGAGGGCAAGTTGATTTCGGAAAATTTCCAAGCTGGAAGTGTTGGAGTTTCGTGAGCCAATTTTCTTCCTCTTTGGGCATATGTTGGAGTTTAATGGTTATTTTCTGTGCAAGGGTTGAGCAGCATTGTTGTACTAGATATTGGAGCTAATTTTTGGCCCAGAGTTTGAGGAAGGAACTTCGTTGGGTTTTGGAGGAGTTTCTCTTTGGGAAAATTATGCATTTTGCTATAGATTGATTTTGGTAGCTCACTGGTAGACTGAGAGGAGCTACATGCAGTTTATGGGGCTTCAATGACCGGTGGATTCACCTTGATAGTTTTACAGTGTTCCATGGGGACGCGTCCCCCGGGGTCGGGTGCGAGCACCCCTCGCACCCCACGCACCTGGGACGGGGGGGCTTCTAGGGAAATGTTTTCCCACGTCCCCCATTTGGGGAGACACAGCGAGACACAAGGGGGGACATTTCCCCAATGTGGAGGACACAACACCCCAAAAGGGGGACACCTGAGCATCCCCCCTCAAAATGGGCTATGCGTCCTCCCTTAAGTTTGCTTGTAAACAATGATTTATCACAGAGAAAACCTACTATTTGACCATATTTCCCTAATAATGCTATGCAATTCATGGTAATGTTAAATTCTTAAAGTAAAAGTGACATTCTCCTTTATCTTTCATTTTCATCCTTTTACTTGAATCTTTAACATTACCATGAAATGAATCAGGATGTTTGAGAGTGGTTCCGACCTCATTGGATTTCATATGGAGAAAGTAAAATTTTAGATCTCACTCAAAATCCAGGAGACTTAACAGTTTTTCATTAATTGAGGATTCGATGGATTGCAGTGTTTCCATTGCATTTGTCATGTACAAGGGTATGGAATTAGTATTTAATCAAGAGCACCAAGCCCTCTGTGTATTTTAGAGTGACTTTTAGACTCATCACTCCATTGTTTTTGAGTTTTAACTATATCAATTTACTATTCTAGAATTTAGATTTCAGTATCTATTATAGTCTATTTTTCTTAATACTAATTAGATTCTAGAATGATGAATGAAGAATTTAAATTTTAAATCAATTTAGAATCTAGAATGATGAATTTAATTTTTAAATCAATGTAGATTCTAGAATGGTGAATAATGAATAACAAATATGGATAAGAGTATTTCATTATTTAATCTCATGGTCTATGGATGAATCATGTATGTATTAGTAAGGATGATGAGTATGGATCAATGTAATTCAAATATGTATGTATTATTGTATTTATGTTTTCATTAGAGAATATAAATTTGATATATATCTATATATATTAGAAAGGAAAAAAATTATATACCCCGACGTCCCCCATTCCCCCTAAATTTCCCTAAAATTTGAGGGTACTACGACACATCCCCTTTGTGCATCTCCCCGAACCCACATCTCCCCGTCCCGAAGTCTTGGTGGAACATTGGATTTTTAAGGGTTTTGTTGGATTAGATGTGAGGAGACTTCTCCTAATTATTTAAATTTTTTGGAGAATTATTGAGGAATCATTTCAGTGTTTGCCTCCAGCAGCAGCAACAACAATTTTTTGGGCAGTGCGTTTGGATTGGTTGGACCTATTACAGTTGGATTTTGCATGGATATTCACCTGCATATTGCATGCTCGTAGTATGTTAAATTATGGTATGTTCTATGCTTAGAGAAGTTTACTTCAAATCTTATTATTAGCCACTGTTTAGCAATCACATAAACATAAACTAAAGTGTAAATAGAACATTAAAAGATCAACAGAAAACAAGCCAAGACAAGAGACACCAGAATGTGGCAGCTAACCAGGGACAAACCCCAATGCGGGGAAACCCTTTGATCAATTCTTCTTTAATCTTCAATAGTTCAGCAAAGAGAGAAATAGTACAATATATCAGATCTGTAATTTTTATGACAGCCGTAAAATATGCCCTAACCAGCACTTGCAAAGTGGATCAAATGATTCACAAATAATCTAGGATCAGCCTTATTCAACCCAGCCTTCAACGGAGATGAAAGACAGCCAGAAACAACTCAAGAAAAATGGTCAAATATCGTCAACGTTCAGGCAGCCCTAACCAGATTTACGCTGGTCACTTCGTGGTTAGTTCAGCCCTCCGAACAGCTGATCTGAGTTGCGGCTTGCTTGAGGGAGACTCCCCACAAAAGGCTGCAGTCAAAGGAGGCTTCACGCTGGTCTATGCTGCCCTAGCTGCACCCTAAACAAACTTGTGTCCCTTCCTTTTGCTGCATCCTCCTCTTATGGCTGCGTCCTTCTTCTTTCCCTAGTTGCTCCTTTGTTAACCCAAACAAGAAAGGAGAGTGAGAGAGAAAAAGAGATGATGAGATGAGATGAGATAATGACTCAACCTCTCCTCTATTTATATGCAATGCTGGGCATGTGTGCCACACACTTAACTACTGGCCGACCTTGACAATTTGTCAAGAAATTAGAAATAAATTCATATCTCCATAAATACTTGTCAGAATCGAATGATCTTTAGATCAATCCTACACCTCTCGATGAGAGGAATCTAGGAAAAGTATCAACTGCCATAAATAAGGTGACCCACATGGAGTTTGGACCTAGTTTCCAATTTTAACACAGTAGCAAGCCTAGGTTCTATCATTCTACTCTATTGAACTCAACTCCAGAGAAATTTTAATTAAGTTGCTTAGATTTGTTGTTGCTATTCTATGGTTTATTGATCTATTCCTACTTGTGTAAAATTTGTGTTTGCATGATTGTATTTTCTTGTTATAGCTTAGTTCATGTTTTTTATATTCATTGTATTTCCTAATTTTGGATATTACAGTGGTATCAGAGCATGTTCTTGGCCAACTGTGGGAACAAGAGCAGTTGACGTCTAGACCCTTGTTGATTTAGTTAACAATGGTGTGTTATATGCTTAGCACAATTACTTTAATGTTCATTTAGTAGCCCAATGACAATTTCCAATTTAGATTTCCAATACCAATCACATTAATTATAAATCCCATTGACAATAATTGTATATAGAACATAAAATAAAATGCAAAAGACAAGACAAGACAATAGGACACCAAATTTGGTAGATGTCAGGGAAAAACCCCAATGTGCGGGAAACCCTTTGATTAGTTCTTCTTATTATTATATCAAATGTTCAGCAAAGAGAGAGAGTACAAAAATTCAAAGTTGACTTGCCAAATCAAAGTCATAACAACCCAGTTAAATCTGCAGTCAAATTCAGCCCTAACCAGAAAATCAAAGATGGTCAACACAATAACAAAACTCCCGCTTTGAAGCTTGGTCAAAGGCAATCAAACTCAGCCTCTAGCAGTGGTCAAAGTCAACCCAAAACAGTGATCAAATCTATGGTCAGACTTGGTCAACCTGAAGTTATCCCTACAGTCAATGCAGGAGAAATAGTCCAAACAATCTCGGTTTTTGTGCTAATCAATGCAGCCTAGTTAAACGGAGTCAATCCCTCCAAAATCATAGTCAAACTTGGTAAAATAGTCCATGGTCAGTGAGAAAACCCTTCAACCCCACAACGTGTGGTTGGTGGCAAGGAACTAAGAGAAGGGGTTGTCACACTAAATCCCTTCTCTCTCCGTTTAAGCTATCTCCTAATTTAGTTATGGGGGTGGTCCCTAAATGGAAAATTAAGTTAAAAGAAATGTGAGTTTCTAGGAGAGATGTTAAAGTGAAAGTGGATTACTTTTAAGAATTAAGAGCAAAATATGATATGAGCAATAAAAATCATTATCATGATAAAACCATAAAACCAGTGCCTTAAGATAAATTTCTCAATAGGAATGAAAGATACATTTGTTCAAAACAAATGTAGAATGCTTCCAAAAATGAAAGCAAAGCAATCCTGGAGTGGAAACAAAAATGTTCGCACAATAATCAATACAAAATAGAAAATGCTTTAAAAATATAATCTATGCCTAAATCAAAGCATACAGAGATATCTTGCAAAAGGAAAAGCAATTATTGTTCTACTTGCAAAAGAAAAATGAAACAATGCTTGCCAACATAAAATATTCAATAATGACAAGTAGAATGGACAATTGCAAGTAAAATCATAAGATGTATTAGCATGAGATGCACTTATACTAAAATTTGAATGCAATTAGTCTTAGTTATTTTTAATCTAAATGTCTAATCTAAGTGAGAAGTCCTCATCTTGATCTCTTACCAAAGGGTAAAAATTGGGATGACTGTAAGAAAGAAGGGATGAGGGCACAGAGGTGTCATTAACGATACCTATCCTCTGAGTTTTACGAGCCAACCCATGCCTTCATTCTTACAAGGGGACAAGCCACCTTCATAACTGCAAGGTCACAATGCTTTTACCTTACTTCGTACCTGATGGGAGAACTTTCCAAGAAAACCTTTTTCCCTATACTTTCTATCAACCAAGCTTATGCTTGGAGGTTATTTTTAGTGAGGCTTGGAAGTCTTCCTATACTAAAATACCTAGATGAGAGTACATATGGTGTTAGTTCTCCAATTAAAATATATTTACATGCAAATGCTTCATAAATGGAAAATGAGATAGCTTGTAAAACTTAGAGAATTTAGCATGTAAATGAACTCATATGTGCTTGCATGGAAAACAAGCAAATGAGGTAGATTGTTTTAAAGCTACGATTGTTCCAATAGAAATGTTTCAAAAGTTACCAGTGTATAATTAAAAAAGTGAAGCATGTACTTGAAAGAATAATCAAAACTTGCCACCATGTTGAATGCTTGCACGTAAGAAAAAATTTTACTCAAAATTTATTGGTTGAGACTTATGTATGTGAGAGATTTACAATTAGGAAAAACTTGTATGTGGATTGAAATGAGTTAATTCTTATGCAAGAAATTAAGTGTTTAGAAGTTGAGAAAACTAGAAGCAAAAAAACAATCGAACCATAAGAATTCCTCCTCAAATGAGGAAGGGAGATGCCATGGGAAAAATCCCAAGCTTGCTCAAAACAGAAATTTTATTTTATTAGAAAATGGGGCCCTCTTATAGAAATGAGAGGTTTGGAAAGAGCTTACAATATGCACTTTAAACTTACTCTTTCCCAAAGTTATAAGTGTAAGATTTTAAAGATTTATTTGTGAGATGCTACAAAGTAAAGGCATAAACCCTTGAGGTGAAAAATGTGTAACTAGGCTCAGTCTTCATAAGTGTGAAATATATTCTTGTAAATGTAAAATGAAAAGAAGTTATTATTATTATTGAAGTATGGGTTTCATGCTCAAGTTCTTTTATGTTATAGGTCAAGCACCCATTGAGTGCTTCTAGGGTTTTTCGTAGGTATAAGAGTCATTGTCATATATTGAAGACCCTATGGGCACATTGTAAATTGTAAAGAAAAATTTATTGTCTTTAAACTGTCAAAATACCTCCAAGATCAAGTTGGCCTAATGAGCTATCAAGTCAGCCTACATGAAGAACCACGTCCACCCTTGAAGAATCCTATATATAAAGGAACTCATCCCCCACTTAGATCACTCACTCACTCATCTCTCATGCGAAGAAGCAAAAGAAGAAGTCGAAGAAGGAAGTGCGAAGAAGAGGAAGTCGAAGAAGCCGAAGTGTTTCCAGGCCTTATCTATCTCTCTTGGGAAGATCAAAGTTAGGGTTTATGCGTTGGGATCTCTTGTGCTTCGATTTTGGAAGCAGAAGAGAAGGGAAGGCAAGCAAAGGTCTCTTAGGGCATCTTAGTAGCCCTAAGACTCAAGACAAGGCAAGCGAAGTCAAGAGTAAACCTATTAGAGGGAGATCGAAGTCTCCTAGAGAAATAGCAGCAACTGATGGGGAGCAGAATTTTGGATCTACTGGGAGGTCGAAGATATTGCAGCAGGAGCTCGTGGTAGACTTGAACTTGGAGGGTATTTGTCTGAGTCATGGTATTTGTCAATTGAAAGATCTAAGCAAAGAAGAGATTTACAGGTTTCCACATCAAGGGGAGGGGTTTTGGCCTTGGCTTGCAACTTACATACTATGTCATTGTTCTTACTGTTTTGGTAGTTATTTGATGCATTGCACATTGGAATAATAACAAACAAAGCTAATAAGAAAAAGATAACACAAATAGTTATCAAGTTAAGAGAATTAACATATTCATTGCCCTATTGAATTTTCAACATCTTTGACCAGGCACATAGATTCTATATGCCTTTGAATTTTCACTATAGCCCAAAAATGTACCTTTCTTCCTAGATGCTTCCAACTTGTTTCTTTTCTCTTTAGGCACATGAAAATACATGGGACAACCAAATATTCTAAAATGAGAAACATCAGGTTTCTTACCAGTGAAGACCTCCCCAGGGGTCTTCAAATCCAAAGCTTGATGTGGGCTCCTATTTACAACATACACGGCAGTGTTGGCAGCGTCTCCCCATAAGAACTTTGGTAGGCCTTGATTATGGAGCTTGGCACGGGTGGCTTCCATGATTGTTCGATTCTTCCTTTCAAAACCTCCATTTTGCTCGGGAGTGTATGGAATGGTTGTCTTCCTCTTAATGACAACCTCTCTGCAAAAGTCATTGAATTCATTTGATTCATATTAATTCCATTGTCGATCCTCAATATTTCAATCTTCTTCACTATTTGATTTTCCACCAAGGCTTTAAAAGAATGAAACCATTTGAACACTTCATCCTTCTTCTTCAAGAAATAGATCCATGTTTTAAGAAAGAATTCATCCACAAAAATTGAATAGTATAAGTATCCTCCCAACATTGTTACGGACAACATACCAAATAGGTCAGAATGGACCAATTGAAGAATATCGGTAATTTGGTTTTCACAAGAAGGGAATGATCCCCTTGCAAGTTTCCAAGTTGCACAACCTTGAAAAACTCCTTCATGATTAATGTTGAACTCGAGCATACCTATGACCATCTTCCTTACCCCAGATAAGGCTTTGTAATGAAGGTCAGCAAATCTCTGGTCCCATAATTTATATTGAAAAGAAGTAACGCAAGTCAAGGCTCCCAAAGGAATTCCTCCAACTTGATAGAGACCATCAACCTAAAACCAAGTGTGAATGCATCTTTAGGGTTTCTTTGCCAAATACATAACTTTCCTTCAATGAATGCTACCTTAAAGCCTTTAACTTCTATCACAGAAATAGACACCAGGTTATTTTTCAAATTGGGCACATACAACACTTCTTGTAGATGAATGGTTTGACCTTGATTCAAGTGAAGAGTCGCAGTACCTATCCCTTTCACGGGGTAGGTACCATTATCTCCAAGTATGATCTCCAAATTAGTCTTATTTTCAATCAAATTTGAGAGGGCCTTGTTGACCATTGGAAAACAGCATAATCACAGAAATTTTTCTCCTCCTACTTCAGAATTAAATTTTGACTTGGGCAATTGGGTTAATAATGCAAAAGTGTCTATCCCAGTGACAGAACTTTTAAAGATACCATCTCAAAGGGCAAAGTTACTAAGTGCCATTGAGGTTACTCAAAGGGAAGAAAAGCCTAATGATGAACCAAAAGATGAAGAAATTATATTGAAAAGTATGAATTGTTATGTGGGGAATCAAGATCATCTACCATTTTATGTTTCTTTGATAGTGAATGATTGTCTTTTACACAACTGCATGGTTGATTCATGGGTTTCATCAAATGTCATGACCAAGAAAGTCATGGAGCAACTGAATTTAAAGGTATTTAGGCCCTATCACAACATACGTTCAATGGATTCTAAAAGAATTGAAATGTTTGGGATAATTAAAGATTTACAGGTCTTCCTAGTTGCATACCCGAACAGAATAATGATGATGGATATTGTTGTAATAGATGTACCTGATGCATGGGGAATGCTCCTATCAAGAAAATGGGCATCGAATTTAGGTGCTAGCCTTCAAATGAGTTATCATATGCCACCATCCCCATGCCTAATAATACCTTTGGCATGCTCAATCGGGAGCACTGTTTTAAGAATCCGCATGCTCAGAACCGACTCAGCCGAGTTGGTCCAAGTTAAGCCCTCACCTGGTCGACTTCGCCATCGAACTGGTTCAGTCGGCCTGGTTATTACCGAGCTGACCGAGTTGTCTAACAACTCAGTCGGCTCGGTAATCACCCGGCCGACTCGGACTCTGCGTCTCAGTGACAGTGGCCCGAAAACTCAAAAAAACAGCGATCCTTTTTTTTACTTGCTTTTTGGGGACCCCAAACAAATTTCTAATTTGCTTATAGGTTATTTGGAGTCCATTCCCCTCACCTAAACCCTATAAAACCCACCCAACCCCTCTCATTTCCTAAGTGCTCACAGCCATCTCATTGCATTTGAGTGAGAATTTGAGTGAGAGTTTGCGAGGAGTTGTGGAGTTTGTTTTTGGAGCAGCAATGAAGAGTCTTAGGCAAGCATTGTAGCAAGAGTGAGGAGCTTCTTGGGCAACCATTTGGAGCAGCATTGAGGAGTTGGTTTGTTGGAGCAACCTTGAGGAGGTAGTTTGTGCATAGAGGTATTTTTTTTCACTTGTAAAAATCTGTTTTTACTTATTAATTTTTATGTGCAAATCAGGAAATTGAAAAGAGTGTTTTTTTTGAAAGAAATGAACATTGAAGCAATGCTATTTTTTTTGTTTTCATTTTCAGATTTTTTGCTTTCATTTCCAAGTCAAAAAATGGCACCTAGAGTGAAAGATGTTGCTTGGGCATATGTTGAAATGGTTGATAGTCAAATGCATTGCAAATTTTGCCATAGAAAAATTAAGGAAGGTCTTGGAGCCATTAATATTTGGCGAGGATTAGAGGCCAAATTACTCCATGTGAATCAGATGAAATTGGGGAGATTAGGAAGAAATTGTTAGCCAACTTTGAGAAGTTTAAAGAAGAAAAGGCTAGGCAAAAAGAGTTAGAGGCTGAAATTGGGAAGAAGAGGAATATACAAAAAATGCAGGCTACCAACCCCCATTTTGATTTTGAGGGTTCTTCCTCTATCCCTTGTACTGATGCATCCAACCCTTCCGATATGTTCCTCCCTCTTTGGAGTCTATTCAAGAAAAGGGTAAGGGTAAAATGAAAAAGAAGGTTGATATGAATATCAAAAGTTATTTCACTATCACACCCTCCTCTCCATCAGATGCACATGGTCCTCAAGCCAGTAGAACTTTGCAGCCCACTTTATATGACCATTGGAAGAAAGAACTGAGGGAGACTGCTTGTGATTACATATGTAGATGGTGGTATGATGCTGATATCCCCTTCAATGCTTCCCGTTCACCATATTATGAGCCTATATTTGATGCCATATATGCTGCTGGAAAAGGCTTCAAAGGCCCTACTATGCATGAGATAAGGAGTTCTCGTTTGCAGAAGGAAATTGCCTCCATTAATGAGTATTTGAAAGACTTCAAGGACTCATGGGCAAGAACAGGATGTACCATCATGTCAAATAGATGGACTAATCAAAGAAATAGTACCATCATAAACTTTCTTATCTTTTGCCCACAGGGAATCATGTTTCTAAAATCAGTTGATGCCTCTGATAAGGTAAAAGATGGACAATTGTTGTTTCAGCTATTGGATGAGGTTGTTGAGGAGGTGGGGGTGGCTAATGTTGTTCAAGTCGTCACAGATAATTCCTCTAACTATGTTCTTGCTGATAAACTGTTAGAGGAAAAACACAGAACCATCTTTTGGACCCCATGTACTACGCATTGCATAGACCTCATGCTTGAGGATATTGGCAAATTAGATTGGGTCAAAAACATTATAGATCATGCCAAAAGCATAACAAAATTTATCTACAATCATTCATGGATTTTGAGCCTCATGAGGAAACACACAGGGGGGCGGGATATTATTAGGCCTACCATCACTAGATTCGCTACTCATTTTTTGACATTGCAATCTATGCTTTCACAACATAAAAACTTGCAAAAGATATTTTCCAGTGTAGAAAGCAATCAAAGCGAGTGGTCTCAGAAACAGGAAGGCAAGAATTGAAAAAGAAAGTTAATGAAGAAATATTTTGTAGAAAGGCAGCAAAGATTGTGAAGCTTGCTGAGCTACTGGTTAAGGTGTTGCAGTTGATGGATGGGGAAAGATTGGGTAGCAGGTCCACAGGTTTGGAACAACCGAGGAGTTTGAGATTCATGATCGGGAATCTCATGTATACAGCTAGCAGAAAGCCCTATATGACTTGAAGTAAAATACCCCGGGCGTAGTATGAGAGGATTGATAGCTGTCTGATGCAGTTGAGATTCACTAGGAGTGAAACTAATCCAAACCATTGCTCGAAGGTTGTGGATGATAGACCTCTCATACCAGCACCTTCTAAGGATGACCTATTTTTGGCAGGTGCAAACCCTTTCTTTTGCAGAAGTAAGAGGGAGTTGGATTCCAAATATGGAATGGTAAACTGCAAGCCCATGACTACCTCGAGGATCTTAACTTTCAGAAATTATATGGTAGTGATGCTGGACCAAATTTGGGAAATGCCTCTGAGTTTCATCAACTCATTAGTGTTGATGTTCTTGGTGAACTTCTGTACGAACATATGTTTTGCAGTTAGCATGATGAGTTCATATTTGGTTGAGCCTCACTGGATTTGTGCTAGGAATCTTCCGAGATATCTTCAGGGCACAATCTCTCATGGATTGAGATACACTGCCAGAAATGTGAACCTGCATGATTATTAGAATGCTGACAGAGTAGGCAGTGTCGAGGATCTCAAGAGCACTTCTGAGTGTTGATTCTCTTTGGGTTCTACCCAATATCTTGGATGAGTAGGAAGCAGAAGACGGTTGCTTTGAGCACTGCTGAGACTGAATACATAGCTACGAGTATGACCTCGTGTGAAGCTACCTCGTTGCGGGAGCTCTTTAATGAGTTGTTTGTACACATGATGGATACCACCACGATCTTCTGTGTCAACCAGGGCGGGGATTCGATTGTTGAGGAATCCTGTATTCTATGATTGCTCCAACATATAGGCATTAGATACTACCTTATCTAGGATATGGTACATCGATGACCGAGGAGGCTCTATTGCATTGAGACTGATGTACAGGTCACAGACATTTTGTCAAAGCCCCAGGGAAAGGTCAAATTTGTGACTTTCTCGAAAGACTTGAAGTCATTGAGAGACCCTCTTATGAGGGTCCTGAATGATGCATGCATTGAACTCTAGGAGCTCCAGGGGGCTTGGGGCACTACTTGGAGCAACAAGCAACCATAGGGCGACTCACCCTCCCCTAATGGTGCGTTGTGTACAGGGTGAATGGTTCAGCCTTCCCCTCTGATACCCTGTGGCGACTTAGGGACAGAACGAGTGGTTCTCCTGTTGAGGCATCCTACTCATGCAGTCTGGGACTCATGGGAATTACCTCTCATCTGGCCAATGAGCAGGGAAATGCGGTTAGGGACCATAGTAGTACTATCGATGGACGCATCGTTGTATCTATCGTACTCCCTATGCTAGGATGACCTCCATTGATCTAGGATCAATGAAACTGATCTGGGATCAATGAGTGGTTTGAGACACTCTCTTATGATATTGATCTAGGATCAATGAAATAGATCTGGGATCAGTATGAGTGGTTTGAGACACTCTCTTGTGATATTGATCTGGGATCAATGAAACTGATCTGGGATCAGTATGAGTGGTTTCAGACACTCTCTTGTGACATTGATCTAGGATCAATGAAAATGACTTTGGGTCAGTAAGAGTGGTATGACACACCTTCTTCATATGGAACTGAATTCGGATCAGTAGAGAATGGTATGAGACATTCTCGATCAATTCTTCTTCTTCATGGTTCAGCAGTGCAGAACAGAACAGAGCAGAGAAAAGCTCAGCAGAACAAAGCACAGCACAGCACAGCACAGCAGTGTAGGGCACTGATGGCAGAGATAGTAAAGTCTGGCAGATGGATCAATAGATGGAGTTCCCCCTAGTTGAGAGGGAGTGTTAAAATTAGAAACTAGGGCCAAACTTTATGTGGGTCATCTTATTTATGACAGTTGATCTTTTTCTTGGACTCCTCTCACTGAGAGATGTAGGATTCATCTAAAGGTCATCCGATTCCGATAGGTATTCATGGAGATATGAATTTATTCGTGTTATGGGACAATTCGTCAAGGTCAGCCAGCAAATATCTGCCCCCACTTGTGCTCCACGTTTTGGTATAAATACAAGTGCTTTGCAAGTCATTTGTACACACACCTCTCTTGACATTTCTTCTTCTCCACTTCTTTTGGGTTTTAGTGGAAAGAAGAATCTCTAAGGGATAAATGTTGTCCTAGAAGATGCCCTAAATGCAGTCCTAGATGATGCCCTAGCAGCTCTATGGATGACCTAGACCTAGGACGCTGTCATATTGTGAAGAAAACAACCTTAACCTCTACGTTGTCAAGGAAGATAGCCCTCACCTAATACGTTGTCCCAAGGGTGACCCTAACCGCAGTTATGGAGATGCCCTAAATACGCAGCCATGGAAATGAAGGCAGAAACCCTAGTCACAGGTCTACGAAGAAGAGATGCCCTAAACTTAGTTGCTACGTTGCCTAATGAAGATGGCACCTAAACGTTGTCCTAGAACTATTCTACACATGGAATTCCCTTGCTGTCATGAAAGGAAAAGCCCTTATCCTGTACGTAGTCATGAAAGGATTACCATTGTTGTCATGGAAGGATGCTCTCACACATAAACATTGAGATAAAGAAGTTGCACCTTCAGCTATCCTTAACGTTGTTCTAAATAAGGATGCTCTATCTGCTGTTTGGATTGGATCACGGTCATGAATGATAGATCCAAGCCTTATGATGAATGTTGTAACATTATAGACAACATAGTATATGACATCAAATGTATAGTGCAACAATGGTACAGCAATGGGATAGCAAAGGCTACATGGTGCAGCAATGGTGTCACAATGGGACAGTTATGCTACATGGTGTCGTAATGGTACAGTAATGGGATAGCAGCAAGGTATGGCAAGGCAAAGTGGGACAGCAGCTGTGACATGGCAGCAAAGGCACATGGGTCAACAGCAAGCATGGACAGCATGGAAAGCATGGACAGCAAGGAGAACATGGCAACCATGGACAGCATGGATGGCAGTGGCAAGCATGGTTCTGCTAGCACATGAGACATGTATGACAACATGGTTCAACAATGACACATGGGACAGCAATGCAACATAAGGTGCAGCAGTATGATGTGTACAGCATGGTCATGAGGTCCAGCATTGTGACGATGGGTGCAGCACGGTGAGGTGCCGCATGATGACGAGATGCAGCACAATGATAGGTGAAGGAGTCACCTTGGAGAATCAGTTGAAGTAGCATGTCTTCAGCTGATCTCATGTATCATCTTCCTAGAGATGATCTATGCTCTTATCTAGATAAGTCAAAGTGTTGACTTCTGTTATAAATGTATTATCTCTATCTCTCTCTCTCTCTTGAACTATTGAAGAACATATAAGAAGAATTGATCAAGGGTTTCCCCACATTGGGGTTTTTCCCTGCCTAGCGCCACATCTTGTATCCTCTTGCCTTGGCTTGTCTTCTGCGATTTATGTTTATGTTCTATCTGCAGTTTACTTTAACACTGATGTGATTGCTAATCTAGAAAATTTATTGAGCTAACTGTGAAAATTGAAATGAATTGCTCTAAGCATAGAACATACCTAAAATTAAAAAGATGCCATCAAGGACCACTTATTCCCTCATGTGACCGGGATGAGATTTGCCTACCAAATGTGGGAGTCCTTGGTCACATTACACTGGAGTTCCAATGAGAACAAGAAGATGGTGATGAGGCAAAATCCAGGAAACACCAAGATAACCAAAACCAACAGTGTGGCATCATATCTCACCAGGATCTCACAGTTGAAGGATGAGTTCGCTGTCGTGGGAGAGGCTATTCCAAAGAACCAGTTGATCAAGATTGCATTGGATGGATTCACAGACAATGGGATGGATTCATACATGGCATTGTGGCCAGAGAGCACCTTCCGAATTGGAGGAGGATGTGGGACGATTGCATCCAAGAAGAGTGCTAAGGTTGGTAGCAAGAGTGGTTGGGGAGGTGAGGAGGAGAATGTCACCCTTGCAGTGAAGGGCAAGAAGAAGTTCAAGAAGGGGTCTTCTAGTGGAGCAAAGAAGGAGAAGGGGAAGCAGAAGGAGAAGGAGAAGGACATGAGCAAAGTGAAATGTTTTCCTTATGGGAAGATGGGTCACTATGTTGTTCGGTGTCCCAACAAGAAGGCTAAGAAGAAGCAGGGAGATGTAGCTTAAGCAGATGTGGACGATTTCACTTCCAGATTTTACACAGAGTTTGCCTTATCAGCTGAGGTGGATGAGTTTGCCTTGGTAGTGAGTTTATCCACTCATGTTGCATCTTCTCGTGCATGGTTTGTTGACAGTGGAACATCTTGCCATATGACCAAAGTGAGAGAGCACTTCACGAGTCTCTCAGAGGATGATATTGACTTGCAAGTTGTGCTTGGAGATAACTCCAAGGTCAGAGCAGCAGGAGTGGGGACAATATCATTTCAGAGGGATTCTTTACCTCCTTTGAAGGTGACAGATGTTCTTTATGTTCCTACAATATACTGTGAAAATTTCTGAATCTAACAAACCACAAAATCCTACAAAAGAAAACTGATTTACATTACCTACTTGTATTCTTCATTTAACAAGTTATTTTCAGAAATATTCAGAAACTATTAATGTAACTACACTACAGCCTACACCACTATATAGATCAAGTACTGAAAAATAAATGAGACAAATATGCAAGGGACACACTTATTTTTGGACAAAACGTCCCCGGAAAAACCTAATGCGGAAAAACCGGTGCAACAGCTCTGAGGGTTTTCTATTATTAAGCAGAAGTTCTGAATACAAATGTTGGTTTCCCTCCCAGCAAACCAATGATAGAGAAATACAATGGCGGAGAAACTGGTTGGCCTTGGCTATAACTGCCGCCCCTTCGCAATAACTACCTTAGCCAGCGTGGAGCTCTATGAGGCTTTGTGTCAACACTTCTTCCCACTGCATCAGCTTTCCCAGTTGTCCTGGGAGTTTCTGATAGCACCCCTGCCTTTTGCGTGGAAGATAGTGTTTCCTCTGCATTGGCCCTCCTGGCTCTGCGTCAAGGCTGCGTGGGCATAGACTGGCCCAGTGTAAGATCTCTCGGCTACTACACTGCCTCCACAAGCTTATCTCTGCTTCTCTGTCTATATTCCCAAAATATCACTACCCCTCAACTGCAAGATCTCCCTAATCGATTTCCTTTCTGAGAACTTCTCACCTCAGAAAATCGATTTCCTCAATCTCTCTGTGTCTTCTCCAACTAACCCCAAGCCTCCATTTATACAATTCCTATGAGAAATCAACGACCATGATCTAATCTCTAATCAACGGCTAAGATTAAATTAGACTTGATCCTCATCTCTTAGAAGCTTCTCACCCATATTTTCATTAATACCCATTAATATTTTAATTTTCCTAAGTTTAGACTTGGAACTCCATTGAAAATATTAATTATTTTAATAAAATTCAATTCGGGTGGAATTTCTCCAAACGATTTTTGGGTCTTGGAGATCTCATGTGTTCTAGCCCCTCCACAAAATTTTGGAGCTAGAGCACATCCAATGCTAACAAAAACTCAACACTCCCTATTAGCGGGGAATGTGGTCTAGCAATACTTCCCAGTAGAAGTATCACACTGATCCATGACATTGGTCCTCTACATTGATGATGCTCGGCATGCTGCCCACGACACTGCATTGTCATTGTTGCATCTGCACTGCAGCTCCCTCTCAATATGTTGCATCATGCTGCCCATAGCACTACCATTGCTAACTTTTGCAGTGCAACTCACTCGCTGAGAAATAAGCAACTAAAAAGCCACCCAAAAGCTGACATCATGGTCAGTATGGATGCCCCTTGACATTGAAGCTACCTCTGCTGCTAATATGTGTTGACCCTTGATGCCACTACGCCACTGTTATATCTACTCTGTGCCTCCTGCACTGCTTTAGACTTTGAGCACTCTAGCTCTGCCACTGTTGCTCCATCATCACTTGCACCAACTGAATCCCGTCATTCTGCTACTGTCATTAAGGGCTCCCATAGCCGTATGTGATCCAAGAGTTTGGGCACCTCAAGGATCCTACCCTTTTTCATGTAGTCCTCCCAACTACAACTCAATATCGCCCCACCTCTTCTCTAGAGGTGCATGAGCACTCATGGCGCAATTCTCATCATCGTCCTCTTTGTCAGCTTTCACTGGAGCAGCCTTTGAGTCAGACTTCTCTTCCTTACCCTTCTTCCGAGGGCACTGAGTGGTGAAATGACCCAGTTCTCCACATCTAAAGCATCTGACTTTGGATATATCTTTCTTTTTCCTCTTATGCTGCCCTTGCTGTCCCACTGATGCAAGAACTGCATCCTCCTCTTCCTCCTTGGCTCTGATCCCTTTGTTGTTGCTTCCCGCCTTGGTCAACTGTCTAATCTCTTCCTGTCAAAGAGTTGCCCACATCTCCTCCCAACTGGGGAGAGAAGCCCTACCCAAGATGCTTTGGACAAAGGTTTCCCAGTCTTCAATGACTGCATTCAGGCCAGTCTTGACCACGAAGTCAGGATCTGGTGTAGACCCTATGGAATTTAGCTGGTCTTGGATCCCTTGCAACCTGAGAATGAAGGGATCGATTTCTTCTCCCTTCTACATCTAATATTGTCTTAGCTGAATCTCAAGCAACATCTTCCTTTGAACAGAAGTTCCCTCGTACAAAGTGGTCAAGCCCTCCCACATTTCCCTTGTTGTGTCCTTCTCAGCAATATGGGAGATCACATGACCCTTGACCCCGTCCAAGATCATGCACTTCGCTTTTGCTTGAGCCTCCTTGTACTTCTCGGGAGGATCAACATCAACCGGAACAGCAACCGTCTTCAAGCCATAATCCTTGATGCGATTTTTGTCCAAAACTGCCAGGATCCTGGCCTTCCAAATGACAGAGTTGGATGCTCCATCCAACTTCTCCTGATCCCTCAAACCATTAATTGCCATCTCTGCTCAAATGAGTGTTGAACTGGTTCTCTTCTCCCTCTTTCGTTGCTGCCCCAACAAAACTCGGATCTGGATTTCTTTGGCGCTAGAAATCCTCTAAGGAACAAGCTCCCTCTGAAGTTTGATTTCCTTCACGAAAATCCTTCTGCCAACAACTGTCAAACCACCCCTCTCTAATCTCTCTTTGCTTCTACTCAGCACTGGATCTAGATTTCCTGGCAAGAAATCTTCTGAGGAACTAATTCCCACTACTTTGCTTCTACCCCACTAGGTATTGTATTGTTCTACAACCGAAAAACGAGACTCAACAATCCTTGTGCTAGCCAAGCAATCATTTTGTTGCCCTCTGCAGCTACAGTGTCACACAAATAGGTTGACGCAGGCTCTGCGTGAGCCTTCCTTGGTGACTGCGTCACCCATCCTCTGCTCTCTAGGCTAAAAAATTGTGTTGTCTCTTGGGACAGCTATCTTCAACACAGATTCTCCTCCGTCCTGTTGTTGATGGCTTCAATCCTCCTTGATCTGCAATCGCTCTAATACATTGTGAGAATTTATGAACCTAACAAACTAGAAATCCTGCTACAAAAAACTGATTTACATTACCTACTTGTATTCTTCATTTAACGAGTTATTTTCAGAAATATTCAGAAAATGTTAATGTAAATATATTGCAGCCTACACCACTATATTAATCAAGCACTGAAAAATAAATGAGACAAACATGCACAACACACATATTTTTGGACTAAACGTCCCCGGAAAAACCCAATGCGGGAAAACGGTGGAGCAACTCTGAGGGTTTTCTCTTATTACGCAGAAATTTTGAATACAAATGTTGGTTTCCCTCCCAGCAAACCAGTTGACAGAGATATGCAATGGCGGAGAACTTGAGTGAGTTTTTTACCTCACTTCACCCAGCAGAATCTGGCTGATCCGGCAGAAAAACTGGTTGGCCCCGAATACAATTGCGTTGCCCCTTCGCAGTAACTGTCTGGGTGTGTGTGGAGCTCTCTGAGGCTCTGTGTCAACACTTCTACCCACTGCGTCAGCTTTCCCGGTTGTTCGGACAATTTCTGGCAGCTCCCCGGCTTTCTGCATGGAAGTCAGCTCTTCCTCTGCGGTGGCCCTCCTGCCTTTGCGTTAAGGCTATGTGGGCCCAGACTGGCCCAACGTCAGCTCTCTTGGCTATTGCGTTGCCTCCACAAGCTTCTCTTCACCTCTCTGTCTGTATTCTCGAACTATCACTGCCCCTCAGTTGCAAGATCTCCCCAATCAATTTCCTTCCGGAGAAATTCTCACATCAGAAAATCGATTTCTTCAATCTCTCTGCGTGTCTTCTCCAACTAACCCCAAGCCTCCACTTATACTTTTCCTATTGAGAAATCAACGATCGTGATCTAACCTCTAATCAACGGCTAAGATTAAATTAGACTTGATCCTTGGCTCTTAGAAGCTTCTCACCCATATTTTCATTAATACCCATTAATATTTTAATTTTCCTAAGTTTAAACTTAGGAAATCCATTAAAAATATTAATTATTTTAATAAAACACAATCCAGGTGGAATTTCTCCAAACAATTTCTAGGTCTTGGAGATCTCATGTGTTCTAGCCCCTCCACAAAATTTTGGAGCTAGAGCACATCCAATGCTACCCAAAAACGAACATATACATGATGGAAAATTTAACAGTAGATACCATAAATGAACTTGGACAGCAAAATAATTGCAAATAAACACACAACCAACAATTTGATGCGCAAATAAATGCCAATAAAATCACTAAGCCATTTTATTAATCCACTGGAAAGAGTACATCAACATGAAGGGATAGTGGAACCTGAGCTTGCCAAGCTAGAAGAGCAAAGCCCAAAAAAAGATCTTTGACCCAAATGATGAATGACCCTGGCAATGATGTAGATGGCCCGACGAAGGGACTGTTGCAAACTTGCTCTTGCAAAACTTCTCTCTCCAAAACTCAAATGAAGCACCATGAAATTTCTGAGTGAAATCTCCTCGAGTGTTGGGTATTTGTCCAACATCCATTAGCATACCTGAGGGTTTCTGTCTTGAGGCTATAGAAGTTGGGAACTAGGTTCTCCAAACCTCATCAACAGAAAATATCAACAATCTAAGATGTCCCCCAAATGGCCTCCTCCTCCTCTTGTATAAATCTAATGGACCCCTTTAGAACCTCCTATTTTATTATTATTTTAATCATTGAGCACATTTCCCTTTTTACTTCAATTAAAGTAATCTTTTTAATGTGGGAAAATGGTAAATTGACCACCATGTCGCCTCAGGTCAATGAAAATAGCTTCTAACCATCCCATCTTGCAAATCTTCTCGTTCCGGTTCCAAGTTCCAACGAGATATTACACTAAGGAGTTTTGTCAAGTATTCCTCTCAGAATGCCACCTTAATCATAATTAACTAAGCTAGGCCCAATAATAAGCTTGTTTCTCGAAATTTGTCAAAATGCAACGGAATGAAAGGCAAGTTGTGCAGATAATGGAATATGCCAAGCGAATGCCATCGAATCCCACAGAAACTCCTCAAAACCGCATGAAACATCTCCAAAAACCCCTGCGCCCACTGATGAAGTAAACCTACACCTGAACCTGCACCTGTGACATGTCTGCCTCCAACCCTAAAAATCCATCCATAAGGAACACCAAAAAACGGAACATCATGGTTCTGGGGTTGAAGAAGAGCTTGATATTAGTCTCTAGTATGGAGGATAGGGGGTATGAGGTGTTTTTCCAAAAGGGACATGTATTGATATATCCCAGAGGATCCAGTATCGAGTTTGCTCGTATGATTGGAGTCTGTAGTGGGAGACTTTACAAGCTTATGTTTCAGCCTATTAGAGCCTTGGTGGCACAAACCAACAACAGTGAGTTGTGCGAGTTATGGCACAGGAGGATGGACCACTTGCACCATGGAGCTTTCAAGATGTTGAGGGAGATGGTTGCAGGTTTACCGGAGTTCAGCACTGATCATCATGATGCATGATACCATAGTTCACCTTTCTTGAGCAGTGACAACAGAGCTACAGGTATCCTTGACTTGGTACACTCTAATGTTTGTGGTTCTATGTCTCATGACTCATTGATTGGATGTGAGTATCATGTGACTTTCATTAATGACCACTCCAGGAAGATGAGGATTTTCTTTCTGAAGACCAAGGATGAGGTCTTCAAGAGGTTCCAAGAGTTTAAGGCTCTTGTTGAGAACCATACAGGGAGGAAGATAAAGGTGTTGAGATCTGATAATGGGGGCGAGTTATACCTCCACAAAGATGGAGTTTTGTAGGAGTGTGGGCATCAAGAGGGACTTCATAATGCCTTACAAGCCCTAGTAGAATGGGGTAGCAGAGTGGAAAAATAGGGCCATAGTGGGTGCAGCTAGAGCTCTGTTGCATGATCAGTGTTTACCATTCTTCTTGTGGGTTAAGGCGTGTAACACTGCAGTATATTTGAAGAACAGGAGCCCACATAGAGTCTTGGGGAGAAAGACTCCTTAAGAGGTGCTTACCGGCAAGAAGCCAAAAGATGGGGACATCAGGATCTTTGGGTGTCTTACATATTCTCACGTCCCTAAGGAGAAGAGGATGAAGTTGGAACCCACTACAGAGAAGCATATTCTTGTGGGTTACAGTGAGACCAGCAGGGCCTACCATATATTGATTCCCACACTTAATAATGTTGTCCTGACGCAAGATGTGAGATTTGAGGAGGCAAGGACTTTGAGGATGTCTCGACATGTTGCAAGTTGCGAGGCATTGTGGCTTCGCAAGACGTTACTTGGTTTATTTGGTCAGAGGTTGAGACCAACTACGATATTCTGTGATAATTAAAGTTGTATTAAACTCTTTGAGCATCCAGTATTTCATGACCAGTCAAAGCACATAAAGATCAGGTACAACTTCATCAGAGACTGGGTTTAGAGGGGAGTTGTAAAGCTTGAGTATATATCCACTAATGAACAGGTAACAGACATTCTCACCAAGTCATTACCAAAAGGAAAGCATGTATTCTTTAGAGACGGGGTGGCAATAATGAAAAAATCAAGGTCGGGGCACCTCATGCACCACAACTGCTCCCTCCGATACATTATATACCCAAGTGTGTGTTGGAATTTTTGAATCTAACACATCAAAAATTCTTCCTACACCATCTGGTTTATTTCTCCTACTTGTTTAATTATTGAACAAGTTATTTAACCATATACATACTGAAATAAACACAATGCAGTCTCAACCATCTACAAATCAACAACTGAAAGAAATAGACAAACACACAAGCGACACTGTTATTTTGGACAATCGTCCCCGGAAAAATCCAATTTGGGAAAATCGGTGCAGCAGTTCTAAGGGTTTTATTATTATGCAACTTTTATGAGTACAACTGGGTGCCACATTGGCTCACCTTACAGAGAATAATCTAGCAGTAATACCTCTCTTCAGAAGCAGATATTCTGAAAGTTTGCTCCACGAAACCCTCTCCAACACCTCTCTGAGGCACTGCGTCAACCCTCCTGGCCTCTGCACCAACCTGAAACCCTCTGCGTTGGCCCTCTGAGGCTTTCTGCAGCATCTTTGGCCCTACGTGTCACTTTTGCAGCCTCTGCGTCACTCACGCAGGCCCTTTCGCCCTTTGCACAGTCATTGCTGACCTCTGCATGGCTTCCTCTGGCTTTGCGTCTACCTCTACACTGGTCTTCTGACACTATCTTTGCCTCTCTTCTATGCACTCACTACCACTCGCTGCAACTAATCATTGGTTCGATTTCTCTTAGCAAACTCCGCTCTAGAAAATCGAACTGACTGGTCACTCTGGTGTATCTCCAAGCCTCCTCTTATACCTTTTCTGTTGAGTCTTCAACTACCGAGATTACATCTCTAATCAACAACTAAGATTAGATTTGGCTTCATCGATGTCATTTAGAACCTTCTAACCCAGTTTTATATTAATACCCATTAATATTATTATTTTCCTAAGTTTAGACTTAGGAACCCATTAAAAATATTAATTATTTTAATATCTCCTTCACCGGGTAGAATTTTCCCAAACCATTTCTCGTTCTTGGAGATCTCATGTGCTTTAGCCTCTCCACCAATTTTCATGGCTAGAGCACATCCAATGCTACCCCAAATCAACACTCCCTCTTAGCGAGGAATGTGCTCTAGTAATACTCCACCACTGAGCATTACCCTGATCATCCAGCACCGGTACCTGTGCTGATGTTTGGCCTTGCTGCCCAACATCCTCTGCACTACTGCATCCTGTACTGTTGCCCATGGCTCTACCACTGCCACTACTACATCTGTACGGCAACTCCTCTATAGTTGTGTCGTTGTTGGTCGTTCCTCCTAACACTGCATCTCCACTACAGCCCTCTCTCATCATGTTGCATCGTGTTGCCCATAGCACTACCACTGCTACTGTTGCACTGCAACTCAGTTACTAAGACAATGGTAACTGATCTACCCAACTACTGACATCCTTGCTAGGCTAGAAACCCTCCTGATGTTGAAGCTCTCTCTGTTGTTATCCTGTGCTCCCTCTGTTGCCTTTGCGTTGTTGCAACAAACTTTGTGCCTCTGGCACTGCTGCAAACACCTGTGTGCCTTCTTGCACTATTGCAACCTCCTTTGTGCCTCTCGCACTGTTGCAACCCTTCTGCGTTGTTGCAGATCCCTGCAGTCTAGCACTCCCTGTCACTCCATCTGCATCTGCTTCTACCGACATCTATCATCCTGCTATTGTCACTTTGGGGCTCCCGTAGTCGGATATGATCCAAGAGTTTGGGTACCTCAAGGATCCTGCCCCACATCTCCTTTAGTCCTCCTAACTACAGCTCGATGTCTCCCCACTTCTTCTCTAGAGGTACATGAGCACTCATGGCACAATCGTCTTCATCCTCTACCTCCTTCTCCGCCTTAGTCTGCGTTGCCTTGGAGTCAGAAGCCTCTCCCTTATTCTCCTTCCTGGGACACTAGGTGACATAATGACCCAGCTCCCCACAGTTGAAGCACTTAATCTTGGAGATGCCCTTCTTCCTCTTCCCTTGCTACCCCACAGATGCCAAAGTCAAATCCTCTTCCTCCTCTTTCTTGACCTGGGCTCCTTTGCTGCAACTTCCCACCTTGGTCAGTGATCTAATCTCTTCTTGGCGAAGAGCTGCCCACAATTCTTCCCATCCCGAAAGAGGCGCTCTACCCAAAATACTTTGGACGAATGTCTCCCACTCCTCGAAGACTGCGTTCATGGTTGTCCTCGCCATTAACTCCTCATCTGGCGTGGCCCCTATGGAAGTCAGTTGGTCCCGAATCTCCTACAACCTGCTGAGGAAGTGATCTATATGCTCCTCCTTCTGCATCTGATACGACCGCATTTGATTCTCCACTAGCATCTTCCTCTACACGGAAGTGCCTTGATACAATGTCGTGAAGGTATCCCACATATCCTTTGTCGTATTTTTTTCAGCAATATGCTGAACTACATGATCCTTGACCCCATCAAGGATTATGCACTTTGCCTTGGCCATCGCATCCTCATACCTTTAGTTATCAACTGGGTCGACTAGGATAGCCACGATTCTCAAGGCGAAGACCTTGATGCGTTGTCTATCCAGAACAGACAGGATCCTGACCTTCCAGATGACAAAGTTGGATGCTCTGTCCAACCTGTCCTGATCCCTCAGTCTGTTCATTGCCATCTCTGTTCATCTTTTCGACCCCTCTAAGTCTCTACTTCCCTCCTGGAAGTTCTCTTCTAGAACCCCTCTGAGTCTTGATTTCCCTCCTAGAAATCCTTCTACCAACAGTCGAATCGTACCTCTCCAATTCCCTTTGCTCCTGCAACATTGATCTGGATTTCTTGGCTAGAAATCCGCCTAGGTAGCGACTCCCTCTACCTTGGCTATGTCTCGTTAGGTATTGTTCTGCCTCGACAGCAACAACACCCCACCAACTTCACACTCCACAATCTGCCCACAACTTCCTCTGCCCCAGCAACTGAAGAACTGAGCCTCTAGGCTCTGCACAATCCCAACACTAGCTGAATTGCTCCACAAGCCAACTGTGTCACTCCTACTTGGCTTAGCAGGATGACGTGGCTCTTCGAGAGCCTCTTCTACCTCTCGCTGCTTCTATGTTGCCCCTTATCTGGCTCGAACTGATGACGCAGGCCCTCTGCGTCAACCCTCCTCTGCAGCTTTCTGCTTAGGAACAACTTTTGTCACTCGGGACAGTTGTTTCTGTTGCAAATTCTTTGATTCAGCTAGTGCCTCCGGCTCTCTTCTGATCTGCAGCGCTCTGATACCATGTTGGAATTTCTGAATCTAACACATCAAAAATTCTTCCTGCACTACCTAGTTTATTTCTCCTACTTGTTTAATTACCAAACAAGTTATTTAACTATATAAATACTAAAATAAACTCAATGCAGTCTCAACCATCTAAAAATCAACAACCGAAAGAAATAGACAAACACACAAGGGACACTGTTAGTTTTGGACAATCGTCCCCGTTAAAACTCAACTTGGGAAAACTGGTGCAACAGTTCTGAGGGTTTTATTATTATGCAGCATTTCTGAGTACAACTGGGTGCCAAACTGGCTCACCCGCCAGAGAAAATAATATGGTAGTAATACCTCTCTTCGGAAGCAGATATTCTGAAAGTATGCTCCACGAAACCCTCTCCAGCGCCTCTTTGAGGCACTGCGTCAACCCTCCTAGCCTCTGCGTCAGCTTGAAACCCTCTGCATCAGCCATCTGAGGTAATGGGCAGCCTCTTTAGCCCTCTGCGTCACTCACGCAAACCCTCTACACAGTCACTGCTGGCCTCTGTGTGGCTTCCTTTGGCTTTGTGTCTACCTCTCTGCCTCTACACTATCTCTACCTCTTTACTATGCACTCAATACCCCTCACTGCAACTGATCATTGGTTCAATTTCTCTTAGCAAACCCCGCTCTAGAAAATCGAACTAACTGATCACTCTTGTGTATCTCCAACTGACCCTCAAGCCTACTCTTATACTTTTCCTGTTAAGTCTTCCACGACTGAGATTACATCTCTAATCAACAGCTAAGATTAGAATTGGCTTGATCCATGTCATTTAGAACCTTCTAACCCAGTTTTATATTAATACCCATTAATATTTTTATTTTTCTAAGTTTAGACTTGGGAACCCATTAATAATATTAATTATTTTAATATCTCCTTCACCGTATAGAATTTCCCCAAACCATTTTTGGGTCTTGGAGATCTCGTGTGCTTTAGCCTCTCCACCAATTTTCATGGCTAGAGCACATCTGATGCTACCCCAAATCAACAATGTGGGTTTCCCTTTTATTAGCTACCCTTGCACCCCAGCATGTGGCCCAGGGATGCCCCTTTCATTCCCTACATCTCTAATCAATGGCTAAGATTAGATTTGGCTTGATCCATGTCATTTAGAACCTTCTAACCCAGTTTTATATTAATACCCATTTATATTTTTATTTTCTTAAGTTTAGACTTTGGAACCCATTAAAAATATTAATTATTTTAATATCTCCTTCACTGAGTAGAATTTTCCTAAACCATTTCTGGGTCTTGGAGATCACATGTGCTTTAGCCTCTCCACCAATTTTCATGGCTAGAGCACATCCAACGCTACCCCAAATCAACAGTGTGGGATTCCCTTTTATTAGCTACCCTTGCACCCCAGCGTGTGACCCAAGGATGCCCCTTTCATTCCCTACTCCATTCATCCTTTATCACATGTCACCACCCTTTGAAGGATGTACCTTGGACATACTATCCCCTTTAAAAGTAGAAAACAAGCAATAGGATACTCGGTTAACCCGATTTGGAGCTTAGAGACATTAGCACATGCCAAAGCCCACTATAAAAGGACATGCCATTATGAAGTGCCCACCTATAGTCCATGGTTTGTAAGCTCTTTAACTCAATTTCCTTGGATGACTTGTTGTACTGGAAGGCTAGGGGACGCATTGGACCTTATGGAGGATTAAAGATGGTCTCTATTTTGGGTTTGGTTTGCATATACGCGGAGCCATGGGCCTCCACAGCAATAGACAACAGTCCATGGGTCCCCATAGATGTTCAGAGACTCCTCAAGATTCACCTATTGGACAAGGAAGATGCATCTGGTTCACGTTTTCCTAGCCAACCCCACAATTGTACCATGTGTTCGAAATAATACTGAGAGGGGGGGGGTGAATCAGTGTTATCAAATTCTTTTCAATATACCCTCTAGATTTATAATTTAATTTATTCTTCAGATGTTGACCATTAATTTGAATCACAGTACCATATAATAACGAACAGGAACAAGAAAAATAGACAGTCACACCAAATAACACCAGATATAAGGTGGAAACCCAATGTGGGTGAAAACCACCTGCTGCAATGTGTCTCTATCTTCTTTCAATTAGAAACTTCTTTTACAATGATTCTGTACTGGAGCAGTCCTTTACCGGTACGCAGGTTGCAACCTGCAGAGAGCTACAACCCCCTTAGCTCTTGTACTAGCTGAGCTACTAGTACGTAGGTGCTCACCTACTGAAGGCTTCAACCTTCTCTTTTCTTCCAGGGACCACGTTTCATAAATTTTCAAACTGGATCCAAGAATCTCAATCAGACATCAATTAGATCTGCAATCAACCAACTTCCTTGTGCAAGAATTGAATTAATAACTTCTCAGAACACAGTACCAATATTCAGACACCAATTCAGAACCCTGAACACAGCAGTGATAGACAGAAGCAGCTAAAACATATATCAAGAGAAAAGTCTGCAAATTCACCAAGAGTGACCTGCAAATGTCCGCACTTTCTTTGTCAGTGGCCTGCGTACCTCCGCACCTGCGCTGTCTGTGCTTAGCGCACCCCCGCACCTGCACTGTCGGCTGCTCCGCGCACCTCCGCACCTGCACTGTTGGCTGCTCCGCGCACCTCCGCACCTGAACTGTTGGCTTCTCTGCGCACCTCCGCACCTGGTGCGTCTTCTGATTTGCGCACCTTCGCACCTGCGCCCGTGTCTAAACTGCACACCTCCGCACTTTCCCTGTGGTTTGCCTGCGGTCCTCCAGATGGAGCCAAATTATCAGTCCTCCAATATTTCCCAGACTGTTAGATCCACAGATCTGATCATGCGTCAAAGTAGATTGTCCTTCTAACGCTCAGATCTCTCCTTGATTTAGCTATCATTCACCAACTGATTTCCAGAAATTCAGAGCTTGATTCTCTTTAGATATTCAACACACGAGTGCCTAGCCAAATGATCTCCTTTCCTTTTTATAGGCAAGCCCTTACTCAAACCATGGACCAAAACCATAGAATTCCAATACAAGGGACCCAAAACCTGGATTCAATACTTTAGGATGCAAAACCACGGACCAAAACCATAGGATCAACAGCGTCGGACTAAATACCATGGATCAATCATAAAAATTCCCACGTGTGCGCGCTTCTCTGCATCAAAGTGAGTGAATTTGACATCCGCACCTTTTATTCGGAGAACCTGCGGGTATGTCCGCACTTCTTGTTCGAGGCACCTGCGGGTCCACAGCTTTTGTTAGGCGCACCTGCGGGTATCTCATTTTCTATTATTTTGAGAGCCTAAACAATGATTTGCTACTTGAGTGAGTTGCCATCAAGGACAACAACTGTGCCATAGCGCCAAACCTGAGTCATAATGCCAACAATCTCCCCCTTTGAACTTGATGGCAACCCCAAGATCCTCAAAGTCATTCTCCCCCTTTGTCATCAAGGGCAAAGGGTTATGCCTCCCTTGAGAACATGCTGAAAACTCTACTCTGCTATGTTGATCGTGCTCCCCCTGACTGTAGGCCAGATCTGCAAAAGAAATTTTCTTCAAGAAGAACCATAATCCACCATACACCATAAATGACCTTCCTATCACCAAAAGACTCTATACATACATTCATCACCCAACCAAGTGGGGTTACATCAGAAATTTACATATGACAACCAAGTACATTATATCATTCATCCCAGACATAGGTCGTTACATGACCTTGACAAAAGAAATATAAGACATAGAGACAAAACATTAGCAGCAATATTCAGATCAGCATCCATGTTCTCCTTCTGTACTTGCTCCTCCAAGATCTTCT
The DNA here is from genome assembly GCA_031772625.1 of Pinus tabuliformis. Classification (NCBI taxonomy): domain Eukaryota; kingdom Viridiplantae; phylum Streptophyta; class Pinopsida; order Pinales; family Pinaceae; genus Pinus; species Pinus tabuliformis. The sequence goes on along the minus strand of CM062813.1, from coordinate 427,186,518 downwards.
ACAATAATGCCAACAATGCATTATTAGAAGAATATATGCTCCCCCTGAACCTGTGCCATTTGGTCTTTGACCAATCCATAAACCAACGAATGTACACGTATACCCCATATGAAACTCGCGTACAACCAACAATCTCTGAAACAGACAAGATTCAACAGCAAGATGATGCATCAACTACCCCCAGCTTTTGCCTGAGGTATTCAAAGGTCTCCCTGGGTAGCGGTTTGGTGAGTATATCAGCAACTTGTTCCTTAGAGGGAACATACTCCAACTTGATCTTTTGTTCAAGCACTTGTTCCCGAAGAAAATGATATTTGATAGGTATATGCTTGGTCTTTGAATGCATGACTGGGTTCTTTGAAATGCTGATAGCACTTGTATTATCACATAGGATGGAGATAGGTGGAGTACAAGTGATTTGAAAGTCCTGCAAAGTTTGCATCATCCAAAGAAGTTGTGTGCAACAAGATGCAGCAGCCACATACTCTACTTCAGCTGTAGATAATGCTATTGAACTTTGTTTCTTGCTGAACCAAGATACTAATCTGGAACCCATGAAGAATGCACCACCACTAGTGCTTTTTCTGTCATCCACGCTTCCGGCCCAATCTGCATCTGTATAAGCATGAAGTGTGAGATCTGTATCTCTAGGATACCATAAGCCATAGTTTTGAGTTCCTTGAAGGTACTTGAAGATTCTCTTAACTGCCTGAAGATGAGTTTCCTTTGGATTTGCCTGAAATCTTCCAACTATTCCCACTGCATGCATGATGTCTGGTCAGGTACCTGTCAAATAAAGTAGACTTCCAATCATGGATCTATAGGTTGGTTGATGCACTGCTGCTGATTCATCATTTGCACTGAGGCTGCATCCTGTAACCATAGGGGTACATACTGGTTTCGAATCTTCCATGCCATATTTCTTCAAGATCTGCTTGAGGTACTTGGTTTGAGATAAAATGATACCGCCTTTATTTTGTTGGATTTGTAGACCAAGAAAATATGTCAGCTCTCCAAGCAATGACATTTCGAATTCTTTCTGCATTACCAAGGCAAAGTTTTGACTCATAGCTTCTTCATTGCTGCCAAAGATAATATCATCTACATACACAACAAGTATTAGCAATTTGTCATTTTCAATTTTTATATAAAGATTGCTCTCTGTTGATCCTTTTGAAAAACCTTGTTGATGAAGGTATTTGTCCAAGCGATAGTACCAAGCCCTTGGAGCCTGTTTAAGACCATAGAGAACCTTTTTTAGTCTGCATACAAGATTTGGATCATTCCCAAGGATGAAACCATCTGGTTGCTCAATGTACACTTCTTCTTCTAAGTCTCCATTCAGAAAGGCTGATTTCACATCCATTTGAAATACTTTGAACTTGTGAAAGCTAGAGAGAGCAAGGAACATTCTGATGGCCTCAAGTCTAGCAACGGGAGCAAAAGTTTCTTCAAAGTCTATTCCTTCCTCTTGAGCATACCCTTTACAAACAAATCTGGCCTTGTTTCTAATTACTTCCCCATTTTCATTCAACTTGTTTTTGAAGATCCATTTTGTCCCTATGACATTCTTATCTTTTGGTCTAGGAACCAATTCCCAAGTGTTGTTCTTTTCGATCTGCTCAAATTCTTCATCCATTGCCTTGACCCAGCATTCATCTTTGCATGCCTCTTTTACATTTTGTGGTTCAGCGAAGGAGAGTAATGCCAAATAGCTTGAAGCTTCTGCAATTGTTCTTCTTGTTTGTATACCTGCCTCCTTTTGCCCCAGAATTTGAGATTCTGGATGATTCTTTTGAACATACCTGGATGGAGTCTTTTCTTCTATCCTTATCTGTTCCTCTGGTGCCTCATGGGTTTCTTCTTAATCATGAATCTGATTTGATGTTGATGGATAGTCCTCATCATCTTCAAAGTCTTCAGATCTTACCTGTTTGGGAGTGATTTCTTTTTCATCCACCACTACATCAATGCTGTCGACAATTCTTCCAAGCCTTTTATTGTAACATTTATATGCTTTTCTATGAGGAGAATAACCAAGGAGAATTCCTTCATCTGCTCTAGGTTCAAACTTGCCAAGATTTTCATCATTATTTTTAATATAGCATTTGCTTCCAAAAATTTTGAAATGTTTTACCGAAGTCTCACCATACCAGAGCTCATGGGGAGTTTGGGTGTTGTTCACCTGGATATTTGTCTTGTTGAGAATAACAACTGCAGCAAATGCGGCTTCACCCCAGAAGGTTGCGGGAGTTCCAGACTCATCAAGCATAGCACGAGCCATTTGTTGAACCATTTTGTTCATCCTTTCCACTACTCCATTTTGCTAAGGAGTCCTAGTTGTAGAGAATTCCCTTCTTATTCCATGTTCTTCACAAAAATCGAAAAATTCATTCGAGGTAAACTCCCCACCTCTATCAGACCTGAGGCATTTGATTTTGTGATCTAATTTGTTCTCCACCAAGGCTTTGAATGATTTGAACTTTTCAAAGGCTTCGTCTTTGTGCTTCATAAGTCCTATCCAATACATCCTGGAAAAGTCGTCAATGAATAATATGAAATATTCTTCTCCTCGAGGTGACCTTTTCCTAGATGGACCACATACCTCAGTATGGACAAGTTCAAGTGGCCTGCTAGCTAATCCTTCCTTCTCAGGGAAGTTAGTTCTGGTTTGCTTACCAAACTGACACGATTTGCAAATTGTATTGTCTGGAATTCTGATGTCTGGAAGACCACGAACTGCCTGGTATTTACATGCTTTCCTTATCTGTGAGAAGCTAAGATGCCCCAATATTCTGTGCCATAACCAGTGTTCATCGTTCTTGCTTAGATAGCATTGATGTTGTCCTTCTTTGAATATGTATAAATTATTTGGAGTCCTTATGCCTTTGATCACTGTTTTTCCTGTATCAAGATCATGAACACTACATCCATTTGATCGAAATATTACCTCCGTTCCTTGATCACACATCTGACTAACACTCAATAGATTATGCTTTAAGCCATCAACATACATAACATTTCCAGCTTTGACCTTTTCTTTCAACTGAACAGAACCTTTACCTTTTATGAGCGCAGGGGTGTCATTTCCAAATGAGACCTTCTTCTCCTTCTCTAAGGCACTATATGACTGAAGTTTTCCTTTATCACCCGTCATATGTTTCGAACATCCACTGTCGATGTACCATTGATTTTCTTGCCCTTCCGCATATAAGGCTATACCACATCTTTCTGGTTGCGGTTCTTTCATTCTCCATGTTTTGGCATTTGAGGCTTGTTCCTTTGTTTGCCGAAACCTGCTCCTGCATTCAGAATCTTCATGACCGAAGTTGTTACAAATAGAACATTCAATTTCATTCTCAAGGGCAGAAAAGTTATTGTAGGTTCTTTTCGTGATCCCAGTCATACTTCTTTGTTTTTGAGCTTCTCTAGTCATGATTGTCTTATAGGCAACACATTGAGCTGCTTTGTGACCAAAGTTATGACAAGAAAAACATTGGCCATTGAATAAACTCCTGCGATTATCAAATCTACCAACCAACCGATTGTAGTTTCTACTGACATCCATTCTTGAGGCAAATTGGGAAGATTTTACCTGTGGCTGGTTGTAGCTTCTGTTCATCCTTAAGGTGGATTGCCCCTGATTTACCTGGTAGTCTTTGTTCATTCTTGAGGTAAATTGTCCCTGATTTACCTGGTGATTTCTATTTGACCTTTGCTCACTCCTCCTTGCTGCATCAAGATAACTTTTGGAGGTGGATGGTTTCTGCGCTTGAGATGCTTCTTCATTATATCCCAGACCTGTCTTGATTAGTGGAGAACGCTGCACATTGATAATCTCATCTAGAGTTTCAAATCCTTTAACAAATCTAAGATTAAGAGCTTTTGTTTTCTCAATCTCTTTTCTAAGACCAACAATTTCACATTCTAATTTTTCATGAAGTTTTTCCTTTTCAGCCAGTTGGAATTGCAGAGTATCAATAATCATATTTTTCTCTTCTAAACAAATTTTGAGTTTAGAAATCTCTTCATACAGACCTTCTTCATCTATAGCATCCATGAAATCATCATCTTCAAAAGCCATTAAAAGTCTATAATTGTTACCTTGTTCATCTTCATCACTATTTGAAAGTCCATCACTGTCTTCATGAGTGTAATAGCTTTTCTTATTTACATTCTGTTTCTTGTTCCATCTGACAGGTTCCTTACCTTTATCAAGCTTATCTTTATGAGGACACTTTGCAGCATAGTGACCGACTCTTCCACAAGCAAAGCATTTGAAAGGTAACTTACCTCTGAATCTTCCAGCACCCCATTGAAGGTTCTTGACAAAATTTGATTCTTCCTCTTCTTCTGATAGATGTCCTGACTCATAGTAATCTCCTTTGCCTGAAGCCTTGAATGCAGCTTCTCTTCTGTCTGATGGTCCTCCTTTCCTCATTTCGTAAGCAGTTAGAATTCCGTGCAGCTGTGACATGGTAAGTTGCTGTAGATTTTGTTTTTCTTTAATCGCAGAAACTTTTGATTCAAACTTAGAGGACAAAGATCTTAGTACCTTTTCAACCACAACAGCGTCTTTTATTTCTTCACCCAAGTTTTTCATACAATTAACAATCTCATCTATACGTAGAAAATAGTTAGCCACACTTTCATCATTGTACATTTTGAAATTTTCATACTGAATTCTGAGGGTTTGAAGTTTTGCTCATTTTACCTGTTCATCTCCTTCATAGCTCAGAACGATCCTATCCCATATTTCTTTTGCGGATTTGTACCGCATAACCTTGACGAACTCTGATTGAGATAGACATCCTAATAGAGTATTGACAGCCTTTGCATTTGTTTCACATTGCTTCTTACCAGCTCGATCTGTAGGTGTTGCTGACGGAAAAGTGTACCCTGTATCTATGATATCCCAGACTTCTGTACCAAGAGATTGAAGATAGGCAGTGACTCTTACCTTCCAATATACAAAGTTTGTCCCATCAAAAATTGGTGGTTTGATCGATGCTTCTCTCTCGTAGTTGCTCATGCTGATAGATCTTCCTTCAAGCGATCAAGCTTCTTTTGAAGGACATGCTCTGATTCCAATTGTTGGAAATAACACTGAGAGGGGGGGGTGAATCAATATTATCAAATTCTTTTCAATATACCCTCTAGATTTATAATTTAATTTATTCTTCAGATGTTGACCATTAATTTGAATGTCAGTACCATATAATAACGAACAGGAACAAGAAAAACAAGCAATCACACCAAAGAACACCAGATATAAGGTGGAAACCCAATGTAGGTGAAAACCACCCGCTGCAATGTGTCTCTATCTTCTTTCAATTAGAAACTTCTTTTACAATGATTCTGTACTGGTGCAGTCCTTTACCAGTACGTAGGCTGCAACCTGCAGAGAGCTAAAACCCTCTCTCGTTTTCCAGACCCTCCTGGAAGGGAGCTACAACCCCCTTAGCTCTTGTACTAGCTGAGCTACTAGTACGTAGGTGCTCACCTACTGAAGGCTTCAACCTTCTCTTTTCTTCCAGGGACCACGTTTCATAAATTTTCAAACTAGATCCAAGAATCTCAATCAAACATCAATTAGATCTGCAATCAACCAACTTCCTTGTGCAAGAATTGAATTAATAATTTCTCAGAACACAGTACCAATATTCAGACACCAATTCAGAACCCTGAACACAGCAGTGATAGACAGAAGCAACTAAAACATATATCAAGCGAAAAGTCCGCAACTTCACCAAGAGTGACCTGCGGATGTCCGCACTTTCTTTGTCACTGGCCTGCGTACCTCCGCACCAGCGCTGTTCGTGCTTAGCGCACCCCCGCACCTGCACTGTTGGTTGCACCGCGCACCTCCGCACTTGCACTGTTGGCTACTCCGCACCTGCACTGTTGGCTTCTCTGCGCACCTCCGCACCTGGTGCGTCTTCTGATCTGTGCACCTCCGCACCTGCGCCCGTGTCTAAACTGCACACCTCCGCACTTTCGCTGTGGTTCGCCTGTGGTCCTCCGAATGGAGCCAAATTATCAGTCCTCCAATATTTCCCAGACTATTAGATCCACAGATCTAATCATGCGTCAAAGTAGATCGTCCTTCTAATGCTCAGATCTCTCCTTGATTTAGCTATCATTCACCAACTGATTTCCAGAAATTCAGATCTTGATTCTCTTTAAATATTCAACACACATGAGTGCCTAGCCAAATGATCTCCTTTCCTTTTTATAGGCAAGCCCTTACTCAAACCATGGACCAAAACCATAGAATTCCAATACAAGGGACCCAAAACCTGGGTTCAATACTTTAGGATGCAAAACCACAGACCAAAACCATAGGATCAACAGCGTCGGACTAACTACCATGGATCAATCATAAAATTCCCACGTGCGTGTGCTTCTCTGCATGAAAGTGAGTGAATTTGACGTCCGCACCTTTTGTTCGGAGAACCTACAGGTATGTCTGCACTTCTTGTTCGGGGCATCTACGGGTCCGCAACTTTTGTTAGGCGCACCTGCGGGTATCTCATTTTCTATTATTTTGAGAGCCTGAACAGTGATTTACCACTTGAGTGAGTTGCCATCAAGGACAACACCTGTGCCATAGCGCCAAACCTGAGTCATAATGCCAACACCATGCACTTAACAGATGACCTAGGACTTGTATGTTGATGTGGCATCACTTACACCATCATCTGAGCCCTTATAGATGGTCTACATGGATCTTCGACTTACTTGGAGATCCATGATGTCACTTGTGTGCTCTCAAACCCTTTGGAAGCACCAAACATTTATTATGTGGAGAACAAGGGGCCACCCCTTGTCCATTACTTGTGGATGTCCTATTCATCATTATGGACTTCATCAGGCTTCTTAAAGAACCCAACGATATGTATTACTGATCATTTGACCTCTTGAGAGGCTTGATATTTTGTTTATGAGCTAGTTTGGTGGGTTTGTCACCAACAGTTAGTTATTTGCACATTATTTTTATTTTAGGGGCTAATGTAGGCTCAAATAGCTAAACCGAACTCACTAGGAGTGTATAAATACAAATATGAGAGTTCATTTTTCAACATCACTTGGTTTGGACTTGTATCTCTCTTGAGATTTTCATTATTCCTTCTTGGCAGATGAAATTTTGGAACATGGATGAATTTTAATGTATGGAATGTCTTTTCTTATCTTGAAGCTTCATGTTTGGCAAGTTTATTAGTGGTTGGATATATTCTTTTACATGTAAGTACAAACTTAATGCTATCTATTCTTTTACTTTGTCACATGCATTGATGATGAGATTTTCGCTATACGAGGGCTAGTTGTTGCATGCATTTACTGCAAAAATGTGAAATTATGTTTTTATATAGCATCTCCCTATCTATGGGCCATGTATGTTGAACGAATTCGCCTAGGGATAATTCTATGGTCAAATTTATCTTGAAAAGCCACCTTACCTTGCAAAACAAAGTATAAACGCTTTTAAGGTCACTCTCCTTTGCCTTAATTGTTGGAATTTCTAAGTTTAACCCGTTAGAAATTCTTCCTGTACTATTTGGTTTATTTCTTCCTACTTGTTTAATTACTTAACAGCAGTGTTACTTGGGAGCGAGAGAGAAAACGAGAGCGGGAGTGACATTTTCAAAAGCTCTCAGTTTGGGAGCGAATCCCAGAGTGATTTATATATATATATATATATATATATATATATATATATATATATATATATATATAGATATTTATATTTTTTATATTTTGATACATATATGTCAACAAAAACATGTAGAATGATGAATTAAATATAAAAAACATAGATTGATCATTGAACCATATAACATCAATCATCTAGCAGTTATAATCTTCATCAACCACATCCACAAGTTAGTAACATACATATTACAACATATTGAGTCTTGTGAATCATGATTCATCAATCTTAAAGTTTCAACTTCAAGCTTCCAAAATTGAAAATTCAATATATAGCATTTATCATCATTGATCACCAAAGTTGTACTTGTAAGCTAAGTTTAAACTTTAAACTTTAACTATTACAAGAAATAATATCTAACATCAAATGAAATGTTATAAAATGAATTATGAAATGAAATGAAACAACTTTCACGAAGCATCATATTCATAATTCAGAATCATTACCAATGAGTTATAATTGCCAACTTCAAACATCAAACTTTCATTGTCACAGTCATATATTGTTTACAAAAAATATCATTATGATATGAAAGAGTCAAGACTCAAGACTCAAGACTCAACAATTATGAAAACTAATAGAAACTAGAAAAGACAAGTAAATTGTAAATCTATTATCTACTACTACATGTGGCCCTTGCCATGAGTAGTGTCTAATCTATGAGCAGGGCGTGGTGGTCTTCTAGGAGTCTCCTGCACAGACCGACGACCAGAACTAGAAGGCACATGCCCTCCACGTGAAGGTGCACATGGAGGTGGCGACAGCAAAGGAACAAGACTCGAAACTCGAGCACTGCTACAAGTTGAGATCATTGTTATGAACAATATCTTTTATTTGCCCCAACATGGTATCCATCTGCTCATACACCTCGCCAATCACTGGTTTATCTGTATCTGCAAATCGAATCATGTGATAAATGGGCTTGGTGAAATCCAATACTTGCCTCACACGTGCCCAAAACATACCATCAAGAGCGGCCTCCTCCACCAGTTCAAAACCTTGCCTGTCAGCTGCATTTGTAGCCCTTTCCTTTAATACCTGCCGGTGTGGACTTGATACCATGCTAGTCAATGATCCTCTTACCTTCAAAAGGCACCTAAAGGTGAGGTAATAGCTACCAAATCTAGTCCTCGCAATCTTCAACAACTCCAGTCTTGAGTGACTATGGAAAAGGCCATGGGTATTGCTATGATTTGTAATAAATTTTATCATTTGTTTGCCTTTATTGTACAAATCACCAATCCATTTGTAATGTTCATTTTTGTTCTTAACAATATAATGCATCAAAAGGTTCAATGTGTGAACCAAACACCCAAACCAAAATATGTTGGAGCATTTATCCTCAATAATTGCTCCCGCTACCTTACAATTAGGAGCATTATCAGTGATGACTTGGATGACATTGTATGGCCCAATACGGTCAATTGTTTCAAGTAATGGTTCTACAATGTTGATGGCGGTCTTGAACTTGTCTGAGTAATCATATGCTAAAAGAAAGATGGCACCACTAATAGACACAGCAAGAACACTTATCAATGGCTTGCCTTTTACATTTTTCCATCCATCAGATACAATGGACACCCCATGGTCAGTCTAAGAACTTGTCATTCTATTCAAATAATGTGATATTTTTGCTTTTTCATGATCAAGTCCAACTATTCTTGCCTTGTCATACCTAGGGCTCTTGTATCCTTTAGGGGCATCATTTATGGCAGAAACCATTTTGTGCCAATAAGGTGAGCGAAGAAAATTGAATGGTATCCCACATGCATAGAGAAACCTGTAAACATTTGAATCCACATTCCTACAGCCTTCATCAAGGAAATCTGATATGGTTCTACGCCTTAAACCTGGTGACCCTATGCCTCCATATCCATTGCCTTGGGAGGATGCTGAAAAAGTTCTTTCTGAATGTGATATTGAGCTTGGTTCAAAGAAACCCTTTGATTTTTTTTATTTGTATTAGGCTTCCTCCTCTTCCCTTATGTATTTGGCTCTATCTGCTGCTGACACACCTGTACAAGTTTTGATTCCTATTTGTTTATCTCCATCCCATGGCATTTTCCCGCAGAGGTGTTTTTTGGCACGGGTGTATGAACCTATGTAATTATTGTTGCAATGGGGGCAATGAAATTTAGTGGTTCCACCCCCTTTCCCGACTTCATGCCTGTTAACATATTTCCACAATGGGGTTTCGTCTTGTTTAGTTTTTTGAGCTGAATCATGTTCACTCTCCTCTAACTCCTCCTCACCAGGGTTTTCATCAAATCCACTTTGTCCCCCTTCTTCATCCCCTTCTTCATTTTCAACCCTCCTTTTTCTACTCTCCAGCACCATAATAACCAGAAAAGGAACCAAGAAGAAGAAAATGCCAAGAAATATAACCATGATGTTTGAAATTTGAAGTTTTGAATCTACAAAATTTAATAAAATGGAATGGGAATGGGAATGGGAAACCGAAATAGAGAAAATTTATTTATTTATTTAGAAATTAGGAATAATTTAATAAACATTAAAAAAAAATTGCTAAACATTCTATTCAATATTGTAGAGTGGCGAACCTACCTCAAATGCGTCCAATCTCCCCTTGCTCCTTGCTCCTTGCTCTTTCCTCACTCTCTCCTTGCTCCTTGCTCTCTCCTTGGCACCTTGCTCTCTCTCAGTCTCACTCTCTCCTTACTCCTTAGTCCTCACTCTCACCCTCTCAATCTCAGATTCTCAAATGAGCCTCTCACTCAACTCTCACAATCACAATGAAACCCTTTTGCCCCTCCCTCCCTCAATTTATAAAAAAAAATCAATTTTTTTACCAGCGGAATTATTTTCTCAATGTAAATCGCTCCCACCCGCCGTTCTCATCGCTCCAGGAGTGAATTTTATAACCCGAGAGCGGTCGAGAGCGATCGAGAGCGATCGCTCCCTAACCGCTCTCAGGTTATAAAATTCGCTCCCGGAGTGACGGAAGCGACGCTCCCTAATCCACTCCCGAAATTGGCAAGGAGCGCAAATTTTTTTACTGGGAGTGCGCTCCCGAGTCGCTCCCGCCTGGAGCGCAGATTGGGAGCGGGATCCGAGGGGGCGCTCCCCCGCAACACTACTTAACGAGTTATTTACCATGTAAATACTGAAAATAAACACAAGTAGAGTATCAACATCTATAGATCATCAACTAAAAGAAAACAAGCACACAAGTGACACCGTTATTTTTGGACCAATGTCCCCATAGAAACTCAATGCGGGAAAACCGGTGCAGCTATTCAGAGGGTTTTATTATTATGCAGTTTTCATAATACAATAACGGTGCCAGAAATAGCTCACCCAACAGAGAATGCCCTCAGTAGTAGTACCTCTCCTCGGAGACAGACATTCCGGTTGATTAATCACCGGGTGAACGATCCCACAGCGACAATTGCAGCTTCCACTGCTCTGCGTCACTTTGATAGGGACTACGTCACCCTACCTGGCTCACCAACACCCAGTGTGTCCCACGAAAGTCCTCCCAGTGCTGCCTCTTGGTCGTGCATCAGCTCTGCTAGCCTCTGTATCAAACCCACTGGCCTCTCCTAGCTCTGCATTGCTCCCAGCGGCCTCTGCATAGCACCCAGCTGCCTCTACATCAACCTCTCCAGGCTCTGCACTGTTTCTCTGGTACTAACTCTATCTCTCTGCTATGTATTCACTGCTCCTCGTTGTTGATCACTAATTCACTTTTTCTTAGCAATCCCGCTCTAGCAAAATGAATGACTAATCACTCTAGTGTATTCTCCCACTGAACCTCAAGCCTCCTCTTATACTTTTCTCATTGGTCCATCAACGGCCGAGATTAAATCTCTAATCAACGTTGGGATTAGATTTGGCTTGATCCATGACTTTTGGAACATTCTCACCCAGTTTATATTAATACCCATTAATATTTTATTTTTCCTAAGTTTAGACTTAGGAACTCCATTAAAAATATTAATTATTTTAATATCTCCCAAACCGGATAGAATCTGCCCAAACCATTTCTGGGTCTTGGAGATCTCATGTGCTTTAGCCTCTCCACCAATTTTCAAGGCTAGAGCACATCCAATGCTACCCCAAATCAACACTAATGACAAGCAAAGCTGATCTTAGAGCCTCCTTGACCTAGAAACGAAGCCCATTTTCATATTCGTCTTGACTCCAATCTCCCCAAAGGATTAGGCATTGGTCTACCATAAGGTGATCATCTAAAGAAATATTTGTCTTCGCCTTTATTCTAGGTCTAATGACATTAGAACTCCTAGGGCATCATTTTCCTCACAAACCATAGAAAAACTTTGATCTCTTGGCCTCTACTGCACTAGTGTTTCTCCTAGACCTTCAAATTTGAGGGAATTCCAACGGTGAGGTTGTGAGATATCCCAAGCCTTAGCCTCGAGATTGGTTTTGCCCTAAGTTTCCCTAGGCTAGTTCCTCATAAGGGATCATTTTCCAACTTTGAGTGAAAATCACTTATTTGATCCCCCTCTCCTTGTTTAGATCAAATCTATCATTGGTTGCTAAACTCCTTCCTCTTGACCTAACCTGGGTCCACCTGGTCCTGTGTGGTCCTATACCTTGTCGAAGTCAACTCTTCAAAAACCACTTGGAAACCAAGTTCAACAAGGGATTTAGGGTTTGGGAAGCTCCCTTAGAATTCATATTCCTTAAAGCTAGCCCTTAAGTCCTCATCCCCTTCTCCTAGAAAGCCTTGTACCTTGCTTAAGAAGCAAGCAAGTCCCAATATTGAGCCTCCCTTAGGAAAGGATCCCTGAGATCACTTCGCACCCATCTTAGTTGATCTATCCTTCATAATCGATTCTCTATATATCGAGTCTCCTCCCATCAGTGAAAGTCTGTAAAGAGTAGAAAGCTTTAGCTATGGCGACAGTGGGCTTTAGCTTCATTGTTCCTCTTGACATAGCAATTGCCCCTCTAGGACCCCCTACTAGTTTGAGCGGTAACAGGAGACACATTAATCACCTTTTGTCTAAGTGATATTATGAGTTTATTAATATCAAGGGCGCTAATGTACTTTTTATGTGGAGATGTACTATGTACTTTAAGTTATTAAAGTCACATGTATTTTAAAAGTGACTTTACGTGTAAAGTACTAAAGTACACTTTATATTATTAAAGTGACTTATGTTTTAAAAGTCACTTTATGAGAAAAAGTGACCATGGTACTAAAACATTAAAAGTACTAGGAGTCTAATTAATAAAAAGGGGGACTACATGAGGAGGGGTCGAGTAAGGGACAAATTTGCACCTTTGATCTAAATAGTTTGAGATTAAATCTCAACCATTAGATCTTAGGGATAGGGTTCCCATCTTATGGAGAAGATAGAACAGAGGGAAAAGGAGAAAGAGACTCATTATTCTCATGAGAGCATTGAGGAGAGGAGCAAGGAGAAAGGAGGAGAGCTTTGGAGTTATACAGAAGAGATCATTAATCCATCACCTACAGCAGTTCGAAATTCCTCTAAGGGCCGAGTTAAAGTCTTCGGGGGGGCTTGAAAACCAAGATTAAGGGCAGAGATATTGGCTGCTGCAGGTTATGGACTGCTTTAAGGGTGGATTCCAGCATGTAGGAGGCTGCATTCCTACCCTGTGTCAGTCACATTCACTCCCGAAATTTTTGGGTCTGCCAGCATAAAAAATTGGACCAGCTGAGTGCAAACTTCGAGGCTTGTCTCTTCAATTAAACAGTCCAAAATTCAAGGCAGAAGAGGGTCAGTTCAGGTGTGTGTGTTATCAACTGAAACTAATCTGAGTTACAGCGAACAATGAGCCTGCGTTCATGGCCATTTGTAGCAGTCAAATTGGTTTCATTCCCTGTGTATGAGTAGCTGCCAAGAGACCCAAATCTTTGCTGGAAGGAGAATGATTGTGTGAGGAAATTATCAGTCTATAATTTCAGTATAAAAACAGGATCTCTGATCAGCATCTTCAAAAGGGAAGAGATAAGTTAATCTCTTATTGTTCTTTTCGTTGTAAAATTTCCCTAAGAAGCAAAATAAGAATCCTCCTTAGAAGACTGGTTTTCCCCAACTGTAGCATTTTCCCAGGGTCTTGTTGACCAAAATAATTGTGTCAAAATTGTGTATGTGCTTATTTCTTGTTCATTGTATTAGCTGAAAGTAGAAGCACTCTTTATGTTTCAAATGAATGCTTGAAATTTTATATTAACATGTCAAAACATGTGGGTTGGGCTTGAAAAACACTTGCAAAGTTTGTAAACTGGGAAAGGGCGCAAATCGTTAAATTCTCTACACTATAAAGGGGAAAAAACCCCAAAACACCTACTATTGAGGCATGTTTTGGGGCATCTGGGCGAAGAATCCCAAAGTTGGGGCTGGGAGTAAAGTTTACTCAATCAGATTTGAAGAAAATACCCCTCTAGGAAATCTATAAATATGAGAGGGATAAATTCATTTTGGATCATCAAATGTGGATCAATTCATTTGTTCTTGAACATTAGCTCTAAAGGTTTTAAGACCTCCTTCTCCTTTATCAATTTTAGTCATGAAAGATTCCACCATTGTTGACATAAATTCATCCTTTCTCATTATGTTCTGGCACAAGAATACCTTTTGGAGACAGCAGAATTTACTCTTGTTCGTTCTTGTTCTGGCCTCAAGAAACCCTACCAATTCGTCTTATATTTTGGGGCAGCACAAGCAGTCTTGGTGGGTGATTTTCTAGGAACATCAAAGTTCAGGGATGTGTGACAAATCGTATGAGGTAGGACGTCATCTCTGAAGCTAAGTCTGGAGCTATTTGGACGGATCTGAAGTCTGGGAAACCCAAGCATAAGTTCAACATATTTTGTGTAAGGTCGAGTCATCTTGAGGGTTTCGGTGACATTACTGTGGAATGATATTCCTTTTCTGTGGATCTCTAGAAGAGCCGAGGCTGATTTAAGACCCTTACAAAGGACCAGAAGTGGGATGAGGAACCTAAATACCATCACTGTTGGTGAAGACAGGTCTTGAGAGCTGAATGCACTGATTAGAAGACCTTGTTGTGGGTTGAGACAGGTTTGGACTAGCCGATTTAATCGGCCGACTTTTTGGCGATTTTTTCCCAGTTGAAAAAGTTGGGATTAAATCGGGACGTTTTCCAAAAAATCATGAATGAGGTAGTGTCTTTAATGATTTTTTAGATTATTTTTGAAAAAACGGGATTTTACTGAAAAACTCGGGATTTTATTGAAAGACTTTGGATCTTTTTAAAAATGAATATTTTTGTATTTTTTTAATTTTGCTGACTTTTTCAAAAACCTCCCGACTTTAACGACTTTTTCAATTTCTGGACCCTTGCCGATTTAATCCCGACTTCGACTTTTTCCACATTGAGATGAAGTGATCAAACCCTTGCTGAAGGTGGAGACATGGTCTGGGGGGTTCCGGCAAGCAGAATCAGTAATTAAATACTCACATCTTCACTCCTAGCCTGGACAGATTAGCCGCAGAGAAGAACAGGGTCCGATCTGTAGTTAGAATCTAAGATTCTAGACCGATCTGTATTACACAGTATAGTTGAAAGTGTTAAGAGTAACGAATCCTGTTAAGTTTCAGACTTCAAGAACAATTGAATTTTTATTCAGGACTGGTTGGATTACCTGGATATTAAACTCAGTTAAGGTTGTATTTGTTTCGCTGAATTGCTTTGTTATGTCATACTATTGACTGTGGATATATTTTGCACTGAAGTTGTGTATTTTGTAAATTGCAAAAAGAAATGTTGGATAAGACGTAGCATTACAGGAAACCCTAGGGCCAAATTACCCTAGTTTATTACATAGTATGAAAAAGAGATACATTTGAAGTAAAGCGCTTTTCCTATGGAGATACGAGTTTGACCCATTGAAAAGATGTCGACCAATAAAGAAGCCTTTAAGTAAAGATTGTCCCAAGATCAAAGATAAGCATTAATGGGTTGTATTTCACTCTTTATGGATGTATCAGCATGATAAAAGACGATGCCCAGCATAAAAAAGATTGTTATTTATGTTGGAGGTATGCCCAGTTTTGAAGCAGATTAATGAATGCATCAAGCACATCTTAGAAGGAGGGGAGCATCCAGTCCAAGGTTACTTGGGAGCAGGAGTGAAAACAGGGAGCGGGATCGAGAGCAGGAATGACATTTTCAGAAGCTCTCAGTTTGGGAGCAATTCGGGGAGTGATTTTTTATATAATATATATATTTTTTATAATTTTTAATATTTATATTCTGATGCCTATATGTCAACAAAAGCATGTAGAATGATGAATTAGATATAAAAATCATAAAAAACATAGATTCAACCATATAACAACAATCATATAGAAGTTATAATCTTCATCAACTACGTCCACAAGTTAGTAACATAGTAACATACAACATATTGAATCTCATGATTCATCAATCTTAAAGTTTCAAGCTTTCAAAATTCAATATATAACATTTATCATCATTGATCACCAAAGTTGTACTTGTAAGCTAAGTGTAACCATTACAACGAATAATATCTAACATGAAAGGAAATGTTATAAAATGAAATGAAATGGAACAACTTTCAACTTTCATGAAGCATCATATTCATAATTCGTTACCAATGAGTTATAATTGCCAACTTTAAACTTCAAACTTATATTGTCATATATTGTTTACAAAAAATATCATAATAAATATGAAAGAGTCAATAGTTATAAAAACTACTAGAAACTATAAAAGACAAGTAAATCTATTATCTATTGCTAATGCTTGGGCCTCTTGCCGCCATAAGAAATGTCTAATTTTTTAGTCTTGTTGGAAAATCAGCATCTTTGTCATTAATATCACCCTCTAAGCATTAATATCCAGAGGTATCTTTGTCATTACCTTTGGATTTGTATACGGATCTTTGTCATTAATATCACCCTCTAAGCATTAACATAAGATAGAAAAAACATAGCATGTCAAGTCAAGATTTTGTTCGAGTTATGGGTACATTTTTAGTAGGGTCACGATAGAGGAGTTCGACAACCAATGTCACTAGCATCTGTTGATTTCTGGTAGCTTTGATGGGCTCTGAGTCTCAAAAATTGCAGGGAGACTTAGACATATGCATTCTCCAATACCCAAAATCGTTTTGGGAAATTCCACCCGGAGACAATTTTATTAAAATAGTTAATTATTTTTAATGAGACCCTAAGTCTAAACTTAGAAAATTAAAATATTTAAAGGGTATTAATATAAACTGTGGGTGAAACTTCTAGAAGAAAGCAGAGATCAAGTCAATATGATCCTAGCCATTGATTAGAATCTAATCTAGGTCATTGATTGATCAACGAGAGGATTATAAGAGGAGGTTTGATGGGCACTTGGAGAACACACTAGAGGCAAATACTCAGTTAACCGAGTTGTTAAAATTGGAAACTAGGGCCAAACTCCATGTGGGTCAGCTTATTTATGGCAGCGGATATTTTTATTGGATCCCTCTCATCGAGAGGTGTAGGATTGATCTAAAGATCATCCAATTCCAATAAATATTTATGGAGATATGAATTTATTTTGATTATGGAATTATTATCAAGCCGACCAACAACTTGAGTAGGCTCAAAAGCCTAATAGACATGCCTATTCATCATCTACATTCTAGTATAAATAGAAGAGGATTTGAAGTCATTTTCGACACACTACTCATGTGATCTCCTCTCCACGTCTTTGGGTTTTTGGAGAAGGAGAAACGCTGAGAGTATATGCTAGTGTATGATGCCCTAGCCGCAGTACAATGATGCCCTAATCCAACGCAGGTCAAGAAGACATCTATCCACTGGCAAATGAAGAAACCTAATACGCAGCAAGAAACCATGATCTCACAACCTAAGAAGCACAAGAACTCGCATGGAAACTCGTGCATGAAGGAACAGGCTGATATTAACATAATGAAGCATGCAGTGATAACGTAATGAAGCACACAGATTCATAGAAGCCGCAGTGACAACATAATGAAGCACGCAGGTTCATAGAAGCCGCAGTGACAACGTAATGAAGCTCGCAGGTTCATAGAAGCCGCAGTGACAACGTAATGAAGCACGCAGGTTCATATTAACGTGATGGAAGCCGCAGTGAATTAATATAGTGGAAGCTGCTGAAGCACGCAGGCATAAAAGCACACTCAGCCGTTGTCATAAAATAGAGCCGCAGTCAAGGGTTTGACTGCACCGCTATAGCAGTCATAAACTCAGGTGAATTACATATGTATCACCGTGTATCCTAGCAACCTCAGCATATATATATATATATGATAGCACTCAACGACAAGAGAGTGTATCTACTTATTACGTTGTACTTATTCACTACTCTAGGAGGCCACTATACATTGGTCTTAGAGAATTTGGAACATAGCCTAGCTACTTTGCTAGGCAGAAAGCCATAGCAAGCAGCTAAGGCTGATATACATTTGGCAGTGAAATTGTGTTGCAGCATGATAGATGAGATCATGGGCAACATGATGAATGGGAAGCATGATAGATGAGATCATGGGCAGCATGATGTATGAGATCATGGGTATCATGATGCATGGGCAGCAAGAAGCATAATGATGTATGGGCAACATAGTGATCATGAGCAGCATGATGATGCATGAGCAGGGTGTAGGGAATGTTACCCCTAAATTGAATAAGGGTAACTCGATTCATTTACAAAATCTCTTTTATGTACCTGATCGTAAGAAGAACCGGGTGTCCATCTCAGAAATGGAAGTCAAAGGTTTCAGGGTGGCACTCATCAATGGAAAAGTACGTAGATTTTTCAAAGATGTTTTTGAGTTAAGGGTTGTATCGAGTTGCAAGAAGTCCACTAGGGACCATGTCCATTGACACAGCACCAGAAGTTTATGAGTCAAATGGTGAGAGAGATGCCTGAATTCAAAAAGAGCATGAAGGTACATGTCTAAAATGTACAGAAGGAAAATGTTACAAGGGGACCATTCCCCTCATATAGCAAGTCCACAGGTTTGAAACAACCCGAGGAGTTTGAGATTCATGATCGGAAATCTCATGTATACAGGTGGAAGAAAGCCCTCTATGGCTTGAAGCAAAACACCTTGGGCATAGTATGAGAGGATTGATAGTTGTTTGATGAAGTTGAGATTCACTAGGAGTGAAATCGATCCAAACCATTTGTTGAAGGTTGTGGATGATAGACCTCTCATACCAGCACCTATGTCTGATAGGTGCAGACCCTCTCATCTGTAGGAGACAGAGGAAGTTGGATTCCGAATGTGGAAAGATAAACTGCAAGCCTATGACTATCTTGAGGATCTTAACTTTTAGAAGTTATATGGTAGTGATGTCGGACCAGATTTGGGAAATGCCTCTGAGTTTCATAAACTCATTCGCGTTGATGTTCTTGGTGAACCTCCATCCGGACATATGTTTTGCAGTTAGTATGGTGAGCTCATATTTGGTTGAGCTTCATTGGATTGGTGCCTAGAATCTTCTGAGATATCTTCAAGGCACAATTTCTCATGGATTGAGATACACTGCCTGAAATATTTCAAATGTTGAGTGGGCAGGCAGTGTGGAGGATCACTAAAGCACTTCTCAATGCTAGTTCTCCTTGGGATTCTACTTTGGTTGTTATAAGTACCACCGAGACCAGATACATAACTACAAGTATGACCTCGTATAAAGTTGCCTGGTTGTGGAAACTCTTCAGTGAGTACACATGATGAATACCATTGTGATTCTTTGTGACAACTAGAGGTGGGATTCGATTATTGAGGAATCCCGTATTCGATGATTGCTCCAGTAGATAGACATCAGATACTACCTTATCTGGGATAATGTTAAGTCAATGAGCAAGGAGGCTCCATTGCATTAAGATGTTGTACAGGTCGCTACACTTTGTCAAAGCCCCAAGCAAAGATCAAATTTGTGATTTTCCCGAGAGACCCTTGTACAAGAGTCCTTCACGTTGCATACATTGAGCTCTGGGAGCTCTGGGGGCTTGCGGTTCTTACTGGAGCAACATACGACCACAGGGTGACTCACCCTCCCCTAGTGGTGTGCACTAGGACAAGATGATTCGCTCTCTTGTGGGATAGGATGATTTTCTCTCCTGTGGACAGGATGATTCGCTCTCCTGTGAAACAAGATGCTTCGCTCTCTTATGGGACAGGATGATTCGCTCTCTTGTGGACAGGATGATTCACTCTCCTGTGGACAGGATGATTCTCTCTCCTGTGAAACAATATGATTCGCTCTCTTGTGGGACAAGATGATTCGCTCTCTTGTGGCACAGGATGATTCACTCTCTTGTGGCACAGGATGATTCGCTCTCCTATGTAGCAGGATGATTAATTCTCCTGTGAGGTCTGGATGATGTGTTCTCCATGACGACTATGTAGCAGGATGATTAGTTCTCCTATGAGGCCTAGATGATGTGTCCTCCATGGCAATTGTGTAGCAGGATGACTATTTCTCCTATGAGGACAAGATTGATTAAGTTCTCCTGTTGAGGCATCCTACCCATGCAGTGTGGGACTCATGGGAAGTACCTCTCATCTGATCAATGAGCAGGGAAATGAGGATAGGGACCATAGTAGTACCGATGGACACATCACTGTATCTACCGTACTCCCTATGCTAGGATGACCTTCATTGATGTGGGGTAAAATTATAAATGATACTGGTTTGGGACCAGTTGTAGGAGTTGTACCTACTATGACGCTGACTTCGGGTCGGTTGAGACTAGTCTGGGACCAGTCGTACATACTCTGAGACTAACTTCGGGTCAGTGTACGACTGCTCTGGGACCAGTGAGAGTGGTACATACTATGACACTGACTTCGGGTCGGTTGAGACTAGTCTGGGACTAGTGGTACACACTCTGAGACTGATGATACTCGTCTAGGACTAGTGGTATAGGAGTGGTACCCATTATGACGTTGACTTTGGGTCGGTTGAGACTGGTCTAGGGGTTGAGACTGGTCTAGGACCAGTGGTACGCACTCTAAGACTGACTTCGGGTCAGTGGAGAATGGTATGAGACATTCTCGATCAATTCTTCTTCTTCATAGTTCAGCAGAGCTAAGTTGAGCAGAGCAGAGCCAGCAGAGCTGGGCAGAGCTAAGCAGAGCAGAGCCAACAGAGTTGAGCAGAGCAGAGCAGAGCCAGCAGAGCTGAGTAGAGCAAAGCAGAGCTAGGCAGAGCAGAGCAGAGCCAGCAGAGCTAGGCAGAGCAAAGCAGAGCCAGTAGCGCTGAGTAGAGCAGAATAGAGCCAGCAAAGCAAAGCAGAGCCAACAGAGCTGCGCAGAACCAGCAGAGTTGAGCAAAGCTGAGCAGAGCTGGGTAGAGCAGTGCAGGGCTCTGATGGCAAAGATAGTACAATCGGACATATAGATCAGTGGATGGAGTTCTCCCTACTTGAGAGGGAGTGTTAAAATTGGCAACTAGGGCCAAACTCCATGTGGGTCAGCTTATTTATGGCAATTGATATTTTTATTAGATCCATCTCATCGAGAGGTGTAGGATTGATCTAAAGATCATCCGATTCCGATAAGTATTTATGGAGATATGAATTTATTTTGATTATGGAATTATTATCAAGCCGACCAGCAACTTGAGTAGGCTCATAAGCCCAATAGACATGCCTATTCATCAGCTACGTTCTAGCATAAATAGAAGAGGATTTGAAGTCATTTTCGACACACTACTCATGTGATCTCCTCTCCACGTCTTTGGGTTTTGGGAGAAGGAGAAACGTTGAGAGTATATGCTAGTGTATGATGCCCTAATCCAACGCAAGTCAAGAAGACATCTATCCGCTGGAAAATGAAGACACCTAATACACAGCAAGAAGACCTGATCTCACAGCATAAGAAGCACAAGAACTCGCATGGAAACTCGTGCATGAAGGAACAGGTTAATATTAACGTAATGAAGCACGCAATGATAATGTAATGAAGCACGCAGTGATAACGTAATGAAGCACACAGGTTCATAGAAGCTGCAGTGACAACGTAATGAAGCACGCAGGTTCATAGAAGCCGCAATGACAACGTAATGAAGCTCCCAGGTTCATAGAAGCCGCAGTGGCAACGCAATGAAGCACGCAGGTTCATATTAACGTGATGGAAGCTGCAATGAATTAACATAGTGGAAGCCGCTCAAGCACGCAAGCATAAAAGCACACTCGGTCACTATCATAAAATAGAGCCGTAGTCAAGGGTTTGATTGCACCACTATAGTAGTCATAAACTCGGGCGATTTACATATGTATCGCTGTGTATCCTAGCAGCCTCAGCGTGTATATATATATATATATATATGATAGCACTCAGCAATAAGAGAGTGTACCTACTTATTACGTTGTACTTATTCACTGCTCTAGGAGGCCACTATACGTTGGTCTTAGAGAATCTGGAACATAGCCTAGTTGCTTTGCTAGGCTGCAAGCCATAGCAAGCAGCTAAGGCCGATATACATTTGGCAATGAAATTGTGTTGCAGCATGATGAACAAGCAGCATGATAGATGAGATCATGGGCAACATGATGCATGGGCAGCATGATAGATGAGATCATGGGCAACATGATGCATGGGCAGCATGATAGATGAGATCATGGGCAGCATGATGTATGAGATCATGGGCAGCATGAAGCATAATGATGTATGGGCAGCGTAGTGATCATGAGCAGCATGATGATGAATGATGCAGCATGATGGTACTACACAATAAGGTGCAGCAAATGGACGAGATGCAGCAGTCACCTTAGAGAATCAGTTGAAGCAATATGTCTTCAATTGATCTCTACAGATATCAAAAGTCAAAGTGTTGACTTCTATTGTAAATGTACTATCTCTCTCACTTTCTCTGCTGAACTTTGAAAAACATAAAAGAAGAATTGATCAAGGGTTTCCCCACATTGTGGGGTTTGTCCCTGGCTAGCGCCACATCTTGTGTCCTCTTGTCTTGGCTTGTCTTCTGCAATTTATATTTATGTTCTATCTGCAGTTTACTTTAATGCTGATGTGATTGCTAACTATGAAAATTTAAATAAATTGCTCTAGCATAGAACATACCTAAACTTAACACGAGTAAGATCGATTTTCTCACTGGTCGAAGTTCGGCAAGAGAAAATCAAATCAGAGGGAAAGTTGAAGGTGAGAAAGAGACAAAGGGCATTAGCATCAGTCGGGACTACAAGGCAAGAAGACGTAGAGCAAGGAGAGCCAACGCAAAAGTGTGATGCCAAAAGAGACAACGCAGCGCAAGTTAACGCTGGGACTGCTTGAGCAATCTGACACTGGGCCAGCGTAAGTAAAAGTGACGCAGGAAGACGCAGAAGGATTCAGAGGACTGAGAAGCATTTTTCCTGGATTAGAGATTTGTCAGGAAGTGTCTATAAAGTTTCTCACTTCTACCCAGATGGTTCTATATTGTACAAGAGATTTTTGCTGAAGAATAATAAAGAAACCCTCATCTACTCCATTGGTTTTTCCAGGGACGATTGCCCAAAAATAATTGTGTCATTGTAGTTATTCTTGTGTTGTTATTGCATTCGCTTTCAGAATTTTATTTGTGAAGTCTGCAATAGAATTTATTTTGATATTCACCGTAAGAATACATTGAATAACTTATTTCTGAATTAATAAGTAGAAGAAATAATATTATCATTGCAATAGGATTTCTATTTTGAAATTTTCACAACATCAAGGTACAAAGAGGGATTGGTGCTCTTGATTAAATATGAGTTCCATACCCTAATACATCACAAAATCCAATGGAAACATTCCAATCCCCCCAATCTTGAAAAACTGATAAGTTTGCTGGATTTTGAATGAGATCTAAAATTTTGCTTTCTCCATATGAAATCCAATGAGGTTGGAACCACTCTCAAACATCCTAAGCCATTTCATGTTAATGTTAAAAATTTAAGTGAAAGGATGAAAATCAAGATTAAGGAGAATGCCACTTTTACTTTAAGAATTTAACATTACCATGAATCGCATCTCAATACTAGGGCCATAGGCTTGATCATTAGGCTACCCCACTCAAAAATTATTTGTTTCTTTGAAAAAAAATTGCATTTGGAATGTTATTGCAAAAACAAATTGCAAAAAAGACTAAGGAGCTCCGCCAATCGCTCCCTAAAAACCAGGGAGCGTTTTTTTAAAGGAAGCACACTCCCAAAATCTCTCCCCCTTCGAGAGCGCGTTCCCGAGTAGCTCCCGAGCAGAGCACGAATTACGAGCAGTTCGTGGGAGGGGGTTAGGTGGGGGGCACTTCCCCGCAACCCTGATCTCGCCTTAAAGGAAATCTCTAGGAATGTTTTTATCACTTAATATTTCTTTAAGTGGTGGATATAGAAACTACCAATTATGAGGAGCTTTAATGATGCAAAGTTTATCGATTCTTGCCAGGCATCACATCTATGGAGTTTGTTACATGGTCAAAAGGTCACTATTGAAGGAATCTTTCCCCTTTTAAGGAATCTTTCCCCTTTGGCTTATCCACACAATATTATATAATTATCTCTTGGAGAAGCTTGTGGATCTAGAAATTGTCAGACAAATCTTATGTTATTCATTGCAGAAAATCAGGGATCTTGAAGTACTTCATATTTTATTGCTTTCTCTTGGAGAAGTTTGTTGATCTCAAAGCCACAAATTAGCCAGCATAATTGAAAGCAAGCTGATTCTAACTAATTGGCATTGATCCACGGATGTAAGTGATAAATAAGCAGGTTATAACTTATGATCGATGTTATCGAAACACTTCCCTCATCCAGCTACTGTAAGGAGATGGATTTACATCTTTATATAAGGACTAGTTCTCTCCATTTGCAGGCATGGTATGATTGGTAGGGAAAGCCCCTCTAAGCCTAGTTGAACATCATGTAGGAGGAGGAAGTGAAGGCACAAGCAAATATATATGAGGCATCCATCATCCTTTTCTTTTGAAAGATTATGGTATCATGCTAAAGTGGATAGTGATTTTATTGCTGGCAATCATCTCTTTTAAGGCAAGTGCTTGCATATGAGAAGGGATTAAGTGTGAAGTTCCCAACTCTCCTTCACCTTTGATGTAATCTTGGATATTGGGGAACTTGGAAGCTTTCAGCTGTAAGAAAAGATTTGATGTTTGCACATGTTAATCGCTCAGTTAATCCTATGAGATTCTTATTGAAGATGTTATTTGTAGCTTGGGCTGTCCATTCCTTTGGAGGCTTTCTTGTTCTTTTTTGTTATAATTTCATGTTATGGTTCTTCAATATTTGAGTTGCACATTATTCATTGGCTTTGAACACATTTGTTGTGATGGTAGATCTGCTGTTAGAGTACTCACTCTCATATAACCTAAAAATCCATTCGGAGTCTGGACTATTCATTGGCACAGTAGTGTATGCCTTGACTACATCTTCTCCATATCATTCTAAGCCCTCTTTGTTTGTATTCCTCGACTCCATAACCCATGGATTGACACTGGTCTTACCAAACCACCATCCACTTAAATCTAAAGTTCATCATATATCATCTAGGGACACTCCCCTTGTGCCAAAGGAGAGCTGGCCTAAAGTGAGAGAAGGAGCTCCTGTGGTGACAATGGGTAGCCCCTTTTAGTTCCTCTAGAGCTGCACTTGTGTTTTAGGATTTTACGGTTTACCACTTGAACTGCAGCTTTGGGAGGAAACTGGCTTATAACATCGCTATAAGCAATGCTTCTGAAGTTTATGTCAGTATAAAGCATTACTAAAAAAGGGTAAGTTTCCAGACAGTATGAATCTAGATAGTTAAAGTAGGAGCTCCTAAACATCTTGCTGTCATGGCAAATATGGGTGTACTGTGTCACCTGAAGGTGACCTCTTGATTATCAATGGATGCTTTATTTTAGCAAGAAAAAACATTTTTGTATATATAAACAGCAAGACCTCACCTGCTCAAACGTCTGTGACAAGAATGTTTTCAAGCCCTTTTTCTTCTCTTTTTCCTTCATTGGTGGCACTAGGCGTGCATTGAAAGCTCCAGGCAAAGATTGGAATCGAGACCTTAGCATCCCCAATGTTCGTATCTGAAAATGAAAGCCACAAGCAGAAAACAGGGCAGCAAAGAAATCAAGCATGCATCTAAAAGAGAGAAGGAAGGGCATGCTATAAACTTGAAATAATATTTGTCCTCTAAACAAGTTACTGCAATGATTAAGATTTAATTGAAAGACTAAACATGATTTAAAAGAGAAACACACCTCACCAAGATGACGAAAGGCACCATAGATACCTCCAACTATAGTTGAGAATATGGAATACCAAATTTGAGTATCCATGAAATAGACCTAAATCAATAGCATAATTACATACCCTAATGAGGAATATTCATAACACATACACAACAAATACTTGAACAATTTAGCACCATAACAACATAATTTTGAGATTCAATTTCCGTGCTCACAAGAATTATTGGAGACCATATGGAAATCACCACCCCAATGTTCTTTCTTGCTGCAACACGGAGGAAAGCCACATTAGAAACTCTACATTGGGCGAAATGAATCTTATAGGCAACTTATAACGGTTAGTACTCTCACCTTGTGGAAAAAGCTCATGCCATTCATAGTTGCCAATATTCATCCGCATGATCTGCTTTGTAGGCTTAACCAGTGGCCTTATCTGGAAGAAAACATGTGATGAATTTCAACCAACTGACATTTAAAATCTAATAAAAAAATGTGTAAAGTAAAATAATTTTTCCCTTGTGTAATTGATGTTGCGGTGTTATAATTTATATTTAACTACTGCATCTTGTTTTCCCAATATTTAAATGAATACTATTTCCCCTGTACCTCTCTGCTCAAATTATATATAGAATCATTTTCTTGAAAGTAAAATCTGCTCAAACAGGATATGGTTTATTACCTCAATGTAGTAGCTAAAAGCTAGCTTGCTTATAAGAAGTAGAATCCAAAACATTGTGTACCTGGAAATTTACCAAATAAGCTATCAAAAAGATATAAAGATGAAACATAAATATAAAACGCAATCTAGAATGTCGTCTTGTTAATTTATTTGGCAGCTTCGGGAAGAATTTCCAAAGTGAAAATTCAAATTGATTGGCAAAAGTTTTACTTTGGAAATAATTAAGAAGGTGTCTATTTGGATTATTAATGCCTCCGGCCTAAGACATTCAAAGTCGACTTCAATATGTAATTGGAGGGAAATATTTTATTTTTAAAATTCAAATTTAAAGGTTGGCTTCAAGATCAGCTCACCCAAGAGATGCAACCTTTCAACTATGTCAAAGCACTATATATACCCCATTGAGGTGCTCCTCAAAAAGTGCAAAGTTGGTTCTGCAATTTCAGATAGCTACCTTAGGAATTTCGAATGGTGTTCTCTGTGGTTTCCTCGGGATGGCTCTTGTTTCTCTGTGGTTTGATGACACTGTGCCTCTGCAATCTCTGTTGATCGAGAACTCGCACTTATGGCACTTAATTTTGCTTCTCATCAAATCTTTATGATATGGGGACTCTCTCCTAGTTAGGCTGCAGCTTCAAGGTGTTCTTCTCAAGCAGGCGGCAGGCCTAATCTTGCTGATCAGGGGCCGAGATACTTCAGAAAGATAACCACATGACTTGAGGTAAATTCTGTACAGTTTGAATAAGCAAATTTGTTCTTGCGACCTGGAAGGCAGACTGAATTTGTGTTTGGGCTGAAAGTCTCTCCTTGAGAGGCCACACTTCACAGCAGTCTCTTCAGGATAAGCCTCAGGTCTGTACAAGCCTAGATGAGGGGAACGAGAGGCCTGATTTGGGTACAGACAAGCCCTGAGGGCCAGTGAAGGTCAGCATCTTGTTTGCATATAAGAGCTGCAGTTGAATGGAGGTGTTTTGGAGCTGTTAGGTAGGACAGCGATGGAGGGAATGTAAACCTAACCAGATCAAGCTTCTACAGCAGTATGTCATCAGTTTAAGAGGGCACAATCTGTCTGCTCATGAATTGCAATTTTGGACCATCTATTTGTCTAAGGGCAGTGATATTGGATCTCCAAATTGGCAAGTCAATTTTGACTTTGATCTCTTGTACTCTCTCCCTGCTGAATATTTGATATTAATAATAAGAAGATTTGATCAAGGGTTTTCCCCATCTTGGGGTTTTTCCCTGGCTTGAGCCATATCCTTGTTTTCTCTTATCTTGGCTAGTCTTCTGTGTGTATCGTTTATGTTCTTTCTTCAGTTACTCTCTATGTGATATTGAGTTATGTGATTGCTAATAGAAATGAAATGGAAAGATAAATGGGCTATTATAGATCACTGAAGTAACTGTCCCAAGCAAGGAACATGTTAATTAAAATTAGCACCTCAACCATGTCATTCCTAGAATTCAACTACAATTGGCAATAAGGTCCTAATGAAACTTACTTGAAAAGGGATGAGAAGCTCTCATGCATTCCCCGTCCAACATAGAGTCGTGGCTGCAAATGACCAGAACGAGATTTGTTCATGTGTATTAAAATACTGCTACTACAGTGATGGAAATTGCAATCATTACATAATGAAGGTGGCTTATCAACCAAGCTGCACTGAGGATTCAGATTTTAATAATATACTATGACAGCTGGTAATTTAAATTTATATGTTATCAAATTCAACAAAAGAATCTTTTTCTCAAAGACCATAGGAGTTGCTTTTCCTAGGTTAAGAAAATATAATAAACATAGAAATATTGCAGAGCTGAATAATTTTCATAGGACACTAAAATTCCAGATCCAGTTTTATAACATGCACACCTGTTGCCACCATGTCAGAATAGTACAAATGCGCCAATTTGACCTTTCAATACACCGCTTCAGCATGGGAAACATGAACAGGACTGCTGCAAGTGCATTAGGTAACAAATATATTGCAACAGCTAAGATATACAAGGAAGGGAAATTCCACCCGCTAGCCCAGTTCTGGAAAGTTTTGACAAGACCAGTAGGATTCTCCCAGGTGTGGACATAACAAGCTGGAAGAATGATGACCCATGCAGCAGCAACCACAGCCTTCAATATATATCTCAGCATCTCTCTATATTTCATAGATTGTCTTGCTTTCCAGCTAAAAATTATATCAAGAATCGCTGCAAAGATGAAAATATATTAAATTAGAATTAAACTGCATGCTGTGCAAGAATAAAGTACAGTTAAGTCACTTTCAGGCACCATCTACTAGAATTCCTTTTATGTCATGGCTGCACATATTCAACTGATATTTACCAAATAATGCAAGTTAGGTGCCAAGGAAAGGACCTTAGCTCTTCAAATAAGCACAACAATCAATAGCTATGCAATCCATCAAATGTTAATGTAATCCAAAGGTTGTTGCACCACAGCCAGAGGTGGTTCTATTCAGTTCTATGATAACTACGTGACCTTTCACTAAGGATCAATGGATCTGCAAATGGTGCTCTCACAAGAAATAGGATGAAAGGATCTGCAACAGTGTCATTGCATACCTGCACCATTGAGGATCATATTACAGTTACGCTCATACAGGATTGATGCATCGAGACCTAAGTTAGTGGATATGGCTAGCAAGAGCTCAAGATAAATTGTATCCTGTATTTAGTAACAGTCACTAATCAGACATGGCATCTATACAACCCTGATACATGACCATATTGTGGTTAAAAACTGGATACAATCAGCATGCATACACAATACAGCCATGATCAATCACGATCACTATCTTGTACATCTTTTAGAAAACAAACTTACAAGTATTTTCTCATATGCCTTGTTGAAATATATTTTGAGAAAAAGGGAGTCTTGACAGGATTCTCTAGCCCTTTCCATTGACTCCCAAGCCGCAATGACAGCATCCTAGATCAATCTCCTTGTACAAAGCTTGTTTGTTCGAGCATGACAATCCAGGAGACAGCCCTTTGGCTTTCAAGAACAAGAACCTTCAGAATGGGAAGACCTTGAGTGGGCTAAAGCACTAGGCAAAAGGTCCACCTTTTTTGGATAAAGCTTGTGATGGAATTGAATGGAACTCCATCCTCAACATGTTAGCTTGGATGGGATTTGCCTTTGTCTATCATCAATCTATAGACACTCTCTTTTCACTGACCTGGGTACAAGTCAGTGTGAACACCATGCTATCAAAATATATTGCATTGCAGCATTCCATCCAACATGAGCATGCCTTGGCACCATATATCTATGTGATTGTAGCCAATTCTCTAGGTTACCTACTGCAAGCGGCAAGAATAGAAGGGCAAATTGGATGTTTATAATTATCAGACGGTAATCAACTCCTTAATGTCCGCTTTGCAGATGACTTAGCTCTAACACCAGAATTGAACCAACATATTGTGGAGGGCACAACGTTATATTGGGACGCTTATGCAGAAGTAGCTAGGGAAGTTGTTAGTAAGGAGAAAACAAAGGTTTTTCTTAATGGACAAGACGATCCTTCACACTTGTGATCAATCAGTATTTGGGCATCCACTTTGGCATACAAGCTTCTCTTGTGGATCAATGGAGATGGATCATGGGTCAAATCTAAAAGAAGCTTCATCTTTGGTACATTCTCAACTTGCCACTTGTTGACCACACATGTGTCATCTGTTCCAAGAAGCAGAATACCTCTCAGAGGGATAAATTTTTCAAAGTCATTATCACCATGAAGCTTCCAGTTTGTCAAAATAATCTAAAATTCTGCTATTGTAAAAATGATTCTAGTGTGACTATGAAGCCGTGTAACAACACCTAGCTAAGCCTATGATTCTTCTAGAAGGTTTTCACTCTAGGAAGTTTTTTAACCTCACCAAATTACCTGTGTTTGTAAACACGGATAATTGGCAGAGTTTTTCTCCCAGATATACCCCAAAGCTAGGGTGCAACTCATTGGGCAGACGCTGAGGCCAGGAGGGCCCACGCTGAGCATCAAAGGTTGCTGGTGAGGGTTTCGTGGGTCAGATTTTCTAAATATATTGCTTCCGAATAGAGAGGTATTACTGCCGGATTATTTTCTCTGTCGGGTGAGCCAGTTTGGCACCCAGATGTACTCAAGCATAGACTGCGTAAAAAAATAAACCCTCAGAATTGCTGCACCGGTTTTCCCAAGTTGGGTTTTTCCAGGGACAAATTTTCCAAAAATAACGGTGTCACTTGTGTGTTTGCTATTTCTTTCAGATGTTGATCTGTAGATGGTTGAGATTGTATTGTGTTTATTTCGATGTTTATATGTTTAAATAACTTGTTTGTAATTAACAAGTAGGAGAAATAAACCAGAAGAATACAGATAAAATTTCTAAAGGATAGACTTAGAAATTTCAACATAGAGCATCCTGAGTCGAGCAAGGAACCATATCAGCCTAGTAGACTTGTTCCTTACACCGGTGTCCATGCATTGGATTGGCGAGAGATCATGAGTTGGTATCCTATTGATGGTGTGATAGTCTCAGTTAGAGCGTAGTAGAGCGGGGACCCTTAGACATGTTGGATACTACATACCCCAGTTCGCAGTGGGATACAAGTCGACAGCTCTTCAACATTCCATCCCAGCATTAGGAGAGTGGGATTGACATTGGATTGAGTCGGGGGTTGGACTGGAGAGAGGTAATGAGTTGGTATGCAGTTGATGGGGCAGGATTCACAACCGGAGTTGTAGCACAGCAAGAGCCATGGAGCATTGATGCTTGTTCTTGGTGGCACTGGGATCCAGAAGGATTTGTTGATGACAGGTTTAGTCAAAGAGTGGTCTGGGATTTGGGCATTGAGGGGTTTGTTCATGGTGGGTTGATACAAAGGCATAGCATCACCCAGTGCTTCGTATCGGATCCGAGCATTATGTCTCAGTTGCATTGGGCCACCAGATTGGTCCATAGGTATGGATTGCTTGAGGGCAAGAAATCTTGGGGCAGGAAGACTTGTGATGTTCTTTTCTCTAGTGTTCCTCATGGCATGGTTAGGATGCAATTTCAAGGTTGGGGGCAAACAGGTCACAATTGTTGGTTTACTCAATCAGAAAGCCCAGGGGCTTTCGGAGATGTTTCATGGGGTTTTGAGGAGTTTCTATGGGATCTGATGGCATTCTCTTAGCGTATTCCATCATCTGCACAACTTGCCTTTTCTTTCGTCGCATTCTGACAACTTCCAAAAAACAAGGTTATTATTGGGCTTAACTCAATTAATTACGCTTAAGGTGGCATTCCAAAAGGAATATTTGACGAAACACCTTAGTGTAATAGCTTGTTGGAACCAGAACGAGAAGATCTACAGGATGGGATGGTTAGTAGTGATTTCCAATGAACTGAGGAGGCATTGTGGCCAATTTACCCTTTTCCCATATTCAAAAGAATATTTTAAATGGAATAAAAGAGGGAAAAGTGTTCAATGATTAAAATGATAACAACATGGGAGGTTCTAGAGGGGTCCATCGGATCTATAAAAAGAGGAGGAGGAGTCCACTAAAGGACATCTTGGATTTGATATTTCTTCTTGTATGAGAGGTTGAGAACCCGGTTCTCTACTCCATTGGCAGCCCCATGGTAGAAATTGTCAGGTGATTCAGTGAGATTGGGCGAATACCCATCTCCCCTTTGTGAATTCATCCAAAATTCACAGGTGAGCTCAGTGGTAACATTTCAGTTTAGATTTGGAGGGTCAACACAACATTGGAGCAGATTCTTGAGGCCAGTTTTCCATCTCAGCTATTTTACTGTACCAACATGTAAACCCTAGCTCTATTATAATAAAAGTTGAGATTATTTTTGCTTATCGTGTTATTGAATTGCATACACTCTATTTGTTTAATTTTTATGGAGTAATTCTAGCAAGGTTAAATTTATGCATAGTTAGATTTCTGCAAAAATATCTTGTTTGGGATATTACATTGAGAGAGAGAAAGAAATGTATTTCATCCTCCTTGAACTTCTTTCCGTCCTCTTAGTCGTTCTTCTCCTTCACTTGCTTGCCCAAAATAAACTTGCTGGAGAGATGCAAATTGTTGCCTTGAGGAGGAGATCATGCTACCTTTATATAGAGATTAGTTGGGTTGAATGGGTGTGACTCTGCCTAATCCAACTTGACTTGGAGGAAGGCCGACTTAACAAACTTGGAGCCAAAAATTTCAATTCAAAAATTTAAATTTCCTTCTTTTAAAAGTCCAAGGAAGGTGAAAAACGAATTTCAGCAAGGGTGAAGAGGGACTTTCTTCTAGAGATCAACTCAAGGGTGGAGAGTGCAAGCAAATTGCAACAAGAGGAAGATAACCCAACAACTGTGAGCAGTCGGAGAGGACCGTACAACAGTAAGGCGACTATGCATAGGCTTGGGCAACACTATACAATAGTCAGGCATATACAACCGCACGACAGTCGCAGTAGGTCGTGGACAACCTACAAACAACTGCATGTAGAAATAAAGTTGCATGAGTAATCGTACAAGGCCGCAGATAAACACACAATCGTGTGGGAAACCTAGAACAAGGCTCAGGCAAGTCATACAGCCACGCGGGCAACAGATTGGGCAAGCAAAAACTAGGTTTTTCTTCTAGTGCAATTTTCCCAGTTTTGTTGTAACTTGTTATTTTTTCAGTGGCCAAATTATTTCGAGTACTGAGAAACCCTTGTATGTTGTAAAAATTTATTAACTAACAATAGATTAGAAGGGCGAAAAATTGTGCGTGCGCATGTGCGACATTGGCTTTTTTTGTTCAACTGATTTTATTATTTACTACTAAATCCCAACAGTGCAGTTTATTTAGTTAGCTAAAATTCTAGTTAATTTACAACAATGAAATTTACTAGAATATAAATTTGCCAATTGTTGGGGTTGAGGAAACTTAACAAGTATATCTTCAACACTGAGGTTAGTTTCATTCATTCATTCTATATGATTTGGCACAAAGGGGTATGTGTTAAGCTTCACAATAGTGTTCTACAAGGACGCGTCTCCCAAGGTGGGGTACATGCTCCCCATGTTTCCCATGCACCTGAGACAAGGGGACGCAAGAGGAAAAGGGAAACATTGTTGAAAATGTAGCGAAGAAAAGTCTTCTTGCTTTTGCCTCAACCAGTAAAGAACTCGAGTTGTCTTTCTCTAGGATGAATGTGAATTCATAAGATAGACTTCAGAGTGATGAGTTGATGCGCACTGTTGGAGCTTCAGTTCATTGGAGTCTTCTTCAATTAGACTACAGGATGAGGTGGCAAAGACAAGTCCAATTAGGACGAGTCAAGACTGCAGAGACAATTTCAGTTAGGACGACTTAAGACTTCAAAGACAAATGAAGAGACGACGAGTTAAGTCCTCAACTAACTCGATTCACAACTAGACATAATCAAGGAACAACTCGAGCCAGTTAACTGAGAGCTAGTCCAAGTATAACTGAGACTTGCTCCACTTAACAAGAAAAAGGAACTCATTGCACTTGTGTGAACAGCCATTTGAGGTCAGCCTCCTTGCATGCATCAAAGATATACTTAGCCAGATAAGGACGAAGGCACAATGTTAGATTCATTGTTGTTGGCACAGCGCATTGTTTGAGGAACTAAAATCAGAATTCAAAGCGCAGAAGTCGAGCCTAGGTTCAGTAGGAAACAATTATGTGTGCAAGCCGAGATCAAGAGGAAGGGTTGAGAGCACCCTCTCAAGGTCGAGAGCAATGATCAAGGAGCGGGCCCAGAGCAATTGTGCAGCTGAGATTAGTTTCTCAAAGGCTATTTGTTGGTTGTAGTAGCAGCATACTAAATTTGTAAAAGATTTATTTGCTCAAAGAACAATAACTAAAAGGCCCATAACAAAGAATATAGGTTTTCCCATTTGGGTTTCCTAGGTAAAACACTGGTGTCAATTTTATGTGTGCATGTGTTTTTATCTCAATTATTTTTCGTTTCATGTTGAATGTTAAGAAACTCTGCATCTTGGTGAAAGTTAAACATGGTTTAAGTTTTAGTTGTCTTGACTCTTGATTTTCAATAGATTCATCTAAGTAGTTGCAAAGTTTCAAGAAAATTAACATGGTATCAGAGCCACGCTGTGTATAAAATCCAGCACCAGGATTGTTCAGTCAATGAAGAGCGCAATCAGTAAGTAGGCTTGCACTAGAGTTTGAAAAGCGTTATTTTGGATAGCAATATGTCATTCCAAGGACTATGGGCATATCACTGTTTAGAGGGAACCTATAATTTCTGCTCATGGAGGGAGTGGATTTCAGTAGTGGTTGAAGATAATGGGGTGCTAGAATTTGTGAAGAACCCACAAACTGCACCTACAGATGCCCCACAATTCATCCAACATAACAAGAATGACAACAAGGCCAGGAGGATCATTCTTGAGGGGATCAAAGACCACATCATCCCTCATCTCCATGGGAAGATGACAACAAACGATATCTAGAAAGCCATCTCGGCCTTGTATCAGGGATACAATGATGCCAAGAAGCTTTCCTTGAAGGACAAGATAAGAAATATTTGGATGAGCAAAAGGGAGCCCATCATTATGTAACTTTCCAAGTTCACCCAGGTTCGGGATGAGCTAGCTAGAGTGAGTGATATTTTAGAAAACAAAGACCTTGTGATTCTTGCGCTATTGGGATTTCACGATTATTGGGAGAATTTCTAGGATGCAGTCAGTGGCAGAAAGAATCTTCCCAACTAGGAAAGGTTGTGGGGAAACTATGTCCAAGAAGAAATCCATAGGGGGGGCAAGAGCTAGAGTTTCAGTGAAGACAAAGGACAAGGAGAACTTAGCCTTGGCAGGAAAAAGGAAGCAAGGCCAAGGGAAAGAAGAGCTAAGGCAAGGTTGAGTCCCGAAAAAAGAGCGAGAAGAAGAAGAAGGGGTCTAATAAGGATCATGTGGCTGCACCACACGAGGTAGATGATTTTACTTCTCAGTTCAAGAAGGATTTCTCATTGACAGCTTGCATGGAAAGCTCAGTGGGCAGCAGTGTGTGGTACATTGATTCTAGAGCATCGTTCCAGGGACAAAGAATATTCTTTCCAGTTGAAGGAGGACATGCAGTTTCACAATAAGCTAGGAGATGATGGCAGGTACTTTACCAAGGGCATGGGGACTGTCAGTTTTGAGAGGGGTCTCATAACCCTCTCCATCCCAAGGATGTCCTCTATGCTCCAAGCCTTAAAAAGAACGTTGTTTTTAGGGTTATGATGTCATTTTTAGCAGAGGAAAGGCCTACCTCAAGCACTTAGAATATGGAGCCATGAAGTAGATTGGTGTGAGGGTGAAGAACCTTTACACGCTGCAGGTTTGAGACAAACACAGAGACGCAGGGGAGCTTTGGCACAAATGCATGTTGGATTTGCATCATGGGGCATTGAAGATCCTTTAGCAGATAGCCACAAGGCTACCAAAGTGTAGCATTGACCAACATGAAGTGTGCAAGGGTTGCACACTTGGCAAGTATGCCAAGTCATCTTTTCAAGGCCAACATAGCAAAGCCAAATGGATTTGGAGTTCGTACATTCAAATGTATGTGGGCCCTTCTCTTCTCCATCCCTCATGAGACACAGGTACTATGTCACTTTCATAGATGACTATTCTTGGAAAACATGGATCTTCTTTATGAAGAAGAAGGAGGAGGTCTTTTCCAAGTTCATGGAGTTTAAGGCCTCGGCAAAAAACTAAACCAGGAAGAAGATCAAAGCATCGAGGAGTGACAATGGCAAGGAATATGTCTCCAATGCTTTCAGGGAAGTGTCTACCAAGGAGGGCATTAGGAGAGAGCTTATAGCACCCCATAACCTTTAGCAAAATGAGGTGGCTGAGAGGAAGAACCGCAGCATAGTTGGAGCGTCCAAGGCCATGTTGCATGACCAAGGGCTCACCATGTTCTTGTGGGAAAGACATGCAACACTATGGTATTTCTACAGAATATGAATCCCCATGGAGTGCTTGGACAAGTTACACCTAAGGACGCTTTCACGAGCAAGAAGTTTGATGTTTCTCACATCTGCATCTTTGGGACAAGAGTTTACTGCCATGTGTCCAAACTCAAAGAGAAGGAAGAAGTTGGAGCCCATAGCTGAAAAAGGAATTTTCGTGGGTTATTCTAAGACAGCTTAGGCATACAAGGTGTACGTACCATCCCTCAGGAAGACAGTTATCAAGCGCATCGTAATGCTTGCGGAGTACAAAGCTTTGAGTGAGTCCTTGGAGTGAGAGAAGGTTGGAGTACCTAAGGAGGAGCTTCTCGCTCCCAAGTAGGAGCCTCAACTAGTACCACAGGCTAAGTCTCAGCCAAGTGGGAAGCAGGTCGTACAACAAGATGAGAAGGAGTCATCGCAACATGAGAAGGATAGGCCAAGAAGAGTGGAGGAAGCCACTCAGTCAATGACTTCCAGCACAAGGAGGAACAAAGCCAAGTGGGCCGAGAGGTTCATTCAACAGGCCTAGGAGCGGTTTGAGACTCCTAACTCTACATTCAGGTAGAGCAAGCAGTTCCAAGGTATAGCGGGTACATGGCATTGATGACTGAGCTGTTAGACTCAGAGCCTTCTTTTTACAAGGAAACGGCCTCTCAGCAAGTTTGGCGGCATGCCATAGTGGAGGAATATTCCTCCATCATGAAGAATGATGTCTCGGAAATTTTTCCATGCCCAGAGGGCAAATCAATGGTAGGCTCACACTAGGTGTACAAGGCAAAGCATGGAGCAGATGGGTGTGCAGAGAAGTACAAGGCTAGGTTTGTGGCCAAGGGCTTCTCGTAGGTTGACAACATTGACTCAAAGGAGACGTTTCCTCCAATGGCTCGTTATTCATCCATCAGGATTATTCTAGCACTTGCAGCTTAGATTGGGGTGGAAGATCCATCAGAGAGATGTGAAAACAACATTCCTCCACGA
This sequence comes from Pinus tabuliformis, assembly GCA_031772625.1. NCBI lineage: Eukaryota > Viridiplantae > Streptophyta > Pinopsida > Pinales > Pinaceae > Pinus > Pinus tabuliformis. The sequence continues at coordinate 427,148,981 of CM062813.1, read as the reverse complement.
GGTGTGTGAAATTTCCACGATTGTAGCTACTTGATAATATTCTCCTAACTTATGCAGTTTATTTGTCTTCTGTAAATTTATTGCAACAAATATCGAACAATCCACTACTGCCATCCTCATAAATAAAAAACAGTGCGGAAAATAAAATACTAGAACTGAGAAAACAAGGCGCGCACACATAAAAATAGGACACCAATGTTTTTGGACAATCATCCCTAGAAAAACCCTAAAGGGAAACCCAGTGCAACAGACTAGGGTTTTATTATTATAACTTCCACAGCAATTTGAGATTACAATGATCTGCTTGCCTAATACTGGCAAAGCTTCGACAAATATTAATCTCTACTAGCCAAATTAACTGGAGACTCAAAGTCTCCCTCTAGAACTCAAACTAGCCTCTCCCAAGCCACTCGCACTCCTCCGTGGCACTCGGACAGCCTACCAAAAATGCGCACTGCCTACCCCAAGAAATTTATATAGCCCCGGGAATGCCTCCCTGCAAGTCATTCTTCCTCCAGTGCTGCTCTTAGCCCACTCGCTCTACCTTTGAATAATACATTTGGCACTAGCTCACTAAAACGAGCTCCTCTGCCACTTGCACTAGCAAACTAGCTCGCCTCCAACCTATTAGTTTTTGTAGCATTAGATGTGTTCTAGCCACGAAATTCTGTGGAGAGGCTAGAAAATAGGAGATCTCCAAAACCTAGAAATCGTTTCTAGAAATTTGGCTTAGAGATGGCTTAATTAGATTATTAGCCGATTTTTAAATATTTCCTAAGTCTAAACTTAGGGAATATGGTTAATTAATCAGATTTAATTAAGTCAAGGCATGAATGATCTAGAAATTCACATGGATCGACTTCAAATTAATCCTAGGCATCAATTAAAATTTAATTTTGGTCAATGGAACCCCAACAGAGAATTATAAGAAGTCGATGGCCACTTGGAGAAGACACTTGAGAGGTTCGATTTCATGAGCAGATCAATCTCCATAGTAGCAATAGTCAGTTGTCAGAGAGACAACCAGTGAGATCGAAGCAGTGAGTGAGGGGCAGGGAAAATGATCCAAAGGAAAGGTTTTCCAGATCCGAAGAGGTAGCAACAAGAGAGCTGAGTTATCCCAGAGAGGCAACGTTGAGGGACTGCGCAGTTGCTTCAGCAAGACAATTCGATTTGGAGGAAGGAAAAATTGTTCTCAGTCCAAGAGGTCAGGAAGAAGTCCCAGAGGGCTGGAGAGACGATTTCCTCAGCATCCGAAGGCAGAGTGACTTCATCAAAGCCCAGCCCAAAGCAAGTTGTCCAACCAGCTACACAGAGCAATGCAAGAGCTGATGCAGACCTCTAGGAGGCCAAGTTTTGGTAGGGAAAGCCAAGCCAAAGATTGCTTGTGGGAGAAGGGTAATTCCTTTCAGTATTTTGCCCAAATTTTCTTGTTGTTTGGATTGCCAATTGGGCATCCATAGATGTACTCAGATTTCGCTGTTGCATAATAAAATAAAACCCTCACTGTTGCACCGATTTTCCCAAGATGGGTTTTTCCAAGGACTTTAGTCCAAAAACAACTGTCTTATTTTATGTGTGTGTGCTAGCAGTTCTTCCAACGTTTATTCTTCCGCAGTTTTATTTGTGTAGAGTGCACTGTGATTTATTCAGTATTTTCTATAGAAAACAGTAAATAAATTATTAAATTAAATTAACAATTAGGAGAATAATTTCCAGTTGTTGCAATACAATTCTGAGTTTCGTAATTTTCACATGGTATCAGAGCACAGTTGATCAACCAGAGAGCTCAATAGCGAAGACAGAAGGAGTTTCGTTGTTCAGTGTGGGCAGCAGATCCAAACCCCAAAGGCAACGCAATTACTTCACCAAGAGGCCAAGTTTCTTGAGGAGATTCACTTTTTCTGAGTGGGGTAGAAAAATTCGATATCTCTAGATCGAGGTATTCCAAAGGCACAGGAAGCAACCATGTATTTTCGCAGAGCGTATCTCTAGCTGGACGCAGTAGTTTTGCAACAATTTGCTAGAGCAGAGCTAGCGTCGGGTGGAAGAAGAGCACACACTAAGGAAAAGTTTTCCTCAAGGAACTTCTAGTCTAAAGAAGTTTGATTTTCCTTGCAGACCAGCGATCGTTGTGAGCAGAATTTATCACTCCAGAAGGGAGTGTGAATAGCTAGGCAGCAGCTGAGCAAAAGGGAAGAGGAGATTTTCGACATTTTGTTGAGATGGCCACTGCTGGACTTCGTGATCAGGATAGGTTGGATGGTGCTTCCAACTATGTCATTTGGAAGGCAAGGACATCCTTCCTTGTGGATGAATATGGCGTGAAGTCATATATTGATGGAGTGGTAGCAGCACCCCAAGACGTAGATCAACCTAACTAATACAGAAAGGAGATGGCGCGGGTGAAGAGGTTGATCCTAGACAAAGTCTAGGATCACATTGTTTCACACATAGCCAACGAGATGAGGGAGACTCTCTCCACGTTGTACCAAGGCACTTCCTGAGCAGCAAAAGATGTACTTAGAGGAGAAGCTGAGGTACATCAGGATGTAGAAGGGGCAAGGGATAGAACCCTTCCTCGCCAAGATTCAAGAGGTCCAAGATCAATTGTCAATTGTTGGAGCAACGCCTCAACCCACAATGCTAGTGCAATTGGCACTAAACAGTGTCTCCGAGGAGTGACAGGTATTCGTCCAAAGTATCTTGGGCAGAGATAGCTTCCGAAGTTGGGACAGGATGTGGATTGATTTACAGCGCGAGGAGTTGAGGCGAGCTCTTTTAAAGAGCTCCATCAATGGCAGCAACAATAGACAAAAACAGGTGGAGGAGGAGGATAACGTGGCCCTCGCACTGAAGGGTCCCAATCAAGGACAGGGGGAGCAGTGAAAGAAGAAGAAGGACCTATCAAAGGTCAAGTGCTTCAAGAGTTGCGAGTTTGGCCAGTGCAGTACCCAATACAAGACAAAGAGGAGAAGCAAGACTAGGCGGCAGCTCATGCCGAGATTGATAGGTTGTCCTCCACGTTGGAGGAAGACTTTGTTATGATCGCCAACATACCTCCTGGAGTGAGGTGGGGTGACTTGGAGTTGTAATCCCAGAGTGCTCCAGATGGGCAAGATCCTTGAGGACTCCACCTCTTAGATCAATACCTTGCTATGGGGTCCCACAGTTTTCAGTAGCAGGATGGATCAATGACAGTTGATGCAGTGAGATGCCAGAGTGATAATTGCAGAGTCTAATAGCAGTCAGATGCTGGGGAGCGCAGTGCAGAGTTAGCAACAATGCAATTGACACAGTGCAGAGTCAACAACAATGCAAATTCTTCAGTGACAGTGCAAATACTAGCAGCAATCATCAAAGACTCGAGTGACAAATGCATCATATTGATCACAGTTGATTCAATATTTAGGATGCTTCTCAGTTGCAGTTGTTGTAGTTGCAGCAACAACAAATGAGAGAGAGTTGTAGTGCAAATGTAGTGTTGGCAGCAGTATGGTAGTGTCAGAAGCAACACAGATGCAGCATATATCAAAGTTGCACAGTGGTGGGGGGGCAGTGTGGCCAAACATTAGCAGTGTGACAGGAGATGATGTAGAAACAAGGTGCTACTATAGGGTGTGTAGTAGCATTCGAACACATTCCAAACTAAGAGGAAGTGTTAGTTTTTGTAGCATCAGATGTGTTCTAGCCACGAAATTCGATGGAGAGGCTAGAATACAGGAGATCTCCAAAACCCATCAATCGTTTCTAGAAATTTGGCCTAGAGATGGCTTCATTAGATTATTAGCCTTTTAAATATTTCCTAAGTCTAAACTTAGGGAATATGGTTAACTAATCATAATTAATTAAGTAAAGGCGTGAATGATCTTGAAACTCACACAGGTCGACTTCAAGTTAATCCTAGCAATCAATTAAATTAAATTTTGGTTGTTGGAGTCCCAACAAAGGATTATAAGAAGAAATCAATGGGCACTTGGAGAAGACACTTGAGAGGTTCGATTTCATGAGTAGATCGATCTCCAAAGTAACAGCAATCAGTTGCAAAAAAGAGAGCCAGTGAGATCTAAGCAATGAGTGAGGGCAGAGAAAATGATCCGAAAGAAAGATTTTCCAAATTCAGAGAGGTAGAAGCAAGAGGGTTGAGTTATCCTAGAGAGGCAAAGCTGAGGGACTACGTAATTGCTAAAGCAAGGCATTTCGATTTGGAGGAAGGAAAAATCGTTCTCAGTTCAAGAGGTCAAGAAGAAGTCCCAAACGGCGGGAGAGGCGATTTCCTCAGCATCCAAAGGCAGAACAACTTCATCAGAGCCCAGTCTGAAACAAGCTATCCAACCAGCTATAAAGAGCAGCGCAGAGATTGACGCAGAACTCCAGGAGGCAGAGTTTTTGTATGGAAAGCCAAGCGAGAGATTGCTTGTGGGAGAAGGGTAATTCCTTTCAGTATTTTTCCAAGATTTTCTTGTTGTTTGGATTACTAGTTGGGCATCCATAGATGTACTCAGATTTCACTATTGCAAAATAAAACAAAACACTCATTGCTGCACCGGTTTTCCCAAGTTGCGTTTTTCCAGGGACTTTTGTCCAAAAACAATCGTCTTATCTTATGTGTGCATGCTAGCATTTCGTCCAACGTTTATTCTTCCGCAGTTTTATTTGTTTGTATTGCAGTGTGATTTACTCAGTATTTGTTGTAGCAAACAGTAAATAAATTGGTAAATTAAATTAACAATTAGGAGAATAATTTCTAGTTGCTACAATAGGATTCTAGGTTTCAAAATTTTCACACAACCATCAAATAATAGAGATTGGAGTCTGCTTCGCTCTTCATGAAGCCCATCAGCTGCAACTAGGTGTCAACCTCACCATACCATGCCCTCGGAGCTTGTTTGAGCCTGTATAGTGCTCTCTTAAGCCTGCAAACATGTGTGCCTCTCTCATTCGTCTCGAATCCCTTTGGCTATTCGATATATATCTCACCCTCTATCACCCCATCCAATCTGCTTTGCTAGACATATCACTACTCGAATGGAAATATGTCTGCCCATTGGTGTGAAGGTCTCCTCATAGTCTATCCCTTCCTTTTGCGCATACCCTTTGGCCATGAAACTCGCCTTGTACTTCTCTACACAGCCATCTGCAATGTACTTGATCTTATAGATCCATCTGGAGCTTGTTGCGGACCTATGTGTAGGTCTAGGCACGACCTCTCATACATCGTTTGTCAAGATGGAGTTGTACTCCTCCACCATGGAATCCTACCACACCTAATGTTGTGCACCCTCCTCATAACTGGAAGGTTGCATGTCAACAACATCTGTCACCAATGCCTTGTACATGTCTGGCTATTTGTGCTCCCTCTTGTTCGTCCTAGGAGTTCCCATAAAATCCCATGCATCCTTCAATGTCTGACAAACTTCTTTGTTGGTTCTACCACTTGTGGTGGATGGTTCTACCATCTCCTCATCCTGCCTTTGTTGCTCCGTACTTCGAGCTTTTGCTAGCTCACTTTGACCACTTGTTGGCAAGTCGAGAGATCTCTTGAAGGGCTTCTCTTCTATGAACTTCATGTCCTGTCTCATGATGATCCTCCTACTGCTTGGAATGTAGATCCTGTATGCCATGGATGTTTCGTTGTACCCAATGAAATATCCCTTCTATGCAGTTTGATCCAACTTAGTGTGTTTCTCATCCAACACATGACAGTATGTTATACTACCAAAGATTCTGAAGTGACCAACCTCTAGTTTCATGCCTATGAAAACCTCCTCTAGTGTTATCTTCCCCAATGCTCCATGAGGAACCCTGTTTTATATGTACATCGTTGTGCTACATGCCTCTGCTCATAAAAACTTGGGCATATCATGGTCATACAGCATGGCCTTCGTTGCCCCAACTATATTCTTGTTCTTCCACTCTGCAACTCCATTTTGTTGTGGATTGTACGGAGCTATCCACTACCTCCTGATGCTCTCCTTTGCACAAAACCCCGTGAATTCACTATCTGTGCATTCTCCTCCATTGTCTATACAAAGCACCTTAATATTTTTCCCTATCATGCTCTCCACAAGAGCCTTAAACTCTTCGAAGCGACAGAAGACCTCATCCTTGGTCTTCAAGAAGTAGGTCCAAGTCTTCCTGGACTAGTCATCTATGAAGGTGATGAAGTACTCATACCCTCTGAGAGATCTAGTGGACATCAGACCGCAACTATCTGAACGTACAAGTTGCAACACGCGATAAGTTCTATTGTCACTTCTTGGGGACTTTGCCTTAGTGAATTTGCCAAGCACGCACCACCTGCACACATCATCATGTTTTGTGCTTAATTTTGGAACACCTGTCACTATCTCCTTGAGCATCTTAAGTGCTCCATGGTGTAAATGTCCCATTCTCCTATCCACAATTCACCCGTCTCCATCACTGCTACTGCTACAGCTAACTGGTGCCTTTAGAGAATTAAGATACAACTTATATAATTTGTTGCTTCAAACCCCAATCTGCTTCACCTTCGCCTATCAACACCTTCTTTCCTACAAAGTAGATATCATATCCCTTATCCTGTAGTTCAAAAACAAAAATCAAGTTAATGCCCAAGCCTAGCACATGCAACACATCTGTAACACTGGTGCTTGCACTTGATGCCCTTTGAATGTCGATGATACCTCTCCCAACTGGAGTACATTTTGTCTTGTTTCCCATCTGTATCTGGAAGTCCATCTCCTCCTTCCTGTAGTTGGAGAAGTAGTCTCCAACCCCTTATTAATCAAGGTTGTCATTGATGTTAATATGGCACTGTCGAGATGGCAAATATTCTTGTGATACATAACCCTAAACCTAGACTATGTTACCCTCATCCTAAAACTATCAAACCCTAACCCTACCTTTACTAAACCCTAAAGGTGTGAAACCCTAATCCTATGTGCATACACTACAAGGGATCCCTACATTTGAAGCCCTAAAATAAGAAACCCTATACTACATGAAACTCTAGCAAGAATAAAAATGAGCAAAGCCTAGCCTTTATTAATAAAACCCTAATGGCTAATGAAAACCCTAATATGCTACAGACCTAAAACACTAACCCTAAAGCACATTAATAAAAGGGTACACTAATGAAAGAATGTTGATGGGTTATAAAGACATGAATAAATAAAGAAAAGCATGTAAAAAACCATTATATACTATATTTATATATGACATCCATTTCATGAGTGTGGTCCCAACAAATCCATACAACGGTCCCCACACAATACACGCACATTTGTCTCCCTTAGGTGGATTCACTCCACAATGGTCACCACATCATGATGAGGTCTGCGTTGATTCGCTCCAAAACAATCAACGAAAGTGGCACAGGAGCTAACTGCTATGTTTGACCTCAAATTGGGTCAACACACACAACGTGATAACATTGGCAAATCGTATTGGAATTAAAATGTGTGGAGGAAGCCCCACTGTCTTTATAATATTGTTTTTTAAATTAACTCAAACTGCTCTGTCGGCCCTCTTATTTAAAAAGACGTGATTGGTCGCCTCCACCAATTCAGACATGATTGTTCAAAGTGGCAAATGCGTATATATATACATGGCATGAGCTCATTCGTTTATTCGATCATCTCAACGAAGACAACCACAGGAACAGAGCAAAAGAACAGTTCACATCTCGTGAACTAGACCATCGAGGAAGCTTCTAAAGGCTACATTTGCTTGGGTTAAAATTTATAAATAGCCTTTTGACCTGTGATAGCAAATCTACACCTCGGACTCACTATAGGACTGCAGCTCGAATCACCTACAGCACTTCGGAACTATGAAGCCTGGACCACCAACAGTCACTCAGATCTGTGGAGACCTATATCTGTGATAGCTCTGTTTTGTGGGTTTCAGATTTTGATTACAAACTTTGCAAGAACCTGTGATATCTCACCTGTGGAGTTCGGATCAAGATAGTTACCTGTGGAAGCCAACATACCTCAAGAAGCAGCCCATTAACAATTGTTGATGTAAGCTACAGTCTAGCGTTGACTTTAAAGTGAAGAACTCAGAAGCCTTGAGACAGTGGAGTATTAGGAGTCTTCGAGGTTATTTGGAAAGTGAGGAATTGGAAGCCCAAAATAGTTATCTTGGAGGCTTGTACAAGTAAAGAGCTTGATAATCTTGGACAGTGGGAATATTAAAATCTGAAGCAGTGTTGTGGTGAAGATGATTAGTTGTTGAAGTCTTTCATACACTATATTTGTTAAAAATTGAAGGATTGGTGTCCTTTGGGTAGGTGCCCATAAACACAAGGTTGGTGCCTTAGAGAAGATAGGGTCAGAGCCCTAAAGGTGGGAGCCTCATTAAGTCCAAGTTGGCGCTTGGAAATAGGTAGTTGCCTAAATTTTTGAAGGGTTGGACCCCTCACATCTTTTTGTACTCTTTCATTTTATAAAAGAATTTTTATCCTCCTTGTCTCTATAATAAGATCATTCATTTGCAGATTTTAATTGTGTAGAATCTAACTGGACATAATAACAATTGAAAAGAAATATTGAGTCACCCCCCTCTCAGTGTTTCCAACAATTGGTATCAGAGCCAGCTTCTTCATAATCAGCCTAACAACTGGAAGGATTCTTAGTCACAATGAAAAATCAAGAAGTGTCAGGAAGGCTTCCTTTGTTTGATGGCACAAATTTCGGTTTTTGGAAGAAAAGGATGTCCTACTACTTAATGTCCCTTGGATCTGAAGTTTGGCATTCTGTTTTGAATGGGTACACTGCTCTTTCCACTCTTCCAACTGATCAAGATGAAAGGAAAGCTTACATTGCAAATTCCAAAGCTTTAAATTCCATCACTAATGGAATCACTGACTCTGAATTACACAAGTCATGAATTGTGACTCAGCCAAAGAATTTTGGGACAAGCTAATTGCCTTATATGATGGGGATTCTAAAGTTAAAAAGGCAAAGCTTCAAACTCATAGAAGACAATTCGAAAGTCTTAAAATGGATGACGAAGAAGATATTGCATCATACCTTCTCTGTGTGACTGAAGTTGTCAACTCCCTTAAAGGGTTAGGAGAAAAAGTTGAAGAAAGTACAGTTGTTCAAAAAATTCTGAGATCTCTTCCTGACAGATTTGACTCCAAAGTGAGTGCTATAGAAGAAATGAAGGATCTAGACACTCTCAAGATGGATGAACTTCATAGAATTCTCACTACCTATGAAATGAGGAAAGGAATCCAAATTCCAAAGAAGCAACATTCAAAGCCTCAAAATCAATAAGAGGATGAAAAGGATGGAATACCAATAGTGATGAATCCGATGTTGAAACTGAATTAGCACAATTTGTACGAAGACTCAAGAAAGCATCCAAACTAAAAGGTAAGTACCCTCTTATTTGTTTCAATTGTGGAAGAATAGGTCATTATGCTGCAAAATGTCCTCGTAAACATGATAATGATGATGAGGAAGATTCTAGAAGGATGGTATACAAAAGGAAAGGGTTTAATAAGAAGAATTTCTTCTCTAAGCACGATGAGTCTGATGAAGATGAATTTGTAATCATCAAGAAGAAATCAGCCAAAAATTTCCCTCATCACAGAGGAGGTAAGGATGAATTAGATGAAGAAAATGACTATGCTGGAAGCCAAGAAGTATGTTCATGGCAATCACAAATGATGATGATTCAAGACCAGAAGGAAATGTAGATGAATTGTTAATAAGTGACATTAAATAAAATGAGAAATTACGAAATAAGATCATTTCTCTCAAGGTAGAAAAGGAGTAAGGCAAAAGAAGGGAAAACCTCTTGAAAAATAAGTTAAAAGAAAAGGAAGAAATCTGTGAAAATCGTGAAGCCGAAATAACAGTCAAAAAGACTTGGCAAAGCTCTCAAACACTTGACAATATCCTTAATGCTCAAAAACCTCAATATGACAAATTTGGGATTGGTTTTAAAGGAGAATCATCAAGTACTAAGGATAATGCAAGAAGCTAGGTCGACATACTTTTTAGCAATCCAAAAGAAGAAAAGTCATCTCATCCAAGGCCCATCTCAAATCCAAAGAATGAAGAAAGAGTAACTCCAAGGAAGAATGTTGATTCAAGTCATGGCTATTACAACAGGTATCAAACTATCTTTTTTGGGCATTGTTATTATTGTAAAAAATTTGGTCCACGCTAAACATTGCATGGCTCGTAAGAATGAAACACCAAGATTGAAGGATCAAACAAATAAAACACATGGTCTCAAAGGGAAAGAACAAATCAAGACCTACAACTCATTTGATCCTTTGACCAAGTTTGATCCAATTTTCTCATTATGTAATGATTATGGACATAACAAACAAAATTGTCCACTCAAAAGAAGAGAAGCAAGAAGGGAGAATCTCAATACGGATAAATGTGGCCTAGCTCTATGTGCTCATAGTGATGCAAACCATTGGTTTGTGGATAGTGGGTGCTCAAGACATATGACAGGTGACAAAAAGAAGTTTGTCTCATTGAACAGTAAGGATGGAAGTCTATCCTTTGGAAGTTGATCTGCTAAAATCACTGGAAAAGGGACCGTTGCCCTTGTTAATGGAAAAGGAAAGGCTCAAAATGCTTTGCTGGTAGAAGGACTCAAACACAATCTCTTGAGTGTTAGCCAAATTTGTAATCAAGGACACAATGTTAGCATCAAAAATTGTGAAATAAGAAACTCATCCTTAGGAGAAATTGTGGCTAAAGGAGTAAGAACACCAGATAACGTTTACATCCTGAGAAAAACCCACGAAGATAAAAGTTACTTGAGTCAAGCAGATGAAAGAGAACACTAGATAACGTTTACATCCTGAGCACAATCCACGAAGATAAATGTTACTTGAGTTAAACAGATGAAAGCTGGTTATGGCACAAGTGACTGCGGCATATAAGTTTTGATAAGTTGATCAATATTAGCAAAATTAATGCAGTAAGGGACATTCCAAACATGTTGAAACCAGATCAATTTGTATGTGGCCCATGTCAACATGGTAAGCAAACTAGAACAAGCCACAAGACTAAGGAGTTCTCAACATCAAAACCTCTGGAGATCATTCATGCAGATTTATGTGGGCCAACTAGAACTCCAGCGCTCCAAGGTGAAAGGTACTTTGCTTTATTTGTTGATGACTATACTAGAATGATGTGGGTATATTTCATAAATATAAATCCGAAGCATTTGAATGTTTTAAGAATCTTAAAGCTCTTGTAGAAAATGAAAAGGATTCTAAGATTAAATGTCTTAGAACGGATAGAGTGGGAGGATTCACATCAAAAGAATTTGATGAATTCTGTGAAGTACATGGAATTGAAAGAGAACTCTCTACTACTAGAACACCCAAGCAAAATGGGGTAATTGAAAGAAGAAACTGAATCGTTCAAGAAATGGCAAGGACAATGTTACTAGCAGTTGACTTGCAACCAAAATTTTGGAGAGAAGCAGTGGGGACAACAGTTTATACCTTGAAGACTCCTTAAGACCAAATAATGAGAAGACTCCTTATGAATTATGGAAAGGAAGACCTGCTTCTGTAAAATACTTCAAGATTTTTGGAAGCAAATGCTTCATAAAGATCAATGATGACTTACTGGGAAAATTTGATTCTCAGGTTGACGAAGGAATATTCCTTGGATATTCTACTAGGAGCAAAGCTTACAAATGCTACAATAATCGACTACGGAAAATAGTGGAAGGAATTGATGTGAAGATTGATGAAGCGCTTCCAGAAAAGGAAATTGAAGATCATGAAGTTGACCTCTTCATTGAAGAAAACGAAGAAGAACCTGAAAAAAGAAGAAAAAGATCAAGAAAAACAAAAAGAACCATCTCAAACTCCTTCAAAAGTGAAATTCCTCCAAAAACATCATCTAAAAGAGAAGATTATTGGCAATGTAGATGAGGGAATACAAACCCGAAGAAGGATGACAAGTACACCAAGGAAAGATGATGTTGTTGTCGTATCTCTAATAGAACCAGAAACTTTTACTCAAGCAAGGATCCTCACTGGATGGAAGCCATGGAAGAAGAAATGTCTCAAATCGAGAAGAATGAGACATGGGAGCTAGTACCTTGTCCAAAGGATAAAAATATAATTGGAACCAAGTGGGTGTTCAAAAACAAAATGAATGAAGATGGACAAATCATCAGAAATAAGGCAAGGCTTGTTTGTAAAGGTTATTCACAAATTGAAGGAATTGACTTTGAAGAAACCTTTGCACCGATAGCTCGTATGGAAGCTATAAGGATGTTCTTGGCATTTGCTTGCTCAAAAGGATTCAAAGTCTATCAAATGGACGTAAAATCAGCATTTCTGAATGGGGAACTCAAGGAAGAAGTCTACATGGAGCAACCAGAAGGGTTTGATCTAGTAGAAGGAAAAGACTTTGTATGTAAGTTGAAAAAGGAATTATATGGGTTGAAACAAGCTCCTAGAGCTTTGTACGCAAGATTGGATCACTATCTACAACAACAAGGCTTCAAAAAGGGGGTGGCAAGAAGTAATCTATACATGAAGATGGACAAGGATAAATTACTAGTCACTCTTGTCTATGTTGATGGTCTTATTTTTGTAGCAATGATGATGAGATGAGCCATGAGTTTGCTCAAAATATGTCAAAAGAGTTTGAAATGTCAATGATTGGTGAGTTATCTTACTTTCTTTGACTACAAGTATCCCAAACCACAACAGGGATGTTCATATCTCATGCAAAATATCTTAAAGACATGCTTAAAAGATATGGGATGGAAGACTGTGCACCTATGAGCACACTGATGACCACAAACTGCAAATTGAGCAAAGATGATGAATCCCCCTCGATAGATGCAACTCTTTACAGGTCAATAATTGGAGCTCTCCTATACTTAACTACTACAAGACCGACATTATGCAAGCAGTGGAAATGGTGAGAAGATTTCAATCAGCGCCTAAACAATCCCAATTGTTGGTTGTGAAAAGAATTCTCAGATACTTGAAAGGAAATCCTAATTTTGGTCTTTGGTATCCCAAAAGCACAACTCTTACAATGACAGCGTACACCGATGCTGATTGTGCTAGAAGCGTGGACGATCGAAAAAGTACTAGCGGAAATGCATTCTTCATGGGAGATTGTCTAGTATCTTGGCTCAGCAAAAATCAATCATCTATATCTCTTTCCACAGCTGAAGTCGAATATATAGCTGCTACATATTGTTGTACACAGATATTATGGATGAAGGAAGCTTTGAAGGATGTCAACATAGAAACTAAACAGCCAATCACCATCTATTGTGACAACACTAGTGCCATCAGTCTCTCAAAGAATCCAGTCATTCACTCAAATACCAAACATATTCCAATCAAATATCACTTTCTCCATGAACAGGTCGTTGAACAAAACATCAAGTTGCAGTACATCAATACAAAATAACAAATCGTAGATATCTTCACAAAGCCTCTTCCACGAGAAGCATTTGAACACCTTCACCAAACGATGGGGGTTATTCCTCTTGCATCACACTAAATAATCATCTTCACAAGAGTAGGGCACCATGACAGGGGGACAATGTTACTTGGGAGCAGGAGCGAAAGCGGGGAGCGGAAAACGGGAGCAGGAGCGACATTTTTAGAAGCTCACAGTTTGGGAGCGAATCCCGGAGCGTTTTTTATATAATATATATATATATATATATATATATATATTTTATATTTTGATACATATATGTCAACAAAAACATGTAAAATAATGAATTAGATATAAAAAAACATAGATTGAACCATATAACAACAATCATCTAGAAGTTATAATCTTCATCAACCACGTCCACAAGTTAGTAACATAGTAACATACAACATATTGAGTCTCATGATTCATCAATATTAAAGTTTCAAGCTTTCAAAATTCAATATATAACATTTATCATCATTGATCATCAAAGTTGTACTTGTAAACTAAGTGTAACCATTACAATAAATAATATCTAACATGAAATGAAAATGTTATAAAATGAAACAACTTTCAACTTTCATGAAGCATCATATTCATAATTCATTACTAATGAGTTATAATTGCCAACTTCAAACTTAAATTGTCATATAAAGTTTAAAAAAATATCATAATAAATATGAAAGAGTCAATAGTTATAAAAGCTACTAGAAACTAGAAAAGAGAGGTAAATCTATTATCTATTTCTTATGCTTGGGCCTCTTGCCACCATGAGAAATGTCTAATTTTTTAGTCTTGTTGGAAAATCAGGATCGTTGTCATTAATATCACCCTCTAAGCATTAATATCCAGAGGTATCTTTGTCATTACCTCTGTATCTGTGTAGGGATATTTGTCATTAATATCACCCTCTAAGCATTAACATAAGATAGAAAAAGCATAGCATGTCAAGTCAAGATTTTGTTTGAGTGATGCGTACATTTTTAGGAGGGTCATGATAGAGGAGTTCGACAACCAATGTCACTAACATCAAGGTACATAGAGGGATTGGTGCTCTTGATTAAATACGAGTTCCATACCCTAATACATGACAAAATTCAGTGGAAACATTACAATCCCCCAATCCTGAAATCCTGAAAAACTGATAAGTTTGCTGGATTTTGAATGAAATCTAAAATTCTACTTTCTCCATATGAAATCGAATGAGGCTGGAACCACTCTCAAACATCCTGAGTCATTTCATGGTAATGTTAAAAATTTAAGTAAAGGGATGAAAATGAAGATTAAGGAGAATGTCACTTTTACTTTAAGAATTTAACATTACCATGAATAGCATATCAATACTAGGGCCTAGACTTGATCATTACGCTGCCCCACTCAAAAATTATTTGTTTCTTTCAAAAAAAATTGCATTTCAAACATTACTACAAAAAAAAAAAATTGCAAAACAGACAAAACGCTCCCGAAAAGGCAAGGAGCGAAATTTTTTTTAGGGAGCGCGCTCTCGACCCGTTCCTGAGTCGCTCCCGCCCGGAGCGCGAATTGGGAGCGGGATTGAGGGGAGGGTGGCGCTCCCCCGCAACACCGCAGGGGGAGTAACATACCTATGAAGAACTACTATTGATAAGAAGCAGCTTGACAGGGGGAACACTTGGGCACCCCGTTTGCCATTGATGTCAAAGGGGGAGAGACTGTTGGAAGGGCAAGAATATTGCCATCAATGACAAAGGGGGGGATTGTTAATCAAGGTTGTCATTGATGTCAATATGGGATTATCGAGATGGCAAATATTCTTGTGATACATAACCCTAAACCTAGACTATGTTAACCTAATCCTAAGAATATCAAACCCTAACCCTACCTTTACTAAACCCTAAAGGCGTGAAACCCTAATCCTATGTGCATACCCTACAAGGGATCCCTACATTTGAAGCCCTAAAATAAGAAACCCTAGACTACACGAAACCCTAGCAAGATTAAAAATGAGCAGAGTCTAGCCCTTATTTATAAAACCCTAATGGTTAATGAAAACCCTAATATGCTACAAACCTAAAACCCTAACCCTAAAGCACATTAATAAAAGGGTACACTAATGAAAGAGTGTTGATGGGTTATAAAGACATGAATAAATAAATAAAGGAATGTAAAACACCATTATATACTAAATTTATCTATGACATCCATTTCATGAGTGTGGTCACAACAAATCCATATGACAGTCCCCATACAATACACGCTCATTTGTCTCCCTCAGGTGGATTCACTTCTCAATGGTCACCACATCATGATGAAGTCTACGTTGATTCGCTCCAAAACAATCAGTGAAAGTGGCAAGGGAGCTAATTGCTATGTTTGACCTCGAATTGAGTCAACACACACAACTTGATAGCGATGGCAAATCGTATTGGAATTAAAATCTGTGGAGCAAGCTCCACTGTCTTTGTCTATTATTTTTTAAATTAACTCAAATTGTTTTGTCGGCCCTCTAATTCAAAAAGACGTAACTGGTCGGCTCCACCAATTCGGATGTGATTGTTCAAACTGGCAAATGCATATATATATATATATATGCATGTGCCATGAGCTCATTCAGTTATTCGATCATCTCAGCCAAGACAACCACAGGAACTAAATAGAAGAACAGTTCACATCTCGTGAACTAGACCATCAAGGAAGCTTCTAAAGGCTACGTTTGTTTGGGTTAAAATTTATAAATAGCCTTCTAACCTATGACAGCAAGACTACACCTCAGACTCACTATAGGAGTGCAGCTCGGATCACCTACAGCAATTCGGAATTGTGATTGGTGAACCTCGGATCACCTACAGGCTACAACACTTCGAAACTATGAAACCTGGACCACCAACAGTCACTCAGATTTGTGGGGACCTATATCTATGACAGCTATGTTTTGTGGGTTTCAGATTGTGATTACAAACATTGCAAGAACATGTGATATCTAACCTGTTGAGCTTGGAGCAAGACAGTTACCTGTGGAAGCCAGCATACCTCAAGAAGCAACCCATTAACATTTGTTGATGTAAGCTACAATCTAGTGTTGACTTTAAAAGTGAAGAACTCAGAAGCCTTGAGACAGTGGAGTATTAGGAGTCTTGGAGCATATTTGAACAGTGAGGAATTGGAAGCCCATAATAGTGATCTTGGACTCTGGAGGCTTGTACACGTAAAGAACTTGATAATCTTGGATAGTGGGCATATTGAAATTTGAAGCAGTCTTGTGGAGAAGATGATCAACTATTGAAGTAAGTCTTTCATACACTTTATTTGTTAAAAATTGAAGGATTGGTGTCCTTTGGGTAGGTGCCCATAAACACAAGGTCGGTGCCTTGGAGATGATAAGGTCGAAGCCCTAGAGGTCAGAGCCTCATTAAGTCCAACTTGGTGCTTGGCAATAGGTTGGTGCCTATATTTTTGAAGGGTTGGAACCCTCACATCTTATTGTACTCTTTCATTTGATAAAAGATTTTTTATCCTCCTTGTCTCTATGATAAGATCATTCATTTCTCAGATTTTAATTGTGTAGAATCTAACTGGACATAATAACAATTGAAAAGAAATATTGATTCACCCTCCTCTTAGTATTTCCAACACCCCTATCATATGTGTTGACGCTCCACTGACTATATACCAGACAATTTGTGAAGTCAAGCTAGAGAGGCAAGCGATATGAGTGAATTCATCTTCCAACCTGGAAGAAAACTCCAAATTATTTTGGTCTTTGAATTCTTCTGCAACCATCTCTAAAAAATTTGCAAACTTAAATACACAAGATAAATCAATAAACTAGGTTATAAAACCCTCAGGCTTTCTCTTCCAGGCCCTGCGTTGATTTACTCTTGCAAAACCCTTTTGCGGAAAACCATTTGTGCTAGATTTTCTTTGTGAAATTCGATCTGCCTCTCGAAAGCATTTCCGACAACCTCACTCCCTGTTGCTACTAACTGAGACAACTCACACTTCCTTCGAATCACCTCCGTGGACTGGAAATCGAACTACTGCCTCTGAAACATGCACTGGTTTACTAGCTTGCATAGATCTGTTCTTCAATGCACTAATCTCTCTAATTTTCACCAACCTCGCCATAGTTATTCTTCGATCTATCTGCTTTGATACGATGTGAAATTTCCACGATTGCAGCTACTAGGTATTATACTCCTAGCTTATGCAGTTTATTTGTCTTCCACAAATTTATTATGGCAAATAACGAACAATCCACTAGTGTCGTCTTCAAAAATTAAAAACCCTACGAAAAATAAAATACTAGAACTGAGAAAATAATGCGCACAAACATTAAATTCGACACCAATATTTTTGGACAATCATCCCTAGAAAAACCCCGAAGAAAAAAACTATTGCAGTAAATGAGGGTTTTATTATTACAAATTCTTCAACAATTTGAGAGTAGAATGATTTGCTTGCTTGATACTGGCAAAGCTCCGACCAATAATAATCTCTACTAGCAAAATTAACTAGAGAGTCAAAGTCTCCCTTTGCAACTAGAACTAGCCTCTCCCAAGCCACTTGCACTCCTCCCTGGCACTCGCACAGACTGTCAGAAATGTGCATTTCTGTAAGTCGTTTTGCCTCTAGCACTGATCTTGGCCCACTCGCTCCACCTTTGGATGATACAACCAACACTAGCTCACTGAAACTCGCATTGTCAAACTAGCCACTCAGACTAGTTATTTTCAGCCTCTTCTTCCTGTCCCTGAGACACTGGAAAATCTGAGGAAATCCTCTCTAGAATCCTACTCCCAAATCTCTGCTAAAATCCTACTATCAGTGTCTCCCTTTGCTTAAACTGCGCCCTTGTTGAATCAATACTACTAGGTAAGTCGAACTACTTAACGCTCTTGTTCATGTTTTTCTTCTCCAAACCCCATTGACTTCCTCTTATAATCTCTTGCTGAGCAACCAACAGCCATGATCAAATCTCAATCGATGGTTGAGATCATCTCGACTCCATCAACTCAATTTTTCAAAACTCTCTAGAGAAAAATCAACTTCCCTCCATTAATCTAATTGAATTAACCAGTTTTCCTAAGTTAGACTTAGGGCATATTTAATAATTAGCTAATTAATCTCATTAAAATGCTTCTAAGGATTTTCTCGACAAACCTTTTCTAGTTTTTGGAGATCTCGTGTTCCTTAGCCTCTTAGACACCATAGAGACTAGAACACCTGTCCACTACCAAAAACTAATAGGGTGGTTGAGGACGAGATTTATATGGAGCAACCAAAGTGGTTTGAGACGTTCAGCAGAGACACTCATGTTTGTTTGTTGAAGAGAACTCTTTACGAACTCAAGCAGGCACCAAGAGCATGGTACACTCGCATTGACAGCTACCTTTAGGGATTGGGCTTCACTAAGAATGAGGCAAATGTCAACCTGTACCACATCATGGTTGGAGGGCTTCCACTCATTCTAGTGCTCTATGTTGACAATCTTGTTTTGACTGGAGCAGACAGCTTGATTCAGGATATCAAGGAAAATCTTGCAAGAGAGATTGAGATGAAGGACATATGGCTATTACACTATTTCATTGGGTTAGAGGTATGACAAGGTAATAGGGATATCTTCTTAGGGCGGGATAAGTACACTATAGAGATTCTCAAGAGGTTTCATATGCAGGATTGCAAGCCCATATCCACGCTTCTAGTCCTAAACTAGAGGAATGTGAATGCTAGTAGAGCAAAGCGAGTAGATGCCATGTTGTACAGGAAGGTCATTGGGTCATTGATGTACTTAATCAACACATTGCCTGACATATGTTTTGTAGTAAACCACTTGAGCCAATTCATGATGGAGCCTACTAGAGTTCATTGGGTTGCTACCAAACATGTCTTGAGGTATCTTAAAGGCACAATAGATTATGGACTATGGTACAAACAGGTTGATGGATGAGGCTTGAGGGCTTCACAGACGCAGATTGGGCAGGGAACTCTGTTGATTTGGGGTAGCATCGAATGTGCTCTAGCCACGAAATTTGGTGGAGAGGTTGGGGCATATGAGATCTCCAATACCCAGAAAGAGTTTGGGCAGATTCTAAACAGATCAGGAAATATTAAAATAATTAATATTTTTAATGGAGTCCCTAAGTCTAAACTTAGGGAAAATAAAATATTAGTGTGTATTAATATCAATCTATCTTAGAGTGGTCCAAAAGACATGGACCAAGCCAAATCTAATCTTAGTCGTTGATCTCAGTCGTTGAGATGTCAACAAGAAAAGTATAAGAGGAAGATTGAGGGTCACTTGGAGATCACACCAGATGATCAATCATTCTATTCTCTAGAGCGAGGTTTGCTAAGAGAGATAGAATCAGTGATCGGGAGAGCAGCTGAGGGGAATTGAGTACAGAGAAACAGAGAAGGCAGAGATTGTGCCGAGATAGCAGCGCAGCAGCCAAGAAGGGTGATGCAGAGCCAAGAAGGGCTCACGCAGAGGCAGCCAAGTGTTGCGCAAAGCACCAAAGGGGCCAGCGCAGCTGACGCAGAGGCTCCCAGAGCTGACGCAGGGCCTCCTAGAGCTGACGCAGGCCAAGAAAGGCTAATGCAGGGCCAGCGTGAGACGGAGAGGGTCTAACGCAGTCCAGTTTAGGCAGACGCTAGGGTTGCAGAGCAGTTTTGTGTTGAGGAGTTGTCGGAAGGATTTTCCGGGGTTTCAGCCAGGAGATTTCTCTCAAACTGTGAGGTATAGCTGCTAAGGAAATTCTCTATTGGGTATGCCAGTTTCGGCACCTAGATTGTACTCTGATATTGCTTAATAAGAAAACCCTCAAATAGCTGCACTGGTTTTCCTGCATTGGGTTTTTCCGAGGACATTGGTCCAAAAATAATGGTGTCATGCGGTGTGTTTGTTCTTGTTTCTTTTAGTTGTTGATCTGTAATATATTGAGCATGCACTGGTGTTTATTTTCAGTATTTACATTGTAAATAACTTGTTAAAGAAAAATAACAAGTAGGTAGGAATAAATCAGAAAAATTGCATGAAGGGTTTCTAAACTAAGTAAACTTAGAAACTTCAACAAACTCCATAGATCGAAGAGTAATTCAAGTTGAGTCTTCAAAATTGGGTCAGCAACTATTTCCTAGTTCAGCAAAAAGCAAAGATCAGTTTCTCTCAGTTCAGCAAAAGTCGAAGACATGGTGATAGCTTGGAAGCACGTGAAGCCATCTAGATGAGGAAGTTGCTTGTGGGTATTTTTAGGTAGAAGTTTGATCCCACCGTGATTTACTGTGACAATCAAAATTGCATTAAGCTCGAAAGAGTACTTTAAGTTGAGTCTTCAAATTTGAGTCAACAATTGTTTCCAGGTTCAGCAGGAAGCAAAGATTAGTTGCTCTTATTTTAGCAGAGGTCGAATACATGGCTACCAGCTTGGAAGCATGTGAAGCCATCTGGATGAGGAAGTTTCTTGTGGGTCTTTTCAAGAAGAAGTTTGATCCCACCGTGATTTACTGTGACAATCAGAATTGCATTAAGCTCTCAAGGAATCCATTTTTTCATGACCGCTCCATGCACATTCAGATCAGGTACCAACATCTCAGGGATTGTGCAAAAACGGATAGTAAAGTTATCGTACATTCCCACAGATGAGCAAGTTGCAGATATCTTGACAAAGGCCTTAGTCAAAGGCAAGTTCGTCTTTTTCAGGGATATGTTGGGAGTTCTACAGAATCCCTTCCTCACTAAGAGGGAGTGTTGAAAATGTAGTGAAGGAAGGTCTTCTGGCTTGCGCCTTAGCCAGTAAAGACCTCTAATTATCTTTCTCTAGGATGAATGTGAATCCATAAGATAAACTTCAAAGTGATGAGTTGATGCATAGTGTTGAAGCTTCAGCTCGTTGGAGTCTTCTTCAATTAGAATACGGGATGAGGTGGCAGAGACAAGTCTAGTTAGGACGAGTCAAGACTGCAGAGACAACTCTAGTTAGGACGAGTTAAGACTTCAGAGACAAGTGAAGAGAGTGTTAGCGCTTGAAATTTCACCTCAGGCTGAGAAAGGTAAACCTCAAGGCAACATCAAACCATTTAGCCTCGTAGCTAGCCCTACGGGGCAGGAGAAGGCTCTCTCCGGTCTATCTCGTGAAATCTTCAATGGATGAGATGACCAACAAGGTAACACTGATATTAGGCTAGTAAACTGATAAAAAAGGTTGATTTGGGATTTTTTGGGTTTTTGGTGGCAAATTGAGGAGGGCAATTTTGGGTGCGGGGATTTGACACAGTTTCTGCAGGAGGTTCTTTGGGGCGAGGTAGGAGACCGTATTGATGCCTTTGATTGAGGTGAGTGGATGGAAAAGACCGGTGAGGAGCTAAGGAGAGCAAATAATACTTTGAATTCTCCTTAAACAGTAGAAAACATAGAAATTAAACAAACTTAAAAGCAGAGCATGGAAAGCATGAATTCTTACTTTAACACTTCATTTGTTTAATGTGCAGCAGTAAAGGAAAGGAAATGATTCACATAAACACACTTACAAGAACATTGAGAAACACACCATCAACACATGAGTCCACAAGAATCCCAAAGAGGACTGCAAAACCCTGGTCTTCCTTAGCCAAAAATTGCAGAGATACAGTGAAATAATACAATGATAGCTTCTCCCTCAAGAGTCCAACCATGAAAATGAGCAAGAAAGTACATAATATAGATGATCTAACCTCTTTCCCTGCCTCCATGGGTCGAGCTCACTATCCTAGGAGCTGTTTCAACCACTTCTAAACTAAGCACTACAATCTAGGCAGTCAAAACAACTTGCCTCTATAAGCTAGGAAACCAATCCATTCATTAAATATTTACCCTTTACATGAATGAATCTTCTAGAAGTGTTAAACAAGAGTAAAAGTGTCTTAGAGTTACAATAATTACATCAAAGATAATCATCTTCCACCCCAAAAAGTCAAACTGGGTCAAAACTGCGTTTTCTGGGCTGTACAATGCAATCTGGCAAAAACTGCCTGACGGGTCGCGCGCCCCTGCCTGACGGGTCGTGCGCCTTTGGAGCGATGTTTGAGGCACTTGCAGGTGTCCAAATTGAGCAAAAGTGGGCTTGCTGGAAAGGTCTGTGAGTCTATTTTCCAACCCAACTGGAATTTTTGAATTTGGAGGTCATTTGCCCTGTCAAAACTTAATTCTCCCGAGACTGGTTTCTGCAACTCAAAAAAGGGCCAGAAAGTCATTTTTTGGTAGTTTTTTGACCTTTTGGGGGACCAAAACTGCACAAAATCTCAAGTCCATCCATGGGCATATGTAACTTTGCATGACAAATCTAGAAATGCTGAGTTTTCGCCAAAAGGAGTTGCCATGATGAAGGGTCGCGCGGGGGGTGAGACCCGTTAATGGGAAAAACCTGCAAATTGCCTGAAAATGTCAAAATTCACCCAAAATTCTCAAAAAATTTTGGGTTTTGTGCTGTGGCTAGGCTAATTAGTGCCTTGATCTTTGAGGGAAGCCTCAGCCAAGATACAGAGTGGATTGGTTCTCTTTTTTCGTTTAAGGGCCTCGGACAACCGCCTTTGAAACATTTTCATCTTGGCCTTACACACATGCATTCTTGCCCAGTAATGGTTTTTCATGTTCCTCAGCAATTTCTTCTCTTGGTTGGCCTTAGCCAACAGCCTCTCCAAGTGTGCGTTCTCCTGGATGAGCATGGACTCTCGGTCAGCGGGCAATGGATCACCGGGTCTTCTTCGGTTCAAGACTCGGTCACTACGAATCCTCCATAACTCATCAAGTGCCTGCTCATCTTCCAACTGTTTGTTGCGCTGCTCAAGGTAGGTGATGGTCCATTGTGCCCCCTCTAATCTCCTCTGCAAGGCATCATTTTCAGCTCTGAGATGCTGAATGATCTCCTTTGCCTCTTGGCTAGGAGAACTGGCCTCAAGGTCAACAAACTCAATATCGGGAACTCCTGATGGACCCTCATCAATCATGGGTTGTTTGCCCCTCTCTGGTACCTGTGCTGGTGAAGAAAGCGAGGCCTCTTCCACCTGATGTGGAGATAACACTCGCTGAGCTGATGATGAAGGCGAGACCCCTTCCACCTGCTGTGGAGATAGTACTCGCCGAGCTGCTGCAAACAAGGCCCTCTGGCCTCTCTGATAAGTGAGCTGAGGTGAGGAACTAACATGTCGAGTGACCGGAATATCAGGCTGCTGAGATGGTCCTCCCTCCTCCTGAATGACCTCAGGATGTGGCTGGGGTGGTGCTGTGAAAAACTCACGGGAAATGAACTCCTCCCATGAGATGCCCTGCTGAGCCAACTGATGCAAGACTACGAGCTGAATCAAACCATAATGACATAGGCTCCTGTACTGCTGGGCCGGGCTCTTCCTCTGCATGACGGAGACCATCCTCTCAATGTTCTGATAAAAGAAGACCGGGATGTTCATCATCCGCACTCGAGTGAAGTGCATCAAGAGGCGAATGTGATATGAGTATACCTGGGAAAATCTGCCCTCACAGGTGAAATAAAGCATAATGAGTCTCAACATGGGGGCATACTGACTCCGGAGGAACCTGAAAGGAAACACACCGGCCAAATGTCTCATGAATGGTGGCCGGACAAAAGGCTCAAAGTGAACTGTATCCAATACCTTACGCTTATTCCAAATTTCCCCGACATTTGGAATCCCTGTAGCCTGTGAAATGATCTCGGGTGTCAAAATGAAATCCACCCCAGCAAGGTTAACATGTCCCTCATGCAAGTGCAAGACAAAGAGGCGGGCCAACTCTCGGTGATGTTGAATCCGAGAGATCCTCTCACAAAACTCATAACAGGACATGTACTGAAAGCAAGAAACTGCCAAAGGACAAGCTTGTAGACCTGCCAAACAAGTAGGCTCCTCTCTCCTGTGATGGCCACCTTTTCCACCTCTATGTGGCCTCCTCTGTACCTCAACCTCTGACACTGATGCTTGGTCATCACTCTGCTCATATGTTTCGGTTTCTGACATGTTTGAGGAGCAGAGTGGACAAAATGTACTGTTGTTTCTGCTTGTAAAAGTGCTGAACTCTATGCTGTTTCAAGGGGACAATGACATGAGGGAAATGTTAGGGGAGGGACCTCTTGCACAAGGAATTGGGAATATATATATAAAACAGGGATTTTAGGGAAAAAACCTTGCAAAATCATTGTATATGCATCATTATATACATTTGCTAGGATGTTATGGGAGGTAGGGTTCAGGATTTGATTTTTGATTTCTTTATATTTTTTGGTAGGGAAATAAATAACAGTGATAAGGGAGTAAGAAATGAGAGGTGGGAAAATATAGAAAAAAATAGGAATGAAAAGGGATACCTTAAAACAGCAAAACAAACCCTAGCAACTTTGATATTTTCAAAAGCACATGGAGTCTTTACTTGCAAATGAAGGCTCTTAAAAATGTTATCAAGATCTCCTCAAGCTTTAGCAAACCATAATTTACATGATTGAAGGCCTACCTGACAAGCTTGAATGATTTATGGTCACTTGGCAGCTTGCTGGTAAATTTCGGTGGAGGAAACCCTGACGGGTCGCGCGCACTGCCCAACGGGTCGCGCGCCCTCAACAGGTCGCACCAGTGTAATTTTTGCACTAGAATGGGCAGCCTGACGGGTCGCGTGCCTCTGACGGGTCGCGCGCCAGGCTCAACGGGTCGCGTTTTGCAGGAGGTTTTTGGAGGCCTTCACGGTGTCGAAATCGGGCGCAGGATAGCTCGTTGGAAAGGTCTTTGAGTCTACTTTCCAACCCAACTGGAATTTTTCAATTTGGAGTTGATTTGACTTGTCAAAAATCAAATCTCCCAAGACTGGTCAAAAAGTGCCAAATGAGGCTGCCTCAAGGAAGAGTGTTGTTGCAGTCAACTTTTGAATGCCTTCCTCAACCCCAAATTGAGCTCATGATAGCTCATTGGAAAGCTCTTTGTGTCTAGTTATCATTTTACCCATCAAGCAAGTCATTTGACCAACCAGGCTAGGAGAAAACTTGATTTTCCCAAGGTCACTTCAGAGGTGCCTTTGATTCTCCTGAGGCAACGGTATTTTTGACATTTCTCTCAAACCATGACACCTGTGTAAAAAGTGAAGGATGTTTTTCTTCCTTGGCATGTTTTGGACAAAAACCTCTCTCAGTTTCCCAAAATTCATCTTTGATTTCTCTAAAACATCATTTGAGTGAAACTTGCCCCGATGTGTGAAACAAGGAATTTTGTCGAAATGAAGCGAAATGAAGGGGATAAGGGGCTTCTAAATTCTTGGGGAAATTTTTGGAAGTAGGGAGGGATGTTAGGAAGCAGGGGAAAGTGGAATCTCAGAAATTGAGTGAGGGGAAGGGGTCCAAAAGGGCAAAACACAGGCCCAACCTAGAAAATTGCCAGGTTGTAGCTAGAAACTAGGGTTTGTGCAAAAATGAGGAATTTGGGGGATCTCAGTGATGGGAAGCATTTGGTAAGGTATTTTAAGGATAGGGGAAGGTGTATGAACATCAGGATACAAGTTTTGCCGATGACTTGACTGTCCAAGAGATATTGCCATCAAAACCCTAGGAGAGGGAAATGAGCTTGTCTAGGTGCAACTGAAGCATGAATAAGCTGTGAAATGACCCAATGGAATTTGACATGATGATAACACCCCTCTGAATGAGGATACACTCAGCTGAATGATGACATGGACTGACATTTGGGCAACTTTGAAAGGAGTGAAAACAAACCCTAGACCTAATGCCTAGTGACCAAATTTTGCTTGAAGACTCACTGAAATGACAAAATTTGACCTTGACACTCTAAAATCACTTTGTAAGAGCATATTTGATCACTGGAGGAAGGCTGGAAAGACTGACACTAACAGAGAGGACAAGTTAACTACTCAATTAAATCAATTCACAACTAGAGATAATCAAGGAGCTACTCGAGCTAGTTAACTAAGGGTTAGGCCAAGTGTAACTGAGACCTGCTCCAGTTAACTAGCAAAAGGAACTCGTTGCACTTGTATGAACAGCGATTTAAACTTGGCCTCCTTCCATGCATCAAAGATCTACATAGGAAAACAAGGACGAAGGCATAGTAATGGATTCATTGTTGTCAGCATAGCACATTGGTTGAGTGAAGATCAAAATTCAAAGAGCAGACGTCAAGCCTAGGTTCAGTAGGAAAAAATTGTGTGTGCAGGCAGAGATCAAGAGGCAGGGCCAAGAATAGTGATCAAGGAGTAGGACAACAGAAATTGTGGAGTTGAGATTAGTTTCTCAGAGGCTATTTTTCGGCTGTAGTAGCAACATGCTGACTTTGTAAAAGACCTATTTTCTCAAAGAACAGTCAATAAAAGCCCATAGCAACAAATGCAAGTTTTCCCATTTGGGTTTCCTAGGTAAAACACTGGTGTCAATTTTATGTGTGCATGTGTTTTTATCTCAATCATTTTTTATTGCATGTTCAATGTCAAGAAACTTTATATCTTTGTGAAACTTAAACTTGGTTTCAGTTTTAGTTGCCTTGATTTTCAGTAGATTTATCCAAGTAGTTAAAAAGTTTCAAGAAAACTGACAAACATTTCCCCATGTTCCCCTTTAG
Organism: Pinus tabuliformis; assembly: GCA_031772625.1. Lineage (NCBI taxonomy): Eukaryota > Viridiplantae > Streptophyta > Pinopsida > Pinales > Pinaceae > Pinus > Pinus tabuliformis. The sequence goes on along the minus strand of CM062813.1, from coordinate 427,121,973 downwards.
GGGAAACTAAAGGAAACGCAAAGGGAAAATGTTTCCCCAATGTGGAGGGAATTTTTCCACCAAAGGATGTTTGTGGGTGTCCCCCCTAAATTTTGCTTGACAACAATAATTTATAAGTGGGTAAAGCTAATATTCAACCCTAGCGCCTTACTAATGCTATGTAATTAATGGTAATGTTAAATTCTTAAAGTAAAAGTGGCATTCATTTCATCTTCATCATTTTACCATTTTATCTTTAATGAAAGATAAAGGAGAATGGTAAAATGATGAAAACGAAATATCAAGAAGAATATCACTTTTACTTAAACTTTTAACATTACCAGTAGTTGACTCAAGGTGTTTGATAGTGGTTCCTATTGAGAAATCTATATGGCAATGATTAGAGTGATTTCTCTTTACTTGATAATTGCTGGTGATGACTTTTTACTTATTAGCTTTGTTGCTTATTATTATGTGTGTGTATCATCAAACAACTACCAAAACAAGAAGAATAGGAACATAGAATACAAGCTGCAAGCCAAGTCCAAAACTTCTCCACTTGAGAGGAAAACCCGCAAATCTCTTCTTTTCCTTATAGATTCTTCAATTGACAAATTCCAAGACCTTAAGACTAAAACCAATACCCTCCAAGACCAAGACCAACCTCTCTAGATGATGTGCTAACCTTGATCCAGTCAAACCTGGTCAAATCTCGTCCAGTCGCACTTCTTTGACCTCCAACTACAAAATTTCGGCCTCCACTGCAAATCTAAAATTCTCGGCCCCCAGCAGTCGGTGCTACCACACGTGTGAGCCTCAATTTGCCTTATGAGCCTTCCTTTGACCTTCCATTTCCTTTCTCTGACTTTTGGAGCTTGAGGATGACCCTTGGTGACCTTCGCTGCAGAAACCCTAGTCCTCCTTAGCACGTGTGAGAGAGAAATAGCCCAAACAAAATTCTCCTTCCTCCTCTTCCTTCTTCGCTACCTTCTTCTTCCTCCTTCACTAGAATGAGAGATGGATGAATGTCTCAAGGAGGTCGAGTTTCCTCCTATATATAGACTCTTCAAGGTGGACGTGGCTCTTTCTTTTAGGCCGACTTGCACTTGGAGGGTATTTTGACTCTTTTAATGACAAAAATAATTTTCTTTACAAGTTACAATGTGTCCTGAGGGGTCTTCAACTTATGACAATGACTCTTTTGATTTCTTGACCTAAGACAAACCATAGAAGCACTCAATGGGTGCTTGAACTATAAAATAAAAGACCTTGAGCATGTAACCCATGCTCCAAAAACAATAATAATACTTTTCTTTCATTTTACAATTTACAAGAATCAAAAGTACATTTCATATTTATGAAGACAAAACCTAGTTACACATTTTTCAACAATTCCAACCTCACTAAATTTCATATGGAGAAAGTGGAATGTTAAATCTCAATCAAAATTCAACACACTTTACATTTTTCAAGATTTCAAGATTTGGGGGATTGCAACATTTCCATTAGATTCTATCAATGTATGAGAGCATAGAACTAACATTTAATCAAGAGCACCAAGCCCTCTATGTACCTCGATGTTCGTGGCATTGATTGTTAAACTCCTCTATCATGACCCTCGTAAAATTGTACCTATCACTCGAGCAAAATCTCAATTTGACTTGTTAAGCTTTCTCTATCCTATTTCAATGCTTAGAGAGTCATATTGATGATGAGGATACCAATATATGCAATTTTTTATGATATGTAGGTATTTATTGTAGCATGATTTTTTTTCGAGTATAGAGACGATCTAGAGCCCCTTTGTTGATCTATTTTCGATTCAAATATAGATTGCACTCAGTGTTGTTTTGGTTATATGCACCCTTGCTATATATATGAGAAACTTGCACATTTGTGTATAACGGTTTGAACTTTGGATTCATATTGATGCACATGAAAATTTACATATTTTTTCAAATTTTGAATATTTATGTAATTTTTGGTCGAACGGTTTTTTGTTCTATTTTTTTATCTAGTTCCTAGCGTCGAGGTCGATCGGTTCGATCACTAGTCTAGTTTTGATAACAATGGTTAATTCTCTATTGTTCATCTTTAGTTAACTTTCAATTCCTAACTCTAGATATTGATGATCTTAGACCAAGTCTTTGACTCGTCACGTTTTACTATTTTTCAATGTTAGTAGAACTTAATCTGGGACCGAACCAAAAAACCTTGTGGATCAGGAACCGGTAAAAAAACTCGACCAAAAATTTGATTGACCAAAAACACATAAACATTCAAATTTTAAAGAAAAACATATATATAAATGCACATTCATATGAATCCAAACCATTTATACACAAATAAGCAAAATTTATCATTTATATAGCATGTAAGGATGCACATAACCAAAATAGCATTGAGCGCAATCCATTTCTGAACCAAAAACACATCAACAAATAGGCTCTAGGTGGCCTCTAGCATCCAAAAAAACTCATGCTACAACAAATGCCTACATATGTTAATTTTAGGTATGTTCTATGCTAAGAGCAATTTATTTAAATTTTCATAGTTAGCTTCATATCTTTTCCAGATTAGCAATCACATCAGCATTAAAGTAAACTGCTGATAAAGTATAACATAAATCGCAGAAGACAAGCCAAGACAAGAGGACACAAGATGTGGTGCTAGCCAGGGAAAAACCCCAATGTGGGAAAACCCTTCATCAATTCTTCTTTTATGTTCTTCAAAGTTCAACAGTGAGAGAGATAGTACATTTACAACAGAAGTCAACACTTTGACTTATCTAGATCTAAGCATAGATCATTTCCCATAATGATGATACATGAGATCAGTTAAAGACATTCTGCTTCAACTAATTCTCCAAGGTGATGGCTTCACCTATCGTAGTGTTGCATTTCATCCATTTGCTGCACCTTACCGTGTAGCACCATGTTGTACCATGACAGTGCTGGACCTTGATGACTAAGCTGCTCTCATCTGCTCTCATCATCATGCTGCCCATTATGCTGCATCTTCCATCATTATGCAGCCCTATTCATCATCATGCTGCCCTTTACTAAAATGCCTATGATCTCATTCATCATCATGTTGTTGCTCTAGCTGTGACTGCTTATTAGATAGGTTACCTTAAACTGTCCTCATGAACAGCCTCATCACTACATTGGTTGGGGCACAAACTCTATCTACTACAGCACCCTATTTACACCAATCAGATTCAACACAGTCTCTTGATCAGGCATAATAGACTGCGGTATTATCTCCCCTTCTAGCTGTTGTCAAACGTTGGAATATAAGGCTAGAACCAGCCCCTATACACACCCTACAGCCTACTAAAAGGCTCAGTCCATCCGCAATGTTTTCTGTGCAATCCACTGCCCAAGACAGAGATGAACCTTGCCACAAATGTCCTTATAAACAGCCCAGAAGTAGACTCCTGTAATGTGGCCTTAATGTTGTTCATTTGCACTTCAAAACAATCATGAGAATGACCCTAATGTACTTCCCTTTTTCGCTGAAGTTACCCTAACCTGCGGCCCTAAAACAGAGACCCATCTTCTTGCCTTAAGGCTCCTTCTCGTGCTGTGGATTAGGGCCTTCTTGACTATGGCTAGATATCTCTTTAGACAACTAGGACCTGCGTTTAAGTCTCCTCTTGACTTGCGTATAAAGTCCTCCTCTGTGTTGTGGATTAGGCTCCTCTCAACGGTAGTTAGGGCCTCCTTTAGTCAACGGATTAGAGCTTCTTTATACTGCGTATTGGAGCTCCCCAAGATAGATGATAGATCTCCTTCAATTTGCGGCTAGAGCTCTCCATTTGGCTGCGGCTGGGGCATCATCCTCTCTGCGGTTAGATTCACTGTGGCTAGGGCATCATACTGCAGCTAGGGCATCATCTTAGGCCAACGTATACTCTTGGTGTCTCTCCTTCACCAAAAACCCAAGACGTGGAGAGGAGGAGATCACATGAAGAGTATATGTGTGTGTCAAATGACTTCAAATCCTCTTCTATTTATAGTAAGACGTAAACGATGAATAGACATGACTATTGGGCTTCTAAGCCTACATAAGATGTTGGCCGACTTGACAGTTTGATTTATAACACAAATAAATTCATATCTTCTTAAATACTTATCGAAATCGGATGATCTTTAGATCAATCCTACAGCTCTCAATGAGAAGGATCCAATAAAAATATCAACAGTCATAAATAAGATGACCCACATGGAGTTTGGCCCTAGTTGCCAATTTTAACACTCCCTCTCAACTAGGGAGAACTCCATTCGCTAATCCATATGTCCAACTGTACTATCTCTGCCATCAGTGCCCTGCACTGCTCTTCTTAGCTCAGCTTTGCTCTGCTCTGCTAGCTCTGCTCAGCTCTGTTGGCTCTGCTCAGCTCTGCTAGCTCTGCTCTTTGCTGAATCATGAAGAAGAAGAATTGATCGAGAATGTCTCATAACATTCTCCACTAACTCGAAGTCAGTCTCAGAGTGTGTACCACTGGTCCCAGACCAGTCCTCTACTGACCCGAAGTCAATGTCATAATGGGTACCACTCTCACTAGTCCCAAACCAGTATCATTGTTCCCAAAGCAATGAAGGTCATCCTAGCATAGGGAGTACGGTAGATACAACGATGCGTCCATCGGTACTACTATGGTCCCTATCCTCATTTCCCTGCTCATTGATCAAATGAGAGGTACTTCCCATGAGTCCCAGACTGCATGAGTAGGATGCCTCGACAGGAGAACTAATCATCCTGTCCACAGGAGAGGGAATCATCCTGTCCCACAAGAGAGCAAATCATCTTGTCCACAAGAGAGTGAATCATCCTATCCACAGGAGAGCGAATCATCCTGTCCCACAAGAGAGCGAATCATCTTGTCCACATGAGAGTGAATCATCCTGTCCACAGGAGAGCGAATCATCCTGTCCCACAAGAGAGCGAATCATCTTGTCCACATGAGATTGAATCATCCTGTCCACAGGAGAGCGGATCATCCTGTCCCACAAGAGAGCGGATCATCCTGTCCCACAAGAGAGCGAATCATTTTGTCCACAGTTGCCACGGAGAACGAATCATCCTGGCCCACAAGAGAACTAATCATCCTATTCCATAGTCGCCACGGAGAACGAATCATCCTAGCCCACAGGAGAACTAATCATCCTGTTCCATAGTCGCCACGGCGAACGAATCATCCTAGCCCACAGGAGAACTAATCATCCTATTCCATAGTCGCCACGGGGTGTCAGTGGTCACAGGGGAAGGTTGAACCTTTTATCCTGTACAAAGTTGCCATGGAGAACGAATCATCCTGGCCCACAAGAGAACTAATCATCATGTTCCATAGTCGCCACGGAGAACGAATCATCCTAGCCCACAGGAGAACTAATCATCCTGTTCCATAGTCGCCACGGCGAATGAATCATCCTGGCCCACAGGAGAACTAATCATCCTGTTCCATAGTCGCCACGGGGTGTCACAGGGGAAGGTTGAACCTTTTATCCTGTACAAAGTGCACCAACAGGGGATGATGAGTGTCATCATATGTCGCTCTAGTAAGTACCCCAATCCCCCAGAGCTCCCAGAACTCAATGTATGCAACATGTAGGACCCTTTTACAAGGGTCTCTTGACGACTCCAAGTCGTTCGGGAAAATCACGGATTTGATCTTTCCCCGGGGCTTTGACAAAATGTTTGCAACCTGTACATTAGTCTCAATGCGATGGAGCCTCCTTGCTCATTGACTTACCATATCCCAGATAAGGCAGTATCTGATGTCTATCGGCTGGAGCAATCATCGAATACGGAATTCTTCAATAATCGAATCCTACCTCTGGTTGTCACAGAGAATCACAGTGGTATTCATCATGTGTACAAACAGCTCACTGAAGAGCTTCCTCAACCAGGCAGCTTCATACGAGGTTATACTCATAGTTATGTATCTGGTCTTGGCAGTGCTTATAACAACCGACTTTTGCTCCCTACTCATCCATGATATCGAAGCAGGATCCAAAGAGAACCAGCACTGAGAAGTACTCTAGTGATCCTCCACACTACCTGCCCAGTCAACATTCGAATAATCATGCAGTTTCATATTTCCGGCAGTGTATCTCAATCCATGAGAGATTGTACCTCAAAGATATCTCAGAAGATTCTTGGCACCAATCCAGTGAGGCTCAACCAAATATGAGTTCACCATGCTAACTGCAAAACATATGTCCGGACAAAAGTTCACCAAGAACATCATCACCATATAACTTCTGAAAGTTAAGATCCTCGAGGTAGTCACGGGCTTGCAGTTCACCATTCCACATCCGGAATCCAACTCCCTCTTACTTATACAAATGAGAGGGTTTGCACCTGTCAGAAATAGGTCGTCCTCATAAGGTGTCGGTATGAGAGATCTATCATCCACAACCTTCGAGTAATGGTTTGGATTGGTTTCACTCCTAGTGAATCTCAGCTATCAATCCTCTCATACTACACCCGGGGAGGTTTGCTTCAAGCCATAGAGGGCTTTCTTCTACCTGCATACGTGAGATTCCTGATTCTGAATCTCGAACTCCTCGAGTTGTTCCAAACCTGTGGACCTTTCCATCAAAGAGTGCCACCCTGAAACGTTTGACTTCCATTGCTGCAATGGACACCAGGTTCTTCTTGCGATCGGGTACATAAAAGAGATTCTGTAAATGAATTGAGTTACCCTCATTCAATTGAGGGATAACATTCCCTACACCCTTTCCGGGATAGGTGGCATTGGCTCCAAGTATAATCCCACGATTGTTTCCATCTCTACCAAATTAGAGAGTGCACCTTACTATCCGATGAAGTGCCTTGAAGCACTACAATCAATAAGCCAGATTCCCAAATAATCTGAAGGAGAGGGCCAATACAAAATAATGCTTCTTTATCTTACCAGAAACAACATTTGATTCTTCATACCTGGGGTTCCTTGCTTTCTCTGAAGAGTCGGTCGTTTCCTTGATGACCTGCATTACATGTCATTCCTCTAATCATTGAAGATGTCCCTGGAATGATTGTTATCTTCATCAAGAGATGTGTCTCTGCCATTTAGACACTCCTTCGCACAATGGCCGAACTTATTGCAACCAAGGCATCCGCCTTTCCTTCCACCCTTAGATCTGAACTTCCTAATGAAGTGATCTTTAGGTAGGCCATTAGAAACTTCTGTTGCACCATTCTGATAATATTCTCTGCTTCCACTCCACCCTCAGTGAATTTGAAGAGGGATGAGGAACCCATTGATCCTTTTGTCCTTTCCCAACTGTCTTCGATGATTGTTCTTTCACTCTTGCTTGGGCATTGTCTTCACCTCAGCTCTGATACCATGTTAATTTTAGGTATGTTCTATTATTTATTTAAATTTATTTATTTTAGGTATGTTCCATGCTAAGAGCAATTTATTTAAATTTTCACAGTTAGCTTCATATCTTTTCAAGATTAGCAATCACATCAGCATTAAAGTAAACTGCAAATAGAACATAAACATAAATCGTGGAAGACAAGCCAAGACAAGAGGACACAAGATGTGGCGCTATCCAGGGACAAACCCTAATGTGGGGAAACCCTTGATCAATTCTTCTTTTATGTTCTTCAAAGGTCAATAGAGAGAGAGATAGTACATTTACAATAGAAGTCAACACTTTGACTTATCTAGATCTAAGCATAGATCATTTCCCATAATGATGATACATGAGATCAGTCGAAGACATTCTACTTCAACTGATTCTCCAAGGTGACAGTGTCACCTATCGTAGTGTTGCATTTCGTCCATTTGCTGCACCTTACCATGTAGCACCATGCTGTACCATGACAGTGCTGGACAATGATGACTGAGCTGCTCTCATCTGCTCTCATCATCATGTTGCCCATTATGCTACATCTTCCATCATTATGCAGCCCTATTCATCATCATGCTGCCCTTTACTAACATGCCTATGATCTCATTCATCATCATGTTGTTGCTCTAGCTGTGACTGCTTATTAGATAGGTTACCTTAAACTGTCCTCATGAATAGCCTCATCACTACACTGGTTGGGCCACAAACTCTGTCTACTACAGCACCCTGTTTACACCCATCAGATTCAACACAGCCTCTTAATCAAGCATAATAGACTGCAGTATTATCTCCACTTCTAGCTGTTGTCAAACATTGAAATATAAGGCTAGAACCAGCCCCTATACACACCCTACAGCCTACTAAAAGGCTCAATCCATCTGCAATGTTTTCTGTGCAATCCGTTGCCCAAGACAGAGATGAACCTTGCCACAAATGTCCTTCTAAACAGCCTGGAAGTAGACTCCTGTAATGTGGCCTTAATGCTATTCATTGCACTTCAAAACAGTCATCAGAATGACCCTAACGTCCTTCCCTTCTACGCTGAAGTTACCCTAACTTGCGGCCCTAAAACAAAGTCCCATCTTCTTGCCTTAAGGCTCCTCTTACTGTGGATTAAGGCCTTCTTGACTGTGGCTAGATATCTCTTTAGACGACTAGGACTTACGTTTAAGTCTCCTCTTGACCTGCATATAAGGTCCTCCTCCGTGTTGTGAATTAGGCTCCTCTCAACGACAGTTAGGGCCTCCTTTAGTCAACAGATTAGGGCTTCTTTATACTGTGTATTGGAGCTCCCCAAGACAGTTGATAGATCTCCTTCAATTTTCGGCTAGAGCTCTCCATTTGGCTGCGGTTGGGGCATCATCCTCTCTGTGGTTAGATTCACTGTGGCTAGGGCTTTGTACTGCAGCTAGGGCATCATCTTAGGCCAGCATATACTCTTGGTGTCTCTCCTTCACCAAAAACCCAAGACGTGGAGAGGAGGAGATCACATGAAGAGTATATGTGTGTGTCAAATGACTTCAAATCCTCTTCTATTTATACTAAGACATAGATGATGAATAGACATGACTATTGGGCTTCTAAGCCTACATAAGATGCTGGTCGACTTGACAATTTGATTTATAACACAAATAAATTCATATCTTCATAAATACTTATCGGAATCAGACGATATTTAGATCAATCCTACACCTCTCAATGAGAGGGATCCAATAAAAATATCAACAGTCATAAATAAGATGACCCACATGGAGTTTGGCCCTAGTTGCCAATTTTAACAACATATCATCAAAACGATTGCCTATATTCGGATCTTCGTCATCAATATAACCCTCTAAGCATTTAAATAATATATAAAAACGTAACATGTCATGTCAAGATTTTGTTTGAGTGATGGGTACATTTTTTGTAGAGTCATGATAGAGGTGTTCGACAACCAATGCCACTAACATCAAAGTAAATAGAGGGCTTGGTTCTATTTATTAAATACTAGTTCCATACCCTCATACATGGAAAAATCCAATGGAAACGTTGCAATCCCCACAATCCTAAAACCCTGAAAATTTGTTAAGCCTATTGGATTTTGAGTGAAATTATACTTTCTCCATATGCAATCCAATGAGGTTGGAACCGCTCTCAAACATCCTAAGTCATTCCATGGTAATGTTAAAAATTTAACTAAAAGGATGAAAATGAAAGATAAAGCTTAGGCTGAAAGCCATAGGCTTGAATACTAAGCTGCACTGAAATGGATACAGGAACGGATACGAAAACGGGGTTTGAAACGGATACGACAAATTTTCAAAAAATATGGATACGATATGGCAAGGAACGACATATATATATATATATATATATATATATATATATACAAAACAAAATAAAACTCTCATATTACCATTCATCTTTTAGAATCTGGATTCTATATTTAAAAATACATAATCATCATCAAGAAATCCACATAAACAAGTCATCATAAACATTGTAATCATCATTAGTGACTATCATAAAATTCAACATATCATCAAGTTTTTTTTTTCAATTTCAATTATCAACATCACCAAAATTAGTAATGCTATATGCACACTACATAGTGCAAATTACAAAATGAACTATGATTGGCACTCTACTATCATATGACATATTACAGTATTCAATGTTCAAAAGTTTAAAGCGTTACAGTATTCAATGTTCAATGTTCAAAAGTTTAAAATGTCATCATAAATTACATTTACATATCATTAAATATGTCTTCATCCATGTAATTAACATCCACATCATCATTTGGATCCTCTCCATGAGTGGGAGCATTGTTCCCATGTCCACTTGAAGCTGCAATTATTGGTGCCTCCTCATCAAACAAAGTGATATGAGACATGGCATTCAATGTCATATCCAAGTCAGGAAACTCTGGAAATGGATCCAAAACCCTTAAAAATACCTGAAACGTTTCAAAAATAGCATTCTGCATTTCCAAAAAAATGGAAACCTTTCAGAAAATAGGATCCTGCATTTCCAAAAAACTAAAAAGTTTCCTTGCCGTTTCCATGTCGTTTCTGTCCCGTATCATACACATTTCCATTTCCAAACGGCGTTTCTGGGGTTTTCGAGGGACGTTTCTGGTAACTTAGCTTGAATATTACGCTGCCCTAGGGGAGAATTAGAAGTGTCCCCACCAATTGAAAAAATTAAAAATTAAACAAAAAAACCTTTTTTACGTTGGCCCGCGCCAGTACAAACCACTCAGAACCGATCTTGAACCGGTCGGTTCAGTGAAATAGGTCAGTTCAGTACCAAACCAACCAGTTCCATTACAGAACCAGACAGTTTAGTACCAAACCGACCTATTCCAATTCCGAAGCCCTAACCGGACCAGTTTTGGGCCCAAACCGGTTGGACCGGTCAGTTCCAGTGCATTTCTGATAACATTGCTATTTTTAAGTTTGAGTAATTTTAATTTACTACTCTAGTTTTCGGACTTTAATATCTACTATTTTGCTTAGTACTAATTAGATTCTAGAATAATAAATGATAAATTTAAATCAATATACATATATATATATATATATATATATATATATCCCGAGATCCCCCCTGAATTTCACTAAAACTTGGGGTTGCTCCAACATGTCCCCCCTGTCCATTCCCCCATCCCAGAAACTTGGTGGAACACTGCTTCACAATCAGGGTTTTCTACTTATTAGAGATGCAAACGCTCTAGAAGCTTTTGCTTATTCTGATTTGACTTCGACTGAATTCTCTTGTACTGTTCCTTGTATATATCTCTGTTTTATGTAAATATTTGTTTTTTAATAAAAGAATAATTTTTCAGCAAAAAACCTTGTAAATTCTAAAAGTAGATCACATCCGGTTACTATAGAGCACAAAAGGCATGTCAAGTATATATGGTAGTTATTTTAATAAGGCAGTGCCGTTGAATATTTAATCTGGCATTTCCAAAGCCTGACAATATTGAAGGCATTCATAGAAAACATAAAATAAAATTGTGAAAAATGTATCAAGAAACATTGAAAAATATGCAATTTTTAAATTTTTGGGATAGTTTGAGCACTCTCGGTGTTTTGTGAAATAAGGATATAAAGCTCTTACAGAAAAAATTAAATCCTAGAGATGAGAGAAACAAATACAACAATAAGTACTTTTTCTGTGGCTTCTAATTTCTTTCTTAAATAGGCAGAAGTGACTGCTACTAAGCGAAGACGAATAATATGTACCTTGCAAGAACTTGAGTATAGAAGACGTTATAAAGACACTCAGAACCTCTTTAAAGACAGAGCCATTGAATATTTCAGTTGGTGAGCCTGTACCATGCCATGATATAATTATCATTGCCTGAAAATCCAAGGAAAGATTACAATTTCAGTATTAGCTAAATCAATGTGAAAATTGTGGAAGGTAACATCCTGGATTGCTTTCACATAAAAATATAAGAATTTCAACTCTACCTGTAGAGCCAATATAAAAAATGTCCACATCCTATCGAAACTTCTAAAAATATGCCAGAACGATCGACTTTCAACAAAATTTGTCTTTGCCATCCATTTTTTTCGGTGCCCCTGCCTCTGTGCAGTCTCCTAGAGAAGATAAAACAAAATAATCATAGACCACTCACAAAAAATGTAAGGGTATGTGATAGAACACGTCTAAGATCACTTCTATGAACATACCAAACTCATGTTTCCAGCCATGCATTCATACATGCAGGCAAGTTTTTGTAACATTATTCATGTATGTAGACCAGCACGAACATATGGACATTAGGCATGTGATAATGCAAAGAAAACTACTAAAATATAAACTCACTATGTCCTGTCTCTCTATATTGCAGAAAATAAAGACAAGTGCATAACTACTAATAAAGGTTAACAATTAATAGTAAGCTTTGATTTGACTACTGGATCGAGCAGTCAACAATGAGCTACGACATTTGAAAACTGAGATTGACTACTGTCTATATTTGTATGACAGCTATTAAACAATGAACTATGATCTATGAAACTGAATCAACATTCAAACAATCAGCATTAAGGATTCATCTCTAACAAAATATTGTTAATATCTGAACAGTAGACATCGGGCATTAACATGTAGCTGTGAAAGACAATAATAGGCTTTGAACAATGAGCATTAAATGATATGCTTAGAGGATTGAGCATTTCATCATCACATAGATCCCCTGCCCACCAAAGCCTTTGATGATATCAAAGTTCATACCAACAGCATTCTTCAGACACAGCAGACACCACCTCATACAGTAAGCATTTACTAGGACTATGGGAAGCTGGTGAATATATTATTCTTAACAGATCACATTGTCTCCCCAACTCAGGATACTATATTTGTTATCCACATGCAGGCCACGACTCACACTAGTGTCGTTGATTATTTCTGTGTAGATCACACTAGTGTGTTCCATATTATTATGGATTCTTCTTCTTTGAAACACGATGCTCAAAGATATGTTCTCCAAGGGAGGTTAGTATGCAATGTGCCTAGTAAGACATTACAGGAAAGTGGTGATCAACCAGAAAACTACACCCTCATGGCGATCAACAAACCTCCAATGCATCCAAATCCAGTGCTGCAGGAACTGTACCCTGCCACACACTAGTCCCTGGAACCATGCACCATGGGGAACCGCACTTTGTGATGGATTTGCACGGTTCCTGGAATTTTGTAACTGCTATTTGAGGAATCGTGCTTCCCACACACTCCCAAGTGTGAAAATTTCTAAACTGAAATTCTATCACTGCAGCAAATGATTTATTTCACCTACTTATTATTCTCAATAAGTTATTTACGAACATTCAGCAAATATTAAAATAAATTCTACTGCAGTTATCACACAATTACCCAAAGAAAAAATACATGCACAAGAATCAATCACATCGACACAGTTATTTTTCGACAATTGTCCCTAGAAAAACCCAATGCAAGAAAACTGATGCAGCGGATGAGGGCTTTATTAATCTTCAGCAGCAATTGCTTTTACAAGGAATGACTTTTACAGAGAAACTAAAAGAAAACACCTAAGACTTTCCCTCTGAGACTATCTGACACTTTGCAGACCCTACTCCCACTTCTGCGTCACCCCTGCGTCACTCTGATTGACCCAATGTGGCTCTGAGTGGCTCTATATCCCTCTGCGTCAACCTGCGTAGGCCCTGCGTCTCTCCTCTGGACTGTGTCTCTCTTTGTGCATTGTCTTCCACTACCCCTGCATCACCTCCTCCTCGGTCTCTGCTTGTTGTTGAAGTCCTCCTCTTCCTCCACCCTGCAACTCCCTCTGAAATCGATCACCTCTTCCTTGAGAATCGAATTTCCTTGAGATACTGAGTATCTGTCGATGTGTCTCCAGATGAGCCTCAAGTCTTCTCTTATACTTTTCATGTGGATGAATCAACGGTCGAAATTAAGTCACTAATCAACAGCTAAGATTAAAACAAACTTGATCCTCGTTTCTTAGAAGCTTCTCATCCTTATCTTTATTAATACCCATTAATATTTTTGTTTTCCTAAGTTTAGACTTAAGAACCCAAAAAAATATTATTTATTTTAATAACTCCTCATCCAGATGGAATTTCTCAAAGCGATTTCTGGGTCTTGGATATGTCATGTGCCTTCGCCTCTCCTCCAAATTTCAAGGCTAGAGCACATTTGATGCTACCACAAATCAACACTCCCTCTTAGCAAGGAATGTGCTCTAGTAATGCTCCATCACTGAAACATCACACTGATCCTCTGCACCGGTACCTATGTTGATGCTTGGCTTGTTGCCTTACATCATATACAATGTTGCTTCCTGTATTGTTGCCCATGACACTGCCATTGCCACTACTACATCTGTACTGCAGCTCCCTCTCAATTTGCTGCATCATGCTGCCCATAGCACTGCCACTGCTAATTGTTGCACTGCAACTTCTGATACTTATCCATTATTGAAATGGATTCTTTACCATCCCCATCTTCTCCCTAAAATGAAAAAACTTTGTTCTTCCTAGAGCCTTGGTGAGGATGTCTGCCACCTGTTCTCCTGTAGGACTGTACCTCAACTATATTGCCCCTCGTTGGACATAGTGTCTGACAAAGTGACACCTGATATCAATGTGCTTCGACCGATCGTGAAATGCTGGATTCTAAGAGAGCTTGATGTAACTCTGATTATCACACATGATCCTAGTCGCCTCTATCCTTCTCCTGAATAGAGTCACAAGCAATTTCCTAAGCCATATGGCTTCACACAAAGTTGTGATAGCTGCCATATATTATGCTTCAGCTGAGCTCAGAGCCACGGATTTTTGTTTCCTACTGCACCAGGAGGTCATTCCTGATCCAATGTTGAAACAGTACCTAGTTGTACTTTTCCGATCTACTGAACTTCTAGCCCAATCTGCATCAATGAACCCACTCAGCCTAATATCATTGCCTCTGGTGTACAATAGTCCATGCTCGATTATTCCTTGTATATACCTAAGAACATGTTTGGCTGCTGCCCAGTGCGCCCTCTTAGGTTCTACCATGAACTGACTGAGGGTGTTGACAGCGTAACAAATGTCTGGCATGGTATTGACCAGATACATCAGTGACCCTATGAGTTGTCTGTACAAGGTGGGATCAACATCCTTATCTTCTGATGCATCAACCTTCTTCCAGTTCGTGATCATTGGAGTAGCCATAGGTCTACAGTCCTGCATCCTGAATCTCTTCAAGATTTTTGTAGCATATCTCCCTTGTCCCAGGAAGATCTCACCCTTCTGCTGCCAAACTTCCAACCCTAGAAAATAATGCATCTGTCCCAAATCCTTCATGTCGAATTATATGGCTAGGTTCTTCTTGCAGTCTTTGATGATCCTGGATGGTCCTGTCAGGAAGAGATCATCCACATATAACACTAGGATTAAAGGCTCATTCTCTACAACTAGAAAGAAGAGATTAGGGTCTGCGCATCACTCTTGACGAACCCTAGCTTTTGCAAGTAGCCATCAATTCGATCGTACCATGCCCTAGGTGCATGTTTCAACCCATACAAGGCTTTCTTTAATCTGCATACATGAGATTTTTTCTCATGTGTCTCAAAACCTTCTGGTTGTTCGATGTACACTTCCTCTTCTATTACCCCGTTCAAGAATGTCATCTTGACATCCATCCGATGGATCTCCCACCCCATCTGCGCTGCAAGAGATATCACAGTCCTAATAGAAGTATAACTGGCTACTAGGGCGAAGGTTTCTTCATAGTTTATCATTTCCTTCTGAGCATGCCCCTTAGCCCTATATGTACCCCAATGTTGGTGGCATTGATTGTTGAACTCCTTTGTCATGGCCTTAGCAAAAATGCACCCTTCACTCAAGTCAGAACCATTGATCAAGCATGTTAAGTTTTTTCTACCATATTTTAAGGCTTGGATTAGGCAGTTTGATCAAAATTGAGCAATGTTGACTAACGTCCCTAGATAATCGAGGTAGAGGCAAAGGCTAGATAAGAGGAAAAGAATCTCGATTCTAGATGGTTGATGCTCAAATAATTAATCATTAATGTACTATGAATGTCATTTCTATCTTGATTTATGTGCAAGAATGATTGCTTTGATATATTCAGCAACTAAAGTATGCATACTTTGATATATTCTGCAACTAATTTGGCATTCTGGTTGTTTTTTTAATATAAATGCAATAATATATATATATAATAGATGCTTTTGGGACACTTCGCTTCCAAGGAGTTTTGGAAAATTACGCTTTCAATGCTTGGCTTCCAAAAAACACACCCACTTTGTCCCTGCTTAGTGCAACATTGTCCAAAAATCACATTGTCTAGCTAACTATTATGTGGTTCCAACATATCGTATGCGCTTTCACGCAATAATCAAATAAGACAAGGATCCATGAACAAGAGAACTCAATCATAATTCACAAAAGCTTTCAAAATCCCTGGACAAAAACAACAAAGTAAAACAATCACAAGAATCATAATTCACAAAAGCTTTCAAAATCCCTGGACAAAAACAACAAAGTAAAACAATCACAAGATTCACAACCTCCCATCACATACCTCACACTTGACAATAAGAAGAGTCGTTGTCCCAAGATACAAAAGATGAGTAATAGCATTAATAGAAGATGTACAAACATAAACTTTTATCCCACACTCTTAGCCCAATAACTAAGGCTCGTGATGCATGTTACCTTCAACACCTACACTCGAAGGTATTCAAGTCCTAAAATGAAATGCAGAACTAGACACACTTAGGAAGGTTGCCCACATTCATTACAACAACTCATCCTCACACTTTAGGCCGGTTCCTTTTACAACACAAAGGGAGAAATCTTACAAATAAATGGATGATGGATTATCAAAACTAATGTCTATCCAATCAGGTAATAAAATCAATATCAAAGAGTAAGAGGGTTTGAACATTAAATATTATGGAGATGTAATTGAACCACTCACTAATGTGCCATAGTCCAAAAAATATTTTCAGATTATGCAAGAACAAGTGAGAGCCCTTATACAAGATGCACCATTACAATTATAAAATAACAGCCAAGAATATTGTGCAATCAATGAACAAAATGGAGCAACCAAAATATGAAACCCTAGATGAAGTAAGCATAGTAGGACAACCTTCTTATTGAACAAGCAACGACAATGATTCCAATCAAATTTACCACAAGATCAAGAGAACCTGAAGGTGCCACACCTAATCTTTCACCTTACCTAGGGCAGCCATGAAAAACAGACTAAACAGCCATAAACAGAAAATTACAACAACAAATATCCTTAAATAATTCCAATTTACAACAAGGATTAGGGGGTGTTACCCCTAATTCTACCAAGGGTACTTATAGCCATATTTTCTTTTTGGCAACACCACTGTACAACTATAGAATGCAAGTTTAAAGTTGTGTAGGCCATGTGATGGTTATAACTTATGTATTATGGTACTAGGCTTAATATAGTCGACCATGCCCCATCCCTCTAGTACACGCCTTCAATTCCTTTCATCCTTAATAGGATTGGATGACGCGGGGTGTGTTACCCCTTTTTCTATTGATTTGGGGTAGCATCGAATGTGCTCTAGCCACGAAATTGGGCGGACAGGTTGGGGCACATGAGATCTCCAATACCCAAAAAGGGTTTGGGAAGATTCTAAATAGATCAGAAGATATTAAAATAATTAATATTTTTAATGGAGTCCCTAAGTCTAAACTTAGGGAAAATAAAATATTAATGTATATTAATATGAATTTGTGTTAGAATGGTCCAAAAGACATGGATCAAGCTAGATCTAATCTTAGCCGTTGATTAGGGACTTAATCTCGGTCGTTGATATGTCAACAAGAAAAGTAAAAGAGGAGGGTTGAGGGTCACTTGGAGAATACAACAGAGTGATCGGTCATTCTATTCTCTAGAGCGGGGTTTGCTAAGAGAGATAGAATTAGTGATCGGGAGATGTAGCTGAGGGGCATTTGAGTATAGAGAGACAGAGAGGCAGAGATAGTGTCAAGAGAGCAGCGAAGTAGCCAAGGAGAGTGACGCAGAGCAAGCAAGGGCTCATGCACGCAGAGGCAGCCGAGAGTTGCGCAGAGCCTCAAAGAGGCCAGCGTTGCTGACGCAGAGTGCCAAAGGGCTAATGCAGGGCTGACGCAGACCCATCCAGGGTGACACAAGGCCAGCGTGAGGCAGAGAGGGGCTGATGCAGTCCAGAGAGAGATTGACGCTGGGGTTTCTGGGGTAGATTGGTGCTGAGTAGCTGCCGAAAGGATTATTTGAGGTTTCAGCCAGGAGATTTGTTAGAAACTGAGACGTATTACTGCCAAGGAAATTCTCTGTTGGGTAGGCCAGTTTCGGCACCCAGATTGTACTCTGACATTGCTTAATAAGAAAACCCTCGGATAGGTTCACTGTTTTTCCCACATTGGGTTTTTCCGAGGACATTAGTCCAAAAATAATGGTGTCATATGGTGTGTTTGTTTTTGTTTCTTTTAGTTGCTGATCTGTAATATGTTGAGCATGCACTAGTGTTTATTTTCAGCATTTACAATGTAAATAACTTGTTAAGGAAAATAACAAGTAGGTAGGAATAAATCAGATAAACTGCATGGAGGGTTTCTAACTAAGTAAACTTAGAAACTTCAACATGGTATCAAAGGGTCATTGCAGATCACAGAAGGACTAATGGACATCAGCCGAGCGGAGCAATAGCAGCTGAAAACTGATATCTCAAGGTGACAGAAGTGTTTCTAGCAGAGTAGCAACAAGGAAGGGTGACGCAATGCCTGCGTCATCAAGGGTGAGCCAAGAAGAGGCAGCGCAGAAGCTAAGGAGGCATAGGGAGCCTCACGTAGAGCCACGCAGCAGTTGGGAAGGCTGACGCAGTTGGCTGAGGAGGTCAGGTTGCTGGTGTCGGGATTGCGCAGAACCTAGGAACTCTCACCTTCAGGTTGTTGGGCTTTAGAAGGCTATGGGAATATTGCAGAGTGGAGTTGGTGAGGTACTATAATCAGAATAGTACCTGACAGAGCAAGGCCAGAGGAGTTGCTACCAAGGGTTTCTAGCCGAGGAACCCGGATCAGTGGTGCAGTCACACAAGACGATCAGAGTAGGGGGCATCTCGACAGTGGCAGAAGGATTTCCAGGAGGGAAATCAGGACTAAGAGGAAGTCCAGAAGAGAACTTCCAGACGGAAAGTAGGAACTCAAAGGAGTCGAACAGACAACTTTCAGGAGGGAAGTAGAGGAGCATCATGGCACTACACGGAGTAAGAGACCAACACATTGTACAGGAAGCTCACTGGATCGTTGATGTACTTAATCAACACATTGCCTGACATATGTTTTGCAGTGAACCACTTGAGCCAGTTCATGATGGAGCCTACTAGAGTTCATTGGGTTGCTACCAAACATATCATGAGGTATCTTAAAGGCAAGATAGGTTATGGATTATGGTACAAACAAGTTGATGGATGAGGCTTGAGGGCTTCACAAATGCAGATTGGGCAGGGAGCTCTGTTGATTTGGGGTAGCATCGGATGTGCTCTATCCACTAAATTTGGTGGAGAGGTTGGGGCACATGAGATCTCCAATACCCAGAAAGGGTTTGGGCAAATTCTAAACAAATCAGGAGATATTAAAAAAATTAATATTTTTAATGGAGTCCCTAAGTCTAAACTTAGGGAAACTAAAATATTAATGTGTATTAATATGAATCTGTGTTAAAATGGTCCAAAAGACATGGATCAAGCCAGATCTAATCTTAGTCGTTGATTAGGGACTTAATTTCGATCGTTGATATGTCAACAGGAAAAGTATAAGAGGAGGCTTGAGGGTCACTTGGAGAATACACTAGAGCGGGGTTTGCTAAGAGAGATAGAATTAGTGATCGGGAGATGCAGTTGAGGGGCATTTGAGTACTAAGAGAAAGAGAGGTAGAGATAGTGTCAGGAGAGCAGCACAGTAGCCAAGGAGAGTGACGCAGAGCCAGCCAGGGCTAATGAAGGGCCACGCAGAGGCAGTCGGGAGCTATGCAAAGCCTCAGAGAGGCCAGCGTTGCTGACACAGGGCCTCCCAGGGTTGACGCAGACCCATCCAGGGTGACGTAGGGCCAGTGTAAGGCAGAGAGGGGCTGATACAGTCCAGAGAGAGGCTGACACTGGGGTTTTTGGGGCAGATTGGTGCTGAGTAGCTGCCGGAAGGATTATCCAGGGTTTCAGCCAGGAGATTTGTCAAAAACTGATAGGTATTACTGCCAAGGAAATTCTCTGTTGGGTAGGCCAGTTTCGGCACCCAGATTGTACTCTGATATTGGTTAATAAGAAAACCCTCAGATAGCTACACCGGTTTTCCCACATCGGGTTTTTACGGGGACACTAGTCCAAAAATAATGGTGTCATATGTTGTGTTTGTTTCTGTTTCTTTTAGTTGTTGATCTGTAATATGTTGAGCATGCACTAGTGTTTATTTTCAGTATTTACATTGTAAATAACTTGTTAAGGAAAATAACAAGTAGGTAGGAATAAATCAGATAAAGTGCATGGAGGGTTTCTAACTAGGTAAACTTAGAAACTTCAACATGGTATCAGAGGGTGATTGCAGATCACAGGATGACTAAAGGACATCAGCCGAACGAAGCAATAGCAGCTGAAAACAGTTGTCCAGAGGTGGCAGAAGTTGTTTTTAGTAGAGCAGCAACAAGGAAGGGTGACGCAGTGCCTACGTCATCAATGGTGAGCCAAGAAGAGGCATTGCAGAAGCTAAGGAGGCAAAGGGAGCCTCACGTAGAGCCACGTAGCAGGTAGGAAGGCTGACACAGTTGACTGAGGAGGCCGGGTTGCTCGTGCCGAAATTGCACAAAGCGTAGGAGCTCTCACCTTCAGGTTGCTAGGGTTTAGAAGGCTGCGGCAATATTGTAGAGTGGAGCTGGTGAGGTACTATAGTCAAAACAGTACCTGACAGAGCAACGCCAGAGGAGTTGCTATCCAGGGTTTTTAGCCGAGGATCCTGGATCAGTGGTGCGGTCGCACAAGACGATCAGAGTAGGGGGCGTCTCGACAGCGGCAGAAGGATTTCCAGGAGGGAAATCAGGACTCAGAGGGAGTCTAGAAGAGAACTTCCAGACGGGAAGTAGGGACTCAGAGGAGTCGAACAGACAACTTTCAAGAGGGTAGTATAGGAGCATCATGGCACTACACGGAGTAAGAGACCAGGATAGACTGGACGGAGCATCGAACTTTGCAGTTTGGAAGGCCAAAATCTTATCCGTACTTGACAAGAATCGTGCCAAAAACTTCGCCTTAAAGGTAGTAGCTATTCCAGTCGACCCCAATGATAATGACAGGTACAAGGAGGCGAAGGCGAGGGCCAAGAGCATTCTCCTTGACAGCGTCAAGGATCATGTAGTACCACACATAGCCGAGAAGGAAACGACATTTGAGATGTGGGAGGCTCTCAAGAAGCTATACCAGCATACTTCTGTGCAAAGAAGAATGTTGCTTGAGAATTAGTTGAGGTCGTATCAGATGAAGAAGGGAGAACTGATTGACACCTTCCTTAGAGGACTAAATGAGATCCGAGATCAGTTGACTGCAATAGGGGTGACATCGGATCAGAAGTTGATGGTGAGGACAGCCCTGAATGCTATCTCAGAAGACTGGGAAGTATTTGTCCAAAGTATACTGGGCAGAGAGAAACTTCCACCTTGGGACAAGATGTGGGCAGCTCTTCGCCAGGAAGAGATCAGACGACAGTCGAAGACGGGTAGCAGTAGCATGGGGATCAAAGTCAGGCAGGAGGAGGAAGATGTGGCCCTAGCATCTGAGGGAAAGCAGGAGAAGCGGAAGAAGAAAGATCTCTCCAAGATCAAGTGCTTCCACTGTGGGGAGTTGGGTCATTATGCGACCTAGTGTCCAAGAAATAGGAGTAAGGGAGAGTCTTTTGAGACTAAGGCAGCGCCAACACGGGCAGAGAAGGAAGTTTTGACAAACGATGACTGTGCCATGAGTGCACACGCTCCACTTGAGCAGAAGTGGTCAGACATCGAGCTGTAGTCAGGCAGACTACAGGCGATGAGGGGCAGGATCCTCGAGGTACCCAGCGTCTTGGATTGGACCTTGCTATGGGAGCCCCAAAGAGGAGTAGAAGGATTGGTTGAGTCGAGTAGAGACGGATGCGGATGGAGCAGCAGAGAGAGCTATGGTGCAGGAGTCCCGAGATAGTGCGAGGCTAGCAGGCTGCAGCAGTGCGAGAGGCACAGGAGTGTTGCACCAGTGCAGGATGGCACAGAGAGGTGTGCAACGGTGCGAGATGCAGGGAGTTGTTGCAGCAACGCAAAAGTCAGACATGGAGCACTTGTTACCGGCAAAGGGAGCTTCAACATCAGCGGGTGTCTCTAGCCCAACAGGAGGTCAGATTGGGAGATTAGTTACTTACTTCTCAGTAACTGGGTTGTAGTGCAACAATGGGAAGCGCGATGCAACGTGATGAGAGGAGGTGCAATGCGGATGCAGTGCAAGGAGAAAGGACCAGCAGCAGCACAAATGTAGAGGGAGTTGTCGTACAAATGCAGCAGTGGCAGTGGCAAGACCATGGGTAGCAGTACAAGATGCAGCAGTGCAGAGGATGTTGGGCAGGAAGGCTTAGCATCAGCACAGGTACCGATGCCAGATGATCAAATTAATACTCAGTGAGGAGTATTGCTACAGCACAGTCCTCGCTAAGAGGGAGTGTTGATTTGGGGTAACACGGATGTGCTCTAGCCCACTGTTTTACAACCCGCTCGTTTCGACTCCGACTCGGCCGAGTCGAACCGAGTCATTACCCTGAACATTGACCCGGCCAGCTACCCGGCTCGGTTGACCGAGTCACATATGACTCGGCCGAGTCATCCAATGACTCGGCCGAGTCATATGTGACTCGGTCAACCCGGCCGGGTCCGTTATGACTCGGCCGAGTCAATGTGTCTACGGCTGGGCAGCGTAAAAGTTGAAAAAAAATCACTTTTTTTGTAATTTTTGAGAAAGTTAAATGCAGTTGATGGATTCCAAAGGGTAATAGTAATTTGTTTAATGCTTTTGGGGTCCATTTCCCCCTCCCAAACCCTATTTAAGACACCCAAATGCTCTCATTCACTCACAGCAGTCTTATGCATTTGAGTGAGAGTCTTCTTTGAGAGTTAGTGAGCAGTTCTTGAGCTTGTTTTGGAGCAGCAGTGAGGAGTCTTGGAGGAGCATTGTAGCTGGAGTGAGGAGCTTCTTGGGCAGCCAATTGGAGCAGCATTGAGGAGCTGATCTTGGAGCAAGCTTGAGGAGGCAGTTGGAGCTTCTTGGGCAGCCAATTGGAGCAGCATTGTAGCTGGAGTGAGGAGCTTCTTGGGCAGCCAATTGGAGCAGCATTGAGGAGCTGATCTTGGAGCAAGCTTGAGGAGGCAGTTTGTGCCTGGAGGTATTTTTTTCCACCTCTATAAATCTGTTTTTGCTTAGTAAATCTTAGGTGCATATCAAGAAAGCTTAGAGAGTGTTTTTTGTCAAATAAATGAACATTGAATCAATTTTTTTTTTTTCATTTTAAAATTGTTTTCCTATTCAAAAAATGGCACCTAGAGCAAAAGATCCTGCTTGGGCATATGTTGAAATGGTTGATAATCAGATGCATTGCAAGTTTTGCCATAGGAAAATTAAGGAAGGTCCTGGGGGGATTAATAGGCTGAAACAACACTTGGCAGGGATTAGAGGCCAAATTACCGCATGTACCTCTGATGAAATTGATGAGATTAGAAAGAATTTGTTGGCCAGCTTTGACAAATTTAAAGAAGATAAGGCTAGGCAAAAAGAAATACAGGCTGAAATTGGGAGGAAGAGGGAGATACAAAGAATGATGGCTACCAACCCCCACTATGATTTTGAGGGTTCTTCCTCTATCCCTCAAACTGAGGCATCCAACCCTTTCCGTTATGTTCCTCCCTCTTTTGGTTCTGTTCAAGATAAGGGAAAGGGTAGAATGAAGGGTGATGTGACTATCAAAAGTTATTTCACTCCCTCCTCTCCATCAGATGCACATGGTCCTGAAGTTAGTAAAGGTCAAATTCAGCCCACTTTAGATGACCATTGGAAGAAAGAATTGAGGGAGACTGCTTGTGACTACATAGCTAGATGGTGGTATGATGCTGATATCCCCTTTAATGCTGCTCGTTCACCATATTATGAGCCTATGTTTGATGCCATACATGCTGCTGGAAAAGGCTTCAAAGGCCCTACTATGCAAGAGCTAAGGGGGTTTCGTTTGCAGAAAGAAATTCAATCCATTAATGAGTATTTGCAAGAGTTCAGGGACTCATGGGCAAGAACAGGGTGTACCATCATGTCAGATGGATGGACTGATCAAAGAAACCGTACCATCATAAACTTTCTTGTCTTCTGCCCACAGGGAACCATGTTTTTAAAATCAGTTGATGCATCTAATAAGGTAAAAGATGGCCACTTGTTGTTTCAGCTATTGGATGAGGTTATTGAGGATGTGGGGGTGGCTAATGTTGTTCAAATCATCACAGACAATGCCTCTAACTATGTTCTTGCTGGTAAACTGTTAGAGGAAAAACACAAGACCATCTTTTGGACCCCATGCGCTGCACATTGCATAGACCTCATGCTTGAGGATATTGGAAAATTAGATTGGGTCAGAAACACTGTAGATAATGCCAAAAGCATAACAAAATTTATCTACAATCATACACTGGTTTTGAGTCTCATGAGGAAACACACTGGAGGCAAGGATATTATTAGGCCTGCCATCATTAGATTTGCTACACATTTTTTGACATTGCAATCTATGCTTTCCCAACATAGAAACTTGCAAAAGATGTTTTCCAGTGATGAATGGAATCAAAGCAATTGGTCTAACAAACCAGAAGGCAAAGAATTGAAAAGGAAAGTCCATGATGAAACTTTTTGGAGAAAGGCAGCAGAGATTGTGAAGCTTGCTGAGCCACTAGTTAAGGTGTTGCGGTTGGTGGATGGGGAAAGGTTGGCTATGGGCTTCATTTATGAGGCTATGGATCAAGCAAAGGAGCAAATAAAGACAGCATACAAGGATAGAGTGGCAAAGTATGGGCCCATTTGGGCAATCATTGATGAAAGATGGAACAATCAACTCCATCGCCCTATACATGCAACTGGGTATTTTTTGAACCCACGGTATCATTATAAAGCTAAGGAGTCAGGAGCTTTGAGGGGGGAGGTCAGAGATGGACTGGTTGATTGCATTGAACGCATGATCCCATCGGAGTCTAATCAGCTGGAGATACATCAACAGGTCACATCCTTCAGCAATGCAACAGGTACCTTTGGGAAGAACCTAGCAAAGATTGCAAGAGAAGCAGATGAGCCAGGTAAACAAAAATTTCAATTTTCAATTTCTTAATGGTTTTACAGTTTTACTTTTTTTATTAAAGACTAAAGTTTGTTAAATCATTTATAATTTGAAAGTTAGATATAATTTGTAATTTTGTTGAGCTTCAGCCTTCATCTAACTCATAATTCATTACACTCCTATGTTTTTTGCAGCACAATGGTGGGAGGCCTTTGGTGGCCAGTGCCCTCAATTGCAAAAGTTTGCAATTCGTATTTTGAGTCAAACTTGCAGTGCATCTGGGTGTGAGCGCAATTGGTCTGTCTTTGAGAGGATTCACACAAAGAAGAGAAACCGTTTGGAGCAAAAACGGTTGAATGATCTAGTTTTTGTCCAATACAACCTTCGGCTCAGACGGAACCAATTGCTGAACAAAAGACCTGATTCAGATCCCATTGTGTTGGAAGACATTGATCCAACATCAGATTGGGTAGTGGAGAGTCGTCAACCAGAGTTTGATCCTGATGAGGATCTTGATGAACTTGAACTGGAACATCCACTTCAGCCTGTTCAGTTGAATGCAGATCCCAATCCACCAGCCTCAGTCTCACAGCCAGCAAGGAGTAGGACTCCAGTTGTAGGTGCTTCCTCTGCTCAGCCACGACAGAAGCGCAGCCGCATATCTACTCTATCTCAGCTTGCATCTGCTGCACAGCCTGCTAGTGGTACTGGCACCCCTTTTACAGTTGCAGTTGGAGACGATGATGATGAGGAGGAGCCATGGGGCCCCTTGTCTGCCGACTCTGACTCTGATGATGATGATCCAGAGATTGGTCGAGATGATCTTGGCTCCTCTGGCAGTAGCTACTAGCCAGTAGTACTAGTATTGGAGTCTGGTCACCATCACAGTTTACTTTTGTTGTAGAGGCCATTTCTAGCCTCCTTGGTTATTTTTATTTTGTTTTGAGTCTTTGATCATGTATGACAGTTGACTATGTAGTATGTATTGCCATTGGGTACCATTTTGATATAATGGATTGGTTCATGAGCCTACTTTGATCATATGTTGTCTTCCATCTATATTATAATGTTGTGTGCTTGGAAACATGAATGAAAATCTTTAAAATTATGTTTAAAATATTTAAAATTATGTTTTTTTATAAAAAAAATAAATATTTAATGTATTTTTTACAACGACCGAGTCACTGAAATCGAGCCGGCCGAGTCATTACCGAGTCAGAGTCGGAGTCGGAGTCGATCCTCGGCCGAGTCGGAGTCGGAGTCGATCCTCGGCCGAGTCGGAGTCGGAGTCGGAGTCGTAAAACATTGCTCTAGCCACGAAATTTGGTGGAGAGGTTGGGGCACATGAGATCTCCAATACCCAGAAAGAGTTTGGGCAGATTCTAAACATAGGAGATATTAAAATAATTAATATTTTTAATGGAGTCCATAAGTCTAAACTTAGGGAAAATAAAATATTAATGTGCATTAATATGAATCTGTGTTAGAATGGTCCAAAAGACATGGATCAAGCCAGATCTAATCTTAGCCGTTGATTAGGGACTTAATCTCGGCCATTGATATGTCAACAGAAAAGTATAAGAGGAGGCTTGAGGGTCACTTGGAGAATACACCAGAGTGATCAGTCATTCTATTCTCTAGAACGGGGTTGCTAAGAGAGATAGAATTAGTGATCGGAAGATGCAGCTAAGGGGCATTTGAGTATAGAGAGACAGAGAGGCAGAGATAGTGTCGGGAGAGCAGTGCAGTAGCCAAGGAGAGTGACATAGAGCCAGCCAGGGCTCATGCAGGGCCACGCAGAAGCAACCAGGAGTTGCGCTAAGCCTCAGAGAGGCCAGCGTTGCTGATGTAGAGGGCCAGAGCGCTAACACAGGGCCTCCCAGGGTTGACGCAGACCCATCCTGGGTGACGCAGGGCTAGTGCGAGGTAGAGAGTCTTGACGCAGTATAGAGAGAGGCTGATGCTGGGGTTTTTGGGGCAGATTGGTGCTGAGTAGCGGCAAGAAGGATTATCTGGGGTTTCAGCCAGGAGATTTGTCAGAAACTGAGAGGTATTACTGCCAAGGAAATTCTTTGTTGGGAAGGCCAGTTTCGGCACCCAGATTGTACTCTGATATTGCTTAATAAGAAAACCCTCAAAGAGCTGCACTCATTTTCCCACATTGGGTTTTTCCGAGGACATTAGTCCAAAAATAATGGTGTCATATGGTGTGTTTGTTTATGTTTCTTTTAGTTGTTGATCTGTAATATGTTGAGCATGCACTAGTGTTTAATTTCAGTATTTACATTGTAAATAACTTGTTAAGGAAAATAACAAGCAGGTAGGAATAAATCAAATAAAGTGCATGGAGGGTTTCTAACTAAGTAAACTTAGAAACTTCAACACTTTCAGCAAGGGTACTCCAAAACTTCAAGGCCACACCATATAAACCCAAAGGATGTGCCTTAAACCTTTGTAAGGCCATGTGGGTGCATGTTATCTTGTGAAAGTGACTCATAAATCCCCGTTGATGTGCACGCTCATGGCTACTCCTGATGTTGTTTGTTTCGTGATATGTTTGCCTCTATTGAATCGTTGACCTCCCCCTGATGGGTGGTAACTCCCTACCTTGACAGGTATCCTTATACCTTGGTATGGTGTTGCGAGTATCATACATTAGGCATTAATAGGACTCATGGTTTAAGGGAGCACTTCCGTCAATAAAGCCTTGTAAGGGTAATCATCATATGTACTTTTCCCTAACATTATCCCTTATGATCCTAGTGCACCCCCTTACCCACATGTGCCATGTTCCTTATGTATTTTGCACTTCCCTTTGGCCTTAGCTATCCATCCTGATAGTATCACAGTTCCCAATGCATTTGCCTCCTAAGGCATCATACTACGTCTTATGATCACTTTAAATTGAGATGACACGATATCTCACATTATTCACCCTTCTCTCATAATGAAATATTATATCACAATGTGCATTTATTTTGTAGTCTTCTACTTCCCAACTATCTCATCCGATTGTGCTCTCCTTAGAGATTTAGGCAATAGCCCTTCCTATAACCCTCATGCTGACATCATTCATTACTTTGCACTTGGGGAAGTTATTCTTATCGGGGACTCCAATGCCCATACCAAGACCCAACATGTCTACATGGAAGGTCAAAGGACGCTTTCTAGTTGCAGGAGATCAGGCAGCCTTAAATTGGCTTGCCTAAGTTATTAGATAATGCATAGGTTATCAAACTATGTCCTAGACAACCAAGCTATGCTTCATTATTGTCAACTCTCTACTACCCAAAACATATCACCAAGCACATCCTCCTCTCCTTTTCCCTTCATTCTAACCCTCCCCCATGTACCATCCTATACATTATGGATGAGGACTAAGATGTCTACATTGTCCGCCTTCACGTGTTACTTACCCCCCATTCCAACATCGCTACCTCTATAGTGACACGGGAGGTTCCTTCTAAACTTTCTTCTAGTACAAGGACCGCAAATGTTTAGCACTCTTCATCGCGAAGATTTCAACCATAGGTATTAGCTCCTACATACCATGCCCCACACTAGGATGACTAGGCCGATTACCTCATACTTCCCTGTCATTTCGTCAAATCAGAGCAACAAATGGCACGCAAAGTTCCAAAGTGCACCAAATAGTTGAATGGTGAGGCCCTCAATTTCTCCTCAACCTCCCGCACCAAGAGACCACCCAATATTACTAAGACTGGTTTGGAGGGGTCACTTCATACACCAGACGCATTCTCAAAGCATTAGAGAGATCAACTCTAGCTGGATCCAATGTAGAGAACCTCTCACCTTTCAAACTACCTCCCAAATCCAGAGTAGCAACCAAAGGTCCATTCAAAGTTTCCTTCTTTCAACCTCAAATGCTAGGAGAAACCCTCATTCATACACCCTCCCTTGGATTCTGCAACTAAGCTCCCCGATGATCCTATACGACTCTAACAACAAGTTAATGCCCAATTCACCCCCTAGCAGACGCATTCTCAAAGCATTAGAGAGATCAACTCTAGCTGCATCCAATGTAGAGAACCTCTCACCTTTCAAATTACCTCCCAAATCCAGAGTAGCAACCAAAGGTCCATTCAAAGTTTCCTTCTTTCAACCTCAAATGCTAGGAGAAACCCTCATTCATACACCCTCCCTTGGATTCTGCAACTAAGCTCCTCGATGATCCTATAAGACTCTAACAACAAGTTAATGCCCAATTCACCCCCTAGCAGACGCATTCTCAAAGCATTAGAGAGATCAACTCTAGCTGGATCCAATGTAGAGAACCTCTCACCTTGCAAATTACCTCCCAAATCCAGAGTAGCAACCAAAGGTCCATTCAAAGTTTCCTTCTTTCAACCTCAAATGCTAGGAGAAACCCTCATTCATACACCCTCCCTTGGATTCTGCAACTAAGCTCCCCGATGATCCTATAAGACTCTAACAACAAGTTAATGCCCAATTCACCCCTAGCCCTCAACCATAGACTCAAGAGACCTTGACATCATTAGCATTATTGCTCTCTCTCTCTCCCTCTCTCTCTCGACGAGTTCTTGAGTTGGGTTGTCCACCTTTCTAGTCTTGGACAAACTCATTCAATATTTTGTACCATCATACCTCTATCATGGTTTTATACATGTGTTTTGATGTTGTGTATGTTTCTTTTTGTATTATTATTGACATTTTATAGCAGTTGCACTAGCACTTCTACATTATATTCATATTGGTTGTAGTCTTTAGCCCCATTGACCTACTTTTGTGGCCATTTGTCAACCATTCTAATGATAGTGTCAACCATCCATTGCATACATTTCCAACAAAAGAATCCAATGCATCGAGCACATGCATTTGAATTGCTCTAGGAAAAGATAGAAAGCAAATGAAAGTTGGCTCTCAATGGTTTAATTCAGTTCAAGTAACTAGATTAATGTTTTGTATGGGTTAGTCTTCTGCGAATTTGACCAAAGTGATCGTACCTTATTTACATTTACTTGTTAGCAATATTAATCTTATATGCATTGAATGTTGTGAGTGAACTTGACATTTCAGTGAAACTTGACCACATCTGTTGACTTGTTGAATACCCTTTGCAAACTAAGCCAAATTTGTTCAAATTTTCAAGGAGTTTTATCATCACGTTCAAGATTTATCTAAATTTGAACCCTATCTTTCAAATCTAGCAAACCTTGTGACTTAGTTGGGATCCATATAAAGTCATAAATGTATTGGGGTTATTTTTGCATCAACACATTCAACCAGGGAATGGTTGTCTCCTTCATAATCTCTTCAATTTCATACTCCATTTTGCTAACAATGTGGTCCCTTTAGCCTCCACCCTTAACAGTCTATCGTAATGTCATCAAAACTGAACTAGTCATTAGACTTATCGACCCCATAAAAAAAATCGAATTGTAACTGGAAAAAACCAATTGACCAAAAAAAAATCTAAATATTCAAATTTTGAAAGAAAACATATATATTCATATGCATCCATATGAACCCAAACCATCATATAGAAACATGCAAAGTTTCTCACGTATATAGCAAGGACGTATATAACCAAAATAGCATTGAATGCAATCCATCTCTAAAACAAAAACACATCACTAATGGGGGCTCTAAATGGCTGCTAGAGTCCAAAAAATCATGCTATGACAAATAACTATGTATCATCAAAATCATCACCTATAATGGGAACCCTTGTTGAGAAATGTAACTAATATCGGTCTTCATAATTGTGTTTGAATCATGATGTAATTGTCAAAAAGAAAGAAAAGAAAATTTATTGTAAACAAAAATTATTTATAGCCATGGGTTTCATGCTTTATTTAATGTGTTTCTAGGTCAAATCTTTATTTATTTTATTGAAGGCTTCTAAGGTTTGTGTCATAAGTCCTTGTCCATGTCGTCATACAATAGACCCTTCTTGGGCTTTGTATGTCAAGAAAGAAATTTATTTTTGAGTCAAAATTGTATTTTATGCCTCCTCCACAAAGTCGGTCTGCCCTCCAGTCAAGTCAGCCTCATTGAAGGAATTCAACCTCATAGAAAGAATATAAAAGTAGTGCCATTCGACCCATTTGAGCATCCACCCAATCAACAAGTTCGATCTGCAATCTGAAGTGAAGAAAGTGTGAAATACGTAGAAAAGGAGAAACCCTAGCGAAGGAGAAGAAGACATCTATCAAAGCAAAAGGAAGCCAAAATTCTCTCTTATCCGCCACACGTGCTAATTTCTGGGTTGTTGTAGGAGGGCCAAAATTTTGTTGCAGGGGGACGAAATCTAGGTTTGTTGCAGTGTTCAAGAAGGCTAACTCTTGTTGGCTACAAGTTGATCTTGATCATCATGGAAGAATCATATTGTGTAATATTCATAATAGAAATATTAAGTGATGACAGCTATAAAATGCTCACATGCAACCAAAAATCAAAACACAACATAAATATCAGCACACCAACAATTTACTCCAAAGAAGCTGAGTCGTTTTATTATATGTTACGGTAGGAGTACAATGAGTAAGAACAAGTGCACCTGGGCTTGCCAAAGGCAAGCTAGACAAATCCCAGGTTAGAAAACAAGGTGCCTGAATGTTGGAAAGTGACTCCTCTAGGCTCTGTGTTGCCCCGGAAATTTCCACTGATGGATGGAGAGTGACCACTATTTGAGGCCTCTAGGTTGCTCAGAAAATTCCACAAAATTAATCTTGGCCTCTCCTCAATAAACCCATAAAAACCCAGAAAGGGTTGGGCCTAGTTCCAACCTTCCAAATTTACCCCCAATTAGAGTGACCTCCTCCACCAACTGGGAAATTCGTATCATCCAGAAATCTACTACAAATTCCCTCCAAAGGTTGTTGATCGACCCCTCCAAGGATTCTCTTTATGCCCCCTAGCACAACACACCCTCGACTCCGGTCTATCCTCCACAATGAATGTTGTTCCTCTAGTGACCACTTTTGTGCATGTCGAGGAAGAGAATTTTGGCCTGAACTACTGCCATCAAATCAACCTATAGGTCACCTGCAAAAATGTTGTCAAATACTCAGGAAATGAGCCTTTAATTCCATGAAGCAAACTCTACCCTATAGCTCTCTCCTTCGACAAGTGCGTGCTCTTTTCCTGTGCCTAGTCGACTCCAGAATAGCTCGAATTCCCTTGTAGAATCCCTCTGTTATAGCCTCAGATGTGTAGCAAAGGCTCCTGTAGGGTGGTACTTGAAATCCACCAAAGAAGGAATTGATACTTCCCTTCGAAAATCTCGTGCGTTGAATAGCATTCTATTGACCTAGTTAAGCAGCTTAAGCAAACAATAGTTCAAACGTCAAATGAGAAAAAAGTCCCAAAATGAGTGTTTCTCCTCCTATTTATAATTTCTGACCTTTTCTTCCTTTATGGACTCCACCCCATCAAGCTTCCTTTTTCCCTACTCTCTCTCAAAGTCGAATTCTCCAAGGGGTGTTTCCCTTTTTTTTCTCTACAGTGGGGTCCCTCTTTACCAAAAATTAAATCTTCTTTGGCTTTACCCACTTTTCTTAACTTGTGGGCGAAAATTTAATATAGCAAAATTACAAAATTGGTGTAGTTGCTTGGCAATTTTAAGTAGAGGGGATATCACATCTTGGGAGGCTGACTTGGCGGATTGGTGGAGATCTTAGTCTTAGTCAAAAGCTCTTGATCATCTCACTTGATTTGGTTCTAAAGAAGAGAATACTTTTTATAGGTTTTCCCCTAGAAAAGGGGTTTCATCCTTGGCTAGGAGACTACATCCTGTGCCTTTGTTGCGTTAGTCTTCATGTACTTATGTTTTGGTAGTTGCTTGATGATAAGAAGATAATAAGAATTCAAAGATAATCACAAGTAACTATCAAGATAAGAAAATATTTTTGCCTATATGATTTTCTAACATGGTATCAGAGCTAAGGTGAAGAATAAGGGAAAAAGGCAGCCTTCACCTTCTTCACTTTCCAAGGGGAGATTTTTGAGCAAATGTCAGGAGTGGCTATGGGATCACCCCTTTCACCTATTGTAGCCAATCTCTTCATGGAAAAGTTTGAAAAGAAGGCTCTTGACACCTACCCATTAAAACCTAAGTTTTGGATCAGGTTTGTGGATGACACCAGTGTGGATTGGCCCCATGGTGAGGACGAACTTAAAAACTTTTTAAACCATCTCAATAGCATTTCCAAAGACATCAAATTTACTATGGAAATTGAAGAGAATAATTGCATCTCTTTCCTGGACATCCTCCTCATTAGAAACAAGGATGGTTCTATAGGTCACAAAGTGTTCAGGAAAAAGGCGCATACTGATAACTATCTCCACGCAGATTCCCACCACCACCCAGCCCAAAAAATGGGGGTTCTTCAAACCCTCTTCACTAGAGCCTGTAGAATTTCAAATGAAAGCCACACTGAGGAAGAAATCACTTACTTAAAAAGAGCTTTTTCCAAACTAGGATATAATAATAAAGATATCTTCAAAGCCATTCAAAAAGCCAAAACTGGAAACAATAAAAACAAAGCTAACAATTCCCCAGCCTCTAGTGCCTACCTTCCGTATATTCATGGTGTAATTGACAAACTAGCCAAAATTCTCTTAAAAAGAATATCAAAACCTCATTCAAACCCTTGACAACTATTATACAAAGAATGAAATCAGTCAAAGATATCCCAGAACATCTCCAGCAAAAAGGTGTTTATATTATCAATTGTTCCTGTGGAGAACAATATATCGGGGAAACAGGTAGATCAGTCAGTATCAGGCTAAAAGAACATAGTGCAGATATCCATAGGGAAAGAACCCGTTCCTCAGCTTTAGCAGAACATGCAGGTAAGACAAACCACCATATATGCCTTGAAAACACAAAAGTCATTGCAAATGAAAAACACTATTTCAAGCGAAAAGTCCGAGAAGCTCTTGAGATCATAAAACACCCTCATAACCTCAACAGGGATGGGGGCTTGGAAATTAGTAGGAATTGGACCTCACTCCTCACCCCCTTGGATTAAATTGACCCTCCCTTTTTCTCCTTACCCTCCCTTCTTTAGATCAAATCAGCTCCTCTCCTAGCCAAAAAACTTTGTTTAAAACACTATCAAGCTTATATAAGCTTAGAAACTCAGCATGAATAATACATCAACTTCCCAAGTAACTAAGAAACTTGCTAGAATTAAATAAATTAAATAAAAATAAACTAAAATAATCGAAATTATTATAAAATTACAATTATATAAACAATGCAACTCAAGTAATCAATTAACAACTATAATAATTATATACATGTATAAAACTTAATACATAAACAATTCAACTCAAGCAATCAATTAACAACTATAATAATTATATACATGTATAAAACTTAATACATAAACAATTCAACTCAAGCAATCAATTAACAACTATAATAATTATATACATGTACAATAAATAAAATTAAAAGAACTTTAATTTATCAAAAATTATAAGAATATTAAAAATCATCCTAACCAAAAAACTTTTTAGGAATACATTAACAAACATATAAGCTTAGAACTCAACATTAATAATACATTAATCTCCTAAGTAACTAAAATCTTGTAAAAAATAATTAAACAAATATAAACAAAATTACTATAGTTACAATTAATTAAAACAAAATCATTAAGATATATTATTAAATAAAATAAAATAAAAAACTTATTACATAAATAATTCACTTAAATGCAATTAATAAAAAACTTTAATAATTATATCCATGTATAATAAATAAAATTTAAAAAGAGCTTTAATATATTAGGACAATTATAAAAATATTAAAAATCTAGTTAATTCAAATCATTAGGTTGGTCGGCCCTCAGACTGGACATCTCAACCTAACCTTATTTATCACTACTGTCTCTCTCCTTTGTAAAAACAAGTCCTGATGATGAGTCTTGGTCTAGACTTGCAACGTCGACAAAGCAAAGATGAAAACTGTGGAATATCCGAGTTCAGATTCTAAAAAACCAAACCACAGAGATCTACAATCCATTAGAAAAGTCCATTTTGAAAAGTAATTGAAGGTTGCGAAGCTATCTAATTTTTCATCAAAGTACACCTATGGCCTCATCAATGAAATCTAAGAACAAGCTTCAAGGAGCCTCTAACTACAGAGCATGGAAGACAAGGATGGACCTCATCCTTGGAAAGAATAAGGTATTGGATTTCATACTAGGAAAGGTCAAGGAACCGTCAGATGATGCAGGAATGGAGAAGTACAAAGAAACTGATATTCTTGCCATGAACTTAATAGTGGATGGAGTCAAATACAGCTTGATTCCCTACATATCCACACTAGACTCTTCAATAAATATGTATGATGCTCTCCCAAAGCTATTTACAATCAAGAATATTGGGCAAGTAGCAAGTCTAGAGAATGAACTCGAGTAGTTAAGATGACAAAGGATGACACAATGACCTCATATTTTGTAAGAATTTCCAGTATTAGAGATGAACTGCAAGCAATCGATGAAGTAGTCCCTTAAAAAGAACTTGTGATTGTTGCTCTTATAGGACTACCAAAGTCTTGAAATACCTTTGTAGCTGGAATTAGTAGTTGGAAGAACTCTCCATCGTTCGAAGACATATGGTGTACACGTATACAAGAAGAAAATGTTGCAAATGCCTACTTTGCTCATGTCAAGAAGAAAGGAGGGGATAGGAAGTTTAAGGGGCTAAAGAAAAATTGTGGAAAGATTGATCTATCTAAAATAGAATGCTATCATTATCACAAGATGGGAAACCATAAGAATCAATGACCCGACAATCCTAAGAACAAGAAGAGAGAAAGGGACCAGGCTACAATTGCTACCGATGATGATCCTCGAAACAAGTCTAAATCTAAGGACCTTGAAGTCAAAGACTTATTCTATTAAGTCTAAATCTAAGGACCCTGAAGTCAAAGACTTATTCTATTAAGTCTCATAAATCCTTCACTTATAGTTTAGGCTATTGTTTTTAGTTCTTGAAGAATTTCTATTATGAATCAATCTTTTGATTCAAGGGTTTATAAATTCAATATGTTTTGTTCTTGAATTGTTTTGATGAATTAAAGGAATCCCTCACAAGTCTAGGTTGATGTAAGATCAAGACAGGGCTTCCCCACCTTTTTCACAAAAGATAAGTATCTTATTCTTTATTTCTTTTCATTATTAATTCCCTCTATTTGTCCAAGTTTCATTTGTGGTTGTTTATAATACTCTCTCTTGTGTTTTCCTTGGAAGGAAAGTTTGCATGAACACTTTGAAATCAAGAGGGAGCTTGCAAAAAGGATTATAGCTAGTTTCAGAGGGAGACTCCAATAAAAAGAGGAAAGAAGCTTTGATGCAAAGGGAGCTATTCAATAAGAAAGTCCTAGAAGGTTTGTATAAGGAGCAACTCAAGGTATGTTTAAAAGACCACATGATTTATAATTAGTCCTCTTCATATAAAAGAGTACGATCTTTTTAAAATATGTTTTACATTACTAACTCTCTCATGTCTAGGGTTTTGAATCATAAATATTCTTAATTGTTAAGGTGATTAATCTCTAGATTAAATCAACCCTTGTCATACTCTCTATCTTTTGTTCACTTTGGTAAAACCCTAACCTTTAGGGTTCACTGTAAAACCCTAGCTCTTTTGATGTTTAGGGTTTGTTGATGTTATGATGAAACCCTAGCCTCTTAGATTTTGTTGTTGGTATATGATGAAACCCTAGATTTTCAAGGTTTAATAAATTGGGGTTTATGATAAAACCCTTGTAAGAGTTAATGTAAGAGTCTAGGAATGAAACCCTAGGTGTATATGTTTTCGTATGAAATCCTATTTCGATCTAGTTATTGTATGTCTAATATTAAAATTTTGATGATTATATCTAAGGTTTATAACAAAACCCTAGTAGAGATTAATATAAGATTCTAGAAACCCTAGATGTAAAGTGTTTTTGTTATAATTGTAATTAGTTATTAGTATCTAAGGTTTAGTTTCGATAATGATATCTAGGGTTTGTGACAAAAACCCTAGCAAAAATTATTGTGAATGTCTAGGGCATGAAAGGTGTAACCCTTGTTGATTACAAACCTAGCCAGGTTTAGGTTTTGGATTGATTTCTTATTTGATAACCCTAGATGCTCCATGCTAACCTTATATTGATAAAGTTAACTTCATTCTCTTGTATATTTTTGCTTGGCTATACTTCTTGTTAAATATTGCAAGTACATAATCTTCTACATGTTCAACATGCTTACCTATCTCATACTTGATGATGACCTTGTGATGATACTTGTTGATGACTTTGATAAGCATGATGGAAAGAGGGCATTGTAAGAATCTTGATGGCATTCAAGATGACCTGGAAGGTTGAAATTCTCTGATGATATGATGATACGAAAGAAGGAGCCTGTGTGGCTAAAAAAATGAAATTGTTGATGAAGGAGATTGGATAAAGGAAAGTGTATATCTCTCTAGCTAAGAGGGAGAACAAATTGTGGCAGTTATAGTAAAGACTTTGAAGAAAGAATGAGATCAGAGAATGGCTAAAGCAGTAGAGATGGTTATTCATGATTGATGAAATTGTGAACAGAATTGATGTTTTGAAATGTGTTGAGGCTAAGCTTGGCGCAGCCGGAGAAATTGACAAAGGAAGCTTCTGTCAAAAATGTGTTTGGATATTGTGATGACCTAAACAACATTAAAAGAGTTAAAGACCCCGGAGTTTTGTGCTAGCATACAAAAACATATACATTGGAAGTTTGACATTAGTTGGGGTCGTGAAGCCACAATACGTGCCAACAAATGAACAAGAAGTTGATGTGTTCACAAAATCTCTTCCCAAAGTTAGTTTTAGGAGCATGCTTGGATTGGTGAATGTGTTGATCTCTTCCTAAAAAGTTGGTGTATTGATAAATGTCTCTGATTTGGTTGAAAGGAAGAAATGAAGTACCATAAAACTCTCTGCACGATGGTACTTGGGTGGACATCTTGGCCTAGTTAGTATCGAGATCTGAGTTGATGTCTAGATACCATGAGGAAGGGTATTGAGTGCAGCTCCGGTTTAGTGTTGATATCTGGATCCCTGTAAGGGTTGGTGTCAAGGCATGGAGACCTAGATGATATCTATATCTTGCCGGATGCATACCAAGGTTGTAGCCTGATGGTACCTATAGTGGCAATTGCCTAGATGACACCTTATTCCCTGTTAAAAGGATACCTTGGCAGTGAGGGTATCCCTAGGTGACATCTACAACTCTCTTTTGGTAGCCCTGTGTTAACCCAACTAGATGATTTCAAAAATAAAAAATGAACATCAAATCAAAATTACCTTTTTATGATGGCCTTTTGTCATGACATCAGCTTCATGCAACATCAGCATCCTGCACATGAATGACTCCATCTCCAAGACATTCAATGTCAAGGGTCTTCCTTCCTTTACAGACTTTATCGAGGTCTTCATGCCTTCTCCATGGAAATGTCATGGCTAATTCTTTTAGTTATCGGATGTTGATCACTTATCTTATGTGACAATGGTTGCATCATTCACAAACTCTTGTTCCTTTCTTCACATATAGCTTCCTAGGAACTTCTATACATAGTTCCTTCATCATAGGAGCCAGGATTGTCAACCACCTCATATTCTATATGAAATCATATTATGTTGATTTCATCTTATCAATATGAAGAAGAGTTCAAGGCACATTATCTATATGCCTTCATGCTTCATTCTAATGGAAGAGATCCTTCTTATTCAATCATGCTCATGAGATAGAGCATTCAACCATTCTTTCTACAACCATGTGATGACATGACTTTATCTATCAAATATACATACATACCTCTTCCTTCTTTTGGTCATCTAAACTTCCTTCTAATAGCTTCCTTTCCTTGCTTCAAGATGAAAGTACTTCAAACAATTCAACATGTTGCACATCTTTGTCATCATACCTTACCAGTGGATCCCACACAAGGTGGACCGTAGACTATCAGTGAGACACACGCTTCTTCCAAGTAGAGGTGAACCTTCTAATGAAGATTCCAATGGAGGATCTTGATTATCCTCATCCTGCAAATGCTCCTTCCCAATGATGATGATGTATGATGACTTATTTATCTTCTATTATGCTAGATGACATTATCCAATCATATAGATTGCTACTTCAGTTGTCCTTATATGTTTGTTGGGCATGGAATCCCCCCAAGGCATGTTTTGGGGCTTAAAGCCCCAGTTTTGACCAAATCCTCTGTAAAAGCTCCGCGAGTAATGGGTGCGGAGCGCGAAGTCATAATAGAGTCACAGGGTTATCCGCCCTTGTTTTTGTAATATAATGTTGGCTTGATAGACCTACCCATGGTCCACGGACCATGGGATTGTATAAATAGGACCATGGGATTGTATAAATAGAGCAAGGCTCTAAGTATAAAAGAGGGCGTAGCTAGTAGAAGCATGATGAATCTAAGAGATTGAGTTGAAGTGTAAAGTGTGTCTTGGGTCGTAGAGTAGGAGAAGGCTCTGCAGCTGAGTGCGCAGAGGCCTAGTAGTCCGCAGCTGAGTGCGCGGACCCCTGCAGCTGAGTGCGCAGGGCACGTCGAGTGTGTAACTGTTGGAAGAATTAATAAAGAGAAGTTTACCATATTTCTCTGTATCATTTCCTGTTTAAATGTACTATTGGGTATAAATTGCAAGTGAGTTGTTTATTTGTTGCGCGGAATTATATGTGTAGTATAAATAAATATAACGTAAGGCATCCATTTACGCGAAGATAATTAACTGGTAGAGGAAGATAAGTAAGATCTCAGGTGTGACTTAGGGGAATAGCGCAAAGCGCTACTCCAACAGTGTTGAAGCTCCACAACCCCTGGGTAGGGCAGAGCGAAGGCCAGGGAAGCGCGCGAAGCAACCTGCATGAAGGGACTCATAGTTGGACCAGTTCAACCTCTCATACATCTTAAGGGTGAAGAAACCTGGTTCCAGCACCCCCCCATACTACTTCGGGTGAGACCACAGTCCGCGCTCCACGAACTGTTGCCGAAAGGGCCAGTAGTACAGGGATTTGTTTGGCTAATTAACTCTGAACCTAGGTCAGGCCCCAACAAGCCAACAGATGGTTCCGTTGCCGGGACCGGAATATGAATAGAGATGTCTGATGTCGTATCACTAGAATCCGACAAAGAAAGGAATTGAAGATTGGTTGGATAGGAAGATTCACGAGTTCGCGGCACAGGAAAACAGGAACCCGTGACTATCAAAAGAAGAGTGGTTAGACTGCTACTTATACACAGAGATCCACGAAATTTTCTTCGCATCTTTCCCTACTGAGCTATACAAGTGGATCATGAAGCTAGCAAATAGCCAAGGAAGGTGTAAGCTCGACAAACCTATTGTGTGGACTCCAGAATTGGTGCGTAGATTGGAAGCATAGGAGGATAAGATCGTGCGCGCTATTGATCATTGGCTCAATCGAATTATAGAAGGATTCATCACCGAGTTCGCGATAGATACTTCAGTCAGCTATAGCGAGGTAGAATGACACTTCCTAAAAGGGTCGCGAGGTAAGTACGGTAAATCTTTAAACACTTCGATTAAAATGTTACTGTGTGAAAAACGGGTTATGCGAATAAATTGATGTTCGGGGCTACGTGAAGTGGGAGAATCTACAGAAACGAAGGTAGTATGGAACTAGAAACTAGCCCCTTGATTTCACCTCCGCGAGGGGGCGAGGAAGGGCTCGCGCAGGTCTCCCCAAGAAGTGCGATCAATTTGATAAGGCGGAGGATTCCACGCATACCACCCCCACCCACACCGCCGCCAATTTTACCGTCTTCACTCCCATCTTTGCCCATACCACCTCCGCCACCACCGCAAAGCCAAAACGCGAGCGCGATAAAGTTTCCAGTGTTCAAGGGAGTAGGGAATGAGGATCCGAACCAGTTTTGGTTCGTGATAAAAGTTGTATGGGAAGCGCAGGGAGTCACAGACAATATAAAGAAGGCAACGTTGGTCAGCGCTCTACAGGATCGTGCGCTGACCTACTACATTAAGCATTCCAATGACAATCTAAATGCGGGGATCGCAAATATCCAAGCTGCGCTAAACAAAGAATTTAGCAGGCCAAAGTCAGAGGCGCAGTCGATCATTGGGTTCAAGGAAATCACAATGCTACCAAGCGAGACCCCTTGGGAGTTGGATCAGAGACTAAAGTGCACAATTCGCGAAGCTAACATGACATTGACGGATGGACAACACCGTGAATGGTTTGTAGCATCGTTAATGCCACATCTAAGGAATGTGTTGTCACAACAAAGGCTAACAACTCAGGCCGAGGCCTTGGAGGTCGCAATGAGATTGCACGAGACTCCGATACAGGATCCCAACCTGGGAGTTCAGCAGATTCACGCACAGTTGAAAAACTTGTGCCTTGAGATGCAGAGTTTGAAACAAGACAGGACAACTCGCCCAGAAGTGCGCAATGAGGTATGGTGCGTAAAGTGCAAGGGTCAGGGACATGACAAGGACCACTGCCCAGTGTTTGCGAATTACCTCGCGGGAGGAGGGCCAATGCCATTAAGACCGGAGGCACAAGCAAGACCGAGCACGGCACCTGCATTATGGTGTGCGATTTGTCAGATAGGAGGAAAGCATGCTACAGATAACTGCCATTTATTACAAAAGTACACACATAATTCACAGCAGTTGTTCCGTAATTTCTGTAGATCAGTAGGCCATGATGAGTGCACCTGTAGAAGTTACGAATTGATGATGGATCGAACTCCTACCTACATAGTTCAGGGCGAAAAGCGGCCCCTTGACCAGAACACAATAATGGCGCAAACCGGATTCCATGGACGAGGACGCGGCCGAGGTGGAGGAGGACCAGGAAGAGGTCGCGGACAGCTGATATGTTACAATTGCGAAGGGCCAGGGCATTATGCCTACGATTGTACAAATCCAACGCGGCCATCATGCTTGTATTGTACATTGTTTGATCATGAGACAGAGGATTGTCCCACGCTGATAGCAAGGTTGCACGATAAAGCAACACTCCAACCTTCCCCGACTCAGAACTTGCAAATGATAAGGTCTGAGCCGCGCAAGGAAGCACCTAATGTGAATATTGTGCTCTAAAGTGGAATTACGACAGGGAATGACAAAGGCAAGCAGCCTGAAGAAAGTACTTGGGTTCACAAGGCTCCAATGAAGCAACCAAAGTTTGATTTGGAGTGCATTAAGGAAACCTTCATGGAAGCCAAGAAGAGCTTCGTTGATGCCTCCACTTCAGGAAGTAAAGATAGACTTGAGCCAGAAATGGATCCATCAATGCTCATCACATTCCTTGAAACATGCATGAAGCTACTACGCGGCAGCGAGGCTATAAAGGGGCTACAGGAACTCATAAATAGATGTGCTGGGACAGTGCAAGGAGAACCACGCGTAGTCCCGAAGCTCGAAAAGCACACGACGCGAACGGGAAGGGAGATAAGACTGACCGCGCAAATTGGGGAATATGAGATGGACCAAGTGATTCTGGATCTAGGGTCAAACACGAATGTCCTGCCAAAGCAGACATGGGAGTGCATGGGAAGGCCTATGCTACAATGGTCTCCTATCCAACTGTGAATGGTGAACCAGCGAAAGATCCTACCTATGGGGAGATCGCAGGGAATCACAGTAGATATCGAAGGAGTAAGCGCGCTAGCAGATTTCGAAGTGATAGAGATTATTGATGACAGCAATCCCTACCTCGCGCTATTAGGAATAGATTGGACCACTAACATGAATGGGGTGATAAATCTGAAGAAGCGCAAGATGATTTTTGAGAAAAAAATATTTGCGCGTAGTTGTACCTTTGGACCCTGCAAAAGAATCGCACTACACAGAGCCGATGCACGACTACGACAGCGACGACGACTTGGACTGCATCTACAAGATAACCGTGTGAGAGCAATACTGGGTGAATCCAACCACGGATGGACAAATCTCATGGGAGCGCGAAAGCTCCTGCACATCGGATTCGGACGAGGAAATAGAACGAGGGCAGAACCAATTACACGAGGTAACCACACTAAACTGTAACATGATGACGAGATCATTGTGTTATGTATCGATGGAGGTAAGGGATCTACCTACGTATGATGGGTTAAGTGAAGTAGATGACTTCCTGAACAAATTTGAAAGTGAGGTGTCGGAACAACAACATTTCGAAGCTTTGAAATGGGTAGTGTGCGCTACGCGTGTGAGGTGGTGGGTACGCACCAAAGCAGCTTTGAGGACTGGTGCGAATGCAGAAGGATGATGTGCATGCAGTTTGAGAAGCCTCAGATACGAGTAACAAACAAGATTGTTGAGCGAAACGGTCTACGCACCCACCTATCTAGATGGGTGCAGGCATATGGTGCGAAACCTGCGCAAATGTACACAGTCTTCGCGTTAGGAGACGCGGTCAGTAAGCAGGTGCGGGCGAGGCCATGGCACGAACAACCCTTCTGGTTGGAATCACGGAGTATGGAAAGACCAAGTGCGCAGAAGGTTATCCACGCAGGGGCCTTTAACGAAATATGCGAAGCCCTGAACAAGGTCCACAATGCACAGCGACCAACTGGGACCTGCGCGTACCAGCGATTTTATGGACTTATAGGACCACGTGCAAGGAACTGACGGCGCAGGCACCTCTGAGGCTTGAATATGGCGCGAACACTACAATCCCCATGGAACATAAAATGCCCAGCCTGCGCATGACAGCACCAGTAGATACGACGATTTGCGGAACCTTGGAAAAAGGAATCACACAGCTGAATGAAGCGGAACGCTTGGGACCTAAGGAAGAAATCCAACAGGTCAATTTTAGGCTCCAAGAACTTGAGAAAGAAAGGGTGTGATTAAGGAAGAAAAGCGCTCTAGTAGAAGCGGAAGTCAAGAAGCTGGAGGACGAGATAAAGGAAGAGTTTCTCGATAAGAAGACCAGGGTGATAAAACAAGGTGCACACGATCACGCTAACAAGGTTGAGGACTATCGTCGCAAATTGATTAGTCTGATGCCTTGGCTTAGCCCACATATTACTAAGTGAATCAACTAGGGTGGCACGCTGCAGATGATAAAATGCGCAACGCCACCAGGTCGGTATTTTCCAAGAAGAGTGAAGGATGACCGGAGGAATTCATATACAGGTGGCGCCGCCACCTGTCAAGCCGAGGATAGTACAATCTTAGCACTCCAGGCAATTGAAACGAGGCGCGGGACTATAAACTACTCTACCCGGGAGCTGCGCGATGGCGGAGTTGCGCGTCGAAGCAAAGAGCCACAGGATCCGCGACCGCGCAAGGGGGGTTGCGCTGCCGTGCGGGTTGGCCAGAAACTGACTGTTAAAGTCACTATTCACGATGTGATGCTCGACTTGAGACCAAATGGAGCGGGCGGCAAGCATTTAAGACATGATTTATGGGCAAGATTTGGGAAAATCTGCCGCCAAGAGAGCATTAATGAACCGGATTTGGGGGGAACGGTCGAATTCAAATTCAAAAGGCGCTATAAATTACAAAGGGCTTCTCAACAAACAACACTTGGTCATTTGCAAATTGAGCAGTTGTATACCATGCGTAGTCTGAGCAGAGCCTTGTTTGACTTGTGTAGAGCGTTAATTGAGCCCCTGAATACGCGAGTGATAGATTTTTGGTCGAACACGATGGCAGCATCTGAGGAAGTTATGGAGATTACAGAGAGGACCGTCGAAGAGGCCACGCAGGCCCTAACTGT
Organism: Pinus tabuliformis; assembly: GCA_031772625.1. Taxonomy (NCBI): domain Eukaryota; kingdom Viridiplantae; phylum Streptophyta; class Pinopsida; order Pinales; family Pinaceae; genus Pinus; species Pinus tabuliformis. Next base: position 427,076,991 of record CM062813.1, on the reverse strand, counting down.
GGGAGATGCTCCTGAAGGCACCGAGATTGTGGCAGAAATCCCTAAATCACCACACACGCCAAGACCAAAGAAAGACAAACAGGCTAAGTCACCTGACACGGGGATTCGGGATTCGTAGGATTCGAGTGTCGGATTCGAACACGTTGACCCCCCGGAACAGGACACGTAGGATTTGTTATATATTATTTTATTAAATATATATATATATATATATATATATATTAAAAATTAGATATTTCATACACAAATTCTAATTAATGATACAAATTCATTGATTTCAAACATAGATCTTCATCTATAGCATGCATAGTACATACAAAATTCAAATACATGTCAGTGGTCACATAAATCATGATTCATAATTCATAAATGAAAGACAACTTACAACTACAAGATAGTAAGATAAAGATACTGCAACTGTAGTTTTCTCATTAAGTCATTAAATCAAAATGTGTTACATAGGTAGTGCTGGTGCAATGCCAATGCCAAATAGAAATATAAAATATAAAACAACTACAGGTATACAAGCCTCAAGGCAATAGGTAGTCATCAATCCTCAGAGTCATCATTAGAATCAGCATCAAAGTCCTCATCATCATGGTCACCACTGCTCTCCTCTGCATCCTCCTCGTCCCCTGTATCCATAATCGCCTCTGCATCTGCTGGTGTGGAGGATGACCCCTCAAAAATATCAACGTCATCTCTAACAGGCTCTCGCACTGGATCATTGAGATCCCTGTTAGCCAATGCCAACTCAACACTGCTGTCTAGACCCATATCATCAGGAAAGACATCCCACATCTTTGTCTTTCCCCTCAACCACTCTTCCCTCTGCCTGTAAATCAATGTTTTTAAAACCAGAACTGGTGACCGGACTGGTCCACCTAATGAACCAGTTTACTGATTGGAACCGGTCTAACCGCGACTGGTTTGGTCTAAACGAACCGTTTTAAAAAAAATACATTAAATAATTAATTTTTAATGAAACAAAACAATTTTTAAGATGTAAAACCATGATTCCAAGCCAATAGAGACAAAATATGCAAAGTTCTCTCATTTATATACCATGTAAAGGTGAATATATCAAAATGGCACCGAGTGCAATACATATCATCGACAAAATAGCAAAATACATAAGCAATGAGGCTCTAAATGGCCTATAAAGTCCAGAAACAATGCTGCAAGCTATGAGGCCATTGGCCTACTACAAGTCTACAGTGTACACATGATCAATCATCAAGTTCATCACCACTACTAGCCACAAAACTAAAATGATTAAGCACGTTATGTGCAATTACAAAGTCATCATAACGTTTTGAGATTTTATTGTTGCTTAGTACAATATTCTCTTTCTCTCTCCTCTTCATTGGACAGGGGTTGTGTTTGGGGACAAGTGGATGATCTGACATGCTAGTTGGAGTATCTGGGGTATGTTTTAGACTAAGAGTCACCTCTTTCTTGTGGAAATGTCATTGGCCAGAAACTTTTCAATAGGTGAACAATCCATTCAACATGAGATAAGTTTCTACCTTAGACCAAATTTGGCTCTCCAGATTTCAACCACGAATGCCAGTTCTCGGGAAGATATAGATACTCTTCAAGTTGGAACCAAAGGATGTATGCTGGCTCTCTCCTTGCTTATGCAAAGAAGTAAATATGGTGTTTCCATTTTATGGCAGCTCCTAGATGGGTCAATCTTGATGTACACGTATGCTGATTTCTACTCTAATACATGCAGTGTATTCAAAAGGAAAAGAAATGATATCAGTGAGTTGCCTTCTTTTCCAGTTAATCACATTGATAAAGAGAGAACTAGAACGAACACGACAATAATGGGAAGGAAAGACATTAGTAGGCAATACCCAGACAATTCACGTTGTGTATCCATATAACATAAAGATTGCAAAGGACCATGTCAATCAATTTTCCTATTTTTTAAAATTCCTCATGTTTTGACCTTCTAGGCTAAATTTTTACCTGTTTTGTAAATCCCCATCACAAATTACCAAACAGCAAGCCGCTTTTTTGAGTTGACGGTGGGCATGCCTCTAACCAGCCAGTTTAGGACGCAACTGGCCGGTTTGCTAAAAACCAGAGGATTCCATCCTAAACCGGCCGATTAGGACCGTTTATTCCAAAAAATGGCGAAATGGGTGACCTGACCGGGTTTTTTGGCCAGTTTTGACCGGTGGGTCTGCTAACCGGCCGGTTAGACCAGTAACCGCTCAGCAAGACCAGTTTTGAATACTATGTTGTAAATAAGACGAAGGTTGGTGTGCACATACACCATTGTCTCTGCCCTGGACTGCTCAAGCCTGCTCTTCTTCACACTATACAAATTCCCATATGTGCTCCAATTCCTCTCGCAACAAGAGGATGAAGTCACCTGAGAGAGGAGCCTCATGGCTAACTGCTGAAGAGGAGGGCTTGTTGCTCCATGATTTTCCCACCAAGAATAGGGCTTCTTAGCCCCCCTGTCTCTAATCACATCATATCCTGCAAATCGACCAGTGCCAGTGGAAAACTTTGCAAAGGCATCCTCCACCTCATCAAGCAATGCACTATCTTGAAAAACCCGCCTGAATGCCTCTTTCCTCCCCTGTGAGATTTCAACATACATGTGAGGAGGGAATCTGCGGGAAGGTCCACCATTCAACCACTCATGGCTATAGTATTTTGGGTTCAATGAGTGAGCCAAACAATGTAAAGGTGTACAATTCTTGTCCCATCTACTGACAAGAATATCTTGTATAGTATCACAGAAGGCCTCTGGTGATGTCTCATACTCGGGGCACTCACTCTGTAGAATAATGCTCCTCATAGACTCAATCATGGAATCCCATCCCTCATAAACCTCTCCTAGGATGGGTTTGTCTGTATCTGCAAATCGAAGCAAAGAAATGATAGGGTCCATGATCTGAATAATTAGATCTACCCTCTCCCACCAAGCATCATCTAGCACAGTGTCCTTCACTCTTTTAGAGGCTACCTGATCTGTCTTTCTCCAAAAAGACCAAAACTCATAAATAACAATGGACCCAAGAGCGGTCTTGACCTCCCTCCACCTCTTCAACTTCATGAATGAAGAGGCAAACCGTGTATCAACAATCTTCAACAATGATATATCGGTGTACTCCTTGTAGATAGTGAGGGCATTTGTATGATTTTGCACAAAGTTACGGATATGTCGTGCATCCTCAATAATGTTACCAATCCAAAGCACATCAAAAGCAATGGATTTCAGCGCTAAGTTCAATGAATGGACAATGCAAGGTGTCCAAAACACTTGTGAATATTTAGCTTCCACAATCATGCCAGCAGCCTTGCAAACAGGTACATTATCTGTAATGATTTGCACACAAGAATCAACACCTACATCTTCAATAACTTCAATAAATAACTCACAATAAATTGTGCATCCTTGTATTCTCCAAGTGTATCCACTGCCTTCAAGAAAACTGGACCATTCAAGGAAGACACCATGAAGTTGATGATTGGGTGTCATGCTGGATCTGTCCATCCATCAGAAACAATGCTAACCCCAGATGTTGGCCATGATACTAAAAGAGGCTCAAGCATTTTTTGCACCTCTTTTTTTGCCTTTGTCAACAATGTGGTTCTAAGCTTCTCTGAACCAGGAGGCACATACCATGGTGGAGACTTGTGAGTTAGAGCTCGACACATCTCAATAAATAAAGGTGAGCGTACAACATTAAATGATATGAAGTTTTGATAGAAAAAGAAGGCAATGGTGAGATCAAGCTCTTCCTGTTTCTCTTTTTGAAAAATCTTGTCCATTGGACCAAGTGTAATTGCTCTTCTTTTTGCTGCTTGTCCCCCAATAGAACTCTCAAATGGAAATTTTGTGGTGCCTTTCCTCAAAAATGGAAGGGGGTCTTCATTCTTGGTTTTTCTTGATTTTGCAGCCACATTTTCCATACCAACAGTGGACTCCTTTTCCATTTCTTTCCTCTTTTGTAAAGGAACAACTTTACAAGCTCCAATTCCACAACCCAGTAAAGCCAACAAATGGTCTTTCACATAGAAATATGTGCTTTTGAAAGCAATGTGACAAAAGTTGCATCTCCATTGCACATTGCCTCCTCCTTTCCCCTTGTTGCTTGTCCCATCCTCTCTTGTGACATATTTCCACAAGGGATATTTCTCAATGTTGTCTTTAGGTCCTCCTCTTCCCTCAACATTACTTGCAGCAGACTCTGATGATATTGGGGGAGGATGGGCATCTCCAATGGAGACATTCTTCCCCTTCCTTTGCCCCCTAACTGCTGCTTTTGGTTGAGCCATGAATACTGTAAAAAAAATGAACAAAACATGCACAAATTTGTAAAAAAAAATCATATACAAACTGTTGTAATAGAATAAGAAATGCAAAATAATGGAGCTGAAATGCACTTACCTGGTGCTTGAATCTCCTTGCCGAAAGCTCTACTCCCTTAGCTCCTTGCTCCAAACCCTTAGCTCCTTACCCACAGCTCAAACTATGCAAAAGTGAATGAGAAATAAGGTGAAAACAAAAAAGAACAGCGTGTTTTTAAGTCTGCAGAAGGCATATTTAGGGGATTCGAATCCCAGAATCGGGATTCGATGTGTCTGTACGGGATTCGTAAGGGATTCGTACGAACACGTCGAATCCTATTCTAGGATTCGAATTCCTAGCGAATCGTATCCGATTCGCAAGATTCAGATTCGCAGAGGGGTTTGGACAAATCTGGTTACTTAGCAAACAGGCGATGGTTCCCGTCAGTGTGTCCCTGCGAAACCCATTGTGCACTAGGCTGACGATGGAGGAGAAGGGGAAAGTTGTTACCATAGAAACCGACGAGGTGGACAAAGACCTGAAGGGCCTTATCATCGAAGAAGACGAGGACGAAGGCATGGAGGAGGAAATTGAGCCTGCGCACCCTCCAACAAAGTTGCCCGCCTATATCCCCCCGCGGAAGGGGAAGGCTAAAGTGCCCAAGGATCTTGACGAGAGCAAGAGCTCTCTCTAGACCCCGCTCCTCCCAGACAACATCATTTTTTAGGGCACGCACCTGGGATGGGTGCCTAGCTTAAAATTTGAAGATTGGGACCTCGCTGACCACGAGAAGTTCCCTCACCTAGAGACTGCACAGCTCATGAAGCCTAAGCAGAACACCGCGGCAGGGGTTACCGAATTAGAGCCACGAAAGTGGTTGCACAGAGTGGAAAAGGCAGGGTTACTAAACCTGCTTTGGGTGCCACATTTCCACCGCGCCCCAATAACAATTTTCGTCATCAGACAGCTACTTTGCTTGGTGCATGGTGGGTGTTTATGGCTGGAAGAGGCCATCCCCATCATGGCACACTTGATTCACCGCATTACCCGGTTCCCATGCAAAGGAGAGGACCCCGCAGATATCTCGGAGGGGAAAAGCAGTGACTTGGCCATCGCGGAGGCCATGAAGAAGAAATATAAATTGGAGAAGAAGAAAAGGGGCTACGCCATATCCAGCATCAACGACAAAGCAATAAGAGTGGCGACCCAAATTCTGGCAGGTAAGGTTATGCACAAGTGCCGCGTGGATGAGGTACCCGCGCCGATGGTAGCACTTGCTGAGCAGTGCGCGGAGGGGGTCCAGTTTAACTAGTCCGAGTTCCTCTGCAAGGAATTCTTGGAGAATTGTTGCGAGGCTCAGGAACAAGGCAAAACGTTCCACTATGCATGGCTTCTGCTGTCCATAGTGCTCGTGGTAGGGGAATTGCTGGAGGACAGTCAGTTCCCCACAATTGACAGGGATTTGTCGGAGGCCGCAAAGTATGCTTCGCTCTAGGCCACAAAGGATGCAAACCGGATCCACGACAGTAAGATATTCTAGGTGTTCATGGAGATGAACCTCAGAATGGGGATCAACCACAAGCCGCGGTTATCACCCATTGTTTACAACAGCCTGCAAAGTTTTGCAGAATTTAAAGTGAACCTCCACAGCATATACATCAGAGCGTGCAAGGACCCGACCAAGCAATGGAGAGAGCTACCCTTTGTAGCCACGGACGATGTAATCTTTAATGTACTGGAGACATGGCCGCCGGAGTGGTGCGCTCTAGACATCGCAGCAATGAAGAAGTTTGTGGCACAAAGGAAGAAAATGGAGGCCAAACTACAGATGGCACAGCTGGCAGAAAAGAGGAGGAAGGAGGCAGCGGCAACAAAAGCGCAAGAGGCACGGGATGCTGCACAGACAGCAGCTGAACAGAAAAAAGGCCACAGGAGCAGCACAAGAGGCAGCTAAAAAGGCGCGTGTGGGCCAAAAGTCACCTTCACATGGGCAAGAAGCAGAGGAAGAGGAGGGAGGAGCGAACCCACACACCACGTCAACATAGCTTAAGCGCCAGCACCCGACCGAGCGGACGGGGCCACGCAAGAAGGTCAAGGCATCGAAGTTGTCTATTGACTCGATCACCCTTACTAAGGGTGATCTGCACGACATTGGTGAGACAGTGCGCAATGTCACCTTCGAGGCCCTCCAGCCGTGCAAGAAGGTCAAGGCATCGAAGTTGTCTATTGACTCGATCACCCTTACTGAGGGTGATCTGCACGACATCGGTGAGACAGTGTGCAATGTCACCTTCGAGGCCCTCCAGAATTTTATGCAAGAGAACCAGATTGTGTTGGGGGCCCTCAGAGCGTAGCTACAGGAGTTGCAGGTGTGCACTCCTCAAGCTGGTACCCTTTCGACCAGCCTCGTAGTAGGGACAATTGCAGTAGAACAGATATTGCGCACTCGGGTGACAAATACAATAGTGTTGCCGGAAGGAGCACTGGTGACAACAAATGAGGCCGACAGGCCTATGATTAGCGCACTGAAGAATATCGGGATCAACATGGTTGCACTCCCGCGGGAAACTTTATACGTTTTGTAGGATGCGATTACTGCAGAACTGCGGGCTAGGGAGAGCCGCACACTGCAAGTACTAAGCGAGCAAAAAATCAACATGGAACAGTTGATCTTGCAGCGCGACGAAGTGGTGTCATAGAATTGGTAGCTGGTACAGGTACTAGACGAATCTTGTCAAAGCATCCCTGAGTTGGCCATCCCAGCAGACACACCAGTAGAGGCGCACATCCACAAGCTAGCAATAGGGGTGCGCGAGGCACGGGGGGAAATGACAAAGGTTCAGCTGGAGCTGAACCTTCAAATCGCAGAGCTGCGGTTGAAGGCGCAGCCATCCACCCCTCCGGAAGTAAGAGAACAACGTGCCAGCACTATTATAGTGGGACTAGACGAGATCGCCAGTGCAATAAAGGGCTGCACCAGAATGTTGGAAAAGTCATTTGAGGTCCTCATGAATCTGCAGGAGGACCCCAACATCCAGCCCTTAGAAATAGAGGCGCGTGAACTCCAGCAGCAGTATAACAACGTCAAAGGAACTGCACAGATGGTCGCCCTCACTCAGAGCCTCGCACAGATGCAATAGGCCAAAGCGCTAAAAGAACAGGTGGACACGGCATGACACAAAGAAGCAGTCCTGAAGGCGCGTGTTCAGCCTTGGATCGACGAGGCCTTCACCATCATAGCAGCAATTGAAGGCAAGCTCGCACAAATGCAAGGGACACAAGCACAGATGCAGGGAAGCAGTTCCGACACCACGGTCTCGAAACAACGCGTACAGGAGATCCAGCAGGCAGCTGCTCAGTGCATTGCCGACCTTGCAGCAGTTCGAACAGAGTTGGAGGGACTCCACGCGAAGATCTCCGCGCCGACAGAGTGACTCGAGGGCGAGTCACGATGTTTTTGTTGGGGGCCTATTGGGTATGGAATCCCCCCAAGGCATGTTTTGGGGCTTAAAGCCCAAGTTTTGACCAAATCCTTGGTAAAAGCTCTGCGAATTATGGGCGCGGAGCGCGAAGTCATGATAGAGTCACAGGGTTGTCTGCCCTTGTTTTTGTAATATAATATCGGCAAAATAGACCTACCCATGGTCCGCGGACCATGGGATTGTATAAATAGAGCAAGGCTCTAAGTATAGAAGAGGGCATAGCTTGTAGAAGCATGACGAATCTAAGAGATTGAGTCGAAGTGTAAAGTGTGTCTTTGGGTCGCAGAGTAGGAGAAGGCTCTGCAGCTGAGTGCACAGAGGCCTAGTAGTCCGCAGCTGAGTGCGCAGGGCAGGTCGAGTCTGTAACCGTTGGAAGAATTAATAAAGAGAAGTTTACCATATTTTTGTGTATCGTTTCTTGTTTAAATGTATTATTGAGTATAATATTATTGGGTATAAATTGCAAGTGAACTGTTTATTTGTTGCGCGAACTTATATCTGTAGTATAAATAAATATAACGTAAGGCATCTATTTACGCGAAGATAATTAGCTGGTAGAGGAAGATAAATAAGATCTCAGGTGTGACTTAGGGGAATAACACAGAGCGCTACTCCAACAGCGCTGGATCCCCATAGCCCCTGGGTAGGGCTGCGCGAAGGCCAAGGAGGCGCGCGAAGCGACTCATAGTTGGACCAGTTCAACCTCTCAGACATCTCAAGGGTGCGGAAACCTTGTTCCAACACCCCCCCATACTACTTCGGTGAGACCTCAGTCCGCGCTCCGCGGACTGTTGCCGAAAGGGCCAGTAGTACAGGGATTTGTTTGGCTAATTAACTCCGAACATGGGTCAAGCCCCAACAAGCCAACAATGCTTTCAATGGAGATGCCATGAGCTACTTTCTTTCTATCATGATGATTGCTATAACCATGTAGACTTTCTACTTCCGCTATACTTCCATGCTTCTATGATGATGTCATCTCTATTTCAGCTCTAATGCATCCTATAATTCTTGCCATGCTTCCTATCATGATAGCTATCTTTTACAAAACTAAAAAGAACTAAGTGAAGGAGATTATTTCATTCATAGTAGAGATCTTTCAGTGCCTCCTGCTTTGATTTTTTCTTTTCAAATTCTTCCACTTCTTCGGTGACATGGGCTTCATTGTTTTCTTTCCTTTTCTTGTTGCCCTTCTTGAGTTTAGGACAATATCTCTTGAAATGCCCATATTTCCAACATTCATAGCATTGGATCTTTGACATATCGATCTTCTTCTTTTCCAGAGGACCAAACTTCCCAAACTTTCCTTTTCTCCTAGCCATGGCCGCAAATGCCTGAACTTGTTTGTTTGATCCAACATCACTCTTTTCCTTCAACCTAGTTTCTTCAACCTTACATAATGACAAAGTTCAGTGAATGAAGTAGCTTCCTTCTTTCCATGGATACTTGATACAAAGTTACCCCATTCATCAGGTAGTGCATTGAGCACAATGGTGGTCATTTCTTTGTCGGACATTATTTCCCCTAACTCTTGTAGTTGATCTCTTATTTGTGACACCCTCATAAAGCATGAAGCTATCCCTTCTTCTTTTGATACCTTCATTTTGTATTAGCTTAGTTCTCAAAGATATCACTTCTCCTACAGTGCTTACAAAAAACAGTTCTTGTTTCGTGCTTTATTGGGAGTCTCCTCCTGCATAGTCAAATGGCCTTGGTGCTCTTGATTAAATACAAGTTCCATACCCTAGTACCCTAGGTGCTCTTGATTATTGGGAGTCTCCCCTACATAGAGGGCCTAGTGCTCTTGATTAAATACAAGTTCCATACCCTAGTACATGACAAAATCCAATGGAGACATTGCAATCCCCCCAATCCTGAAATCCTAAAAATTCCACTCTCCATATGAAATCCAATGAGGTTGAAACCACTCTCAAACATCCTCAGTCATTTCATGGTAATGTTAAAAAATTAAGTAAAAGGACGAAATGAAAGATAAAGGAGAATGTCACTTTTACATTATAAACATTACCATGAATTGCATATCAACACTAGGGCCATAGGCCTGAACATTACGCTACCCCACTAAAATAATAATTGTTTCCAATCTTTAATAGCTCCCTCTATCACTCCTGAATAGGCAGGGAGCGACAAAAAAAATTAGGGAGCGAATTTCGAGAGCGCACTCCCGGGGTCGCTCCTGGCCGCTCCCTCGCAACCCTGCCTTAGAATCCAAATACACAAAATTGCATGCTAACCTACTAATCTTCTATATATATGAAGTTGAACTTGTAGCACGTAAAGAGACTGGGCCATAATAGATATGGTATGAAGTGATGGGGCAGAGGCTGATCATACAAATAATGGAGATTTACCATGAAACATGACGTAATTGGAGTAATGGACTTGCTGCCAAGTGAAGTTGGTTCCAGTACAAAAGGGAATCATGCTATGTTGTTATTCTTATATGATAAAGCAGATAGGAAGGGCTTAAGGAAAGATAGATCTCCAAAAACACTAAGCTATACAAGCAAAAAATTCCTACTGAGACAAGTTTAGCTTGGATATAATCTTGCCCTTTGCCCAGAAAATATCCTCCAACTATAATATGTTGTATTATAATTTGAATGGAATAGTTTGTAACTCAAAATAAACAGATCCGTACAACTAATCTAGTAATCTTTTTTCTATATCACTGTAATGATTTCAAACATGGGGGAGAATTATTACTCAATTGTTATTAAAGATCTTATGCTATTTCCAATACAATATGTTTAGAAGATATTATTCACGAATATAAAAATATTGACAAGTGTTGCTACCTTCACGGATGAATGTTTTTCAAATTCTTTTGGTACATAAAAAAAATCTGCATCTGCACGCATTGGCCAGCCAAGGCGAAAACAATCAACTGACCTGTTAATGAAGATAGTCATCGTTTAGCATAGCATTCAATTATAGAAAAACTCGCATGTATAGAAATTCTGGGTAGCATGTTGAAAGTTTGAAACATATCCCCCATACCAGAAAAATTCATTCAGATCATCATAGTTCCTCCATTGCGAGTGTTTGGCTGTTCCGTTTCTATTTCTCTTGACTTCCTGTTCAGAAAAAGCAAATAGCCATTAATGTGAAGATACATGTATATACTATCAACTGCTCATCATTATAGAGACCAGCATACATAATCAATAGGATGTAAAACTACATGCAGATGAGAACAACATACATAATCGATAGGATGTAAACTACAAGCAGAAGCTAAGTACCTCTGAAATAACATTATATATTGGAGTCACAACTTTTTTAAGGAAGGATTCCTCCTCACCACCATATGCTGGCTTTATATTTTCCCCAGTCACAGTGCTCACAGTGCCACCTAACAACCCAAAGAGTTCATATGCCATCTGCAAAAATCCAAAATCAAGGTTACACTGGAAGTCCCGGAAGAACCTGAACATCTGAGACAGAAGATGAAGAGAATTTGAAGAAAAAAATATGTTGATCCGATAGAATATATAATGATGATGTTTGCAATCAATATAAAACATTAGAATTGCTAGGATTGTCTATATGCTATATTTGCTAGAACATTCTTCTGAAAAGCAACAAAAAAGGTTAGCAACTAGCTGTAAAATGGTAACAATATTATGAGTTCCCCCAGGATAGCCACCAATGCCTTTGTTCCCATCTGAGACACATGCAGAGACCAGCACATCTACATGGATTTCAACCTTGTCACTAACCTCAGGAAGCTTTAAAAACCAAAGTTCTCAAACTCAATTGGTCTAATCCACCATAAATGCTAAGACTTCACTTTTTTACAAGGATGGCCAGATACAGTGTGGCGTTTTCAGCATAACTTCATTGTGACTACAAAACTGGTTGAACCATTTCTTTCTTTTATGGCAACTAAACAGGACCCTTTGACATTTAAGATGTAACTTAAATAGCATTTCACGAGCCTTTTTAACATACATGTTTTGGGAGCAATAATTAGAAGTTCGTGACAAGCCATTTTAATCTCAATTCTTTCAATGACAAGATTTAGGCCCCCTTCCATTTAAAATGCGTAACTGCTGCTGTCCATTGTTGCCCATAAACAACTGTTCCAGACTTCAAATTCAACAGAGGTAAACTGTCTTCTACTCCAAGTGACTGCCATCGACAGTCAAAACAGTGAAATAATGGATTAAGCCTGTTTGGTTATAGATGACTGTTGCAAATATTGGCAATATATGGTGATACATTCAACTTGATGACACGAGACAAAAGAAAAAAAAATGCAAACATTATAAATCCTTGAAAATATCACAAGATATTGAAAATAGTTCAGTATTTCATCAAAATATTCCAAGTCGATGCAGTTATCAGTGGCGCTGTGATTTATTCACTATAAATAGCCACAGTCACATTTTTGCTCATTTTGCAGAGGAGAACTAGGGGAATGAGCGCAAGGAACTTACTCACCATATTCCATCAAATTTAGGAAGGGAAAACTAGTGTTTTCATTGCGATTATCAAATCTATTGTGAAGTGGGGACCGCTTCCCATCTTACTGTTTTCATATTTCCAGATGTGTCAAAATTTCAGCTTGTACCTTACTTTGACAAGATTTAAGATATGATGTTGTTGCTTTAGTTTTTTTTTTAAAGACCATCTTAGTTTACTTTAAGTTTGTCAACATTTTCCGACATGTCCAAACATTAAGTTTGAGGACCCTTGGTGATTTATTGCTGATTCATGATAAAACCAGCATTGATTGATGATATGTGGTAATCTATGGTTGGTATCTTAACTGTTTGATGCCCTCATTTTCAATTTATAGTTGTTACTTGTTACAAATTATTAAAAAAGCTGAATTTATAGTTGTTACAAAGCAATGAAAAATATAAGTTGAATTTTCTATTCCTATTCAAGTCTGGCAATTACAGCCCAATAATTTAATGTGTATGTATTTTTTCCTATCTTGCAGTTTGCACCTGTTAATGTCTATCAAAAATATTTTCTGTGAATGAAAGGGAAAAAATTATATGATTATAATGGTTGCTAATTTACAGACTAAGTTAGGACTCCTGGATATGGGTAGGATTATTGTTCAAAACTGAAGTCATGTAAAAAACCTACGGGCAGGGATGCTATTAAGCCAACAAGTGGTTGCAGAGCTTTTCATGTTCAAAAAATCTCATGAGGGTAAATTGTTGTTGAACAAAGGAGCACTGTAAAATTCAGCTTCAGCAAAAGACCCCCTCTGAAGCAGATTGTCAATGAATCAATGTATGGCATCTGGATGATTACAGAGTCCATGCAAGCACAAGATATTAAAAACACTGACACTTTAGATGTTATCAAACACCAAGTTGAAACCATTATTCTTCAAATAATACATCCTGTTTGAAATTTTAATTTACTTTGACATGTTGAATGAAGTCATCTAATTCCATTTACTCAATGCTGTTAGATTTATCCAAACCCAGCACCCGGTATTGAATTCCAAGTAATAAATCACTGAAAAAACACACAGCTAGATTCCTAACAAATAATATTCAGTGGAAACAAATTACAATCTGAATCACATGAATCATAAACAGATTTCCGCCCAACAAATCAGTTCATCAATAATAAAACTCAGAACCTACTTGGGCTCCTGCCCTGGGATAATGGTCCAACTGAAGAATTACATATACAGCAATAATCCAGTTGATCAAGCCCTAGATCTATCCTTCGATCTTCCTCGCTGATCTGGATCTATCTCCCTCGCTATTCCTTGCACCGTCTTCGGAACTAACACACAGGGGTATCACACTCCTTCTGAGGCTAGTGACATTGTATGGTGTCTCTCTCCTCTCCTAGCCTTGCTTTTATAACTTTACATTGAGCCAAAACCCTAACCCTAACCCTAACTTCAAAGTGATTGAAAGCCGAGATTAGATCTCGCCTCACTTGAAATCAATGGCTAAGGTTAAAACTTGTTCGCTAAAGTTAATTACTTTACTTTTCCTAAGTTTTGTTAGCTCAATAAGCCAACATATTAATATGTGTTTTTTCCCAAGTTAAACTTAGGCTAAGTTATATTAGCAACTTGCTCAACCTAGAGTAAGTGTTCTAAGGATATGTGGGTGGCTTCTGCACACCTAGACACAAAGCCTATGAAGAAGTACCTGCCCAAGCTACAAATTTAAACACTCCGTCTTAGCGAGGTAGGTACTTCTGAAAGAACCTTCTCCACCTGGATCTGTCTCCAATCCCACCACGTCATCCGATATTATAGCTACTCCCTCTGGAGTTTAAACTGGAAGACTTCCCTACTACCCGCTTCGAAATCTAATCTGAAGACCTGTTTCTCCCAACCATGCTCCTAGGATCCTACTCCTGAGCATCCATCAATGTTAGCTCATACCAACTAGTCCTGACAAATCTAGAAGAGGCCTCCTACCCATCTTCCAGATTAGAAAGTTGAGTCCCAAGTACCAACTCAGTCTTCAAAGCTTCTCGCTTAATCTCTGTCACCAACATCAATCTTGTGCTAAGTCTTTCTAGCACTACTATGGGTCTTTCTCGCTCCTTTCAGACACCCATGAATTATATTGCCAATCCACCAATTGGTATGATCTCCCTCTCTCCCTTTGATGGCTGACCTTTGCCAATCTCGTTGGTTGTTCGTATTGTCCCTTGCACCTACATAGCCAGCAGAACCCTATCGCACCTCTACTCACAGCGTATCACGGAAAATTCCGATAGGGTAGCGAGTAGGGTAGGAGATGCGCGTGGAGTTGGGCGGCTTTGTGGGGCCCGCGGATGGTATTTTAAGGTGGTTTTGTCCAAACAATGGGCGGATTTCCTCCAAAGTTTCTCCCTTACAGTTATAAAAGCAAGCCCAAACTCTCATTTGTCTCACACAATTCATTTCAAATGTTTATGAGAGTTTGAGAGCTTGGGCAGTGCTGCAACAGCCTTGAGCTTTGGAGCAACAGCAGCAAGTTTGGATGTTCTTTGTCATCTTGGAGGAGCTTTCTAGTGGAGTTGGCATCTTTGGGAGGAGACTTCATCAACTAGTTTTCATTTCCAACCTTTCAGGTATGATTTTTCCCTAAAAATATTCCAAGTTAAATTGATCTTTGTTTTTTAATTTTTTCCCCTTTCAAGTTAAAATGCATTAAGGAAGAAGGATAGTAGTTGATCATAGGTTTTGACTTTTCCTATTTTATTTGCAGATCACTTTCATTCAAAATCTGCAATTTCACCATCCATTATGGCCCCAAAAGCCAAATATGTTGCACGGGTTCACTGTGATGTTGTTGATGGAAAAATGTTGTGAAAATATTGCAAGCACCCAATGGGAGGAGGGGGTAATTATAGGTTGAAACAACACTCGGCTGGTATAAGAGGCCAAGTAACACCTTGTGATGCACCAAATGAAGTCATAGGGCCTCTTAGGAAAGAATACCTTGGAAAGTTTGAGAAGTATCAAGAGGCAAAGGCTAGGGAAAAGGCTATAAAAGATGAAATTGCAAGGAAGAAGGAACTTGCAGAAGTTATGGCTAGGAGAGAGAGAAGCAAGTGGGTATGATGATTTTGACTTTAAAGACTCCTCCAATCCCCAAGATGTTGAAATTTCTAAGTCTGACATGTTAGAAATCCCTACTGCATTATCTGGTTTATTTCACCTACTTGTTTATTCCTTAACAAGTTATTTATACATATAAATATTGAAAATAAACACAAATGCAGCGTTAACTCATATACAGATCAGCAATTGAAATACTAGACAAACACACAAGGGACACCATTATTTTTGGACAATCGTCCCCGGAAAAACCCAATGCAGGAAAACTAGTGCAGCAACTCTAGCTACCTTTGCGTCAGCCTCTTTGGTCACTGCGCTAACCCTCTGGCACTATCTCTGCCTCTCTACTATGTACTCACTGCCCCTCGCTGCAACAGATCGCTAATTCGAATTTCCTTAGCAAGCCTCGCTCCAGAAAATCGAACTGGCTGATCAATCTTGGTGTATCTCCCACTGACCCTCAGGCCTCTTATACTTTTCCTATTGAGTCTTCAACGGCCGAGATTAAGTCTCTAATCAACGACTAAGATTGGATTTGGCTTGATCCATGTCATTTAGAACATTCTCACCCAGTTTTATATTAATACCCATTAATATTTTAATTTTCCTAAGTTTAGACTTAGAACCCCATTAAAAATATTAATTATTTTAATATCTCTCCAACAGGAATGATATTTCCCCAAACCATTTATGGGTCTTGGAGATCTTATATGCCTTAGCCTCTCCACCAATTTTCATGGCTAGAGCACATTCGATGCTACCACAAATCAACACAAGACCCCTTTCATTATGTTCCTCCCTCCCTTGGTCTCAACCTCAAGGCCAAGCCAAAGGTAAAAAAAGGATGAACATTAAGAGCTATTTCACACCTTCCTCCACCTCAGCCTCTGCTAGTGCCACTGCCTCCCAACCAAGTCTAAGTCAACCCACCTTGGATGCTCATTGGAAAAAGCAATGCAAAGATGTTGCTTTTGAATACATTGTCAGATGGTGGTATGATGCAGATATCCCCTTTAATGTTGCTCGCTCACCTTACTACCAAGTTATGTGGGATGTTGCTTTTGTTGCAGGAAAGGGCTTCAGAGGCCCTACTATGCATGACTTGAGGGGAAGACTTTTGCAAAAAGAGATTGCATCCATTGGAGAATATTTGAATGAATATAAAGAGTCATGGACCAAAACAGGTTGTTCCATCATGTCAAATGGATGGACTGATGGAAAAAACTGCACTATCATAAATTTCCTTGTCTCTTGCCCTCAAGGAACCATGTTTTTGAGATCAGTTGATGCATTTGATAGGGTGAAAGATGCCAACCTATTATTTGAGCTTTTGGATGACATTGTTAAATCAATGGGGGTACATAAAGTTGTGCAGCTCATCACTGATAATGCCTCAAATTATGTTCTTGTTGGAAAGATGTTAGAGTCCAAATACAAGACCATATTTTGGACCCCATGTGTTGCACATTGCATAGACCTCGTGCTTGAGGACATATGAAAAGTGGAGTGGGTGAAGAACATTGTAGAGCATGGCAAGAGTATCACAAAATACACTCATGGGTGTTGAGCCTAATGAGGAAGAACACTAGGGGCAAGGAGCTTGTTAGGCTCGCCATCACAAGATTTGCAACTCACTTCTTCACATTGCAATCTCTCACTTCCCATCAACAAAATTTGCAGAAAATGTTTTCCAGTGATGAATGGAATTCATCTCGATGGACAAGCAGAGCAAGATGGAAAAGACACCAAAAGGAAAGTTTTGGACAACATTTTTTGGCAAAAAGCAGCAAAGGTTGTGAATTGGCGAGGAAGATGCACCTAGTTCACTTTTGCCCAACCTACCCCACAGTTGTACTGTGCACTTGGCAGATGACCTAGGACTTCTATGCTGATGTGGCATCACTTCCACAATCATCTGAGCCCTTACAGATGGTCTACAGGAATCTTCGACTTACTTGGAGACCCATGAAGCCACTTGTGTGCCCTCATAGCCATTGGGAGCACCACAAGTTTATTATGCAAGGAACAAGGGGCCAACCCCTTGTCCATTACTTTTGGAAGTCCAACTCATCATTTTGGCACATATGGACTTTATCAAGCCTCTTACAGAGCCCAACAACATACATTATTGATTATTCGACCTCTCGGGAGGCTTATTATTATATCTGCCACGGCCATGGTATAACGCATTCAGTTTTGCCTTTGACTAGGTATTAGTTTGTTTTTGACCAAAAATTTATGGGCATTAGTTTGTATTAGTTTGTTTTTTTAATTATTTAAATTTATTTATTTGTAAGGTGATTGGTTGAGGTCTTATTATGGGTTGTTTAATAACTTCCATTTCTATTAGTTACAAATTTTTTGTTTTTAGTTGTATTTCCTTTTTATTTAACTTTGCGATTTTTTCTTTTTCTTTTTTCTATTATTTCTATTTTCATAAATTATAATTTTTCACAATATTTTCAATTTAAAATGCTTTATTATTATATTAAATACATATTTTCATAAATTTAATTATAAACAATTAAATATATTAATAATAAAAAAAACAAACACACACAGATATATGTATGTTAACATAAACAATATTCATTAATCATATTTCTTAATTTTTGGTGATAACATTCAACAGTGCAATATTTTATTAGTTGTTTTATTTTTGTGATGAATTTTTTGCCTTTGTTATTTTTTTATTTAATTAAACTATATTTAAGCTAAACGGCAAGTGCTAGCTACGATGTAGTCTTTGTTTTATTTATGAGCTAGTTTGGTGGGCTTGTCACCAATAGATAGTTATTTGCGCATTATTTTAGTTGATGGGCTAATGTAGGCTCAAATTAGGAAATTTGAACTCCGAATGAGTGTATAAATAGGAGAGACATGAATTCATTTGTATCATCACTTTGGATTGGATCATTCTTCTTGATTCATCCTTCACAAGTGACTCTCCATATACTGAGTCTCCTCCCATCAGTGAAAGTCTGTAAAGAGTAGGGAGTCTTAGCTAAGGTGACAGTGAGCTAAGTCTCCATTGTTGCCCTTGATCTAGTAGTTGTCCCTTTAAGAGTCCCTTTTACGCCCCCCACTAGTTTGAGCGGTAACAGTGACCACAAATTATTGAATGGGATAGCTTTCTCCTCTTCATAGGCCTTTCAACAATGGTAATCATTTCTTTATCGAATATAATCTCTCCTAGATCTTGAAGTTGATTCCTTATTAGAGATGCTTTTGTCAGACATGTAGATATCCCTTCATCCTTTGATGCTTTCAATTTGCATAGATCAAATCTTAGTGATATGATTTTTCTTGTCGTGCTTTTAGAGAATAATTTTGCTAGCCTATCATACATCCCTTTTGATGTCTCCAACTCTGCTGCATATGGGATGAGGCAATCCTTGATGGATTCTATAAGGATCCTTTGAGCCCTTAGATCCTTTTTCATATATTTACATAGTACTTTCCCTTTAGATAGTTTGGATACTTTGCTATTGACATGATCGATAACTTCATTTTCTTTTAGGACTAAATCTACCCTCCTTTTCTATGCAACAAAGTTCGACGACCCAACCAACTTGTTGATCTCTTTGCAAAATGAAGTCATTTTATTAAATTTAATTTATAGGAATAAAGATACTTACTTTTCAAGTGAACATGAACTCTTCAACTTGACCCCTTTGATGATGATGATTGATGACTTCTTGATGATGTCTTGATCTTCTTGTGTGATCTTCTTCAAGGATAAGGATTTTCTTTTGAGATGAAATCCTTTGCTTCAGAGAGAAGGAGATTGCCTTGATATCTTTGATGATGACAACACCCTTGATCTAGCTACCCTTGGATGAGCCAAGTCCTTCCTTTCTTGAGTGGAAATAGGGTCTTTGAGGTCCTTTTCTTTGATGATGACTTGAGCAAGAATCCCAAAACTTCTTTTGTTGAAGACTTCTTCTTTGATCTACGGTTTCGACACTTCTTTGTAGATCTTGACTTCAAGATGATCTTCTAGATTCGCTTTGATGCCTTCCTCGAGATTTGGTCCTTAAATGCTTGAGTGTCACTTGATGTGATTCCCTTTCCGGTATTTTGTCACCTTAGCTTTGATACCATGTTGAGAAATCTAGGGCATAGTGATTAGGTGATTTCTCTTCTAATGATAACTGCTTGTAAATGCTTTTTACTTCTTAAGATTAGGATCTTCTCTTTAGTTGGATTATTATAGTGTTCTTCTTCATCAAACAGCTACCAAATCAAAAACAATAAAGAGACAAGAGACACATTATGTAGGCGATGAACCAGGGCCAAAACCTCTCCAACTTGAGAGGAAAACTCAAACGAATTCTTCTTCTTATAGAGACTTCAATTGATGAATACCAAGACCGAAACCCTTGACCTATTTGCCTCTCCAAGACCAAGTCTCAAGACCTTAATGTTTCTCCTTCTTGCCTAAGTCAACACAAGTCAACTTGCCTTACTGCACTTCTCGGCTACCCTAAGTTTTTGGCTTCTTTCCACAGACCTGCAATCCATACCTCTGCAATTTCACACGTGAGAGGATTTGGAACGAGCTTGGAGGTATTTCCCTTCTTCGCTATACTTGGAGACTTCTCTAGAGTCTAGACGACCTCGGCTAGTAATGGAGTTGATTTGGAGACCCTTTTGGTGACTTCCTCTTGGATTTTGACATTACTGCAAAAAACCTACTTTTCTGCCACACGTGAGAAGATACTAGCCCAAAACAATGTTAAACCACTTCAATAAGATACCTCCTTCCTTCGCTTGGTTCTAGGCTTCTTTCTTCATAAACTCCCCACTTCTTTTTTGCCTTTTACCCTTGATCGAAAAATATTTCTCTAGAATGAAGGTTGAACTGCCTATTTATAGTGTTTTGTCCATCAAGAATAAGCCGACTTGAACTGGTGCCTAAGACGACATGCTTATTCTAGAATCATTCTTAGGCCGACATCAAGGAGTGTTTGTGACAAGGTCTTGGAGAGCTTGTGACACAAATAAATTCTCCTTTACAATGTGTAACATACCCAATGGGTCTTTCATCTTTGACATTGACTCTATAGACTTTTATGACATGACGACTAATCCTGATTCCTAAAGGCTTACAATGGGAGCCGTAACTAAAAATAAAATTCCTTGATCATGAAACCCATGATTCAAGCATTACAAAAATAAATTTATTTTTTCTTCTTTACATCAATTATAAAAAATCATAATTACATGACGACTAATCCTGATTCCTAAAGGCTTACAATGGGAGCCGTAACTAAAAATAAAATTCCTTGATCATGAAACCCATGATTCAAGCATTACAAAAATAAATTTATTTTTTCTTCTTTACATCAATTATAAAAAATCATAATTACACATGTCATTATGAAGACGGACCTAGTTACACTTTTCAACATATTCTTCTTTTCTCAAGTTTAAAGTTATTTTGCAAAGCTATTGTAGGCATCAATGTTATCTCAATTCATTTTCAAAGCATTGCAATTTACAATGACAAAATTTACATGTTTTATTTGCTCATTTTGCAAGCACATACATTCCAACCTTCATTTGCTTTAGTTTGTTATTGGTTCATCATTTATCTTTAGCAACTCACAATTTTAATTGTTCAGGAAGCTTATGCATCTTGTATTTACTTGAGCAACTACAGAAGTGATCTTGTGGAGCACATTTACTTGAAGCAATATCTTTTACATAACACTTGCAAACTCACTTGCATATCATATTAGGCATTCTAATTTAGTTTCATTTTAAACAAATTAACCTCCAAGCATAAGCTTGGTTGATAGAAATCATAGGAAAAAGACTTTCTTGGAAAGTTCTTCCAATTGGTACGAAGTAAGGTAAAGGTGTGTGACCCTGCAATTATGATGGTGGCTTGTCCACTTGTAGGAATAAAGACACACGTTGGCTAATAGGACTCGGGGGAAGGGTATCGTTAACGGCGTCATCATGTCCTCAACCCCTCTTTCTTATAGTCACCCCAATTTTTACCCTTTGGCAAGAGCTCAAGAGGAAGATCTCTCACCTAGATTAGGCATTTAGATTAAAAGTAACCAAGATAATTGCATCCAATTTTAGTTTAGGTGCATTTCATATTAACACATCTTATTGTTTTACTTGCAAATAATCATTACACTTGTCATTTATGAATATGTGTTGAATTGGATACTTTGGGCAAGTATCATCTCATTGTGCAAGTAGAATTCTAATTGGTTTCCTTTGCAAGATATTATTTCCTTGTATGCTTTGGATTAATAAGTGATCATATATCTTGAAAGCATTTTAATATCTTGTATTGATATTTTATTTTGCTAACACCTTTTGTTTCAGTTTGAAGCACCTTACTTTATTTTGAGCTAGTATCATTCATTTTGAGCAATATTTTGAAGGCACTAGTTTTACATATGCTTATTATTATCTCATGTGTTGATGGTTATTGAAGTTGATTTTAGCTCATATTGTTCATATTATATTTGCTTGTAATCTCAAAAAAGTAATCCATTTCACTCTAACATCTCGTAGAAACCTCACATCTTTTAACTTACTTTTCAATTTAGGGACCACCCCCCTTAGCTAACCTAGGAAATCGCTTAAACAAAGAGAGTTGGGAATAGGTGACAGCCCCTTCTCTTAGTTGTGCCACCAACCACACCTTGTGGGATTAAAACCTTTTCTCACTAACTAGTAGGTGTGTGTGACAAGCGGTAGCGACATGAACGATATTTCTAGGGAAGCTGCAAGGCGAAAATTCAACCTCTTTGACTGTTCTTGACCAAGAGGAGTAGAGGCTAAAATTCTGCCTGTTTGACCAAATTTGAATAGTTGTACAAAACACTGATTTTCTCTCTCCTTTGAACAAGTTTGAATGGAAAGTTGTGCGAACAATTTGACAATATTTTCACTCAAAAATTCAGACATACATTTGATTGAATTGTACAATTTCTCCTAAGAAAAGAAAAGAGAACAATCTCTTATTTTATTTACATTATTTTCTTAATTATTTCAATACTAAAAAAAGAAGAAAGAAAAGATCAATCTCTTATTTTATTTTCTTTATTTTCCGTAAGTATTTCAATCCTTTTTGTATTATTAATTATTATTAAACAATTTAATCATTTTCACATTATCGATATCCCTTTTTTAGTTTTAATTTTACATTAATATTATTCTTTCATTGACTTCATCTCTTCCCTTATTTAGTCATTTATTTAAAAAAAAATGGTTTATTTTAATTAGTCATTTTTATTTTCTTTATTATATTTATTTTTATCTTGATCTTGATTTACTCATTCTTTTAACCTATTATTTTAGATTCTTATTAATTGGATTAATTCCTTTAATTCCTTAAGTTGAAAAAAAAAATATTTTGATTTTTATTTTTATTTTTTTTATTATTTATAATTTATAATTTATTTATCGTTATTATTTTTTTTAATATTTTTATTTCATTGGTAGTTTATCACTTATTATATTAAAATATTTTTAACGGTTATATTCTAACAATTAGATTTCTCTATTCAAAACTAGATGTTATTTTCTGACCGTTATAATTAATTGTTCTCTACATTGCTCTCTTTATTTAATCTGGTGCCATGATCTGATTCTCCATTTTGTCCTCACAATGAACCACAATAGATGGTTCGAAACACATTGACAAAATATTTTTGATGTGATTATTGCCGAAATATTTCTAAATATTAAAATATTGTTGGGTTGTTCCCTGGTTTGGGTTTTCCTGGGATAAACTTTTGTGTCTTTTGTGCATCATTGTTTCACTATGATCTCTACTACCCTACTGCATTTATGGTTGAAATTTTCAGAAGTGTAATTGCTTAATGATGTAGATGTAGAAATTTCTCATTTCCCACCCCGGTGTTCAGTTTCTCCTTATTTCTCCCATATAGTTAAATGCCCTTTCCCATAACCATACATTTAACAAGCTGGAAAAAATAAATTTGCTGAAAACACAAATCCTGGAAATTTTACAGAATGCTGAAAATTGCAGAAATAAAAATCAGCAGTAATAAACAACCATTAAAACACATTTAAACACTGAGATTTTTGGTCAATGTGACCCTGGAAAAACCCCCTACAACTCTTGGGCAAAACCAGTTCGAGAGCTCTTCTTTATTTCTGGAAAATGCCTTTTTACAGTAAGAGAAATATTCAGCAAAAATCAGCAAGCAAACTTTTACAACTTATCTCAGCCTTGCTGAAAACTCAGCCTTGCTGAAACTCCGCCTTGCTGAAACTCCGCCCTGCTGAAACTCCGTTGTACAGACTTGCTAAAACTCAGCCTTGCTGAAACTCCGCCCTGCTGAAACTCCGTTGTACAGACTTGCTGAAACTCCGCCCTGCTGAAACTCCGCTGCTGAAACTCCGCTCTGCTGAAACTCCGCTGCTGAAACTCCACAGCTCACTGTCCAGAAATCTCCCTTGCTCTCTTACTCTTCTTTTCTCAATCTGCTCATGAAAGAATGAATGACCTTTTCCTCCTTTTCCTCCTTTAATCTAACCCCAAGTGACTTTTGGGTGATCCAAGTGACTTTTGGGTGATACCTAAATCCAATGGCTGAAATAGATTGAGATCTAAAGCTGAGATTAAATGCTCATTTAAATCTCACTTTTTATTTTTTAATTCACCCCACTTTAATAAAGACCCACTTAGCCATTTATTTCCAAAGTCACTTTCCCTTTCTAAATTTTCATTGACTTTATAAAATTCACTTTAAAATTAGACTTAGTAACTTTATCACTTAAAGTCACTTTTAAATTAGATTTAACTTTATAAAATTATAAGGTCACTTTAGGAGAAAAATTAAATTCTTTTGGACACTTTTCCCTAGGCCAAATATCAAAGCCTAAGGGAACCACCTGTCCTCCGGTACCAAATTTCAACACTCCCTCTTACCGAGGAAGGTGTTCCTCACCACACCCATCTTGTCTCTGAAGTAGACATGCTTGCCCCGTGGTAAGGCTTTGGTAAGAATATCTGCAACCTGCTCATCAGTGGAAATATACTCAAGCTTCACAGCTCCCTTCTGAACATAGTCTCTGATGAAATGATATCTGATCCCGATATGCTTTGACCTGTCATGAAATACTGGATTCTCCGTGAGTTTAATGCAACTCTGATTATCACAGTAAATCACTGAAGGTCTCAACGGCTGACCAAATAAGCCAAACAACATCTTGCGAAGCCAGATAGCCTCACAACTAGCTAGACTGGCTGCCATATACTCTGCTTCCGCTGAACTCAGTGTTACTGACTGCTGCTTCCGGCTGAACCATGACACTACTGCTGAACCCTGACACTACTGCTGAACCCAACCCAAAACAACACCCTGAAGTGCTCTTCCTATCAGAAGCACAACCTGCCCAATCAGAATCAATATAACCTGGCAATCTCACTCCATCCCCTTGCCTGTAGTCCAAACCATAATCCACTGTCCAATGCAAGTACCGCAAAATGTGTTTTGCAGCCACCCAGTGAACCTTCCTAGGCTCACACATAAACTGACTCATCGTGTTGACTGCAAAACAGATATCTGGTCTAGTGTTGACCAAATACATCAAGGAACCAATCAGCTGCCTGTACAATGTGGGATCCACCAACTCGGAATCCGAAGCATGAAGCTTCTTCCAGTTGGTGATCATCGGTGTCGACATGGGTCTACAATCCTCCATGTGGAATCTACTAAGGATGTCCACAATATACTTCCCCTGCCCCAAGAAGAAATGCCCCTCCTCCTGCCACACCTCCAAGCCCAAAAAGTAATGCATCAAGCCGATGTCCTTCATCTCAAACTTCGTCGCAAGATCTCTCTTGTAGTGCTCTATGAGTCTCTCTGCACCTGTAATGACCAAGTCATCCACATACAACACCAGAATGAGAAGCTCCTCACCAATCACAATAAAGTAAAGGTTCGGATCTGCCTCACTCTTTGTGAAACTCATCCCCTGCAAATATGTATCTATCCTGGAGTACCAAGCTCTGGGAGCTTGCTTCAGGCCATAAAGAGCCTTCTTCAGTCTGCACACATGGGACTCCTTCCCATTCACCTCAAAGCCCTGTGGCTGCTCAATGTACACCTCCTCCTGTATGAAGCCATTGAGAAATGCAGTCTTCACATCCATCTGGTGGATCTTCCAACCCATCTCTGCTGTTATCGATATAATGGAGCGGATCGAAGTATATCGAGCCACGGGAGCGAGGTCTCCTCATAATCAACTCCCTCTACCTGGGAGAACCCTCTAGCCACAAACCTTGCTTTGAATTTCTCAATGCTGCCATCTGCAGCATGCTTTACCTTGTAAAGCCATCTGGAAGTAACCACGGATTTGCCCTCAGGCCTCGGCACCACCTCCCAAACATCATTCTTCATGATAGAAGAATACTCCTCCTACATGGCCTCTCTCCAGACCTTCTGGCTAGAGGCCTCCTCATAGCTAGAAGGCTCAGAGTCAAGGATGTTGGTAACCATCGCCATATAGCTACAAAACCTCTCAGGTGGTCTACTCTCTCTGACCGGCCTCTTCGGCTCAACAACAGATGAGGCATCTCTCAAGGTGTCCTGAAGCCACTTGGGCTTCCTCTTCCCTGAGCATGCTTCTCCCATAGGAGAATGAAACTCCTCCTCCTCATCACCATCAGTAGCCTGAACTCCTGACCGTCTGTCTGTTGTCCTCCTGCCTGCACCTGAACCTGTAGAAGCTGAGGTACCGTGTGAACTGTCCATCAGTGGACTCCCTAGTGAACTGCTCTGTGAACTGCTCTGCATGCTACCCGGAGCACCACCCCTCTGACTCGGTGAGCCACTACTCACTAACGGACCTGACATCCGCATAGATGTACCTCCTGATCCTCCTGATCCCTGCCCACTGGATCCCTGCAACTGACTCAACTGCTGCTGAGGGTCTGGTTGATCCAGATACTCTAACTCCCGTGACCTCCTAAAGGCCCTGTCCTCCTCGAACTTCACATCCCGTCTGACAACAACTCTCCTCTGTGCAGGAATGTAAATCCGAAAGGCCTTTGAGCTCTCATTGTAGCCCACAAAGATACCCTTCTCTGCGGTGGGCTCTAGTTTGGTCCTCTCCTCCTTGGGTATATAGGAGTATGTAATGCATCCAGAGATATGAAGATGACCAATATCAGGCTTCTTCCCAGAGAAAGCCTCCTCCAAGGTCATGTGCCCCAAGGCACGATGCGGACTCCTGTTCTGCAAGTAAACAGCTGTGTTGCAGGCCTCTGCCCACAAGAACAATGGCAACCCCTGATCATGTAACATGGCTTTGGTAGCCCCTATGATGGATCTGTTCTTCCTCTCTGCAACCCCGTTCTGCTGGGGGTTGTAAGGAACAGTGAACTCCCTCCTAATGCCTGCCTCCGCACAATAGTCAACAAACTCTCCAAGGGTGTACTCTCCTCCATTGTCCGACCTCAGGGACTTGATCTTTCGACCTGTCTGTGTCTCCACAAGAGCTCTGAACTCCTGAAACCCCTTGAAGACCTCACTCTTGGTCTTTAAAAAATAAATCCAGGTCCTCCTGGAGTGATCATCAATGAATAAAACATAGTACTCATATCCACTCAAGGAAACATGAGACATCCGACCGCTCACATCGGAATGAATCAAATCAAATATCCTAGTCGCTCTGTTGTCACTGCTGCGAAAAGGGGATTTGGCAAACTTGCCCATCGCACAACCTCTGCAAGTATCAAAGTGATCAGTACTGAAATCTGGCACACCTGTAGTGATCTCCCGCAATGTCCTCAAGGCTCCATGATACATATGTCCCATCCTGCGGTGCCAAATCTCACACAGCTCAGAACTGCTAGCTCTGCTATCGGTACTACTACTCAATGCCAAAAGGGGCTGGAATGCAAACTTGTACACCTTTGCATGGTGTACACCTATCACTCTAGCTGAATCAGCTGGAGTGCCCCTGGGATACATCAACACCTTTCCTCCCCTGAACAGTACCTCATATCCTCTGTCCTCCAGAGCTGAGACAGATATGAGGTTCTTCCTCATCCCTGGCACATAAAGAACATCTGACACTTTCAAGGGAGGTTTGGACTCCCTCTGAAATGTCAGTGTCCCCACCCCGACTGCTCTATCAACTCTGTCATCACCGAGTACTACCTCTATATCAGTGCCACTCTCTGAAAGCTCTAAGAAGTACTCACGGACTCCTGTCATGTGATGTGAAGCCCCACTATCCACATACCAGATACCTGAAGATGCTCCGCTAATCGAGGGAAAAGCATGCTCCCTCTGAACCTGTGTGGCAGGTGATCCTGCACTAGAGGACTCACACGTAGTGAACGCAAACTCTGCTGAAGCTGCCACGTCCTGGTTCTTCCCCTTCTTCTTCTTCTTCTCCGGACACACAACTGCATAGTGTCCCATCTTTTGACAATTCCTACACTTCACCTTGGAATAGTCCTTCTGTGTGTTCCCCTGTTTACCTTTGCCTTTGCCTTTGCCCCCACCACTGCTTGTGGAAGCCTGCTTCTTCCCTTTGTCTTTCTTGCCTCCTGCCACCAGTGCTACATCCTCATCCTGTTCAACTGGCTTTGCTGCCCCAAGCTGACCTTTCCTGATATCTGTCTGAATGCAATCATCCCAAAACCTCTCCCATGTGGGAAGGGTCTTACGTGCACAAACCCCATCAGCAAAGTTCAACCATGAATGGGGGAGGCCATTCACTACAATCTGCACCAACTCAATGGGTGGAATGGCCTCTCCAATCGCTACCAACTCATCTCTCACATTAGTAATCTTTGTGAGATATCCAGCTGCACTATCATTACCCATCTTAATGTTCTTAAGCTTCTCCTTCAAGACCATCTTCCGGTTCTCATTGGTACTCTGGTAGAGATTGGACAATGTTGTCCACATCTCATGGGCATTGCTCTTTCCTCTCACATGAGGAATGCAATGGTCTTTGATTCCGTCTAGAATCAGCCTATTACCCTTGTTGTTCTTTTTATTATAAGTTGTCAACTGAGTAGCATCAGTAGGCACAACAACAGGGTTCTGTGTGGTATGCACCATGATATCCCAGACTTCTACCTCCTCAAAGATACTCTGCATTCTCTCCTTCCAAACGCTGTAATTTGTATGCCCATCTAGCCTATCCTCCACTCTTAATCCCAATGACATCCTGTTGTCCTAAAACTGAAAAATAGCACTGCTGTAGTAAAGATAAAACTGTTGTTTATGAAAAAAATCAGCTTGCTGGAATTTTCTGAGTGAAAAATCAGCAGCTGTAATTTTTCCTTTTGCTGTCCCAAACTGTCCTTTAGCACTCAAGCTCTAATACCATGTAGAAATTTCTCATTTCCCACCCCGGTTTTTAGTTTCTCCTTATTTCTCCCATATAGTTAAATGCACTTTCCCATAACCATACATTTAACAAGCTGGAAAAAATAAATTTGCTGAAAACACAAATTCTGGAAATTTTACAGAATGCTGGAAATTGCAGAAATAAAAATCAGCAGTAATAAACAGCCATTAAAACACATTTAAAAACTGAGATTGTTGGTCAATGTGACCCTGGAAAAACCCCCTACAAATCTTGGGGAAAACCAGTTTGAGAGTTCTTCTTTATTTCTGAAAAATGCCTTTTTACAGTAAGAGAAATATTCAACAAAAATCAGCAAACAAACTTTTACAACTTATCTCAGCCTTGCTGAAACTCCGCCCTGCTGAAACTCCGCAGTACAGACTTGCTGAAACTCAGCCTGGCTGAAACTCTGCTGTACAGACTTGCTGAAACTCTGCCCTGCTGAAACTCCGCTGCTAAAACTCCGCTGCTGAAACTCCGCAGCTCACTGTCCAGAAATCTCTTTTGCTCTCTTGCTCTCCTTCTCTCAATCTGCTCATGAAAGAATGAATGATCTTTTCCTCCTTTTCCTCCTTTAATCTAACCCCAAGTGACTTTTGGGTGATCCCTAAATCCAATGGCTGAAATAGATTGAGATCTAAGGTTGAGATTAAATGCTCATTTAAATCTCACTTTTTATTTTTTAATTCATCCCACTTTAATAACGACCCACTTAGTCATTTATTTCCAAAGTCACTTTTCCTTTCTAATTTTTCATTGACTTTATAAAAGTCACTTTAAAATTAAATTTAACTTTATAAAATTATAAAGTCACTTTAGGAGAAAAATTAAATTCTTTTGGACACTTTTCCCTAGGACAAAGATCAAAGCCTAAGGGAACCACCTGTCCTCCGGTACCAAATTTCAACAATAGAATGTGCTAAAGATATAATTGTATCATTGAAAGTAATTATTTAGCAAAAAATTGTGTTTATCTTAATTACCTTTAAAAATCAACAAGAGTCTCAGGTTGAAAAAGGCCTTTTATGGGTTGAAGCATGCACGACGTGCATGGTACGCCAAGATTGATGGATATCTTCTTGGTTTGGGATTCACCAAAAGAGAGGCAAATTCTAACCTGTACTTTGTACTTTTTGAGGGTGGGCCACTCATCTTGGTACTTTATGTTGATGATTTTTTCTTGACAAGATCAGAGAAGCTCATAGGGATGTGCAAGGAGGGCCTTGCTTCGAAGTTTGTAATGAAGGATGGGTTTCAAGCACTACCTTTTGAGATTGGAGGAGTGGTCGCAACCAGGAGACATTTTCCTTAAGCAGGGCAAGTATGTAGTTGAGATCTTGTGTAGATTCATGGTGGAGGAATGCACGCCTATGTCTATAACGATGGTCACCAACTTGAAGAAGTTGAGTGTCGTTAGGTCCCTATAATATTAGTGATCCCCCCATTACTATTGTCATTGTATCTCTTATTGTTATTATTGTGCCCCTATTTTCCCCATATTGTTATTATTATGCCCCATTGAATCCCTTTATTGTTATTTTTGTGCCTTTATATTATTATTGTTAGGTCGGCTTGGTTATATTGTGACCCCGTAGACTCCTATATATAGAAAGGAGGTTTTGTCATTTGAATCATCTAAGAATTGTTCATTTGTGTAATGTAAAGTAGGTTGCCCCCTCGAAGAGGCTTACTTCTAAGGCATTGATCTATCATTTCTATCTTTTTGTGAGCTGGTTTCATAACATTTGATATCAGAGCTTTGGATTCTAGGGTTTCGTTGTTCCAAACAGGTGATCGTGCCATTTTCGCTATAACTTTTTTTCAGCGACGTTTCAAAAGCTAAAAAAAACCCATTTCGGCCGAAATAGTTCTGAACTTTGGGTCCAAATTTTAGAGCTTTGGATCCAAAAATCTCCAAATGTTTCTTTGTAATACAAGAGGTGGAATATCTGGGTCATATTGTATCTCATGAAGGTGTTAAGGTAGACCCTAGCAAAATTAAAACCATTAAGGAATGGAAAATCCCCACATCCATAAAGCATCTACGAGAATTTCTTGGGTTGATAGGGTATTATCGCAAGTTTGTTAAGAATTATGGGAGAATAGCAACACCTCTAACAACATTATTGAAGAAAGATGCATTTTCATGGACTCCAGAAGCAACGAAGGCCTTTGAACATCTTAAAGAGGCAATGTGCCAAGCACCAGTCTTAGCTACACCAGACTTCACAAAAACCTTTATTGTGGAATGTGATGCCTCAGGAAATGGAATCGGTGTTGTTTTAATGCAAGAAGAAAGACCCATTGCTTTCGAAAGTCGTCCAATCAAAGGAAAGTATTTACACAAAGCTATTTATGAGAAGGAAGTGTTGGCAATACTACATGCACTTAAGAAATGGCGACCCTACTTAATGGGAAGAAAGACACTTCAAGGTAAAAACAAATCATGATAGTCTTAAATACTTTTTAGAACAAAGATTATCTTTAAAAGAGCAACAAAAATGGGTCACAAAGATGTTGGGTTATGACTTTGAAATCATCTACAAAAAAGGGGAGCAAAATGTTGTGGCAGATGCACTCTCAAGAAAGGATGAGGATGTGGAAGCATTCCTTTGCGCCATTTCTATTATCCAACCAAATTGGATAAACGAAACAAGGGATGAATAGAAGAATGACGAGGAAGTGTGGGCACTCATTCAAAAGATACAACAAGATCCCAGTGCGTCTGAAAATGATTCGTTATGGTACAAGGATCAGGTATACCTATGTAAGAATTCCCAACTCAAACAAACGATTCTTAGGGAATTGCACACCTCTCCCTTAGGAGGGCATTCTAGATTTCTAAAAACCTACCACAGGGTTAAGAAGGATTTTTTTCGGGATGGCCTTAAATCAGATATTCAAAAGATTATGGCGGAATATTTGGTTTGCCAACAAAATAAAGTTGAAACAATTAAGACACCAGGACTATTACAACCTTCATCCATTCCAAGCCAACGTTGGGAGGAGGTTTCAGTGGATTTTATCACAGGTTTACCCAAGTTTGAAGGCAAGAGTGTTATCATGGTGGTAGTGGATAGACTTACCAAGTATGCACACTTTTGTGCATTATCTCATCCATTTAAAGCGATTACAGTTTCTACTACATTTATGGAAACAATTCAAAAGCTATATGGAAACCCAAAGATTATTGTAAGTGACAGAGATCCCATTTTCACTGGAAATTTTTGAACAGAATTATTTTCTTGTCTTGGTACTCAGTTAGCTCATAGCTCATCCTATCATCCTCAATTTGATGGGCAAACTGAGACAGTAAACAAATGTTTGGAAAGATATCTTCGTTGCTTTGTATCTGATAAACATACACAATGGGTCAAATGGTTCCCTCTGGCTGAATGGTGGTATAACACTTCCTTGCATACTGCAACAAAAATGACCCCATTTATGGCACTTTATGGATATCATCCACCATCCATCACATCATATTTAAGAGAAAATTCTAAGGTTCAAGCAGTGGAAGATCACATCAAGCATCAGCAACAAGTTCTCCAACTCTTAAAGGATAACCTCACCTTGGCACAAAATAGAATGAAATAGCAGGCAGATCAACATTGCAACGAAAGAAGTTTTGATGTAGGTGATTGGGTATTCCTACGGCTACAGCCATATAAACAAATGTCCCTCAAGCAAGCTAAAAAGGATAACAAATTATCACCAAAGTATTATGGTTCGTACAAGGTGTTGCAAAAGATAAGTACTATGTCATACAAATTGGAGCTTCCTGCAGCTTCTCGAGTGCACCCAGTTGTCCATGTTTCATGCTTAAATAAGGTTATAGGTGACAAGCTTCCAGTTCAGACAATATTGCCAGAACTTGATGAGGAAGGAAAAATCATATTGGAACCTGAAGCAGTCAAAGAAACAAAAACTCGACAGCTACGAAATAGATCAATTTCAAAGTATCTCATCAAGTGGAAGAACTTACCCGTTGAAGATTCCACATGGGAGGATAAGAATTTTATACAGAAGCATCCATAACTACTCAAGCGTTGAGGACAACACTTTTTTGAAGGAGAGGGGCATGTTAGGTCCCTATAATATTAGTGATCCCCCCATTACTATTGTCGTTGCATCCCTTATTGTTATTATTGTGCCCCTATTGTCCTCATATTGTTATTATTGTGCTCCATTGAATCCCTCTATTGTTCTTTTTTTGCCTTTATATCATTGTTGTTATGTCGACTTGGTTATATTGTGACCCCGTAGACTCCTATATATAAAAAGGAGGTTTGGTCATTTGAATCATCCAAGAATTGTTCATTTGTGTAATGTAAAGGAGGTTGCCCCCTCGAAGAAGCTTATTTCAAAGGTGTAGATCTATTTTTTCTATATTTTTGTGCGTTGGTTTCATAACAAGTGCTTTTGAGAGCGAATTGGTGGAGCCCACACTATATAGACAATTGATAGGTTCTTTGATGTATGTGGTCAACACTAAACCAGATATTTGTATTGTTGTTGTTAAAATTGGCAACTAGGGCCAAACTCCATGTGGGTCATCTTATTAATGGAAGCTGATATTTTTCTTGGATCCCTCTCATCGAGAGGTTGATCTAAAGATCATCCGATTTCGATAAGTATTCATGGAGATATGAATTTATTTGTGTTATGGGACAATTCGTCAAGGTCGCCCAGCAACCAAATAAACCCCACTTGTGCTCAACATTTTAGTATAAAAAGAGGTGGCCTTCAAATCATTTCAACACACTTGGGATCTCTTCCTCTCTACTTGTCTTTGGGTTTTAGTAGGAGGAGAGATCCTAAGGGATAACATTGCCCTAATCTAGAGGGCAAAAGCCGAAACTGTCGGAACTGCCGAGAAAAGCCGGAACTGCCGAGAACTGCCAGGAATAGTCGGGAATAGTCGGAATTTCCAAAACTGCAGGAACTGCCAGGAATAGCGGGAACTATCGAAACTGTCGGAACTGCCAGGAATAGTCGGAATTGCCGTAACTGCCAGGAACAGCTGGAATTGCCGAAACTGTCGGAACTGCTGGGAACTACCGGAACAAACAGGAAAGCTGACGTAGAGGGTAGAAGTCGGAACTGTCAAGGACAGTCGAAATTTCCAGAATAGCCGGAACTGCTGGAACTGTCGGGAATAGCCGTAATTGTCGGAACTGCTGGGAATAGCCGGAACTGCCAGGAATAGTCGAAATTGTTAAAACTGTCGAAACTGCCGGGAATAGCCAAAACTGCCGAGAACAGCCAAAATTGCCGGAACAACCGAGAAAGCTGACGCAAAGGGCAGAAATCGGAATTGCTAGGAAAAGCCGAAACTGCAGAGAATAGCCGAAATTGTCGAAACTGTAGGGAACAGCTAGAAATGCCAAAACTACTAGAATTGCCGGGAACTGCCGGAACAGGCGGGAAAGCTGACGCAGAGGGCAGAAGTCGGAACTGCCGAGAACAGTCGGAATTGCCGGAACTGCCGAAATTATCAGGAACAGCCGAAATTGCCGAAACTGCTAGAACTGTCGAGAACTGCCAGAACAGCCAAAGCATCTGTCTCCGAAGGAGAGCAACATGCAAGGGACAACTAACTAACATTGGGACAATTGTATGGTACTTAGTAGCAAATACACCAAACATGCAATGTTACAGCCAGCATGCAACAACAAGCATGCAAAGGACAACAAGCAAGCAAGATGCAACGAGTACATAGGTCAGTATGGCAACATGGTGCAGCAATGGCACATAATGTAGTATAGTGATGAGTACAGTCATGATTAATGAAGCATGATGAGATGCAGAATAGTGATGATGGGTTCAACATGGTGCAGCATGATGAGGAAATGCAGCACAACGATAGGTGAAGGAATCACCTTGGAGAATTAGTTGAAGCAGCATGTCTTCAACTGATCTCATGTATCATCTTCTTAGAGATGATCTATGCTCTTATGTAGATAAGTCAAAGTGTTGACTTCTATTGTAAATGTACTATCTCTCTCTCTCTCTGCTGAACTATTGAAGAACATATAAGAAGAATTGATCAAGGGTTTCCCCACATTGGGGTTTGTCCCTAGCTAGCGCCACATCTTGTGTCCTCTTGTCTTGGCTTGTCTTCTGTGATTTATGTTTATGTTCTATTTGCAGTTTACTTTAATGTTGATGTGATTGCTAATATGGAAAAGATACTGAGCTAACTGTGAAAATTGAAATAAATTGCTCTAAGCATAGAACATACCTAAAATTTAACAGTTGTGAACACACTTAACTATTTAATGGTGGAGCTGAGATAGGTTGATTAGGTGGCAGCGAAGCATGTGTTGAGATAACTGCAATGTACAGTGGACTTTAGGCTAAGATATGTTGGAGTTGGTGGCGTAGAGTTGCAAGGGTACACATTTTCTAATTGGGTTGGGAGTGTTGTGGATAGAAAATCCACGACTAGATTTGTTTCAGCTTGGGATCAACCATAATCTCATGTAGTAGAAAGCAACAGCTAGTGGCACTTAGCTCAACATAGTCAAAGTACATGGCAACGAATCTAGCGAGTTGTGTAGCCATATGACTTCACAAGATGCTCACAAGGCTATTTGGTCTTGAGATGGGGCCAACGGTGATCTAGTGTGATAATCAAAGTTGCATTAAGCTCTCTAAAAACCATGTGTTTCATAACAAGTCCAAGCATATCGAAATCATTTATCACTTCATCAGAGGAAGTCCAAAGAGGTGTTGTGAGATTGTAGAACATTTCCACGAGGGACCAAGTGGGAGATATTCTCATTAAGGCTCTAGTGAAAGGGAAGTTTGTGTTTTACAAGACAAGCTTGTAGTAGTTTCGGAAGGTCTTCTACATGAGCTTGGTGTTTTAGCATGTAGGAGATGGCTAATTGCCTCTTTAGATGCTTGCTTAGTGAAGTAAATGATTGTTAAAGAGTGCAACTAGGGGTTAATTCTGTTCAACACACATGGACAGCAAACAATATGAAAGATAAATCAGTGAATTCATTTTTTTATTAACATAAGATACACATTTATAGTACACATATGTGACTCTTGGGATTCACAGGTCCCAAGGTCTCTTGGACTGTTTTTGTCCATTCGAATTCCACACTAACCCTTTAGGATTAGGTGTCCAACATTCCCCCCCTTAATCCGAAGGGTTATGTATGAGTCCAAGAAGAGAGCTGTAATACAACATGGGCAAAAAATGCATGGCAGCACTAGGCTGAATGTGCTCTATGAAATGTTGGTAAAAAAGGGCGGTGGTTTAAGGATGACCACCAACACTAGAACGCTTAGTGCAGTTCCCGGAACTCTTCCAAAACTGGCAAGAAACTGAAGTTTTCTGCTAGAGGAAGTGATCCTATTGTTTTAAAGAGGGAAACCTTCAACCATAAAAGGGAGGTCTCACCCCGCATAAAAGGTAAAACTTCAACCTGAAAAGGGAAGTCTCAACTTGTGATGGTTTAAGGATAACCAACAACTCTGGAATGCTTAATGCAATTCCTGAACTCTTCCAAAACTGGCAAGAAGCTGGTGTCTTCTGCTAGAGGAAGTGTTCTCAATCTGTTCACGGGCATCTTTGTCTCTGGCTGCAACTCTGAAACTGGTGTGGCAGGTTGTGGCTCAGGCTCGCTTGATGTGACTTTGAAGCTTGTAGATGATCATCATTTCCCCCCCTGTCAGGTACAAGGTGAGAAGATGGCGAAAACTCAACTGCAAGACTGTTCAATATTCTAGAACAAGTTCTGACATGTGTTTGGAATATCTTCTTGGCTGTTGATGCCCATTGCCAAGAAGCGATCCATCCAAGATGAATCTTTGTTCTTGCAGGACGTTTGTTTCTGAAGCATCTATGTGAAGAATGGTTGGTTTTATGACAGTGCTCACATGGATGAAGATCAAAACAGTGATCTTTCAGATGGCCAACTCGATCACAGTGTTGGCATTTCATGATCTGTTGTTTTTGTTGTTGTTGTTGTTGCTGTAGAAGAGGGGCAGAGTCTGGAATAGCTGAAGCTGAACTGTCATGAGAAGCAGGTGAATCCAGCACTCTGAAACTGAATGGGCTTTGAGTAGTCTGGAATATGAAAGGACAGGTCCTTGTCATATCCAAGACCAGTTTTGTGCTTGTTGTGGACAAGCTGTTCCCAAGGTCCGATGATGGGCTTGGGAAGTGCAGACTGAACCTCTGCATCTGCATGTAACTTTGCTGCTTTATCTGAATGAACTGTAACATTATTGACTTGCTGTTTATGGGAGTCTGCTTCATTGTTCTGAACAGAAACAGGTTCAGAATGATGACTCCACTGGTGTAATTCTTCCTGCTGTAGCTTTGTTTCAAGCTGCAAAAACTCAATATTCTCATGTGCAGTTTGCAGAGAGGTTTGGATGTCAAAGAGAGTTTCTTTGTTAACTTTGACCATCTCATCAACAGTGGAATGAATTAGGATATTCAATAACTTTAATGCATCTTCAAGTCTGACCATTTTTCTTCAATGTCACTTAAAAAACACAACTGAGGCAACAGCAACAGAAAAATAATATTGTACTCTTACTACAAGATATTGTAAGGGTTTATCAAGTGGCAACAATGTCGCGAAAATGGTTGATGGAGCAGGACCTGAGTAAGCTGGATGTTACCAAGTTAAACTACAATAATCATTTCTCGTCAAGCTACAATAAACATTGGTACAATTGGGCACATGGTAAATCAACAGTCCACAGTTCGTTTCAAGAATGAACTGGAGCATAACATCACCAATGCAAAAAATATATAAATGTGAAGATGAGCGTTGTCCTCAACTTCAAACTTCAGAGCATCTAGCTGCTATGGAAATCATGCAAAATCTTTACAAGAAACTGCTCCAAAATCTCTACAAGAAACTGCAAAAAAATGACTTCAAAAAGTGTCTTCAAAAATGCTTCAAATTCACTTCACAATGCTGATAACTTCTCCACGAATCACTTCACTCAGAGGTTGTTTCAAATTGTTCCATGGACAACACCAAATCTGCTTCGAGGTGGCTTCAATACTGCTCTTAAAATCTGCTTGAGCATGTGCCAAGTCATAAAAAAATTGTTGGTCATTGGAAGATCAACCCAACAAATCAGATCTGCAACAAATAAAACTCCTTCAAGGCAAACAATCCAGGTAACAATCCGAGTTCGAATCTGAACAAGTGCTCAACAGAATATTCACCTCAACAGAATATTACTTGAAAAAAGATGACTAAACTCAGAGATAGTGAAACCTGGTATACACACTGCCCAGAAAACTTCAACTCCGTGTTTACTTTAGCAACAGAGGTTCGACACTTTGTGCTATTTAATGGATAACAATAGACTTCACTGGAATTTCAGTCCCACTTCATTGTATTAGTATTTCAAGTCCCGCAATTTCAAAAGCCACTTGCAGCCAGGTCACGCACAGATCATAAAATAAAGCACAAAATTTTTGAAAAAATATCTGTCACTGTAATTCGAAACCAACAATCCCCGCAGGCCAAAACTTAAGTACTAAAACTGAACTTAAACGTTTACTTTCTCACAGAGTGCATACAGTAGAAAACCCCTTTACCGGGCAGCGGCTACCATGGCGTGAAGCCCCTCCAGGATACCACAGCTGTACCAATGACATTTGAAGCCCCCACAAGAGCACTTGCCGCAACATCAGAAGCAATACCAGCACTCCGAAACACATTAGTGGAGTAATAAACAACCGCATTTAAAAATCTCAGGTAGAAGTAAAGCTGGTACAGGACCAGCTCCCAAAGGAAAATGAAATGACATACATGACAATCTCGAGAACAGTCTTTAAAAAACGCAGCGATACCAATTCTATCAATTACCACAGTCTTTACAAAAAAAACGCAGCGGTTCAAATGCACCAGGTTACCATGTCTTTTGAAACATCCTGGATTTCCACCTTTGCTCGCAAACGATATTTCTTCAAGTGGTCAAGAAGCTCATATAGGAAATGAATGTCGACGTCAGCGAGCAGGGCAGGTTGATGTGGATCTCCGCCCGAGCCAGAGCCGGTCCCGTCGAGCTTTTCCCCGGTCCGGATGGGGCGATAAACGAACAAGTCATACAGAAATCTTCCCTGGGGAGTGAGAAACGCCGTATAGATTGAGCCGCTGAAGACTACAGGCTGGTTCGGCGTTGGCACAGGTTACGATAGCTTCAACTCATCAACGCATCAAGGTATCTCTTCAACATATATCACTTCGATATATATCAGTGCAAAAAACTGTTAAAGCATAATATATATCAATGCAAAAACTCCGCTCCAAGCATAATATTTTATACTATAATATGAGTCATACAATAACTTTTTCCGCTGCTAGCACATTACAAACGTAAACAAGCCTCAAAACACCGTCAGGCATCACACCACAACCTCAAAACACCATCAGGGAATACATGATACCATAGAAGTTTAAAATGCCAACGAGAGGGCGTTAGGTGGTCTCATCAACAAACAGGCCCAAAAGCATACAAAAACTCAGGCAAGAAAGCATACACAACTCGCATTACTCCGCATCTCCACAAACAGGCCCGATCTATGGGATTTGTTTTTCGACAGTTGTAGGTTATGCCACCATTACAAAAACGCAGAATCTTGAACGCAGTCTTCTTGCGTTGCTTCAACCAGCCAGATGCTTCTAAACCTCAACCAAATCAGCGTACAGAAAGGGGTAAGGCTTTAATGATTGATGAAAACTGTAAATAAAGAGATGACAGCCAATTTTCCTATAGTTTTACTTTTAAAACTTCTTAATCAACCTCTCTATTCGAGAAGCATCTTGCACAACAACGAGCACAGCGATTGCTTCATTACCATGTCACTGCTCTTCTCCTCGCTGTCCAATACCACCTCGCTGCGGAACAATGCGAAAGACTGCTGTGGAACTTTCAGTTCAACAATGAAAAAGACTCTTCGAACTGTGAGATCTCTGGGGAAAAAGGCAGCAGCGTCTTGAATGAAAAGGGCGCTATTTTGGATCTGAGACAGTTCGATAGTCCACGAACGGGTCGATGGCGTTCACCTACAGTTTGCATAGCTATATCCCTAAAAGAGCTTTCGCATCAAATGCAGGTCATGGCCTTCAGGTGATGTAGAATATGCAATTAGTGTTTCAAAAAAAAAAAAAACAAAAAAGACCAGCGGAAAGGGAGGGCGCAGTCTCTGGCAGTCAGAGAGCGCAGGGCGTTCAATATCAATCTGAAACGCATCAACGTTCATAGCTCAGGAAATACATTCAATATCAAAACGCATACCAATTATTCATGGTTTGAGGGCGCAGTCTCCATGTCAGGACAGAGGGCGCAGTCTTCAGCAGTGGCAGCGCTATGTCAGGCATATGCGCAGAGAATATTGTGGACAGATGCGTTTATGCAGACAAAGGGCCAGGATTGACATGCACATAACAGGCCACAGAAAACAAGTGGCTCTGATACCATGTTAAACACACATGGACAGCAAACAATATGAAAGATAAATCAGTGAATTCATTTTTTTATTAACATAAGATACACATTTATAGTACACATATGTGACTCTTGGGATTCACAGGTCCCAAGGTCTCTTGGACTGTTTTTGTCCATTCGAATTCCACACTAACCCTTTAGGATTAGGTGTCCAACAAATTCCCCTTCATAGAAGCCCGTTATGAATAAAATATATATAAAAATAATATAAATAACTATAAATAATAATCATAAATAAAGAATAATTAACTAAAAATTAGTGTTGAAGGGTCATTTATCTAAGGACATGACCATTCGTGAATGGTGTGAGAATTTTTGAATCTATGCATCAGAAACCCCTATTACAATTATTGCTTTAACATTTCCTACTTGTTCTTTGCATTAACAAGTTATTTAATTACATAAGCATCGACGAAAAACGCTATTGCAACCTACACATATATAGATCATGAATTGAAATAAACTGAGACAATCACACAAGGGACACTATTATTTTTGGACAATCATCCCCGGAAAAACCCAATTTGGGAAAACCGGTGCAGCATATAGAGGGTCTGTATTATTAAGCAAATTCTTTAATACAACTAGGGTGTCAGATATGGCTCACCCAACAGAGAATAATCTTGGAAGAAGTACCTCTATCCGGAGACAGAAATTTCAGTGAATCCACAACTGGATGATGAAACCCCACAAATGACAACTATTGTTCCTAGTGTTGGGCAACGATGGCTGCTCCAAGCTCTGCGCTAGAACTACATCACCTCCTCTAGGAGTTGTCACCCTCTCAGTGAGCCTCCCTTGCTCAGAAAGTAGATATGCTTAACTACTCCCTATATGCCCCACAGAAAAACCCCAGCACTGCCTCTAAGGGCACGTATCAGTCTCTCGAGCTTCTGCGTCACTTGTGTCAGCATCTATAGCCTCTGTGTCACCCTCTATGGAGCTGCGTTTTCTCTCCTGGTGTTGCTCTAACTCTCTGTTATGTATTCTTCGGCCTTGGACTGAAGTCCCTCTGTCGAACTACCCCTCACTGCAACTCAAGATCACTAGCTCGATTTTCTCAGCAAACCTCGCCCCAGAAAAATCGAACTCTTTTTGATCTCTTGGTTTATCTCCAACTGACCCTCAAGTCTCCTCTTATACTTTTCCTATTGACGAATCAACGATCGTCATCTAATCTCTAATCAACGGCCAAGATTAAAACAGGCTTGATCCTCGTCATGTAGAACCTTCTCACCCATACTTTTATTGATACACATTAATCCTAAGTTTAGACTTATGAACCCATTAAAAATATTAATTATTTTAATAACTCTTCATCCGGGTGGAATTTCTCCAAACGATTTTGGGTTCTAAAGATCTCATGTGCTCTAGCCCCTCCACAAAGTTTCAAAGCTAGAGCACATTCGACGCTACCCAAAATCA
The DNA here is from genome assembly GCA_031772625.1 of Pinus tabuliformis. Taxonomy (NCBI): domain Eukaryota; kingdom Viridiplantae; phylum Streptophyta; class Pinopsida; order Pinales; family Pinaceae; genus Pinus; species Pinus tabuliformis. The sequence continues at coordinate 427,035,329 of CM062813.1, read as the reverse complement.
ACTCTCCCTCTTAGCGAGGAATGTGCTCTAGCAACACTTCACCATGGAAGCATTACACTGATCCACTGCATCGGTCATCTGTGTTGTTGATGCTTGGCCTGATGCCCTTCATCCACTGCGTTGTTGCTTCCTGTACTGCTGCCCATGACTCTGCCACTGCCACTACTGCATCTGTACTACAGCTCCCTCTCAAAATGTTGCCCATAGCACTGCCATTGCTAACTGTTGCACTTCAACTCAGTTGCTAAGAAGTAAGCAACTGAAAACTCACCAAAAAACTGACATCCTGGTCAATATGGATGCCTCGTGATCCTGAAGCTACCTCTGTTGCTAATCTGTGCCGACCCTTTGCTGCCACTGCGCTGCTGCAAATTGCTATGTGCCTCTCGCACTATTACAACATCCACTGTGTTGCCTCAGACTTTGGGAGAAAGCACTGACTAGAGCATAAGTGGGGAGCTCTGATGTAAAGCTATATGTGGGCCATCATAGGCCTACAAGATGGCTGGATGTCAAATGACAAGAAAACATTTCTTCTATGCGTTACCAACTTTTGGTGGGTAACAGACCCCATATAAATACCTAGGCGGGTGCCCTTTCAATAAGAGTCGTATCCTTTCATTGAGGTGTCTCTTCATTATATATATATATATATATACACAATTATTTCTTTTTGGTTTTTGAAAAACGCATCCTATATTTATAGAAAAACATTTATGAACAGCACAAAAAAAGTGGAAGCATATATACATTGCACATCATGACAACTTCTATAATGCTACTAATACTCAGATAAAATCGGAGTAAGCTATGGAATCTAGAGATTGAGCATCTTTGATCAAGAGAGCACCCTTAGCTAGGAACTAATGTTGTATCTCATCCAGCCACATACAACAAAAAGCAAACAATGAGCTAACATCATGTTGAAAAACAGACTTACACCTGATCATCCATAGAATGAATAATGTCGAGACTCGAAATCCACAAGCACTGCAATATACCAGAGAAGGCACTCTGCATCACTCAGAGGTTTCAATAATTCAAAGGATTTGGTTTTAGAATCCTTTATGACTCGCCAGTGATGATCTGTCCTGTCAGTGATTTTACTTTTGTAAAATTTTCCTTGCACACAATGTTTTATTAAAGACAAAATCAAAGTATATTTCAGAGTCCAAGTAGCCTAGGCCCTATTCTAATCACCCTCTATCCTTGGATGTTAATTATTGCTATTACCAACCAGTAGACAAAAACCATATGCACTTTTTAACATCTCTAATTGGATTTGTTAACATCACAAAGAGTGAGTTCAATAAAACTTTATTGATTGGATCGTTCCACTTATCTCCCAGCTAATCCTCCAATCATCTAAAAAGACTTGGGCTTTTGAGATTCATTTACTGTCTAATCCTTAATCCACAACGTATGCATGAATGAGATGGATCATCAAATTCTCTTCTAATCTAGTGCCCTAAAATAGCTGGTGAGTAATTAGTTGGACAGTTTATGACGTTGCCAATTTAGACTAGTCATTGCCCATATAAAGAGGTATATACTTAAGGATGCAAGGTACTTGTTGCCTTGGCAGGTTGTACATTAATGGCTACTTTCCATGCTACTACTTTATGCCATTAGAGATCAGTAATTCCTTGTGTATGGTACGTAATCCTTTCAAGGTGACCAGTAAAAGTTTAATCCTAGATGTAACAACCTATCAAGTAGAGTGGTTGGTCATTTCACTAACTCGGGAACAGCAATTTGATGTATGGTCATTATTGTCGATCAATTATATGCTATGCGTTGCTCGTTTCCAGTTAACTTTTATGTTTGAATTGCTCAATATTTTGACAAATAGAAGGTACTCACATACTTGCACAACCAACCGTTTGCTTGGGTGTACCTTACCTCAAGTTATCAAAATAATTCTCTTATAAAGTTTTCATGGCCTAAAAGGCATTAAACTTGTCGATCTTCTTTTACTTGCATGTGGATGAAACTCAATGCTATGTTATAATTTACAGACTGTGAAAGTCCACACAAATAGAATCTACAAGCTTAAATTTTAAGTGTAAAGATTTAGTTTTAATTCAATATGACCAAATACTTTTCTAGAAAAGAAAGATGCTAGCAAAAACCATCTCTTGCATACATGATGGTAAATATAACAGAGGCATTCTGGCATAAACCGTAGATTTGCAGCTTCTCCCCAAATAAGAAGATAGAGTCCCATATATAAAATTTTACGTTGTTGCACATCCTGCTGTATAGAGGGCAACCTGTATTTGACAAAACCAGAAAAACTAAACTTTTAGTATATATTATCAGAATTAACTCCAAAACTACATCTAGGACAAAATGCCAGCTATCACCACACTGTGCAACACAATGACAATAAACGTGGATCAATAAAAACATTGTCATATCACAAGATATTACCAAAGGCTGCTTTTGCGACCTAAATATTTGCACCACTGCTTGTAATTTTTGAACAATTTTTTCATGACTTCATTGAGAGCTTCAGCATCCAACTGTCAGAATGCACGATAAGAAAAAAAATGGTTATTCAAGTATCCATGTTCCCATCCTTCATCTGCAATGGAAATTTTTTCAATAAAATGGAAAACCAAGACTATTTTAGTGGATCACCTTTGACATTTGCTCCATTGTAGGCTTATTAATTTTATGAATTTTCCTTATGTTCACATTTGCAAGCAACAAAATTAAGTGCTCCCTTTGATTGGCCACATTGTCTTTCTGCAAAAGTTAAAGCATTACCATCAACTTGCTTGGCTCATATTTCATGGTTCCATACAAGACTTCATAGATCAGTTCATGTCTATTCAGGGATCCATAGTTATGTCAATATGGAATCAGAATAATTATTTAGGAGTTTGAATATATAGATGCAGTGGGAAAAAGACAATGTATAAACAATTCTCAATTAGGTGCTCCAAAAAACTAACTCTGAGCCTCTAGCTGTAAATACCTGAAATCCAAATATAGCTTGGAGCCAATCAAGAAGATCTTGGTCTGGCTTTTGATTATTTTCAGGCCATGGCAGGGCACGAATGTCGCGCAGAGCTGTTACTGCAGCCTTAATCTGAGATCATGAATGAAGTACAAATAATTTTCCAAGAGTGTAAACAAATAATCAAATGCTAAAGTTGTGTTAATAACAAGTGTAAGCATCAACTATCATTTTCTGAAAGAAAACATACAAATTATACATTCAGAATGTCGATGGACACTGGAAGCATTGAGAACATGAAAGTTATTGGGAGTTTCTTGCACAGAACAGGAACCAATCAACTTAATTGACACAGCAACTAACCTCAGGAAATTTCATGATGGCTTGATGTGCACCAGCTGGATCAAGAGGCAGAATATTATAGGGCACTAACATCTTCGTTTTTTCCTTGACATCTTTACTGGCTGCCAGAATCTACAAGCAAACCAACAACCAATCAAAAACTTACAACTAAAAACAATTCATCCTATGTTTTTATATGGTACTGTTCATAACTTGAAGTGCGGCTATAGCTTTTTCTTGACCATAGCAATAAGAAACAATCCTAACCTCAGGAGCAACTTCAGCAGACTCTGTTTGCGTGACAGCCTTCAATACGTCAAACAGTACACCAGCAGTTTGGTATGCTTTTGCTAGTTCTGCTCTGAGGAAGATTCAACAACCAGTCAGCGACCTCTTAGGGACAGCTTCATCAAAGAAGAAAACTAAATATAAGAGTGTTAAAAGGTACATTTTTCTGGAAAGTTAAGCGTTCATTTTAGTTATAGAATTAACCATAAGTTATCGCATGCATTTTCCACGCTTAAGAGAATGGACGAAAGTGCTATCCATCTGAGTTTTTGGTCTATATAACTGACATAAGCCTATAGAGCTCAAAGAAGAACCAGAGAGAGTAATCATCATGTAAAGGATACAAAAGAAAGTATAAGAAGAAAAAATAATAGTCCAGTTTTTTTCTAATGATAGGTGTACCGATCTGTTTCGTCAGCTGTTTGAGCAAGCGCCTTAACATAGTTCTCATAGTACTGCTGATAAAAGCTCTGAATCTCTCTTGCATCACTTTTTTTCTTCCTTAAACGAAGGGTTGGTTCGGAATCCTGCAGTTCAATAAACTCCATGAAATTTATATACACTGTCAAACGAAAACACAGAAATTCTATGGATTCCTGTGATGTCATAGAAAAAAAGATTCTCTGACATTATATATACATAAAATTCATCAAAATTTGGCTAATCAAGACTGACATTCTCAAGTACGAGAACAATATGTAAATTCTTTTGAGATCCACGTACAAACTTTTAAATGAGGACAATCACCGAGCATGGAATATCATACCTGGCAGCAGTTGCATACACTTTAACAGCAACCCAAGCTAAGTGGGAAAAATAAACCTTTTCTTAAGATCCATTTACAAATAGTCAAATGAAAAAGAATAACGAAGCATCTGAAAATATGCCCACTAGCAGTTTCACACATTTCAAGGGCAACCAAAGCTGGGCAAGTAAAATGAGACTTTAAGTGGATTTTGCAACCAAATTAGTAGAGCTTGGGAAATATAATTGTTGAAGAAAGATAAATTAGGAACTGTTAACAGTAAAAGCTAACACAGATAGCAAACTATCATTGCCCAAGCTCCATAAAATCCAGAACTACAATTCGCAAAATATTTAGATGCATGAATCTCTAAAAGGCTCATACAAATGGTGGGTTATGTTTTTGTATTCCTAGAGGCTAGGAGTTTTTCTTAAAGTACACTGGAAATTATCAACTAGGTTTATCTCCGGTGATTAGGAGGAACAATAGTTATCCTCCCCACCAGCTTCAATTCTCACAAGTGACATGATGAGCTCCTATCAAATATATTGTTGTAATAACTTTGGGCCTTGTTGTTGAATCACTTTGAGCCCTGAAGAATAGTTTTTCTTAAAGTACACTGGAAATTATCAACTAGGTTTATCTCGGATGGTTAGGAGGAGGAACAATTGTTATCCTCCCCACCAGCTTCAATTCCCACAAGTGACATGATGAGCTCATATCAAATATACTGTTGTAATAACTTTGGGCCTTGTTGTTGAACCACTTTGAGCCCTGAAGAATAGCTGGATGGTGGGGTGCTTTATTACATGAAAAAAAAGTACACTCAATTAAATCATGTCAATTGATACGGGAGAAGGGTTCTATGTGCAAAAAAATTTGAAGAACAAGTCATAAAAGAGAATAGAAATTTTCAGACAAGAAGAAACAATATAACTTTGCTAGGGTGAGTGTAGTACTCCCTTTTAAATTTCATTACTATGTCTGACAAATTCCTTCAAAAAAATTATCGTAAACCCTCGGCAAATTAAATTGCAAAAGAAACTGGAAATATTCCCTTTTAAATTATGATAATTTCTGGACAATTGGTTCAACGAAAATACACCATAAAATTCGCTAGAAACAAATAAAATTTCCAGCCTTTAAATTGCCAATTCAAAAAATAAGGCGAAACCCCAAAATTTATTTATTAAATAATCTTGAGAGGGGATTATGATAATAATTCTTAGGAAAAACCCGGTACCAAAAATTCTGTTTGTTCCTTTTGGATTCCACACAATCTTCAAACACCAGCAACTAAGTTACCAGGATTCGGATCCGGATGCGGATACGGATCCGGATCCGCCAGATTTTTTAAAAGCCAGGATCCGGATACGGCGGGAAACGACACGTATATTATATAATATGGAAAAGGCTACAGTATTCATGGTTACTGGAGGTTATGGTTACTGGTCTAACCTCTGTTGATACAATTTGAATATCTCAGCATGCAGCTACATCATTATGTGTAGACAAAATTGGCCATCTAAAATTAACTTGTATGTGGTATGTAATAGGGGCAACTTCCACCCTCACAAGATACTTTTAGGCCTTGAGCCATTAATATGTTTCCTTACTTTCAAAGAAGATAAACATTAGCAATTATAATTTGTAAAAATACAAAATTTTAAATATATAATTATATTTTATGCGATATTTAATAATAAATATATATTTTCAATATATGATATAATAAACTAATATATTTGATTTAATAGATATATATAAATTTTAATATTTCTATTTATAGTGCAATATATAAATTATAATATAAATATAGAACTTAATTCTAAATTATAATTTTTTTAAAATCTAAGTTTGAATCTTATATATATAAATTTAATTTAGAAATTAAAATATAAATATAAAACTTAACTTTAAAATTTATAAATTTAATTTAGAAATTAAAATATAAATATAAAACTTAACTTTAAAATACTAAATTTTAAAATTTAATTAATATATATGAGCTTACAATATTATAAATTTTAATTTGTATAATATATCTGTATTATTATTATTATATGTTATAAATTACATAGTTGTTAATATTAATAAGTTATAAGCTGAGTTCATTAATAAATGAGCTTACGATATTATAAATTTAATTTTTTATAGTATTATCTAATATTATTATTATAATATGTTATAAATTATATAGTTATTAATCTTAATAAGTTACTAGTTGAGCTCCGACATCTGAACGTGAATAATCTCTAGAACATTAATAAATTTTCCGTAAGTGTTTCCAAATGCCCCCATGTTCCAACGAATGGTTAGCCCTTGGTTTCCGATACCATAGTTTTTCTAACATCACTGATATGTTCCACTGGTGACGGAATGACCCAGGGAGGGTGCCCGCCATGGTGGCTACAAGCAACCCACCGAATGCATTTTGCTAGCCAGGTATTAAGCTAAGTATTATTTGGGAAATAACCTCTTCCGTGAGCAAATAGACCCGAAGCTAGGTATTTATTCAGCGAATATTAATAGTGTGTTAATTCAACAAATATTAATAGAGTATTAATTCAGCGAATATGAACTTCTCCCGTTAACAGAGTATTAATTCAACAAATATTAATAGAGTATTAATTCAGCGAATATGAACTTCTCCCGTGACCAAAGGGACCCAAAGTTAGGAATTAATTCAACGAATATTAACAGAAAATTAATTCAGTGAATATAGGTATTTTTGTGTTGTAAAAATCCCAAATTGCAGGAACGCAGTTTGAATTTCGGGGTGCACATTATCGTGAAGAAAACATTTTCATATGGGTCCCTAGGCGGATCCAAGCGAATCCGGATCCGGATCCGGATCAGATCCGGGGATCCGCGAATCCATCCCCCATGGCTGACGGATCCGGTAACATAGACCAGCAACTACCTCGATCTAATTCAGCCTTCATAAATTTGCCCTCCTCTAGCGATGTGCTATGACCAATGTTTTTAAAACCGGAACCGGTGACCGGACCGGTCCACCTAATGAACCGGTTTACCGACCGGAACCGGTCTAACCGAACCGGTTTTAAAAAAATATATTAAATAATCAATTTTTAATGAAACAAAACTATTTTTAAGATGTAAAACCATGATTCCAAGCCAATAGAGACAAAATATGCAAAATTTGCTCATGTATATACCATGTAAAGGTGAATATATCAAAATGGCATCGAGTGCAATACATAACATCGACAAAATAGCAAAATACATAAGAAATGAGGCTCTAAATGGCCTATAAAGTCCAACAACAATGTTGCAAGCTATGAGGCCAATGGCCTACTACAAGTCTACAGTGTACACATGATCAATCATCAAGTTCATCACCACTACTAGACACAGGATCATCATCAGGAGCTACATAGACATCATCTGGTTCAGAGTCTGAGGATGCCTCAGCCTGATCTACAACCTCAGTATCAATGCCACCAATGACAATAGAAGTGGACCTAATGGAAGCACGAGTTTGTCGACCTGCATGACTAGTGCCTTCCATTGGTTCTTTGCCTTTCCTTGATGCCGCTACTGATCCTGGTTCTGATGCCACCACATAATCTGCTTCATCCCCCGCTAAAGCCATGTCGATATCAAAATCAGCGTCAAACACAGGTTCTTCAGTCTCCTCCACCCATTCTGATGTTGGATCAATATCGTCCAACACAATGGGATCTAGATCGGGAGTTTTGCTCATCATTTGGAGCTCCGATTGCATTTATTGTTTACCCCCAAACCATGAAATCCTGAAAACCATTAAGTCTGCTGAATTTTGAGTGAAATCTAAAATTCTAGTTTCTCCATATGAAATCCAATGAGGTCGAAACCACTCTCAAACATCCTAAGTCATTTCATGGTAATGTTAACAATTTAAGTAAAAGGATGAAAATGAAAATTAAAGGAAATGTTACTTTTACTTTAAGAATTTAACATTACCATTTATTGCCAACATTGTTAGGGTTGAAACACCCTTAGTTTCCCCCCAAAAACCCTAAAACACAGTCAGAAATATGTTTTTTTAACTTTACAGTGGGCGTGCCTAAAACCGGCCGGTTTAGGACAAAACCGGCCGGTTTGATACAAACCGGCCGGTTCCGTCTTAAACCGGCCGGTTTTCACCGGTTAGGGCAAAAAATTGGAGAAATGGGCATTCAAACCGGGTTTTTTGGCCGGTTTAGACCGGCTGGCTTGCTAACCGGCCGGTTAGACCGGTAACCGGTTTTTAAAAACGGTTTTTAAAACATTGGCTATGACTAAACATGGCCTCCTCCTTTCTCTTAATGAGCACTACTGAAGAGCCTAAAGTGGTTCTTCATCTTGACTAGCTAGGGTGGAATCCTTCACCACTGAAACTAATCACCGCCAACTAGAGTGCATCTCTCAACACCGAGACTGGGATACAAGGGTTTTCCCCTCACACGATAAGCTACTAGAGTTCCCAAATCCAACTCACAATAATCCAAATCTTCATGTCCTCAAATGATCCTCTGTCTTCCTTTATTGTGATGGTTGTCAAAATACCATGGGTCTTCCGAAAACCATGGGTTATTTTCCTTCTTTTAATAAAGTGACTTTTTAAGGGTTATTATTTAATTAGTTTTTAAGTCACTTAATGATCACTTTTATTAATTTAATTACTCAATATTACATTAGAGATGACATTAACTAATTTAGTTAGTTAGTTGGTATTTTGTTCTCAAAAAGGGACACTACAGTCCTCCCTTCCTAAGATTTCTTGTCCCCAAGCAATTCTAATCTGTAACTCTGGAGTCTTGGATCCCAACTAACTCTGATGATGGCACTGCTCAACTTCTGCTACATCAATGGGACATGACAGAAGCCTGTAACTACTACTACTTCTCATCTAGGGTGAAGCAATACATCCAACCCAAAAATTCTTAGATCCCAAACAAGTATGTGGAAGGCTTCAGCACATGTTTGTTGTATCATCTTAGTGCTACTAAACTCTACATCCTAGTCATTATCTGCCATGCAATGGAATGACCCACCTGGATCCCACTATCAATTAAGGAATCTGACATCCCAGGTAGTAAAATCCTCTTATTGTGTTGTAATCCTGGCTAAAAGTGTTTTCTCATAAATTCCCCACTCAATAAGGTACCAGTTCATAATCTCTTGCCAGTCTAACTGCCATGAACTTCTGCCATAAGATGTGTCAATGTTACCCAGAAGACCTCTGAAGTTCCCGAGAATCTCTCTACCACTAGCTCATGGAAACTTCTAAAAATATCCACCATGTTGATGCTACACTACTCTCATTACAATTGGGATGTTCCGATTACTCTGATTACCTGCCTACATCCCCATATGCTTGTCTTCCTGTAAAAGCAATTTGTAAGTTTGATACCATCCATCCATGCCACTCTCGAAATCTACTATGTGTGGCCTGAAAATCTACTCAGGTGGACCCTTGTTGTTGTGTTACGACCAAAGATCGTATACTCAGAGGAATGCTCTAATACCAATGTTACAAACAACGTTCATTATAGTGGGTTAAACACTTCAAAAGACTTGGAATATGTAGATATTCATTGAGGATAGAAGAATATATATTAAAATGTATGCATGAGAATATGATACAAATGAGAGTGAGGGCCTGCTTATATACCCTAGGCAAGCGTCCCTTTATGAATGGTCATGTCCTTAGGGACATACCTCTTCATTAACTAATTAATCATTATTTATGATGTGTTATTGTTATCTATATTTACATTATTTATATCTATATTTTATTCATAGCATGTTGCATGCCTTGTCTATGTATGTCTGAAGAGAGCTACTCCACAATTTATGAGCGTACTTTTGTTGCGGCCCCACTAACAACTCTCACTGCCCCCCAATTCGGATAAGATTGGCATTTTTCCTAGCACTCGTAACCCCTAAGGCCTTTAGTGCATACCTTGTTATAGTATAGGCTCTTTTAGTGCCTTGGTTCTCTCCTTTATTGCTGAAAGGCCTTCTTTTATTTCTTCCTGAGTATGGATGTCCCTTGGAAGCTGTGGAGGAGATATTTGTGAAGTGGTACTATCATCCTCACCTGTGAGGGCATCCATACAAATCTCCTCATCCTTTTCCTCTGCTTCCACCAACTCCTCATCAAACAAGTGAAGTTTCAGTTTCCCTTCACATTGTCTGACAATACTGCATACCAAATTCTAAGCAATTGTAGAAATAACCTATTGTTGTTTTAGTACAACCACTAACAAGGACATAATGGGCTGGGAAATCTCGTCACTCTCATTAATAATGGTAATCATGATATCTTTTATGTGATCTTGGATGGCTATGTCATGGGCTTCACTGATAGTATCAAGAAAGTGATGAAACATTTGCAGAATAAGATCATCACAATCTAAATCAAGCATGATGACACATGATTTTACCTTTGCCATCAACTCTTACTGAACGAAGGACCTCTAATGTCACTTAACCCACAAAAAATTTCAACAATCACATGCAAGAGTTCCCACATTTTATCATTCATCTATTAATTTTCTTAGGGCTAGATAGTTCTTTGCTTTGATAATTGCAATTCATTATTTCCATATTTACATTCACCCCATAACATCGTAACATTATTCATATTATTCAACAGCATATGCAATTATATAGAAAGAACAACATCATCATCAATGTAGCGGAACATAAAGGAACAATAGAAGAAAAGCATTCACACATAGAGACACCAGGATTGGTCAAAGACCGGGGCAAAACCCACTATGGGGAAAACCCTTTCAAATTCTTCTTCTTATTAGATTGTCATTGAATGATTCAGCAAAAGGGAGTACAATAATCCATATCTTTATCCATACAACTATCTAGCAAAACCAACTAAACAACATCCATGAAATGAACCCAACAATGCTCATACACAAACCCTGATTCGGAAGCCTGTAATGAATGTCATTGTCTGCGGTCCACTGTCGAACACTGCGGTCAACAAGGGAAAACTTCGGACAACTGAAAAACCAAATCCTAGACTCTAGTCGCATGGAGAGAATGTCCTGCATGCGACTGAAACCCTGCAGTCGCATGCATAGCTCTATTAGTTTTTGGTAGCATCAGAAGTGCTCTAGTCTTGAAAATTGGTAGAGAGGCTAAGGCACATGAGTTCTAAAGAACCCAGAAACCGTTTGGTGAAATTCCACACAAATTGTATTTTATCAAAATAATTAATAATTTTAATGGAGTTCCTAAGTATAAACTTAGGGAAGTTAAAATATTAATGGGTAATAACCAAAATATGGGTGAGAATGATCTAGAAGGCAGATCAGGTCATGTTTTAATCTTAGCCGTTGATTAGAGATTTAATCTTGGTCTTTGAAGACTCAACAAGAAAAGTATAAAATGGAGGCTTGGGGTTCATTTGTAGACACACGGAGAGATTGAGGAAATCGATTTTCTGAGGTGAGAAAGTTCTCAGGAGGAAAATTGAATGTGGAGATCTTGCAGTTGAGGGGCAGAGAGAATCCAAGAGAAGGACTTTCCGGAAAATACAAAACAGAGAGGCGGAGAAAGCTTGCAGAGAGGCAGCGCAATAGTCGGGAGTCCTGACATTGGGTCAATATAGGCCCACACAGTCTTGACGCAGAGCCAGAAAGACTAGTGCAGAGTAGAAAAGTTGCCTATCACATAGAATCCAGAACTGTCGGAACTAACAGGAACTAACAGGAACTGTCGGAACAGCCAGGAGAGCTGACACGGAGGGAAAAAAAGGTGATGCAGGGCCTACGCAGGGCAAGCGCAGAAATAGTTGGGGTTAGCCAATCTTGTGCCCAATCAACCGGAATTCTGCCTGGTGAAGTGAGATAAAACTCACTCAGATTTTCCGCCAGTATTTTCTCTGTAAAGGATTGCTAGATGAGCATCCTAGATTGTATTCAAATATATACTGCCAATAATAAGAATCCTCGGGTCTGTTGCACCGATTTTCCTTCATTGGGTTTTCCTGGGGACGATTGTCCAAAAACAAGTGTGTCAATTTGATTGTTCATATGTTGATGTTTCTCTTGCCACTTAATTTTCAGTTCTAGTTTGTGAAGTCTGCAACTGAATTTATTTTGGTATTTACTGAAGTATTAGTAAATAACTTATCATAAATAAGTAGGAGAAATAAATCAATTATTGCAGCAAATTTTCACATGGTATCAGAGCAAGGTTCAGGCAAGATGGAAGCAAAGAAAAAGGGCATGGAGAACAGTAGGGATCAGAATATTTCTGAATTAGCTTCCAGGCTGGAAGAGGAGTTTGCTTGCCTATCAAGTTTTGCATCAGTCGAGGACTAGTACATTGATAGCGGGGCTTCAGCTCATATGAATGGAGAACAAGAATATTTCTCGAGCTATCAGGAGGAATAGATGAACTTTCAAATCACAATGGGTAACAGGACGAAGTGCACCCCAGTAGGAAAAGGACCCGTTATATTCCAAACAGTAGTAGGAGATAGTCTTTGGGCCACGAATGTACTGCATGTGCCAGGTATAGGAATGAATTTGATTTTTGTCTCTCAACTACAAGATAAGGGATATGATGTATACTTCATTGGTAATAGAGTATATGTCAAGCATCGAAGGTGGAAAAAGAGGGCCTAGATTGGAACTCGAAGCAACAAGATTATATAGGTTGCAACTCGAGTCTCCTATGGCACTAATAAGCAGTAATGTCGATGGAGAAAAAGAACTAAATGATTTGTGGCATAGGAGGATGGGACACTTACATCATGGGGCGTTCAGATGCTAAAGGACATTGTTACAAGGGTTCAGTGCTTACTACCAAGCATGATGATACATGCAGAGGCTGTGTGCTAGGTAAGTACACCAAAGCAGCATATTCCAGAAGCAACAATAGAGCTAAGAGTGTATTAGGGTTAATACACTTAGACATTTGCAGTCCAATGTCTACAAGGGCCATCAGTGGCGCTAAGTATTTTGTTACCTTCATAGATGACCATTCCAAAAAAAAATTGGATCTATTTTTTGAGAACCAAGGATGAGGTCTTTGATCGGTTTAAAGAGTTTAAGGCTCTAGTGGAAAACCTGACAGAAAGGAAGATCAAGGTATTGCACATAGACAATGGCGGAGAATACACGGATAAGAACTTCACTGATTTCTATGCAAGAGAAAGGATCCGAAGAGAATGGATAGCACCCTATAATCCAAAATAGAATGGAGTCACAGAAAGGAAGGACAGAACTATTGTTGGAGCAACAAAGGCAATGTTATATGATCAGAATCTACCCAAGTTTTTATGGGAAGAAGCATGCAGCACAGTTGTACACATTCAGAACAGGACTCCTCACAGGACTTTAGGAAAGAAGACACCAGAGAGAGTTTTGACGGGAAAGAAGTCAAAAGTAAGCCACCTCAGGATATTCAGAAGTGTAGATTATTGCCATATTCCAAAAGAGAAGTGGAGCAAGTTAGAGCAGACTGTCTAAGTTGGGTATCTGGTAGGTTACAACGAGACTTCAAAGGCGTAATGTATCTACATTCCGAGCAGCAAAAAGATTGTAGTAAGGCGGGATGCGAAGTTCATGGTAGATAGAGCCTTCAAGAAATCTCATGAGATGCCATTTGAAGAATAGGATGAAGATGCTCCTCTAGTCCAGCAACAGGGATCAGATCTGGCAGGAAGACAAGCATCTGGTTCAAGCACGGTAACCAGTACTAGCATCTCCTCAAGAGAAGAGGAGCCAGGAGTGTCACAGCAGGTACAGGAAGAGGAACATATGGAACCTCCCACCACCAGTGGAAGAACTAGCCAAGAAGTACAATAGACTCTGAGGGACAAAGAGGAATTCGTTGGAGCTCTTAGAGCCGAGAAAAGGCAGCGTAGACAACGTGACAAGTACCAAGCATTGGTAGCTCAGGTCGAAGAACCCTCTAGTTTTCAAGAAGTCGTACAACCCCAGGTATGGGTGGATGCCATAGTAGAAGAGTACAGTTCCATCATGACAAATGATGTCTAGGAAATTGTACCACGACCAGAGAACAAATCAGTTGTAGGTTCGAGATTGATCTACAAGATAAAGTAGGCTGCAGATGGCAACGTAGATAAGTACAAGGCTAGGTTTGTCGCAAAAGGATATGCGCAAAAGGAAGAAATAGACTATGAGGAAACCTTTTCCCCGGTAGCTTGATATACCTCTATCAGATCCATTATATTCCTTGCAGCACAGATGGGATGGGAGATTCACCAAATAGATGTCAAGACAGCGTTCTTGAATGGGGTGATAGAAGAAGAGGTATATATCGAATAGCCAGAAGGTTTTGAAACACACATGAAAAGAGAACTCATGTGTGCAGGTTGAAGAAAGCCTTGTACAGGCTAAAACAAGCACCCAGAGCTTGGTATGGTCGAATTGACAGCTACCTACAGCAATTGGCTTCATCAAGAGCGATGCCAGTCCCAATCTTTATTATCTGCTAGTAGAAGGTGAGTCGTTGATTCTGGTATTGTATGTGGATGATATACTTTTGACAGGATCATCTAGACTCATAGAGGATTGTAAGAAGAACCTAGAAACTAAGTTTGATATGAAGGATTTGGGGCTAATGCACTATTTTATGGGATTGGAAGTTTGGCAGCAGGATGGTGAGATCTTCCTTGGCCAAGGAAGATATGCATCAGAAATTCTGAAAAGATTTAGAATGCAGGATTGTCGACCTATGGCTATGCCTATGATTACCAATTGGAAGAAAATAGATGCTTCAGGAGACAAGGAAGTGGACCCCACCTTATATAGACAACTCATTGGGTCACTTATGTATCTGGTCAACACCAGGCCAAACTTGTGTTATGTTGTCAACACCCTTAGTTAGTTCATGGTGGAACCAAAAAGGGCGCACTAGGCAACAACAAAGCACATTCTCAAGTATGTGCGTGGAACAGTAAATTTTGGATTAAGGTACACCAAGGGCAATGATATCGAATTGAGTGGATTCATTGATGCAGATTGGGTAGGAAGTTCAGTAGACAGGAAAAGTACCACTGGGTATTGCTTCGGTATTGGATCTGGGATGACCTCCTGGTGCAGTAAGAAGCAGAAGTCTGTAGCTCTGAGCTCTGCTGAAGCTGAGTATATGGCAGCTAGCAAAGCAACATGTGAAGCTATATGGCTCAGGAAACTGCTTGTAAATCTATTCAGGAGAAGGATGGAAGCGACAAGGATCTTCTGTGATAATCAGAGTTGTATCAAGCTCTCTGAAAATCCAATATTTCATGATCGCTCCAAACACATCGATATTCGGTGTCACTTTATCAGAGACTGTGTTCAGTGTGGAGCAGTACAGTTGGAGTACACTCCCACAGGAAATCAGGTGGCAAATATACTCACCAAGGCTCTAGGAAGTGCCAAGTTTGTTCAATTTCGGGAACAGATGGGTATGTTGGAAAATCCCTTTCTATAGAATGATTTAGAGTTTAAGAGGGTCTTGTAGTACAGATGCAGCAATGGCAATGTCATGGGCAGCAGTACAGTAGCAGTAGTAGCACAGTGTTGGTTGCAGCAGCAGTGCAGAAAGGAGGTGCTTCAGAAACAGAGCAGCATGAGGGTGGACACTGTTGCTAGAGCATTTTCCTCGCTAAGAGGAAGTGTTAGTTTTTGGTAGCATCGAAAGTGCTCTAGTCTTGAAAATTGGTGGAGAGGCTAAGGCACATGAGTTCTAAAGACCCCAGAAACTGTTTGGTGAAATTCCACCTGGATTGTATTTTATTAAAATAATTAATATTTTTAATGGAATTCCTAAGTCTAAACTTAGGGAAATTAAAATATTAATGGGTATTAATCAAAATATGGGTGAGAATGATCTAGGAGGTGGATCAAGTCATGTTTTAATCTTAGCCGTGGATTAGAGACTTAATCTCGGTCGTTGAAGACTCAACAAGAAAAGTATAAAATGGAGGCTTGGGGTTCATTTGGAGACACACACAGAGACTGAGGAAATCGATTTTCTAAGATGAAAAGTTCTCAGGAGGAAAATCGATTGAGGAGATCTTGCAGCTAAGGGGTAGAGAGAATCTGGGAGAAGGACTTTCCGAAAAATACAGAACAGAGAGGCAGAGAGAGCTTGCAGAGAGGCAGCGCAGTAGCCGGGAGTCTTAACGCTGGGCCAATCTGGGCCCACGCAGTCCTGACGCAGATCCAGAAGGGTCAGCACAAAGCAGAAAAGTTGCATGTCATGCAGAATCCAAAACTACCAGAACTGTTGAAACTGTCGAGAATTGTCGGAACTGTCAAAACAGACGGGAACTACCTGAATTGTCGGAACAGACAGGAACTACCGGAACTGTCGGAACTGTCGAGAGCGCTGACGTAGGGAGTAGAAAAGGTGACGCAGAACTTGAAAGGTTGATGCAGTGCCTACACAGGGCCAGCGCAAAAATAGTCTGGGTTAGCCAATCTTGTGTCGGATCAGCCAGAATTCTGCGGGGTGAAGTGAGGTAAAACTCACATTTTCCGCCAGTATTTTCTCTGTAAAGGATTGCTAGATGAGCATCCTAGATTGTATTTAGATATTTAATGCCAATAATAAGAATCCTCAGATCTGTTGCACTGGTTTTCCCACATTGGGTTTTTCCAAGGACAATTGTCCAAAAACAAGTGTGTCAATGTGATTGTTCATATGCTCATGTTTCTCTTGCCGTTTAATTTTCAGTTCTAGTTTGTGAAGTCTACAACTGAATTTAGTTTGGTATTTACTGAAGTATTGGTAAATAACTTATCATAAATAAGTAGGAGACATAAATCAATTATTGCAGCAAATTTTCACAATGCCTGCATGCCAGCGACTAAAGTCGAAGATTGCCTTTAACAAGCCTACGATTGAGACCCAAAACCCTAGAAACATGCACGCGCTTGGGCCCTTGTAATTTCTCCTTCATGCGAACCAAATCTACGTGGGCGTGTCTCAGACCTGTGCGAGCCAAAACCAAGAAAGAGAATAGAAGAATATATCATGATAATATCCAAATGAGGTTGAGGTCACTTGTATTTATAACCTTCCAATGGTGTCCAAATTTGCTTTAGGGCTGACCTGATCAAATATGCACATGTGGGCTAGTAATTCAAAAATACACTTTCCCTTGTCCAAATTGAGTGCTTCAATAGTCAAGAATGGTCCTCTCGAAAAGAAGAATCTCATCCCATGGTTGGAATTTGTCACTGAGCTGTCAAATTAACACTCCCTCTTAGCTAGGGAGAAATTCCAACTATATCATGTAATCATCACAAGTATCGTATCATCAAATCATATCTTGTCTTAGGTATCTCGTCACCAAATGTCATCGCTGCTCATTTATGCTTATGTCTTGATTGTCTCTGCACATATGTTGAACATTCTCGAATCTAAAAGAATAAGAATTTGACATTAGAGGGGAGCCTAAGTTACCACCCTCTATTCATTCGGGAGCCGCTGCAACCACCTGAAATCACTACCAGTGGGGAGCCAAATCTACAACCCATATCAACATCAAAGAGCCTAGCTCAATCCGGAACTTGAAAGGGATGCAAGTTACTCAAGATGAAAGAATGTGAGTTTTTTGAAGCCAGCAGTCTGCAACTGTATGCGAGTTTCCATGATGTTCTACAAGCTGAAGAAGGAAGGTATTGATTTTTTATGAAAGACAGAAGAGGACTATAATGAGAGCTATACGAAGGATGAAGTATCACTATGGGACAATGCATCATGTGACAAACCAGTTGATCTGATTGAAGATGAATCGTGACAGAGAATGGAGGGTTGACTTGGGGATCTTCTGGAGGTATTTATCTTGGTCTTGGGTCTTGGATATCTCACTTTGACCTGACTCTATAAGAAGAGGATTGACTAGGTTTTCCCCTTGGAGTGTCTTTGCCCTGGCTTGGACACTATATCTTGTGTTCTTGTGATCTTCATGCATTTTATGTTTTTGTAATTGCTTGATGAAGAATAAATAATAAAGTAATAAAAGGCCAACAAATCCTACAAGTAATTATCCAATAAGGGGAATCAACCTTAATCGACAATTACCTTGATTCTCCAATACATATCGACTATCTAGTACAATTGGATGGAGAGAGGCATGCAACATATGCCCATTTATCAGAGTATTAAGAAGAGATCAAAAAGACACCTAATCACAAAGCTAAAGGGAAAGCTTTCAAAGTTGGTGATCTAGTATTGCGATAGGACAAAAGAAACGAAGGACCAAGAAACCATGGCAAGTTCAATAGTCTTTGGTGTTGAAAAGTGTAACTAGGTTCGGTCTTCATAATGACATGTAATTATGATTTTATGTAATATGATGTAAAGAAGAAAAATAAATTTATTGTATTGCTTGCTTCATGGGTTTAATGAGAAAGAGATTTTATTTTTGAGTCAAGACTCCCATTAAGAATCTTTAGGAATTATTTGTCATCTAGTCATAAAATGGAGTCATTGTCATGTAATGAAGTCATGTCACACCTCGTAAAAGGTCAATATTGTCTATGTAAAGTATCCTCCAAGACCTTGTCACTTATCCTCTTCAAGTCGGCCTACAAAAGATGGAAGAACATGCTAGAAGAAGGCGGCCTCACTACTTGTCATCATGTCGGCCTAAGGGTCATGGGTTGATGTGTATAAGTAGCCTCACTCAGGCTCACTTAAAGGCAAGCAACTCAAGAAGCATTCGGTGAAGAAGTCCGAAGATGAAGGCTACAAAGAGAAGAGTGAAGAAGTGATAAGGAGGATTCTTCTGGGCAAGCGAAGAAGGTTGTTAAACTTGGCAACTAGGGTCAAACTCCATCTTGGACAACTCATATGATGAAGCCGATATTTTTATTGGATTCCTCTTTTTGAGAGGTGTAGGATTGATCTAAAGATAATCTCATTCTGACATGTACAAATGGAATTATGAATTTATTTCTTTTATGGACAAATTGTCCAGGTCGACCAACAAACTAATGTAGGCTCAAAAGCCCAAAAGTCATGTCTTTTCATCCTCAACATTGCATATAAATAGAAGAAGCATCCACCTCATTTGGACACTCATCATCACTCACATATCTCTCTCTCTCTCCTCATCTAATTGGGTCATATGGATTTTTGGGCAACTTTTCACCTCCACACGTGTGAAGGGTTGACTGTACTTTTATGTTTTTACATTGACCAAGTTGCAACAAGTTTGACCAGCATTGTCCAGGTAGCAGTTGACCTTGTTTGACTGTATTTTTCTTGGGAGAAATTTTGTTTGGGGAAGCCGCATTTCTTGGCACAGATTTCGAGGTTTTCTAGGTTGTTTGACCAGCGTTGACCGCAGGGAATTTGACTGCAAGTTTGACTCTGCGTTGACCGAGTTTGACCAACTTTTTCTGGACTGTTTTGGGCTAATTCGAACTGTTCTTGGAGGTCAAGTTGACTGGGTTTGACCGAGCTACTTTGGAGGAGTAATTATGCTAAGCTGACAAGCGTTGACTTTCTAGTTAGAGCATCCTGTTGACTGCAGTTTAAGTGGAAAGATTTGACTATGTTTGGGCAAGTGAATTTTGTATATTGTACTCTCTCTATTGAACTTTTGAAGAATAATCAGAAGACTTGATCAAAGAGTTTCCCAACAATGGGGTTTTTCCCTAGCGTCCACCAAATATTGTGTCTTCTTGTCTTGGCTTGTCTTCTGCTTTTTATTTATGTCCTCTCTGCATTTACTGTCATGTTAATGTGATTGCTAATCTGGAAATTGATATTGGGCTAATAAGAAAAATTGAAGTAAATTGCTCGTAAGCATAGAACATACCATTATTATCCAAAATTAACATGGAATCAGAGCTGAGGTGAAGACAGAGCCCAAGCAAGAGTGAAAAGAGCAATCACTGAGATTTGTTGGACAAGGACAAGATTCAATGGCCTCTGCATCTTACTTCAAACCTGATGACAAGCTCAATGATAAGTTTGATTATCATGCATGGAAGATGTCTCTTGATTTGACTTTGGAAGAGCAGGATGTTAAGGACTATGTGCAAGGAAAGATTACTGAACCTCCTTCAAATGCACCCACTGCTGCTAAGACAAAGTACAAGAAAGGTGAATTCAAGGCTAAGAAGATCATCAGGGATTCTATTAATAAGCATTTGGTTGCATACAACTCTGATTTGAACACATCCAAGGAGATGTATGATAGGTTGGTTGGCATGTTCAAGGTTAGCAACGCAAACCAAGTCCTCTTTCTCAAAAGCAAGTCAAAGGACACAAAAAAGGGAAGAGATGAAGATATCCTATCCTACTTCATGAGGATTACTGAGATCAAAAATGATTTATGTATTCAGGATCTGTGATCCATAATGAATTAAGAAAAGTCTTTTGGTAGAAATCACATAAGAGAAATTTTTGGCTGACGCGTTTCGAACCAACAAGTGTGGTTCATCATCAAAAATGATCTTCTTTCAATTGGAGAATTATTGCTGATAAGAAGCTCACTCTCATTGCCATTGGAGGTCTCCCTCGTGAATGGCATGTGTTCAATACCACTATCCTCAATAATGACAGGATTCCAAGTTTTGATGAATTGTTGACTAGATGTACTCAAGAAGAAACAAGGATGATGGAGAGATACATGTCTTCAAATAGGAATGAACCTATTGCATTCTCCACTCATGCTAAAAATAAGAACAATGCATGTTCAAAGAAGCAATGTCAAGGAAGACTGGGATTCAAAGATGGAAAGAAGGGAAGATGCTTCATTTGTAACAATTTTGGCCACTATGCTAGGGAGTGTCCTAATAAAACGGATACACCTTGGGATGATGAAAACAATAACAACAATTTCAGGGGCAACAACAATCAAAGCAATGGCAGATTCAACAACAAAAGAAAAAGGAATGCTCCTGCTACTCAACATAAAAATGGTCAACCTCCCAAAAGATCAAGAAACTCCAGGTATGATCAATCTAATGTTGTAGATAACAAGCCAAAAGAGTTTTATCTTATATCTGCCCTCTCAACTGCTTCTCCACCGGACACCTTGGGATTGATAGTGGTGCCTCAAGGCACTTTACTGGGTATAAGGAAGCTCTTTCAAATTTGGTTGAAAACGATACAAATTTGGAAATCATTCTTGGGGACAATGCCATCTATCCCGTAAAAGGAGTTGGGAATTTTACTCTTCAATTGAATCAAGGCAACACTATTCATCTACAAGAAGTACTATATGTACCTGATCTAAAGAAGAACCTGGTATCTATCTCGGCGATGGAAGACAAAGGATTCAAGGTGGCATTAATTGATGGAAAGGTACGTGTTTGGAAAAGGAATTTCAAATAAGCATTTACTCTTGGATTCAGGTTTGACATCTTATATCAAGTTGGAGGAAGCCCATTGGGAGCTATGTCTTGCGACAAATCACTTCAATCCGAATTATGGCACCGGAGGTTTGCTCATCTACATTATAAGGCTCTACTCGATGTGAGGAAGATGGTGACCGATATGCCCGAATTTAAAGTAAAACATGAAGGTGTTTATCAGGGATGTGCCAAAGGAAAACATGCAAGGGGACCATTCCCCTGAAGTGATATCAAGACTACCAACATTTTGCAATTGGTTCATTGTAAATTGTAATCTATCTGGTATGTTGCTTGTGACATCCTTGGAAGGATATTTATATTATGCTATCTTTGTGGATGACTTCTCTCGCAATTTGTATCAAGTTGCAGGATGGTCCATTGGGGACCACATTAGTTGACACATCTCATCTACTGCGTCGGAAGTCTACTTATGGGGCCCTACCCGATGTGAGTCAGATGGTGACAGAGATGCTGAATTCAAGAAGAGCGTGAAGGTACATGTCTAAGATGTACCGAAGGAAAATCTTATAAGGGGACCATTCCCCTCATGTAGTAGGTCCACAGGTTTGGAACAACCTGAGGGATTTGAGATTCATGATCGGGAATCTCATGTATGCAAGTGGAAGAAAGCCCTCTATGGCTTGAAGCAAAATACCCCAGGCTTAGCATGAGAGGATTAATAGTCGACTGATGAAGCTGAGATTCACTAGGAGTGAAGTCGATCCTAACCATTGCTTGAAGGTTGTGGATGATAGACCTCTCGTAATGGCACCTTCTGACGACGACCTCTTTTTGACAGGTGCAGACCCTCTCATTTGCAAAAGTAAGAGGGAGTTGGATTCCGAATTTGGAATGGCCAACTGCAAGCCCGTGACTACCTCGAGGATCTTAAACTTTTAGAAGTTATGTGGTAGTGATGTCAGACCAGATTTGGGAAATGCCTTTGAGTTTCATAAACTCATTTGCATTGATATTCTTGGTGAATCCAAATATATGTTTTGCATTTAGCATGTTGGGCTCATATTTGGTTGAGCCTCACTGGATTGGTGCCAAGAATCTTCTGAGATATCTTTGGGGCACAATCTCTCATGGATTGAGATACACTGCTGAAAATGTGAAGTTGCATGATTATTCGAATGCTAACTGGGCAGGTAGCGTGGAGGATCGCAAGAGCACTTCTGATTGTTGGTTCTCTTTGGGTTCTGCTTCGATATCTTGGATGAGCAGGAAGCAAAAGTCGATTGCTATAAGCATCGCCGAGACCATAGCTACGAGTATAGCCTCTTGTGAAGCTGCCTGGTTGTGGAAGCTCTTCAAATGAGTTGTTGGTGGATACCACCATGATCTTCTGTGTCCACCAAAGGGGGATTCGATTATTGAGGAATCTCGTATTCTATGATTGCTCCAGCATATAGACATCAGATACTACCTTATCTGGGATATGGTACATCGATGAGCGAGAAGGTTCCATCGCGTTGGGACTGATGTGCAAGTCGCAGACATTCTGTCGAAGCCCCGAGGAAAGGTCAAATTTGTGACTTTCCACAACCACTTGAAGTCGTTAAGAGACCCTCTTATGAGAGTCTTGCATGATGCATGCATTGAGCTCTTGGAGCTCCAGGGGGCTTCGAGTACTTCTTGGAGCAACAAGCGACCATAGGGCAACTCACCCTCCCCTAATGGTGCGTTGTGTACATGGTGAATGGTTCAGCCTTCCCTTGTGATACCCCGTGGCGACTTATGGACAGGATGAGTGGTTCTCCTGTTGAGGCATCCTACCCATGCAGTCTGGGACTCATGGGAAGTACCTCTCATATGACCAATGAGTAGGGAAATGGGGTTAGGGACCATAGTAGTATTATCGATGGACGCATCATTGTATCTACCGTACTCCCTATGCTAGGATGACCTCCATTGATCTAAGATCAATATGAGTGGTTTGAGACACTCTCTTTTGATATTGATCTAAGATAAATGAAACTGACTTCGGATCAGTAAGAGTGATATGACTCACTCTCTTGGAACTGATCTGGGATCAGTAAGAGTGGTATAACACACACTCTTCATATGAAACTGACTTTGAGTTAGTAGAGAATGGTATGAGACATTCTCGATCAATTCTTCTTCTTCATGGTTCAGCAAAGCAGAGCAAAACAGGGCAGAGTAGAGCAGTGCAGGGCACTAATGGCAAAGATAGTACAGTCTAGCAGATGGATCAACGAATGGAGTTCTCCCTAGTTGAGAGGGAGTGTTAAAATTGGAAACTAGGGCCAAACTCCATGTGGGTCATCTTATTTATGTCAGCTGATATTTTTCTTGGAACCCTCTCATCGAGAGGTGTGCGATTGATCTAAAGATCATCCGATTTCGATAAGTATTCATGGAGTTATGAATTTATTTGTGTTATAAGACAATTCGTCAAGGTCGGCCGGCAACTAAATAACACCCACATGTGCTCAACGTTTTAGTATAAGAGGAGATGACTTGAGAGTCATTTTACACACACTTCACTCTTGATTTCTCTCCCTTGTTTTGGGTTTTAGTGGAAGAGAAATCTAGGAGGATGAAGCCCTAGTAGTAGTCAAAAGGAAAAGGCTTTATACTGCCCTAATGGAGATTAGATCACAGCCATGGAAGGGACCTTTATGCTGCCCTAATGGATGTCAAATCACAGCTATGATAGATACGCTAACCTAGAGGAGCCCTTGCCTCTAACGCAGTCATTCTAACACAGCTATGGAGGAAACCTCAACAAGATATACGTTGCCTTATACGTTGGGCTAGGATGCCCTAGACGCAAGCCTATGATGCCTTAGACGCAGGCCTACGAAGCCCTAGATCAACTTGCCAAGAACGTTGGTGGTTTGAGGGACCGAAAGCCTAAACAGGAGGGTTGTAAGTGGTGTAATGGACAGCGAGTAGCGAGGATTTGTTTGGGAAGAAAATCCGCAGTCCTGGAAGCTTAGACGGCCAAGTTTTAGGGTTGTAACAATGGTTACAGTCAACCCTAACCAGAGGAACGAGATTACAGAGGAAGGTACAAGGAGGATAGCAAATTTTTGATAAGCAAGGTATGGTTGTTCTATTGTTTTGATGCTTTTGCTAATGGATAGACAATCCTAGTTTTAGGAAAGATTTGAAGGACTTCTTGAAGGTCTATTGGAGGGCAGTAGTAAGGTGTCTTTGCAGCCCTAGATCAGCTTGCCAAGAAGGAGGTGGACAATTGTGCTAGGAATGTGACAGCGAGGTGACCCATGAAGTTTGAATGCATGATAGTGCAACAAGATGCATGGGCAGCATGATAGCAATGATGACATGCTACAGCAATACAACTGAAACAGCAGCAATACAATTGGGACAACAGTATGGCCAACATGGAATGGCAATGTCACTAACAGTGGGACAACAATGCTAGTAGTGTGCAAACATGGAATGGAAATGTCACTAACAGTGGGACAGCAATGCTAGTAGTGTGACATGGAATGGCAATGTCACT
The DNA here is from genome assembly GCA_031772625.1 of Pinus tabuliformis. NCBI lineage: Eukaryota > Viridiplantae > Streptophyta > Pinopsida > Pinales > Pinaceae > Pinus > Pinus tabuliformis. Next base: position 427,010,145 of record CM062813.1, on the reverse strand, counting down.
AATAGTGGGACAACAATGCTAGTAGTGTGGCAAGCATGGTGCAGCAAGCACATGGTACAGTATGGCAAACATGGTGCAGCAATGACACATGATGGTACATGATGCAGTACAACGATGGGTACAGTCTTGATTGATGAAGCATGATGAGATGCAGCATAGTGATGATGGGTGCAGCACAGTGAGGTGCGGCATGATGATGAGGAGCAACATAATGATAGGTGCAGCATGGTGATGGAGTCCCCTGGGAGAATCAGTTGAAGCAGCATGTCATCAATTGAGTTCAGCTACCTCATGTATCATCTACTTAGAGATGATCTATGCTCTTATTTAAATAAGTCAAAGTGTTGACTTCTGTTGTAAATGTACTCTCTCTCTCTCTCTCTCTCTCTCTCTCTCTCTCTGTTGAACTATTGAAGAACATATAAGAAGAATTGATCAAGGATTTCCCCACATTAGGGTTTGTCCCTGGCTAGCGCCACATCTTGTGTCCTCTTGGCTTGTCTTGTCTTCTGCGATTTATGTTTATGTTCTATCTGCAATTTACTATTATGTTGATGTGATTGCTAATCTGGAAAAGATATTGAGCCAACTGTAAAAACTGAAATAAATTGCTCTAAGCATAGAACATACCTAAATTAACAGGAAAGCAGGGAGAACCGCAAGATGAGCTGATGCTTGATGTTGAAGGACCGATGGATCCCATTGATCCACCTCCTCATCAGCCCTCCTCCTCAAAAAGGAGACCCTCATGGTTTAGGGAAACTCTCAAAGATGTCAAGAATCATATTTCTCCAAGGGGACTTTTCGTGAAAGTAGGAAGCCGAATAGGTACCAAGGGTGCTTAGCTACCATGAGCACCGTTGTTTAATCTGAGCCTTGCACATTCGAAGAAGCTGTGAAGCACCAAGTTTGGAAGGATGCTATGAACAAAGAGTATGAATCAATTATGAAGAATGATGTATGGGATGTGATCCATAGACCCAAGGACAAATTTGTTGTCACCTCGAAATGGCTCTACAAGATCAAGCATGGAGATGATGGAAGTGCTAAAAAGTTCAAGGCCATGTTTGTTGCTCGAGGCTTCTCTAAAAAGGAAGGTGTGGACTACGATGAGATATTTGCACCGGTTACTCTATATACCACCATCTGTTCGATTATAGCCCTTGTTGCCTCGCAAGGATGGAATCTACACCAGATGGATGTGAAAATCGCCTTCTTGCATGGTTCAATTAAGGAGGAAGACTATGTAGAACAAACCGAGGGGTTCGAAGTTCAAGATCTTCAGACACATGTATGCAAGTTGAAGAAAGCCCTTTATGGGTTGAAGCAAGCTCCCCGAGCTTGGTATGAGAGGATCGATAGCTATCTGATGAAGCTAGGTTTTACAAGAAGTGAAGTTGATCCGAACCTTTATTTTAAGGTTGAGAATGACAGACCTCTCATCTTGGTACTTTATGTGGATGATCTCTTTCTGACAAGTGCAAACCCTCTCATTCATCAATGCAAGAGGGAGTTGGCTTCCGAGTTTGAGATGAAGGACCTAGGACTAATGCATTATTTCCTAGGATTGGAAGTCTGGCAAAAGCTAGGTGAGATTTTCCTTTCTCAAGGAAATACATTGTGAGGCTACTTGAAATATTTGGGATGGTGTATTGTAAGTCCATGACTACTCAGATGGAACTTAACTTCAAGAAGTTATGCGGAAGTGTTGTTGGGCCCGCTTTGGGAAATCCCTCTGAGTATCGTCAACTTGTGGGGGGCTTGATGTTCTTGGTGAACTCCTGTCCAGACATATGCTTTGTAGTGAATACATTGAGTCAATTTATGGTCGAGCCTCATCACATACATTGGATTCCTGCCAAGAATCTTCTGAGATATCTTCAGGGCACAATCACCTATGGACTAAGATACACTGTTGTGAATGTGAGGCTCCATGGTTGTTCTGACATTGATTGGGCTAGCAGTGTGGTGGATCGTAAGAGCACATCGGGATGTTGCTTCTCTCTAGGTTCTGCTTCGATATCCTGAATGAGCAGGAAGCAGAAATCAGTTGCTTTGAGCACCACCACGGCCGAATATATCGCTACTAATATGGCCTCCTGTGAAGTTGTCTGGTTGAGGAAGCTCTTTAGTGAGCTACTTGGACATGTGTCGGATACCACCGTGATCTTTTGCGACAACCAAAGTGGGATTTGTCTTTCTGAGAATCCCATGTTTCATAATCGCTCCAAGCATATTGATATTAGGTACCACTTTATCTGGGATATGATACAATGGGGAGCAATAAATCTCCATCACATTGGTACTGATGATCAGGTCGCAGATATTCTTACGAAGCCCCTGGGGAAGGTCAAATTCTTAACCTTCTGTGAACGACTTGGAGTCGTGGAGAAACCCTCTTATGAGGGTTCCATTTGAGTTGGATATTGAGCTTTGGGAACTCCGAGTGGCTTGGGGTACTTCTTAAAGCAATGAGCGACCATAGGGTGAGTGGTTCACCTTCCCCTAGTGGTGCGTTGTGTACAAGGTGAGTGGTTCACCTTCCCCTGTGATACCCCATGATGGTTGAGATATGCATAGGATGAGTGGTTCACCTTCTCCTATGGCATATGAGCAGGATGAGTGGTTCACCTTCTCCTGCCAATACATCCTACCCATGCAGTCCGAGACTCATGGGAAGTACCACTCATCTGGCCAATGATTAGGGAAATGGGGATAGGGACCATAATACTACCAATGGACACATCGTGTACTACCATACTCCCTATGCTAGGATGTTTGATATTGATCTGCAGTCAGTGGAGAGTAGTATGACACACTCTCGATCATTGGAGACTGACTTCGGGTCAGTGGAGAGTGGTATGACACACTCTCGATCATTTCTTCTTCATTATTTCTTCATGGTTCAGCAGAGCAAAGTATAACATGAATGTCAGAGATGGTACAGATTGACGGATGATTTGGCAGGTGGAGTTCTCCCTAGCTGAGAGGGGGTGTTAAAATTGGCAACTAGGGCCAAACTCCACCTTAGACAACTCATATGATGAAGCTAATATTTTTATTGGATTCCTCTTTCCAAGAGGTGTAGGATTGATCTAAAGATCATCTCATTCTGACATGTACAAATGGAATTATGAATTTATTTCTTTTATGGACAAATTGTCAAGGTCGGCCAGCAAACTAATGTAGGCTTAGAAGCCCAAAAGTCATGTCTTTTCATCCTCAACGTTGCATATAAATAGAAGAAGTATCTACCTCATTTAGACACTCATCATCACTCACATATCTCTCCCTCTCCTCATCTGGTTGGGTCATACGGATTTCTAGGCAACTTCTCTCCTCCACACGTGTGAAGCGCTAACTGTACTTTTCTGTTTTCTGCATTGACCAAGTTGCAGCAAGTTTGACCATCGTTGACCGAGCAACAGTTAACCTTGTTTGATTACATTTTTCTTGGGAGAAATTCTGTTTTGGCAAGGCCGCATTTCTTGGCACAAATTTCAAGGTTTTCTGCGTTGTTTGACTAGCGTTGACGGCAGGTTTGACTCTGTGTTGACCAAGTTTGACTGACTTTCTAGACTCTTTTGGGCTAATTTGGATTATTCTTGGAGGCCGAGTTGACTAGGTTTGACTGAGCTAATTTGGAGGAGTAATTCTGCTAAGTTGACTAGCATTGACTTTCTACTTAAGGCATCCTGTTGACCGCAGTTTGACTGGACAGATTTGACTATGTTTGGGCAAGTGAATTTTGTATATTGTACTCTCTCTGTTGACATTTTGAAGAATAATAAGAAAAATTAATCAATGGGTTCCCCACATTGGGGATTTTCCCTGACATCCGCCAAATATTGTGTCCTCTTGTCTTGGCTTGTCTTTTGCTTTTTATTTATGTTCTATCTGCATTCACTGTCATGTTAATGTGATTGCTAATTTGGAAATTGATATTGGGCTAATAAGAAAAATTGAAGTAAATTGCTCTTAAGCATAGAACATGCCATTGTTATCTAAAATTAACAAGGTTTCTTATGGGGCAGTGAAGGAGATTCTTCTAGGTCAGCGAAGTAAAGTTTCTTATGAGATAGCGAAGGACAGATTCTTCTGGGGCAGCAAAGAAAGGATTCTTCTAGGGTACTTGTTCTAGGTAACCGAGATAGAGATCTAAAAGGATTCTTCTGGGGTACTTGTTCTAGGTAACCGAGATAGAGATCTAAAGACCGAGATTCTCTAGAGGAAGCTAGTAAGATCATAAAGACCGAGTTTCTCTATAGGAAGTCGAGGAGAAGCCAATGTGAAGGATAGAAACAGAGTTTCTCTAGAAGGAGCTGAGGAGAGCAGTTCGAGATCAAAAAGTAAGTCGAGATAAGGAAGAGGCAGAGCATCAAAGTTTGTGACAAGGTTCTTAGGAGGATACTAGAGTCAAGGGTCTTTGTCATGGTCTTGGTACTCATCAATTGAAGATCTAGTAGAAGAATTTTGATCGGGTTTTCCTCGCTGACAAGCCTACATACAGTGTCACTTGTCTTTTATTGTGCATATTGGTAATTGTCTTGATGAAAAGAACACAATAATAACATAACAAAGAAAAGACTATAAGCTAAGAACTAAACGTATATCACAAGCAATTATCAAGCAAAGAAATCTTTTAACTACTCATGCCCTAGATTTTTCAACATGGTATCAGAGCTTAGGTGTTGAAGTCAAGAAGGGGCATTCAACCAAGTAGACACACGAGAATCAAGCTTCAAAGAAGGATCAAAGCAAGTCAAAGAATACCTAGCAAGAAATTGGATCTACCAAACCCTAGATCGAAGAAATATACTCTAGCAAGAGTCTTGAAATTATCTTCAAGAAGGAAGCAGGAAGAAAGACCGAAACCCTAGAAGCGCTTCCAGATCATCACTCATACATCACCAAAAAGGTGGAAGCTCTTCAAATCTAAGAAGGTTAGATCGAAAGGCAATCTTCTCTGAGTATTGGCACGATTTTCCTCTCTCTCTCTCTCTCTCTCTCTCTCTCACACGCGTGCGCAAACACACACATTTCTAAACAAGTTTTCTAATCTAGCGGATTGGTTTTGTGTTTGGTCTCTGCAATGCAACCAATTCTTTGATTAATGCACAATAAAGATGTCTTATGCTTGATTTTCAGCTTTTCAATCTTGCTAATCTCTTATTTTAAATTGCAAACCTGAAACATTGTTTTTGCCATGTATTTTCACTTATATTAAATCATCTACAGGCATCTCTTCCTTATAACCATTCCCACTTCTAGCAGCTGCTTCTCAAGTGAATTTCTACCTGTCAAATTTTAACTATTTTTCGAATTTTCTTTGGCAGTTTTGTAACTGTCAAATACAGACTCCTTGTGCTGTCATTGTAACTTGATTTTTTCACATTTAAAGAAGTACAAGGGACAGATTCCCCCGGACTGACATGCACCAGTCCAAAAGAAGAGGATCTGTACTGATTATATAAGGCAAATTTCTTCTAAAGTTTGTAGCTGAAATTTATCAATTTGGTTTAAATTTCTACCAGTTTTTCGAGGTGCAGTTTCAGGTGCAAACAATGCATATATTGATAACTTTGTACTTTTAGTAAATATATATGGAGCAAATATTCAGTCACAGGTGACCAAAATAAATTGATGGACTTCAAAGTACAAAAAATAAGAGCTTCAGTGACTGATGAATTGAATTCATTTCCTTGGTCACTGAGTGTGTGACACTCCTTATTCAGAAATTTTATATGCCAAGGGCATTGTTGCTTGGTTCCTTGCAGTGCTTATATAGGACTTGAGTTTCTCTAAGAGAAACTGAATGCTTATTTAGGATGCTTGTTTTCCTGGAGTGCCTATATAGGACTAAAGTTTGTCTGTGAGAAATTGAATGCCTATTGATGATTGATTCGTCACTCCCGAGTCCTAATCATCCCTTTTATCACCATTTTCCTTATAGAAATAACCTGTTTTCATCCATTTACATCCATTTATATTCCACTTATTCATCATAATTAGAGTGATTGGACCCAGTGGTAATGAACAAGTTTTTTATAATAAGTTAACAATTTTGCATGCCCATGTGTATATTGGTTGGTTATGTGTTTTCCGGTATCAAGCAGGACACCCTTTTATGATTCTAGATGTGAAAAGGGCAGCTGCAGAAATCCTCGTCAACAACCACGAAGCTGAGCAGATCTCTTGGACAGTAACTACACTGAGGATTTTTCCTACAGCATTAATGTCCATACCAATCTGCATAGCCATATTAAGAAGATTCTCTGCAGCCAAAGAGTTTTGAAGAATAGAGACCATTGTTGTTGAAACTTCCGTCAGCAGCAGTGCGTTTTTCCTCTTGTAAATATTTACTTTTTTGTACTGTTATTATTTTATCCTGCCAGCTCACCCTTACGAATTTGTCTCAAACCACTTCAAACTTTTAACCCCACAAGCCTCAAAAATAAGCTAAAGAAGGGCAACTCAGGAAAAGTAAGTAGTTTTTTTTGGATGCGTGATGTTTTGAGATACCTAACTGCTATAACTAGAAATGGTTGCCTCCTCTATTCTTGGCAAGAACCACTGAAAAGTAGCAACCAGTTGTGTCAGTTAGAAAGATCCTTTTGTATAAAAACCATGAGAATCAAAATCAGAGGGTTTGATTTTTTGGCTATGTTATTATCATTTTCCTTTAGAATCAACTATTATCTATTCCTGTGAGTGCGTAAGACATTGCACGTCAACCCACCAGCAGACTGTTGAGCAAGAGTCACTCTATAGCCATGGTGGTTATTTTCTCGCTGGTATAAATTCCTACATATTCCTGTGAATTAATTTCTTTTACTGTATATATTTTCCATTGTACACATTTACTTATCTTTATATTTAGGACATATTTCATCCACTTTATTAATGCAAGAAATCATTTTCTATATTTATTTCAGCTTCACAGTGTTCTTTTTCAGCAGCATACTCTATTTCTTGTTCTTTTGCATTTTAATTTTATTTAGTCATATTCTGTTTTTGTAACAGCACTTTAGTTGGATTTATTTATTTTCAGCACAACAAATAGTTAACATTGCTGCAAAATACATTAGTTTCATTGCTGATAGTCGATTTTCTTTCCTATTAGTTAGTATTGTTGTAGTTAGTTTTATTTAATTACTTAGAAAAGCTTTCACTCGTTAGTTTCATTGCTGATAGTCGATTTTCTTTCCTATTAGTTAGTATTGTTGTAGTTAGTTTTATTTAATTACTTAGAAAAGCTTTCACTCGTTTTACTTTTGAATTTAAGTAGGAACTAATTCAGAATTTCAACTACAATGGTTTGTACAGTTTCTTTTGTAAATAAATGTAATTATTTGTAAATAACTATATATAGTTCTCTCGCCATCTCAAGTTATGGAATGCATAAAGCCCGGAATGCATATATTTTGCTGAGAGTTTTGTAAGTAAAACAACCCTGGATTGATATTAAAGGCTTATATGAGTACATTGCAGGAGCATGTCACCTATATACAATGATCATTTTCTTGGAGTGCTTATGTAGGACTCAATTTTCTCTGAGAAAAACCAAATGCTTATATGGGATGCTTGTTTTCTTGAGTGCTTATATAGGAGTTTAGATTCTCTGAGAGAAACCAGATGCTTATAGGGACAAATTATATTCTTGGAGAGCTTATATAGGACAGAGAAATTGAAGTCCGATATAAGAACTCCAAGAAAACCAGCAACATTGCCTTTAGCATACAAAATTTCCAAATTTAACAATGTCGCATGCTAAAGAAATGAATTCAATTTCTCAGTCTTTGAACGTTATTTCAGACACACATCTTTCGCCATCCAACTTATAAATAAGTGCATATGCAAGATTGTTTGAGGTCTGCTTAGTGAACTAAAAGACCTGTTCAAAGGGAAAGTGTTAATTTTAGGTATGTTCTATGCTTAGAGCAATTTACTTCAATTTTTTATATTAGCCCAATAACAATATTCAGATTAGCAATCACATCAGCATGATAGCAAAGTGCAGATAGAACATAAACATAAACAGCAGAAGACAAGCCAAGACAAGAGGACACAAGAGATAGCACCAGCCAGGGACAAACCCCAATGTGGGGAAACCCTTGATCAATTCTTCTTATATTCTTCAATAGTTCGGCAGAGAGAGAGATAGTACAAATATACAAATCTGAGATTTTATGACAGCAGCAGTAAGTCCATCATTCTGCTAATGGTTACTCATCTAAGATGCAACCCTGGCAACATTCAATAAGAGTGATGTTGCATTTCCCCTTTTGGTAGATCATGAATCCAGTAATCCTCCTTACAGCTCCAACATTCAACGGATAGCTTGCAGCACCTACATCCTACAATTATACTTAGGGCACAAGAAGAAGCCCTTTAACCTTCCAAGTTGTTAGACAACTAAGCCCTTCAAGGGCTGCAGTCCACCTAGGAGAGTCTCTCCTAATCCATGCTGCCACCTGTACTCAATGTATACTGTAACACTGCCTTGGAACAGCCTTAGTTGCTTGCTATGGCTTGCAGCCTAGCAAAGCAGCTAGTTGTAGCTTCAGATTCTTCCGACAGCCCCATGTAAATCCTTAACACATGCCTAGTCATAGCCTTTAATACAACATTGTCACCTTCAGTAATTTATGCTGCAATAGGACTCCTTTCGTTGTGGCTAAGTGTCTCTCTTAACAGTGAATAAGGGCCTTCCTTAGCTGTGGTTAGAGTTCTTCTTGACAGCAGATATGAAGCCTTCTTAACTGCATATAGTATCCTTCCCTTTGACTGCGGCTAGGGCAGATAGAAGCCTCTTGAGACTGCGGATTAGGGCCTTTTGACTGCAGATTAGACTGTGGATTAGGGGACCTTTTAAGCTGCGTATTGAAGCTCCCTTTTACTGCGTCTAGGGCTAGAGCTCCCATCTAGGATTGCGGCCAGATCTCTCCATTACCTGCGGCTAGGGTAAGGCTAGATTCCTCCCATTAGGATTGCGGCTAGCTGTGTGAAGAACCCTTCTATTCTCTGCGGATAGGGCATGGCTTGACCCTCCTTTCTTTGCGTCTAGATGTCCCCTCCTAGGACTGCAGTTAGGTGACCTTACTTGGACAACGTATAGGTCTCCTTCATGACTGAAGCTTGATCTTCATTAGGGCAGCGCATCCTCCATGACTGTGATTTGATCTCTTTAGGGCAGCGTATAAGACTTCTCCATGACTGTGATTAGGGCACTCCCTCTAGATCTCTCTTTCACCAAAACCCAAACAAATGAAGAGAGAGATCACAAGAGATGAGTGTGTACGAAATGAATTGAAGTCCTCTTCTATTTATAATAAAACATTGAGGATAGGTTGGGGTAATTTGGTTGCTGGCCGACCTTGACGAATTGTCACATAACACAAATAAATTCATATCTCCATGAATACATGTCGAAATCGGATGATCTTTAGATCAATCCTACACCTTTCGATGAGAGGAATCCAAGAAAAATATCAGCTGCCATAAATAAGAAAACCCACATGGAGTTTGGCCCTAGTTGCCAATTTTAACAGAAGGCCATGACATCCAATAGCTTCTGAAAACGTAAATGAAAACGGAGTGTATTTGAGAGAAACCAAAAGAGAAAAGCAAAATGTATTCAAACATATTCATAACAATGTGTTTTTTGTGTACAAACTTTCAGCCTTTTGAATTTGTGCAGAAAAATGATTTTACATGGAGTATGTTCAACCCTTGGATGGTCCGAGATGAATTGGCACATGAGAGATAGTCCTTGATAGATTTGCACATTTGTGTAGCTTCGTCAATGGATGCTTGACATTATATAGTTATTGGCTTAGTATTCCTCCTTTAGGCATTGGAGTTCTCTTAAATGTTTGGTGGACACTCTTCACTGAAGCCCCATGGAGGATCCACTCGCTTGGAGAGAACCCTACACGGGATAAGGATAACTAGGGCCAAACTCCATATGGGTCACCTTATTTATGGCAGCTGATATTTTTCTTGCATTCCTCTCTCCGAGAGGTGTAGGATTGATCTAAAGATCATCCAATTCCGACATGTATATATGGAGATATGAATTTATTTATATTATTGACAATTTGTCAAGGTCGGCCAGCAAGCAAAACAGTGATTTTCACCCCCAACTTAACCTCAATGTTGCATATAAAAGGAGGAGACCTCATGGCATTATTTCACCATCTCATCCTCACATCCTTCTCTCTCCTCTCTTGTTTGGGTACGCATATCTGGAGCAGCTTCTCTCACATGTGCGAAAGGAAGGAGACCGGTTTCTGTTTAGGGCTGCATTGACCGAGTTTGACCAAAGCTGCAGGAAGGCTATTTGGACAGCGTTGACCCTTCTTTGATCGCGGATTGGGTTACGCTACCTCTCCTTGGCCGCAGTTTTAGACAGCCACTTTGACACTGTGTTCACCAGCGTTCACTGTGCTAGGGCTGGCCACAGGCTTGACTACAGTTGACCAATGTTTGACTGGGATTTTTGGATTGTTTTGGGCTGATACTTCTTGTTGTTTGAGGCCGAGTTGACTGAGCTTTGACCAAGCTTGATTGGAGGTCAAATCTGACATGTTTTACCAACTTTGATTTTGCTGGTTAGGGTTTGTTGTTGCTGTCATAAAATATTAGTTTTGTATATTTGTACTATCTCTCTCTCTGTTGAACTATTGAAGATTATAAGAATTTATCAAGGGTTTCGCCACATTGGGGTTTGTCACTGGCTGGTGCCACATCTTGTGTCCTCTTGTCTTGGCTTGTCTTCCACTGTTTATGTTTATGTTCTATCTGCATTTTACTATCATGCTGATGTGATTGCTAAACTAGAAATTTTTAATGGGCTGATAAGCAATTGAAATAAATTGCTCTTAAGCATAGAACATACCAAAAAATAACATAGTATCAGAGTTGAGGTGAAGACAAAGCCCAAGCAAGGGTGAAAGAGAAATCATCGAAGACAGTTGGAAAGGACAAAAAGGCTCAATGGGTTCCTCATCCCACTTCCCAGCTGGAGACAAGCTCCGTGAAAAGTCTGACTATCACGGATGGAAGATGTCTCTTGATCTGAAATTGGAAGAACAAGAAGTGTTGCACTATCTGAAGGGTAAAATCCCTGAGCCTCCATAAAATGCACCGGCTGCTACAAAGAACAAGTACACTAAAGCTGAAGTTAAAGCGAAGAAGATTATCAAAGATTCCATTGACAAGCGTCTGGTGGCCTACATGTCCGATTTCAACACCTCCATGGAGATCTACGACAGATTGGTAAGCATGTTCAAGGTTAGTGATGCAAATCAAATTTTGTTCCTCAAAAATAAGTTGAAGGATATTAAGAAAGGCAAGGATGAGGATATTCAATCCTACTTCTTAAGGATCACTAAGATCAAGAATGATCTTCTATCGATTAGAGAAGTCATTCCTGACAAGGAACTTACTATCACTACCCTTGGAGGGCTCCCACCCAAGTGGTATATATTTAGAACCACTATTCTCAATAATGATCGAATTTCGAGATTTGAAGAATTGATGTCAAGATGCATTCAAGAAGAAACAAGAATGGTGGAGCAAGAAATGCCTTCTAATAGAGGCAACCCCACTGCTTTCTTCGCTCATGCCAAAAGTAGAAATAATGCAGGGTCTAAAGGTCATTTCAATGGAAAGTCGAGATCTAAGGGTGGAAGGAAGGGCAAGTGCTTTGTTTGCAATAAGTTTGGCCACTATGTGAGGGAGTGTCCAAATAGAAGGGACACATCACATGATGATGATCACAATCACTCCAGGGGCAACTTCAACAACAACAATCAAAGGAATGGCAGGTTCAATGGCAAAGGAAAAAGGAATGCGAGACATCATGGAAATGGTCAACCCTCCAAGAAAGCAAGGAACTCCAGGTATGAAGAATCAAATGTTGTTAACAATAAGCAAAAGGAGTATTATCTTATATCGGCCCTCTCCACTACCTCTCCTCCAGACACTTTGGGGAATTGGCTTATTGATAGTGGTGCTTCAAGGCACTTCACCGGATACAAGGAAGCTCTCTCTAATTTGATAGAGAAGGAGACAAACTTGGAGATTATTCTTGGAGACAATGCCACCTATCCCGTAAAGGGTGTAGGGAATGTTACCCTTCAATTGAATCAGGGTAACACGATTCATTTACAAGAAGTTCTATATGTACCTGATCTCAAGAAGAACCTAGTGTCCATTGCAACAAATGGAATACAATGGTTACAAGGTGGCATTCATCGATGGAAAGGTACGTGTTTGGAAAAGGAATTTTAAAGATGCTTTTACTCTTGGGTTTCGGGTTGACACTTTATATCAAGTTGGAGGAAGTCCATTGGGGGCCATGTCTTGCGACACATCTCTACAATCTGAACTATGGCACCGGAGGTTTGCCCACCTTCATTATAAGGCCCTACCCGATGTGAGACAGATGGTGACAAGGATGCCCGAGTTCAAAGTAGAGCATGAAGGTGTATGTACGAGATGTACCGAAGGAAAACTTACAAGGGGACCATTCCCCTCAAGTAATAGCAAAATCACAGATATATTGCAATTGGTTCACTCTGACATATCTAGTATGATGCCCATAAACTCTTTGGGAGGATATTTATACTATCTCACTTTTACAGATGATTATTCTCGCAAAACTTGGATCTACTTCTTGAAAAAGAAGGATGAAGTGTTCACCTGGTTCCGTCACTTCAAAGCCATGATCGAAAATCAATCCGAGAAGAGAATCAAGATATTGAGGACTGATAATGGGACCGAGTATGAATCCAATGAATTCCATGACTATTGCAAAGAAGTTGGCATTAAGAGGGAGACCACAATACCATACACTCCTGAGCAAAATGGTGTGGCTGAAAGGAAGAACCGTACTATTATGGAAGTTGTTCGTGCCATGCTTCATGATCAAAGGCTTCCGAAGTTTCTATGGGACAAAGCTATGAATACCACCGTGTACGTTCAAAATCGATGCCCTCATCAAGCATTGGACTCCAAGGCTCCCGAAGAAATGTTCACTGGTAAAAAACCCGATGTCTCTCATTTTAGAATTTTTGGAAGTCTCGTATACTTTCATGTGCCAAAAGAGAAAAGAAGCAAATTGGGTGCATCTGGAAAGAAAGGAATCTTTGTGGGCTACAGCAAAAATTCTAAGGGCTATAGAATTTATGTGGCTGGTCTGGGATGTGGTCCCTAGACCCCAAGACAAATCGGTTGTCACTTCTAAATGGCTTTACAAAATCAAGCATGGAGTTGATGGGAGTGCAGAAAAGTACAAGGTTCGCTTTGTTGCTCGAGGCTTCTCTCAAAAGGAAGGTGTAGATTATAATGAGATATTTGCACCTGTTGCCCAATACACCACCATCTGCTCGATCATAGCCCTTGTTGCCTCGCAAGGATGAAACCTACATCAAATGGATGTCAAGACCGCTTTCTTCCATGGGTCGATTAAAGAGGAAGTCTATGTGGAACAACCCGAGGGGTTTGAGATTCATGATTGGGAATCTCATGTATGCAGGGTGAAGAAAGCTCTCTATGGGTTGAAGCAAGCACCCCGGGCTTTGGTATGAGAGGATTAAAGTTGGAATTCACTAGGAATGAAGTCGATCCAAACCTTTACTTTAAGGTTGAAGATGATAGACCTCTCATACTGGTGCTTTATGTGCATGACCTGTTTCTAACTGGTGCAGACCCTCTCATTCACAAATGTAAGAGGGAGTTGGCTTCTGAATTTGAGATGAAGGACCTAGGATTGATGCACTACTTCCTAGGGTTGGAGGTCTGGCAAAAGCCAGGAGAAATTTTCCTATCTCAAGGAAAATATGTTGTGAAGGTATTGGAAAGATTTGGGATGGTGGACTACAACATGTGACTACCCCGATGGAGATTAACTTTAAGAAGTTATGCGGTAGTGTTGCCCGACCTGAATTGGGAAATGCTTTTGACTATTGTCAACTCATAGGAGCACTGATGTTCTTGGTGAACTCTCGTCTAGATATATGTTTTGCAGTTAACACATTGAGCCAATATATGGTTGAGCCTCATCGCACACATTGACTTGGTGCCAAGAATCTTTTGAGATATTTTCGGGGCACAATCACTCATGCACTGAGATACACTGTCGGAGATGTGAGGTTGCATGGTTATTCTGATGCTGACTAGGCAGGCAGTGTGGTGGATCGCAAGAGCACTTCTGGGTGTTGTTTCTCTTTGGGTTCTGCTTTGATATCCTGGATGAGCAAGAAGCAGAAGTCGGTTGCTTTGAGCACCGTTGAGGCTGAATACATAGCTACGAGTATGGCCTCCTGTGAAGCTGTTTGGTTGAGGAAGCTCTTCAGTTAGTTGTTTGGACATGGTTGGATACCACCGCGATCCTCTGCGACAACTAGAGTGGGATCCGATTATCAAAGAATCCCGTAATTCATGATCGCTCCAAGCACATCGATATCAAGTACCACTTTATCCGGGATATGGTACAACGAGGAGCAATAAAGCTCCATCATATTGGGATTGATGACCAGGTCGTCGACATTCTAACGAAGCCCCTGGGAAAGGTCAAATTCTTGACTTTCCGAAAACGACTAGGAGTCGTGGAGAGACCCTCTTATGAGGACCCTGTGTGATATGGACATTGAGCTTTGGGAGCTCCGGGGGCATTGGGTACTTCTTGGAGCAATGAGCAACCATAGGGTCAGTGGTTCAGCCTTCCCCTAGTGGTTTGTTGTGTACAAAGTGAGAGGTTCAGCCTTCCCCTGTGATAACCCGTGGCGACATGTAGGCAGGATGAGTGGTTCATCCTTCTCTTGCTAAGACATCCTACCCATGCAGTATGGGACTCATGGAAAGTACCTCTCATCTGGCCAATGAGCGGGGAAATGAGGATAGGGACCATAGTACTACTAATGGACGCATCGTGTACTACCATACTCCCTACGCTAGGATTATATTGATCTGGGATCAATTAGAACTGACTTCGAGTCAGTAAGAGTGGTATGATACACTCTCTTTATTGGAACTGACTTCGGGTCAGTAAGAGTGGTATGAGACACTCTCTTTTGTCTGGGACTGACTTCAGGTCAGTAGAGAATGGTATGATACATTCTCAATCACTTCTGCTTCTTCATAGTTCAGCAGTGCAGAGCAGTGCATTGATGGCAGCTTTAGTAGCAACTGACAAATGGATTAGTAGATGGAGTTCTCCCTAGTTGAGAGGAAGTATCAAAATTGGAAACTAGGGTCAAACTCCATATGGGTCACCTTATTTATGGCAACTAATATTTTTCTTGGATTCATCTCTCTGAGAGGTGTAGGATTGATCTAAAGATCATCCGATTCCGACATGTAAATATGAAGATATGAATTTATTTATATTATTGATAATTTGTCAAGGTCGGCCAGCGAGAAAAACAGTCATTTTCACCCCCAACTTAACCTCAATGTTGCATATAAAAGGAGACCTCATGCCATTATTTCACCATCTCATCCTCACATCCTTCTCTCCTCTCTTGTTTGGGTACGCATATCTGGAGCAGCTTCTCTCACACGTGTGAAAGGAAGGAGACTATTTTCTGTTTAGGGTTGTGTTGACCGAGTTTAACTGAAGCTACAGGAAGGCTATTTAGACAGCGTTGACTCTTCTCTGATTGCGGATTGGGTTAGGTTGCCTCTCCTTGGTAGGCCGCAGTTCTGGACAGTCACTTTGACCCTACTTTGACCCTGCGTTGACCAGTGTTGACTGTGCTAGGGCTGGTCGCAGGCTTGACTGCAGTTGACCAATGTTTGACTAGGATATTCAGACTATTTTGGGCTGATACTTCTTGTTGTTTGAGGCCGAGTTGACTGAGCTTTTGCTAAGCTTGATTGGAGGTCAAATATGCCCTGTTTGACCAACTTTGACTTTGCTGGTTAGGGTTTGTTGTTGCTATCATAAAATATCAGTTTTGTATATTTGCACTATCTCTCACTCTCTCTACTGAATTATTGAAGATTATAAGAAGAATTGATCAAGGGTTTCCCCACATTGGGGTTTGTCCCTGGCTGGTGCCACATCTTGTGTCCTCTTGTCTTGGCTTGTCTTCCATTGTTTATGTGTATGTTTTATATGCATTTTACTATCATGTTGATGTGATTGCTAAACTGGAAATTTATATTGGGCTAATAAGAAATTGAAGTAAATTGCTCTTAAGCATAGAACATACCAAAAATTAACAACATTGCAGGAGCTTGTCACCCATATACAATCGTCATTTTCTTAGAGTGCTTATATAGGACTCAATTTTCTCTGAGAAAAACCAAATGCTTATATGGGATGCTTGTTTTCTTGAGTGCTTATATAGGACTTTAGTTTCTCTGAGAGAAACCAAATGCTTATAGGGACAAATTATATTCTTGGAGAACTTATATAGGACAGAGAAATTGAGGTCCTTTATAAGAACTCCAAGAAAACCAGCAAAAGTGCCTTCAGCATACAAAATTTCCAAATTTAACAATGTCACATGCTAAAGAAATGAATTCAATTCCTTAGTCTTTGAACGTTATTTCAGACACACATGTTTCGCCATCCAACTTCATAAATAAGTGCATATGCAAGATTGTTTGAGGTCTGCTTAATGAACTAAAAGACTTGTTCAAAGGGAAGGCCATGACATCCAATATCTTCTGAAAACGTATTTGAGATAAACCAAATGAGAAAAGCAAAATGGATTCAAACATATTCATAACAACGTGTTTGTGTACAAACTTTCAATCTTTTGAATTTGTGCAAAAAAATGCTTTTACATGGAGTATGTTCAACTCCTAGATGGTCCGAGATGAATTGGCACATGAGAGATAGTCCTTGATAGATTTGCACATTTGTGTAGCTTCCTCAATGGATGCTAGACATTATATAGTTGTTGGCTTAGTATTCCTCCTTTAGGCATTAGAGTTCTCTTAAATGTTTGGTGGACACTCTTCACTGAGGCCCCATGGAGGATCCACTCGCTTCGAGAGAACCCTACATGGGATAAGGACAATTGTGCAACTTGGAAGAGGGCATAAGGGCCTAATTGACATGTGCAGCTTGGTTTCCTATTCGAAGGATTGGAGATGGCTCTGAGACATCTAAGGCTTTGATATTCTGCAAAGGCAACTAACCCAATGGAGTGCATGCAGCATTACTTAAGAGGATCGATGGAGTTTGTGAAGGCTTGTGATGGAGGGATGTGGACTTGCCTTGCATAGCTACATCACCTTGGACTCTAGAGCCATTATTGTGCACCACATCACCTTTGAGCATGACACATGTACTTTAGAGTGTAACATCTCACTTGTGTTGACCTACAACTACTCATTATAAGTTGCAGGGGCTAAGTCTCACATTATGTTGTTGGCCATCCTTAATTCTTATGTAAATAGATGAAGGAGAGAGTTTTTCCATTCATATATGTTCATTCACACACTTATATTCACTCTTATGATCGGATGTACCCTGGAGAAGAATGTGCGCTAGCCCCTCTCTCTATCTCTCTCTGCATTCTTCACATGTGCTCTCTCTCTCTCTCTTGGGTCGCTAGCATTTCTTGGTCTTCTTGGAGTATCTTGGAGGTCTTGGGTTAGGCTTTATCCCTTAGAGTTTGGAGATTAGAGTTTTGTGACAAAACCCTATTGTTAAATTGTGAAGAAGAAGCGGAGAGGACGTCTTGCCTTGGAGGATATGTTGGAGAGATTCTTGCATATTGATCTTCTTGGTTGCTAAGGTTTTGTTGATTTTCCCTAGCTAGGGTTTCAAGCATGGAGAGGATTTGTAGTAGCCTTGAGAGAAGGCTATGGTATTTGCATGTACTTCATCTTGGGAATATTAATGAAGTTTCCAGCTGTCAAACACTTGTGAAATTTTTAGATTTGATTTTCAGCTATATACGTTCTTTATGCATTGTTATTATAGTCATATATGTCTTGTTGATTTGACATAAGTAGAAGAACAATTGTTAATTGATTCGACATCTACGTGAAGAATATAAGTAATTAACACTTCTTTTAATAAGGAATTATCCACAATAAATATGCCCTAACATGAAAAAATGAAATGATTTTCCTACATAACAATAGATATTGATTGTCAATTAGGTGTAGCTTGAATGGTTGAAAGTCGTTATCCTCCTCCACCCATGTTCAAATCCACACTATGGCATGCTTACTCTTTCCATGGGCCAATTGTTGACTGTTGAATTGGTTTAAGCCCTAAGAACCCAATTTACCATTGGTACCATCCTCAAAATGAGGGGAAGTACCCGATGGGTTTGCTTGGGAAAGGCATTACGTAGGATAAAAAATAAACATTGATTAAAGCATTTGCATCTCCTTGTACATCCAAAAATAGATAATTGTTAAGTTTAGGTATGTTCTATGCTAGAGCAATTTATTTCAATTTTCACAGTTAGCTCAATATCTTTTCCAGATTAGCAATCACATCAGCATTAAAGTAACTTGCAGATAGAACATAAATATAAATCGCAGAAGACAAGCCAAGACAAGAGGACACAAGATGTGGCGCTAGCCAGGGACAAACCCCAATGTGGGGAACCCTTGATCAATTCTTCTTATATGTTCTTCAGTAGTTCAGCAGAGAGAGATAGTACATTTACAACTGAAGTCCACACTTTGACTTATCTAGATGAGAGCATAGATCATCTCTAAGAAGATGATACATGAGATCAGTTGAAGACATGCTGCTTCAACTGATTCTCCAAGGTGACTCCTTCACCTATCATCGTGTTGCATCTCGTCATCATGCTGCACCTCACCGTGTTGCACCACGCTGCACCCATCATCACAATGCTGGACCTTGTGACTACTGCACCTAATGTTGTATTGTTGTCCCATGTGTCATGATTGAAACATGTTGTCCATGTTAGCTGTCCCATTGCTTGTTTGTTGTCCCTTGCATACTTTCTATACCATTGCATGCTTGGTGTACTCGCTGCTAAGTACCATACAATTGTCCGAATGTTAGTTTGTTGTCCCTTGCATACTGTTGTACCATTGTGCCACTGCTGCACAATGTCATGGTTGTCTCGTTGTGCTTTGCCATACCATAACAGCACCATGAATTTGCTGCACTAAATACTAGTTGTCCCATGTTGTACCATTGTACCATTGTTGTCCCGTTGTGCACTATATGCCATTGACCATTGTTGTCCCATTGTTGTACCATATGCTGCACCATACTGCACCAAGTTGCCTTTGTTGTCCCATTGCTTATCATTGCAGCACCATGTAGCATTGTTGTCCCACTGCTGCACCATACTTCACCAAGTTGCCTTTGTTGTCCCATTGCTTATCATTGCAGCACCATGTAGCATTGTTGTCCCACTGCTGCACCATACTTCTTGTTGTCCATACTGTTGCACCATTGTTGCACCATACATCTTGCTGTCATATACTATGTTGTCTATAATGTTACAACATTCATCATAAGACTTGGATCTATCATTCATGACTGTGATTCAATCCAAACGGCAGATAGAGCATCCTTATTTAGAACAACATTAAGGATAGCTGAAGGTGTGGCTTCTTTATCTCAACGTTTACGTGTGAGAGCATTCCTTCCATGACAGCAATGGTATTCCTTTTATGACTGCGTATAGGAACAGGTCTTTTCCTTTCATGACAGCAAGGGCATTCCATGTGTAGAGCACTTCTTCTAGGACAGCGTTTAGGTGCCATCTCCATTAGGTAGCGTAGCAACTAGGTTTAGGGCATCTCTTCTCCTTAGACCTGCGGCTAGGGTTTCTGCCTTCATTTCCATGGCTGCGTATTATTACTTCTTCATAGGGCAGCGTTAGGGCTTGCTGTTAGGCCTCCTTCACCGTGCTAGATCTCCCTTTCCTCCTGCGTCTAGGGCTTCTTCATTAGGGCAACGTAGAGCCTAGGGCACTCCCTCTAGATTAGGGCAGCATTATCCCTTAGGATCTCTCCTCCTACTAAAACCCAAAGACAAGTAGAGAGGAAGAGATCCCAAGTGTGTTGAAATGACTTGAAGGCCACCTCTATTTATACTAAAACGTTGAGCACAAGTGGGGTTTATTTGGTTGTTGGCCGACCTTGACGAATTGTCCCATAACACAAATAAATTCATATCTCCATAAATACTTATCGGAATCGGATGATCTTTAGATCAATCCTACACCTCTCGATGAGAGGGATCCAAGAAAAATATCAATCGCCATTAATAAGATGACCCACATGGAGTTTGGCCCTAGTTGTCAATTTTAACACTCCTCTCAACTAGGGAGAACTCCATCCACTGATCCATATGTCCGATTGTACTATCTCTGCCATCAGTGCCTTGCACTGCTCTACTGAGCTCTGCTCTGCTGAATCATGAAGAAGAAGAATTGATCGAGAATGTCTCATACCATTCTCTACTGACCCGAAGTCAGTTCCATATGAAGAGAGTGTGTCATATCACTCTTACTGACCCGAAGTCAGTTTTATTGATCCCAAATCAATATCACAAGAGAGTGTCTCAAACCACTCATACTGATCCCATATCAGTTTCATTAATCCTAGATCAATGGAGGTCATCCTAGCATAGGGAGTACGGTAGATACAACGATGCGTCCATCGATAGTACTATTATGGTCCCTAACCCCATTTCCCTGCTCATTGATCAGATGAGAGGTAATTCCCATGAATCCTAGACTACATGGGTAGGATGCCTCAACAGGAGAACTAATCATCCTATCCCACAGGAGAACGAATCATCATGTTCCAAAGTCGCCACGGGGTATCACAAGGGAAGGTTGAGCCATTCACCCTGTACACAGTACACCATTAGGGGAGGGTGAGTCGCCCTATGGTCGTGGGTTGCTCCAGTAAGTACCCCAAGCCCCCTCCAAAGCTCCCAAAGCTCAATGCATGCAACATGCAGGACCCTTATAAGAAGGTCTCTCAACAACTCCAAGTCATTTGGGAAAGTCACAGATTTGACCTTTCCCCGAGGCTTTGACAAAATGTCTGTGACCTGTACATTAGTCTCAATGCGATGGAGCCTCCTTGCTCATCAACATACCATATCCCAAATAAGGTAGTATCTGATGTCTATCTGTTGGAGCAATCATCGAATACGGGATTCCTCAACAATCGAATCCCCCCCTGGTTGTCACGGAGAATCACAATGCTATTCATCATGTGTACAAATAGCTCACTGAAGAGCTTCCACAACTAGGCAGCTTCACACGAGATCATACTCGTAGCTATGTATTCGGTCTCGGCGGTGCTTATAGCAACCGACTTCTGCTTCCTTCTCATCCATGATATCGAAGCAGAATCCAAAGAGAGCCAGTGCTGAGAAGTGCTCTAGTGATCCTCCACACTGCCTACCCAATCAGCATTCGAATAATCATGCAGCTTCATATTTCCGGCAGTGTATCTCAATCCATGAGAGATTGTGCCCTGAAGATATTTCAGAAGATTCTTGGCACCAATCTAGTGAGGCTCAATCAAATATGAGTTGACCATGCTAACTGCAAAACATATATCTGGACGGAAGTTCACCAAGAACATCAATGCAAATGAGTTTATGAAACTCAAAGGCATTTCCCAAATCTGGTCCGTCATCACCACCATATAACTTCTGAAAGTTAAGATCCTCGAGGTAGTCACTGGCTTGCAGTTTACCATTCCACATCTGGAATCCAACTCCCTCTTACTTCTACAAGTGAGAGGGTCTGCACCTATCAGAAATAGGTCGTCCTCAAAAGGTGCCGGTATGAGAGGTCTATCATCCACAACCTTTAAACAATGGTTTGGATCGGCTTCACTCTTAGTGAATCTCAGCTTCATCTAACAGCTATCAATCCTCTCATATCAAACCCGGGGTGGTTAGCTTCAAGCCATAGAGGGCTTTCTTCCACCTGCATACATGAGATTCCTGATGAATCTCAAACCCCACAGGTTGTTCCAAACCTGTGGACCCACTACATGAGGGGAATGGTCCTCTTGTGATATTTTCCTTCGATACATCTCAGACATGTACCTTCATGCTCCTTTTGAATTCAGGCATCCCTGTCATCATCTGACTCACGGACCTCCGATGTTATGTGTCAACTGACATGGTCCCCAATGGACTTTCTGCAATTTGATACAAATTGCCAACCCTGAGCCCACGAGTAAAAGCATCTTTGAAAATTCTTTTTTCAAACACGTACCTTTTCCATTGATGAATGTCGCCCTGAAACCTTTAACTTCCATTGCCAAAATGGACACCAGGTTCTTCTTGCAATCAAGTACATAAAAGAGATTCTGTAAATGAATCGAGTTACCCTCATTCAGTTGAGGAATAACATCCTACACCCTTTTCGGAATAGGTGGCATCGGCTCCAAGTATAATCCCACAATTGTTTCCATCTCTACCAAATTCGAGAGAGCACCTTCCTATCCGATGAGGTGCCTTGAAGCACTACAATCAATAAGCCAGATTCCCAAAGAATCTGAAGGAGAGGACCAATACAAGATAACGCTTCTTTATCTTATCAGAAACAACATTTGATTCTTCAGACCTGGGGTTCCTTGCTTTCATTGAAGCGTTGGTTGTATCCTTGATGACCTGCATTACCTGTCATTCCTCTAATCATTGAAGATGTCCTTGGAATGATTGTTATCATCATCAAGTGATTTGTCCCTGCCAGGAGACACTCCTTCGGATAATGGTCGAACTGCCTTTCCTTCCATCCTTAGATCCGGACTTCCCATAGAGGTGATCTTCAGGTAGGCCATCAGAAACTTCCACTATGCCATTCTGATAATTTTCTCTGCTTCGACTTCATCTTGGTGAATTAGAAGAGGGGTGAGGAATCCATTGATCCTTTTGTCCTTTCCCAACTGTCTTCAGTGATTGCTCTTTCACTCTTTCTTGGGCTTTGTCTTCACCTCAGCTCTGATACCATGTTAAGTTTAGGTATGTTCTATGCTAGAGCAATTTATTTCAATTTTCACAGTTAGCTCAATATCTTTTCCAAATTAGCAATCACATCAGCATTAAAATAAACTGCAGATAGAACATAAATATAAATTGCAGAAGACAAGCCAAGACAAGAGGACACAAGATGTGGTGCTAGCCAGGGACAAACTCCAATGTGGGGAAACCCTTGACCAATTCTTCTTATATGTTCTTCAATAGTTCAGCAGAGAGAGATAGTACATTTACCACTGAAGTCAACACTTTGACTTATCTAAATGAGAGCATAGATCATCTCTAAGAAGATGATACATGAGATCAGTTGAAGACATGCTGCTTCAACTGATTCTCCAAGGTGACTCCTTCACCTATCATCGTGTTGCATCTCGTCATCATGTTGCACCTCACCGTGCTGCACCATGTTGCACCCATCATCACAATGTTGGACCTTATGACTGTTGCACCTAATGTTGTATTGTTGTCCCATGTGTCATGATTGAACCATGTTGTCCATGTTAGTTGTCCCATTGCTTGTTTGTTGTCCCTTGCATGCTTGCTGTACCATTGCATGCTTGGTGTACTTGCTGCTAAGTACCATACAGTTGTCCCAATGTTAGTTTGATGTCCCTTGCATGTTGTTGTACCATTGTGCCACTGCTGCACAATGTCGTCATTGTCCCGTTGTGCTTTGCCATACCATAATAGCAACATGAATTTGCCGCACTAAATACTAGTTGTCCCATGTTGTACCATTGTACCATCGCTATCCCGTTGTGCACTATATGCCATTGACCATTGTTGTCCCATTGTTGTACCATATGTTGCACCATACTGCACCAAGTTGCCTTTGCTATCCCATTGCTTATCATTGCAGCACCATGTAGCATTGTTGTCCCACTGTTGCACCATACTTCACCAAGTTGTTTTTGTTGTCCCATTGCTTAGCATTGCAGCACCATGCAGCATTGTTGTCCCACTGTTGCACCATACGTCTTGTTGTCCATACTACTACACCATACATCTTGTTGTCATTTACTATGTTGTCTATAATGTTACAGCATTCATCATAAGACTTGGATCTATCATTCATGATTGTGATTCAATCCAAACGGCAGATAGAGCATCCTTATTTAGAACAGCATTAAGGATAGTTGAAGGTGTGGCTTCTTTATCTCAGCGTTTACGTGTGAAAGCCTTCCTTCCATGACAGCAATGGTATTCCTTTCCTGAATGCGTATAAGATAAGGGCTTTTCCTTTCATGACAGCAAGGGCATTCCATGTGTAGAGCACTTCTTCTAGGACAGTGTTTAGGTGCCATCTCCATTGCACAGTGCAGCAACTAGGTTTAGGGCATCTCTTCTCCTTAGACCTGCAGCTAGGGTTTCTACCTTCATTTCCATGGTTGTGTATTATTACTTTTTCACAGGGCAGCGTTAGGTCTTCTCCATAAGGCAGCGTTAGGGCTTGCTGTTAGGCCTTCTTCATTGTGCTAGATCTCCCTTTCCTCCTGCGTCTAGGGCTTCTTCATTAGAGGAATGTAGAGCCTAAGGCACTCCCTCTAGATTAAGGCAACGTTATCCCTTAGGATCTCTCCTCCTACTAAAACCCAAAGACAAGTAGAGAGGAAGAGATCCCAAGTGTGTTGAAATGATTTGAAAGCCACCTCTATTTATACTAAAACGTTTAGCACAAAAGGGGTTTATTTGGTTGCTGGCCGACCTTGACAAATTGTCCCATAACACAAATAAATTCATATCTCCATGAATACTTATCGAAATAGGATGATCTTTAGATCAATCCTACACCTCTCAATGAGAGGGATCCAAGAAAAATATCAGCTGCCATTAATAAGATGACCCACATGGAGTTTGGCCCTAGTTGCCAAATTTAACAATAACACATTTTTAAATAAATCCCTATCAAATACCCTTCCCTTCTACAACACAAAATAAACTCCTTTCTATCCCAAAAAACAAGTACCGTCAAAAGGGTTTATAAAAGCCAAAAAAACATTTGAAATAGGTTGTGGGCAATAGTGAAATGCAGTCATTCATACAATGGATTGGATTGATCTATTAGCAAAGGTTTTGTTTGCCCTAGTTGAAACCTTGAAAAACCTAAATCAATGGCACCAATGAGGTGGCAATTATGCAAGATTGGGGGAAAGAAAAAATATAACTCTGCTAAAATCCATAAATAAAAAAGTAGTGTTAAACATAACATTTCAATGAAATTGAAAATAGATACAACAACTTGTTCTACCTAGACTTGAATATCAACAATTGTAGTGGCATGAAGTTGCCACACTAATTAATCATCAACCCCCATTCTAGTATTATTCTTCAATATCCCCTTGACTACCTAGGTAATGTTAAGGGTCGGGATAACATCAGTGCACCAATTGGACGATTTTTCTCTAGAAATGGTAACATTCAATGTGTAAAGTTATCCATATTGGAATGAGAATTTAGCAATAACAAATTAGTAAACCATGCCCCAAAAGGATATACACCCGCTAGTTATGAGAAAATAAGATTTGTTGAATTCACCCATGGAAAGTAATGCATGGAGACAAGATAGCATGACATTAAAGATAAGTAGAGGGATCTTGTAGTCTCACTCGTGTTAGATGGTAGGACAACTATTAATCATCTACCCTTTGTTAACATATCAATTTTATCCCAAAGAAGGCAAGTTTTTGACCGGTCAAAGACACTGACATGAAAGTAAAGCATGTTGCATATTTGATGGGCAATGTGAGGGAAAACAATAATAAATAATGTTGCCAAAGACATACTTGCATATATCTTTTTACTCCTAAACTTGTTCATTAGGTCAACATCCTTCTTATAGCCATTAATAGGATTACTTAGGTTGTGAATACTTCGAGTAAAGAAAAAAAACGATTTGAACATTTATTATTAACCATTCAACATCCATAAAACTATAAAGGAAATATGCCACTTTACAGCTTTTTTGGCATACCAGATTACATTTGCGTCCACATTTTTTTTCTCAAGTATCTTGTAAAAGTGCATCAAACAATTAGAGATAATGGTTTCCATTTAATGGCATAGGTGACCTCGTAAAAATGCATCCATCACTCTACGATTGGCGATATTGCAAATGTTGGGGACCTTACGATTAGCTCTTCATGCAGTGATTTCATAAGGATGCAAAAGCATCCGATGACCATAACTAATTATAATGGATGTCCTCCATGTTTTTTACAATGACCAACCATTCTTAGGGAATGTTTATAAGGGCATGGCTAAATGGGGAGAGGGTTCAAGAGATCTTATTCATGAATAATTCCAAATTGACTTGATAGTAGGCAGAAGGTGTGAGATATTAGATTACAAGGTGGAAGATGTTTAACATCATTATTTATTCAATGACATTTTTACTCAATCCAGTTTCATAAAAAACCAAAAAAAGGCACAGGACATGCAAAATTGGAATAGCTTTATCAACATGTGTTATGGTCCTGATGATCGAACAACCTAAGCTTGGGAAATATTTGAGACTATAACTTAATTTGAAGAAGGGTATCGCAGTTACAATAGGACTCAATTGCCCGTAGAATTTTCCCTATAGAGTAGTGACTCCGTTGTTACATTAGTGAGTAGGTTATCCATATGTTTTCATGTCTTAAATTTGAATTTTATATTTTGCTTTGAATTTTTTTATGAATTTTTTATTATTAAATTTTAAAAACAAAATTTTAATATAATTCGCTTTCATAGATTATTGGTTCATTAGCATGTGGGCTCAATTGAAGTGAATATGCATTTATCCACTTTGCTCAATGGAGTCACCTTAGCTCACTAAAGGTACAAGCTTCGGTGTTTGTTCATAGTACATACAAATGTTTGCTTTTTATCTTAACAATAGCGAACAAACAATACTAAGTTAGCCCACCCGAATGTCCAAATATAATGTCTCGTGAAACGATGGTGATGATGACCTCCTTTAGCATCTTCTATGACAGGATAGATAGATTGCCAAATGACTTCACCCAAGTTGATTATGGTCAACGTAGTAGTTTAATGAGCACTCTACAAACAACAGACGATCAAGTAAGAGACCACATGGATCCAAGTAAAATTGATTATTAGTCCCAACACTCCAGACCATACCATGAACAAGACACCACACAGATCCAGATGAATTTAATTACAAGCTTATTATGCCTTGTCCAACGTTTAGTGCCCACGGTAAACAATTCTCTATTATCACTATGTTCCTCTAAATTAGAAATTTGCAAACGGAATAACAAAAATAATAAAAATGTGCACATTATAGTAAATCCAGTGATATAGAATATATTATGACATGGATGTAAGTTGTTTTATTATGTCTGAGGTTTTCAAACTTGCGTTGATGTGATTCATTGTCTGTGTATGATGTGAAATTGTGAATCTATTTTGATGTGCAACATTTTTGTAGTATATATAAAGTTTTATGGCTAAAGATTTCCGTTACAGATTATTATTTATTTATTTATTTTATATTTTTTTTTTGAGTTAGTATGAACGAGTGATTTTTTTTGTTGTGTATATTTGAGTTTTTATTGGTAAGTTTTTGGTTAGTATGAACAAGTGACTGAGGTGTTATATTTTAAATTTAATATTGAGATATAAATGTTCAGCCATACCATAAAAGTTTTGTTGGGCTAAGAAGGCATTAACGAAGGGACTGGTGCCCACACGCACAAGCATATGATTGTATGGATTTGACTTCAAGCTCATAACAACACCCCGCTTACATTAATTTGACAAACGATTATTAAATGTGGTGTATATTTTGAGTTATTAATGTATTCACTAAATTATTATATTGAAGTGTTTTAATCTCACTCATAGTCATCAACCAAAAGCATATATAGAGGCTAATATCTTTTGGAGAGCCAAAATTCTTATTGCTCAATTAAGGACTAATTCTCATCAACTCCGTTGTGAAACAGGGTGCTCGAAAAGGTCAAAGAAAGTGTGAGAGGAAAGAGTATGCATTTTTTGTTTTGCCAGAAAAGTGGACGCAGAAAAACATTTCATTTTAGAATGTGAGGCCTTCAAAGACAACAGGGAAAGTTATGCAGATATGCTGGCAGCTAGCTCTTGGGATAATCTATTTAGCGAGGGGTTTGTCGAGAAGCTGGGAGCATTTATTTTGAAGATTCACAGAAAAGGGCCAAATACATCAAGCAGACGAAGAAACAATCTGTCCCATAGGCTATCTTTAGCCTTAAAATACTTACTTTCTTTCTTTCTTTCTAAATTTCTTTCTTTCTAAAGTGGACACAGAAAAACATTTCATTTTAGAGTGTGAGGCCTTCAAAGATAACAGGGAAAGTTATGCAGAGACGCTGGCAACTAACTATTGGGATAATCTATTTAGTGAAGGGTTTGTCGAGAAGCTGGAGCATTTATTTTGAAGCTTCACAGAAAAAAACCGAATACATCAAGTAGATGAAAAAACAATCTGTCCCCTAAACTATCTTTAGCTTCATAGATACTTTCTTTCATTTATTCTTTCTTTCTAAAATTCTAAATTAATTTCCTTCTTTCTAAATCGTTTAATATCTCGAATAAAGCATTATGCATGTTCCACGGGGAGGAGGGAGATAAAATTGGCCCTTTATCTCATTCGGTTTCCCGTTTATGGTATTGTAAAGAGTTGCATAATTTGAGATCTTGAAATGTGTAAGAGTGGGACTGAAACGATGTGAACAGGTACACTAACATTTTCAAACATTATTCATTTGAAGATTTCTCTTAGAGTTGCTGTCAGGAAACTTTGACGATAAAGAACAGTTTTTATTAGATGTTTGGTAGCATAGTCATACCCTTTCGAGTCTTTGCAGGAGAGCCGTCTTGAACTGGCGAACACCTCTGCCGCTTGACGTGGGATCGAGCTTATGGGCTCTTTCGAATGCATAGAACCGGCCTGCAGTAAAGTAACGCATACACGATCAAGGACAAAACCTCAAATACAGAGAGATAAAGTGAGAAAAAAGAGGATTAGGGCAAGTGACACATACAGAGGAATGCAACTCGAGGTCTTTCAGGCTCAATCTCATTCGCCACACGAAGGATCGTGGCGATGTCGCGGAGCTTCGGAGGGACGACTTCACTGTCAATTGCCGATTCAGAAATGTTCGCCATTGTGTTCGACCTCGCCAGAGGCCGAGGCGGCTGCTCGCTCGAACTTGAACCAATCGCCGCCATTTTCTTCTCTTCTCTTCTCGACAAGAAGCACTGTGAATCAACCCTACTCTGCTACTAAATACTGGGCTGAATCCGACCTTCAGTCATTTTGCACGGAACATTCATTCACGTGATATACCAAAAATGGGAGAGCCACCTGTTTACCTGTGCGAAGTAGCAGCAGCAAAGCAAACGAAAGCAACGTATTGCAATGTGCTGCGGTAGATAAAGTAATTGATTCCATTGTCCTTTTCCACACATTTTCATTTCTTCTTTTGGTCCCACAAGAAGCCACCGTATAGGATCTCCAATTCCAATTTTTGTTTCGCTCATTGTTCTCTCTCGCAAGCAACGAATATTAAAGTACGGGACATTCAAGATTGGTCTCGAACACTGATCAAAGCAGATACCGACCATACGATAGGGACAGACAGCTTTATGTTCACTAACCCACCCCCCTCAAATACCAGCGAAGTCCTCTGTGTATTTGTGTACATTATACGCCAATCTTTACTTTATTTGCCCTATTTCCCCTGACCATGAGAGCCCACAACCCACTTGAAACCCTTAAAATACGGCCACTTCACTTTAATCAACATTTTACACATTTAAGATGCTTTGCTGCTCAAGCAAGCTTCAGATTTTAAACGAAAACCTTTTTCATTGTATATTAATTCTCAACCCAGCCATAGGATAGTTAAGATTTACTTAAAGCTTAGAGCCTGAGTGAAGAAGTTAAGATTACGAGCTGCTCGACCTCTAAGTCAAAATCCCATGGACCATGACCAAGAGATACAAACTTCAAGAAGGAAGACTAATCATATGAAGGAAGACTACCTAAAGGCATTGCTTTCTTAGCTAAAAATGTAAGAGAAACAAACTCGGGATTATGGAAAGTATTAACAAATTTAGATTCATCTCATTCTTGATTTGGGAGAAATTGAATTGATGGAGATGTAAACTTTTCTTCACATTATTAATCCAAAATTATTAAATATAATAATATTAATATATATTAGTATTAGATGAAATAATAATAATAAAGTTCACTATGGAGCAGGGATTGAGGGATGTCTACTTTTTCTTGATGTTCTCATTTCGAAAAGTGATGACGGTTTTTTCTCCCACCAAGTGTTTCGGAAGAAAACTCATACTCAGCAGTATTTGCATGCCAGTTCCCATCATTTCCCTGTTCAAGAGCTGGGTGTTCTCAACACGCTAGCTACTCATGCCTTGAGAATCTCCGATGAAAAGAACCTTGATAAAGAAAAGGGTCATCTCCTTAATGTTTTTGTTAATAATGGTTATAGTGGGCACCAAGGTCAGAAAGCTTTCCTTAAAGCCAGAAAAGTTCCCTTGGTTAAGAAAGACCCTAAAGATCGAGTCTCAGGGGTTCATCTCCCTTTCATCCAAGGGACAACTGACAAGATTGCGAGGGTTCTGAGAAAGCATAATGTTCCCTCAACCTTTAGATCCCTTAACACAATCTGTAGTTCCCTTAGATCGGTAAATGACTGTGTCGACCCCAAGGACATGAAAGGTGTCTATGTTACTCCATGTTCTTGTGGGACCCCCTATGTTGGTGAGATTGGTCACTCTATTAACCAGAGGATTCATGAGCACTCAGCTGACATAAAACATGGGAGGACCCGGTCTTCCGCCCTGGCAAAACATGCGGATAAGACTAAACATCACATATGTATTGAGAAGACCAATGTTATTGCAAGGATTGCGCCTTTTCATCACCGGAAGTTTAGGGAGACCTTAGAAATTGAAAAAACGTCGAATAATCTCAATAGGGATGATGGCTGGAAAGTTGGCAAATGTTGGATCCATGTCCTTTCTTCCTAGCCCCCGTCCCCTTCCCCTCTACCCCCTTTGTTGTTCCTTACATTGTGATTTTTTCTGGTCCCTCTCCCCCTTCTCCTCTGGTTTGTTTTCCATTTTATTCCTTTGCTTCTCATTGATTTTTATTCATTAATTTATTCTACTCTATTTTATCCTAACAAAAAATTAAGAATTAGATGTTTTTAATGGGTATAAGGAAATAATTTTTTATTTTATTTTATTTTATGTTAAAGCCTTAATTATTTAACATAATATTTAAATAAATTAAAATCTTTCATACCTAATCATAGATAAAATAATTCTAAGAAAATAAACCAACCATTCCCGATATAACCTTGGTTAACCATATAAAAATATAATTAATAATTGAAAATGAAAAGAGTTATAGTTTACCATAATTCTCTGGTCCCTCTCCCCCTTCTCCTCTGGTTTGTTTTCCATTTTATTCTTTTGCTTCTCTTGATTTTTATTAATTAATTTATTCTATTTTATTTTATCCTAACTAAAATTAAGAATGAGATGTTTATAATAGGTCTAAGGAAATAAATTTATTTCTTTTTTTTAGCCTTAATTAGTTAAAATAATATTTAAATAAATTAAAATCTTTCATACCTAATCATAGATAAAATAATTCTAATAAAATAAATTAACCATTCCCTATATAACCTTGGTTAAACATATAAAAATAAAATAAATATAATTAATAATCGAAAATGAAAAGAGTTGTAGTTTACCATAATTCTTCATTAACTTTTTTTTATATAAAAAAGGATACATGTTTAATATAATTAACTAATATAATTAACTTTATTGGAACTAGAATTAAGTCATAGAACTGACCAACTAATTAAGTTTTCTAGTTATTTATCATTTATTATTTCTTATAATAATAATAATAATATAAATCTTTATCTAGTTTTTGAAGATTAAAATATAGTAAATAAATATAATAAAACAAACTAATTAATTAATTAAGTATTTATGTGTCCATTTCCTATTCTCTTGATCCCCACTGTTACCTAGTTGTTTTCTGGTCAAATGTAGTCGTTCCTAGTCAAATATAGGCATTGGATGATCTACGCTCCTTATTTATCCTACAACCATGATCTGGTTCTTCAACTTGTCCTGACGATGAACCACACTTGTTGGTTCGAAACGCATTGGCAAATGAATTATGATGTGATTTTCGTCGAAAACTCTTCTAAATAAATAATAATAATAATAATTCAATATTAATATTAGATTCAATAATAATAATAATAATTCAATATTAATATTAGATTGAATGACGTATTTTACATGGTATGATAACAAAATTTATAGTAAAACTATATCAAATTAATATTTTCAAATATTACAACTTTGACATGGAAATATTTATGTCTTTAAAGATTTTAATATATCCATAAGATATGGTTTTTCTTTAAAATTCATTTTACAAATATTTAATTACAAGAAATATGAAAAAATTTGTATTGTAGTTTTTTAATTTATATGGTTATTTTCATTTTTGTTTTGGGTGGATATTAATTTTTTTTTATTATAATATTATTGGAGACATGACATACTTACACATCACCCTCAAACTGGGTTGTAGAATGTGCCTCTTGGCGCAATGAAAGATGTGAAGTGTTTAAGCACACATTTTTTAGGTTGATACATATACATTCATGATTAAGTAATTACCTCTCCATTGCTTTTTTTTTTATTTATTATTCCTCCAAAGGCATGAGGGGGAAAGGGTAAAATGATTAAGGAAGTCTACCCAAAGGCAATGCTTTCTTAGCTAAAAATGTAAGAGTAACAAACATGGGACGAGATGATACAGCTCCCATGGAAGGTATTAATGAAAGATGTGAAGTGTTTAAGCACACATTTTTAGGTTGATACATATAGATTCATGATTAAGTAATTACCTCTCCATTGCTGATTTTTATTCATTATTCCTCCAGGGTCATGAGGGGGAGAGGGTGAAATAATTAAGTAATTCCCTCTCCATTGCATGTTTTTTTATTCATTACTCCTCCAAGGGCATGAGGGGGAGACAGTGAAAACAACACGAGTAAAAAAAATCAAACTAGGAAAGGGAATCTACCTTCAACCAAATTAAATGAGCTAATACAATTAACATTGTTGAAGACTCTAATCACCTCTAATTAATATGTTTGGATAGAAATAAAATAAAATAAAGGAATAAGTGTTAACCCCGACCAATCTTTGAAGCATTGTTACACCCCAAGAACACTCCCATGAGTTAAAGTGTGTCGTGATGTCTAAGCATGCGGTACCAGTGTTCTTTCTCAACAATGGCACAACCGGCTTGTGAGTACAAAACCTAGACTACACCTCTACTTTGTACTTGTGATGTTTTTAGTTAATGCTTGTAGCAAAATTACAAGTGATCAAATTCGCAAGCACCACATGACGTTATTATCCAATCATATAGAGTGCATCATGAATCATCAACCTCATAAATCATGTAACATTACATTCATATACATAGTATACGAGGTGGAGGGTTGTAAACTCCAAATGCTTATAATTAGTTCCAATTATACAACCAATTTACATATCTTGGTTACAACATCATAAGAGGAGGCTTGGATCACTCCCCTACTTGACCTCAGCAAAAGACTACACAAAACTAACCTTTAATCCCACTCGGGTCACTCCTCGAGTGAGATCGACCTAACCTATCGACCCGTTAAGTGATAAACCCAACTCGCAGACCTACGCTCAAACCTGCACTTAGGTCTACACCTCAAACCTACCCCCAAGTATCTCAGACTAACGGTACTCCTTTCTTAGCTCTACCAACAAACCTTGTTTCCACCTAAAGAGTTCCCCCATCCAACCTCACCCTATGCAGGTAGGAAGGACTCACCATCTAAAGCAACCTCAATTCTTGACCTTGGCCAAGTGAATCCCTTGCTTTGTCTTCAATTATACTCCTTCATTCAGTTCTTCTCTTCTTTGTGTTGTTATCTTTGTTGTGGTGTTGTTTTTCTCCTTGTCCAACCTCTTAGTTATATATACACGAGCTTAGTGGATGGTCATGAAAGGTTGCGGCCCTTCCTCTCCTTCGGCCAACATTGTGGTTGTCTCAACTCATCATGCAATATGCTCTGTGTGGCCCCCCTACACCACACCTGCTCACTCTTGTGACTTGGCCAATTGGTTCAATGGTTGCTCTCAGTTATGTGCACTCGGTCACGTGGTTAGGTCGTAGTGCATCGTGCAATGTAAGCGTGTCCACTCTTGGGGGCACTTGTTCCTCTTGTATCGCCTCGATCATTGTGATTGGTAAACTCAAAATTTCTTTCTTCTTCGTCATCAAACTACAAAGTACACTAAATACAAACACTTCAATGAACTACAAAATGGTTTCTTCGACAACCTCTAAATTTTGTCTTTTCTGCAACTCAAATATTATTTTTCATCATTGAACCACAAAATCCACTTTAGCAAAATATAAAATGGTTTATTTAGTGGACTCAAAGTTTTGTCTTTTTGATGAACTCAAAAATTATTCTTTGTCATCAAACTACAAATTGCACTTCGATGAACTACAAAATGGTCTTTTGCTTGATTAAAATTTGTGTTTTTCATCGAAGTCAAAAATTCCTTTCACTTCACTATATTTCATCAAACTTTAGATTTCTTCTTTGCTGAGCCAAATAATTTCCTCACTTTTTTGAATTTCGTTTTACTTCAAAATCTTCATCAACAAATTAAGTTTTTCTCACTTTATCAAATTTCACCAAACTTCATATTTCTTCTTTAGTGAACTAAAAATTCTCCTCACTTCCTAGAATTTCACCCAACTTCAAATTTATTTTTTAACCCAAAAATTTTACTCACTTTGTTGAACTCCAGAATTTTTTAATGACTTAAAATTTTCTTCATATATGAACTTGAATATTTTCTCTTTGAAATAATTTTTCTTCATTGGTGAGCTTGTTTTAGACATTTTCATCCACGTCCAAGATGAATTTGGACTGTTGATCTCAAGATCAAATATGATTTGGGATGTAGGATCATCAAACTTCATGTTACAACCCTTTCCTTCTACGACTATAGCATTGCCACGATGAATTCGATTAGTCCATGTCATGGGTACAGTCTAAATCATCAAGTATACAAAATTTCTCCCAAAACATAAAATTTCCCAAAAAAAATCCAAAAACAATTGACTTTCAAAATTTCCCTTTTTTCCCATTCACCATGGAAACTTTTAACTTAGCCTTGCATGGTCAATTTCAACCTTAAACCCTTGAAATTGATTATGGTATCCATCAATTCAATGCTCTTAGAGAAATTAAACTAAAAATTTTGCCCAAAAATTGGGGATTTTGCCCCCAATTTTACTGTTTTCCCTAATTTCAACATAGGTTGAAACTATACAACCATGAATTTGTCAAATTTGCATTGATCATTGGCTCATATAGCTCCAATGTTGAAATCTTTGCTCTGATACCACATTTTAACATCCCTGACTCCCTTACTAGGCCACATTACTACAACTTGACTCGACATATCTCTAATACCATTTTAAAAATGCATGCATCCAACATGTTGGATAGGTTTGTGCAATTAACCATGAAAAAAGTATATAGATGTAGACCATCTGAGCATCCACAACCACATTTGACCATTTAAAATACAAAATAAAACACAACATGTAAGTATAACACTAACATAATAAATAAATATGGTGACCCAAAACACTTATCTCATAAGAAAAATTCAACAACTATTTGCATACAAGGGACATTCCTTCAAAACATAGACTTTGTTGTTCCATTTCTCTCAACAACAAGCCACCCTCGAGTTGGAGCTATGAGTCCATAAGAAATATTTACTCTCATGGTTGACCATTGTCCATACAACAACCCAATACCTATTTTACTAACTTCTACAACAACTCCAATCCACAAATTCTCTTTCCCTTTGGCTTGCACAACCTAGGGAATAACACAAAAAGGGAATATGCAAAGAATTAGGTTTACATTTATAATTCCCAACAACATTCTTGACTACTCTAAATCACCCTTCCTCCCTGACCTACTTTCAACTCCACGTCTTATCCTTTCCTCTATTGGAATATGTTGGGGCATAAACTATGGTGCTCTAACCCTATATAGAAATTGTAGGTGGAAGTGTCAGCTATCTCAACCAAGCTTCCTTAGTAGGAAAATCATAATCACAATCACATGTATAAGGGTATAGTCACCATCATCACTTCGAGTTTCAGAGGATTGTGATAGAAAATATCTCCATCCCTCCAGGGCCTACACCTTATCATTGACCATATTTATGCCATTATTATTGTCCTTAGATCTTTGTTATCACGTAACCAATTTAGGAAACTATCCTTCTTATAAATCCTACACTTGCTCAAACATCATAGAAATGTATTAAAACAATAATTAGATAACAAAATAATGCTTCATAGCATGCTATTTCTCTCTTGATGTCCACAACATCTAAGTCATTTTAGTATCACACTTATATGGCTATCACTTAGCCCATTCAACAACTAGGTTTACCAAAACTCAAGATCTTGGATAACCATATAACCATCTATATGTGATTACTATGTTACTCGCCTATGAACAATGTAAACCAATTAGTTTATTTATCATATGTGTTACGCTTTAGATCCTCTGCAGTCTACCCTACATTTTTTTCATCAGATATGATTATGTCGATAAGCCTAAAGTTTGGATATTTTCTTGTATGTGGTGTTGGGGGATGACTTTATGTACAAGTGTTGTCATGGCAAGTGCTTTTAGTCTTGTTTCTCAAGGTGATTGGTTTTATTGCTCCAACCAACTATCCCTTTGTGGTGGTAACTCCCACCATGTCAAGAATTTATGTCTTATGTATGTATTTCAACATCTAGGGATGGATCTACTAGGACATATGATTTATGGGAGCCCTGTCTACTCACTTATTTTTATTTCTATGTAAAGGTAACCACACTTTGTAAGGATTTCTACACCCATGGTTTAAGACACTTTTTACTTTCCCCACATGGACCTCCTCTCTTGTTATTTATTTTCCACACTTTGGCCATGAGCCCTTGGAGTTGATTCTACTAATGTTTGTACAATTTCATGCTTCCCAAGGCAATCTCAAAAAATTTGAGGCATTGGTCACATTATCCAAGGAACATATGGAATAATTACATCCACAGAGCGCCCCTCTACACACGCCATGTGATCTGTAAACTATTGTGTATCTTCCATTGGGCAGTTCATCACAATAGATCTATTAAAATAAACCAAAATCTATATTATGAAGGGTTAATTCCTTTAGATTCTAGATCTATTGTTTATGCATGCAATAGATAAAATGTAGAAAATAGATAAAAATTAAATAAAAACACACACCAATCAAAATGAACACCAAGATATGCTTTGGGAAACCCTTTCAAGAGAAAACCTAGCTGGAAGGTGAAGCTACTTTACTCTCTTTTGTCTAGCAAAGAAAAGATGCAAATACAAAGGAGAAGGCACTCTTTATTGAGCAAGCTGAGACCTATGTCCCATGGGTTGCTACATAACACAAATACCCTCTATTATACTCTCTCTCTATCCTCTCCTAATCACTATGCTCTAATGTGGAAAAATGCAAGTCTTGGACGAAATTGAACTCCTTTTCCTCCCAATGGCCCAATTATAACACATCTTGATAGCTAATTAGGGGTTAAGTTTGACTCATTCAATTCTCAACTAGAGTTAGAACTTTAAACCTTCTAATTTCCTCTTCATAGTCTCCATGTGGCTAACCAAGAATAATGGGGGTTTACCTGTCATCCTTACGAATTATGGTGGTCAATCATGTAGGTCAAATTTCGAGAGGCAGAACTATTGCATTCAATTTCTAATTGATGTGATTCTTACTGTTGGAAAGGTCTTCACGTGTATAATAGTGTCATGAGGTCCTACACTTAAGTGAGAAAATTTTAC
Organism: Pinus tabuliformis; assembly: GCA_031772625.1. NCBI lineage: Eukaryota > Viridiplantae > Streptophyta > Pinopsida > Pinales > Pinaceae > Pinus > Pinus tabuliformis. Next base: position 426,972,150 of record CM062813.1, on the reverse strand, counting down.
TCCCTAAAAAATCCTTTAAGGCCTTAAAATGTCCCTGGAAAATTTCAGACCCTAATTATCTACATTGGGTCCCATCAATAAAACTTCTCCTATAAGTTGGTTCCTTCACTTTTTCCACTATGAAAGCATTGAGATGGATGACAAATTATATAGTATTCCAATACAAATCACCATGTGTCACATGGTAGATCACCTTCCTCTTATACATTGTTTCAAGATGATTTTTCGTCATTATGGAGAGCCAAGCTACACATGTGGGCATGTATGCTAATTGTGGGGGTTAATTTATGAATTTTTGATGATGCCAATCACACTTAAGTGAATTGTCACCTCATTAATATGAAATGTCTCTCACTTAAATTGGTTTTATGATGTTCAATTAGGTTTAGCTCAGATGGTTGGGAGAAATGTTGTTATCCTCCCCACCTAGGTTCAATTCCTGCATGTGACATGTTGAGCTCATAACGAGTATTTCTTGTAATAACTTCAAGTCTTGTTGTTGAGCAATCCGTTGAGGATCAAAACATGTATATTCATCATATGGAATATAAAGATATCTCTCATGGATGAAAAAATGGAAATAAAAAGCTAGTTTTATGATGAAAATAAGACTTAAAAGAATTGTTTGAAGATTAACTAGCTCAAAAAGGAAATCCAACCACCTAAAGAGGGATTTATTTCACTTGTGGAGTGGTTTTTGGACTTATTCTAGCTAGACATTGGAATGAATTGGACAAAGGGGCATTACTTAAACCTAAATGAAGCTTCCCAAGTGCATTAAAAGTGAAACATTACACTCCTAAAGCAAATTGGTCATCTTCTAAGTGTGATGTTACTTTTCTTGTTGGGAGTTTTATGACTTATTTTTGGACTTGGAAAGTTAGTCCCATGCTTCATGGAAGTTCCTTGACCTAAGTATGGCCACAAGCCTTCATTTGAGGCATATTTTGAAGTTCAATAAACACTATTTGAGGTTTTTATAGAGCTATTTTGGAGGAGCAACCCCCTTTAGAAGATTTTATCACCTCTTTTGTGGGGGCTTCAAGCATGTAAAAGCATCATTTAATTACATTTTCACTTAATCTCTATTTTGTTTGGATGACAAGTCACTTTTGAGTGATCCCTTAAGCTAGAGTTAAGGAATAAAGAATGAGACAGAGTTGTGAGCCTCGTCTACAAATAAAGCCCCTCTCTCATTCCAAGTTGTTATGAATTGTTAGAGAATATTTTTGAAGAAATTAAAAGAAGATATTTATTTGGTGTTTTGTTGTCAACTCCCTTGAGGTCTTTCTATCTTCTTTATTTTATTGGTTCATTAAAGACATTCTTGCAGATGATTTAAGACTTTACTAGCTAGAAAACTCGATCCATTCAGGGGTGACATTTTGTCACTTGGAAAGAGGAAATTTAGGGTTTGTTACTCAAACATTCTCCTTAGTTAGTGTGGTAAGTGTTTACTCTCTTATTTTTCTTTTCTTTATGCTCATTGACAAGGGTTATGGTATTCTTTTCCACTCTATTGTTGATTTTATTGGTAAAGGCTATTCCTTTTGAGGAAACCCTTCTTGTAATGCTTTGGTTTTCACAACTTATCTTGACTAGACAGCGACTTGGCCTATTTATAAGTTAATCCCTTACTCTAGGCATAAAAATACCAAACTTGGAGGGGTATCTTACTTGACTCCATAATTTTTAAGTGGAGATAAGTTTTTTGTTTTTTTCCCTCCAAGAAAAGAAATCGGCCTCACTCTTAGCCTGAAGGTAAGAGTGAGGTTGTTTGTATCAGGATGTTGAAATATGTAACTAGGTTTAGTCTTCATAATGACATATGTAATCATGACTTTATGTATTTGATGTAAAGAGGAAAATAAAATTATTATTGTTGTTCTTGAGGCATGGGTTTCATGCTCAAGGGTATTTGATTTATAGGTCAAGCACCCATTGAGTGCTTATAGGGATTATCTTTGAGTCATTATCATGTATGGAAGACCCTTTTGGGCATGTTACATATTGTAAAGAAAATTTATTTGAGTCAAAGACCCTCCAAGACCTTGTCATAGTGCTACAAACAAGTCAGCCTTCAAAAGGAGCAATTTGGCCTACCTAGAGGGATGATTTGACCTATTAGGACACTCAAGGAAGCCTATATATAGGAGCATTCAACCTCATTCAAAGACACACATATCCAGCATCAAGAAGTTTGATCAAAGCAAGGAGAGGTGACCTAAAACCAACAAAAGAAGAGAAGACTTCAAGAAGGAAGAATCTAAACTTTTGAAGATTGTTTTAGGGTTGAAATTCCTCACATGTGTGAAGAAGTCTGGGTGTTATTTGTTGCAACAAAGATCGAATTATTGCAGCCACAATAGGAGGCCGAGAACAAGAGTAATATAATCCATCTTGCAAGCCAAGTTGTGGAAGAAGAAGCCATTGTCCAAGTGAAGAAGAGAGAAGGGTGAAAACACTGCATTCTCCCACATGTGCAGGAACTAGGGTTTCTACAGTAGACCAAAATTGCAGGTTGAAATTGCAATCTAAGGTTGTAGGTATGAAGTCTAGGTTGAAGGAGATATTGCAGTTGCTACAAGGAAAATGTTGACTTGGTTTGGATTTGCTAGAAAAGGAAAAGGTTGACTTGGCCTTGGAGGAGTCATGGTCAAGGGTCTAGGTCTTGGAATTCATCAATTGAAGGCCTATAAGAAGAGAAGAGTTCTTGTGGGTTTTCCTCTCAAGAGGAGAGGTTTTGACACTGAATGATAGCATATATCTTGTGTCCTATTGTCTCATTATTCTTTATTGTTTGGTACTCATTTTATGATAAGAAACACTAATTATAATCAAGTGAAAGAAGAAGGTAATCAAGATAAGTAAAAATACATCACAGACAATTATCAAAGTAAGCTAAATCACCTAATATAGTTGCCCCTATATTTCTCAACATAGGAAAGCCCACATATGCTCACTTAAGTGTGCTTTTATCAGGCTCTAATCCATTATTGGGGATTGGAACCTAGGTGGGGAGGATAATGATCGTTCTAACTAACCACTCAAGATAACCACAATTAACGAGGCATTCAAGTTTACTCCCAACAACTAGCCAACAAACCCTAAATTTATTTCTTTTATTTCTTATAAAATATAAAAGTACAAAAGCATATAAAAATTAAACCATTGAAAACATTTATTTATTGTCTGGAATAAAGTTCATGGATTGTTTTCTTAATCTACACATTATTGTCTAAGAGTTTACATTTAATTGTTCATTTATAACTCTGATTGTGCAATTTCTCATAAATTTGTGTTAAAGGTTTTATCTAACATATTTTGGGTGATTTAAGGATTTTACTAAAATTGGAAATTAATTAGGACAAAACAAATCAGATTTTGTGAAACACTATTAATTTTATATAACAATGGTATGTTCTATGCTTGCAACAATTACTTGAATGTCCCTTTATTAGCCTAATACAAATTTCACTTTAATTTCCAATAACAATCACATTGACAATAAATGTAGATAGAACAAGGATTTTTAAATTATTTTCGAAGTGCTTCCATTTCCCCGAGCTCTGCAAACTGTTGCATGATCTCACGGGTTGGTTGGCCGCGCTAGGGCTGCGTCCCCTCTGGCATGGATGAGTTGGGCTCGTCCCAGGCTCCTCCCATCTGTCTTCCGTCCTCCCTTAATGCTAAAGATGTCGCATTCAAGACTCTTCTGGCTTCGATGCTAGCCAAGAAGAAACCGATTGCTTCGAAGTTTGTTAAAAAGCTGGAAAATATACCGGAGGTCTCCCTTCCTCCGGAGGGGCCGATCAAGGTAGCTTTGTCACTGGTGGAGAGGGCCCTGGTAGGACAGTTCACTGGCCTTTGGCCTTCTCCCAAAGCCACAGAAGCCTAGATCTGCAGGAACTGGAGACCGTTAATCAAGCAAAGTGTCACCTCGTATTTTCTAGGGCGAGGCTATTTTCTGTTTGAGTTTATTTCAAAAGAAGACAAGGATCTAATCTTTAGGAATGGGCCCTATTTTATGGGCCCTCAAGGTCTCTATTTGAACAGATGGACTCCCGATTTTGATCCAGCTGAAGATGTTTCGTCGGCAGTTCCAGTGTGGGTAAGACTTCTGAATCTTCCTGTACATTGCTGGAACTGGGATTCCCTCCAACATATAGGCAATGCGTTGGGAAAATTCATAGATCGCGCAAGTACCAAGGATCAATATGACTGCGCTAGGATCTGTGTCGAAGTGGATCTAGAAGTGGGGCTGCCGGAGGCTATAAAGATAAATGTAGGAAGTTGGACTCATGTGCAAAAACTTGACTATGAGCAGCTTCCTTTCAAGTGCCGCAAGTGTCAGGAATATAGACACTTTGCCAAGAACTGTACCAAAAATGAAGAGGCGGCGCAAGGAAAGGAAGAAGGATGGAAGCAGGTCAAAAGATCAAGGGCTAACCCTAAACCCTCAAACCCTCTTGGAGCTTCAAAGGGAAAAGGGCAGCAACCTTCTTCTAGTGGCCAAGGACAGCATCCAAAGGCACAAGAGAATGCATTTGCCCCCCTTTCCTCAGCCTCAATTGAAGTGCAAGAAACAGAACAACAGCAGAAGGAGGCAAATGAGAAAGAGATTCTCAAAAACTCCAGGCAAGGCGAGAGTGCAGCAGTAAGCCCTAATGGAAAGGCTACAGGTATGGAAGATGAAGACCAAGATTCAGAAGGATCTGAGGAGGAAGGAGAAATAGGTGACTCCCAAACATTGTCCCGCAGATCGACAAGAGGAAGGAAGTCTAACCGGGAAAAAAGAGAGCGAGAAACATATAAATACAAACTCCAAGGCAGTCAGCCAACGTTGGAGAAGCTGCTAGCAAAAACACCAAAGATTACAAGAAGTCATGGACAGGGGCCACCCAATCTCAGAAAGGTAAATAATGAATATTATCTCCTGGAATTGCAGGGGGTTGGGGAGCAAGCAAAAAGAGGAAGCAATGCGAAGTTTGATTAGGATAGAAACCCCAGATATCCTACTGATCCAAGATACTAAGTTGGAGGAGAAGAGATTCCTCCAAGTAAGCAGGAACCTTTGGAGAAAAAGTGGAGGGCAGGCTATCTCAGCCCAAGGTGCATCGGGAGGGCTGGGAGCTCTCTGGAATGAAGCCAAGTTGGAATTGGTCAATGGAAAGTAGAATACTCACTAGTAGCTTATGCAATTCATAAGCCGAGAGACAAGGGAGACCTTTAGTCTCTTTAATGTTTATGTGCCGGTAAATGCAGGGGAAAAGAAGCAGTGTTGGGACTCAATCAAACTCATGGCTGAGGAAGAAACTCTGGGAAATATTATCATCACAGGGGATCTGAATATAACTTTAAGCTCTTCCGAGAAGAGAGGTGGCAGCATAGTAAGGGATCCAGCGAGGGAATGGGTGGAGGACATCATGCAAGATTGGGATCTGCTCGACATCAAGCCCTTGAAAGGTAAGTATACTTGGTCAAATAAAAGAATGGGTCTTGGCCATATTGCTGCATGATTAGATAGATTTCTTGTTCAAAGGTCCTATCTTCTCCTTGGTTTAGAAGCTAGAATGATCATTCTTCCATGCAGCGTTTCGAATCATAAACCCATAAGGTTGGAGCTCTCAGCACACAAATTTTGGACCCATTCCTTTTCGATTCAGTCCTTTATGGATTAGGCACCCAAACTTTATGGATAAGGTTAAAGAAAGCTAGAATCGGCCCGTCACAAGGTCTCCTTTCTTTGTATGGGAAGAAAAATTAAGAAGAGTAAAGGTTGTTCTAAAGAGCTGGGCTAAAACTCTTCCGAATCTGGCTGATGAAAGGAAGATGGCCCATGCCTCCCTCGAGAAGCACCAACTGCAGATGGAAGAGGAGGACCCCTCGGAGGAATCTATAGTCATAGAAGGAAATCTGCAGCAAAAATTCCACAAAGCTTGTTTGCAAGAGGAAGAATATTGGAGATAGAAATCCCGTAGTCTGTGGTTGAAAGCGGGAGACAGGAATACCTCCTTCTTCCACAAGCAAGCCCAAGCTAGAAGGTCCTTCAACACAATTTCTGAAATAAAAGAAGATCTTGTTACCCACAAGGATTTCACAAGTATCAAAGGGGTTGCCTTCTCCCACTTTGAGAAACTCTATAGTGAAGTCGAGGTAATGAGTCAGGACACTATGTTCTTGGATGTTATCCCCTCCAAGATCTCTTCAAATATGAATCATCAGCTGGAAGCTAAAGTTACCAGAAAAGAAATAAAGGTTGCACTCTATGAAATGGAGCCGGACAAAGCCCCGGGTCCGGATGGCTTCACAACCAGATTCATCCAAGTCTGTTGGAAAATAGTGAAGAAGGACCTGCATAGAATGGTTTCAAAATCTCAAAATTGCCAGAAAATTGGAGGCAGCATGAATTCTGCCTTTCTCGCCCTCATCCCAAAGGAGAAGGGAGCCAACACTTTTAACAGGTTTCGTCTGATTTCGCTATGCAACATTGGTTACAAGCTCATAACAAAGGTGATTTCCAACAGATTGAAGGTCCTCTTGCCCTCCATTATACCTGAAAATCAAGGGGGGTTCGTTCAGGGTAGGCAGATCGTGGACAACATAATCCTCGTGCAAGAGGCTATTCATTCTAGCTTGCAGCGGAAAGAAAAAGGTATGGTGGTCAAGCTGGACCTAGCTAATGCGTTTGACCGAGTTCATCACAATTTCCTCTTTGATGTGATGCACAAGTTTGGGTTTGGTCAGGAGTTTATTAAATGGGTCTAGGCTTGCATCTCTGAGCCCTAGACCCTCTAGTGAATGGAAGAGTAACGGAGTCCTTTAAAGCCTCCAGAGGGCTGCGCCAGGGCTACCCTCTTTCTCCTCTTCTTTTTGTTTTACAAGCTTCAGTTCTGAGTTTTTATTTAGAAAAGTGTCAAGTGGATCAAGAGTTTATGGGTCTTAGGATTGCTAGAGGTGTCAAGGATATTAATCATGCATTGTTCGTTGATGATTCTCTTCTGCTGGGTGTTGCCTCCGTATACTCTGCCTCCAGATTTAGGAAAGTGTTGGACGACTTCTGTGGTACTTCGGGCAGTAAACTAAATGAAGGGAAATGCCATTTTTATGGTTGGAATATCTCCAACAACGATCTTTCCTCAATTTCCAGATGTTTGGGCTTCACTGGCTCTGCTTCTTGGAACTCTTTCATCTATTTGGGCCTTCCTATCTTCCAAAGGAGGCACTCTAGTAAATATTGGCTCCCAATGGTTGAGAAATTTAAGAAAAAAAATTCAGTCTTGGGGTTTCTCGTGGCTGAATCTTGCTGGGAAGACAGTGCTTATTAAGTCTGTTCTGACCAGCCTGCCTATCTTCCAATTCTCGGCCATGTTGGCTCCCACCAGCATCCTCAAGAAGATGGAGGAGTGGATTCGAAGGTTCTTTTGGAAGGGCGGCAAGCAAAATGACAGGAAGATCCCCCTTGTCAGTTGGGACAAAGTTGCTAAGCCTCTGCTAGAAGGAGGTTTGAACTTCAAGGACCCGAGGACACAAAATATCACTATGGGGGCTAAGATTCTGTGGAAACAAATAGCCCCGAAACTGGGCTGGGCTCAAAAGGCGCTATGGAAGAAATATTTTAAGGGTCAGAGATTACAAAGCTTGGATGACCTCACCCCCACCATTAAAGGTTCTCAAATTCACAGGTTTTGCATGCAGGCCTTACCACTAATACAAAATCATTCCTTTTGGATCCTGGGTAATGGCAAGCTTGTTAATATCTGGACTGATAAAATTATGAACGAAGAACCTTTAGGTGATGTCTAAGAGCTCGCTGAGCTTCGAAGCTGGACGTTGAACATCGACATCAAAACTTTGTGGGATATCTGTAGTTGGAAGGTTAATGCGTGGGCAGGCTGGAAGAAACCTCAAATTTCGATTACTCTAGATCAGGCGTGGTCATTCCTGTTGACTAAGCTGAAAGGAATGAGCCCAGTTAACATCAAAAAACAAGATAAGAGAGGTTGGGGCTCTCTAATTGGTTCTTATACATTTGCACAAGGCTATGCATACCTCAAAAAATTCCCCATGTTCCTTGCTGCCCTGCGACTTGAAGAGGACTTTGGAGGCAGAAATGTGTGCCAAAAATCGATTTCTTCAACTGGCTATTGTGTCACAACAACATTTTAATAGAGGACAGGCTCAAGAAGAAAGGCTTCTTGGGCCCTTCCAGATGTGCCCTTTGCCTGGAAAATGAGGAAAATGCCTCTCATTTATTGATTGAATGCAGGTTCGCCAAGAGTATTTGGGTACAAGCGTTTTTCCCATGGGGATCCATTGTTAGTCTGCCTAACTTGATTACTAGTTTCTTTGTCGATTGGGCTCACCTCTATCCCAGAAAGTTCCCTAAAAACAATTGGTTCAAGGCAGCCTAGCTGGCCTATCCGAAATTCATCTTCTGGAAAATTTGGATTGAGCATAATCACAAAATTTTTCAAGAGAAAGCGTAGAAGGGTAACCTTGTTTTGTCAAAAGCTAACGACCTACTCAAGGAATTTCTCGGTGAGAAATTTGAGAAGCTAGAAAATAAAAATTTAAGTCCTCAAGAACTGGCGTGGGGGAGCAAGCTTGGCCTCCAGTATTTTGATGATGAGAGACAGTGAAAAACTATGAAAGACTGGCAAATCAGGCTTGCTGAGGGCGAATTCCACATGTGGCTCCATAAGCGTGATAGTTCCTCCTTGTTTTTTGATGGGGCTACCAAAGGCAATTCGGGAATTGCTGGGGCTGGAGGTGTCATTAGGGAAGCCAATGGCAGCATAGAGAACAGGTATGCCTGGGGTTTGGGTCATAGTACCAACATGCAAGCAGAGGCCATGGCCCTGTTGCAAGGCCTTAAGCATTTACAGGGTCTTGGTATTGAGAAAGCCATTATTCTTGGTGACTCCCAATCCTTGATTCGAATTCTAGTGGATAACATGTCCTCTAGGGACTTTCGGCTAGCAAGAGTGGTTGCCAAAATAAGGAAGCTAGTTGGCTCCTTTCTTCAGCTGAATTTTTTCCACGTTTTTCGGCAGAATAATAAGGAAGTGGATGCGGAAGCTAACAAAGTTGTCCTCCTTCCTGTTGGCATTCGGATAAGAGATGGATTGAAGATTGGGATCCAATCCCTTAATTTTGTTTCTCATGTTTTACTGTCTTTTACTTCAGAAGTTTGTCTGTATTCACAAGCATTGGGAAATTCGGGAAATCGACTCGTCTAACGAAGTTAAGAAGATCCAGAACTTTAGGGCTACGATGTTAGTTTATCTATATGTTGAGGACAACCGGTTCTTGGGCTTCCTGAATGTAACTGGCCAACATGCTTTGACTTTCTTTTAATACAAAGTATAACTGTTCTCGTTAAAAAAAAATGTAGATAGAACATGAACAATAAAAATGCGGAAGACAAGCCAAGACAAGAGAACACTAGAATTTGGCTAATGCCAGGGAAAAACCCCAAGATGGGGAAAACCCTTGATCAATTCTTTTTATTATATCAAATGTTCAACACATAGAGAGAGTACAATAATTCAAAGTCAAAGTCAAAGTCAAAATTAACCTGCCAAACACTGTCCAAAACATCCTTTTCAAAATATGCAATTATGCCCCCAGTCAACAACAGTCAAGTCAACCCTAACCATAAAGTCAATAACAGTCAAAGCATGGTAAAACTTCTCCAAAATAACTTGGTCAAAGGAGAATGGAATTCGACCTCTCTTGCTGGTCAAAGTCAGCCCAAAGCAGTCATCAAAATAACATTCAAATTTTGTCAACCCAAAGTCAATCCTACGGTCAATGCAGGTCAAAGTGCTTATTTTACCTTGCTTTCTGTCCCCAAAAACTCAGCCTACCCAAACATAAATTCTCTCAGAAAATCGAAGTCAAAAACTGCCAAAAAAGTCAAAGTCAACATTGGTCAACGCTGGTCAAAGTTGCAGACAGGTTCAGATTTTCGGCCTTGTAATTTTCTTCCTCCTTCTCCTTCATACATGTGAGAGAAAGTTGCAATCTTTGAGTTGTACGAACCAATTAGATGAGGAGAGAGAGAGATATGTTGAGTTGTGATGATGCCAAATGAGGAATGAATTCTCTCTTATTTATATAAGTCAATGGGGGTCAAAAGACATGTCCATTGGGCTTCATCAACCTACATGATGGTGTGTTCGACCTTGAAAAATTACACATGTGCGGGCTTCACTTCAAAAAATATCTCCATCAAATGAGTTGTCCAAATTGGAATTTGGCCCTAGTTGCCAACTTTAACAAACCTCAAAGCTAGGGTTTACCTCATAAAAAGTGTAATTTAACCCTACCCTAACTCTTATTTCATTGTTATATTTCACTCAAGATTATTTAACACATTATAATTGCGAAATTTATCTTCCAAGTAGCTTACATTACATATCTTTTAATATGGAGAAATTTGAATGAAACCCTCGGGGGATTCAACCCTTTTCATACAAATTTGTGCTAATTGCAAATTTGATTATCCTCAGAACTTGTGATTTATCATTTCTAGGATGTTTTCATATGTATATTTAATTCCTTAGCAGAGGCATCCAAGATCCAACATTTTAAGTGCTTTTAGGCACTCTTGGGTGATTTTTCCTTATCTAAAATATACAATATTCTATGTTTTCTGTCATAAATCAGATTCTAGAAAGTTAGGACGGTAGAAAACTTGTTCTATTGACAAGACATAATCAAGAGTTAATCTTATAACATCATTTGTCATTGGTTTGTGCAATAATTTCTCACTCTTGTGTAGTGAAAGATATATTTTCTCTAACTCAAAGAGTGAAATCATTGTGTTGATTTGAAGTTTCGTATCATATCATAGAATAGTTCAACACTTAATAATTAGCTCCTGCCCCTCATTTATAAGTGGTGATCGATTCTCTAACTTTTCATTGAATAATCTTAAGGTATTATCACTACTCTATCTAACTTGTAATGAGTTGTTTGTTGGCAAAGTGGATTTTTCAACGTTTATAATGATATACTTTATAATTCATTTCACAGTTTGGGATACACCCATGGCTTCAAGGAGCTGGTTTGAAATTAAGGGGAAATTTTGCTGACATGATAGTGGTATGGTTAATCTTGTAGCACCACGGTCAATACTTTCGAAAAGGGTACTAGTTTGAGTGGTGACATTTTCTGATAAGATTTGGTGAAAACTTAAAGTTGGGATTTACCTCAAAAAGGTGCATTCTAACCCTATCCTAGCTCTTATTTCATTGTTGTATTATCACTCAAGGTCATCTAACACTATATGATGGTGAATTTTGTCTCTTAAGTGGTTTACATTGCTTATATTTTAATTTGGAGAATTTCAGGTGAAACGTTGGGGGATTTAAACCCTTTATGTACAAACTTGTGCGAATTTTATATTTACTTATTGTTTGAACTTGTATTTTATCATTGCTAGCATGTTTTCATATGTATATTCATTTCCATAACCAAGGCATCTAAGATCCAACATTAAAAGTGCTTTTAGACACTCTTGGGTGGTTGTTCTTCCTCCTAAATCTTTTCATTTTCTTTGTTTTCTATCATAAATCAGATTCTAGAAAGTTTAGACAACAACAAGCTCGTTCAATTTATTGCACAAAATCAAGAGATAATATTATAAATATCATTTGGCATTGATTTCTGCAGTAATATCTTTCTCTTATGTGGTGAAAAGTATATTTTCTCCAGCTTAAAGAGTGGAACCATTGTGTTGATTTATATTTCTACCATAACACCTTGCATAATTGATTTGAGCACTTATTAATTAGCTCCTAACCCTCACTAATAGGTGGTTTTTGATGCCCTAACTCTTCATTGAATAATATGAAGGTATTATATCACTTGATTGGCACTGGTCTATCTAACTACATATTGAGGTGTTTGTTGGTGAATTGAATTGCTTAATGCTTACAACGATATAATTTACAAGTTCATTTCATAGTTTGGGATACCCCTTGTGGATTTATGGAGTTGGCCTAAAGTGAAGGAGATATTGTGTTAAGGTGACAATGGTACATTTCTCAATGTGTTTACCCTCATAACACCATTGTCGAGACTTTGACAAATGGTGTTAATTTGAGCAGTAATAATGTGCATTGCACGTATTTATTCATTTCAACATATGATATAGTATATGGTATCCACATACTATATCTTTCATTTAAATCTTGCATGTTGGAAGTAAACCATACAATAGTCATCATTAATCGCACAAAGAATAACTATACATAACATTCACATATAAATAGGTCCACATGTCCATATAATAAAGATTCGTTGTTCTAACATAGTTCCATAGATAATAAGTAAATAAATACAGAATAGGTTGTAATGCAATTTAGCTACTTATGTCAAAATGGGGTGTTACATACATCCACCCTTCATGAAACTTTGTCCCAAAGTTATGGTCATAGAAAAATGTGGGATGATCATGATGCACGGTCTTTGCATCCTCCTAGGTAGTAGATACTAAGCTATATTTGTCCCATTGGTCCGTCAATTGGTCCACCAAGTGGTGCCTAAGTTATCAAACCCTACAATCCAATATGTGTAATGGTTCCCATGTCCAAAAGCTGCAATTCCATCCAATTAAGTTGATAAGATTTGTCAACTACATAATGTTATAATACAAATACATGAAAAAATCATGAATTTCATGCAAGTGGATGGAAATACAAGACAATAGGAAACTTGTCTAATTTTTCCCAAATTTTAAATGACTTTATAAATAAGGGTGATAACTTTATCCCTTTCTAGACTGCATGGTACTCTTATAAGTCCTGGCACTTAAAAATCTTGATTTCCTACATTATAACTTTGGTTAGTCCTATGTGTGTTGATATAAATCTTCTGTCTATTTTGTGCTTTATTTAATCGTTAGTTGATCTAATTATTTGTTCCTCCCTTTTTTGAATCAATTCTAACCATATTATGACTTAATCATGTAACCTATCCTAACTCAGTCATGTCTTGTATGGCCTTCCATAGAGAGCTCAATAAGAAGGCAACCTGATTGAGCTATGGTAATTGCTATCGTAAGAAAACTCCATCGAAGGTAAGTACTTCTCTCAATTGGTTTGATTATCCATAACCTAATCTAATCATGTCTTACATCACTTAATTCACTCTTTCCATTTTCATATCCATTTCAGATGATACCCTTTTCTCAAGTTCAACTAAGTCCCCAATGTTGAATACAAACTTGTCCAAAACTTAAACATAAATTGTAATTAAAAAACTTTACTACCTCTTTTACTTGCTTATAACTTATATACATATATTATATATGCTCTCATATCTTGATCATACTAATGCATATTAGTTATAATACATTCAATTTATTGCTTATGTAGCGCACCACATTATTCTTAATTGACTATTATCATGATGTTACTTGGATATACTACATCATATTGCTACTTCATGCATTCATGGTTCTTCTTAAATTATACTATATTTCTATATTTAACCCCACATACTTAAAACATGGTTATATTTCCCAACCATTCGTGTCATATCCTTCACATATTTGCTTTAATATATCACCTTACATTCAACATCTTCACTCATTACAAACTCATGCACCATTACAATTTATATTCCATTCAACACCTTTAATCCATGATGATCTCAATTATTGTGCATCTTATATGCCCTAGCTACTTGTTCTCTTGTACACTTGATTTATTCATTATCTTGTTATTTTACCATCTACACTTTAGCCTGTAATCCTATATTTACACTTGTATAATCCTTTTTTCCTTTTATAATTGGTTTTTGTTTTCTTTCTAGATAGGTAGATTTATAGGTTTAGGTCATGTGAGTTGGTTCTTTCTAGAAACTAATTTGCATAATAACTAATTAACTATTTATTTATATATTTATTTTGGTAAATGATTTAAGGTTTTGTTTTCATAATATACATTTATTTAGTTCTCCACATATATATATATATATATATATATATATATATATATATATATATATATATATATATACTTTGTAGATCCTTCATTTGTGCTTTTTAGATAGACTATTTTTTTTTTTTTACAGAAACGGTTATGGAGCTTTTATATTAATCTTGGGCTGAATGCCAAAATCTGATTACATTATGAGCTTCTTTGTCCTGATGCATTCCTTTGCTAAGGATGTAGCTGAAGCTTACAAGTTTCTTCCTTGGATAGACCCCCACAGAGTTAATTTCAGAGATTTTCCCCCACTTGAAAATACAAACAAATTGGTTTAATAACAGACAGTAGAACATGGCAGCAGTCTATTTATGGAATGGGTTCCCATGATTCTTCTTCCTCTTTCAGCTTGACCCCAGCAGAGAGAAGGGCAGCTTTATTGGCTTCGATGTCCGCCTTTTTATTATGAGTTCTCAACACGTGGTAGTACTTCAAGTCCTGCAAGTTGTTTTCCATACCTTTGATCCTAGTAATCAGCCTTGCTAGATTGAGGTCCGATACTGGAATATTTGAAACCATAGCGTTTATAATGACCTGAGAGTCGCCTATAACAATTGCTTCATTTATATCAAGTTCTTTAAGGGTCTTGAGTCCTTGGTAGAGGGCCATGGCCTCAGCTTGAACGTTGGTAGTGTAACCTAGTCCCCAAGCGTAGGAGTGAATTTTTTCCCCAGATTGATTTAGAGCAACACCTCCTGCACCAGCTTTGCCCGGATTTCCCTTTGCTGCTCCATCAAAGAAAAGGAAGTGCTTTGCTTGCGCTTTAAGCCAATCTTGAAAGTCATTCTCTGGTTTCCTTATTTGCCATTCTTTGATAGTGGGGGCCTTTTTGACTGCTTGATGAAATTGAAGTTCTAGCGTTGATCCCCATCCTATGTCCTGTTGACTGAGGTTGGAATCATCTTTTATATCTGTCAAGCACTCCGTTATGTGACATTTAATCTTGGTTTCTAGGACTTTGTGGCTCTGTTTTGTATTTCTAAATATTCTTCTGTTACGCTCTATCGATAACTGCCAACATATGATCTTTGGGAGGACAGCCCATGCTGCTTTGATAATCAGATTTTTAGGAGGAGGACCTGGAAATCTGTTTGTCCATTCAGAGAAAAGTTCAGAAGTGGAGCAAGGGATAGTGAAGTTAGGATCCAGATCATGAGTAAAGAAGGACCAGATCTGCCTGGAGAAGCTGCATTCTAGAATTAGGTGGACTGCTGTCTCAGCGTTGTTATTGCACAGTGAACAGATGGATGGACCATGGAATCCTTTCTTCTGCAAGTTATCATAAGTTAAGATTTTACCGTGACAGTAAACCCAGGCAAAGAAATCAACCTTGGGCCATGAGGGCAGGCGCCAAACGCCTTGCCAAGGAGCTGGATCCGGAGGAACGTATGGTCTCTCGATCAATTTAGCATATCCCAGTGAGACTACGTAACCTCTGGCTTTTGGCCCCTAGCCCATCTCATCTCTCTTCCTCAAATGCGTGGGTTCCAATCCATGGAGGGCGTCGAGCAGCGTGATCCATTCAGTGTTCAGATTGTCCGGCACCTTTAATTGCTTCCAGCCTGCCCATATCGAATTGTTCCAGCATGAGATGTCCCACAAAGTTTGCATTCCTTCTCGGTCCATCCAACAGCGCAACGAATTAATGGAGGCTCTGACCTCTATTGGCTCCTTGTTCATGATTTTGTCCGACCATATATTGATTTTTTTCCCGTTGCTGGTATCCAGTAAGAGTGGGCGATGATGAGAGATGCTGCTCTGTCATAAATTTTGAGGAATGTCGAGTTTGGCAAATGAATCACTTTTTCTAAGCATCTGGATCTTGGACCTCTGAAATATTTTTTCCAAAGCACCTTTTGGGCCCAGCCAGGATTGGGTGCAATGATCCTCCAAATGATTTTTGCAGCCATTGCCATGTTCTAATGGCGAAGATTTTTGAAATTTAGGCCACCTTCCCACAACGGCTTAGAGATGATATCCCAGCTGATGAGAGGGATCTTTTTTTCATTTTGTTTCCCTCCCTTCCAGAAGAACCTCCTTATGTATTCCTCCATTTTGTTTAGAATGGATGCCGGAGCGAGGAGCCCTGCGAATTGAAATAGGGGCAAGCTGTTGAGGACAGATTTTATTAAGACTGTTTTGCCTGCAGTATTCAACCAGGAATATCCCCAGGCTTGAATCTTTGCCTTGAATTTTTCTAACTGTGGGAGCCATTCTTTGCTAGTTGGTCTCTTGTGAGATATTGGGAGGCCCAGGTATTTAAAAGAAGACCAGGAGGTGGAAGCTTCAAAGCCCAAACATCTGGAGATGGCAGATAGCAGTCTAGGCGTAGTATTCCAACTGAAAATATGACATTTTCTCTTGTTAACAACACTGCCTGAAGCTTCACTAAACTCATCCAGGACCTCTTTGAACTTTGTGGCAGAGGGAATAGAGGCAGGACCCAACAGCAAAGTGTCATCCGCAAACAAAGCATGGTTAATATTTTTGGTCCCTCTTGCAATACACAGTCCATTGATTTCTTGTTCATGCAACTTTTTATCTAGCAGGAAGCTGAGGGCTGAGGCCTGGATGAAAAAGAGCAGGGGGGATAGAGGGCACCCCTGCCTGAGTCCTCTCGAGGCTTTAAAGAAGTCTGTGGCTCTTCCATTAACAAGAGGAGCTATCCATGGCTCCGAGATGCATGCCCGGATCCAATTAATGAATTTTGCTCCAAAGCCAAACTTACACATAACATTTAAAAGGAAGCTATGATTTACTCGATCAAAAGCATTTGCTAAATCAAGTTTGATCACCATACCTTGCTCTTTTTGAAGTAGACTTGAGTGAATTGCCTCCTGTACCAGTAGAAAGTTGTCCACGATCTGCCTACCATGGATGAAGCCTCCTTGATTCTCTGGGATTATTTTGGGGAGGATAAACTTCAATCTGTTTGCAATTACTTTGGTGATTAATTTGTACCCTGTATTGCATAGAGAGATCGGCCGAAATCTGTTGAAGTTATTGGCACCTTTTTCCTTGGGTATGAGTGCTAAAAACGTAGAATTAGTACTGCCTCCGATTTTCTGAATATTTTGGGATTTTTGTACCATTTTGAGTAGATCTTTTTCAATAATCGGCCAACAAGCTTGGAGGAATATAGCAGAGAAACCATCCAGCCCAGGGGCCTTATCCGGGTCCATGTCGAAGAGAACCTTTTTCACCTCCTCTTTAGTGACTTTGTCCTCCAGAGATTCATTGATCTGCTAAGAAATTACAGAGGGCATATTTTCTAACAGCTCAGGATAGTGGCTTGGATCCTTGTCTTCACTATATAAGTTCTGGAAATGGGTAAACGCAGCTCTCTTTGTGTGATCAAAATCCTTATGGATATCTCCCTCTTCTTTAATCTCTGAGATGGTGTTGAAGCATTTCCTTGCCTGGGCTTGTTTGTGGAAATAAGCAGTGTTCTTATCCCCTGCTTTAAGCCAGAGGTTCCGGGATTTCAATCTCCAATGCTCTTCTTCAGCTAAGCAGGCTTTGTGGTATTGCTGTTGTAGCTGGGTTTCTTGTTCTAATAATTCTTTTGTGGGCATTGCGTTTTCCATACCATTTTGATGAGAAACAAGAGCAGCTTTAATGGATTTCCTTATTGTGGCCGGGTTGGACAGCGTTTTGGCCCATCTTTTTAGAGCTCCTTTCACCCTTCTGAGCTTTTCCTCCCAAATATAGAATGGCGATCCTTTAACTGGCCGGTTCCAACATTCTTTGACAGTTTGCATGAACTCAGGCTCCTTCACCCATAGAGGGCTAAATCTAAATGGGATGGGGCCCAGATCATGATGAGCTAGGAGATCTAGCTTTATGGTCTTATGATCAGAGATGTTGTTGGCAACAATATGCATTATGGGCTCTAATCCTAACAACAGATAAGAACTTTGAATGATAAATCTATCTAACCTGGCAACAATGTGACTAGGACCCAATCTTTTATTAGACCAAGAGTACTTACCTGAAGAGGGTTTGATGTCCAACAAATCCCAGTCTTGCACTATGTCCTCCACCCATTCTCTAGCCGGATCTCTAACTATGCTGCCTCCCCTTTTTTTTGATGGGTGCAGGGTAAGGTTGAGGTCACCAACAATTATTATGTTTTCCAGGTTTGTCAAATCTGCTTGATGTCTTATAGAGTCCCAACAGTCTTTTTTTCCCCAACGTTGACTGGAGAGTAAACATTGAAAAGGCAGAACGTTTCCTTAGTATCCAGGTTCTACATTTTCAGCAGCAACCAATGGGTGTTCCTGGCCTCGTATAGGACTGTAAATTTATTGGCATTCCACAGAGTGCCTATCCCTCCTGAGGCACCCCGGGCGGAGATTGCTCTTGCTTCGCTTTTATTCCAAAGTTTCTTGCTTGTTTGAAGGAAGACTATGTCTTCCAGCTTTGTCTCCTGGACGAGAAGTAGATCTGGGGTTTCTGTCCTGATTAGACTTCTGATGGCTTCTTCTTTAGCTTTGCTCCCCATCCCTCTGCAATTCCAGGAGATGACCTTCATTATTTATGTTTCTGGTGGGCTCCCTTGGAGCCTTGGGGCAGATTTTTCAATATCTTTGGCTTTGTGGCTAGCATTTTCTCCAAGGTTGGTTGACTTCCCTGAAGTTTCTCTTTGTAAGTCTCTTGCTCCCTTTTTTCTCTATCAGTTTTCCAGCCTCTTGTTGATCTTCTTACCGGGGTGTGGGACTCTCCTATTTCTCCTTCCTCTTCTGATTCTTCCGTTTCCTGCTCTTCTTCTTCATCTTCTATGGTCATGTCTTTTGGATCTTCAGCACTTATTCCTTTGAGAGAGGCTAAGGGAGTACCTTTGCTTGTGGGTTGAGCTTCGGTCTCCTGTGTTGCTTCTACCTCCTTTTGAGCTTCGCCCTCTTGTGTGCTCTCTGGATGCGAACTCAGGGGATCAAACTTGTTTTCAGAATTGGATTTGGAGAGGATCTGATGAGCAGTGGGTTGCTGGGTTCCTTTGCCATTAGGGAGTCCTTGCTTCTGATTCTTGGGGTAATTTCTGGATCGCTTGACTTGATTCCATCCATCCTCTTTTCCTTGCTCAGCCTCTTTGTTAGATGGGCAACCTCTGGCGAAATGTCCGTAAACATGACATTTTCGACATTTGAAGGGCAGCTGCTCATAGTCCAGCTTCTGCATGTGCGTCCAGCTTCCGACATTTATTGTGATTGCCTCTAGTAGTCCCACCTCCAGATCTACTTCTACACATATCCTGGTACAGTCGTATTGATCCTTGTTGTTCGCACGATCTATGAATTTTCCCAGGGCGTTTCCAATGTGTTTCAGCGAATCCCAGTTCCAGCAGTGCACTGGGAGGTTTGGAAGCCTGACCCACACCGGGACTGCTTTGGGCACATCTACTGCCGGATCGAAGTCCGGAGTCCATTTGTTCAGATATAGACCCCGAGGGCCCATGAAGTAGGGGCCATTTTGGAAGATCAGGTCTTTATCTTCTTTTGATGTGAATTCGAAGAGGAAATAACCTCTCCCCAGAAAGTAAGAGGTGACGCTTTCTTTGATCAGAGGTGCCCAATTTCTGTTAACCCAGCTTTCTGTGGTTTTTGGAGACGGCCATAGCCCAGTGAACTGGCCGATGAGAGCCCTTTCAGCCAGTGACAAGGCAACTTGGATTGGGGTTTCTGGAGGGAGGGAGATCACCGGTATATCGTCCAATCTTTTGACAAACTTCGTAGCTTCAGTGTTTTTCTTCTTTGGCAGACCTGCCAAAAGCCTGTTAAAAGCCTCAGAAGGTGAGGACGGCGGAGAAGGCAGAAGAGGCACATGAGGGGCGCCCAGCCCCTCCATGATCACAATCTCTGAGCGGCTCTGTCAGTCTGTTGAGCGATCCATGCAGGCAGACCGCAGCAAGCAGGAGGCTCACCAGCGGGCGGATCGCAGGAGCCGGGCCAGCAGAGGGCGGGGGCTCGCTGTCTGCAACTCGCGGGGGATGCAGATCTCAATTTGCAAGGCCGAGGGTTGCAGAGATCTCTGTGTTAATTTAGGCAGTTCTCTCAGATCATATACAATACTATTTTAGATAGACTATTAATAGGTCAGTGTCTTGTGAGTTAATTCTTACATTTTATGTCTATGATATTAATAATAATTGAAACTATTTTGCATAATAGCTTATTGACTATTTATTTATATATTTATATTAAATTAGGAAGGTATATTATTGTTTTTGTTTTATAATTATTTCATAATATACAAAATCATTTAATTAGCATTCCTATGAGTAATTTTGAGTTAGCCAAAAAACTAACTTCCTTAATGATTTACTAACCATTTATATATTTTTATTATAATTGGAAAACTAATTTATTAATTTTTAAAAATTTTGAATACTAACTTTACTTTTATTCAAAAGCTCGTAATATATATAACAATAATTTTGATAATAATCATTACTTTAATAACTTTTCCTCTCCCTTGGTCCAGTCAATTTGGCCAGTCAAATTTAACCGTTTCTCAGTCAAAATAATTGTTTCCTAGTCAAATATAGCTGTTGGAAGATTTGCTCTCCCTATTTAACCTGTAGCCATGATCTGGTTCTTCAACTTGTCCTGATGATGAACCACACTCATTCGTTCGAAATGCGTCGACAAAATTTCTATAATGTGATTTCCGTCGAAAAATCTTCTCATTAAACTTATGGATCATAGAAGCTTAAATTCAACAAAAGATAATAACTATTCCACCCAACCAACTAAAATAGTTCCAATAGAGAGAGAGAGAGATTGTATTATTAACAATCGACATAAATCCATCTTAATTCCAGATCTATCAAACATTGAAGGGAATCAAATCTCTTGGGGTGCAAATCTTTCCTCGAGTTTTGCACTCAATAAAGAGATTTCCAATTTGAGAGATTTGATTCCTCTCAAATCTTGGTAAATCCAAAGTTAAAATTGTTGAAATATGTCACCAGGTTCGGTCTTCATAATGACAAATGTAATCATGATTTTAGGTATTTGATGTAAAGAGAAAAAGAAATTTAGTTTACCTTAGATTTCTCAACATGGTATCAGAGCTAAGGCGATAAGACAAGAAGAGGAAGGTTGAAGATCACATCATTCAAGAAGGATACATAAGGGCTAAGCACAAGGAATTCATTATGGAGGACTAAGAAACACCAAGAAGGAGTACTCATCTCAAGGATCACATCATCAATAGAGAAGAAGACCTGAAGGACCATACCTCCACTCAAAGAAAGAACGACTACATATTTGAAGCATCTTGAAGTCTCCATATTCTACATTTCTACATCCAAAGGAAGCAAGAAGAAGCATTGCCATCAACATAAAAGATATCAAGGTGGTCTCCCTAATATTGAAGTAAAGATCACATCTCAAACATCCTTGAAGAAGATTATTGAGGAAGCAACATCATCAAGAAGGTATCAATTTGAAGACATCATCATCTAAGAGCATATTTACTTCAAAAGTAAGTAACTTTATATCTATGTTTGAATCTACTATCAAAATTACTTCAGTCTACAAGAAAAGTAACAAACTAGTTGGGTCATTAAATTTCCTTGCATGGAATAAGAGGATATATTTGATCCTCATAGAAAATGAAGTTATTGAATATGTAAAAGGCTCCATCACCAAACCATCTCAAGAGCAAGCTCAAGCACTATCGAAGTATATGAAAGGGGAAATAAGGGTTCAAAGAATCCTCTTAGAATCAATCAAGGATTCACTCACCCCCTATGTAGCAAAGATGGAGACAATGAAGGAAATCTATGAAAAGTTAGTAGAAATGTTTTCCATAAGCACTCAGGAGAAGTTATATCATTGATAACCAAATTATACAATATTAATGTATTTAAGGATGAAGGGATAACCTCATACCTTATGATGGTGTCACAAATAAGAGATAAACTTCAAGAATTAGGAGAAATAATGTTTGATAAAGGAATGACCACCGTTATGCTTAATGCACTACCTAATGAATGGGGCAACTTTGTATCAAGTATTTATGGAAATAAGGAAGCCATTCCATTCAGTGAACTTTGGTCATGATGTAAGATTGAATACATTCCATTCAATGAACTTTGGTCATTATGTAAGATTGAAGACATTCCACTTAGTTAACTTTGGTCATTATGTAAGATTGAAGAAACTAGGTTGAAGGCAAAGAGCGATATTGGATCAAATGAACAAGTTCAGGCATATGTTTTTTTTTTTTTTCTAGGTAAAGTCTAATCTATATTAAAGAAAGAAAATATTTACAGAGGTTACATCATTCGAGGGGAGCATTGCCCTGCCCTCTACCAAAAACAACTGATTCCAGTGATACCCCATTACATGATTTTGTCCATTTGTGTTCCTTGGACAACAGATATACATAGACCAGATTCTTGTATAGCAGACAAACCAAAAACAAACTTTGAAGAACCTGAAGACCCTAACCATTGAAACTATAGTAACAGTAGACATACTTCCATGATTCGACAGAGGAGAGAAACTGATATCAACCAAACTATGAACCGATAGAGACATAGAAGACATAAAGCCAAAACCTGGAGAAAACAGTCCAAGACGACTCAGGAAGGGTGACTGGGCGGGCTGGGCGTATCAAGCCTGATCACCATATCTTCGTCCCATTGCATCTGCCCGTCTGAACCTGGCTGAACAAAGACATGGCTTTCCTCTCTGTCCTGAGTGAACTGAACCGGAGGTGGAATTTCCTGCACTGTGGAAGCCATAGTCGAATTCTCCTGAAACTGGGCTGGCGGAGGCTGACCAACCGGTGCTACAGCAGCTAAGGGACGGGGCACGCGATAGACCCTCCCCTGCATATCCCCCAACAAGATTTCATTGGAGTGAAGTCTAGCAGAGGCCTGCGAAGAGGAAGGGTTGTCCGCAGGAGCTGCTTCAGATAGGTAAATCGACAAATTCACAATGACGTCCGAGCATAGAAGCCACCCCGGGATTCTGAGACGAATTGGCTGGAAGGAATTTGGCAGAAGCAGAAATTCCTGCTCCGAGCTGGAAGAAGAATGGGCCGAGTCTTCCATAGGCGCCACAGAATTCACCTCTTCATCATCCAAAACCATGCGAGTGCCTAATATCCCACCGCGGCGAGGCACACCTCGTCTGCGCATCCTGAAACCAAATTCAAAGACAATAAGGCTCTAAGTTCAGGCATATGTTGCCATGGCCAGGAGAAAAGGAATGTTTAGAAAGTTTGATTCTCAGAAAAAGAAGAAGATCGATATGTCAAAGATACATTGTTATGAGTGTAATGAATTTGGGCACTACAAAAGGAATTGTCCCAAACTCAAGAAGGACAACACAAAGAGAAAGGAAAGAAATGAAGCCCATATCACCGAAGAAGTAGAAGAACTTGAAAAGAAGAAATCAAAGAAGGAAGAAGTGAAAGATCTCTACTATGACTGATATAATCTCCTTAGATCTTTTAAGTTATAAATGAGAATATAAAGCATCACAAGTATGATAGGATGCATTATAGCAAGATAGAGATGACATCATCATAGAAGCATGGAAGGATAGCTGAAGTAGAAAGTATACATGGTTATAACGATCATCATGATAGAAAGAACATGTCCATTGGAAGCATATAAGGGCAACCGAAGTAAAAATATACATGGTTGGAAGAAATCCATCTAGAAAGATAGGAGATAAAAGAAAGGTCATCATACATCATCATTATTAGAAAGGAGTATTTGCATAATTAGGATCATCAAGATCCTCCACTAGAATATTTATAATAAGGTTCACCTCTACTTGGAAGAAGCAAGCGTCTCGTTGATTGTATACATTCCACCTTGTGTGGGATCCATTGTTTAGAAGGATGATGATACAAAGGAGTGCGACATGTCAAGTTGGTTGAAGTAATTTCATCTTAAAGCAAGGAAAGGAAGTTGCTAGAAGGAAGTCTAAATGACTAAACATAGGAAGATGTATGTATATATTTAATAGATAAAATTCATGTCATCATATAGTCGCAGATAGCGTGGTTGAATGCTCTATCTCATGAGCATGATTGAAGAAGAAGAACATATTCCAATAGGAAGATGCACGAAGGCATGTAGACAATATGTCTTGAACTCTTCTACATATTGATAAATATGAAATCAACATAATATGACCTCATATGGAATATGAGGTGGTTGACAATTATGGTTCCTATGATGAAGGTACTAAGTATAGAAATTCCTAGGGAAGCAATATGTGAAGAAAAGGAGAAGAGTTCATGAAAGATGCAACTATAGTCATGTAAGATAATATATGTGATCAACATCCGATAACTAGAAGAAGTAGCTATGACATCTCCATGGAAGAAGAAGGTATGAAGACCCTGATATGGATACTGCAAAAGAAAAGATCTTGGCAATGAATGTCTTGGATATGGGTTCATAAATGTGCAGGATGTAGATGTTGCAAGAAGTAGATATCATGGCGAAATGCCATCATAAAAAGGTAATTTTGATTTTTTTTTCATTTTTAATCTTTGAAAACATCTAGTTGGGTTGAAACAGGGCTACCGAAAGAGAGTTGTAGATGTCACCTACAACTAGTACTCTTGAGATTGGATGGAAGATCCTGAAAGAAGATTAACTTGGAGGAGCTAGCTGTATGAAGGAAAGCCAAATGTGGACTAGAAGATCACTTTCTGATGAAGAAAAGGATTCCATGACTATTGTTTCAATCCTCTGGTTCATTAAAGGAAAGTGATGGAGAAGATGGTTGATGCCTTACTAAGAATATATAGACAATGAAGGGTTAATGATGAAGAAATTGAAGTTCATGAGATCGAAAGGAGGAGCCCAACTAGTAGTTGATAGTACCATGGTCTCCACTAAAGAGTTGATAACCGATGTTGGAAACAAGTCCCTAGTTAAGAGGGAGCTTGGGCAAGTTCCTAGGTAAGAAGGAACTTGAGTATATTCCTTTTATAAGAATGATTATATCCTCCCTAGTTGAGTGGGAGAGATAGACACATCATTTTGGTCTTCATGTTATGAAGAAAGAATGGAGGATTGGCTAAGCATTTGGTTTCTAATACTCTTTGAGGATGCATTAGGGTATCCAATAGGTAAGAGTAGTCGAAGAGGAAATTCATTGAGGATGTGTTATTCCAAGACATGAATTGTCCTAAAAGGACATACCTTGTGAACATTCGGGTGGGGTATGTTCGTTAAGGGACAATGATGATGGTATTTATCAGTCATTGTTTCGCCAACATTGTGCTCTGATCTTGTGGAGAGATAGAGTTGTTAATCGAGGCCTTGCTATGTGACAATGCTGGTTGGTATGATGAGATGCAATGAGATAAGCTGAAATAATAACTGATGAAATGACTTACCACTCCGACTCTTCTTATGATAATTCTTCAGTATGAGAATGTCTAAGTACCTAGTTAAAAGGGAGTGTTGAAATATGTAACTAGGTTCAGTCTTCATAATGACATATGTAATCATGATTTTATGTATTTGATGTAAAGAGAAAAATAAATTTAGCTGCCCCTAGATTTCTCAACAAAAATGGATTTATGCTAGTAATTAATGTAACATTGATAATTTACTATTATTATTATTACACTTATTCATTATACATGAACTATATGTCAACATGTTATAAAATAATTAATATTAATAAGCATTGTTATTTTTTCTTCGATATGGTTGATGGACCTTGAAGATTGTTGACCACTACATCCATGAAATATTTGTACTAGACAAATTTATCCGAAGGAATCACTTCTTGTCAGCTCAACCACAAAGCCTGACTTTGAGAATGTTGAGAGAATTGAAACGACGATCTCTCAATAACAAAGGTGTTTTAACGACGAGAACTCAACCAATAGAGCTAACCCTGAAGGCTATTAATAACCATTGTTATATTATTCATTTATTAATTTTTTATGAAGGTTGGGATTATAGCTATGGTTTACTCATTAACTTTGCATTAATTATATATATATATAGACAGACACACACACACGATATATTATCATTATTTTATAATTTTATAGAGAGATAGTATTGAAGTTTTAGATATGACTTTTATAAATGTTACTAATGGGCCTGATGCAACATTTCGTTGGAAACTCTAACCCATGCAACTCACAAAACAAATTATTCGCCGAACCACTCAAACTAAGATCCTTTGATAATGCTAATAATAATAATAATTTGATATATATTTATTTTATTTCTTATAATATTAATAACTAATATATATAAGGATATGAATATATTTAATTTTTAAAATGATATCCATATTTAATTTATAATTAATAACTATTCTTATAAATTTGCTTTCAAATTTTTTTTCCCTTAAAAATAAATATTTCAATTGTTTTTTTCCTTAAAAATATATATTAACTATATTAAATTGTTTTTTAATGATAATACTAATTTTTATATATATATATATATATAAATATAATTTTATATTATACTACTTTATTTATTATATATTTTTAATATTTTTATTATATATACGTTCACATTTATCTATATGTTATCATTATCCATTTTGCTCTTTGCTATGACTTTTGATATAACATATTTCAGGTCATTATCTTGCTCAACCGTTTTATTTCATTAACCTTTTTTCATCATTACGACAATTTATTTTGCATTTTCCTTTTTTAATAATCATTTGGATTGGGGCATCTCAACTATCGTTACCATTATCATTCTACAACAATCACGTTTTATATAATTATGATATACATGGTATATTAAATTATATATAAATTTTTTTTGATAAATTTCCTTCACACACTATTATATTTTAATATATTAACTAAACTGTAGCTATATTTTAATATACTAGCAATTGTCCCAAAAGGTACAAAGAGAGGCCGATAGGATTATTAAATTAGAATTGTTGAATTTCTCTAGAAGAGATGTTGGTTCAAGTCTAACGAATGAGCATTGAAGTCTGGACACCCCCTCCTGCAGGTTGCAGCTTCTTCAAATCCACTAACAATGAACGGGACTGCAATGCAATGTAATGAATAACAAGAATCGAGTTATTTAAAAACTCTAAAATGTCTGAACACTCGCTATGGAGATGACTGGCTGTTAATTAAACTCATAAAATGTAATGTGAGAGAAAACTAATTTGTAGCTCATGATATTTTGAAATAAAAATTACAATGTGTGATCGTATAAAAAAAATACATTTTCATATATCATATGATAAATGGGAAATCACTATAAATTTGCTACTGTAATTTTTTTTTTTCCAACCAACCCTAAAACAAGTCTTACTATTTGTTTCATTGCCAATATGAGTAGAAAAAGAGATATTGTAACCTTTATAGAGATACAAGGTTCATCTTATTTTACCTTAAATGTATTTCTTTCAAAAACCCAATAAAAAATGGTCAGAACAATTTTTTTAATTATTTGGTTATATTGTACCTTTATTCTCAAACAACTTTGTCTTTCTAACTTACCAAATTATGAAAAACTCTATATATTTTGAAATTTCAATTTTTAAATATCAATGAATGAGATCTTCTTTACTATAGGTTGCTTTCTAAACATTTTCACACCTATTACTTTTTTATTTTCAACAATACTTCTTTCATAAAATTATATGATACTGTAAAACAAGAATTTATTTTAAAATGTAATAGAGGCAAGTAATATTTTTTTGATGTATTAAACTTTGCTTTTACAAAAAAATCTATTATAAAAAATTATTATTAAAAAACTATATAAATAACTAAATATTAAAAAATTCTAAATTAATATTAATTTTAAAAAATTGATTATACATACATAGCCAAAACTATAAATGAGACCATAAATAAAATCCTAATATATAATTGTTTCAATTAATAGAATATTTTATATGGTTAAAAATATAGAATAGTCATAAATTAAATTAAATAGTGAATAATCTTTGTGGAATATTTTAAAACAATTTTTAAAAGTTAAATTCTTATCATTTGTCTCATAATTATTGATAAATAAATTAAAATTTTGAAAATCTCATTTAATTTTAAAATAAATATTCTTATAAATATAAGTAATTAATAAAAACATGTTTTTCCTAAATCAAAAAAAGGTAAAGTATGTATACATGGAAGTGAATCCCTTATTTCACGAACAAAAAAAAGATAATAATAACAATTAAGTAATAATATTTTTAATATTTTAATATAATTTAAATATTAATATTTCTTACCAATTATTTATTTTATATTAAAATATATAATAAATAAATAAATAAATAGTAATAATCATCTACTTCCGGTCACTAATTGCAGCTCGCAAAAACCATCTAACAACGCCGTTAATTAGCTACATCCAGTAGCCGCAAAAAACTATCTAACAAACACCGTTAATTACCTACTTGGCCCATCAATATAAAACACTAAAAAATTGCAGAGGGTGCCTGCATTCCAGATTTTTTTCTCCCTTCCTGTCAAAACAAGTCATTTTGAAGAATGATTGGGAATTGTTAGGGCGATATGCGTGCGGAGCTCGATAGTGAGCTTGGAGGGCTCGGCTGCTTCAGCAGTACAGTGGGAATGGGCCTCGAAAGTCTTGACAGATGCTCTGCAACCACCTGTTCGGCGAGCCAGTCGAGCCTCTCGGCGTTGCTGAGGGAGAGCTTTCGTTTTCCTCCGAAGGGGAGAGACTCCAGGCTCTTTTGCTTCAATATGCCGTCTGCAAAATTGATCAGCATCTTCACATTTTCTTCGCTCGGATCATGGGCATCGCCCATGCATTTCTCCGGGAATCCGCTCCCCTGTTAATACCCAAAGCACGATCTTGTTCAGAAAACAAGAAATGGGTATAAATTAAAAAAAAAAAAAACGCATCTTGAAATTTGCTGTTGTTAGGACAATTAAGTTACAATCTACTCCAGTTTTGATTTCTTGATCTTTTCACAGAACCTCTACAGTAACGTGAGACGTGCAGTTTCAGGTTACCTGAATCCTGACGGAGTTGCGCCTGCTTTGCCCGAATGCCATGCTCATGGCGTGATCAACATTGTCTGACACCGCATCGCCCACGATTTTGAAGATGGGCTTAGCCCAGTGGGCAGCCCCCCATCGCTTCACCTTGTCGTAATCGTATGCCCGATCGAACTGCCCGGTTCCGATTGAAAGCACCAGCAAATCCTCCACGCCTCCCACAGACGGAAACTCCTGCTTCTTATGCAGAACATGGGTTATGGCCGCGGCGGTGGGATTGTTCATCACCAACCCAGCGTCGATCGCCGTGCAGGCGGTCTGCCCGTCGTCTGCTCCTTTTACTTAACTGAATAGTAATAGAAAGATTCATGAACATTTAAAGCTCGCAGCAAAAAGCCTAAAAGTCATAATAGAAACGGTTCTTGGGTCGTCCTCTGCAGCGGTAAAACCCCAATCAATCTTATAAAACCTCAGTGGTCCAGAAAGCACCTAGATGTCAGAACCCTCGGTTGGAATGGCTGAGGAAGTGCGCTAAGCGTTTCGGCACCCATGCTGAGCCAAAGAGTCACCTGCCGAAAGACCAAAAATGTAATATTAATACTCATAGGCAAAACAAACTGCAGCGTAACAGAGCAATAGAGTTTGCAAGAGAGAAAATTAGTCAGTAAATGATATAAATTGTGGCTGCCTACAAGCCTGTGAAATAGATAGGAAAACTGTGGGAAGCTGCGACCAGTAAAACAGTAGAATGCGAAAGGAAATAATGAGTAAAATACAGAGAACAGAGTCATATTGTATTTAGCAGAAACAGAAAAGAGGAGCATCAAAAGAAAACCCTGTTAACGCAGAAAATATACCTGTTAAATGAACCCTGAAAAATAATCAGCTTCTGAGTGGATATGGTGTCAAAGCGGACACGTTTACTCTGGATTTCCAAGTTGAAGAGGTCGTCGGAACCCGCTATGAGCTTACTGTGGACAGAGGAGTTTGCAGAGCAAAACCAAAAGCCAGGGAAGAAGAACAGCAACAACAACTCACACGGAAAAAGCAGTAAAAATATTTTCATGGCAGGCAAAAAGCAGTAAAAATATCTTCAAGAGTGACATAAAAGAATGGGAAAAAGCAGTAAACAGCTCAACCGATATTTAGAAAAAGCAGTCACACTTCAAATCAACGGTTGAAAGTGTCTCACCTGATCCAACGGAACAGGATAAAAGTGTTGACGATTGTTGATGCATAGGAAGGCCTATCGACCTAATTAACTAAACAAGAGCTACAGAGTGCTATGTCATTATTTTTTTGTATAGACTTATTTTGTGTATATAGTTTTAGTTTGTCTAGTTAAAATGAAATGGTATTCATGTAAAGAAGAGAAGTGGTGTAAAAAAGCATGTCTTTCTTAATTTTTTTTGTCACACCAAAAAATGAGAAGGCATTCCATTAATAAGAATAAGAAATTGTCTTGATTGAGAATAGGGGAGAATGTAAGGAGCTTTGAAAACCCTTGTGAATTGTCTCTTGTGCAATGAGCAGTGCATCATGAATTTGTATTCCTTTTAAAAATCCAAATTGTTCCTTCAAAATAATGACACTTAATATTGGTTTCAGACATAAATTGATAACTTCTGTCATGAGTTTGTAAATGACATTGCAACATGATATTGACTTGTAATATGCAAGCATACATGTTCCCATCTTGCTTTTTGTGAATGACAACAATATGAGTTTTATTGAGAGAACCCAACATAATCTTAGAGCTATGCGACTCTCTAATCACAAGCAAGATGTGTGCTTTAATCATATTGTAAATTTTGGTATAAAACTCCAAGTTTGAATAAAAGTTGGTAGAAATGTTAGGTGTCATTTTGTTGACATTTTCAAAAGAAAAAAATTACTAATTTCATTTCTATCTTAAATTGTCAAATTAAAAAATAATAATAAAATATTATAATAAAATTAAGGAGAATAAACAAAAATTATAAAATATTATATTTAAAAACATTAAATATCATAAATAAATAAATTTAAAATCCTTACAAAACAATTAATAATTTTGTATTTATCTTAAAATTACTATAATAAAATTAATAATAATAATAACTAAAAATAATTATGTTATATTCATGATTTCAATAGCTCTAGTAAGTAGAGACATTTTTACTATGCTAACATCTGGTTTGGTCTTTGCAGAAGTCAAATCGATGAAAGAAGGGGGAGATGGGTGCACTGTGTTAGTTTGACCTTTTTGGCATTCTAACATTACGACTGGGTTCATTCTCCACCATGTAATCTATGTCTTCATTTCTCCGAATTACAACAAATGGCACTGGGCCAGATTAAAACAAATTCCAAGAAAAGCACATAAGGAAAACTATAATCAATGGAAGCAAGAGAACTAAATTCAAGATGAAAAACTCAGATTCATTTCTAAGAAATTTCAAAAAAGGAATGCCATATAGTTAATCTATCATATGGAAAGAATGGTTTATTTCATTTGTTACAGTGGCTTTACGTAAGAAGTACTTGGGTCCAGATGCCTGGGATTGACAACAGAAGCGTGCCTAATCTTAATATTTTCTCCACGTCTAGAAAGGAAACGATGCAAATACAAAGGAGAAGGCACTCTTCATTGAGTAAGCTGAGACCTATGACCCATGGGTTGCTACATAACACAAATACCCTCTAGTATACTCTCTCTCTATCCTCTCCTAATCACTATGCTCTAATGTGGAAAAATGCAAGTCTTGGATGGAATTGAACACCTTTTCCTCCCAATGGCCCAATTATAACACATCTTGATAGCCAATTAGGGGTTAAGTTTGACTCATTCAATTCTCAACTAGAGTTACAACTTTAAACCTTCTAATTTCCTCTTCATAGTCTCCATGTGGCTAACCAAGAATAATGGGGGTTTACCTGTCATCCTCACAAATTATGGTGGTCAATCATGATAGGTCAAATTTCAAGAGGCAGAACTATTGCATTCAAACTCTAATTGATGTGATTCTTACACTGTTGGAAAGGTCTTCACGTCTATAATAGTGCCATGGGGTCCTAGACTTAAGTGAGAAAGTTTTACCCCCTAAAAAATCCTTTAAGGCCTTAAAATGTCCCTAGAAAATTTCAGGCCCTAATTATCTGCATTGGGTCCCATCAATAAAACTTCTCCTATAAGTTGGTTCCTTCACTTTTTCCACTATGAAAGCATTGAGATGGATGACAAGTTATATAGTAATCCAATCCAAATCACCATGTGTTGCATGGTAGATCACTTTCCTCTTCTACATTGTTTCAAGCTGATTTTTCGTCATTATGGAGAGCCAAGCTACACGTGTGGGCATGTATGCTAATTCTGGGGTTTAATTTATGAATTTTTGATGATGCCAATCACACTTAAGTGAATTGTCACCTCATTAATATGAAATGTCTCTCACTTAAATTGGTTTTATGGTGTTCAATTAGGTTTAGCTCAGATGGTTGGGAGAAATGTTGTTATCCTCCCCACCTGGGTTCAATTCCCGCATGTGACATGTTGAGCTCATAATGAGTATTTCTTGTAATAGCTTCAAGTCTTGTTGTTGAGCAATTCGTTGAGGATCAAAACATGTATATTCATCATATGGAATATAAAGATATTTCTTATGGATGAAAAAATGGAAATAAAAAGCTAGTTTTATGATGAAAATAAGACTTAAAAGCATTGTTTGAAGATTAACTAGCTCAAAAAGGAAATCCAACCACCTAAAGAGGGATTTATTTCACTTGTGGAGTGGTTTATGGACTTATTCTAGCTAGAAATTGGAATGAATTGGACAAAGGGGCATTACTTAAACCTAAATGAAGCTTACTTAAACCTAAATGAAGCTTCTCAGGTGCATTAAAAGTGAAACATTACACTCCTAAAGCAAATTGGTCATCTTCTAAGTGTGATGTTACTTTTCTTGTTGGGAGTTTTATCACTTATTTTTGGACTTGGAAAGTTAGTCCCATGCTTCATGGAAGTTCCTTGACCTAAGTATGGCCACAAGCCTTCATTTGAGGCATATTTTGAAGTTCAATAAACACTATTTGAGGTTTTTATAGAGCTATTTTGGAGGAGCAACCCCCTTTAGAAGATTTTATCACCTCTTTTGTGGGGGCTTCAAGCATGTAAAAGCATCATTTAATTACATTTTCACTTAATCACTATTTTGTTTGGATGACAAGTCACTTTTGAGTGATCCCTTAAGCTAGAGTTAAGGAATAAAGAATGAGATGGAGTTGTGAGCCTCGTCTACAAATAAAGCCCCTCTCTCATTCCAAGTTGTTATGAATTGTTAGAGAATATTTTTGAAGAAATTAATAGAAGATATTTATTAGGTGTTTTGTTGTCAACTCCCTTGAGGTATTTCTATCTTCTTTATTTAATTGGTTCATTAAAGACATTCTTGCAGATGATTTAAGACTTTTACTAGCTAGCAAACTTGATCAATTGAGGGGTGACATTTTGTCACTTGGAAAGAGGAAATTTAGGGTTTGTTACTCAAACATTCTCCTTAGTTAGTGTGGTAAGTGTTTACTCTCTTATTTTTCTTATCTTTATGCTCATTGACAAGGGTTGTGGTATTCTTTTCCACTCCATTGTTGATTTTATTGGTAAAGGCTATTCCTTTTGAGGAAACCCTTCTTGTAATGCTTTGGTTTTCACAACTTATCTTGACTATACAAGCGACTTGACTATTTATAAGTTAATCCCTTACTCTAAGCATAAAAATATCAAATTTGGAGGGGTATCTTACTTGACTCCATAATTTTTAAGTGGAGATAAGTTTTTTGTTTTTTTCCCTCCAAGAAAAGAAATCGGACTCAATCTTAGCCTGAAGGTAAGAGTGAGGTTGTTTGTATCAGGATGTTGAAATATGTAACTAGGTTCAGTCTTCATAATGACATATGTAATAATGACTTTATGTATTTGATGTAAAGAGGAAAATAAAATTATTATTGTTATTCTTGAGGCATGGGTTTCATGCTCAAGGGTATTTGATTTATAGGTCAAGAACCCATTGAGTACTTCTAGGGATTATCTTTAAGTCAACAAGTCAAATTGAGTCATTATGATGTATGGAAGACCCTTTTGGGCATGTTACATACTGTAAAGAAAATTTATTTGAGTCAAAGACCCTCCAAGACCTTGTCATAGTTCTACAAACAAGTCAACCTTCAAAAGGAGCAATTCGGCCTACCTAGAGGGACGAGTTGGCCTATTAGGGCACTCAAGGAAGCCTATATATAGGAGCATTCAGTCTCATTCAAAGACACACATATTCAACATCAAGAAGTTTGATCAAAGCAAGGAGAGGTGACCTAAAACCAAAAAAAGAAGAGAAGACTTCGAGAAGGAAGAATCTGAACTTTTGAAGATTGTTTTAGGGTTGAAATTCCTCACACATGCGAAGAAGTCTGGGTGTTATTTGTTGCAGCAGAGATCGAATTATTGTAGCCACAATAGGAGGCCGAGCACAAGAGTAATAGAATCCATCTTGCAAGCCAAAATGTGGAAGAAAATGCCACTGTCCAAGCGGAGAAGAGAGAAGGGTGAAAACACTGCATTCTCCCACATGTGCATAAACTAAGGTTTCTATAGTAGACCAAAATTGGAGGTCGAAATTGCAATCTAAGGTTGTAGGTATGAAGTCTAGGTTGTAGAAATTTCTGTTTTCCCACCCCGGTTTTCAGTTTCTTCTTATTTCTCCCATATAGTTAAATGTCCTTTCCCATAACCATACATTTAACAAGCTGAAAAAAAATAAATTTGCTGAAAACACAAATTCTGGAAATTTTACAGAATGCTGGAAATTGCAGAAATAAAAATCAGCAGTAATAAACAGCCATTAAAACACATTTAAACACTGAGATATTTGGTCAATGTGACCCTGGAAAAACCCCCTACAACTCTTGTGGAAAACCAGTTTGAGAGCTCTTCTTTATTTCTGAAAATTTCCTTTTACAGTGAGAAATTTTCAGCAAAAAATCAGCAAGCAAATTTACAACTTATCTCTTTTCCCATGCTTCACAGCAAACTGGAAATTACAGCAAACATGACAGCAATAAATGTTGTACGGTCTCCTCGATTTTTGTGCCCACTTTCAGCATTAAATGCTGCTGTATGGCCCTCGTTTTGCGTGCAGAAAAACCAGAAAACTGCTCCTCGATTTTTGTGCAAACCTCTCCTCGAAAATCGTGCCGAAATCTGCCTTTCACTGTGCGTTGAATCAGCTATACAAATCTGCTCAACTGCTGCCTTGGAATGTGTGCCAAGCTGTTGTCTCCTTCTCCTCCCTGCTCAGAAATCTCTCTTGCTCTCTTGCTCTCCTTCTCCCAATCTGCTCATGAAAGAATTGAATCGAATGTGATATTTTCCTCCGTTTCCTTCCTTAATATAACTCCAAGTGACTTTTGGGTGATCTCTAAATCCAATGGCTGAAATAGATTTAGATCAATGGCTGAGATTAAATGCTCATTTAAATCTCACTTTTTATTTTTTAATTCACTCCACTTTAATAAGGACCCACTTAGTCATTTATTTCCAAAGTCACTTTTCCTTTCTAATTTTTCATTGACTTTATAAAAGTCACTTTAAAATTAGACTTAGTAACTTTATCACTTAAAGTCACTTTTAAATTAGATTTAACTTTATAAAATTGTAAAGTCACTTTATGAGAAAAATTAAATTCTTTTGGACACTTTTCCCTCGGCAAAGATCAAAGCCTAAGGGAACCACCTGTCATCCGGTACCAAATTTCAACACTCCCTCTTACCGAGGAAGGTGTTCCTCACCACACCCATCTTGTCTCTGAAGTAGACATGCTTGCCCCGTGGTAAGGCTTTGGTAAGGATATCTGCAACCTGCTCATCAGGGGAAATATACTCAAGCTTCACAACTCCCTTCTGAACATAGTCTCTGATGAAATGATATCTGATCCCGATATGCTTTGACCTGTCATGAAATACTGGATTCTCCGTGAGTTTAATGCAACTCTGATTATCACAGTAAATCACTGAAGGTCTCAACGGCTGACCAAATAAGCCAAACAACATCTTGCGAAGCCAGATAGCCTCACAACTAGCTAGACTGGCTGCCATATACTCTGCTTCCGCTGAACTCAGTGCTACTGACGGCTGCTTCCGGCTGAACCATGACACTACTGCTGAACCCAACCCAAAACAACACCCTGAAGTGCTCTTCCTATCAGAAGCACAACCTGCCCAATCAGAATCAGTGTATCCTGCCAATCTCACTCCATCTCCCTGCCTGTAGTCCAGACCATAATCCACTGTCCCCTACAAGTACCGCAAAATGTGTTTTGCAGCCACCGAGTGAACCTTCCTAGGCTCACACATAAACTGACTCATCGTGTTGACTGCAAAACAAATATCTGGTCTAGTGTTGACCAAATACATCAAGGAACCAATCAGCTGCCTGTACAATGTGGGATCCACCAACTCGGAATCCGAAGCATGAAGCTTCTTCCAGTTGGTGATCATCGGTGTCGACATGGGTCTACAATCCTCCATGTGGAATCTGCTAAGGATGTCGACAATATACTTCCCCTGCCCCAGGAAGAAATGCCCCTCCTCCTGCCACACCTCCAAACCCAAAAAGTAATGCATCAAGCCGATGTCCTTCATCTCAAACTCCGTCGCAAGATCTCTCTTGTAGTGCTCTATGAGTCTCTCTGCACCTGTAATGATCAAGTCATCCACATACAGCACCAGAATGAGAGGCTCCTCACCAATCACAATAAAGTAAAGGTTCGGATCTGCCTCACTCTTTGTGAAACCCATCCCCTGCAAATATGTATCTATCCTGGAGTACCAAGCTCTGGGAGCTTGCTTCAGGCCATAAAGGGCCTTCTTCAGTCTGCACACATGGGACTCCTTCCCATGCACCTCAAAGCCCTGTGGTTGCTCAATGTACACCTCCTCCTGTATGAAGCCATTGAGAAATGTGGTCTTCACATCCATCTAGTGGATCTTCCAACCCATCTCTGCTGCTATCGATATAATGGAGCGGATCGAAGTATATCGAGCCACGAGAGCGAAGGTCTCCTCATAATCAACTCCCTCTACCTGGGAGAACCCTCTAGCCACAAACCTCGCTTTGAATTTCTCAATGCTGCCATCTGCAGCATGCTTTACCTTGTAAAGCCATCTGGAAGTAACCACGGATTTGCCCTCAGGCCTCGGCACCACCTCCCAAACATCATTCTTCATGATAGAAGAATACTCCTCCTGCATGGCCTCTCTCCAGACCTGCTGGCTAGCTGCCTCCTCATAGCTAGAGGCTCAGAGTCAAGGATGTTGGTAACCATCGCCATATAGCTACAAAACCTCTCAGGTGGTCTACTCTCTCTGACCGGCCTCTTCGGCTCAACAATGGATGTGGCATCTTTCAAGGTGTCCTGAAGCCACTTGGGCTTCCTCTTCCCTGAGCGCACTTCTCCCACCGGAGAATGAAACTCCTCCTCCTCATCATCATTAGGAGCCTGAAATCCTGACTGTCTGTCTGCTGTCCTCCTGCCTGCACCTGAACCTGTAGAAGTTGAGGTACCGTGTGAACTGTCCATCAATGGACTCCCTAGTGAACTGCTCTGCATGCTGCCCGGAGCACCACCCCTCTGGCTCGGCGAGCCACTGCTCACTGACAGACCTGACATCCTCATAGATGTACCTCCGGATCCTCCTGATCCCTGCCCACTGGATCCCTGCGACTGACTCAACTGCTGCTGAGGGTCTGGCTGATCCAGATACTCTAACTCCCGTGACCTCCTAAAGGCCCTGTCCTCTTCGAACTTCACATCCCGTCTGACAACAACTCTCCTCTGTGCAGGGATGTAAATCCGAAAGGCCTTTGAGGTCTCACTGTAGCCCACAAAGATACCCTTCTCTGCGGTGGGCTCTAGTTTGGTCCTCTTCTCCTTGGGTATATAGGAGTATATAATGCATCCAAAGATATGAAGATGACCAATATCAGGCTTCTTCCAAGAGAAAGCCTCCTCCGGAGTCATGTGCCCCAAGGCATGATGCGGACTCCTGTTCTGCAAGTAAACAGTTGTGTTGCAGGCCTCTGCCCACAAGAACAATGGCAATCCCTGATCATGTAACATGGCTTTGGCAGCCCCTATGATGGATCTGTTCTTCCTCTCCGCAACCCCGTTCTGCTGGGGGTTGTAAGGAACAGTGAACTCCCTCCTAATGCCTACCTCCGCACAATAGTCAACAAACTCTCCAAGGGTGTACTCTCCTCCATTGTCCGACCTCAAGGACTTGATATTTCGACCTGTCTGAGTCTCCACAAGAGCTCTGAACTCCTGAAACCGCTTGAAGACCTCACTCTTGGTCTTCAAAAAATAAATCCAGGTCCTCCTGGAGTGATCATCAATGAATAAAACATAGTACTCATATCCACTGAAGGAAACATGAGACATCCGACCGCTCACATCGGAATGAATCAAATCAAGTATCACCGTCGCTCTGCTGTCACTGCTGGGAAAAGGGGATTTGGCAAATTTGCCCATCGCACAACCTCTGCAAGTATCAAAGTGATCAGTACTGAAATCTGGCACACCTGTAGTGATCTCCCGCAATGTCCTCAAGGCTCCATGATACATATGTCCCATCCTGCGGTGCCAAATCTCACATAGCTCAGAACTGATGGCTCTGCTCTCGGTACTACTGCTCAATGCCAAAAGGGGCTGGAATGCAAACTTGTACACCTATCACTCTAGCTGAATCATCTGGAGTGCCCCTGGGATACATCAACACCTGTCCTCCCCTGAACAGTACCTCATATCCTCTGTCCTCCAAAGCTGAGACGGATATGAGGTTCTTCCTCATCCCTGACACATAAAGAACCTCTGACACCTTCAAGGGAGGTTTGGACTCCCTCTGAAATGTCACTGTCCCCACCCCGACTGCTCTAACAACTCTGTCATCACCGAGTACTACCTCAATATC
This sequence comes from Pinus tabuliformis, assembly GCA_031772625.1. Lineage (NCBI taxonomy): Eukaryota > Viridiplantae > Streptophyta > Pinopsida > Pinales > Pinaceae > Pinus > Pinus tabuliformis. The sequence continues at coordinate 426,933,196 of CM062813.1, read as the reverse complement.
AGTGCCACTCTCTGAAAGCTCTGAGAAGTACTCACGGACTCCTGTCATATGACGTGAAGCCCCACTGTCCACATACCAGATACCTGAAGATGCTCCGCTAATCGAGGGAAAAGCATGCTCCCTCTGAACCTGTGTGGCAGGTGATCATGCACTAGAGGACTCACACGTAGTGAACACAAACTCTCAGTCAAAACGACCAGCAAATTCCTCAATCTCTGTTGAAGCTGCCACGTCATGGTTCTTCCCCTTCTTCTTCTTCTTCTCCGGACACACAACTGCATAGTGTCCCATCTTTTGACAATTCCAACACTTCACCTTGGAATAGTCCTTCTGTGTGTTCCCATATTTACCTTTACATTTGCCTTTGCCCCCACCACTACTTGTGGAAGCCTGCTTCTTCCCTTTGCCTTTCTTGCCTCCTGCCACCAGTGCTACATCCTCATCCTGCTCAACTGGCTTGGCTGCCCCAAGCTGACCTTTCCTGATCTCTGTCTGAATGCAATCATCCCAAAACCTCTCCCATGTGGGAAGGGTCTCACGTGCACAAACCCCATCAGCAAAGTTCAACCATGAACGGGGGAGGCCATTCACTGCAATCCGCACCAACTCAGTGGGTGGAATGGCCTCTCTAATCGCTGCCAACTCATATCTCACATTAGTAATCTTTGTGAGATATCCAGCTGCACTATCATTACCCATCTTAATGTTCTTCAGCTTCTCCTTCAGGACCATCTTACAGTTCTCATTGGTACTCTGGTAGAGATTGGACAATGCTGTCCACATCTCATGGGCATTGCTCTTTCCTCTCACATGATGAATGCAATGGTCTTTGATTCCGTCTAGAATCAGCCTCTTACCCTTGTTGTTCTTTTTATTATAAGCTGTCAAATGAGTAGCATCAGTAGGCACAACAACAGGGTTCTGTGTGGTATGCACCATGATATCCCAGACTTCTGCCTCCTCAAAGATACTCTGCATTCTCTCCTTCCAAACGCTGTAATTTATATGCCCATCCAGCCTATCCTCCACCCTCAATCCCAATGACATCCTGCTGTCCTAAAACTGAAAAATAGCATTGTTGTAGTAAAGATAAAACTGTTGTTTATGAAAAAATCAGCTTGCTAGAATTTTCTGAGTGAAAAATCAGCAACTGTAATTTTTCCTTTTGCTGTCCCAAACTGCCCTTCAGCACTCAACCTCTGATACCATGTAGAAATTTCTGTTTTCCCACCCCGGTTTTCAGTTTCTCCATATTTCTCCCATATAGTTAAATGCCCTATTCAATAACCATACATTTAACAAGCTGAAAAAAAATAAATTTGCTGAAAACACAAATTCTGGAAATTTTACAGAATGCTGGAAATTGCAGAAATAAAAATCAGCAGTAATAAACAACCATTAAAACACATTTAAACACTGAGATTTTTGGTCAATGTGACCCTGGAAAAACCCCCTACAACTCTTGTGGAAAACCAGTTTGAGAGCTCTTCTTTATTTCTGAAAATTTCCTTTTACAGTGAGAAATTTTCAGCAAAAAATCAGCAAACAAATTTACAACTTATCTCTTTTCCCATGCTTCACAGCAAACTGGAGATTACAGCAAACAGGACAACAATAAATGTTGTACGGTCTCCTCGATTTTCGTGCCCACTTTCAGCATTAAATGCTGCTGTATGGCCCTCGTTTTGCGTGCAGAAAAACCAGCAAACTGCTCCTCGATTTTTGTGCAAACCTCTCCTCGAAAATCGTGCCAAAATCTGCCTTTCACTGTGTGCTGAATCAGCTGTACAAATCTGCTCAACTGCTGCCTTGGAATGTGTGCCAAGCTGCTGTCTCCTTCTCCTCCCTACTCAGAAATCTCTCTTGCTCTCTTGCTCTCCTTCTCCCAATCTGCTCATGAAAGAATTGAATCGAATGTGATCTTTTCCTCCTTTTCCTCCCTTAATATAACTCCAAGTGACTTTTGGGTGATCCAAGTGACTTTTGGGTGATCTCTAAATCCAATGGCTGAAATAGATTTAGATCAATGGCTGAGATTAAATGCTCATTTAAATCTCACTTTTTATTTTTTAATTCACTCCACTTTAATAAGGACCCACTTAGTCATTTATTTCCAAAGTCACTTTTCCTTTCTAATTTTTCATTGACTTTATAAAAGTCACTTTAAAATTAGACTTAGTAACTTTATCACTTAAAGTCACTTTTAAATTAGATTTAACTTTATAAAATTATAAAGTCACTTTAGGAGAAAAATTAAATTCTTTTGGACACTTTTCCCTCGGCAAAGATCAAAGCCTAAGGGAACCACCTGTTCTCCGGTACCAAATTTCAACATAGGTTGAAGGAGATATTGCAGTTGCTACAAGGAAAAGGTTGACTTGGCCTTGGAGGAGTCACTGTCAAGGGTCTAGGTCTTGGAATTATGCCCCCAGTAAACAACAATCAATTCAACCCTAACCATAAAGTCAATAACAGCTAAAGCATGGTCAAACTTCTCCAAAACAACTTGGTCAAAGGAGAATGGAATTCGACCTCTCTTGCTGGTCAAAATCAGCCTAAAGCGGTCATCAAAATAACATTCAAATTTTGTCAACCCAAAGTCAATCCTATGGTCAATGCAGGTCAAAGTGCTTATTTTACCTTGGTTTCTGTCCCCAAAAACTCGGCTTGCCCAAACAGAAATTCTCTCAGAAAATCGAAGTCAAAAACTGCTAAAAATGTCAAAGTCAACATTGGTCAACACTGGTCAAAGTTGCAGACAAGTTCAGATTTTCGGCCTTGTAATTTTTTTCCTCCTTCTCCTTCACACATGTGAGAGAAGGCTGCAATCTTTGAGTTGTACGAACCAATTAGATGAGGAGAGACAGAGATATGTTGAGTTGTGATGATGCCAAATGAGGAATGAAGTCTCTCTTATCTATGTAAGTCGATGGGGGTCAAAAGACATGTCCATTGGTCTTCATGAGCCTACATGATGGTGTGTTTGACCTTGAAAAATTACACATGTGTGGGCTTCACTTCAAAAAATATATCCATCAAATGAGTTGTCCAAATTGGAATTTGGCCCTAGTTGCCAACTTTAACAAACCTCAAAGCTAGGGTTTACCTCATAAAAGGTGTAATTTAACCCTACCCTAACTCTTATTTCATTGTTATATTTCATTCAAGATTATTTAACACATTATAATGGCGAAATTTATCTTCCAAGTAGCTTACATTACATATCTTTTAATATGGAGAAATTTGAATGAAACCCTTGGGGGATTCACACCCTTTTCATACAAATTTGTGATAATTACAAATTTGATTATCCTTAGAACTTGTGATTTATCATTGCTAGGATGTTTTCACATGTATATTTATTTCCTTAGCAAAGGCATCCAAGATCCAACATTTTAAGTGCTTTTAGGCACTCTTGGGTGATTTTTCCTTATCTAAAATATACAATATTATGTGTTTTCTGTCATAAATCAGATTCTAGAAAGTTAGGATGGTAGAAAATTTGTCCTATTGACAAGACATAATCAAGAGTTAATCTTATAACATCATTTGTCATTGGTTTGTGCAAAGCTCTTGTGTAGTGAAAGATATATTTTCTCTAACTCAAAAAGTGAAATCATTGTGTTGATTTAAAGTTTCGTATCATATCATAGAATAGTTCAACACTTAATAATTAGCTCATGCCCCTCATTTATAAGTGGTGATCGATTCTCTAACTTTTCATTGAATAATCTTAAGGTATTATCACTAGTCTATATAACTTGTAATGAGGTGTTTGTTGGAAAAGTGGATTTTTCAATGTTTATAATGATATACTTTATAATTCATTTCACAGTTTGGGATACCCCCATGGCTTCAAGGAGCGGGCTTGAAATTAAGGGGAAATTTTGCTGACATGATAGTGGTATGGTTTCTAAGTATGGTTAATCTTGTAGCACCACTGTCAATACTTTTGAAAAGGGTACTAGTTTAAGTGGTGACATTTTCTAATAAGACTTGGTGAAAACTTAAAGTTGGGATTTACCTCAAAAATGTGCATTCTAACCCTATCCTAGCTCTTATTTCGTTGTTGTATTATCACTCAAGGTCATCTAACACTATATGATGGTGAATTTTATCTCTTAAGTGGTTTACATTGCTTATATTTTAATTTGGAGAATTTCAGGTGAAATGGTGGGGGATTTAAACCCTTTATGTACAAACTTGTGGGAATTTTATATTTACTTATCATTTGAACTTGTAGTTTATCATTGCTAGCATGTTTTCATATGTCTATTCATTTCCATAACCAAGGCATCTAAGATCCAACATTAAAAGTGCTTTTAGACACTCTTGGGTGGTTGTTCTTCCTCCTAAATCTTTTCATTTTCTTTGTTTTCTGTCATAAATCAGATTCTGGAAAGTTTAGACAACAACAAGCTCGTTCAATTTATTCCACAAAATCAAGAGATAATATCATAAATATCATTTGGCATTGATTTCTGCAGTAATATCTTTCTCTTATGTGGTGAAAAGTATATTTTCTCCATCTTAAAGAGTGGAATCATTGTGTTGATTTATATTTCTACCATAACACCTTGCATAACTAATTTTAGCACTTATTAATTAGCTCCTAACCCTCACTAATAGGTGGTTTTTGATGCCCTAACTCTTCATTGAATAATTTTAAGGCATTATATCACTTGATTGGCACTAGTCTATCTAACTAAATACTGAGGTGTTTGTTGGTGAATTGAATTGCTTAATGCTTACAACGATATAATTTACAAGTTCATTTCATAGTTTGGGATACCCCTTGTGGATTCATGGAGTTGGCCTAAAGTGAAGGAGATATTGTGTTAAGGTGACAGTGGTACATTTCTCAACGTGTTTACCCTCATAGCAACATTGTCGAGACTTTGACAAATGGTGTTAATTTGAGCGGTAATAATGTGCATTTCACCTATTGATTCATTTCAACATATGATATAGTATATGGTATCCACATGCTATATCTTTCATTTAAATCTTGCATGTTGGAAGTAAACCATACAATAGTCATCATTAATCACAGAAAGAATAACTATACATAACATTCACATATAAATAGGTCCATGTGTCCATATAATAAAGATTCGTTGTTCTAACATAGTTCCATAGATAATAAGTAAATAAATACAAAATAGGTTGTAATGCAATTTAGCTACTTATGTCAAAATGGGGTGTTACATACATCCACCCTTCATGAAACTTTGTCCCAAAGTTATGGTCATATAAAAATGTGGGATGATCATGATGCACGATCTTTGCATCCTCCTAGGTAGTAGATAATAAGCTATATTTGTCCCATTGGTCCGTCAATTGGTCCACCAAGTGGTGCCTAATTTATCAAACCCTACAATCCAATATGTGTAATGGTTCCCATGTCCAAAAGCTGCAATTCCATCCAATTAAGTTGATAAGATTTGTCAACTACATAATGTTATAATACAAATACATGAAAAAATCATGAATTTTATGCAAGTGGATGGAAATACAAGACAATAGGAAACTTGTCTAATTTTTTCCCAAATTTTAAATGACTTTATAAATAAGGGTGACAACTTTATCCCTTTCTAGACTGCATGGTACTCTTATAAGGCCTAGCACTTAAAAATCTTGATTTCCTACATTATAACTTTGGTTAGTCCTATGTGTTTTGATATAAATCTTCTGTCTATTTTGTGCTTAATTTAATCGCTAGTTGATCTAATTATTTGTTCCTCCCTTTTTTGAATCAATTCTAACCATATTATGACTTAATCCTGTAACTTATCCTAACTCAATCATGTCTTGCATGGCCTTCCATAGAGAGCTCGATAAGAAGGCAACCTGATTGAGCTATGGTAATTGCTATCGTAAGAAAACTCCATCGAAGGTAAGTACTTCTCTCAATTGGTTTGATTATCCATAACCTAATCTAATCATGTCTTACATCACTTAATTCACTCTTTCCATTTTCATATCCATTTTAGAGGATACCCTTTACTCAAGTTCAACTAAGTCCCCAATGTTGAATACAAACTTGTCCAAAACTTAAACATAAATCGTAATAAAAAAACTTGACTACCTCTTTTACTTGCTTATAACTTATATACATATATTATATATGCTCTCATCTCTTGATCATAATAATGCATATTAGTTATAATACATTCAATTTATTGGCAGCTTATGTAGTGCACCACATTGATATTAATTGACTATTATCGTTATGTTACTTCGATATAGTACATCATATTGCTACTTCATGCATTCATGGTTCTTCTTAAATTATACTATATTTCTATATTTAACCCCATGTACTTAAAACATGGTTATATTTCCCAACCATTTGTGCCACATCCTTCACATATTTGCTTTAATATACCACCTTAGATTCAACATCTTCACTCATTACAAACTCATGCACCATTACAATTTATATTCCATTCAACGCCTTTAATCCATGATGATCTCAATTATTGTGCATCTTATATAGCCTAGCTAGTTGTTCTCTTGTACACTTGATTTATTCATTATCTTGTTATTTTACCATCTATACTTTAGCTTGTAACCTATATTTACACTTGTGTAATCCTTTTTTCCTTTTATAATTGGTTTTTGTTTTCTTTCTAGATAGGCAGATTAATAGGTTTATGTCACGTGAGTTGATTCTTTCTAGAAACTAACTTGCATAATAACTAATTAACTATTTATTTATATATTTATTTCGGTAAATGATTTAAGGTTTTGTTTTCATAATATACATTTATTTAGTTCTCCATATATATATATATATATATATATATATATGTACTTTGTAGATCCTTCATTTGTGCTTTTTAGATAGACTATTGATAGGTCAGTGTCTTGTGAGTTAATTCTTACATTTTATGTCTATGATATTAATAATAAATGAAACTATTTTGCATAATAACTTATTGACTATTTATTTATATATTTATATTAAATTAGGAAGGTATATTTTTACATATCTTTCCTTACTATATTATTGATGTATTGTTTTTGTTTTATAATTATTTCACAATATACAAAATCATTTAATTAGTATTCCTATGAGCAATTTTGAGTTAGCCAAAAAAACTAACTTCCTTAATGATTTACTAACCATTTATATATTTTTATTATAATTGGACAACTAATTTATTAATTTTTAAAAATTTTGAATACAAACTTTACTTTATTCAAATGCTCATAATATATATAACAATAATTTTGATAATAATCATAACTTTAATAACTTTTCCTCTCGCTTGGTCTAGTCAATTTGGCCAGTCAAATTTAACCATTTCTCAGTCAAAATAGTTGTTTCCTAGTAAGATATAGCCGTTGGAAGATCTGCTCTCCCTATTTAACCTATAGCCATGATCTGGTTCTTCAACTTGTCCTGATAATGAACCACACTCGTTGGTTCAAGACGCATCGACAATTACTATAATGTGAATTCTGCCGAAAAATATTCTCATTAAACTTATGGATCACAAAAGCTTAAATTCAACAAAAGATAATAACTATTCCACCCAACCAACTAAAATAGTTCCAATAGAGAGAGAGAGAGAGAGAGAGAGAGAGAGAGAGAGAGAGAGAGAGATTGTATTATTAACAATCGATATAAATCCATCTTAATCCCAGATTTATCAAACATTGAAGGGAATCAAATCTCTTGGGGTGCAAATCTTTCCTCAAGTTTTGCACTCAATAAAGAGATTTCCAATTTGAGAGATTTGATTCCTCTCGAATCTTGGTAAATCCAAAGTTAAAATTGTTGAAATATGTAACTAGGTTTGGTCTTCATTATGACAAATGTAATCATGATTTTAGGTATTTGATGTAAAGAGAAAAAGAAATTTAGTTTAACTTAGATTTCTCAACATGGTATCAGAGCTAAGGTGATAAGACAAGAAGAGGAAGGTTGAAGATCACATCATTCAAGAAGGATACATAAGGGCTAAGCACAAGGAATTCATTATGGAGGACTAAGAAGCACCAAGGAGGAGTAATCGTCTCAAGGATCACATCATCAATAGAGAAGAAGACCTCAAGCACCATACCTCCACTCAAAGAAAGAACGACTACATATTTGAAGCATCTTGAAGTCTCCATATTCTACATTTCTACATCCAAAGGAAGCAAGAAGAAGCATTGCCATCATCATCAAAGAAATCAAGGTGGTCTCCCTAATATTGAAGCAAAGATCACGTCTCAAACATCCTTGAAGAAGATTATTGAGGAAGCAACATCATCAAGAAGATATCAAGTTGAAGACATCATCATCTAAGAGCATATTCACTTCAAAAGTAAGTAACTTTATATCTATGTCTGAATCTACTATCAAAATTACTTCAGTCTACAAGGAAAGTAACAAACTAGTTGGGTCATTAAATTTCCTTACATGGAAAAAGAGGATAGATTTGATCCTCATAGAAAATGAAGTTATTGAATATGTAAAAGGCTCCATCACTAAACCATCTCAAGAGCAAGCTCAAGCACTATCGAAGTTTATGAAAGGGGAAATACGGGTTCAAAGAATCCTCATAGAATCGATCAAGGATTCACTCATCCCCTATGTAGCAAAGATGGAGACATTGAAGGAAATCTATGAAAAGTTAGTAGAAATGTTTTCCGTAAGCACTACAAGAGAAGTTATATCATTGACAACCAAATTATACAATATTAATGTATCTAAGGATGAAGGGATAACCTCATACCTTATGATGGTGTCACAAATAAGAGATAAACTTCAAGAATTAGGAGAAATAATGTTTGATAAAGAAATGACCACCGTTGTGCTCAATGCACTACCTGATGAATGGGGAAACTTTGTATCAAGTATTTATGGAAATGAGGAAGCCATTCCATTCAGTGAAATTTGGTCATGATGTAAGATTGAATACATTCCATTCAATGAAATTTTATCATTATGTAAGATTGAAGACATTCCATTTAGTTAACTTTGGTCATTATGTAAGATTGAAGAAACTAGGTTGAAGGCAAAGAGCGATATTGGATCAAATGAACAAGTTCAGGCATATGTTGCCATGGCCAAGAGAAAAGGAATGTTTGGAAAGTTTGATTCTCAGAAAAAGAAGAAGATCGATATGTCAAAGATACAATGTTATGAGCGTAATGAATTTGGGCACTACAAAAGGAATTGTCCCAAACTCAAGAAGGACAACAGGAAGGGAAAGGAAAGAAATGAAGCACATATCACCGAAGAAGTAGAAGAACTTGAAAAGAAGAAATCAAAGAACGAAGAAGTGAAAGATCTCTACTATGACTGATATAATCTCCTTAGATCTTTTAAGTTATAAATGAGAATATAAAGCATCACAAGTATGATAGGATGCATTATAGCAAGATAGAGATGACATCATCATAGAAGCATGGAAGGATAACTGAAGTAGAAAGTATACATGGTTATAACAATCATCATGATAGAAAGAACATGTCCATTGGAAGCATATAAGGGCAACCGAAGTAAAAATATACATGGTTGGAAGAAATCCATCTAGAAAGATAGGAGATAAAAGAAAGGTCATCATACATCATCATTATTAGAAAGGAGTATTTTCATAATGAGGATCATCGAGATCCTCCACTAAAATCTTTATAAGAAGGTTCACCTCTACTTGGAAGAAGCAAGCGTTTCGTTGATTGTCTACATTACACCTTGTGTGGGATCCATTGTTTAGAAGGATGATGATACAAAGGAGTGCGACATGTCAAGTTGGTTGAAGTAATTTAGTCTTAAAGCAAGGAAAGGAAGTTGCTAGAAGGAAGTCTAGATGACCAAACATAGGAAGGTGTATGTATATATTTAAAAGATAAAATTCATGTCATCATATAGTTGCAGATAGCGTGGTTGAATGCTCTATCTCATAAGCATGATTGAAGAAGAAGAATATATTCCAATAGGAAGATGCATGAAGGCATGTAGACAATATGTCTTGAACTCTTCTACATATTGATAAGATGAAATCAACATAATATGTCCTCATATGGAATATGAGGTGGTTGAAAATTATGGTTCCTATGATGAAGGAACTATGTATAGAAATTCCTAGGGAAGCAATATGTGAAGAAAAGGAGAAGAGTTCATGAAAGATGCAACTATAGTCATGTAAGATAAGATATGTGATCAACATCCGATAACTAGAAGAATTAGCTATGACATCTCCATGGAAGAAGAAGGTATGAAGACCCTGATATGGATACTGCAAAAGAAAAGATCTTGGTAATGAATGTCTTGGAGATGGGTTCATACATGTGCAAGATGTTGATGTTGCAAGAAGCAGATGTCATGATGAAAGGCCATCATAAAAAGGTAACTTTGATTTTTGTTTATTTTTAATTTTTGAAAACATCTAGTTGGGTTGAAACAGGGCTACCGAAAGAGAGTTGTAGATGTCACCTACAACTAGTACTCTTGAGATTGGATGGAAGATCCTGAAAGAAGATTAACTTGGAAGAGCTAGCTGTATGAAGGAAAGCCAAATGTGGACTAGAAGATCACTTTCTGATGAAGAAAAGGATGCCATGACTATTGTTTCAATCCTATGGTTCATTAAAGGAAAGTGATGGAGAAGATGGTTGATGCCCTACGAAGAAGATATAGACAATGAAGGGTTAATGATGAAGAAATTGAAGTTCATGACATCGAAAGGAGGAGCGCAACTAGCAGCTGATAGTACCATGGTCTCCACTAAAGAGTTGATAACCGATGTTGGAAACAAGTCCCTAGTTAAGAGGGAGCTTGGGCAAGTTCCTATGTAAGAAGGAACTTGAGTATATTCCTTTTATAGGAATGATTATATCCTCCCTAGTTAAGTGGGAGAGATAGACACATCATTTTGGTCTTCATGTTATGAAGAAAGAATGGAGGATTGATTAAGCATCTGGTTTCCAATACTCTTTGAGGATTTGTTAGGGTATCCAATAGGTAAGAGTAGTCGAAGAGAAAATTTGTTGAGGATGTGTTATTCCAAGACATGAATTGTCCTAAAAGGACATACCTTGTGAACATTCAGGTGGGGTATGTTCCTTAAGGGACAATGATGATGGTATCTATCAGTCATTGTTTCGCCAACATTGTGCTCTGACCTTGTGGAGAGATAGAGTTGTTAATCAAGGCCTTGCTATGTGACAATGCTGGTTGGTATGATGAAATGCAATGAGATAAGCTGAAATAATAACTGATGAAATGACTTACCAATCTGACTCTTCTTATGAGAATTCTTCAGTATGAGAATGTCTAAGTACCTAGTTAAGAGGGAGTGTTGAAATATGTAACTAGGTTCAGTCTTCATAATGACATATGTAATCATGATTTTATGTATTTGATGTAAAGAGAAAAATAAATTTAGCTGCCCCTAGATTTCTCAGCAAAAATGGATTTATGCTAGTAATTTATGTAACATTGATAATTTATTATTATTATTATTATTATTACACTTATATTCATTATACATGAACTATATGTCATCATGTTATAAAATAATTAATATTAATATGCATTGTTATTTTTTCTTCAATATGGTTGATGGACCTTGAAGATTGTTGACCACTACATCCATGAAATATTTGTACCAGACAAATTTATCCGAAGGAATCACTTCTTGTCAGCTCAACCACAAATCCTGACTCTGAGAATGTTGAGAGAATTGAAACAACGATCTCTCAATAGCAAAGGTGTTTTAACGACGAGAACTCAACCAATAGAGCTAACCCTAAAGGCTATTTATAACCATTGTTATATTATTTTATTTATTAATTTTTATGAAGGTTGGGATTATAGCTATGGTTTACTCATTAACTTTGCATTATATATATATATATATATATATATATATATATATATATATATATATATATATATATATATATATATAGATATATAGACACACACACACGATATATTATCATTATTTTATGATTTTATAGGGAGATATATTGAAGTTTTAGATACGACTTTTTATAAATGTTACTAATAGCCCTGATGCAACATGTCGTTGGAAACTTTAATCCATACAACTCACAAAACAAATTATTCGCCGAACCACTCAAGCTAAAATCCTTCGATAATACTAATAATAATAATTTGATATATTTATTTTGTTTCTTATATTATTAATAACTAATATACATAAAGATATGAATATATTTAATTTTTAAAAAGATATCCATGTTTAATTTATAGTTAATAACTATTCTTATAAATTTGCTTTCAATTTTTATTTTTTCTTAAAAATAAATAATTCAATTTATCTTAAGTGTTTTACTTATTTTATTTTAATAAAAAATATATTAACTATATTAGATTGTTTTTTAATAATAATACTAATTTATTAATATTTGCATATATATATATACACTATTTTATATTATACTACTCTATTTATTATATATTTTTAATATTTTTATTATATATATACGTTCACATTTATCTATATGTTATCCTTATCCATTTTGCTCGTTGCTATGACTTTTGATATAACATATTTCATGTCATTATCTTGCTCAACCGTTTTATTTCATTAACCTTTTTTTCATCATTACGACAATTTATTTTGCATTTTACGTTTTTAATAATCATTTGGACTGGGGCATCTCATCTATCGTTACCATTATCAGTGCCTTATAATGGTATACTACGCATTCTCATTCTACAAAAATCACGTTTTATATAATTATGATATACATGGTATATTCAATTATATATAATTTTTTTGATAAATTTCCTTCGCACACTATTATATTTTAATATATTAACTAAACAAGAGCAACAGAGTGGTATGCCACTATTTTTTTGTATAGACTTATTTTGTGTATATAGTTTTAGTTTGTTTAGTTAAAATGAAATGGTATTGAGAAGTGGTGTCAAAAAGCATGTCTTTCTTAATTTTTTTTGTCACATCAAAAAAATGAGAAGGCATTCTATTAATAAGAATAAGAAATTGTCTTGATTGAGAAGGGGAGAATGTAAGGAGCTTTGAAAACCCTTGTGACAACCAATGTGATGACGATTAGGGTGAAATCTTAGCTGTCCAATCTTTGCTTTGTTTGTGTAGATTTTCTATAGATCTCTTCTGCAGATCGTTTAATGGTGAATCCCTATGATTCAACAAAAAAGTCAGTTTCTTTTGCAGATATGGTTGTTAGTCAAGCTAGCTCTTCTTTGGTTATGTACAACCCTATGCTGAAATTTGGTTATGGTCTTCTGATGGTTCAAGAAATTCCTTTCCTCAATGTTCCCGTGGATCTAGAATCTTTTTCTTGTGAAAATTATTTTTTGGAGAATGGCTTGGTTTGAGGTTTAATGGGTATTGGCTGCGGTTGGCCAATATGGATATTTGAGTCATGGAAATCCCTTTTGGCGGACAAACTGAACATTTTCCCTATGGCTCAAGGTTTCTACGTTGTGGTTTTTTATAATATTGCAAACAAGAAGGTCATTTGCGACACTGGGTCGTGGTTTAGGGGTAGTGTTGGTCTATTTATGTAGCCTTGGACTCCCACTTTTGATCCGGTAATGACATCAATCTCCACAACCCCAGTTTGGGTAAGGATTCCAAACCTTCCCTTGCATTTCTGGAATCTTACATCGCTTTCCTTCATTGGGTTTGCCCTGAGAAAAAAGTATTGCCATTGTTCTGAAACATAGTAGTTTTACAAGAATACTTATACCCACATTTGTGTGGAGATGGACTTCAATGAGAGTTTTCTTGCCAAGATTAATTTAACAACCCCAATCTATGTTTATGTCCACAAGCTCGACAACGAGAATATTTCATTTCTGTGTAGAGCATGCTATGAAACAGGGCATGCAATTAAAAACTGCCCCAAACGTTCCAAGAGTAGAAAAGAATAGAAAAAACCTTGAAGGCATAAATGGCGGGAAGGAGCACAAGGTGATCACTATATTGTATACAAAGAGGAAGAGCTTCAGGATAAAAAAGAACCAAAAAACAAGACAGACGCAGATATGGCCAAAGAAATTGCATCTACGGCAACATAATCTAAGCAGGAAAAATCACATGTTAATATGGGTCCTTCGTTTGCTAGTAAGGATTCGCCAGACACAATGTTAGTGGAAAAGAAGTAATCCCTCGTGGAAAATGGATCTCCTCCATAAACCATAAGGAACACTGTTGAAAAGGCAACTTCTTGGGCAAATCAAATGGATGAGGAAGATCTCAAGAATATTATTGTGCATTTTTCGAACAATGATTGGCCGAATTTGCAGAAAATGTGGGTTGGACTCAAGTTGGGAAGAAAAAAAGAAAAAATTCACCAAGAAAAATAGGAAGTTGGACTAGATCAAAATAAAATTAGTGAAAAACGAAATGCAAATGTGTTTGGATATTAGGGGGTTTTTGGAAATTTACTTGGAAAAAGACTGAATTTTTTGTGTCATGGGGAACTTGCTTGAGGGTTTGAATTGAGCCTCCAAGCTTAATCTCAAATTTACAAGCCTTGGATATCTCTTAAACATGTAGTAAATGGTTCTGGTCATGTATCCAGTTGTTTTAATATAAATACGATATGTTCCATTTAAAAAAAAAAGAACAAGAAATCGACTAATTGGAGGCACCCCATGATCCAATTAACCACCTATAGTGCAAAGCCCACTTTGATCAAGACCAATCTCATAAATGTCCAACTCACCCTATCATATGCTTTTGATAAATCAATCTTCACTACCATCCCAGATCTTTTACTGGTTTTATCTATGTGAATGGTCTCTTGTGCAATGAGCAGTGCACCATGAATTTGTATTCCTTTTAAAAATCCAAATTGTTCCTTCAAAATAATGACACTCAATATTGGTTTCAAACATAAATTGATAACTTCTGTCATGAGTTTGTAAATGACATTGCAACAGGATATTGACTTGTAATATGCAAGCATACATGTTCCCATCTTGATTTTTGTGACTCTCTAATCACAAGCAAGATGTGTGCTTTAATCATATTGTAAATTTTGGTATAAAACTCCAAGTTTGAATAAGAGTTGGTAGAAATGTTAGGTGTCATTTTTTTGATATTTTCAAAAGAAAAAAATTACTAATTTCAAATCTATCTTAAATTGTCAAATTAAAAAATAATAATAAAATATTATAATAAAATTAAGGAAAATAAACAAAAATTATAAAATATTATATTTAAAAAAATTCAATATCATAAATAAATAAATTTAAAATCCTTCCAAAACAATTAATAATTTTGTATTTATCTTAAGATTACTATAATAAAATTAATAATAATAATAACTAAAAATAATTATGTTACATTCATGATTTCAATAGCTCTAGTAAGTAGAGATATTTTTACTATGCTAACATCTGGTTTGGTCTTTGCGGAAGTCAAATCGATGAAAGAAGGGTGAGATGGGTGCACTGTGTTACTTTGACCTATTTGGCATTCTAACATTACGGCTGGGTTCATTCTCCACCATGTAATCTATGTCTTCATTTCTATGAATTACAACAAATGCCACTGGGCCAAATTAAAACAAATTCCAAGAAAAGCACATAAGGAAAACTATAATCAATGGAAGCAAGAGAACTAAATTCAAGATGAAAAACTCAGATTCATTTCTAAGAAATTTCAAAAAAGGAACGACATATAGTTAATCTATCATATGGAAAGAGTGGTTTATTTCATTTGTTACGGCGGCTTTACCTAAGGAGTACTTGGGTCCAGATGCCTGGGATTGACAACAGAAGCGTGCCTAATCTTAATATTTTCTCCACGCTGGCCTTCACAATTTTTCTTTATGAAATTTCACACATTCCAAGTAAGATTATCTCTGAAAAAAATAATAATGGACAACTATTTTTGGGTGTGTGTTATATTCTTTCTACGAGGGGAAATAGGGGGAGCGATAGCCCTCCCCCCCTGTTTGTTGTGTCGGGTGCAGTGGGGGGGTCACAGGCCTCCCCCCCCCCCCCCCCCCCCTGCTGGGGGGATTCAGGGGGGGGGGATTCAGGGGGGTGGGAGCCCCCCTACACGGGTTCTGGAGCAGTATCCTGGGAATTTTTTTTTGGACCCTATACTAGGTGGGCGGACCTACCTATGGTTTTGTGCATGAGTTTCGCACATGGTTTTGCACTTGATGGTTTTCTGCCCATGGTATTTTGTAGATTCGGTCAAAAGAACTACGGTTATGTTCTGATCCAGGGTTAACAGATTAGGGTTTATGAATTCTTCGACATGTATATATACGTATTGTAATATTAAAATGAACATAATGAAAAATCAATCTGGTAGTCCTGGTTTTGGGATCCAGGGGAACATCTTTGTGTATAACTCTTTTATGTTTTATGTTCTCACCATTGTTTATTTTCTGTTTTTAGAATTCATATGTAGGAAATTTCTGTACAAGGTTAAAACCTACATTTGGTGTCAGAGTTGTTTCAACTTCAAGGGACACCTTTACTGCTGAGAGGTTTTGCTCAGGCTTGTGGTAGACCCTATTTAGTGGGATATCTGTGGGATCGATTCTTGGGGTGAAAGAAGATGGTGAGGAGTGGAAAGATAGAGATCGAAAAATTTAATGGTTAGAGTTTTGAGTTATGGAAGCTCAAGATGGAGGATCCGATGGTGGATAAAGATTAGTGGATTGTGGTAGATTCAGATACTAAACCGACGACAATGTCAAATAAAGACTGTGGGATGTTGGATCGGAAATCAAAGAGCACAATACGATTGTGTATCTGAGATTCAATATTCCTGAATGTATCAGGGGAAGCTATAGGGAAGGCTTTGTGGGACAAGTTAGGGACTTTGTACCAATCTAAGTCTCTGGTGAACAAACTGTTCCTACAGAAAAAGTTGTATAACCTGAGGATGATGGATTGAGACTCGGTGACAGAGCATCTAAATGCCTTTAATACTCTGGTAAGCCAGTTGTTATCTATTGATATTAAAATTTCAGATGAAGATAAGTTCATCAGTTTGTTGTGTTCTCTACCAGTTTCATGGGATAGTTTGGTTGTTGCAATAGTAGCAATACAACTACCTTGAAGTTTGATGAAATAGTCTCATCCTTGCTTTCGGAGGAGATGAGACGAAAAAATATGGAGGGCCATAATGGAGATGCCTTTTTTGTACGAGGACAGTCCTAGAACAGAAACAAAAATAAGTCCTCGAGTGGGAGATCTAAATCTAGAGGGAGATCTAAATCTCCAGGAAAGCCTATAAAGGTGTGCAGGAAATGCAGAAAGGAAGGACACTTCAAAAATGACTGTAGATCTAAAGCTACTAAGAAAGAAAAGGGATCTGATGACGCTCCTTCTACAGAGGTGAAAACCACCTCAGATGAAAGTGGGGATGCGTACTTGTCTTCTTCTTCAAGTACACATGTAGATCATGAGGCATGGTTGATTGAATCAAGTGCATCCTTTCACTTCACTCCCCATAAGGAGTGGTTCTGCGAGTATGAGAAATATGATGGTGGTGATGTCTTCTTAGGGGATGAAAAGAAGGCCAGAATCATCGAATGTGGAAAAGTCAAGCTAAGGTTGAAAGGTGGAAGGATTAGAAGACTTCTGGGTGTTTTGCATATTCCTGCATTGGCCAGAAATCCTATTTTTGTAAGCAAGATGGATGATGCAAGTGTAAAAATAGTGTTTGATAAAGATACTTGCAAGATGGTTCAAGAAGCACTGGCATTGATGCGGTGAGTTCAGATTAGAACTCTGTACAAGCTTCTGCGTAGCACTGTTATTAATGGGTGCAACAATTTTGTGGTTCCGGAAAGGAGCAAAAAATCTAGTGGTCTTTGGAGAAAAGACTATGTTATGGCATCAAAGGCTTGGACATAGTGGAGAGAAGGGCCTTCAAATACTTCATGGTAATAGTATGGTAGAAGGTATGTCTAATTGCTCTCTGGATTTTGATTTTTGTGAACATTGTGTCTATGGGAAGCAAAATCAGGTGAATTTTTACTCTGGTGCTAAAAATGTGAAAGGGATATTAGAGCTTGTGCACAATGATGTGTTTGGACCTGTGTCGGTTCCATCACTGGGTAATTATGTGTACTATGTATCATTTATAGATGAATTCTCAATTAATACATGGATATATTTCCTTAGAAAAAACTCTGAAGTCTTTGATAGGTTTAAATAATTTAAGACTCTGGTGGAAAGCCAGACAAAGAAGAAGTTAAAGGTGCCGTGGAGAAATAATGGCGGAGAGTTCTGCAAGAAGGATTTTGAAGAGTGTTGTAAGAAGTATGGTACAACACGATAGAAGACTACTCCATACACACCTCAACAAAATGGAATTGTCGAAAGAATGAACAAGATGTTGATCGAAAAGGCAAGAAGCATGCTTAGTGGTGTCGGGTTAGGACAAGAATTCTAGGCAGAGGTGGTGGAGACTGCATCTTACCTGGTCAACAAATCACCTTCATCAATGTTGGAAGGTAAGACTCCACATGAGGTATGGACTAGTAAGAAACCCTGTCTTTCACATTTGAGGGTATTTGGTTGTGATTCATATGTACATGTTTCAAAGGAGAAAAGAACCAAGTTGGATAGTAAATATGAAATGTGCATCTTTATTAGGTATAAGGATGGTTTAAAAGGTTATAAGCTTTGGAACCTAGAAACAAGGAAGGTTGTGTACAACCGAGATGTGGTGTTTAGAGAGGTGAAAGTTGTTATTAAACATGAATTCCTACCAAAGGAACATGATAAAATAGAGTTTGAGCTAATGGAGGAAGAATCATACTCTATAACAGAACATGAACCAGAAGATGAAGAGCCACAAACTCTAGCTGTGATAAGATCAGTTCGAGAAAGAAGGCAACCAGAAGTATATAGTACATATGCTTTCTGTTCAAATTTCACTTTATCTATTATTGATGATGATCCCAGAATTGTCAGGAAGCAATAGAATCAGAGGATGGAAAACTTTGGAAAGAGGCCATGGTTGATGAAATGTCATCTTTGGACAAAAATGAGGCTTGGGATATGGTGGAGTTTCCGACTGGAAGGAAACTCATTAGAAGCAAATGGGTGTTTAAGAAGAAGATAAATGCGTAAGACAAGGTGGAGAAATACAAAGCTTGTTTGGTAGCAAAAGGTTATTCCCAGGTGTCGGGAATTGATTTTGGTGATATTTTTTCTCCTATTGCCCAAGTAGCTTTTATTAAATTACTTTTATCTATTGTTTCTGCTTTTGATTTTGAGGTAGAACAGATGGATGTGAAGACAACATTTCTTCACAGGGATCTAGAAGAAGAGATCTACATGAAGCAACCTGAAGGCTTTGCGGTGAAGGGAAAGAAAGAATTGGTATGCAGGTTAAAAAAGTCTCTGTATGGGTTAAAACAATTACCAAGGGTGTGGTATCAAAAATTTGATACATTTATATGGGGACTTGGCTTCACCAAAAACAAAGCGGATCACTGTGTGTATTTTAAATTAACTGGTGACCGTGTTATTTATTTGGTCTTGTATGTTGATGATATGTTATTGATTGAAAATGACAAAGAAATTATCCAAGATTTGAAGACCCAATTGTCCTCCAAATTCGACATGAAGGATCTTGGTGTTACAAACTATATACTGGGCATGGAAATTAAATGAGATCGAGCAAAGAAGAAGCTCTGCTTAAACCAAAGGAAGCATGCCGAGACAATATTGCAAAGGTTTAATATGAAGGATCGTAAATTGGTGAAGGTTCGTGTCCCTGTAGGTGTAAAGTTATATGCTGAACAATGTCCCATGACACAAGAAGATGAAGAGGACATGTCTCGTGTTTCATACGCAAGTGTAGTCGATAGCCTGATGTATGAAATGGTTTGTACTAGACTAGACATTGCACATGCAATGGGAGTATTGAGCAGGTTTATGTCAAAACCAGGGAATGAGCATTGAACAACAAAGAAGCGGGTTTTCAGGTATTTGCGTGGCGCTAGTGATTATAGTTTGTGCTACCAAGGAAGACCAGGATTGGACAGAGTTTTGGAGATCCGTGGATTTGTTGATGCAGACTAGGCTGGAGATCTGGATCAGAGAATATCTACAAGTGGGTATGTGTTTAACATATTTGGAGGTGCAGTCAGTTGGATGAGAAAGAGACAATTTGTAGTGGCACTTTCAACTACATATGCAAAATACATGATAACCACTCACACAAGCAATGAAACAATTTGGTTGCGAAGATTGTGTTCAAGTATGGGGTTAGTACAACGAGTTATAAAGATAGACTGTGACAACCAAAGTGTAATTTTCATGGCAAAGAACCTTTCTTATCATTCAAAGACAAAGCACATTGATGTTCAGTATCACTTTTTGAGGGAAATGGTTGAGGATAAAAAGATGTTGCTGGTAAAGGTGGACACTTTGAAGAATGCTGCAGATGCATTGATGAAGTCTGTGAGCACTTAGAAGTTTTCTTGGTGTAGAGAAACAAGGGGTGTTGCAGGGCTAGATCAATGACTAAGCTCTCTTGTGATCCCCTGTGTGTAAAAGAAAACAACAAGTGGAAGGATGTCGGGTGTGTGTTATATTCTTTCCATGACTAGTCGCATGCGCTCGCGGCGAGGGGGGGGGTTAGTTTCCCCTGTTCGTTGTGCCAGGGGCAGCAGGGGGCTCACGGGTGGGCGAGGGGTTCAGGGGGGCGGTAACTTTCCTTACCAAAACTACTTCCGAAAATCTAGTAACTTTCTCAAATAATCCAGGGATCACGACGAGAGTTGAATCACAACGAGAAATTAGAATTTCTACGAATTTCAAAGAAGCCGAAAGAAAGACGAAAGACAACTACAAACCTCTGATCTAGCCACTTTATCAGGAAAAAATTCCACAGGAACACAAAATGCTAGTGAAATTTCACTGTATTTGCACAAGATTTACTAAATATCTATCTCAAGAAACGCCTTAGGCTCTTGATTTCACCACCATAGCGAAATCCTTGTACAAATGCACGAAATTAACCTAAATTGCAACAAGAATGGGCAAAACGAAAGAACAAATTTACCTTATATCGCCAATGGATGTTATCCCGGGTGGTTGGGAGGGTTTAATAATAACCTCCTCATTCGGGTTCCAATCACTGTTGTGACATGAATGTTGACGTCAGATGACACAACCATATGTAACATGATGTAAATGATGGGACTAATATGTTCCATGCTTCTTTCAGCGGTCGCCCCTTTTGAATTTTTATTTTTTATTTTTTATTTTATTATTATTATTATTATTATTTTTTTTTTTTTTTTTTTACCTTATATCGAATTTTGACCAGAAAAAGAGCCAAATTGTGGCTCTTTTTAGTTCACTTGACCGGGTCTACAAAATACAATGGGCAGAAAACCATTTTACTCCAATTTTACTCACATAGATAGCTCAATATAATATGTATACAACCGAGTCTACAAAATACAATGGGCAGAAAACCAAATTGTGGCTCTTTTTAGTTCACTTGACGGGGTCTACAAAATACAATGGGCAGAAAACCATTTTACTCCAATTTTACTCACATATATAGCTCAATATAATATGTATACAACCGAGTCTACAAAATACAATGGGCAGAAAACCATTTTACTCCAATTTTACTCACACATATAGCTCGATATAATATGTATACAACCGGGTCTACAAAATACAATGGGCAGAAAACCATTTCACTCCAATTTTACTCACATATATAGCTCGATATAATATGTATACAATAGGGTATGTAATGTATAAGTGTTGTTTGGTTCAAGTTTTGCTTGATAATTGATAGATTTAGCAATATGTAAAATATAATATGTAATATATACATGGTGGAATTTAATAAAATATATGTCAATTGATAAATAATAGAAAATTGTTAGGATTGGAGATTTAGTTGCAAAAAATGTATGTTAGATTGTAAGAACTAGAAAAACAAAAAAGAAATAATCAACTGAAGGAGCAATGACTAAAGAAAATCATAACCTTAGGGACAAGATTAAAGAATTAGAAGAAAAACTAATGAACAATTTGGTCGTAAATAGTTCAAAATGTAACTTAGATTTCAAACCCATCAAAGAGGAAATGAATTAGCTGATAGAGTTAGACCATGAGAGAAATAAAAGATCTTTGAATCTCATTATTTTTGGTATAAAAGAGCAGAAAGATGAGGAAACTCTTGCAATAGTGAAGGAAGAATAGAAATACAAATCACAAATGGGGACAACTTGTCTCATAGAAGGAAAGAGGTTGGGAAAAATAATTGAAATAAAGATAGGTTGATTTGGGTTAAGATAAGTTCTTTGTAACCATAAATATGGTATACTCAACAAAACCCAAGCTTAAAAGAGTCGAGAATATTTATAAACAAACACTTCATCCTAGAAGACCAAGCAAAATTAAGAGAGGAAGTTCAAATGCTAAAAGAAGCTAGGAAGGAAGGAAAATGGGAAATAATTAGGAACATGGAAGATGCTATTAGAGATAGAGACCAAATATAATAATAAATAGGAATTTGGCACACTCCATATTATATTTTGGAATTGTTGTGGTTTTCATGGAGCAAAGTGCCTATATTAAGTTTAATCCTTAGTGAAATTGATATTGTATTTATAGTTGAAACTTGGGAGCATGAAGAATCTAATGTCCCTAACATTGTAGGATTTGTATTATGGTCAGCATGGAAGAAAAAATTCGCTTGTAGAGGGATTGGAGGCATCACTTGCTACATAAAAATGAACATTTCTCACATTCATCTTCATGTGAAATACCCTTTCAATTAATGCATTAGGATAGAGATTTCGAATATAAATGTTAAGAAGATTTATATAGCAATTTAGAACTTTGTGCCTACCAATTCTACTTTCTATAAACATTGTACCTACAAAAACTTAGAGCAAGATATTTAAAGCCTAAGAAATGAAGGTAGTATCCTCCTGCTAGGATACTTTAATGCCATAACCATAACTAATCAACCTATTCTTCTAAGAAATTATTCCAAGCCTAATTATCTTTGGCTATATGAAGACCTTAATTAGCTAATAGGTACAAAAGTAACTCTGAAGAACCGATTGATAAGTTATTTGGTACGGATCTAATCAAGCTTTGTAGTTCTCAAAATATAATAATTTTCAAGGGGCTAATAAAGCGACCAAATTCTAACTAGATGACTTGTATCCATGGGCCAGATACTAGTGTCATGGAATATCTAATATCAGATATCTCAATATATAACCAAATAATAAATTTTGACCTTTTAAGTGATAATGAGCTTTACTCCAACCATAAACATTTATTCCTAAATTGAAACTTTTGTCAAGCACAAAAGCTCCATTGAAGAAAAATATGATAATCAAAGGCACTTGGATTTTGACAAAAATAAAGCCGGTCTTCTCTTAAAACACTTTAAAGGTGAATTAATCTCCTATTGTATAAGAACAATAATAAAGACCCCTATCATAATTTTATGACAACCCCCTCTACTTCCATTAACTAATTTTCTATAATGTCTTATGTAAAAAAAATAACAGGATGACCAACCCTTGGAATGACAATGAGTATAAAATCATCAGAAAAGCCATTAGGGATGCTTTTAATGAATCGTTAAAATTGGATAGCATAAAAAGATACAAAGCCCTAATTAAAAGGAGAAAAATGAACTACATAAATAGAAGGCAAGTGAAGCTTCTGCACCTATCAAATCTAGACCCCATGAGATTTTGGAGGTAAATTTTGACTCTAAAACTAAAGGCAATAACATGATTTCCTTGAAACACTGGAACTCATACCTCAAAATATTTATGAATCCCCTATTATTGTAGAGGATGAAGTGTTTCTATAGATGCCATAAAGTTTTGGGTTCAACAAATTGTAAAATGGAAAGATAAGGACATTGAAGGCTATTAAGACGAGATCCTAAAACTTGGAGAGCCTATCCTTATACCTCACATATACAAGCTCTTCAATTTGTTAGCCAAGTAGGGATTCCCTAAACCTAGGACTCAAAGCCTAATTTATTGTTATCTTCAAAAGTTGGATAGAAGTAATCACCCTAATTATAGGACCATGATTAGCCCCACCTTAGGTAATCTATATGGAAGTATTTTGTTAAAGAAGATAAGCATATGGCTTGAAATCCATGGAAAAAGAGCTAAAGGCAAAGTTGGCTAAAGATGTTATCATCAATCGTAGACCATCTTGTTACACTCGAGATCATTTTACAACAGTGTCATAATAATAAAACTAATCTCCTTTTTTGTTTCGTTGCTTTTAGAAAATCTTTTGACACTATATTAAGGGACCAATTTTTGAATGGGTTAGAGGAGCTGAAAGTGCCTTTTCAATTTGGTGCTAGTATCACAATAAGGCTTTATGATAGTGTTATTGCCAAGTTTAGGAACACGAAGGGTTAGCTAGAAAAAACGAATTATAATATAGGAGCCAAGGAAGGTTGTCCCATGTCCCCTACCCACTTTGGCATATACATTGGTAAGTTAGAATATTGGTTGTACTAGCTTGACTCTTGTTGGTATAGTAATCATTCATCTTTTTTTATGCTAATGATATTTTTCTTATGGAAATGAATCCATGTGAACTAGTAAGCATCTAAGAATCCTTAAGGACTTCTACTCTAGTATGGGTATCACTATGAACATCGAAAAAACAAAAAACTATGATAATCAAATGCAAAATGATCACCCATGACAATTTCATAGATGACAACAATAACTTGGAGGAAGTGTATTTATACAAATATATTGGAATTAATATTTATGACAAGCTCAATTAGAACTATTATGTTGGGAAAAGGAGAAAATGGGGGTCAAAATATTTATTATGGACTCGAAAACAAGTGTAAATTAACAAACCTTTGACTACGGGATAAGAAAAAACTCCTTTTGATACTCTTGACACTCTTATTACCTTATATGAATGTGAAGCTTTGGGATGTAATATCTCTTAAGAATCCTAAAGAATGAAAAAATAGATCCAAAAGAATTTTATAACTCATAATCTCAAAATTAAAGGCAATACAACCTGTTTTATCCTTCTCATAAAAGTGATCCTTGTGCTCGTTGAGTGCATGTCCATGATTAGTTACTTAATGTACAAGAACAAGATAAACAACATGGATAGTAAGAGGCTCCCAAAAATTGCTTCAATCCAAAAGAATTTTATAACTCATAATCTCAAAATTAAAGGAAATACGAGTTGTCCTATCCTTCTCATAAAAGTGATCCTTGTGCCCGTTGAGTGCATGACCATGATTAGTTACTTAATGTACAAGAACAAGATAAAAAACATGGACAATAAGAGGCTCCCAAAAATTGCTTCAAACTATAGCCAAAAGCTCCAATGGCTCAAGGGAGGATGACATCAAGGTGCAAGTCCTGGCTAAAACATTAGGGAATATAGGAAGATGTCATTCCACATCATACTGATACTATTATAAAATACTATTAGTTCTAAATTTAAAGAGAATCTATGGTGTATTAAAAATTAGAAAATAAAAGGAAGCTAAGATATTGAGAAGATCAAAAGTTTCTCTTACAACTAGCTAGCACAATGAAGAAAATCAACATTGTTAAAGTACAAACCAATTTAGAGGAGTTACATAATGAAATTATGCATTGTACAATTTTCAAAACACTATGCGATGAGAAAATCTATCATCTTTATTATACTAAGAGGGTTGAAGATGACATGACTTTTTTCTGGAGTGCCCTGTGTATACTAAAACTAGATTATAATTTGAAAATATCTGTCATAATATTGATTTCTTTAACCTCCTAAGTCATCAAAACTATGGTGATTTTGGAACACTTCTCTTAATGTTTTTTAAGCACAAAAAGGATTCTAGAGAAATCTAAGTAATCTCTTAACTTTATTAAGGTTTGGTAGACCCAATATGATCTCAACGGACATTAATTATCATCACATTCATTCTAACGCCCCTATATCTATATATATATATATATATATATATATATATATATATATATATATATATATATATATATATATAGATAGATAGATAACACAAGTGCGCACACACAAATATCATGTATGTAAACCATATTTTCATTTAAATTTAATATAATAGTAAAATTATATAAATTATTTAATTAAAATTAAAAAAAAAATTAGATACAACTTAAAATACAATACATACTATAAAATATAAGATGAGGTCCATATGTCTCCCACTTGGACTACTCTATGATTAAAAAAATAAGGAACCTTGAGAAACAAAGCCCCACTTCCCTTCATCACTCCTTATTTTCCAATTTCTCCATAGTGCTCCATGTCCTTCCTTTGGATGTAGCATGGTCAAGGATATCACATGGTAAATATTTTTCGAGTTTAAAGGGTGTATCCCCCATCTAATTGCTTGAATGGTTTAATGGGGCATGCCCACAACTCTATGTTCAATTACTAAGATGGTGCAACCATGGCTACCATGGTTGACCCCTTGGGGCTGAATCATGGCTACAATGGACTACTCTCAAGAACAACAATGCTCTTCATAATATATTTTAATAGGGTCAACCTCTCCCCTCTTGACAATAAACGATTAACCTATATAGAGATGTGCGTTTCCATTTTTTTTTAAATGCAAGTTCAGTCTAAAATCCTATAATCATTAGGTTTTAGGTCAAAACCCAAATCTAACTCTTTTTTAGAGAAGTTGAAAACATATTCCTGTTGATATGGACATGGATTGGGAAATTTTGTAGTGTAAAAGTGTGTTAGAATGGATTTTGATGATTAAATGGCCTTGAAAAAATCATATGTCAAAAAAAGAACATTGTATACGGAAATTATGTGAGAGATAGTTTCACTAGAGGAGGCCCTGACTCTAGAGAAAGAGTTAATCCTTTTTTTAGCTTCAATGAGTTTGCTCGAAGCTTTTGCCACAATTATAAACAAGAGTGGGGATAGGGGGCATCCTTGATTTGTTCCTCTTGCAGTTCAATGAAATGCAAAGGGGACCCATTTATAAGCACAAAGAAAGAGACTGACTAGAGGCATATTATTATCCAATTAACCATGAGAAGAAAAAACCTCATCTTAAGAATAACTACTTAAAAAAATTCAACCAATGTTGTCATAAGATTTGGACAAGTCAATCTTAAGAACAACCACTACTTTCTTTGTAGTCTTGACTATGTGAATAGCTTCTTAGGAAATGCCCTCCACGTCATGGTTTTGCCTACCTTAAAGGAAGCTGAATTGTTCTTCTTATATGACTTAACTAAGGATTGGGTTTAAGGGAATAGCTATGAGTTTGCAATGACCTTGCAAATAACATTGCAATAGGAAATAAGCTTAAAATTTGTGAAGGAGATACTCTCCTACTTCAAGATAAGAATGATGTGAATCTTGTTTAGGGAGCCAAGAACTTTGTCGAAGTTCTGTGATCCCCTAATCATCATCAAAATATTATATTTTATCAAATCGAAAAAAAATGGTGTAAAACTCGGCAAGATATTTTTTTGGCCCATGGCACTTATGTTTTTGCATAGTGTAATGTATATGTAACATCTCCACTTCTGAAACTTCAACCACCATATTCAACTTCATTTCCTTTCAAATAAATGAGGGGATGCGGTTAACAGCTTCCAAATTCTCTTGAAAGGGACAACTTGTAGGTTCCTTAAACATGGAGCTAAATAACCTTATTCCTTCATCCGCTATATTAAAGAATGAGTGTAAAACCCAATTATTTGAATGAGTATATCAGATAGTGTTTATTTTTTCGGTAGTTGGCATACTTGTGGAAAAAATTGGTATTGTTGTCCACTTCCTTTATCCAAATGGTGTGCCTTTTCAAACACCATTTTGTCTTATCATATTTTAGCAAAGATTGTCTGAAATCCTCCAAGGCTTGAAGTTGTGAAATGTTAGGACCATTTAGGGATGTAGCATTGACTTTGTCATGATGAAAAGTCAAATTCGGTCTTCTGTCTCCTTCAAGGCTGCTTTAGCTTTGGATTTGTAGTCCATGGCCCACTTTATTGACACTGCATGCAACTTACTCAAGTTATCTACAAATTGCATCATAAGAGTCTAGGAGGAGGCTAAGAGAGGGGCCTCCACTGCTAATTCATCATGTATCAAAATTCCTCCAAAACAAACCAATCACAATTCAATTTGAAAAGGGAGGGAGGCTTAAAACATCTAGAGTCAATCTGAAGGAGAATGTGAAGATGGTTAGAAAGACCTCCTATAGACACCCATGACCTCAATGAAAGATTTCCTTTTACCCAACCATTGCTAACCATGAACTTGTCTAGTGTTTTAGCCACAATTTCTTCATTAGTATGATAGTTTCTCCAAGTATCTGTCATCTTCATTTGTTCAAGATCCCGAAGTTGTTTTTTCTAAAAAGCAATTGAAAATAGTGGCAGAGAGAATTTCCGCAAGACCCGATGCCCCAAATTTCCTTTTGAGATAGTGTGAGGTTTGAATCACCCCCAAAAATTAGAAAGGGAGTATCCAATAATGTTGCAACATCTAATTGTTTCTAGAAAGGTTCCTTGTCAAAACATATACCATAAACATTGAGTAAATTCAATTGAAACCCAGATCTTTCTTGTTCTAGATTAATATGAATAGATGAGTGTGGGTAACGACCAAAATTTGTATACGCAACAAAAATATTTAAAATACTTCAAAGACATAAATATCCATTATAAGACATGTAACTAATATTGAATATTGTATATTGAATTGATATAAGATTATTACAAATGAGAATTAGGGTCTGCTTATATACCCTAGACAAGTGCCCTTTCATGAATGGTCATGTCTCTAAGACATGCCTCTTCATTACAAACTAACTAACCATTAGTTAATTAATTATTAATTATTATATTTGTATTTATTATTTTTATATGAATTATATTCATAACATTGTCTCTCTCTTCAAGAAACAATGTCCCCAGAGCTTACTAAGAATATCTTCTTGTCTCCGAACTTTCATCTTCGTTGATACAACATGATATGATGTTCTGAGTGATAGGCAAAATTGTCGTACTGAGAATGGATCAGACCATCCTAGATTAATCTTCCATGGAATCTTCTGATCTCTAGAAATTGGTGATGAGTAGTTATCGTAGGAATGGATCCTGCAAACTTCAGTGTTATTGGGAACATAAATTTGCTGTTTATGTTTTGATTGATACTAGTACGTAGATTGATTGGAAAGTCTACTCTTGTGATTCAGATGTCGATAAATAATTCTTTTAGTTGGACTTTCCCTTATCATGTTAGTGGTTGTTTCTTGATTTCCTTCAGGCGTTGTTGTTGTTGAGTTGGGTACTGAATCATCATTTGGAATGTCCATCGTTTGAACTGCAATTTCTACATGTGTCTTAACTTCAATAGGTTTATCCTCTGATTGAGTTACGATTTTGAGTGGATTGGTATTTGTTTCTTTATCTTCATCTTGGACCAAAACGACTGGTTACTTCTATACTACTTCTTGAAGTTGTTCTAACTTGTCATTTAGTGATTTCTTGTCACTTGTAAGCTTCTTTATTTGCGATGTAAGGCTTGGTTATGATTCCTTCGACATGAAAGTTCACCATTTTCTGAATTGTTGACTTTGTCCTTAATATCTTTCTTTTTAGCTTTTAATTTTTTTATTTGCTCTAATAATTTTTTATCAAGGGTTTTTAGGCACAAAATTACCTTTTATTTTTCTGATAGATTCTCCTTTAGTTCCTTATCAGAACTTTCATTTTCTTGTTTTAGTCTTTGTTTCTTAACCTTGGAATTTTTTATTTGTGAAAGTTATTTCTCTTTGTGGTCCCTTGGATACCAAATTTTTTCGTTGTTTTCTGTTGATTTTTCATAAAACTGATTTTCGAGATCTTTATATTTCTTTTCTGATGCTTCGTTCTTTTGTTAAAGTTTTGCGATTTATTCCTTTAATATTTTTATTTGCGTCTGGATATTACATTGATATTCTTCCAAAGTAAACAAGCTTCGACATTTTGGACAAGGTATTGTGTGATTTTTAAAAATCGGCAAATATTGATCTTTTGTTCGATAAAATGGACATCTGGTCCAAAATGTAGAGTTATGTATGGAATCCATAGTTTCTTTGTTCATCTTCGAATTAGACTCCATTTGTTTTTTTCTTCAAAAATAGACTTATTTTGTGTTCGTCAATGAGCTTAGGGTTTCATGATAATCTCTTTTTCTTTAGTGAATTTAAACACCTTTATGGATTCTAAAAAAAAATTCTCTAATTTTTATTTTCATTCTCAACAATTTTTTTTTTTTTTTTCTTATTTTATTTATTTATTTTAACTTTTTTTTCTTCTATATATATTTATAATTTTTTGTTTGTTTGAAAAGTTACAACCCTAGTGAAATGTGGCTATTCACCTCTATAGGGTATAATATAAAATATATGTCCACTTATGTGCTTTTGACTTGGCTAATTTTCTCCACATAAAATGTAAAACTTACCATTCACATAAAGAGATTTTGTATTCCTTTTGTTCTTCTTTTACCTTGAAAATACCATGGGCAATTACCATGGGTTGCTAAAACCATGAGCTTGTAAACTACTTAATGAAGAATCAAGATAATGTTATCTATTTTTCCTTCTCTTACATATAGTTTTAAAGATAGTTGGAATTATTCCCTTTTGACTTTATCATGCATTTTTTTTAATCAATACTGCAAAACCTTTTAATATATATGAATGTCCTCCTTCAAAATTTACATCGAACTATTTTTTTTTACTAGAATCATTGAAATGTCAATGACCAAAGGCCTTATTATTCTTTTAATTGAATAATTTTGTTGTTGTTGTTGTAAGTGTCTAAGGGCCTAACCAAAAATGGAAAAACTCCAACTTGTGTAGCGAAACACTTTAGTTGCAATGACAAGTTAATGGCCAAAGGCCGAGATCTGCGTGAATTTGATACCAATGTAACAAACAAAAGTCGTATACGCAACAAAAATCTTTAAAATACTTCAAAGATGTAAATGTCCATTATAAGACATGTAACTGTATATTGAATATTGTATGTTGAATTGATGTAAGATGATTACAAATGAGAATGAGGGCGTGCTTATATACCCTAGGCAGGTGCCCTTTCATAAATGGTCATGTCTCTAAGACATACCTCTTCATTACTAACTAACTAACCATTAGTTAATTAATTAATTAATTATTATTATTATATTTATATTTATATTTATTATTTTTATATGAATTATATTCATAACATTATGTAATGAACAAAGTTCGTATACTCAGAGGAATGCTCTAATACCAATGTAATAAACAAAGTTCGTCTACTCAAATGAATAGTCTTATACCACTGAAGCAACAAAACTTATAACTTGGTGTGATTTAAATGTAAAATACACAAATGTATTTGTAAGTAATATTTTTATTAATAGTCCCAAGGGTTAGCTCAGTTGGTCAAAAACTGTGCCTCGCTATCGGGAGGTCACAGGGTCGAATTTTGCTCGAAGCCCTTGGGGTTAGGTCTTGCCAGTAGGCCGAGGGGCGATTAGCCCAAATTTTTCTGTGGACATAACGACCACTCACTGACCAGGGTGTTCGTGAACCACTATATATATATATATATATATATATATATATATATATATATGAATGTACAAGGATGATTGAATGTTACAATGAGGGCCCACATATATACCTAGGCAAGTGTCCTTTGATCATTAGGCATGTCTTTTCATTAAACTAATGGCTATTAAAAACAATCACTACTTTGATTATTTATTTATTTTTTTTCCCTTGGAAAAAGTCGTAATTTCTATTAATGATGAGAAATTACATTCTGTAGATGTCGTAGCATATGCATATTGAGGCTGGTTGGCCTCACCATCTGTTTAACAAAAAACAAAAAATCTAGATTCTCCACGCAGGGAGTACATTTGAAAATCTCAAAATTGAACTGTCACTTAACAGTTATAGCTATAAACCTTCAAAAGAGTAAATTGTCTCTATGGAAAGAGAACTTGCAAGAGTATACGTTCAAATTAAAACAACATACATAATACTAGATAGACAAAAAATATAAACAGTGTGCTTATATCCCCTGTGGCATATGAAGATCTATGAAAGGTCTGTGATAATACTAATGGAAAGTTCCATCAATTTCTTCTTGAATTAACCAGTCCTCTTCCTGCTGGTGCACTGCCTCCTTTGATAGGAAGTCTGCCCCTGTGTTGCGCTCCCTGAAAATGCGATGATAGACAAAAATATCAAAGGATGATATAAGTCTGTGAGCCTCAGCCAAAATGTGCCTCAAAAGAATGCAGAGCAATGAGATGTTCTATTTAACCAATTGCAAACTAGTTTGGAATCCCCAAACAGTTGGAGATGAGTGCATTGTTTTTTGAGGGCAAAATGGAGGAGGTGTTTGATGGTGGCTAGCTCAACATAGTTGTTTGTGCCTCTTCCAAGATTCATTTGGATTTTGTAGCAATGGGATTCGCTCAGGAATAGAATGCCCACCCCCCACAACCCTCCTCTTGGGTTGATCCATCAAAATAAGCCCAAGGGATTGATTTATCAATATGCTCAGGTTGAATGTCCCTAGAGGGTAAGATTCTTCATCAGGTAATAGATCAAAATCTGCTATCACCCTGGATCTAATAGAGAGCCAGTGGGGTTCCTTGTGGTCAAAAATGGCTTGGTTCCTAGCTGTCCAGAAAGCCCAACACATCAGTAACGACATGTTCCTGTCCTTTCCCTTGTGTCCGCTGA
The DNA here is from genome assembly GCA_031772625.1 of Pinus tabuliformis. NCBI lineage: Eukaryota > Viridiplantae > Streptophyta > Pinopsida > Pinales > Pinaceae > Pinus > Pinus tabuliformis. Next base: position 426,900,461 of record CM062813.1, on the reverse strand, counting down.
GCCAGTTGATCCAAGCCTCAGATAAGTTTCTCCCTCGCTAGGCTTGAAGTGAGGGGTAATGAGCAGAGATGATGTTCCATTGATTTGTGATGATAGGGCAGTCAAGGAAGAGGTGTTCAGTACTTTCCTCGTTGCTTCTGCAAAGGTGACATCAAAATGGTCTATGAAAGGATCGCTTTATCAAGTTTAGACCTATTGGGATGTTGAAAAGAATGGACCACATGAGCAGGCGTGATCTGGGAGAAACTTTTAGTTTCTAGAGAGCTTTCCACCAAGGCTCAATATGATCTGGTTTTGCAAAGTCCATAAGCTTCAGATACCCATCCTTAGGCGAATATCTCCCATTTTTTGCAAATGCCCACACTATTTCATCCTCTCCCTCTGATATCCGAACATGTGCTTGAGTAAGAGCCTCTGTAAAATCGTGCCAGGCCTAATGCCATTGTGCCAGAAGATGAATGTCTAGGGCCGATTTCCAAGCCTGTTGAAAAAGAGAAGTGTTTATTGGATCAGCTATATGACTGAGATGAGTATAGCCTTGATCAGATAAAAGGCCAATCACTTCAGCTGGTAGCCTATGGGCATTACTGCAACCTATCCAGGGATCAACACCGATACGAACTACATTACCATCATGAATTCTCCACGTTAGACCCTCTCGAATGAGGGAGATAGAGTTTAACACCGCCTTCCATATGATGGAGATGTTGTTGCTGTTCCTATGGTCCTGCCGGATCCAATCCATCATATTTAAAGGGGAGATATACTTTGCATGAGCGACCTTTGTCCAGAGACTTTGAGACGTAATTAGCTGCCAACCCAGTTTTGCGGCCAGTGCTTTGGCGAAGATGTCCAATTTTTTTATGCCCCAACCCCCCCATTTCTTGGGCCTTGCAATAGTATCCCATTTTACCCAGGCAAAAAGGCTCCCCTATTTGTTTCCTTTCCACAAAAATCTGCTGCAAATATTTTTTAATCTGGCAAGAATACCCCTAGGGATCCATGCCAAAGTCTTCTAGTACATAGGGGTCGCTTCCAGGACCGCTTAATGAGGACAAGCCTGCCCGCTCGAGAAAGGTATCTATGGTACCATATGTTCAAACATTTCTCAACCTTTGAGATGAGCCAGGTCCAATCAGCTATTCTGTATCCTTAGGGTTTCAGCCTGAAGCCTAGATATTTCAGCCCATCCTCAAGAGAGTGGAGGGTAAATGGGAACCAACGCAGAGCAAATTGCACTTCAGTTTGAGAGCAGCTAGCTGCTGTCAGAGTGGATTTATGAACGTTGATGACCATACTGTTGCCTTCTGAAAGGGATCAAAAACATTCTGTAGGGCAGTTGTGTCTCGAATACTTCCATTCAAGAAAATGAGGACATCATCCACAAACAATAAGTGGGTTAAAAAATAGTTGTCCATGATCTTAATTCCCACTATTCTGCCCCTTCTGTGCTCAGCGCTTATAATTCTGCTTAGGCCTTCCATAATGAGGAGGAAGAGCAGGGGAGAGAGAGGGCATCCCTGCCTTAGTCCCCTCTCAGCTGAGAAGAACAGAGTAGGGGCACCATTTAGAAGAACGTTGTATGAGACATTGGTAATACAACTCATGATCCATTTGATATATATAAAAGGAAAACCCAGATGAGTAAGCAGCAGACGGATGTATAGCCAATTTGCCCTATCAAAAGCCTTAGATAAGTCAACTTTAAGGATCATACCTTTCAGGTTCCTTAAGTGCACAGAGTGAAGAAGTTCTTGTGCAGTTCTAATGGCTTCATGAATTTGACGATGCTGGAGGAAAGCAAATTGCTCAGGGGAGATATGGGCCGAGAGGATGGGCTTGAGTCTGTTAGCAATGATTTTGGCCATAATTTTATAAAGGTAGTTGCACAAAGAAATAGGGCGGAAATCATTAAAGGATGAGGGCTTATCAGACTTGGGAATGAGGGCAATGAATGTAGACTTGATTGCCGGAGACATCCTCCCAAATATGCGGCAGTCCTCCACCACCTTTAGCAGGTCATGCTCGAAAATGTCGAAGAAGGCGAGGTAAAATTCTATGGTCCAACCATCTGGGCCTGGGCTCTTGTCTTTTTGGAAGCCTTTGATGGTGGCCTCAAGTTCCCCTAGAGATACTTCCTTGGAAAGCTCCTCCGCTTCCTCCAACTCTACAAAACGAGGAAAGAGTTCTGCTATACGCATGATCTCTAGAATGTTGGCTTCTTCAGGGGCCAAATAAATGCCTTTGTAATGTGAGCTGGCTAAGGATGCCAACTCTCTGGAAGTTTTAACCACTTGTCCTTGATCATTCTGGAGTTCCCAAATAGTGTTTATAGCCTTTCGTCCATTTGCAAACTTATGGTAAAACTTTGTGTTTTCGTCTCCTTCATGTAGCCAAATCGCTCTGCTCCTGAGTCTCCAACTTTCCTCTCTGTCTTTAAGAATTTGGGATCTTTGTTTGATGAGGAAAGTGTTGTGCTCTTTTTGCTCCAGTGAGGTGAAGGTGCCCTCAGAATTTTCTTCAATAGCTGAGATGGCATGTTCCGCTTGTCTTAAATTAATGTCATCCTGTTCCCTCTTCTTGTGCGCCCACTCTCTAGAGATGCCCTTTAGTTCCTTGAGATTGCGGACAAATCCCCTTGCAGGGTCTTCCTCCTCAGAGATCGGATGGGATTGCCAGAAATCAGTGATCAATTTGATATAGGAGGGGTCCCTGAGCCAAGTTGAATTGAATTTGAAAGGAGATTTGATCTTGTGTGAGCTATCATCTAGCTCCAGATATATAGGACGATGGTCCGAGATTCCTCCAGTGCCAACCCATTGCCTGATACGAGGGTGATGGACATGAAAGGCTTCCTTAATGAGGAAATGGTCCAATCTCCTGGCCAGACTTTGATCTCCTGTATGGTTGTTTTTCCAGGTGTGCTGGATTTTGGCAGATGGGATGTCAATCTAGTGGTGATCCTCCAGCATGTTCACAAAAACATCAGATAGCGGGTCTATCTGAGCCATTTGGCCCCAAAATTCCATGAATCCCAAGGAGAAGTTTAGATCCCCTCCGAGGATAATGTTGTCTGCCTGCAGGAGAGAGTTGCTGAATAGCCTTCTCCAAAATATCTCCCTGTTCTGGCAGGGGCCATAGACATTTATAACTCTGATTTCGGCCTCCAAGGCCTTGGAATAGATGTCAGCTCCAATGAAACCTCCTCCGCCCTAGATGTTTCTTAGATCAATTGTCCGGTTCAGGAAACCAATTGCAAACCCCCCCAGATCTCCCAGAGGCATCCAGAGCATGAAAGGTCCAGCCCGGCATCCATGATTGCAGTAAGGGGATGATCAAGTTAGACATACATAGGGTTTCTTGTAAGAAGATCAAATCGACCGTCTCGGTTAGGAAGAGTCTCTTCAGGGCTAATTTTTTCTCAGGGCTAGCCAACCCTCGACAATTGAAAGATAAAAGCTTCATGGAGGGGGAGGGGGGAGGGCATCCTTTGCTCTAAGAACCCTTTCAATAGTCTTCTGTTTTCCCTGGGCTACCTCTTCCCCAGCCTGAACAATCACTTTGTTGAGGTTAGAGGGTCGGCCCTTTGATGGTTTGGGGGAGACCAGGGAGATATCCACATCCAGGCCGACTGCATCCGACTCTCTCTCTCTCTCTCTGGTTTTGGATTGAGTGGAGTATCGTGGGGCTGAATTAACAGAGGGGGAGGGAGGCAGATGAGAGGGGATCGGGATAGTGGAAAGGGAACAGGAGGTGAAGATGGGAAGAGGCACAGGGAGGGAGTAGGACATATAAGATTGCCCTGCCAGAGGGGGGAAAGGGGGGATCCTGGAGGCCGGAAAGGGGGCAGAGGGGAGAGGGGAAGGGGAAACCAACAAATGATGGTGCAAATGAGAAGAGAGAGATGAATGAGATGCAGAAACATTAGAAAAAAGAGACATACTCGATGAGAAGACATCACCCTTGGCAGCCCTAGAGTGCGTCAAAGGAGGAGAGGGAGGCTGAATAGTAGTTTTGCCTCGCCTCTTCTGTGTTGGTGCAGGAGGTGCTTCTACCGTATCTGAAGTCTTGATTTGTTCAATCGTCTGGGTCTTAACTGCAGGAGGAGGAGGCTGTTCTGCAGGGGGGTCCTGTTCCAAATCTTGAGAATCCTGTTTGTGTTTCCTTAGGAGGGGGCATGCCCTATAAAGATGACCCACCTGATGACATCTTCTGTAGCGATAGGGGATGCCTTCATAGTCGAGCAGTTGTTTGCGCGAAAAATATCTCCACTGAATCGTGATGTGTTCCTAAAGACCTCCTCTAGTGTCCAAATGAACAAGAATTCTTGCATATGCCATCATGCCAGTGGTCTGGTAGGATTTATCGTACTCCATGAAAGTGCCCAAGGAATTCCCAATCCTTCTGAAGATGTCCTCAGACCAATATTGCAGAGGCAAGCCTAGAAGCCTAATCCAGACAGGGCCGACTCCAATTTGCTCAGTCTCGGGGTCGAAAAGAGGCGTCCAACGCTTAAGGAGCACTGGAGCATGTTCAAAGTGCCAAAAAGATGAGAGGACCCAACTCGTGTGGTCGGCCCTTGCAAATCGCAACGCAAACCATCCTCGTATGAAAGTTTGGACAAAGGGGATGTCCACCAGGTGCTGACCCCAAATTTCCGTAGCCCATGTCTTCAACCGGGCGGCCGAATAGCTTCTGCCTCTGATTCTACCCACCAGAACTCTATCAGCATAATCCATCATGTCCCCCCACTGGATATCCTCTTCAAGCCGGAGAATGACGTCTGCAGCCCGAGACTTAAAGCACTTTTGTTTCTTCAGGGGACGGGTCAACGGATATTGGGGTTTGCAGAAACCCTCGCTGCTTCCGGAACCTCAGAGGAGGGGCTAGGGTTTGAGTGAAAATTAGGGATGGCCTCAGAAAGAGGGGGAACAGAGGAGAAACAACCTGAGGGTATAGCATGAGCGGAGGACGAGATGGGGTCGACAGGCGGGGGAGCATCAGAAGGGGCTTCTGTCAAAGGCACAGATGAGAGGGCCGGCGACACGGATGATGGACCCGCTATATCAGGGGATGGGATGATACAGTCAGAGAGAAAACCTAGGGTAGCCGGGGACGGCACGGAGAAAGGCGGCCAAGACGAGGGTTCCTCTGGCAGCATAGAGGCGGTGTGAGCAGGACCTGAGGGCTGAGGAAAAACTTCAAAATTACCAGAAAACCCTTCGCTGAAATGTAACATACCTTCAGAGGCGGCATACGTGGACTGCCAGATGGAGCCCTCCTCCAGTGGATCCTCCGAATAATCCACAATGTCAATATCCATGCCGACAGCTGCACTAGGAAGTGGCTAAACGCCTCGAACAAGCTGGCCGACGGAAAACCAGCATCGACAAAGGAAACGGTAACAGTAGAGTGAAAACCCCGGGGAGCAGGGTCCGGTGCTTGGTGAGGGTAACAGGAGAAAACCACCGGGGAAAATGAAGAGTTGAGAGCGACCTGTGAGCGTAACCCTCCACAAACGAAAAACTAAGCAAGGTAAAAACGCCGGATCCGTAAAAGAGAGGAAGTAAAAAGGAGAAGGGCGGTTTCGAGTTCCGAGGTGCTGACGGGGGTAGCTGCAGGTCAGGTGACTGACGGCTGTAGTACCCTGTACCCTTTAGGCATTCTGTTCAGTCATTTTCCATCACTTTCATTCCGTTTATAAACCCTCCACCGTTCACTTCAGAGCTTCATTCCGCCTCGAGAACTTTTTCCCCCTCATCTATTTTCCTTTCTTGATTATTTATTATTTACATTTATTTTTATTTATTTTATTTGTTATGAAATATATTCATAATGTTGTCCCTTTGTCCTCAAAGCTTATTCTCTGACAAGTTCTTCACCTTGCCCACTTATTTCAACAGATGTAAGTGGTACTGTTGAGCTTAATCCATTTTCCTCTCGATTTTTTTCTTTCTTTATTATTAATTTTTAAATATTAATTATTATTATTATTATTTAAAGTGACTTTATAAAAAATTATTATAATATAACTTTATAATTTAATAAAGTTAAATTATAGTATAAAATAACTTTATAATTTGTTAATGTTTATATATATAATATATTTTGTATATATGCCAATAGTTGCCATAGGGATTCATATGGTCATGACTAGTGGCTTGTTGATCGAAACAACATAAATGGTTGGAGAGTAACCAAAACCTAGTGGACCTTTTGGAGTTCCATATATAATCTTGTGCAACACTTCACTGACGGTGTAAGTAATGGAAACAAGAAATGCAAAAAGTTACTGAATTGACTAGAGCATCAATGTAATAAAACTCTAAGTAGATGTGAGTCATTCGATTTTTCATCCAGGCAACATTCAAGATTTCCATCATGTTGTAGAGGTCTTCATTAGCTATATCACTGAAATTCTCATGTCCTAACATATACAGAGTGATGTTGACAGTAGAAAAGTAGAAATGGTTGAGCCTAGATGTCAGAATATTTTCAATGTTCAAGTCATAAAACATCCGACGATAAATTCTTAAAACCATGCTCCGATTTCAAATCATTGCATCATGAAATAAGGCAGCACAAAATGGTAGAAATCCCGGACAAAAGGTTCAAAGGGAATTTAGTATCATTCAAACTAATGAGATCCACGAGCCACCCCACTTCTTTCAACGACATAAATAAAAAAAACCGCCCATCTACAATCCGCGACAAGTAATCGTATCCTTTGATGGAACAAAACACATTCCTATTTTTTGGTCGATATTGACAATAAAGATGGAACAAATTAAAATTTTCCACAAGCCCTTCCAGTAATTCTCTTTCTGCACCTCTCTATCTTCCTTATCAATGTTTACAAGACATTGATAAACCGAAATCAATTCCATCATGAAATTTTTCATATCTGGTTAGCTCAAGACTTGAGTATAGTCAGGAATGACATCTAAACTTTGGGTTAGGGTTGAGTTGTTGACTATGCATCGTTTCATTTCTTGTCTCATCTCATCCCGGGGAATAACATTGCTAATGTCGAAGGGCTGGTGGGTGAATGGGATTACGTGCTTCATGTTTGGTATCCCAAATATTCGCCAACGTTCGATGGTTGCAGAGAATATGAGCCAAGTCTTTCATAGGTGGTAGTTGAATGAAATCATATGAAACTAATATGAAGTTGTGTATGGGTGCAAAAGCAAAACATATACAGTTATCTCAATTGGGTAGGCAATAAATCTTATGATAATATCTGATACATAAATGGGCACTATATTCTTGTTAACCACAACTATTCCAAGCATCTTAGAATGATAGATCACAACCTCTGTTCCTGTAGAAGAATTACTTTCAAGACCATCAATATAAATACTTGGTGGTACTATGACAAAAAACCTAGCAAGGCTTGGTTCAAGGAGTTGCTCCACAACAGGAGCTTTGGAATATGGCATATTTACATTAATGCTATCAATGACTTTGGATGCACCCCTTTCTATAATACTAACTTCTCCATCTAATGATGATACTCGTGGTTGTGATTCTCCATCCATTAATGACATATGGTTGTGGTTCTACATTTGATAATGATATCTGTGGTTGTACATCCCAAGATGTAATTGTAGGCCTTCCTTCCCACAATACACTCACATCATCAAATTGTTTTAGTAATTATTCTTCTGTTGCGTAAGGAGACCGCTCCAGAAGAGTTGAGATTTTATTTCCCCAATCCTCGTTTTCATGAAACAAATTTTTAAGTTGATCTTTAAAATTTTGTAATCCACCATAGGGACGATATACTAGTTAGAACCCATCTATCTCATGAATGTAGTTGAAACCATACCAATACTTTGAGTCGCAACATCATTTTGGTTGACAATAGTGAAAACGATAACATCAGCTCGTAATCACATTGTACCTGTCTTAAAACCATTTCCATATTTTCCATAGTGCTATATCAAGCTATTTCGAATATCATTCTCCTCTTGATATTTATCAAATCCCCTTACAAAAGAAGTACATGCATATTTTTGTCCCTGCTAGTTATCTTCATTACTCCAATTCTGATTTAGGAGTTCCATAGTCTGCAACATGATCAAGTTTGACAGGATGCCCTAATAAATCCTACCCATTTTTATCCATTACTTTCCTATGCTTCTTCAGTGGAAAATTTCACATGTGCAAAACCTCTATGAGAGCCATAATTCGCCTTAGCTATCTGAAAATCAACCACTTCTCCAACATCTTGAAAAAATTGGAACATATTGTCCTTGTTAATAGAGTATGACAAATTTCCTACAAAGAGTGTCCTTGTTTGAGGAGTTACAGGAGTCTTTGACATGTTAGGCGGAAAAGCTTGATCCTTCTGATATTTTGGGGTCGCCAAAGTTTTATTTACAACTGGAGTTTGACCATCCATATCCTCCCTTGCCTCATCACTATCTTCCTCTCGTTTAGAACCCTTAGTGACTCTATGTTTATCTTTAGGTTCATCATCACTCTCATCTGAACTATCCTCGTTGCTTCTCTCTTTCTTTGTAATTTTTGCTAATTGTTGGATCTTGGTTATCGTTTTTGGTTTCATTTCTTCCCCATTTTCAGAGGTTTCTTCCTTACTGCTGCTTGTACCTTCTTATATGGCTGGGCCAGAACAAACTTTACTGGTTGTTGGGCCTTGTTTTCCATTTTGGGTTTTGGTTCCTCATCACTTTTAGAATATTCTTCCTCACTAATTTCATCCTCAGCTATCATATACCCACTTTGATTATCATTTTATTTGTTGTAATGATTCTCACATTTCACTTAACTGCTCAATGATTTTACAACGTAAACTTAATGGCATATTGTGCGACAGGTAATGTCCAAAGGCTCGCATGGCTCTGATACTAATGTAACGAACAAAGTTCGTATACTCAAAGGAATGCTTTGATACTAATGTAATGAACAAAGTTCATCTACTCGGAGGAATGCTTTGATACCACTAAAGCGAAAAACTTATAACTCATTGTGCTTTAAATACAAAATACACAAATGTATTCGTAAATAATATTTTTATTAATAAGATGAATGTACGAGATGATTGAATGTTACAATGAGGGCTCGTATATATACTTGGGCAGGTGTCCCTTGAGGACTGGGCATGTCTTTTTAGACATGTATTTTCATTAAACTAATGGCTATTAAAATAATCACTACTTTGATTATTTAATTTACATTTATTTATTAGTTATTTTATTTTTTATGAATTATATTCATAACAGTGTGCAATGATGGAGGCCAGAGCGGAAAAAGCCATGCTCTACCCCATGACCAATTCACTTGACATGTTGTCTACATCCAAATCAATAAAGGACTAGTCCTTTAGCCATGGTCCAATCAAATAAATAAACTTCTTACTTGATGGCCTAGTTTCCTACAAAAAAATGATATCTAGGTTATGGCTTCATATTAGCCTTTTGAGGGCTAATTATTTTTGGGGACCCCTTACCCCATGAGCATGATAGGAGAGGATAATCATGGGAACACCAAGGGAAGGTATTTCCTTACTCTAAGGGCCCTATATATGGTGGCTTGCTACCCCTTTTGATATCCAACATAACTTTTTTCTTAGCACGAAGTAAGTGTGACTTTCATCCAATGGGGTTGTCCAAAGGGATATCAGGATCCAAATTGACTTTAGATAGGAAATATTATTCTCAGTTTAGCTCCAGACCTGAGGGCGTAAGGAATCGTGGAGGCTTGTAGCCTACTGGGGACCTCTAGCGTGTTAGAACAAGAACCTAAGGTAGCATAATCAAGGGAAACATCCTTAGTGCCAGAAATGGATAGGGCATGTCCTTCGGGGACATGTGAGTTCGGGAAGCTGTCCTAGAGAATTGCTTCTGCTCATTCGGAAAAATCACCTTATATGGAACCACCAAGAGAAATATGCAAGAGACTTTGGGACTTATCAATGTTAAAGGTGTCCAAATTTGAGTTGGTAGAGTGTCCTGGTGATGAACCAATCAGTTTTCCTTTATGTCCAGGGACATCTGGAACATTTTCATTGAACACAGGCTCCCTTTTAACTTTCAACCATTCCTTATTTTACCTGACAAAACGAGTTGAAACCTTTGTACATTGTCGATGTAAACCTTTGTTCTTTGTACATTTCCTTGAAACACTGGAACTCCTACCTTAAAATATTTATGAATCTCCTTGCAAAACGGGAAAACTAGGGATATTGAAGGCTATCAAGATGAGATCTTAAAACTTCGAGAGCCAATCCTTATACCTCACATATACAAGATCTTCAATTTGGTAGTCAAGTAGGGCTTCCCTAAACCTCAGACTCAAAGCCTCATTGTTGCTATCTTCAAAAGTGGGGATAGAAATAATCCCTCTAATTATATGACCATTATGATTATCCCCAGCATAGGTAATCTATATGGAAGTATTTTGGAAAAGAAGATAAGAATATGGCTTTAAATATGTGGAAAAAGAGCTAAAGGTCAATTTGGCTAAAGAGGTTATCATTCAATTGTAGACCATCTTGTTACACTCGATATCATTCTAGAGGAGTGTCGTAATAATAAAATAATCTCCTTTGCTTTGTTGATTTTAGAAAATATTTTGACAATATATCAGGGGATCAACTTTTGGAATAGATTAAAGGAGCTGAAAGTTCATTTTGAATTGAGTGTTATCACAATAAGGCTTTATGAGAGTGTTATTTCCAAGTTTAGGAACACCAACAACTTGTTAGAATTAATTAAATATCATATAGGAATCAACCAAAGTTGTCCTATGTCCCCTACCCACTTTCACATATACATTGATAAGTTAGAATATTAGTGGCAAGATACTGGTTGTGCTAGCTTGACTCTCATTTGAATAGTTGCGATCCATTTTTTTATGTTGATGATATTGTTCTTAAGAGAACAAATCCATGTGAACTAAATAAGCATCTAAGAATCCTCAAGGACTTCTACTCTAGTATGGGTATCACTGTGAACACCGACAAAACAAAAGCTAAGATAATCAAATCCAAAATGATTGCCTATGACACTTTCATAGATAAAAACAATAGCTTGGATGAAGTATATCATACATATATCTTGGAATAAATATTCATGCCAAGCCCAATTAGAACTATAGTGTTGAGAAAAAAATGGAGGGTTGAAAACTTATTGTGGACTTGAAAATAAGTGTAAATTAGTGAAACCTTTGGCTACGAGATTAAAAGGAAAAACATTTTCTTTTATACCCTTGACACTCCCGCAAGAATAACAATATGCTAGAAATACGAAATAGTATTTCTATAAACACAAAATATCACATGAATTAAGACAAGCTGCAAATATATTTTATTATTCAGAAGCATGTTACAATGTTCACTTGCATCTTCAAGGGGGCAACCTCCAATAGAGCATAGCTCGATTACAATAAGACTCGATGATTCTTCCTTTACTATCTAAAACTATTTACAGCTTAATGACATCCAAAACCATAACTACTAGTGGTCCCTTGCATAACATGGGTTAACCACTTTATTTATTAACTATGTTCCGTTTATAACTAATTGTGGTCCTTTTTCTATAATGCAGGTCAACCACTTACAATTATTATTAATGTGGATAACCGCTTATGGGATTTATTGACTCAACTAACTAACTATGACTCTGACTAGGCCCCTTGGGCTTATTACATAAATAAATGGGTTAGGGTTGGACCCTAACATGCCCTCCCCCATCAAAAGTAGCCTTCTCCTCAAGGCTGAAGCTACGGAAACTGGTGAAGAATAGTGGCTGGTTCCCATGTCGGATTTTCTAGAGAGGTGTCTTTCCACTTGATCAGGACTCCCTTGATCGTGGAACCGCAAATATGTATTTCATGAGTATCGAGGACCTGTTCTTGTCGGAGCCAAAGTGAGCCTTCCTCATCCAATTCTGGCAAACTTGTTTGAACCCTGTAATTGTTCCCCACAACTTTCTTGAGGCACGATACATGGAAGATCGGGTGGATTTTTGAAGTAGTTGGCAAGGCTAGTTTGTAAGTGACTACTCCTATATGCTGAAGTACCTGATAAGGTCCATAGAATTTTGGTGCTAGTTTCTGGAAGCCCTTCTTTTTGAGAGAGGTATGCTTATATAGTTGGAGTCGCATGAACACCTGGTCACCTATTTGAAATGACCGCTAGGAACAATGTTGGTCGACCTGTTGCTTCATTTTGTTATGAGATTGATGTAGATTATCTTTGATATGAGAGATTATGGCGACACAGTTCTATAGGAGTTGATCAACTGCCTGTACTTTGGAACCTCCGGGGATATAAAAAGCTGATGAAGGTGGGAGTTGGCCATACACTGCCTCATATGGCATCATCTTGTTGGCTTCATGATAGTTAGTATTATACCACCATTTAGCTTAAGGAAGCCATTGTACCCATTGATGCTGCTTGTCTGAAGTGAAGCACCGCAGAAAGGTCACCAAAATTTGTTGATTGCTTCTATTTGACCATTTGTTTGGGGATGATAAGGTGTACTCAATTGGAGTTGAGTGCCTTGTAGGTTGAAAAGTTCCTACCAAAATTTGCGAGTGAAAGTGGGGTCTTGATTAGACAGAATGGAGGTCGGCATGCCATGCAGTTTGGCGATTTGGTCCATGAAAACTTGAGCCACCAATGTTGGGGTAAATGGGTGTGTTATAGCGCAAAAATGAGCATATTTGGAAAGTCTTTCAACAACCACCATGATGACTGATTTGTTCCTTGACTTTTGGAGACCTATAATGAAATCCATGGAAACATTCGTCTAGATAGAAGCAGGGTGTGGCAATGGTTGTAAGGTTCTCGGTAGCTTCATCGTTTCCCCTTTGTTGCGCTGGCATACATCACATTCAACTACAAAGGTAAGAATGTCATTCTTGATGTCGATCTAAAAGAAAGAGTTGCGTGCTCGTGCATAAGTCTTTTGAAAGCCTGAATATCCTGCAATCGGAAAGGAGTGCAACTCTTCCAAGATGTGGGTTTTGAGGGTGGAGGTATGATCCAGGTGGATATTGGTGGCCACATGCCAATTCCACTTGGACCCCCAGCATTGCTTCTTTTAGTTTTTTGTTTCCTTAATTGTAGCACACTTTACTATTTTTAGCAGTTTTTTGGGTCCTAAACTTTTGGACCAGTTTTGAGGCCCTAAACGACTTTTTTTTGGAATCTACTGCCAGCGATTTTCTATTTAAAATCATCTTTTCCGTCGTATTCCTCGGAGAGATCTTTCCAATGGGCTATCATGCGCGTCAAATGGAGATAATATGAACAAGTCCCGACCCCGGGAAGTTGGCTGTCCAACTCACCCAATGGGGCCCATAAACTCTTGGTGTTACACCTCCTCGAGTTAGGGTTTTGGTTGTTTAGGGTTTGATCTTAATTTTCAATAATAAAAAGGCCCTTGAGCCTCATTGTAAGGCAGTTCAGAGGCATGTAGCCGCCACATCTTTTCTCAGAGATAAGCTACCATCGCCCTAGCTGGTTTATTTTCATCCCTGTTTGTAAGCATATTTCAGTATTTTACATTAATGAAATGAAGTATTATTTCCACTGCATCTCTTTGTTTATGGTTATCTCTATAATTTGTTGTGTTCTTGTTTAAATCCGGATCAGTGGTATCAGAGTGGTCTGATTTTTTTCTTCTTCGTTTTTCTTTGCATGTCCCCAATGAGGTCGAGATATAAGGAGTTAGGGCTTCAACTGGTCGAACCTTTGCAAGACTAGCCTCGCAAATCCTGACAGCCTCCCATGGCGGATGAAAAGAAAGATGACAGGGCAGGAGATCCTATCAAAATCTTGCTCGAAGAAGCCCTCGAGCAACAAAGGAACGCGATGATGGATAGCTTTGCCCAAATCCTTCAATGGCGACCCAGGGGCGACACATCGACTTCCAACAACTACTCTGGAAATGCCACACCGTTTAAGTTACAAGTTAATTTTGAAATCCCCATATTTGAGGGTCAGATAGACGCAGATGCCGTCGATAAATGGTTAAATGTGCTAGAGGGTTATTTTTCTGTTTATGACTTTTCTATTCGGGAAAAGATTATTTTTTCTCTTCTCAAAGAAGCCCCCCCACGTCAAGGATTGGTGGGAAACCTACTGCGAGTAGAAGGATGAAAGTACAGGCTCACTATTTTCAGCCGCACCCACTTGGAATTCATTCTGGGATGCCATCAAGGAGTAGTGCTACCATGTCAGAAGCTATGAGGATCAATACATAAAGTGGACCACACTGCGACAGGGAAGGGACCAAGACGTGCCGAATTTTACCAATATTTTCCATAACCTTCACACAAAGTTGGGTATCAAGGATACAAAGCAACATTTGGTACTCAAATACCGCAGCTACCTGCACAAGTACATCAAGGAAGAAACATAATTCTTGAACATCTCCTCACTCGGCACGACATACCGATATGCCGTCAAGGTTGAGAAAAAGTTTAAATAGAAGAAGCGAGACTTTGGATCTGCGAATCTGAAGCAAGGAAAGGTGCCCCCAAACCACAGAACAAAGGACAAAGCCAAGGTGGGGCGGTCCAAGACAACCTGCCAAAGCTACAAGCAAAGAACAGCGTCGCGAAGCTAAAAAAGGACACGAGAAAGTGGTGTGAGTTCCATAAGAGCTCCACTCACAACACAAGTGAGTGTGGGCCAAGCAGTCACTGGTGGTCGAGATAAAGGTTTCAGAATCAGATGCATGTTCCAACTCCGAGTCAGAAGCTGACAAGGGGAATGAAAAAGGGAAGCAGATTATCGATGGGGAGCCCAACGCCACCGTTGCCACCACGAAGATCCAAAAGGAGGAACCCAAAGATCCAAATGAGAAAGAGCGTCTCTTCCACTCCCAGATGTGGGTAGAGGGCTCCCTGCTATAGTTCATTGTTGATAGTGGGAGCCAAAAGAACCTCATTTGGCAGAGGTGGTGAAGCGGCTGGGCTTACCGACCACAACACATCCACAATCATACACCATCGGGTGGCTTCACCAAGGACGAGATCTTCACGTGAGCCAACAATGTCACCTTCCATACAACATCAAGCCCTTCACAGATTAGGTATTGTGTGACATTACTCCCCTTGAAATTTGTGATGTATTATTAGGACAACTATACTTGTGGAAGAAACATGCTGTGTATGAATCAAGGCCCCGTACTGTTTTTGTTACTTTGGGAAATAAGTTGTACAAGATACCAGAGGTAGCACCGCCTACCGCCATCTCTTTGGTTACTACAAAACAATGCAGTAAGGTCATTTCCAAAATCGGGAAATTTGTTTCCTGATGATATGCCCTCAAGGAAAGAAGAAGATGGTGGCCATGACCTCCAGACAGGGCCCCTCCGCATGAAAACTACAGATGGACAAGGTCGTGGAGGAGTACGAGGACATCTTCACCTCCCTCGCAAGGGTTCCTCTGTACTGTCAGGTCAAGCACTCCATTGATCTGACCCCAGGTGCGTCGTTGCCCAATGGACCAATCTATCGGTGCTCCATTCTGGAGAACGATGAAATCAAGAGGCAGATTCAGGAGTTGCTGTAGAAAGGTCACATCCATCCGAGTTCATCGCCCTGTGGGAGCCCGATTGTGTTGGTACAGAAGAAGGATGGGAATTGGAGACTCTGTATTGACTATCGGGCGCTGAACAAGATCACTGTCCGTAATAGGTACCCGATCCCACGGATTGATGACCACTTGAACCAACTAAAGGGGGAAAAATATTTCAGCAAGATTGATTTGAAGTCAGGATATCACCAGGTACCAATCGAACCCTCTAATGTGTGGAAGACTACCTTCAAATCCAAGAAGGGCCTTTTCGAATGGTTGGTTATGCCTTTCGGATTGATGAATGCTCCTACAACCTTCATGAGGCTAATGGATGACATCTTGCGGCCATTCACCAACTCAATTGTAGTGTTATACTTGGATGACATCCTGATCTTCAGCCAGAGCTGGGAAGAGCACCTCCACCACATCGGAAAGGTTCTCCAAACACTATGACAACACAAGTTCTATGCCAATTTGGAGAAATGCACTTTTGGCATGATCGAGGTTCAGTATCTGGGATAAATTATTGATGAACAGGGGGTGCAAGTGGATCCAACCAAGATTCAAGTCATTCGGGATTGGCCATCTCCAACCACTCTAACAGAGCTTCGCAACTTTCTAGGTCTTGCCAACTTCTACCACAGGTTCGTGTTGGGATTTTCTCATATCACTTGGCCCTTGAGTCAAGTCACCAAGGGAGGAGCGAAATAAAATTTCTTTTGGTTTAAATCTCGACAGAAGACATTCATAGAGTTGAAATATCGCCTCTGCTCGGTTCCATTTCTCGCATTACTAGACTTGCAACAACCATTTTTGATCGAGACAGATGCTCTGACTATGCTATTGGCGCAGTCCTTACTCAACACAGGCATCCAATGGCATATCACAGTGAGACAATTTCAGACATAGTCCGGAAGTATCCCACTTATGACAAAGAGATGTATTTCATTGTGCAGGCCTGCCGACAATGGAAGCATTACATTTTAGGGAAGGAAACGGTCATCCACACAGACCACCGACCCTTGCAGTTCATACAGATCCAAGGGAAATTGCAGAATGATCTCCATCAAAAGTGGTCCACATACCTGCAACAGTTCCATTTGAATATCAAGTATAAGAAATGTAGCACCAATAATGTTATAAATTGCCTCAGTCGACCACCGATCATGGCATTAACAACCATGATAACTCTTGTGGGCATGAGGCTTTGATTGGCCACTTCTCTACAAAAGCGACCCAGAATTCGGCCACACATACCAAACACTCTTCTAGGGTCAACATGTTCCAGATTTTCACCTCCAGGATGCCTTGTTATGCCACCTAGGTCACCTTTGTGTTCCTTCAAGCGAGCGTGCCAAGATGATTTGGGAAGCACACTACAGTCGAGCTGCTGGGCATTTCGGGGTCGAGAAAACGGTTTCAGTACTACAGTATTTCTATTGGCCGAATCTTCGACAAGATGTCAGGAAGTACATCAGATCATGCACTGCCTGTGCCATTACTAAACTGACCATCAAGATGCAAGGCCTCTATACCCCGCTGCCTACCTGTAGTTACCAATCCAGGGGTCTAGATTAGACTAAATTTAATGTCAACCAAGGTAGGTAAACTTAGAGGCACGTGTCTAAATTTTATAGACCTAAAAGGATCTCATCTACCTAGATAAGTGTCTACTGTGACAGGCTACAACACTCTTTTACAAGAGATTGGAATATGTTTCCTTTCACAATTTAAATACCTATATCCTCTAATTTAATTAGCTGTTCTAAAACACAGTGTTACTAGTCTGAGTCTTCAATCCTCCTACAAGGATATAGTTCACAAAAACTCTTTCCAGCTAACACACTAAGCATTCATGAAAACCAAAAACTCTTTTAAGCATACTAAAACTCAAATTCATGAAAACAGAGTCCATAGAGATAGTTTGAAATTCAATGTTCAATTAAACCTTTTACAAGATCTTGTTCAATAATTTAGCAATTGAATTTTCAAGCTATCACCATGAATCATACAATAACACTCGCCAGAACTTCTAATTGAATTAATA
This sequence comes from Pinus tabuliformis, assembly GCA_031772625.1. Taxonomy (NCBI): domain Eukaryota; kingdom Viridiplantae; phylum Streptophyta; class Pinopsida; order Pinales; family Pinaceae; genus Pinus; species Pinus tabuliformis. The sequence continues at coordinate 426,882,855 of CM062813.1, read as the reverse complement.
AACTCACAAGCAAGGAAATAACATCAAACGCTATTCAGATCTGAAGGCTAAATCCTACAAAAATGAAACGACAGTGTACCAATCTTCACGTAGGGCCCTTCCACGCTTCGATGGCACACTTAGAAAACTTCAGGTGATGAAAACGTTAACACATAAACACTACAATTGATGAAACGCTGCCTGTGATTAAGTTCTGGAAAATTAATTACATACTAGAACAAAGTTTTGGAATACGCAGTCTTAAGCCTGCCCTTGCCTCCTCCTAGTTATTACCATTTACATCCAAACGTACATGCATTATCGCTTCAGATGTTTTTGCTTTTACAATAAAAAAGGCTAGGTTTGTTTTTTTCTAATCCTAACTGATTTCTAAAACAAAACGAAATCAGTTTAGGTAACTTCAGATTTTTGCTGCTTTTACAACCAAAAAGGCTGGGTTTGACCAGCATTGACCATGTATTCAGGAGCTCCAGATTCGATGCTGAATAGATCTTTCACCATGTATGTACATCCTAGATCACGTCCTTATCCTCTGTTTCGATTTTCCTGCCATGCCACGTGTCACAACATAAACCAATTACAGGAAGTCATGACATCCCGTAATTTTGTTGAAAATTTCCAATTTTTAACATAAAAATCCATAAATTAAATTTAATGTAAAATAACAATTATAATGCTTCATTAATCAATTTCAATGGACTATGAGGGGTTTATGGGAGAAAATGATAGATAAATGATGGATTTTTAGAAGAAAATAATGGCAATAAAATAGTACCAACATCTCCCCCAAGCTCAATGATTTAGCATGTCCTCATGCTAATCCTGATGTGCTCCCTTTATATTATGTTCCTGCTTGTGCCTCTGCCACTTGTAGCAAGACATCTATACTCTTCTGAACTTGGGCATTCTTCTGAACTTGGAACTCATGTTTCAGATTCTTATATTTTTCTTTGAGAGCTTTTTCTGAGTGTACCATTTTGTCGCCCATTTGCACGTTTCAGTTTGATCAGTCTTAAGTTCTTTGATTTGCTTCTTCAATTTCTCATTTTTCTGCTGAATCTTCTTGCTCTGAGCTCTCAACATTTCATTTTCCTTCTTTATGACCTTCTCCAACATGTTTGCTTCCATCAATTCCTCTTTTAGCTCTTCAATTTGTTTCTCTAACCTTCTCTGTTTCTTGTTTGTAGGTACTGGCTCTTTCCTTTCTTCCTTGTTACTCTCGATTTCCATTTCTGCTTCCTGTTCTGGTTGTGAATTAGTATTGCTTTCAATGTCCATTGGTGCATCTGCATTCGGCTCTGGTTGATCATCTTGTGTTTGATTCCTTTTTATTCTCCTTGATCTTCGCTTATAAGTAGTGAAGATTTTATCTTTTTCAATTTTCTTGGCAGTTTCTTGCCTCATCCTTCTTGTCCTTACACTACTGCTGGGTTGAGGAACATTGCTTGACTTACGCTCAGGGATTTCTTCATCAATATCAAGCATAAACTCTGTGCGTTCTTGTTGTTCCTGTTCATCTTCTTTAATTTGATTGGCAATTAAAAATTCTTTCCATGTTTTTCCTCTCCTCTGCAACTCAAATTCAATTAGAATTTTGATCAAACCAAAATGATACAAACTCTTATCTTCATTACCCTTTTGTTTCTTAATGGTCTTTGACATTTTAGTCAAACTCTGTAAGAGAAAATAGGGCAGACTGATGGTGCATTGACCTTTTAAGTGCAACAGAAGTTTGATGTGATATAGGTATATTATACTGTAACGTCCTTCACATGTAACAATTTTTGAATAATGTACACCATTTCATCCCATGGGTGAATTAACCAGCTTCTAGGAACACCCTTTTTCCAATTCACAGAGGAAACCCTTGACCTAGACATAAACTGAGTCCATGATTTTTCCTTAAATTGTTTGGTTTTGAAATATTTTTCCCCTTCTGGACTAATTCCCAATGTTTGTGCTATGGTATCCTCTGAAATTCTAAAAGAGAAGTTTCCTATTAAAACTTTCTCTGCATTGAAGGAAAATGCAAATTGCTTTGTAACTTCTTCATTGTTTCCATTGAATTTCTCTAGAAAAGACAACCATTGTTTTTCCCTTAAAATCGTGACACAGTCTTCATGATATTGTGAACTATCAAATTTTTCGGGCTCTACTCTATTGGTCATTTTATTAAAAATCTCTGTTCTAACCCTTTTGTTTATGCTCAAAAATTTAATCAGGGTTTTTCAATTTGTTACCTCTTTTCCTACGTTCCACTGAGCTGACCTGGTAACGTCTTCGATTCTTTGAGTTTACTTCTTCAATTGCTTGAGCGAGCGACCTGGTTAACGTCCTCGATTTATGGGCGGAAGTAAAAACTCGGGGTAAGCCTGTCTGCTATTCTCTCCCTTTGTAGCACCTACTATCTCGACCCTCTTTGAGAAACTCAGAGTATGAACACTAACACGGTAACACACTTTATGAACTCATAGTTTTATAAAATGAAAACTCAACAGCCGACCTTCATCCAATTGCTATGATGAAAATGCAGAGTTGAAAGGCGCATTCACATCATGAAGACAGAGGAGCAGTACTGATTTGCAAAGGTATAATCATGAGAACACCATATACAAATCGTATGATGGTAACGGATATATATATTTCATGAGCAGACTTGGGTCAAAAGATTGTTTTATAACTCCAGCAGTCAAAATGAATGAACTCATTTGAGGATAGGCGGTTTAACACTTGTCTTTCCATTGCACGGACTTGTACATTGAGTATCCCAATTGTTGGTACTTGATTGCCAGAAGGCCGATTTAAAAATGATGAGTTGATGACAAGGTTTGAAGAGCGGTGTAGAAAAAGGTTTGAAAATCGTAGTAGGAATATGGCAATAGGCTAAGGTGTGATAGGAAATGATAGCAGAGTGATAATGAGATGAGTAGTTAGGAATATCACAAGGGTGATGGGTATAGGGGGTTTTGAAATTGATAACACTAAAATAATTTAAGAATTTTAAATGTTAAAAATTCGTTAAAAATTTCAACAATACATTACACTTGTTGGTTGACAGAATGCTGATTTGGCATGCACAGGTAGGACTGATCTGTTTGTACAGGTATGACTGATCTTCACTGTCCAAAATAGGTCCCTTTGAAATGAAATTGAATATAACAGGTCCCTTTAAAATCTGAAGAACTTTGAAGAACTCTGAAGAACCATGTTTGTGAAGCTTCTTTTATCCTTGGTGTTGATGTAGCCTTGATTATAATTCTGATGATAAGCAACCTTTGAAAACTTTGTTGAAGTAGCCTGATGTATCTTGAATGCAGTCTTTAATAGGTCCCTCTGATATTGGTGATGTTGATAGCCTTCTGAACAGGTCCCTCTGATATTGATAATGTTGACATAGTCTTCTGAACAGGTCCCACTGCATATCTCATTGCTTGAACAGGTCCCTCACTGTTTCTTCAATGTTGACATAGTCTTCTGAACAGGTCCCACTGCATATTGCTTGAACAGGTCCCTCTAATTAGAACAAAAACAACTCTTTTATTGAAATACTAAATTACTAAAACAAATTCCTTGAAGATTTAAAAATGAGGATATGAGATAGGGAAAAACCTGTTTCTTCTCCCCCACTAAGTCTTTAACTTGTCCTCAAGTCATTATTGAATGGATGAAAAACAGGAAACAAGTAGAACAAGGAATTCTTACCAGCCAAATGATTGGTTTTCTAGTAAGAATTCTGGGTTAGAGTGTGCCAGAGTTTGGTTTTCACATCTAAACCATTATTATTGTTTTTGTTTTTGTTTTTTTTTTTTTTTTGTAAAATGAAATTGAATGAACTAAGGTAGAGATATCACAGCTGAAGGCTGCAATATCTCAACCTCCCTTTGCTGAGATACAGTGTGAATAAAATCCTCCTTGCTGATGGGCTTATGATAGAGTTTCAACCAATGGCCATTGAAAAGAAAGGTGTTTCCTTCTCCATCAATGGTAGTAAGATTGATTGATCCATTTTCATATACTTGAACTATTTCATATGGGCCCATCCAATGTGTGGTAAATTTGGCTTTATGATCTCTGAATTTAGAGTCAAAGAGTAAAGCCTAGTCTCCTTCTTTGAACTGTTTCCTTTTAATGTGTGCATCATGCCACTGCTTCCTTTGTTTCTGCATTAGGATTGTTGTCTCCTCTGCTTGCTGCCTCATTTCATCTAACTGGTTCAATTGCCGAATTCTCTCTTGTTGGGCTTCATTGAGATCAATTCCTAAATCTGCAGCCATCTTATAAGTATGTATTTGAAATTCAATAGGAAGCATTACCTCTTTTCCATACACCAACTGATATGGTGTAAATCCTGTAGTGTTTTTCCACGTGATTCTGTAAGCCCAGAGTGCATCTTTGAGCTTCTCTTCCCAATTCTTTTTGTTCATTGCTACTGTCTTAGTGAGAATTCCTTTCAATGTTTAATGTATAGATTCCACCTGGCCATTGGCCTGTGGATGGTAAGGTGTACTTTTCCTGTGCTTGATTTTATATTTTTCTGTGATGTCTTTGACCAGCTTTGAAGTAAATTGAGTACCTTGATCTGTCACTATCTCCCTTGGTACTCCATACCTTACAAAAATTTCTTCAAAAAGGAAGTTTACCACTGTTTGTTCAGTTGCCCAGACTAGTGCTTTTGCTTCAGCCCATTTTGTCACGTAATCAGTACATACTAGGATGTACTTTTTGCCTTTGGAAGCTGGATTGATGGGTCCTATAAAATCTAGAGCCCATTTTTCAAATGGCTCTAAATGTACTTGAGGCTGAAGTGGCATTTCATCTGTAGCTGTTGGTCTGCCCATTCTTTGACAGTGATCACAACTTTTCACATACTTCTTGGAATCCTTAAAAATAGATGGCCAATAGTATCCAAGACTGAGAATCTTGAATGCTTTTCTTTTTGCTGCAAAATGCCCACCACACGGTTCATCATGACAAGATTTTAAAATATCAATTATTTCATCATTTCTTACACATCGTTTAATAATCATATCATAACCGGTGTAAAATAAATCTCCATTAACCCATGAGTATCTAGCACTTTGTTTGATCAACCTCTTCTTTTCCTTTGGAGTAAAATATGGAGGTGTTTTTCCTGTGGACAAATAGTTGGCTAAGTCAGCATACCAAGGATTCACTATTGAAATTGCAAATAAATTTTCATCTGGAAAAGAATCTTCAACCGGAACAACCTCACCTGAATTTTGCAGTCTAGAAATAAAATCTGCCACCTGATTCTCCTTACCTGGTCTATCTAACACTGTAATATTGAATTCCTGTAATAATAACAACCATCTGGTAACTCTGCCATTAGTGATTGGTTTATTCATTAAATAATTGATGGCAGAGTGGTCAGTATGTACAAAAACCTCATAACCAGTTATATAATGGCGGAATTTATTCACAACATGTATGATTGCAAGCATTTCTTTTTTAGTGACTGTGTAGTTTAATTCTGTAGGTGTTAGATTTTTACTGATGAAATAGATGGCATAATTGAAAGACTCTTCTTTTTGGCCTAATGAGGCACCTACTGCAGTATCAGATGCATCTGTAAAGATATGAAATGGTAGGGTCCAGTTAGGTCCTTTTAAGACTGGTGTGGTTGATAATTTTTCTTTGAGTATTTCAAAAGCTTGCTGACAATTCTCATTCCAGTTGAAAGGTGTATCTTTTGCTAGAAGCTTAAACAGAGGTGAAGCTATTTTACTAAAATGTTCAATAAACCTTCTGTAATAGCTTGCATACCCAAGGAAACTTCTTACCTCTTTTTGAGTCTTCGGAATTGGCAAATTGACAATGATCTGGATTTTTGATGGATCAACTTTAATGCCTTGAGAAGAAATATAGTGACCTAATACTATCCCTTCATTTAACATCATAAAACACTTTTCATTGCTCAGGGACAGATTAGCTTCAATACATCTCTTCAAAACTTTTTCAAGATTTTCTAATGAATGCTCAAATGAATTACCATACACTGAAAAATCGTCCATATAAACTTCAACACATTCATGAACTAAATCAACAAAAATAGCTAATACAACTCTTTGAAATGTAGCTGGAGCATTGCAAAGTCCAAATGGTAAAACATTATAGGCATAAGTGCCCCAGGGACAAGTAAAAGTGGTTTTGTCCTGGTCCTCTAAGGCTATCCTGATCTGGTTATAGCCACTGAAACCATCAAGAAAAGAGAATGATGATTTCCCAGCTAACGTGTCTAGCACTTGGTCAATAAATGGTAGTGGGAAATAATCTTTGAGTGTTGCTTTGTTCAATTGTCTGTAATCAACACAAATTCTCCACTTTCCATTTTTCTTGGGCACTACTACCAATGGGGATACCCACTGACTGTCAGAGATAGGATAAATAAAATTGACTTTCAATAGTTTTTGTAATTCATCTCTAACAATATCCTGAAGCATGGGATTCATTCTTCTCTGCAGTTTCCTCACTGGTTTGATATTACTATCCGTATAAATATGGTGAGTGCATGTCTCAGGGTGAATTCCGTGCATATCGGTGTAATCCCAAGCAAATTCTTTCTGATATTTTCTCAATAATTGAATCAATTTTTCCTCCTGAGATGAGTCTAGGTGAGTGCTAATATTCAAAGTTTTTCTTGGACTAATCTCTACGGTCTTGCTCTGTGTATTTGTGATAGATTGAATGGGAAAAATGTTCTGAAATTTTGTTTGCAAAGAATGAATGGTACATGTTTCCTGAAGATTCTGTGCCAAATGTTCATCTGCAGCATGGTATTGTTCATTTCTTAATTCTTCAGAAATATCAGGTTGAGAAAGGAACAATTCTACCAAATCATCATTATTATGTTCTTGAAAATCATAGATTTGATTGATGCTGAAAACAGATTGAACTTATTCCTTATCATTGTATTTATCATCAAGCCATAAATTGTGTGCTACTGCTGGTGATTGTGCTGATGGGTAAAGAGTGAGTTGTTTTCTTTTAGTTCCTCGTGAAATAATCATATTACCCGATCTACATCCTATGAATGCATCAGCAGTTGCTAACCATGGTCTACCAAGGATGATAGGGTGTCCTCCTAAATTAGATTTTGGCTGAAGAACTAAAAAGTCCACTGGATACTCCCAAGAGTCCAGTGAAACAATTATGTCCTCCAAAATCCCTTCAGGAATCACTTTAGACCTATCAGCTAGTTCTAGAACAATTGTTGTGTGCTGCAAGTTTGTGAGTTGCAGTGTTTTCATTGTTTCAAGAGTCATCACATTTATTGCGGCCCCAAGGTCAATTAAGGTGTTTGGAATATGTATGTTGTTAATGATTGTAGTGACTCTGGGAATACCAGGATCAACATACTTTTCCATTGAAATGGTGTTTGTCATAAGGCCAGCTAAATGTCCAATAACATGAATAGTTTGTGGATCAACTCTTTTCCTAGTAGGCTTCTTGAGGCACAGTTCTTTGATTGCTTTAGTATATATGAGAATGTCTTTTATGGCTTGCAATAGTGGAATTTTTATATAGACATTCTTTAGCTCATCTAAAACATCAAACTGTGGTATAGACATGGGAAGTTTTGCTTGGACCAATCATTCTGGAAAAGGTGGTGGATGCAACAGTTGCATTTGTTTATTTTTGATGTCATCATTTTGTTTCCTTTGAGTTGGAGTTTCATTTTCATTTTCTTCGTTTTCTTCTTGTTTTTCAGCTATTGGAAGTTCTTTTTGAAGTACCTTACCAGACCTTAGCGCGATATTTTGTAAAGGTAATGTGGGATATGATGGTCCCTCATCTACACTATAAGTTGGTCTCTCTGCTCTATTATTTGGATTTGGTACAGGTTGAGCAGGAATCTGAGTGGGTCTAGGAGGTTGTTGGTTAGATGGAAGTTGTAATTGAGGTGGATTTATTGGTGGAGGAGCAGGCAATGCTTGTTGAGTGTGTTGGGGTTGATAAACAACTTGCTGCTGAGGATATTGTTGATATGTTTGAGGATATTGCGAATGTGGCTGATGATACTGTTGATATGGCTGAGAATACTGTTGGTATGGTTGAGGATATGGTTGATATTGTTGAGAGTACTGCTGAAATGGTCTCCATTGTTGCTGTGGGTAATTTTGGTGTTGCCATGGCATGGGTACATTCCAAGAATTCTGAGCATACATCTGATCTTGTGTAGAAAATTGCTAATTTTGGTTTGGAAACATACCTGGAGGTGGAGGTCTTGGTTGCCACAGTCTCTTAGCGCCCATGAAATACACATTCTCCATATCTGTGTTAGCTTCCACATTACAATTCTGCAAAATCTTGACTTTAGAGCAATGAAATATATCATGATTTTCAGTACAAAAGGCGCAAACTTGAATGTTTTCTAATGGGCAGTCTTTCAAGGCATGTTTCTTTCGGCATTTTGGACAAAAGACAGCCATTATTTGATCTTCCTCTTCTTGTCTTTTCTTTGCTTTCAGAGTGTCAATTTGAGTTCCTAAGGTACTTAATAGATCTGTTTTGAATTCTTCTAACAAGTTTCCTATTTCAGCCCTTGTGACACTTGCTGAAGCAGATTTTGTGGCTTTAGATGATAGAGCTCTTTTTCCATATCTGGCTTTGCTCCTTGAATACTTTTCACATAAATAAGCAATTTCTTCGAAAGGTAAAGTGGAAATATCACCTTTGCCCATCAAATTAAGATCATCTAAGTATTCCTCTCGAATGCCCTTCAAAAATATTGTTCGAATCAGATCAAGAGACATGGTTCTATGTTTTGATTTTTGTAAATTGTAAACAAATCGTTCCAAATACTCCTCTAAACTTTCATCCTCTTGTTGATTCATTCTAAAGATATCATCTTTAGAATCTTTCGATCTACAATAAGGTTGGTATTTCTTTAGGAATATTCTTCTCATGCCATCCCAATCAGTTATTGCATGTTCACCAAGTCCCATGAACCATCTTAATGCTGATGCTTTTAATGTTGCTGGGAAGAGTCTAAGCCTATGGGCATCATCTGTGTAACCATATGTTCGACATACTATGTCAAATTCAAACAAGAATGAATCTGGATCTTCTGAAGCCATGCCATAAAAGTTTGGTAACACAGATGGAGGTATGTTTTTCATTTTTATTTCCTCAGCCATTTTGATAGGTTCCTCTATTGATTTAATTTCTTGTTCAGTGTCACTTGTTTCAAAGAAAAGTTGTTCTAGTGATTTTTCTCCTTCTTGAGATTTTTCAAAATCAGTAGGTTCAAGGAGAGATTGTTGAGTTATTGGGCTACTTTCTATTTTTATAGAGGATTCAGGGAGATGTTTCTTTTGTGATTCATGTGCCAATAGAATTTGTCTCTCAATGAGTGTGAGTTTTTGCCCCGATTTCTGTTTATCCTCTAATTTTTGTATGGTGACTTTCCCAGCTGGTGTTGTGTGTTCAACTTTCCCTAAAGGGTCTGCTCCTAGTGGTAAATTAGTTTTTGGATGGGGGGTTTTTTGAATCTACCTTTATCATCTCTAGATCTAGACATAAGTAAACATGACTTCTAAAATGTTGAATCAAAATTAAATCTATTTTTTTTGTTTTTGTTTTTTTTTTTTTTTAAATCCTCTAGTTGCGCCTCCCCGGCAACGGTGCCAAAATGTAGTTACCAATCCAGGGGTCTAGATTAGACTAAATTTAATGTCAACCAAGGTAGGTAAACTTAGAGGCACGTGTCTAAAGTTTATAGACCTAAAAGGATCTCATCTACCTAGATAAGTGTCTACTGTGACAGGCTACAACACTCTTTTACAAGAGATTGGAATATGTTTCCTTTCACAATTTAAACACCTATATCCTCTAATTTAATTAGTTGTTCTAAAACAGAGTGTTACTAGTCTGAGTCTTCAATCCTCTTACAAGGATATAGTTCACAAAAACTCTTTCCAGCTAACACACTAAGCATTCATGAAAACCAAAAACTCTTTTAAGCATACTAAAACTCAAATTCATGAAAACAGAGTCCATAGAGATAGTTTGAAATTCAATGTTCAATTAAACCTTTTACAAGATCTTGTTCAATAATTTAGCAACTGAATTTTCAAGCTATCACCATGAATCATACAATAACACTCGCCAGAACTTCTAATTGAATTAATAAACTCACAAGCAAGGAAATAACATCAAACGCTATTCATATCTGAAGGCTAAATCCTACGAAAATGAAACAATAGTGTACCAATCTTCACGTAGGGCCCTTCCACGCTTCGATGGCACACTTAGAAAACTTCAGGTGATGAAAACGTTAACACATAAACACTACAATTGACAAAACGCTGCCTGTGATTAAGTTCTGGAAAATTAATTATATACTAGAACAGAGTTTTGGAATACATCGTCTTAAGCCTACCCTTGCCTCCTCCTAGTTATTACCATTTACATCCAAACGTACATGCATTATCGCTTCAGATGTTTCTGCTTTTACAATAAAAAAGGCTAGGTTCGTTTTTTTCTAATCCTAACTGATTTCTAAAACAAAACGAAATCAGTTTAGGTAACTTCAGATTTTTGCTGCTTTTACAACCAAAAAGGCTGGGTTTGACCAGCATTGACCATGTATTCAGGAGCTCCAGATTCGATGCTGAATAGATCTTTCACCATGTATGTACATCCTAGATCACGTCCTTATCCTCTGTTTCGATTTTCCTGCCATGCCACGTGTCACAACATAAACCAATTATAGGAAGTCATGACATCCCGTAATTTTGTTGAAAATTTCCAATTTTTAACATAAAAATCCACAAATTAAATTTAATGTAAAATAACAATTATAATGCTTCATTAATCAATTTCAATGGACTATGAGGGGTTTATGGGAGAAAATGATAGATAAATGATGGATTTTTAGAAGAAAAGAATGGCAATAAAATAGTACCAACACTACCCCTAGTCGACCTTGGGAATCCATCTCCATGGATTACATGTCAGGCCTTCCTTCCACTAAGCATGGAAATGACTATGTTTTTGTGGTCATCGACAGGTTCTCGAAGATGGCCATTATGGCGGCCTGCAAGAAGAATATCCCAGCAGAAGCCACTGCTAAACTCTTCTTTGAACGAGTGCGGATACACTTTGGGATCCCACATTCTATCATCTCAGATCGGGACAGCATGTTCCTCAGTACATTTTGGTCCAGTCTCTGGTCGATGCTGGACACCAAACTCACTAAGTCCACAACCTTCCATCCTCAAACTGATGGCCAAACAGAGGTTGTCAACAGGATGATCGTACACATTCTATGCATGTACAACTCAAAGCATCCACGCACATGGGACGAGAGCCTCCCCTATGTTCAACACAGCTACAACTGGGCTCGCCACAACTCGACTGGCCACAACCCTTTTCAGGTGGGCTTGGGATTCCATCCACTATGTCCCATTGATGTGGCCATGCCATTTGCAGCTACTCACACAACTTCGGCTCATGTCCAATCCGAAACGGATAAGGCAAACAAATTCATTGAGCACATCCAACATATTCACTAGCAGGTCCATGACATTTTGGAGAAATCAAATGCCAAGTACAAGCAGCGACATGATCAACATCGGGTGCCACACAAGTTTCAGGTGGGCGACAAAGTCTAGTTGCTTTTGCAAAAGGAACGCCTTACCGAAGCCTATTGGAAACTCAGACCACTTCGATATGGTCCTTACACCATTACGAAGACTGTGGGAGATAATGCATTTGAGCTCAACATTCCCCAATTCCTTGGCATGCACCTAGTGTTCAATGTGGACCGCCTTCGGCTATACTTTCCACCATTACTAGACACATTCGACATTACATAACAACTCACACCCACAGAGTTAAATCCAGATTGCATGGAACACACTTCAACTGATCAAATCATGGACACACAGATCAAGCACACTTGCCAACAGAATATCCAACTGTATCGAGTTGTGAAAGTAGGCCAACTCCTTCACGACAACAAGTGCCTCACCAGGGACCAAGTTCAGCAGAAGTTCCCTCATCTCATGGAGGAAATCAACGCAATGGGGACCATTGCTTCCTAAGGGGGGAGGAATGATCCAAGTGGATACTGGTGGTACTCTCGAATTCCACTTGGACCCCCACCATTGCTTTTTTCAGTTTCCTTAATTATAGCAGAGTTTACTATTTTTAGTAGTTTTTTGGGTCCTAAACTTCTGGAGCCGTTTTGAGACCCTAAACGACGTTTTTTTGGAATCTACCACTAATGATTTTTTGTTTAAAATTTCCTTTTCCGTCATAGTCCTCGAAGAGATCTTTCCAATGGGCTATCATGGACATCAAACGGAGATAATATGACCAAGTCGTGACCCCGGGAAGTTGGCTGTCCAACTCACCGCAACGGGGCCCGTAAACTCTTGGTGTTACATCTCCTCAAGTTAGGGTCTTGGTTGTTTAGGGTTTGCTCTTATTGTTCAATAATAAAAAGGCCCTTGAGCCTCATTGTAAGGTAGTTTAGAGGCATGTAGCTGCCACATCGCTTCTCAGAGATAAGCTACCATCGCCCTAGCTGGTTTATTTCCATTCTTGTTTGTAAGCATATTTCAGTATTTTACATTAATGAAATGAAGTATTATTTCCGCTGCATCTCTGTGTTTATGGTTATCTCTGTAGTTTGTTGCGTTCCTGTTTAAATCCAGATCAAGGTAGGGGATAATACTACGTGATACTTGTAGCAAAGAACCTCATCCTTCCAAGAGTGGTCCTTTGAGGAATTAGGATATGCTCTTATGTTTTTAATGAGATGGGATAGAGAGGGGTTGGAGAACCATTCATGGCGGGCCTCTTCAATCCAATTTGGTATGGGTAGAGAGACGGATAAGAGGGTGCCCTCATCCTCAAATTGGCATGATAAGGCATCGACCACTACATTTTCATGCCCCTTCTTTTAAATTATCTCATAATCATATCCCAACATTTTTGTGAGCCATTTATTTTGTTGTGGCGACGACAAACACTGCTCGAGGAAATATTTTAGGCTATGATGGTTAGTGTGGATTTGGAAACGACACCCCAATAATTATGGTCACCAAGTGTCTACTACATGTAATATGACCATCATTTCTTTCTCATATGTAGGGTGACCCAGGTGCTTAGCACTAACTTGTTGACTTATGAAAGCCAATGGTCTACCTTCCTGCACTAATACAGCGCCAATGCCCGTACCTTAAGCATCACATTCAATCACAAAAAGTTTTGTAAAGTATGGTAGGGCCAATACTAGAGTGGAGCACATGACTTTGTTTGAGAGCCAAAAAGTCTTGTTGAGTTGCGTCTATCCAAAGAAATGATTTTTTCTTGAGAATATTAGTGAGGGGTCGAGCGACACATCCATAATTGTAGACAAATCTGCAATAATAGCCCGCGAGACCCAAGAATCCCCTCAAACTCTTCAAGGTTTTTGGTTGGGGCTAGTCTTGTGTTGCCTGAATATTTTTCAGATCAGTCCTCACTCCTTCACGGCCCACAATATGTCCTAAATACTCTACTTTTTCCATGCTAAAGGAACACTTGGATAATTTGACAAATAGTTTATGATCTTGGAGCAATTGCAATACCTGGTGAACATGTTGAAGGCGAGTGTCCCATGTTATGATGTAGATGAAAATGTCATAAAAAAAGACTAGGACAAATTTTCTGAGATACGACTTCAGAAGGTGGTTCATGAGGCTCTGAAAAGTGGATGGGACATTACAGAGACCAAAAGGCATGACCAGGAATTCATAATGGCCTTCATGAGTTCATAAGGTTTTCTTTGGAATGTCAACTTCCTTTATCCGTATTTGGTGATAGCCTGAGTGGAGGTTCATTTTAGTAAAAAATTTGGCACCATGCAGTTCATTACGCAAATCATCAAATATTGGGATAGGAAATTTGTCCTTGATAGTGAGTTTGTTAAGGGCCCTAAAGTCTTGACACATGCTCCACTCACCATCTTTCTTTAGAACCATTACCACTGGAGATGAATAGGGGATGGTGTTGGGAAGAATAACACTTGCTTCAAGGAGTTCACTGATTGATTTTTTCAATTTCATTCTTTTTGGCAAAAGGATATCGATAGGGGTGGACATTTGGTGGCTGGGTACCCGGTAGCAAAGGGATGCTATGATCATGTTCACCTCTAGAGGGTGGGAGCTCCTTAGGTTTGTCAAAGACCCACTGGTGGCGATCTAATACTTGTTGCATCTCAGGATGAATGGGAGGAGGAGTGGATTCAATGGCATGAATGGCATTAAATTGTGTGACTATCCCATGATGGCCCTTTTTTAAAAGCTTCTCCATTTGATGCGAGCTAATGATAGTAGGAGCACCTACCTAGAGTCCCCTCAGTGTATGAGTGTGGCCATTCTGCTTAAAGCTCATATATAAATCTTGGAAGTACATTGTTATAGGGACCAATGTGCATAAGCATTCAACACCAAGGACAGTGTCACAACCACCCATTTCAATGGCAAACATATGGGTTTTGAGGTGACAATCCCTCATTTGAAGCTTAATATTTTCACAACGGCCTTCACATTTCATGGTTCCCCCATCAACAATAAGGACTTGGAAATTAGATACCGCCTTGAAAAAACAATGAACTGCTTATACTACTTTCTTATGGACAAAATTATGTGTGTTGCCACTATCAATGAACACCACTATTGGTTGATGTTTAATAAAATCTCGAATTTTGAGAGTTTGGGGAGAAGAAATGTTGGCCAGGGCATGGAGTGAGATAACGGCTCATCTGGCATAACTGGAGTATTAGTGTCTAGGGCTATTAGGGGTTCACCCTCTTCCTCCTCAGTCACTTCAGTGGATGGAGCTTCATCGGTGGATCTGTTTTTAGAAGCGTCAATTTGAAAGAATTTTGGTTCCTTGCATTTATGTCCCAGGGAGTATTTGTCATCACAATAGTAGCAGAGTCCTTGTTTCCTTCTTTCAACCATTTCTATCGGTGACACTTTTTGAACCTTAAGTGTTTGGGTGGGACGTGCCCGTGCGATGAAATTTGGACAATTGGATTAGGAATTTAAAGCGACTTCTACCTCTAATGCCTTGTTGCATGCTTCTAACCAAGTAGATGGGTGATGCATTCTGACATGGACTTGGATAGATTCCTTTAAGCCACTGATGAAACATTCCAAGTAAAAGGCATCTCCTAGTCCTTTAGTCTGAATGACCAATTGTTCAAAGGCTGCAATGTAGTCCCTTACTGTACCCGTCTGCCTGAGCTTAGTGAGATGACCTAGAAAGTGAGATTCCTGATCAAAGCGGTCACAAATGGCCTTTGAGAACATGTTCCAAGTTGGCCTCCCTGGATAGCATTTTTGATGCCATTACCACCACTACCATCACTCTTGGTCCAAGTAAAGCACTCCCACATGTAGTTTGGTTTCCTCTTCCCGTATATTATTCAAGCGGAAATATTGTTCCATTTGTGCTGCCCATACTACTGGGTTAGAGCCATCAAATTTGTACATGTCCAGCTTAGGTGTCTGGTGGCTCAAGTATTGGTGACCTCCATGGAAATGAATGTGATGGTTGGATTCTCCTTCTACGTGTGCATCAACACTATGTTCTTCCCTTATGGGTTTGCGAGGCATCTGCAAGGCATTCAATGCCTCTATGAGTTTGTCAACTAATGCCTGGATGCCATTGAATGTTTTCTCAAGAGCTTCGATTCTCTCCACTCTCTTTTCACAGCCCTAACTTGAGACCTAGTACTATACATACACTAACTCCGGTCAAATTTTGAGCTTACTTAAGAGTAATATGGTTGGAAAGAGGGCAAGCTCATGAGTCTAGTCATGTGGGTCACATGAAGCCACATTGGGAAAAATTTGGGACAACACAAAAATTGGGGGCTTACAGGTGAATGGTACCACTGTGATCAACTCTTCGTCTTGAATCTTATGGGCTAGGTCTCTTGCAAGTATCCTGTGATGACCATAGATTTTTTTTTTTACTCTGAAAGGTGTTTTACTCCCAACTAATCAATATTATAGTGGCTGAAATCCAGAATGCTTGATACTGCCAAATATCCTGCGAAAATTGGGCCTGGACTGTAGTAATCGAAACCCCAAATTTTTGGCACTGCAAAAGGTGTTGTGATAATCTGATTTGGACTATGGCAGGAAAAACCCTCACTGCATAAAGGCTCTGATCTATGCTGTGAAAACCCCAACTGTTGAATATGATTTGTACTGCGGCGACAAAACCCTAATTATTGGATCTGATTTGTATAATGAGAGTCGAATCCTAACTGTTGGATCTAATTTAGACAACAAGGTAGGGGGCGATCTAGCGGGAACTATGGTCACAAAGGAGTGTCAGGTGCTAGAGATTGCAATATATACAGGGGTCCAACAATAGTACTTGACCTAATCTTTCAGAGCGTTAACAAAGGAGGATTGGTCGTACCCTTAGTCGTACTACCTAACTACCCTATTTTACATGCGAGTAATCTCCTCGAGTGTTGTTCTTAGTGTATTGTAGTAGCAAGACGGCTGACGAGTTATCTAAGGTGAGGTTTTGGGTTACCCTAGGGGGCTTCTGAGATACCCAAGGGTACATGGAAGTGTAGTCTGTGCACGGTTCTGTCTAATGCGCTACTACTCGAAGGCGTACCCACATGGGTTACAAGGGAGTCTAACAAGTGTGACCACCTCTTGTAGTTCCTTCGTGCATGCCTCCCCAAATCTGCAGGTTTATGCAGTCAACGACAGATCCTGTGGTTTAAAGACGCTAAAACACGTCTCTAGCAAAAAAAAAATTGTGAAAATTGGAGGTATGCTTTGATGCCACTTGTTATGCACTTGACCTGCAAGAATAAAAAAATGTTAGAAATACGAAACAATATTTCCAGAAACACAAAAATATCACATGAATTGAGACAAGTTGCAAAGATATTTTATTATTCAGAAGCAGGTTACAATGTTCACTTGCCTCTTTGAGGGGGAAACCTCCAATAGAGCAAAGCTCGATTACAATAAGACTCGATAATTCTTCCCTTACTATCTAAGACTATTTATAGCTTAATGGCATCCAAAACCCTAACTACTACTAGTCTCTTACATAACATGAGTTAACCACTTTATTTATTAAATATGACCCGTTTATAACTAATTGTGTTCCCTTTTCTATAATGCGGGTCAACCACTTACAATTATTATTAATGCGGATAACCACTTACAAGATTTATTGACTCAACTAACTAACTATGACTCTAACTAGGCCCCTTGGGCTTATTACATAAATAAAGGGGTTAGAGTTGGGCCCTAACACTTAGACAAAAAATCCATGTGAGCTTAGTAAGCATCTAAGAATCCTCAAGGACTTCTACTCTAGTATGGGTATCATTGTGAACACCAACAAAACAAAAGCTAAGATAATCAAATCCAAAATAAAAACAAATATCTTGGATGAAGTATATCATACAGATATCTTGGAATCAATATTCATGACAAACCCAATTAGAACTATAGTGTTGAGAAAAAAAAATGGAGGGTTGAAAGCTTATTGTGGACTTGAAAACAAGTGTAAATTAAAGAACCTTTGGCTACGGGAATAAAAAAAAAAAACCTCCTCTTTGATACTCTTGACACTCCTATTATCCAATAGGAATGTGAAGTTTGAGGATGTAATATCTCTAACGAATCCTAGAGAAAGACAAAATAGATCCAAAAGAATTTTATAACTCATAATCTCAAAATTAAAGGCAACAAGACCTGTCCTATCCTTTTGGTAAATGCGATCCTTGTGTCCATTGAGTGCATGACCATGATTAGGTACTTAATGTACATAAACAAGATAAACACCATGGATAACAAGAGGTTCCCCAAAATTTCTTCAAAGTATAGCCAAACGCACCAATGGCTCAAGCGAGGATGGCATCAAGATGCCAAGTCTTGACTAAATCATTGGGGAATAAAGGAAGATGTCATTCCACATAATATTGACAATATTAAAAATAATATTACTTTTAAATTTAAAGAGAAATTAGAAAATAAAAGGAAGCTAAGATACTAAGAAGATCAAAAGTATCTCTTATAACTAACTAAATCAACATTGCTAAAGTACAAACCAATTCCCACGAGCTACATAGCAAAATTGCGCATTGTACAATTTTCAAAACACTGTGCGATGTGATAATCTATCATCTTTATTATACTAAGAGAGTTGAATATGACATCACTTTCTTCTGGAGTGCCCTGTGTATACTCAAACTAGATTACAATTTGAAAATATATGTCATAATATTGATTTCTCTAACCTCTTAAGTCATCAGAATTATGGCCATCTTGAAACTCTTTTCTTAATGCTTTTTAAGCACAAAGATAAAATTTTAAAAAAATTTAAGTAATCTTTTACCTTAAAGTTCGATAAACCAAATATAATCTCAACAAATATAAATCATCATCACATTCATTCTAGTGCCCCTCTGTTATATATATATAGTGTGTGCACATAAACCATTATTTTCCTTTTAATTCAATATAATAGTATATAAAATAATTAATTAAAATTAAAAGAAATAGATAGAGCATATTTTAATAGGAATAGCCTCCACCTTCTCGACAATAAGAAATTAACGCAAAGAGAGATGTGAA
The DNA here is from genome assembly GCA_031772625.1 of Pinus tabuliformis. Lineage (NCBI taxonomy): Eukaryota > Viridiplantae > Streptophyta > Pinopsida > Pinales > Pinaceae > Pinus > Pinus tabuliformis. The sequence continues at coordinate 426,864,214 of CM062813.1, read as the reverse complement.
CTTCCGCCTTTTTTAAAATCCAATTCGAGTGTGAAATATTATAATCATTAGGTTTTAGATGGAAGCCTAAATCTGACTCTTTTTTAGGTAATTCAAAAGCAATATTCCCACTAATATGGGCACGAATCAGGAATATTTGTAAGAATCAGGAATATTTGTAAAAACACATTAGGATGGATTTTGTTGATTAGATGTCCCTCAAAAAACCATTTGTGAAAAAAAACATCGTACACAAAAATTATGTGAGAGATAACTTCACTAGAGGAGGCCCTTATTCGAGAGAAAGAATGAGTTTATTTGGAGCTTTTGCCACCATCATAAATATGAGTGGGGATTGGGGCATCCTTGTTTCGTTTTTCGTTTCCTCGTGAGGTTTAGAAGAAATGAGAGAGGTTCCATTTTGAGTATAGAGAAAGACGTTGATTGACTAGAGATATTTTAATATCTAATTAATCATCAGAAAAACAAATTTGTTAAAATTGGAAATTAAGGTCAAACTCGACCATGGACAACTTATATGATGGAGATGTTATTTTTATGGATTCTTCTTTCTGAGAGGTGCAATATTGATCTCAAGATCATCTCATTCTCACAAGTAGAAATGATATTATGAATTTATTTCCTCTATGGACAAATTGTCAAGGTCGGCTAGAAGTCTAATGTAGGCTCATGTAGCCCAACAAATGTGTCTCTTCACCCTCAACGTTGTGTATAAATAGAAGAGGCATTTTCCTCATTTGGACACACCTCAACGCACACATTTGGCCTTCTACGCTGAGCACTTCTTGGAGTGGAGAGACAAGCTCATTGTTCAACCCCAGTATAAGTTTCACCACTGGATGTATGCTCTTCGCATTCCTCTAGGCCAGTTCAGACTAGGTTCTGATAGACTTCGGGTAGAGACAGACCACCAAGTGGATAGACTAGACAGACTCTGCCAAGTATGTCATTTACAGGAAGTGGAGACCGAGGTGCACTTCATTTTTGGATGCCCTGTCTACTGCGAGATTAGAGGAAGGTTTCATTGCTTCTTCAGAGATTCTCGGACCGTCGCCAACTTTTTCAAGTATCCCGATTATAGATGTTTGGCCCTATATATGCAGAAGGCTCTTAGGTTTCGAGCGCATATTCTTCAGCCTCCCATCACAGCAGTGTAGAAAAACCTATAGATTCATAAGCTCATGTAATATTCTGAAACTAGAGACAAGAATCTACTTCTACTCTTTACAATGGAAGCCCATAAACAACAAGCAAAAAATAATCAATAGAGGAAGAGAATCAAAGGCACATAACACAATAAATATCCGGGGAAAGCCACATCTCAAAACCCCACTATTTGTTTTGTATTAATCCGGAAAATCAAGATGAAATTACAATGCTTATTCTCTCTAGAACAATCCCAACACTCAACAAATTCAAACTCCAACTCATAAGCAAGCTCAAGGCCAAAGCTTAGCTAATTCACAAGCTCTCCAAGTCTCTATTCCAATGTGTAATTCCTATGAAGAATAGCTTGTATTTAAAGGGAAATAAAGCCTCTAAAAATAGTGCAATCCATCAAGAATCAGTTCTTGATTGCATGCACTATCAGTGCAACTTAGAAAAATCTAAAATAATTAGTACATTGTCCCTGCACTCCAGTCTCAACTGGGTCTTTCTCAGAATCAACATGTATGAGTTTCTGATGGTGGAAGCTTAAGTTAACTAGAGTAGCACTAATTAGGTCACTAGTGTTCCAACTGACTCTTTACTCACTATTAGTTCCTGAAACTGATTGGAACTAATTTAATTGGACTTAACTCAATAAACTGAGTTAACTAATTACAACTCATTCATAACTCATCCTGAACTCATATAAGTTAGGGAGAACATATACATGTCTTCTAAAAGACTTCCAATTTGAATTTCCTAAATTAATTAAGTTAATTAAACATAAATAATTATTTTCAAATTGCTATGAGAAAATAATTCTATTTTAATTCACAGAGTTAATTCAAGGATAAATTAAACTGGAATTTCTTGTTGCCATTTCTCAACACTTCCTCACAACAAGAAAGGGATTATCCACTACCCTGATATTGTCTCTGTGAAACTCGAATTTACATCTTGGTAATGCCTTTGTCAAGATGTCAACATCTTGCTCCTTCGTGGGAATGTAATCTAACAACATGGTCCGCCTCAATACACAATCTCTGAGATGATGATACCGAATATCTATATGCTTGGACTGATCATGAAAAATTGATTTTTCAAAGAGTTTGATACAATTCTGATTATCACAATAAATCATTGTCGGATCCATATGTTGACCAAACAAACCAACTAGGATCTTCCTCATCCAGATAGCATCACACGCTGCTTGACTTGCAACCATGTACTCTGCCTCTGCTGAACTGAGTGCAATCGATCTCTGTTTCCTACTGTACCAAGAAATTGTCGCTGACCCAATACTAAAGATCCTTCCCGATGTGCTCTTCCTGTCAGATGAAATCCCGCCCAATCTACATCGGTGGAGCCTTGAAGCTTCACTCCCTATGTCCGTCTATACCACAACCCAAACTGGGTAGTGCCTCTGAGGTATCTCAATACATGCTTTGCCATCTTCCAATATAGCTTGGTAGGCTTGACCAAGCTGGTTAACTGCATAACACATATCTGGTCCTGTGTTCACCAAATACATGAGTGAACCCACAAGCTACCTGTAAACATTAGCTTCCACTACTTCTCCCAAAGTAGCATCCTCCTTCCTCCAATTGCCATCTAGAGGAGTCTCCATGGTTTTACTGATCTCCATGCAAAATCTCCTGAGTATCTCGTTGGAACACTTGCCTTGAGAAACAAACAACTCCCCATCTCCCTGCCATACCTCCACGCCAACAAAGTAATGCATGAGCCCCATGTCCTTCATCTCAAACTCTCTTGCAAGGTCCTCCTTGCCAGATTTGATGAGCTTCTCATCACCTGTCAGTATGAGATCATCTACATAAATGATCAAAAGCTTACATTCCACCACTATGTGTTACATGTTCGCATCTTCTTCACTCTTCGTGAAACCGAACCCAGTGAAGTAGCTATCTTTCCTGCTGTACTAAGCACGGGGTGCTTGCTTCAGCCCATACAACGCTCTCTTGAGTTGGCACACATGTGAGTCACCGTCCAAGGTTTCAAAACCTTCGGGCTGCTCTATTTACACCTCTTCCTCAATCATGCCATTGAGGAAGGTAGTCTTCACATCCATCTGATGGATCTTCCAACCCATCTGTGCTGATAGTGCCAAAATAGATCTGATTGACGAGTACCTTGCAATAGGAGCAAAGGTCTCATCATAGTCAATCCCCTCTACTTGTGAAAAGCCACGGGCCACAAATATGGCCTTATGCTTCTCCACACTACCATCTACAGCTTGCTTTACCTTGTAAAGCCAACGGGAGCTCACAACTGACTTGTCCTCCGGTCTCGAGACCACATCCCAAACACTGTTTTGAACTATGGAGTCATACTCCTCCACCATCGCATCAACCCAAACTGGCTGTTGCACTGCTTCCTGAAAGGAAGATGGTTCTGTCACAACACATGCACCCATAAGTGCCATGTATCCAGTGTACCTCTCTGGTGACCTCCTCTATCTGCGCTGAGAAGAGGGTGCTCCCACATTCTCCCATGCATCATCCAACAATCTGTTAGCCTCTCTAGTGCGCTTTCTTCCCTCTCTTGGAGACTTTGCCTGAGTGGATGTCTCCACTCCCGTAACCTTTGCATGTGGCTGCTCAACCTTAGAAACTAAAAGTTCTTCCTCCGCATGTAGCTCAAGCTCCCTCTCAAGGGATACTCACATGACCTTCTCCTCATCAAACTTGACATCCATGTGAACCACTGTCACCCGACTAGTTTGCATGTACACCCAATAGTTGTGGGGAGTACCAGTGTACCCCACAAATATCCCCAACTTTGTTGTTGGCTCAATCTTCTTCTGTGCATATTTGGTCACATGGTAATAAACTGATGAACCAAAAATCCTGAAGTGACCAATATCTGGCCTCTTACCGGAATAAGCCTCCTCTGGTGTTCTACTCTCAAGTATTTGATGTGGGTTATGGTTCTAAACATAAACCGCTGTGTTGCATGCCTTAGCCCACAAGTGTAGTGGTAGGCCCTGATCATGCAACATCACCCTTGCTACCCCTACTATGCTCTTGTTCTTCCTCTTGGAAACCCCATTTTGTTGAGGGTTATGAGGTGTCGTCAACTCTCGTTTAATCCCTTCTACTACACAAAAGTTCTTAAACTCATTGGAGACATAGTCTCCATCATTATCACTATGTAGAGCTTTAACTTTCTTGCCTGACTCTTTCTCGACCAATGCTTTGAATTCACAAAACTTTGTGAATGTCTAATCCTTTCTCTGCATGAAAAATATCCAGCATTTACGAGAATAGTCATCTACAAATATAACATAATACCTGTGTTTGGCGGTGGATGCTGTCAAGAATGGTCCACACACATCTGAATGGAATCTCTCCAAAATAGACTCTACTCGACTGTCTCTATTTCCAAAGGAATACTTGGTGTATTTTCCCAAAGTACAACCCTTGCATGTATCAACTTGCTCAAGCGTACCTTTGGGAGGACCGGTAGATATTTGTTGCAATATCTTCAAAGCCCCATGATGCAAGTGGCCCAAGCGCCTGTGCCACAACTCACCGACGTCTCGATTCAACATCTTTTCTGCCTTTGAACTCAAAGCAACACAATCCTCTACTTCTATCTTATAGAGATTCTGAACTCGAATCCATATATTATTTACTTGACCCATGGCTATGTGTCGAAGGAACGCCTTTCCTTTCGAAAAGATCACATCATAGCCTCTATCCTCAAGCATGGCAATGGATACCAAGTTCTTCGTCAGTCCAGGTACATGCATAACATTCTTCAAGGTGAGTGGAGCCGCATGCTCCCTCTGAAAAGTAATAGTGCCCACACCAGTAACACTATACTTATCGTCATCACCCATCTTGATATGCATCTTGAGATCTTTCTCCTCCAGTTCACTGAATAACTCTTTGTCGCCAGTCATGTGGAAAGAAGCTCCACTGTCTAAGTACCAGACACTTCCCATCATTGAAGACACCATGCATGCAATGAGGGAAAAGTCCAATTCGAATTGGGAGGCCAAAGCCTCACCCACCGCTCCTCTAGAGGACTTCTCCTTGGACTTCTTCAATGGACAATTTGTAGCAAAGTGACCCATCTTGTGACAATGAAAGCATTTAACTCTCGTCATGTCCTTCTTCTTACCTCCATGATAAGAATCTGATTTAGAACAAGAAATTTTACCTTTCCCCTTCCTTTCCTTAATCGTTAAGGCACAATTCTCTTCATCATTAGTCTTTGATGAAGAGCCATCCTTGGTGTTCCTCCTGATCTCATCCTGCATCAAATCTGACCATAGTCGTTCCCAATCTAACAGCTTCTCCCGACCATTGATAGAGTCCTCATAACTATGCCAACTCTTTGGGAGTCCAAGAAGAGCAAGGCTCACCATATCCTCCTTGGCAACTGTGATTCCAACACTTCCAAGTTCATCCTGACATTGAGTGAACTTGGTCAAGTACTTTGGAATCGTCTCACCTTTCTCCATCTTGATTTTACGAAGTTTATCCTTCAGTGCCAACTTCCTTTGATCACTGCTATTCTGATACAAGTTCGTCAATGTTTTCCACATAGCATGCGGAGTTTCCTTGCCATGGAGACTCGAGACAATGTGGTCTCAAACTCCCTCAAGGATTATCCGCCTTGCCTTCGCCACACACTTCTTCCATTCGGCCAAGTTTTGTGCATCCATAGCTGCTGGCTTGGGGACTTCTTGATCAATGAATTCCTTCAAGCCATTATCTTCTAGCACAACCTCCATCCTGTCCCTCCAGGCTATAAAATTTGAGTTGCCTTCCAAGGCATACTCAAGCCTCAACCCATGGAACGTCATTTGCCGATCTTGAAGTATGTATGCAAATTCGACTTTCACCTGTAACCCAGAAACTCAAAACTTCGAAATCTCCTCTAGAGAGCTGATTTTAAATTAGTGATATCTCCCTCATCCGAACTCCAATTCGGCCGATTATTTTTTTGAATTTGGGTATCTTTTCCCAAGGAATCCAGATTTGCAATTTGTTTCTGAAAGTTTTTCATAGAAACTCTCATATATGCTCTTCAAACTCTTGGCCCAAAAAAAATCTTGCTCTGATACCATGTAGAAAAACCCATAGATTCACAAGCTCATGTAATCTACTAAAACAAGAGACAATAATCTACTTCTACTATTTACAACGAAAGCCCATGAACATCGAGCAAACAATAATCAATAGAGGAAGAGAATCAAAGGCACATAACAAAGTAAATATCCGGCAAAAGCCACAACTCAAAACCCCACTATTTGTTTTGTATTAATCCGGAAAATCAAGATGAAATTACAATGCTTGTTCTCTCTAGAAAAATCCCAGCACTCAACAAATTCAATCTCCTACTCATAAGCAAGCTCAAGGCCAACGCTTAGCCAATTCACAAGCTCTCCAAGTCTCTATTCCAATGTGTAATTCCTATGTAGAATAACTTGTATTTAAAGGGAAATAAAGCCTCTAAAAATAGCGCACTAAGAGATCGATTGATACTAGTACGTATCCAGACTCCAGATCAGTGAGGATTCGTGGGACCTCACCCTGCCACATGAGATCTCAGCAGCAGTTCCATCTCAGATCCGTTCTTGGGAGATAGACTAGGTCCTCCAACATTCAACAACGTGCGAACCCCCCCAGGAAATTATTTAGTGGACATTCTGCACTTTCCATCAGCGCTTCATCGGGCCAACATACTTTGTTGAGTTTATTCAGTGTTATTCATTCAACCTCAGATGTTAGGAGAGATGGGTCTGATCCTCAGACCTATTAGCTCCTAGATCTTCTCTGTTAGGGCCAGCTGTTGATTTACTTCATGCATTGTATCTTTTATAGGAGATCGTTTGGTTCTCCCGCTTTGTATATACATCAATGTACTCAACAGTCCCTTTGACCTACTTTGTGGTCATTAGTTGGACATAAATATAATTATTTTATCTTATCTTATCTCTCCTCTTCTCATTGGTTCGTATAACAAACAAGAGCATCTTCTTCTCTAGGCGTTGACTGAAAATTTTAGGCTGGAATTTCAACACTGTTTTTGGGCCATATGTAGCAATGTTGACCAGCGTTGATCGAGGGTCAAACTCATTCCTTTGACTACGTTTTTTAGGCAGGGAATCCGATTTCCTTGGGCCGCATCTCCTGGCACAGAAATCGAAGAATTTGCAGCTATTTGACTTGCGTTCAACGCATGCCCTTTGACCACAGAGTTGACTGTGTGTTGATTGAGTTTGGCCATATTTTTCAGGACTGTTTTGGGCTGATTTAGACTGTCTTTGGAGGCCGAGTTGATTGGGTTTGATTGAGCTGATTTGGAGGAGACTTTATGCTGGTTTGAATGGCATTGACTTTTTGGTTAGGGCATCCTATTCACTGTTGTATGACTGGATTCTTTTACAGTGATTGGACAAGCAATTTTTGTATGATGTACTTTCTTTCTCTACTGAACTTTTGAAGAATAATAAGAAGATTTGATAAAAGGGTTTTCCCCACATTGGGGTTTTTCCCTAACATCCACCAAATATTGTGTCCTCTTGGCTTGGCTTGTCTTTTGCTTATTGTTTATGTTCTATCTGCAATTACTATCAATGTTAATGTGATTGATAATCTAGAAATTGATATTGGGCTAATAAGAAAAATGAAGTAAATTTCTCTAAAGCATAGAACATACCATTGTTATCTAAAATTAACATGGTATCGGAGCTAAGGTGAAGACAAAGCCCAAGCAAGAGTGAGAAAAGCAATCAATGAGATTTGTTGGACAAGGAAAAGATTCAATGACCTCCTCATCTTACTTCAAATCTAATGACAGGCTCAATGATAACTCTGATTATCATGCATGGAAGATGTCTCTTGACTTAACTTTGGAAGAGCATGATGCTATGGACTATGTGCAGGGAAAGATTGCTAAACCTCCTTCAAATGCACCGGCTGTTGCTAAGACAAAGTACAAGAAAGATGAAGTCAAAGCTAAGAAGATCATTAGGGATTCTATTCATAAGCATTTAGTTGCTTACATCTCCAATTTGGGCACATCTAGGGAGATGTATGACAAGTTGTTTAGCATGTTTAAAGCTAGCAATGCAAACCAAGTCTTCTTTCTCAAGAACAAGTTGAAGGACATAAAAAAGGGAAGAGGAGAAGATATCCACTCTTACTTCATGAGGATCATTGAAATGACAAATGATCTTCTATCAATTGGAGAAGTTATTGCTGACAGGGAGCTCACTCTCATTGCCCTTGGAGGTCTCCCTCGTGAATTAGACGTGTTCAACACTACTATCCTCAACAATGATCGGATTCCAGGTTTTGATGATGTACTCAAGAATAAACAAGGATGATAGAGAGAGACATGCCTTCAAATAGGAATGATCCTACTGCATTCTCTGCTCATGCTAAAAAGAAGAACAATGCAGGTTCAAAGAAGCAATGTCAAGGAAGACTGAGATTCAAAGATGGAAGAAAGGGTAGATGCTTCATTTGTAATAGGTTTGGCCATTATGCCAGGGAGTGTCCTAATAAAAGGGATACACCTCGAGATGATGACAACAACAACCGCAACAATTTCAGGGTCAACAACAATCAAAGGAGTGGAAGGTTCAACAACAAAGGAAAAAGGAATGCTCCCGCTACTCAACATGGAAATGTTCGACCTCCCAAAAGATCAAGAAACTCTAGGTATGATGAATCTAATGTCGTAGATAACAAGCAAAAAGAATTTTATCTTATATCTGCCCTTTCTACTGCCTCCCCTCCAGATACCTTGGGAAATTGGTTGATTGATAGTGGTGCCTCAAGGCACTTCACTGGGTATAAGGAAGCTCTTTCAAATCTGATAGAAAATGATACAAATTTGGAAATCATTCTTGGAGAAAATGCCATCTATCCCTTGAAAGGAGTTGGGAATGTTACTCTTCAATTGAATCAAGGCAACACCATTCAAGAAGTACTATATGTACCCGATCTAAAGAAGAATCTGGTATCTATCTCGACGATGGAGGACAAAGGATTCAAGGTGGCATTCATTGATGGAAAGGTACGTGTTTGGAAAAGAAATTTCAAAGAAGCGTTTACTCTTGGATTCAGGGTTGACAACCTATATCAAGTTGGAGAAAGTCCATTGGGAGCTATGCCTTGCGACACATCTCTTCAATTCGAATTATGGCACCAAAGGTTTGCTCATCTTCATTATAAAGGCCTACTTGATGCAAGGAAGATGGTGACAGGTATGCCCGAATTTAAAGTAGAACATGAAGGTGTTTGTCAGGGATGTGCCAAAGGAAAACATATAAGAGAGCCATTCCCCTCAAGTGATAGCAAGACTACCGATATTTTGCAGTTGGTTCATTCTGATCTATCTGGTATGTTGCTTGTGACATCCTTGGGAAGCTATTTATATTATGCTATCTTTGTGGATAATTTCTCTCCCAAAACTTGGATTTATTTCTTTGAAGAAGAAGGACGAAGTGTTCACATGGTTCCACTCTTTCAAGGCCTTTGTCAGAGACCAAACAGGGAAGAAGATCAAAATATTGAGGACCGATAATGGAACCAAATATGAATCAATTGGGTTCAATGACTATTATAGATACGCTAGCATTAAGAGGGAGACCACTACCGCATATATTCCTGAGAAAAATGGAGTCGCTGAAAGAAAGAATCTTTCCATTATAGAAGCCACCCGTGCCATGCTTCATGATCAAATCCTTCCGAAGTTCCTATGGGGAGAAGCTGCCAACACTATCGTGTATGTTCAAAATAGATGCCCTCATCAAGCATTGGACTCCAAAACTCCCGAAGAAGTTTTCACCGGTAAGTTTTCACATTAGAATTTTTTGTAGCCTTGTGTATTTTCATGCGCCGAAAGAAAAGAGAAGCAAATTGGATGCATCTGGGAAGAAAGGAACATTTGTGGGCTACAATGAGACTTCAAAGGCATATAGGATCTATGTGTCTTGGTCAAAGAGAAGTGGAAATAAGTCATGATGTCACCTTCGATGAAGATGCTGGCCTTGGGAAGATAAGGAACCTTCCTATTCCAAGGAAGGACAAAGAAGAAGATATAGGAAAACAGGGAGAACCGTAGGATGAGCCGATGCTTGATGCTGAAAGACCGATGGATCCCATTGATCCACCTCCCCATGAGCCCTCATCCTAAAAAAGGAGACACTCATGGCTTAGGGACACTCTTGAAGATGCCAAGAGACATATTGCACCTAGTGGGGACATTTCGTGAAAGTAAGAAGCCGAATAGGTACCAAGGGTACTTAACTGCCATGAGCACCATTGTTCAAACTGAGCCTTGCACACTCGAAGAAGTTGTGAAGCACCAAGTTTGGAAGGATGCTATGAACAAAGAGTATGAGTCGATTATGAAGAGTGATGTCTGGGATGTGGTCCCTAGACCCAAGGAAAAATCTGTTGTCACCTCGAAATGGCTCTACAAGATCAAGCATTCAGCTGATGGAAGTGCTAAAAAGTTCAAGGCCAAGTTTGTTTCTCGAGGCTTCTCTCAAAAGGAAGGTGTGGACTATGATGAGATATTTGCACCAATTGCTAGATATACCACCACCTATTTGATCATTGCCCTTGTTGCCTCTCAAGGATGGAATTTACATCAAATGGATGTCAAGACCACCTTCTTTCATGGTTCACTTAAGGAGGAAGTCTATGTAGAACAACCCGAGGGGTTCAAAGCTCTAGATCGAAAGACACATGTATGCAGGTTGAAGAAATCCCTCTATGGGTTGAAGCAAGATCCACAGGCTTGGTATGAGAGGATCGACAACTATCTGATGAAGTTGGGTTTTACAAGAAGTGAAGTTGATCCGAATCTTTATTTCAAGGTTGAAAATGATAAACCTCTGATCTTGGTACTTTATGTGAACTATCTCTTTCTGACAGGTGCATACCCTCTTATTTATCAATGCAAGAGGGAGTTGGCTTCCAAATTCGAGATGAAGGACCTAGGATTGATGCATTACTTCCTAGGCTTGGAGGTCTGGCAAAAGCCAGGTGAGATTTTCCTTTCCCAAGGAAAATACATTGTGAAGCTACTTGAAATATTTGGGATGGTGGATTGTAAGTCCGTGACTACTCCGATGGAACTTAACTTCAAAAAGTTATGCAGAAGTGATGCTACGCCGGATTTGGGAAATCCTTCTGAGTATCATCAACTCATGGGGGCCCTGATGTTCTTGGTGAGCTCCCGTCCGGACATATGCTTTGCAGTGAATACATTGAGTCAATTTATGGTCAAGCCCCATCACATACACTGGATTGCTTCCAAGAATCTCTTGAGATATCTCGGGGGACAATCACCTATGGACTGAGATACACTGCTAGGAATTTGAGGCTCCATGGTTATTCTGATGTTGATTGGTCTGGCAGTGTGATGGATCGTAAGAGCACATCGGGATGTTGTTTCTCACTAGGTTCTGCTTTAATATCCTGGATGAGTAGGAAGCAGGAATTGGTTGCTTTGAGCACCGCTGAGGCAAAATATATTGCTGCTAGTATGGCCTCTTGTGAAACTGCTTGGTTGAGGAAGCTCTTTAGTGAGCTATTTGGGCATGTGTTGGATACCACCGTGATCTACTGTGACAACCAAAGTGGGATTCGTGTTTATGAGAATCTTGTGTTTCATGACCGCTCCAAGCATATTGACATCAGGTACCACTTTATCCAAGATATGGTACAACGGGGAGCAATAAGGCTCCATCACATCGGGACTAATGAACAGGTTGCAGATATTCTTACGAAGCCGCTCGGGATGGTCAAATTGTTAACCTTCTGTGAACGACTTGGAGTCGTGGAGAGAGCCTCTTATGAGGGTCCCGTTTGAGTTGGATATTGAGCTTTAGGAGCTCCGGGGGGCTTGGGGTACTTCTTGGAGCTATGAGCGACCATAGGGTGAGTGGTTCACGTTTCCCTAGTGGTGCGATGTGTACATGGTGAGTGGTTCACCTTCCCCTGTGATACCCCACAATGGTTGATATATGAATAGGATGAGTGGTTCACTTTCTCCTATGGCATATGAGCAGGATGAATGGTCTAGTTTCTCCTGCCAATACATCCTACCCATGCAGTCCGGGACTCATGGGAAGCACCTCTCATATGACCAATGAGTTGGGAAGTGAGGATAGGGACCATAGTACTACCGATGGACGCATCGTGTACTACTGTACTCTTTATGCTATGATGTTTGATATTGATATGGGATTAATGGACACTGACTTCGGGTAAGTGGAGAGTGGTATGATACACTCTCGATCAATTCTTCATTATTTCTTGGTTCAATAGAGCAGGGATGACAAAGATGGTACAAATTGACAGATGGTTTGGCAGAGGGATTTCTCCCTATTTGAGAGGGAGTGTTAAAATTGGAAACTAGGGCCAAACTCCACCATGGACAACTCATATGATGGAGATGATATTTTTATTGGGTTCTTCTTTCCAAGAGGTGCAAGATTGATCTCAAGATCATTTCATTCTGACAACTAGAAATGGGATTACAAATTTATTTCTTCTATGGACAAATTGTCAAGGTTGGCCAAAAGTCTAATGTAGGCTCATGTAGTTCAACAGACGTGTCTCTTCACCCTCAACCTTGTGTATAAATAGAAGAGGTGTTTTCCTCATTTGGACACACCTCAACCCACATTTTTCTCTCTCTTCTTCTCATTGGTTTGTACAACAAACAAGAGCATCCTCTTCTCCAGGCGTTGACTTGGGTTGACCGAAAATTTCAAGTTGGAATTTCAGGACTGTTTTTGGGCCATCTGCACCAACATTGACCGAGGGTCAAACTCACTCCTTTAACTGTGTTTTTCGGGTAGGAAATCCGAATTCCTTACGCTGCATATCGTGTCACAAAAATCGAGGAATTTACAGCTGTTTGACCTGCGTTGACCGCAGGCCCTTTGACTGCATAGTTGACTGTGTGTTGATCGAGTTCGACCGAATTTTTTAGCACTTTTTTGTGCTGATTCAAACTGTCTTTGGAGGCTGAGTTGACTGGGTTTGACCGAGCTAATTTGGAGGAGACTTTCTACTGGTTTGACTAGTGTTGACTTTCTTGTTAGGGCATCCTGTTGACTACTGCTTGACTAGACTGTTTTACAGTGATTGGGCAAGTAAATTTTATATGATGAACTCTCTCTATTGAACTTTTGAAGAATAATAAGAAGATTTGATCAAAGGGTTTTCCCCACATTGGGGTTTTTCCCTGGCATCTGACAAATATTGTGTCCTCTTGTCTTGGCTTGTTTTCTGCTTATTATTTATGTTCTATCTGCATTTACTATCAATGTTAATGTGATTGCTAATATGAAAATTGATATTGGGCTAATAAGAAAAATTGAAGTAAATTGCTCTAAAGCATAGAACATACCATTATTATCTAAAATTAACATCTCATCTGGAAAAAAACTACTAAAAAATTCAACCAATGTTGTCATAGGCTTTGGACAAGTCAATCTTAAAAACAACCACTATGTTCTTTATAGTTTTGACGAGGTGAATAGTTTCTTGGGAGATGGCCATTATGTCATGGATTCGTCTACCTTGAAGGAAGCTGAATTGTTCTTCTGATATGACTTAGCTGAGGATTGGCTTGAAGTGAATAACTATGGCCTTCACAATGATCTTGTAAATCACATTGCATAGGAAATAGGCTTGAAACCTGTGAAGGAGCTACTCTCATACTTCTTTGGGATAACTAATGATGTGAATCTTGTTTAGGGAGCCCAGAGCTTTGTTGAAGCTTTGTGATCCCCTAATCATCATCAAAAAATTAGATTTTATCGAATCGAAAAAACTGGTGTAGAATTTGGCAAGAACTTTGTCTGGCCTTGGGCACTTAAGTTTTTGCACAGTGGAAAGCACATGTAACACCTCCACTTCTGAAACTTCAACCACCATATTCAAATTCATTTCTTTTGAAATCGATGAGGGGATGAGGTTAACAACTTCCAAAATCTCTTGAATGGAACAACTTGCAGGCTCCTTAAACATAGAGCTCAATAACATTATTCCTTCATCTTCCATATCAAAGAATGAGTCTGAAACTCAATTATTTGAATGAGTATGTCACATAGTGTTTAATTATTTCGATAATTGGCGTACTTGTGGAAAAATTTGGTATTGTTGTCCCCTTCCTTTATCCAAATGGTATGACTTTTCAAACACCATTTCATCTCATCACATTTCAGCAAAGATTGTCTAGAATCCTCCAAGGTTCAAAGTTGTGAAATGTTAGGACCATTTAGGGTAGCATTCGCTGTCTTGATAAAAAGTCGAAATTTGATCTTCTATCTCCTTCAAGGCTGCTTTAGCTTTGGATTTGTAGTCCTTGGCCCACTTTATTGATACTGCATGCGAACTACTTAAGCTATTTGCAAATTGCATCATAGAAGTTTGGGAGGAGGCTAAGGAGAGGGGCCTCCATTGCTAATTCATCATGCATCAAAAGTCTTCCAAAACAAACCAATCATAGTTCGATTTGAAAGGGGATGGAGGCTTAAAATTCTTGGAGTCAATTTGAAGGAGAATGGGAAGATGGTTAGAAAGACCTCCTATAGGGACCCATGACCTCAATGAAAGATTGCCTTCTAGCCAACTATCGTTAACCAAGAACTTGTCTAGTCTTTTAGCCACCAATTCTTTATTACTCTGATAGTTTCTCCAAGTAGGTGTCATCTTCATTGGTTTGAGGTTCAGAAGGTGTTTTTTTTCAAAAAGAGATTGAAAATATTGCCAAAGAGAATTTGGGTGGGATCTAATGCCCCAAATTTCCTTGTGAGATAGTGTGAGGTTTAAATCACCCCCAACAATTAGAAAGGGAGCATCCAACAATGTTGCAACATCTAATTGTTCCTAGAAAGGTTCCTTGTTGGAATATATACCATAAATATTGAGTAAATTGGACCGAAACCCATAGTTTTTTTGTTCTAGATTAATAGGAATAGAGGGGTGGGCAACTTTGGAGGCTAGAGTGGAAAAAGCCGTGTTCCACTTGCATTCAAAGGAGCAAAGGACCAATCTTTTAGCTATGGTCCAATCAAAGAAAAAAAAACTTGCTCGCTAACATAGTTTCCTTAAAAAAATTGATATCTAGGTTGTGGCTTCGGATTAGCATTTTGAGTGCTGGTTGTTTTTGGGCACCCATGATAAGAAAGGATAATCACAAGGACACCGAGGGAAGGGATTTAAGGGTCGTATGTATGGTGACTTGCTTCTCTTTTTTGATCTTCAACATAACTTTACGCTGAGTGTGAAGTAAGTGTGACTTCCAACCCCACCCAAATAAATAGCTCAATTAGTGGATGCCCCTTGCCAAATTGTTAGCCCTTTGTCACAAAGTGTGAGTTCAATCCTCCTTAAGTTGTCCAAAGGGATACCAAGATCCCAATTCTCTTTAGGTGGTACAAAGGGATAGCCCTTTGTCACAAAGTGTGAGTTCAATCCTCCTTAAGTTGTCCAAAGGGATATCAAGATCCCAATTGTCTTTAGATGGGCAATCTCCCAATCGTCCTCAGGTTGGCCAAAGGGACATCAGGATCCCAATTGTCTTTAGATGGGCAATTTTCTTTAAGTTTAGCTCTGGCCCGAGGGCGTAAGGAATCACAGGCTTGTAGCCAGTTGGCGACCTCCAGCGTGCCAGAACAGGAACCCGAAGCAGTGTAATCAGGGGAAATATCCTTAGTGCCAGAAATTGTCGGGGCATGTCCTTCGGGTACATGTGAACATGTGAGCTGGGGAAGCTGTCCTGGAGAAGAACTGCTTTTGCTCATTAAAACATCACCTTCCGTGGAACCACCCAGAGAAACAGGCAAAGGATGTTGGAACTTGGGACTTACCAGCGTTAGAATCGTCCATATCTGAGTTGACAGAGTGTCCTGATGAAGAGCCCGTCACTTTGCCTTTCCGTCCAGGGACATCTGGAACCTTTTATTGAACACAGGCTCCCCTTTAACTTTCTGCCATTCCTTCTTTCGCCTGCCAAGAAGGGGTCGAAAGTTCGAAACCTTCGTGCATTGTCCTTGTACATGAACGACTTCATGGCAATTGAAGCATCGAGACGAGATCTGTAGTTTTGTACAGTCCTTCTCGAGGTCTGCCTCAATCAGAATGCACGCCCATCGCTTGTCATTGGTCGAAGACCAGTTTGGGTTTAAATTTACAGACCGTCCCTAACTTTTCTCCAATCACCGTGAGAGCCCCCTTAGACTAGAAACAGAGAGGAAAACTTGGAAGAATGGCTCAGATTTGTTTTAGTTCTACTGGTTCACGAACAAGGTCGAAATATACTGAACAATACTTTTGAATTAGGCCCGATGGACCCGACGACCAGTCCTTTGACAAAATCTTGTGCCAATCTTCGCTGGACTTGAGGATGAAACAAATTCACCCTCTCATTAGAGTGTGGAAAACCTGAGAAACCTAAAAATGGATCCCAATGAGCAGAAAACCATAATTTGAGGTCGGCCTCCTTCACAATATCCCCACAAAACCTTCTGACTCATGCAGTATCCATTAACTTGGGAATGCTGCTGAGCTCGATATCTCCCCCATCACCATTGAAACCCTGGACGTCTCCGCCCTCATACACTTCTTAGATTTAGCACAGGCGAGTTGCCAGAGAATGGCCGAAGGCATAGAAGATGGCAAGGACGAAGGACTTTTAGGCTGCGAGTCTAAAAGGGCTACTGCACCGAAGAAGTTGGAGGGTGTGTTAATTTCCCCATCGTTCTGTTCTTGATTCAGGAAGTTTCTATCCTTGGAATCGGCAGGATTTGCAGAGTGAAAATTTTGGTGAAGAGCCCGCCTTGGAGACTACCCGGTAATAGAACCCACAACGTTAAAACTTGCATTGACCTCACGATCTGACAATTCTCCACTTGTGATTTCCTTCGACTTAAAATCTCTGTTCAGGTACGGGCTATTTTCGAAATCCATTGCGTCGAATTCCATAAGGAAAGACGACACTGGAGCACGTCTTCATCCCTGGACGTCGGCAACTTGCCTCCCTTGAGGACATAGCCCTTCGACCAGCAAACCCTTCGACATGACCTGGACCTAGCTTGCAGGCGCCCAGCCACATGTTCACTGGTACCTGATTTGATCTGGATGAGGTGCACTAATAAAGCCGAAGGCTTTTTATGACGAGGCTTTGCCTCGCGATGATGGATTTAACTTGAGAGGGTTTTCTTAATTACCTTAAACGCCAACCAAGATCTACTCCTTTGTAAGAAATTGAAATTAATGCACAGCGGAACTTACTTTCCATCCTCAAAGGCTCCTGGTCTTGACTTGAGTTATTGGCTCTTGAATCCTTCCAAGAGCTTGCAATCCTTCCAGTCTTCAATGGAGCAGACAATCTTTATGAGTTGATTGCAAGCCTTGGAGACTCAGCCCTTTTATAGCACTGCAAAACCCCAATCCTAGGGCAGCCTAAAATTTAGCTGAAACAAGTCTGTCTGAAATTTCAGATTGATTGAAATCAATCAATTAATCAATCAGATTTTGATTTCCTTATTCAGCTCAAATTTAATATTGCTATTTATTTTAATCAACTATAATCGGTCCATTAACAATTATAATTGATTAACATTAATCTACATGTATTTGTATCCAAATCCTTATTTTTAAATACGTTTAATGCCATGACTTAATTAATCACATTATTTGGCATATGAATGTAATCTTGCTGACAGTAATTGACATCATAATCATGATGCACGTATGTCCAACTTAATTATTGCAATTAGACGTCTCTAAATCCAACAATCTCCCACATGGACAAGTGCAACCTTTTGATTATATGTCCTTAACTTTATTGCATGCAACTTTTCTGTCTTTACTTATCGTATTTCTTAAACAATTCCGTCCATCAATTATGCTAACAAAGGACTTAAGCGGCATTTGTCACATTTATTCGCAACTAAACTGACATAAATCACGCTGCCAACATAACTGAATGACATGAATATGATTTGGACATATAGTTTAGAAATTACACGCAAGTGTGATTAGACGTGCCTATTTCTAATTGAGTCACCTTTACTTTACTGTATGAGGCCAAAAACTTAAACTTTAAAGAAAGAAATAATGAAACTGAAACTGAATGCAACTTGTATATATCGTCAAAATTGTTTACAATTGCATTACATAGAACATCAAAAAACAGAACTTAAAACATATTCAGACTCCCACATTTTTCTAATTATCCTAAACAGATATTACACCCATACAAGCAACATGTTGGTGAAACTTCTTGGGTGGTAATCCTTTAGTAAGAGGATCCGCAATCATGGAGTCTGTACCTATGTGTTTTATACATAATTCATTATTTTGCACTCTCTCTTTTACAACCAAAAACTTAATGTCAATGTACTTCGACTTTGACGAACTTCGGTTGTTGGATGCGTATAACACTGCTGAATTGTTGTCACATAATAATTTGAGTGGTTTCTGAATAGAATCCACAATTTTCAGACTTGTGACGAAGTTCTTCAGCCATACGCCATGATTAGATGCTTCAAAACATGCAACAAATTCAGCTGCCATAGTGGAGGAGGCTACCAATGACTGTTTAGCGCTCTTCCATGACACAACACCACCTGCCATCATGAAGATGTATCCTGATGTTGATTTCATGCTGTCGACACATCCTCCAAAATCAGAATCGGTGTATCCAATGACCTCGAGCTGTTCCGATCTCCGATACGTGAGCATATAGTCCCTTGTTCTCTTTAGGTATCTCAACACTCGCTTGGCTGCCTTCCAGTGTTCCATACCTGGGTTACTCAAATATCTCCCTAGCATTCCGGTAATGAACGCAATATCCGGACGCGTGCATACTTGTGCATACATGATGCTACCCACGGCTGAGGCATAGGGAATATCTTTCATGAGGTTTTTATCTAAGTCAGTTTGGGGACATTGTTTCAGACTAAACTTATCTCCTTTTGATATAGGAGTATCTCCTGGTTTGCTGTTTTGCATGCCAAATCTTGTTAGAATCTTATCGATATAGTTCCTCTGGGATAACCTCAGAATACCTTGAGATCTATCTCTAAGTATTTCAATCCCTAGAACAAATGATGCATCACCAAGATCTTTCATTTCAAAGTTCTTAAATAAAAAATTCTTAGTTTGATGCAACATGTCTTTATCGTTACTGGCAAGCAATATGTCATCTACATATAAAACCAAGAAAATAAATTTACTCCCACAGAACTTAAGGTATATACATTCATCTACTATGTTAGACTCAAAACCAAATGAGCTAATAACTTGGTGAAACTTATAATACCATTGTCGAGATGCTTGTTTTAGCCCATAGATAGATTTCTTAAGTCTGCAAACCATAGACCCTGCATCACCTGATACAAAGTTTTCTGGCTGCTTCATATAGATCGTTTCATCAATGTCACCATTGAGAAACGCCGTCTTTACATCCATCTGATGAAGTTCTAAATCATAATGTGCTACAAGCGCCAATATAATCCTTAAAGAGTCTTTCGATGAAACTGGAGAGAAAGTCTCTTTATAATCAATGCCTTCTTTCTGTGTGAAACCTTTCGCAACAAGACGTGCCTTGTATTTTTCAACATTGCCTTTAGAATCCCGCTTAGTCTTAAATATCCATTTGCAACCAACGGGTTTCTTGTCTTTAGGCAACGGAACGATATCCCAAACGTCATTGTCATACATAGATTTCATCTCTTCATTCATGGCATTAATCCACATTTGAGAGTTAGAGCTTTCCACAGCTTGTTTGATATTAACAGGATCATTTTCAAACATGCCAATGTCAAACTCATGTTCTTGAAGATATGCATAATCCTTTGATTGTGTAGATCTTTTCTCTCTAGTAGATCTCCTAATTGGCACAGGCTCTAGATTTTCTTGAGGTTCATTTACAACTTGATCTTCAACAGGAGGAAGAACATCATTACCAACTTCTGACTCTCCCACAGGCCCTAGGCCATCAACATTTGTCATGTCAATGTGAGGGTTTGGGTTGGGTTCAGGTCCATTTGTGTTCTCTATTCCATGTTGAGTTTCTAACTGAGTTGTTTGGGATGATGAAGTTTGCACATTGTCAAAAGATGTATTTCTAAACGCAATCGGAATTTGAACAAAACTAGGACTTTGGTCCATAGTCTCATTCGCATTTGTCTCTTCTTCTTCAAAAATGCTATCTTTTGTCATATCTCCCCCCACTAACTCATTATCCTCAAAAAATTTTGCACTTCCTGACTCGAAAATTGTATGTTCTGTTGGATTATAGAATTTGAACCCCCTAGATCGTTCAGAATAGCCTATAAAGTAACAACTAACGGTTCTTTTGTCCAGTTTCTTTTTGCTTGGTTTATAAGGCCTAGCTTCACATGGACATCCCCAAACTCTCAAATGATTCAAGCTAGGCTTGCGCCCAACCCATAACTCGTAAGGGGTCTTGTTAGCTGCTTTAGTAGGCACTCTATTAAGTATGTATGCTGCAGTCTTTAAGGCTTCTCCCCACAAATTCTCAGGTAGAGTTGTACGAGCAATCATACTTCTCACCATGTCTTTAAGGGTGCGATTTCGTCGCTCAGCAACACCATTCATTGCAGGCGAACCTGGCAACGTATACTGAGGCACAATTCCGCATTCCTCTAAGTATTTTGCAAAGGGACCTTGACGTTGTTCTCCTGATCCATCATAACGACCGTAGTATTCACCACCACGATCAGAACGAATGGACTTTATACGTTTGTTAAGTTGTAACTCAACTTCAGTTTTGAACTTTATGAACACGTCTAATGCTTCCGCCTTTTCTTTTATTAAGTAAATATGACCATATCTTGAATAATCATCTATGAATGTGATAAAGTAACGGTCACCATTTCTTGTAGCCTTTGAAAAAGGACCACAGATATCCGTATGAATCAATTCTAAGACATCATTACACCTTTTTGCATCATACTTACGTTTATTAGTTTGTTTTCCCTTTATACAATTTACACAATCACTTAAGTTTGTAAAATCTAAAGGTTGGAGAATTTCATTAGACACAAGATGTTCTATCCTTTTCATAGAGATATGTCCTAATCGCTTGTGCCATAATGTTGCAGATTTCTCGCAAGTTAATTTACGTTTTCTATTATCTATATGCAGTGCCTCTGAATGTGAAGTGTCTATATCTAGAAAATAAAGATTATCATAAGAAGACAGGATACCAGAAGCAAGAAGCTTAGAATCTTGACACAAACTGAAATTTCCATTACCAAATGAACATACATAACCATTTTTGTCCAAATAAGATATAGAAATTAGGTTCCTTCTGAAAGATGGAACCACTAAAGCATCAAAACTTAAATAAAATCCTGTCTTACATAATAATCTAAATTTTCCTATGCTTTCCACTTCTACTTTATTGCCATTTCCTACGTAAACGTAGCGCTCTGCCTCACTTGGCTTGCGATGGCTTAGGCAACCCTGCATCGACATACTGATGTTAGTCGTTGCACCTGAATCTATCCACCAAGTATATCTAGATACAGAACTTAAATTAACTTCAGAACAAACCAAAGCAAGAGACATACCTTTCTTTGCCAACCATGCATGATAGTTGGTGCAGAATTTCTTTGTATGTCCTGGCGCTTTGCAGAAAAAACAGTTCCTTTCTCCTGCTTTCACAGAAGTATCTTCCTTCTTGCTTTTCTGCGCGGCATTGTTTGCAGCTACCTTGGTAGGTCCCTTTTCCTTGGCAGTAAACTTGCGCTTCTTGCCTTTACCCTTAGGATTAGATGTTACTACATGAGCACTTTCTCCCTTAGTCATTTTCTGTCTCTCTTCCTCCTGCACCAACCGAGCCTCAAACTCAGGTAATGTCCACGTCTCTTTTTGACAATTATAAGTCATCTTGAATTGACTAAAGTTAGACGGGAGAGACAGAAAAATGAACTCAATGAGAACCTCATCAGAGATGTCATAATTATGCCCTTTCAAGGCACGTTGAAGTCTTGTCATCTCAATAACATGCTCTCTAACCCCTTCTTTTCCCTTGTATTTTATTGTTGCCAACTTCACAAAGAGTGTACTCACATCAGTCTTTTTACTCTTTGTGAATTTTTCTTCAAGGGCCTTAAGGTATTCAATAGCGCCTGTCTCTGTATCAGGTATGATGCCTCGAAAAGTCTCATGGATCGTTTGCTTCATCACCATTATGCACATGCGATCTGAATGCTCCCATCTAGCAATATCAGCCTTCTCTTGAGGAGTTACCTCACTCTCTTTATTAGGCTTGGGGCGATCAAATCTCAGTGCTGTGTCCAATTGCATGATCCCTAAGACTAATTTCAGCTTTTCCTCCCACTGTTTGAAATTGTTCCCCATGAGGGGCTTAATCTGACTTAGACTTAACATTATGTTTGGATCTGAAAAATTCAAGAACAAGGAAATAATTTAGATACGATGCGTCACGATTTAATCATAATTCTAAAATCTATCTAAAGGCATGTGTAAAACTATTTGCTCAATTAAAACTTTAGCCAAAACACCATTCAGTAATGAAACACCTTTGGGTGCAATCATTACATTCAGGCAACCCTTATGCACCAAACAACTTAGCAGGTGCCAACCCTCCTTTGGGAAAGCTAACACCCACGTCCATTGCCAGCACGTTACTTCAACTTGTCATGAGTCATCCTTGCAATCGTCTTACAGAGAGCGGTTCGTTTGCGAACATCAATGCTTGACTCATGCGAAAACAACACATGTATACCAAACACCGTCTTTAGTTAGATTCCAAAATTATGTCTAAAACCTAATCTAGGACGTACCTATAGAATCCACTCGTCCTATATAGAATACAGTATCTCATAACTCTTTTAAATTTAATATGTCAACTATATTCATCAAAATAATTATTAGGTTTTAGTAAAACTTTAGCAGTTTCTACAATGATTACCTTTTAGAAATGCTTCAATAATTTATTTAGAGAATATTAAATAATTTATGGTTGCCATGATTAGCATCATTGTGATCAAATCCAAATTTAGTATTATAACAATAATTAACGTTAATACAAATTTTTTATGCCATAATTAGCATTATTGAGATAAAATCCGAATTTGGTATTATATCAGTAATTAACGTTAATACAAATTTTTATGCCATAACTTTGAAGATCAAGGTTAACTCCATATACATAGCAGACCAAAACTAAGAACCAAAAGTTAACCCATTATCCAGGTTAACCAAAAGTTTCGTTAAGTTAACATTGAATCGTTAAGTGAAAAAATTAACCCGTTATTAAGTGAAAAAGGAGATTAATCCTATAAAGAAAAAAAAAAAAACTTCAAAAAAAGATTTGTAAATGAAAACCTCTTTTTTTTTTTTTTAACGAAATTGACACATCAACATGGTTAACCTCACGTCCATGAGAGATGAGAGATCGAATCCCTTAAAGTAAACATCTTTAAAATGATTTGAACTGAAAACCCTTTTTCTTTTTACACGGTTAAAATTTACTATTCTAAAGATTTGATTTTGATTACATTGCTTGATAAATCAACGCCACAATGCTCTGGCCATTACAATCATTAATTCACTTATATAGATCCTTCTTTCAATTCACGCCTGGTAAATTTTTTTTTTTTTTTTTATATGTCATTCTGATAAATCGTATATACAATTTATACATACAGGATTCTTTAATTCTTATTCAGAATTCTTTAATTCTTATTTAATTTATACAAGAAACAAACAGAATAAATCGTATAACTTATTCAGAATTCTTACAAGAAGAGAACTAAAAAACCATTGATAAGTCGTATAATCTAAAAATTAATGGCTGCAAAATAAACTTTGAAATCCTTACTAATATCGATTTGTATTTATGATTTTCAGAAGTTTGCCTTCCTCTCATAAGGGGGTTATTTCTCCTAGTTTTGTTCGCATTTGTCTCTTCTTCTTCAAAAATACTATCTTTTGTCATATCTCCCCCCACTAACTCATTATCCTCAAAAAATTTTGCACTTCCTGACTCGAAAACTGTATGTTCTGTTGGATTATAGAATTTGAACCCCCTAGATCGTTCAGAATAGCCTATAAAGTAACAACTAACGGTTCTTTCGTCCAGTTTCTTTTTGCTTGGTTTATAAGGCCTAGCTTCACATGGACATCCCCAAACCCTCACATTGATTGATGGATTTAACTTGAGAGGGTTTTCCTAATTACCTTAAACGCCAACCAAGATCTACTCCTTTGTAAGAAATTGAAATTAATGCACAGCGGAACTTACTTTCCATCCTCAAAGGCTCCTGGTCTTGACTTGAGTTATTGGCTCTTGAATCCTTCCAAGAGCTTGCAATCCTTCCAGTCTTCAATGGAGCAGACAATCTTTATGAGTTGATTGCAAGCCTTGGAGACTCAGCCTTTTTATAGCACTGTAAAACCCCAATCCTAGGGCAGCCTAAAATTTAGCTGAAACAAGTCTGTCTGAAATTTCAGATTGATTGAAATCAATCAATCAATCAATCAGATTTTGATTTCCTTATTCAGCTCAAATTTAATATTGCTATTTATTTTAATCAACTATAATCGGTCCATTAACAATTATAATTGATTAACATTAATCTACATGTATTTGTATCCAAATCCTTATTTTTAAATACGTTTAATGCCATGACTTAATTAATCACATTATTTGGCATATGAATGTAATCTTGCTGACAGTAATTGACATCATAATCATGATGCACGTATGTCCAACTTAATTATTGCAATTAGACGTCTCTAAATCCAACACGCGACACTCTATCTAGATTCGTCGGCCGCCACATAATCTAGCTACACCGTCCCGCCTTTTCTGTCTCGCTACAAGCGTTCGGATCTTCGTTCGCTTCTCAGTGTTTTGGGTGTTCCTTTAGCCCCTGTGCATGTCAGTGGTGATCCTCTTCCTCATCTGAGTATTAAAAACACTCCCATTGTAAGAAATCCTATGCTTTTTTTCATTCCCTTTGCCCTCTTCGTTTTCACGTTTACTGTATTTGCAACCTCCCTCTCTACTCCAGAACATCATGTAAATTAGCCCATTTGGTAGCTTGAAAATTTGTTTGGCACTTATTATCTTGATCAAACATGCTATGGGTTGAGGTTTGTAGTGGAGAATGATGGTAATAATTTATGAAGACAGATTAAAGTAGGAGTATAAGACAGTAAAATAGGTTTTCATAAATAAGGAGTTAATGTTGAGGCACGCAGATTTGATTTTATTTTGAGGTGAATCACAGGGCTCGCCCTAATTCCATGCATAATAGGCACCCGTCTACTCATGGTGAGAGGTCTGCAGCTGCAACTAAGGTTGAAAGCCAAAGGGGTTGGGTGGCTGTGCCCCTGCAAAGGGATCGATATGCCAAATCTAACATGCTGCCCAGGGCTGGGACCTAAACGTTACTCACCCTTTACCCTTGGTATTGTTTCGAGAAATATGTAGGAGGGTTTGATATCTGGTTGGGGAAAGAAGTGATTTTGATAAATGTCGATGAGTTTGAGATTTCACACATTATTTCTTTGGATTGTGATAAATGTGGAGAGATGTAGTCTGGAAACATGTGAGTTAATGTCCAGGGACATGAGTTTGATGTTTCTTTTCTCCTTGCTCTCTGAAGTTCGGTTGAACGATTTTGCTGAAAACCATTATTATTTATGCAGCAAACCTCATCTGCCCAATTTATCTTGCAACAATATATATCAGCCTCTGGAGGTGCCCCGTATTAAAGCTCAATCCGGAATGCATATGCTATGGGAAAGGTGAAGATGTTGGCATCCGAATATGAAACAACTACAAAAGCAACAAAGAACCGTAATTCCTCTAGAGCAGCAGAGACTGGTGGCTTTGTATTATGGCAGATGATCCCTGATATGTGGTATGTGGAGCTCGCAGTTGGAGACAGCAAAGTGCATGCAGGGAGCAATGGGAAGCTGGTTTGGAGGCACACGCAGTGGCTTGGTGCTCATGCCGCAAAAGGACCTGTTAGGCCTTTGCGTAGGGCTCTTCAGGTCCAAATACTAGGCATATCTTTGCTTTACTTTGAATTTCATTTATATATATATATGTATTTTCTTTTTCAATTTACGGCTGTTTGCACTGGCCAGAGGCAGACGCCTAAATCTTACTTTACTTCAAGTACATTTCAGGAGGGTTATGTAATTGCTTTCAATTTTCCTCCTTTTAATAGATTCAGTTTTTTCACTCAGGCCATATTTGATTTTAGGTTATGATCTATTTCTTTTGGACCACTGTTAGGTAGGTGCTAAAACCTGTGTTTCTTGTTGGTCTTTTGATAGGAATGATTATTTCTGCAACCTGACCAAAATAGAGCCTGATGGATCATGTGTTTAATATGTCCTAGATGTGTAGGATATCTGGAATATGTGTTTGATAGTTTTAGCGAAATTGCGCACTACCTATTGCCAAATTTTAGTTTTCTTAGTGTTCAATTTTATCAGTTTTTCATCACCCAATTACCAAATCCTACATTCATACTTAGTTCTTGATAAAGTACAGAATCCACATTTTTCTGAATTTAGAAATAATATTTCTTCTTCATTTCTGGTTTGGATTAATAAATTCTGCGGTGTTCAAGTCCTAAAATCTTGTGTTTGGTTCAGGACTTGGATCCAAGAACCACTGCAACCATGTTTTCTGATGCTAGATGCATTGGAGAGAAGCAAATAAATGGGGAAGACTGCTTTGTTCTTAAGCTTTATGCCGATCCATCAACCTTAAAGGCTAGAAGTGATTGCCCTGCTGAGATTATCAGACACGTTCTCAGCTTTGTGCCGATCCATCAACCTTAAAGGCTAGAAGTGATGGCCCTGCTGAGATTATCAGACATGTTCTCTTTGGCTATTTTAGCCAGAGAACTGGGCTTCTTGTCCATATGGAAGATTCTTATCTCACACGAATTCAATCTACTGGAGGTGATGCTGTTTATTGGGAGACAACAATAAACTCAGTGCTTGATGATTACAGACCTGTAGAGGGAATGCTGATAGCTCATTCTAGCCGCTCTGTTGTCACTCTCTTCAGATTCGGAGAAACAGCAATGAGCCACACCAAAACCCGGATGGAAGAGGCTTGGATTATAGAGGAAGTTGCATTCAATGTGCCTGGATTGTCCTTGGATTGCTTTATCCCTCCAGCAGACATAATTTGTGGTTCTGTCAGTGAAGCCTGCGAGCTGCCTCAAGAAAGAGGCAAATCCATGGCTGGGAGCAACCGCAATAAGGTGACTGCATTGGAGAAACCTCAAGGAAAGGGTGATAACATCATTTGGAGAGTAGAAGTCTGACATTCTTCTATACTCAGTTTAACAAAAACCAGTTTGTAATTCCAGTGTTCTATTGAGACATTAACACTGTTTTTTTCCAAATATGACTTTCAAGGCCTTTCAAGCTGCCTCCAGGAGCCTCATGAGTTAACATGCAGATAATAAACCTTCACAGGCTGTGTCTCAGGGCTGGTGAATGTTTATACGTTGAATGCAGAAACTCTGGATAATTATGTTGGGCGGGATGTTGAACTCTTTCAAGCAGTGTACAATATCTGAGACATATAACTCTTTGTTTACTCACAGCTAATCCTATATGGAAGGAAATTGGTAACGTTGACATAAATGTCCACATCAACAAATAACTGTGCTGCCCACATTTTTCAAATTTCTTGAGGGTGTATATGTTTGCTAAGCAGGCTTGCCATTTCTCAAAAGTTTTGCGAGTTTGATCTTTCCTTCAGGTTATGGACCAGTTTGTGCAGTGTAGTTAGTTCCTCTCCTTGAGAATAAATCCCAATGACCAGTGTGGTTAGTTCTCTCTTTGAGAATAAATCCCAATGACCAGGAAGAATGAATGTGGGTGGGTTTTGACATGCGGTCATATGGAAGTGTCTTGATTGGCATGGGAGCTTCAACAAAGCAGTGCCCAAGCATGGTTGTTTCAATTTGGATCGCAGTGCCCAAGCATGGTTGTTTCAATTTGGATCGCAGTGTTTATTGGAAATGTCTAAAAATATTGTGTAAAAAATATCAGACTTGTTTTCTGAATTCCTTGATTTTGATTTGGACTAGGCATATTTAAAAAAAAATAGTTTTATAAAATTGGTTATTTGTCTCCAGCTATCCTGTAACATAGGATCTGATGCCTATGTTTTAGCAATGATGATGTCTAATATTTTCGTTTATACGGGGCCTCCATAAAGAAAGTGTCAAATTCACTCTTCAAATTGGAATGGAGTGGTTTCTCTTATGGTTAGGCATTGCGAGTCAAAGAGGCAAATAACTTCAAAGATGATGATCTCAAACTGCAATTTATAAAATAGGATTTGCAAAACAATCCTATGTATTCAGGGAAGCTATTGAAATTGAAAGAAGGCTGAACAATCTCAATAGAGATGACGGCTGGAAGATCAGTGGCTGCTGGATCTTTGCCTTTTCTTCCTAGTCTTGCTTTTTCTAGTCTTCGTTGTTTCCCTTAATTTCGGGGATCTTTTTCCGTGGGGCCTTGTCCTTTCCTTCCTCCTAAGGTTTCTCCTTTTGGCTATGTAGTTTTCTTTTGATCCTGTTCTTATCCTTCTTCTTTCTAGATTGTGTCGCTCGGTTGATTTTTTTATTTTTATTTTTTATAGTTAACTTGATAGTATTTTCTCCTTATTTATTTATTTATTTTATTATTATTATTTTTTTTTCAATATTAATACCTTTTATAACCTTTTTCTTTCTTAATTAATCTATATATATATAATTTTTGATTTTTTTTTTTTTTTTTTTAAATTTTATTTATTTATTTATTTTTTTCTTCTACATTTAGATATTTAAGTTAACTTAATTTTCTCGTTCCAATATTTTTAACTAACTTTTATCTTTACAACCTATGAATATTACTTTATATTTATTTATATATACATATAAGAAAGGTCCTTTATATAACTAATTCCCATTTAAATACTAAATAACTTATAATTTTTAATTATTAAACAATACCTGTTTAACTAACCATTAACACCATTTAAATTATTTTATATATTTATATATTTTTATTGGTCACCTAATATAACTAATGTCCATTAAATTATAATAATTTTTTATGACCCTGGTCCCAAAGTCAAAAGTAGTCGTTGGTCAAGTTAGCCGTTTAACATGCTACGCTGGATCTGTTTCTTCAACTTGCCCTGATGATGAACCACACTTGTTCTTTCGAAACGCGTCGATAGATATTTTCTGCATGTGATTTACGCCGAAATATTTCTTATAAATCCTATATATTCTTGTCCATAAAACACACTGAAGGTTTTATAAAATTAAAAGATATTTATCAAAATAAAATCTTAAACATCAGTGTGATTATTATACTTTCTACTCTAGCAAGACATTTTTATATGAGATTTGTTAGCTTCTCCATGAGATGCGCAAAATGTAATCGAGACTCTGTAAAAATATAACATGTTGATTGCACCAGTCTTTAACGTGATGTGAGATGTTGGATTTTTTTTTCTAATTTGGGTCCCATTGGATGTCACTATTTAGCTTTAGCTTTCGACTTTCCACCAGCAAACCTGAAGGAAACTGCCTTTGGTTGGCACATTAAAGTTTTCATATGTCACTCTTTCGACCTCCCTTTTTTGTATCTTTGACAAAACGTTATCTAATTGAGTTTTGGATTCAAGTCCGCTAATTTGACTACCACTAGAATTTTGCTGTCTTTGTTTTCTGTAAGAAGTTACGAGCTCTATTATTTTATTTTCTGCAAGAAGTTAAGAAGTCAAGTGTATGATCAACAAAAGATTAAATAGAATATGTCGGACCCGATATGCATAATAACAATGGTCTAATTGGAATATCACGTCCGCCTGTATATCTGAACTTGTATATGGTAACAATTGTAAAACCCCGATATCTTAAACCTCCGATTTTTGATATCCCTCCGGATTCGATGAGCATATAAACAACGATTTAATGTTGATATCGTGTCAGCGTCTTATCGAGACTTCTTTACATCGCAAGTTTTATATTATTGCCATTGTTAAAAGTTTCGATATCCATTTCTCCGATACTTGTTAACATCTGCGACTTGTCACCTCCTATGGGTCGCTGTTGTATAAATTTAAAAAGCCGTGAATTATATGGTTTTGGGGCATAAATTCGAACCCTGGTCATACAGTGAAATCAAAAATATTGAGGTTGCTGAAAATCACAAAATAAAATCTGAGGTACTTGTGTTCCAACTGAAATTCGAACCCTGGTCATACAACAAAATCAAAATATCATGCTGTTATAGCCAGCTTCTTAGTTGAACTGGTAGAAGTTTCTTGAAATTGGCAGGGAGTTGGGATTGGTACTTCTGCCAATATAGGCTGCTATGGCATACTAGCTACACCTGCTTCTCTCCTTCAAAGAAATAATCGTCTCCATGCTCATCTGCAAAAAAGGGGAAAATGCCCCTGTATCCATGAAATGAGTAACTCAATGCTCTTTAGAGGAGAAGAGTAGCTGGTAAGAATGCCTTTAAAGCAGTCTTTCATTTATTCGTCAAACCAAATCTGGATTGATCCATTGCAGACAAATTATTAAATCTTGTTGTGTTTGGCCCAAAAACATGAACGTTGATTAACATGTCTTGAATGGATAACTCTTAATTAAATCTTGATTAACATGTCTTGAATGGATAACTCTTAACTAAATCTTGTTGCGTTTGGCCCAAAAACATGAACGTTGATTAACATGTTTTCAATGGATAACCCTTAATACGTTTAATTAATCACATATGACAGTGGTATAATAGCTATTTACTAAAATTTACAGTATGCTTTTGATGTGCTTTTTAACTTTTTGAGAGATGGATCATTGAATGGATAACTCTTAATACGTTTAATTAATCACATATGACAGTGATATAATAGCTATTTACTAAAATTTACAGCTATGCTTTTGATGTGCTTTTTAACTTTTTGAGAGATGGATCATTGTTAATAGGTTTGCTAAATCGAATATGAAGTTATTGATCATAGCTGTTTAATTACAACTATTAAAAATTGCTATGCTTTTGACGTGCTTTATTATAAAGTTAATTAATTATTTAATAATACCATTATTAATTAATTAAAATTACTTTAATAATTAAATAGAATGACCCTTGAAATTATGTAAAAAAATATTCATAAATAATTAAATTATATGTAAATATACACTCTAGGTTTTCAATATGACCAAGCAAAGATAGATAGGTGTAATTATATGGAAGATATTTCTTCTGCAGGCAACGTTTTTATTGTGAGGTTTGACAAACTAACACTGTAGAGATTCGTAAGCCAACAGTGTAAAGATCTCCTCTAGGTGACGTTTTCAAGTCCGCTCTTTGACCTCCGTTTAATGCCGTCAGCGTTCCCTTTACACCCTAACGTGCAAATGCTAGTTTATATCATATCACTTTTTTCTATGGATGCCCTACATAAATGTGGGTAATCATTTTTTGGTTTCCTCACTAAGTCTTTCTTAATTTTTTTGGGAGAAAAATCAATATACATTTCCGATTCATAAAGAAAAAAAACATTATCATTTCAATATTTTATATAAAAAAGTAACTCAATATGTAATCCCATCATCTTTTCCAAAGACTCAATATGTAGTCTCCCATAGACATTAAGAAAGACCATTATTGCAAACCTTTATCAATATATTGAACCATGTAACATCCATTTAAATTCTCATATCAACCTATGAGGGGTGAAATTCCACTTTAGTAATCCCTTGCAAGAAGCAAAACACCACAAGAAAAGCTTATTAGTCCCTGCCGCAGGCACGGGGTACTATAGTAATCGATATGGCAGGCTTGACATTAATTTTAGCTGCTTACTCTCTTGACTGCTGCAAGTAACCAAAGTATTTAACCTAACAATATATGAAATCTTTTCGCCTTCTTATTTAGCCTCTTCCCGAGGCAGAGAGGCTAAACCATATATTATAGTTATCCATTTCCTTTGCATTTTGAAGTTTAAAGAAGGTGTTAAACTAATGCTAACATTAGTTTGAATAACATTTCATGCTTAGGAATTAAAAACATATCTTCGGTTACATGGTTGCCAAAGTTGTAGTCTTTAAACACATGGCTGCCAAAGTTGTAGTGTTTAAACACATGGCTCACAGATGGCTCGTACATGTTTAACACTGTGCATGGAAGTACCCACTTGTCTGCATAGGAAGGATAGAGAGGGGCCGATCGAATCTGTGCATATTGAATGGGAACATCTAGCTATCGATTGAACCGGGCACCTTAGAATATATAATATGGGAAGATAGCCCCATCAGCCTAACGACAGATAGAATAGGAGCAACCATCTTAGCGAAATGGTGCAAGGCTCACATGTTTTGTTGACAAGCATGTCTTAATGACAAGGAATGGCGTCAACGCCAGGCTAGGTACCTGTACAATCTTTCTTTGAATGACCCACATAGGGTTTATTTTGCAGACACTATTTTGACTGTCTGCATGTACTGACATTGCCCCTTGCCCCTTCTTATCGCTACTGCAACAACTTGCTTCACACCGCAACCACAACTGTACTGACATTGCCCCTTGCCCCTTCTTATCGCTACTGCAACAACTTGCTTCACACCGCAACCACAACTGCGACAACGCGATTCATGCTCCAGGAACAGAGGAAAACGAGGGTTTTGCATCTCGAAGAAGCAAAATGTTCTCTGACAAGGCTCATAAATCATTCATAGGAAGGATAAAGAGGGGCCGATCGAATCTGTGCATATTGAATGGGAACATCTAGCTATCGATTGAACCGGGCACCTTAGAATATATAATATGGGAAGATAGCCCCATCAGCCTAACGACGGATAGAATAGGAGCAACCATCTTAGCGAAATGGTGCAAGGCTCACATGTTTTGTTGACAAGCATGTCTTAATGACAAGGAATGGCGTCAACGCCAGGCTAGGTACCTGTACAATCTTTCTTTGAATGACCCACATAGGGTTTATTTTGCAGACACTATTTTGACTGTCTGCATGTACTGACATTGCCCCTTGCCCCTTCTTATCGCTACTGCAACAACTTGCTTCACACCGCAACCACAACTGTACTGACATTGCCCCTTGCCCCTTCTTATCGCTACTGCAACAACTTGCTTCACACCGCAACCACAACTGCAACAACGCGATTCACGCTCCAGGAACAGAGGAAAACGAGGGTTTTGCATCTCGAAGAAGCAAAATGTTCTCTGACTCTAAGGCTCATAAATCATTCATAGGAACAAGGTTATTCAAAGGAACAAGAACAAGGTTATTCAAGGCCAACAAACAACAAAAAGAGAAATTTAAAAATGCAAGTTCTGTATGTATCAAAACAAGAAATCTTTCAAGCATATTTATCTTGGTGTTTATCGTGCTTCTACCTGAAATGGTGCTTTGAGTCGGTAAATTTCAAAAACTGTGGAGCTGCAGAGTTGAAATTTAGGCTAGTACTTTGTAATCTGCAAATCTGCAACAGGAAGACCGAATTTCAGGTGCTAATTTCGCAATCTTTTAGGCAATAAAAGAATATATGGTTATTATTCAATACTCTTCTGTGATATTACTAATATTTTGGCTTTTTTTACAACATTACTGAAATTTATTTCATGTAACCACCTATGAGAATCCATTCTAATTTGAGAATGCTAGATTTTTTTGCTGTTAGTATTATGATGAAATTTAGAAGCGCTTATGCTAATGCTATTGAAAAAAAATGGTAATTTAACTAGAAGAATTGATAAAAACTACTTGCATCCAAAAATTCCCTAGGGGGAAGGGCGTTTCAAGAAGGTGCAACCAGAAATTCCCTAGGGGGAAAGGCGTTTCAAGAGGGTACAATAACGGATGTAGTAATAGCAGTGGAAGTGGCTACCGGGATCGGAGCAGGCAATACAGTCTCACTTGCAAATGAATTCATAAAAATGCCTCTTTTGCACTAAACAGGACCAGCGCCATGAGTTGTGCTACCTCTCCTTTCATGAATCTGAAGGATGCCCAGAAGCTAAAGCGGAAAAGAAGATGGGATCAATAGCTGCTAAGTCTAAATTGCGAGTTGCATAATTCTTCTCATGTTCTATTGTTTACAACACCAACAAACAACAAAAAGAGAAATTTAAAAATACAACAAAAAGAGAAATTTAAAAATGCAAGTTCTGTATGTATCAAAACAAGAAATCTTTTAAGCATATTTATCATGGTGTTTACGGTGCTTCTACCTGAAATGGTGCTTTGAGTCGGTAAATTACAAAAACTATGGAGAACCGAGAAGAAAAACGCTGCCAAGATCCAATCCCTCAAAATGACCATAAAAAAATACTTTTCCTGTTACTATTTACAAACAATTTTTCTGGGTTAATATTGCCTTGCTACGGGCATTCTTGTAACCCCAGGGATGCATCTTTGGTTCTTAATCTCCTCTAGCAACTCCCATATCAACTGACTCTACTCCAGCTTTCACCTGTGCTCGAATCCTTGCATAGCTAAATATATAAAATCCTTAAAAGGAATTGAGGTTATCTTCAATGAAGATCCTAAGACATATATACCAAATTACTCCACCCGTATTCAAATTCTTGTCTACTATACTGAAGTCAGAACAAATTCATCTGGTGCGGATTTGGTCAGGAACTATGTCTGTAGCTTCGCTCGACTTGGGCGAACGTGTTCATGAGGATACAAGGGGAGAGTGAAGCTTTCAATTGACATTTTTAACCAATGCATGCATGCTATACATGTGTTGCTCATAGCTCTGTTCTCTTAGGAACCTCTGTCACTATAGAACTAACACTGCGTTTCTTTTCGCAGAGGGAAAAATAGGCATTAACAACTTTCGGGAATCACTTCAGCTTTCAATCAATAAATTTTGTTGAAACATGTTAGATTGGTTTAGAATGAAGGTTCTAAATGTGCCACATCGCATTCAAAAAGCATGTGGCAGTTGTTTGTGGGTAAAAGCGAAATCGACAATATGTCAGAAAATAACATACGCCAATTTCAAGTTTCATGAAATCTGTTAATAATATTTTAACTATTCATTAGTATTCTTATCGAGTTTTGTTTAAAATTCTTCCGGTTCAGCTCAGCTCTTCGTGAGCGTGGTTTTGTTGGTAGCCGTGCTGACTCATCCCCGTTCATTCACAGTAGTGCAGCTGGGTGCATCTTTCTTCTTCTCTACGTTGATTACATTTTTCTTACCGGAAGCAACACACGTGGTATTGACATGCTTATATCCTCCCTGGCTTCTCAATCCGACTCATATAGCGGGGAATTTGGTAGACAATTTTCTATTCCCTTAATGTGCTCTACCTCAAAATCGAAGTTTGCAAATAAGGCTTGCCATCTGGCAAACTTAGCTTCACTTAGGCTTTTTTATATCTTTGTTTACTACATTTTTTAAAGCCGAAGCATCTGTCCTGAGCAGAAACTTTTTGTTTACTAGATGTATTTCAAATTTATTTATACAATTCCACGCAACTTTAACTTCTTTTTCTATGGTGGAATAGTTTCGTTCTACAGGGTGCCAAGCTCCTGATGCAAACTGAACAATTTGTTCTATCCCGTACTTTTTTTGTTTAAGAATGCCTCCCCATCCAATGTTACTAGCATCTGATTCAACAATTTTAAAGGCGCTATCATCAACTACATATAGAATAGGGCGTGTCTTTACCTTGGACTTAATTTGCTGGACGGCTCTTGTGTGCGCTTCTGACCACTGTGGTGGCTCCTTTTTCAGTCTTTGATTTAGCAGACTTCTGTCTTTTTCACAGTCTTGGTAGAAGTTGCTAACATAATTGAGACACCCCAAAAACCTTTGAAGTTGGGTCTTATCTGTGATGACATCTCGAAATTTATCTGAAAATTCCAAGGCATGCTTTTGCAAAGATATTTGACCATTAAAAATAGTGTGGCCAAGGAATTTTATAGAAGGTTGAAATACTTTTATCTTTTTCTTACTCAAGACCAATCCATTCCTTTTTACTAATTGCACAAATGTCTGTACATGTTTAAAATGGTCTTGGATATTTTTTGAGAAAATTAAAATATCATCAATGTAAACCGGAATCCAATCAAAATATGGCTTGAAGATGGAATCCATTACCTTTTGGAATTTGGAGGGAGCATGCTTCAAACCAAAAGGCATCACGTTCCATTCATAATGTCCTGCAGGTACGCTGAACGCTGTCTTGAATTTGTCTTTCTCAGAAATGGCAACCTGCCAAAAGCCCGACTTCAAATCAAACTTTGAAAATATCTTTGCTCCTGCTATCCTTCCTATGAGATCTTCTTTATGAGGAATAGGATAGGTGTTATCAGCAAAGACATAGTTTAAGGGCTTGTAGTTTATCGCAAGTCTTGGAATACCCCTAATCTGCTCTGATCTTTTATTTACATAGAATCCATAGTAGTTCCAAGGACTATCAGATTCTTTGATGAGCTTCCTGTCTAGTAACTGCTTGATTTCCTTTTCACACAGTTCTCTGTATTCTTTATTCATCGGAATAGCTCTGCTTTTACAAGACTTTCCAATATATTCTTCTTTGTATGGTAGTTCAACTGTGTGCTGCATTCGATGCCAGAAGGCATTTGGATTTTCTGAACAACATTAATCTTCTATCCTCTTTTTGAGATCAACAATCTTCTTTTAGATCAGAGGATTTTTCAGCTGTTCTTCTACCTGTATTGTAGACTTCAGATCTTTGAGATCTGTCAACTTAGCTTCAACTTTGTCTAATTCTTTAATCGTCTGGACCATGGTAGAGACTCTCGGATTTGAGATGTAGGGCATCTCAATTCTTTTTGAACTTCCTCTAGAGGTTGGAACAATAATGAAATAGCCAGCTCTATTTCCTTTCAGTCTTACTAAACCATGGGGTTCTATTGCGGCCAAAAAGATATGGCCCAAAATACAATCTACTGGAATATCTGCGACTACAAACTTTAGCTTTATACAATGTTGGTCAAAATAGATAGAAGCCTTTGGTACTTCATACCTGAGTGTTTTGTTTCCCAGACCAACCACCTTTCTATTTGTAGAGATCCAATATCAGAGCCAAAGCGTTTGGTTCAGGTTAGTACTCAGAAAACACTCTATATTAAATGGAGCCTTACAGAAAATCTATTTCTTTCCGCGAAATAGAAGAAAGAGAATCCTCTGCAATAGAAAATCCTCTTAGAGATATGTTTGCATCTTGTTCTAGTCGTGTGTTAAACCAAGCCGAACTAGAATATGAAGAAACACAATCATCGGCAAGATGGCAACTGTCTAGCATAGCCACATTAGAAGTTTATTCAGATCTGCCTGTATTTCACTTAAAAGTTGCTACTAGAATCAGTATTAAAGAGTCGATAAGCCAGATCCAAGAAAACTCCGATAGTGTCCAGTCTATCCCTCCTCTTGATCGAAAGCAATTACAAGCTGAAGCAAAGAGGCTTAAAACCAAATATTTGCATTTGGGATGTATTAGAATCGACATAAATCCTTTGACCCATCAAGGCCTGAATACTTTTGTGTTAGCTACTGTTAGAGACTTAACCCATAACAAATATACCAATTCATTGATAGGAGGAATAGTTGATTCTTTGTCTAATGGCCTAGTCTATTTTGACTGTTATCCAAATTTCTTAGTTTATGTCTTTGATGAAACCATTGACCAAATCCTACAACTGCAAATCCAGACCGCCGGATTTGATATGCACAAAAAGAGACATAACATTGCTATCCAGACAAGGGGTTGTTTTCGACATACTAATACTTGTATCCAACTGTCCTCCATGCCCCCAGTGAAGATTCCAAATCTAGTGGCGCTGTTTTAACTGATTCAAAATATCAGAAGATTGAGCACCAGACTATCCGCTGGGAAGATCTCACTTTCCCAGAACACTGAATCATTTCAAATCCCAAGCCTCCAATTTTAAGAAAAATAACTTCTACATATATACAAGAAAATCAATCCTCTGCTGTCCTATCTTTTTCCAGAAGATCCACAATAGACCGCAGAAGAATAGATCAAGCTTGCAAAAGCTCATCAGCATATCAAGATCCAAGCATTGTAGATACTGCTTGCTCCTGTGTTATTTTAAATCCTTGTCATCATGTTTCATTATTTGAGTTTGCACAGATAGTAAATTTTTCTTCATTAGAAGTAAAATGTCCCGAGTGTCACTCATCTGTAAATTTGAGCATTCTTGTTAAGTCTGTCATACATGAGAACCATCATTTTCGGACTGGTGAAGCACCTCCTTCTACCTCCATCAATCCATGTCCCAATCCGAAATGTTCAGAAATCCCATTTCCACATGAGTCCGATCATGTTCTTATGATGCATGAATTACCAACTCTAGAAGATCCAAGGCTGACAAAAATGTTCAGCAAGATGAGGCCAGGAAACATGCCTAGATATGGCCTAGGATATTTAGAACAGATGAACGACCTCATTCCAGAGTCTAGATTTTGCTCTCTACCACCTGACTGCAAAAAGCCCTCTATACCAGAGATGCATAAATTCTTTACCTTAATGGATGGTTGCAGAAAGACCAAAATAGAATCCCAATGGATGAAAGAGATGTTGAATTGGGATATCTACACTCACCCTGAAGCAGAACAATTTGGTCTCAGTCATACAATGTTGGCATTATGAGATAAGTGTTGTCCTTGATGGCAAACCTCACTGATGACAAATCATAGTACAGAAGGTCAGCAGCAAGGAATTGATGATCAGACTATAAGAAGAAGAGAAAGTTTATACACGCAGGTTCGTTAAGCCCAAGTCGCGTGTACACGCAGGTTGGCTTCAGCAAAAGCGCGTGTATGTGGAAAAGTACCTTTGGTCCATGGCCGTTAGTCCTTGGAAGTTGTGCCTATGGTTTCGGACCATTGTGTCTCGACGGGCGTGTCGATCCCTAGTTTTGAAGTTGATGGTATTGGATTTCTATGGTTTTGGCTCTTGGTATTGAACAAGGCCTAAGGCTATATAAGGAGAAGGAAATCATTAGGCAAGAGTATCTGAAATGTCTTGAATATCTGATGAAGCATTAGATCCAGTATGCTGGTTATGGGTTGATGATGCATTGCTTGATCTGAGCTAAGGAGAGATCTCATCGGTTGATGGAGAGCAAGATCTAAGGAGAGATCGGGATCAAATGGTTTGAAATGAACTATCTTTATGATGCTTATTCTAGATCTACATACTGACGCATGTATTGTTCTATAAGTATTATGAGTATGATTGATGTCTGGTACAACTGCAAGTTGATAGAAATTACTTTTAGATCTGTACGCGGGTTGGCTTTGATAAAAGCGCGTATACACGCGGGTTTGATTCATCGAAGTAGCGTATACATTGTAAATCTTAATATTTGAAGTTGTAGATGGATCTGATGGTTATTACAGAGTTCTGTGTCTGCTCTGTGTTCTGGTGACTGTTGTTAACAGGGTTTCAGTGATTCAGAGTTTGATGATTGTTTTGAGCTTCAATGATAGTTATGGGTCCAGTATGAAAATTGGATGAAAAGTGGCCTTACAGATTATGTGTTGTGCTTCAGTGTATCCAGTCTGAAAATTGATGAAACGTGGTACCTGGAGGTGAGAAGATTGTAGGCAAGCACCTACGTACTAGTATCTAAGCTAGTACAAAAGCTAAAGGAGATCTTTGGAGCATTGTAGCAGGTAGCAGCTTGCGTACTAGTAAATGGATCGGCTAGTACAATAGCAAAGGGGGTTGTAGCTCCCGTATTGGTATAAGACTGCACCAATACAAATATTGTAAAAGGATTTTCTTATTAAGAAGAAGATTGAGATGACTTGCAGCAGGTGGTTTTCACCCACATTGGGTTTCCACCTTATATCTTTGTGTTCATGTGTGTGGCTCTTGTGTAATGTTCTGTTCTGTTATTCTGCACCTGTTTACTGTTAATATGCTTAATAATGATCTGATGCATTTACTGAAGATTAAGCTAACTGAATTATAAGATCTCTGGATATACGCGAGTTTCATTAGACACAGTTGCGTGTACACGCGGGTTCACTTAATTGAAGTAGCGTATATGTTTCTGAGTATGAAATTGAAAAGTTTGATTGATCTGATAACACTGATTCACCCCCCCCTCTCAGTATTATTTCCAACAATTGGTATTAGAGCTGGTCCTTTGGTAGAAGCTTGATCGCTTGAAGGAGATCCGTGGAACAATGGGAAAGAAGCTTAAGAAGAAAGCTCATAGGAAGAAGAAGACATCTCAGAAGATCTATGACAGTGGGAGAGTTGATTGGGGATTAGGTATAAGAAGTTCTTCAGATTCAGAATCAGATTCAGAATTAGATTCAGAATCATTATCAGGTATGAATGTGTTATCCTCTGATGTTCCTGCTATATTTCCTTGTGAAAGTGATGGAAGTGATAGTGAAACTACTGAACATGCTTTTATGGGTGAGCAAGAAAAGTATCAAATAGAGGCAGTATTTAGAAGGCTTACAGACAAAGTTAAAGATCAACAAGATCTATTGAACAAAAGGGAATGTGCTTTCAAAGAAGAAGTTACCAAACTAAAGGCCCAACTAGAAGAAGGAAACAAGGTAAGAAAGCTACTCAAGGACAAGGAAGACCAATGTCAAAAATTGCAGCATGAAGTGACATCATTAAGAAAAGAAGTCAACGAAAGAAGCACAACCATCAAGAAACTCAAAGATAGATCCAGCTACTATGAAAATCTTGAAGCTACAATCCTCTCACTAAAGGGAGATCTTGAAGAATCAAGGAAGCAAAATGAATATCTACATCAAGCAATTGAAAAACAAGAAAATGAAGTCATCAGCTTAAAATCTCAACTAGAATGTGCCTTCCGAGTTCGTCAAATGCAGCAGGATCTGAATGAAGAACAAGAAAAGGAGATTCTCAAACTAAGGGAACAAATGGAAGAAGGAAGGAAAGATGAAGAAGATTTGAAAAAGCAATCTCTTGAAAAGGAAGAACAGCTTCAGGTTGAGGTAAATATCTTGAAAGGTAAACTAGAAGAAAAAGATAAGCTTTTACGATTTCAAGATAGTTCTAAAGTCTTGGATGATATTCTTAGTAGTCAAAGGTCTCCTGCTATCAAGACCGGTCTTGGTTTTCATGAATCTGTTGAAGGTGAATCTAGTTCACAAGGTGAGGCAAGGAACTCTAAAGAGAAATCTAAAATGATCAACAAGGAGATGAAAGGTCAACCCCATCAACAATCAAGGAAAGAGACTCCTCAAAGAAAATCTTTTACTCCTCCTATGAATAAAGTTGAATGTTATGTATGTCATAATCTTGGACATGTTGCAGTTAGATGTAGAAGAAGAAGGGTTCAAGACCATCATGCAGAAAGATCATCACACTCAAGGTACTTTAATGGATATTGCTTTGCTTGCAATATGTTTGGTCACAAAGCTGCTGATTGCTACAGGAGGAATATGAAACATGTAAGATGTTATGCATGTAACAAGCTTGGACATATAGCAAAGGAATGCAGGAACAAAGGATGGACATCACACCAAAAGGAGAAAACCTCATCACACTTGAAGATATGGAGGAAGAAGGAAGTACAGTCAGCACAATGTACTGAGACACAACACAGCACAGACATATCAGACTCAGGGGGAGCTGAAAGTGTAAACCTTCAGTGTCCTGAATCTCATACGCAAGTTCCTTAAAGGGAAGTCGCGTATATACGCGAGTTCGACACTGCAAAGTCGTGTATATGTCAGTCTGAGGAAAAGCAGTGGGAACAGGATCAGAAAAAGGATCTGATATGATTCAGTCTATTATTTGCTCTATTTGGTTACAGTCTGCTGAGGATGTGTGGAAATGTTTTGTTACTTGTATGATGTCTAGAAGTGTTTTGATCCTAACTTGAGGATGATGATGTTTTGATGCTTATGCATGATCAGATCTAACAGATGGCACTGGTTGAGGGGGAGCATATGCCTTTAGTAATTCATTGTTGGCATTATGGTTAATAATCCTTGGTGATGATTCTTATATGGCTAAATGATATATCTTGCTATGATGTGGTTGTGAGTTGTCTATGATAAAATCTCATATGATTCTTGGGGTTACATAGTTGATGTTCAGATCAGATTTATGGATGATTCTTTGATGATGCATATATGGTGCTTACATGGTGATCTTCATAAGGACAAGAAGAAGTACAAAGCTTGAATATACATCTTCCTCACTTGATGATGGGTCACTCATATACTGCTGTTGTCATATGCATAAAAATCATACAGTTATGATGCAGGCACTCTTGTGGATAATGATTGTTGCTGTTGATGATATCAAGAAGTTTTGTCAAATGAGCTTGAGCTCAAGATACATAATGCTGATACATGGATGACTACTCAAAGTTGCGTTATTGGAGACATGGTGATGAGTTCTTATCTATATGATGATAGGTTTATACTTACATATGTTAATTGATGCAGATGTTCCCAAGTAATGATACTTGGATCATGTAGAGCTTGATGAAAAGGCTATGGTGGTTTCACACATGATACAATGTGAATGACTCTGAATTCTGTTCAAAGGGATGAATTGATGCAGACATACCTTGTTATAGGTTGATGACCTATTCTCTACAGGACATTTACAGGTTGCTGATATGGAAATTTGTGTACGCGTGTTGTTTAAAGGATATCCGCGTGCATACGCCGTTTTACAAGGGGATAGTAGCGTATATGGTGTACGCGTGTTGCGTAAGGGATATCTGCGTATATACGCTTGTTTATGTGTATACAGACGCGTATATGGGGATTTGAAGGAGATCAGTAGGGACAGATGTTGGTTGCAGAAAGTCTGATATAGGTCTGACAGAGATCATCTGGCACAGGTTCAGGGGGAGCAGATAATCTTCCAATGATGCATTGTTGGCATTATCTTAAAGCTTTTGGTTCTAGTTCACATTTGGTGTTGATTTCAGGAGGAATAAAGGCGAAAGGAGAACAGAAGGATCTCTTGGTTGCTGATCTGAATGGTGATTATCAGATGCTGCTGGTGACTTTCATAAGTCTTGGTCTAGTTCTTTCGTCTCTATGTCATATATCTCTTTTGTGGTATCTCTTTCATGGTGTCAAGGTCATGTAACGGCCTATTTTGGTTTCCCCACTATGCCTGGGATGATTGATGCAATATGATTGGTTGTCATATGTCAACTTTTGATGTATCCCCACTTGGTTGGGTGGATGAGTCAATTTTTGTATATCCTCACTTAGTTGAGAGATGGATGTATGTATGAGTCTTTGGTGATAGGAAGGTCTTTTATGATGTATAGAGTAATGTTCTTCTTGAAGAACATCTTTTGCAGATCTTGCCTACAGTCAGGAAGAGCATGTACAACACACTTCAGCGGTACAGAGATTCAGCATGTACTCAGGGGGAGCATGGACAGATTGATACACCTTGGCATATACAAAGGGGGAGACTATTCAGAGATTTCAGCAGGTACTCAGGGGGAGTATGGACAGTGGAATGATTCAGCAAAGGAAGAGAATATCTTGGTCCACCCTTTGCCCTTGATGTCAAAGGGGGAGAGTGATTTGGTGTTGTTGCCATCAAGTCCAAAGGGGGAGATTGTTGGCATTATGATGCATGTGTTGTACTTGATGGCAACCCTCTCATAGAAGAATATCTCACTTGTGTATAACTGGGTGAATCTTCAGAAGAGATATCAGATGTGACTGATGGAGGACAGCTCAAAGGAATCAGATGATGAATCTTCAGAAGAGATATCAGATGTGACTGATCGAGGACAGCTCAAAGGAATCAGATGATAGTTCTAAGTATGACAAGTTAGCTTTGCCATCAAGTCCAAAGGGGGAGATTGTTGGCATTATGAGATAAGTGTTGTCCTTGATGGCAAACCTCACTGATGACAAATCATAGTACAGAAGGTCAGCAGCAAGGAATTGATGATCAGACTATAAGAAGAAGAGAAAGTTTATACACGCAAGTTCGTTAAGCCCAAGCCGCGTGTACACGCAGGTTGGCTTCAGCAAAAGCGCGTGTATGTGGAAAAGTACCTTTGGTCCATGGCCGTTAGTCCTTGGAAGTTGTGCCTATGGTTTCGGACCATTGTGTCTCGACGGGCGTGTCGATCCCTAGTTTTGAAGTTGATGGTATTGGATTTCTATGGTTTTGGCTCTTGGTATTGAACAAGGCCTAAGGCTATATAAGGAGAAGGAAATCATTAGGCAAGAGTATCTGAAATGTCTTGAATATCTGATGAAGCATTAGATCCAGTATGCTGGTTATGGGTTGATGA
Source organism: Pinus tabuliformis (assembly GCA_031772625.1). Taxonomy (NCBI): domain Eukaryota; kingdom Viridiplantae; phylum Streptophyta; class Pinopsida; order Pinales; family Pinaceae; genus Pinus; species Pinus tabuliformis. The sequence goes on along the minus strand of CM062813.1, from coordinate 426,819,691 downwards.
TGCATTGCTTGATCTGAGCTAAGGAGAGATCTCATCGGTTGATGGAGAGCAAGATCTAAGGAGAGATCGGGATCAAATGGTTTGAAATGAACTATCTTTATGATGATTATTCTAGATCTACATACTGACGCATGTATTGTTCTATAAGTATTATGAGTATGATTGATGTCTGATACAGCTGCAAGTTGATAGAAATTACTTTTAGATCTGTACGCGGGTTGGCTTTGATAAAAGCGCGTATACACGCGGGTTTGATTCATCGAAGTAGCGTATACATTGTAAATCTTAATATTTGAAGTTGTAGATGGATCTGATGGTTATTACAGAGTTCTGTGTCTGCTCTGTGTTCTGGTGACTGTTGTTAACAGGGTTTCAGTGATTCAGAGTTTGATGATTGTTTTGAGCTTCAATGATAGTTATGGGTCCAGTATGAAAATTGGATGAAAAGTGGCCTTACAGATTATGTGTTGTGCTTCAGTGTATCCAGTCTGAAAATTGATGAAACGTGGTACCTGGAGGTGAGAAGATTGTAGGCAAGCACCTACGTACTAGTATCTAAGCTAGTACAAAAGCTAAAGGAGATCTTTGGAGCATTGTAGCAGGTAGCAGCCTGCGTATTAGTAAATGGATCGGCTAGTACAAGAGCAAAGGGGGTTGTAGCTCCCGTACTGGTATAAGACTGCACCAGTACAAATATTGTAAAAGGATTTTCTTATTAAGAAGAAGATTGAGATGACTTGCAGCAGGTGGTTTTCACCCACATTAGGTTTCCACCTTATATCTTTGTGTTCATGTGTGTGGCTCTTGTGTAATGTTCTGTTCTGTTATTCTGCACCTGTTTACTGTTAATATGCTTAATAATGATCTGATGCATTTACTGAAGATTAAGCTAACTGAATTATAAGATCTCTGGATATACGCGAGTTTCATTAGACACAGTTGCGTGTACACGCGGGTTCACTTAATTGAAGTAGCATATATGTTTTTGAGTATGAAATTGAAAAGTTTGATTGATCTGATAATACTGATTCACCCCCCCCTCTCAGTATTATTTCCAACATACAATGGAGGAGAAAATTAAGTTATCTCAGGATTGGAAAAAATATATGGATAAAACAAATTCTTGGATTTCTTTCTATGTCTGGAAAAGAAATGCTCAGTCAGAAAATGTGCTAATGACTAGTACAACATCCTCCTCAACACGCAAACATTCTTGGACTACTTTAGATGGCACTAAAGTAGAAACACCATCTACCTTCCCTCCATACAAAGGTATCATCATTGGAGAAAATCAAAACAGTGCAAAGGCTATCCCTTTAGTTCTCAAGGATGACAATGCACTAGGTATAGATGGAAGAATACAAAAGGCCAGTGAACAAATTAACTAGCCAAATATTGCAGTCAAAGGGCTTGAAATGAGTACAACAAAATCTATTGAAATAAAAGAACAGTTTGATATTGTCCAAGTCTTTCTAAATGATGTAAATAAGTGTCTTAATGATGTACAGTATTCATCTTCTGTTGTAATATCTTATGTTAAAGAATCTCTTAATAAGATTGAAGAAGTAGAAGAAAAAATGGTAGATCACAATGGTACTGCTAAGGGATCGTTAACAGACTTAACAGAAAAGGTTGACAAAATAAGTCTGCCAAAAACAGATAAACCAGTTCCTACTTCTTTCTTATGTAAGAGAAATGCGCAGATACAAAATCCTGTCAAGCCTGTTGACAGATTCCCAAATTTATTTCCAAAAGAAGTAGCTCAGTCCTCTCCAGACAAATCTGAAGCTACATAACATATTTCAATTGCTTCCTTATTTAAGGAAGAGAAAGAGTCAAAATCTCAGATTCTTCCCATCTACGAACCACTAGAAAGTCGGTTCAACAAATATCCAGCTCCTGACTTGGATGGAAAAGGCAAAATTCTAGAAACACATACATTCTTCCCTGATTCACACGGAGAATGGAACATTGATAATCTCAGTGTTGGTCAGATCAGACAAATGATTGACATGATGTTTACAGAGTACAAACTAATGTGTATTAGAGGAAAGAATGAAATTGAAGCATGCAAGACTATCATATAGTGTTTTACTGGAACACTTCTCAGATGGTGGGAGACTGAATCATCTCCAGCTCTACTGGCAAAAATGGAGAGCAAAGTACTCAAAGATGAAGCTGGAGATATTATACATAATTCAGATGGGACAACTCAGAGCAATATGATTGGAGCTCTTACTTCCATGATCTTAGAGCACTGGTGTGGCTCTGAGACGGAGATTGCTGATAAGCATGAAGTCATTCTTATGAACCTCAAATGTAACAAGATGTCACAGTTTGAAGACTTTCACCGAAATTGGATGTAGAGAATCTACGAGGTGAAAGATTCTAAAAATCTGCTATGGAAACAGGTATATCTTGCAACTTTGCCTTCCAGATTTGTTGATTATATTAGATTGCAAGAAGTATTCCAATCACCATTTGAATCATATCCATGGGGAGAAATTTATTCTCTCATCACTAAAGCATTGGTCAGTTTGTGTACTAGCTCTAAGGTAAACAGATCCTTAGACAAATTATCAAGGCTTCCAGATAGTAAATCTATCTGTAGTAGATATGGACTAAACATTGATGATCCTTTGGTTAGAAGGAGAAAAGCTAAAAAGAGAGCCAAGAAAGAACATAAACAGGCTGCCAAATATCACAAAGGCAAAAAACAAGTCTCAGGTAGACCCAAGGCTTCTTCAAGGCCCAGAAAGGGATATTACAGGTATATCCCTAGAACACATTACTACAAGCCTTCTGACATACACTTGCATACCTCCAAACAGGAGAAATGGAACAAGCTTACTTGTTGGCTTTGTGGTGAGACTGGACACACTTCTAATAAATGTCCAGTAGGAGAAGAGTCGAAGAAAGACAGAGGTAAGAAATCTCAATCTCTGTTCAGGCGAGGTAAAATTGTCAAAACTGAGGGTCAAATACTGTGTATGAAATGCGGGTCAAAAAATCATGAAACAGAACACTGTCCTAATGTAGTATTCAGAGAACAAATTCAGCAGCAACAGCTCGAGGAATCATCTGCTGATTCATATAGCTCCTCTTCTGCTTCTTCTTCTATAGAAGAATTAAATACACATATGCAACCTTGTGATTGTTCAGATTCAGAAAATTGTAACTGCAAATTTTGTTCTGACTATTACAATGAATCTTGCATTGAAGAAACTTATACAACACCACAGAAAGAAAAGGTGTTGATGGCCCAGACATAAGAAGAAGAGATGAAAATCCTTTCACAAATCCGTGCCATGGAAGAAGGTGAAATGAAGATCAGACTCACAGAAGCATTTATGGATCAGCTTCGTTGTTCTAGTTCTTCCATAAGTTCTGCTAAAAAGCCATTGTCCGTGGATGCCTCCTTTGAGCGAAACACCAGGTCTTTCCAGAAGCACCAATTGCAGGATAAGGTTCGCTCACTCACCTTGGGGGAGGTAAGTAGAGAAATACATAACCTCAAAAGTGAAATCTCTGTCCTAAAAACTAAAATAGCAGAAATAGAGAAAGGAAAGCAGCCCACAATCATAGCTGCTGATGAATGGAATGCTACAACTACCTTCAAAGAGTCAAAGGTAGAAATCATTAAAGGAAAGAAGGATCCTGTAATAGGATTCAGAGAGATGCGAATTTTGGCCATAGAAAATCAACAACAACATGTATAGGTAAATATTTGCATACAAGGAGAAATGTTTTCATTCACTGCACTACTAGATTCTGGTGCAGATGTAAATATATTAAATATCAAAGTTATTCTAGCAAAATACTGGATCTCTGCAGACAGAAAGGTGGTTGGTTTGGGAAACAAAACACTCAGGTATGAAGTACCAAAGGCTTCTACCTGTTTTGACCAACATTGTATAAAGCTAAAGTTTGCAGTTGCAGATAGTCCAGTAGATTGTATTTTGGGTAATATCTTTTTGGCCACAGTAGAACCCCATGGTTCAGTAAGACTGAAAGGAAATAGAGCTGGCTATTTCATTACTGTTCCAACCTCTAGAGGAAGTTCAAAAAGAGTTGAGATGCCCTAGATCTCAAATCCAAGAGTCTCTACCATGGTCCAGATGATTAAAGAATTAGACAAAGCTGAAGCTAAGCTGACAAATATCAAAGATCTGAAGTCTACAATACAGGTAGAAGAACAGCTGAAAAATCCTCTGATCAAAAAGAAGATTGCTGATCTCAAAAGGAGGATAGAAGATGAATGTTGTTCAGAAGAGCCAAATGCCTTCTGGCATTGAATGCAGCACACAGTTGAACTACCATACAAAGAATAATATATTGGAAAGTCTTGTATAAGCAGAGCTATTCCAATGAATAAAGAATACAGAGAACTGTGTGAAAAGGAAATCAAGCAGTTACTAGACAGGAAGCTCATCAGAGAATCTGATAGTCCTTGGAACTGCTATGGAATCTATGTAAATAAAAGGTTAGAGCAGATTAGGGGTATTCCAAGACTTGTGATAAATTACAAGCCCTTAAACTCTGTCCTTGCTGATAACACCTATCCTATTCCTCATAAAGGAGATCTCATAGGAAGGATAGCAGGAGCAAAGATATTTTCAAAGTTTGATTTGAAGTCAGGCTTTTGGCAGGTCGCCATTTCTGAGAAAGACAGATTCAAGACAACATTCAGCATACCTGCAGGTCATTATGAATGGAACGTGATGCCTTTTGGTTTGAAGCATGCTCCCTCCAAATTCCAAAAGGTAATGGATTCCATCTTCAAGCCATATTTTGATTAGCTTCTGGTTTACATTGATGATATTTTAATTTTCTCAAAAAATATCCAAGACCATTTTAAACATGTACAGACATTTGTGCAATTAGTAAAAAGGAATGGTTTGGTCTTGAGTAAGAAAAAAGATAGAAGTATTTCAAACTTCTATAAAATTCCTTGGCCACACTATCTTTAATGGTCAAATATCTTTGCAAAAGCATGCCTTGGAATTTTCAGATAAATTTCGAGATGTCATCACAGATAAGGCCCAATTACAAAGGTTTTTGGGGTGTCTCAATTATGTTAGCAACTTCTACCAAGACTGTGCAAAAGACGGAAGTCTGCTAAATCAAAAACTGAAAAAGGAGCCACCACAGTGGTCAGAAGCGCACACAAGATCCATCCAGCAAATTAAGTCCAAGGTAAAGACACTCCCTATTCTATATGTAGCTGATGATAGCGCCTTTAAAATTGCTGAATCAGATGCTAGTAACATTGGATGGGGAGGCATTCTTAAACAAATAAAGGACGAGATAGAACAAATTGTTCAGTTTGCATCAGGAACTTGGAACCTTGTAGAAAAAAACTATTCCACCATAGAAAAAGAAGTTAAAGCAGCGTGGAATTGTATAAATAAATTTGAAGTACATCTAGTAAACAAAAAGTTTCTACTCAAGATAGATGCTTCGGCTTTAAAAAAGGTATTAAACAAAGATATAAAAAATCCAAGTGAAGCTAAGTTTGCCAGATGGCAAGCCTTATTTTCAAACTTCGATTTTGAGGTAGAGAACATTAAGGGAATAGAAAATTGTTTACCAGATTTCCTTAGCAGGGAATACATCCAGCAACAAGAACATGTGCTGCTAATTGTTACAGAATGGGATCAAAGTCAAAAACAGGAGACTCTGAGAACAATCCCTGATAACCAGAGTTGGCTGGAATATAGAGAAAATTGGAAGCTAACCTGGCAGTTAAGAAACACAAAAGTGTTAGATGCAAACTTACAAGCACATACAGACATTTTGCATCTAGTACCTGAAAGGAAAGTGTACCCTTAAGGAAGTAAGTGGATTCATGACATGGTCTATACAAAAAGTAGAATAGATGCACTCCTTGCAGAAGATGCCCTTAAAAGTGACTTCCACGACATCACTATGATCTGGTCCCATGGTGGAATTCAAAGAGGAATCTATAATAGATATATTAGTATAAATCACACAAGGAATCTTTCCTGGCCAATAATGATACATAATGCAACCTTACGGCTCATTAATGATCCTAAGCTTATTTTTCTTGACACAGTTTATGACTTTGCAGGATATAAGAAGCTCTGGTGGGATATGCTAAATGTTGATGGTAAAGACGAAACCCACTACACCAAATTATAATTTGGGACAACTGGGATTATGCAAAGAAATCAACAGTGTGAATGGTTGCAAAAATGGTGGACATATTACGGGGTTAATAGAACAACTATTGATCCAATGTATCATGAGGCATACATGAAGCTGGGTTGCAACATATGTTTTGAACATAATCTTCCTGCTTTCTTTCACTGTCCCTACCACACTGTTAAAGATATAATGCCGCTCTCTAATAATGAGATCCTAAGAGAATATATAGGAAGGCATTATGAATGGCTTGTCCTAAAAAAAATAAAACATCAAGTTATTTTAAATAAACCCATGATTGTCAGAAGGATTTTTACTAAGGCATGGGATGAAAATCTATACAAAAGATTTCGGTTCCCCAAAATCACAGTCTTTTGAAGGTTCCCGTGGGCCTGTCCTTAAAAGGCTCCACTTTGTCATAATGATGTCTAGTCATGAGGACTATTGATGACCAGTTTTCTCGTGGGCTTTTTTGTACAAAAGCATCCACCTTGTAAATATCTTGTCAGAATATTTTCCGTGGGATTTGATAAATCATCCACAGTGTTTTCCAGTACAAATATTCTTCAGTCACGAGACTCGGAGCACTTCTCCGACTTTTGGTGTGCTTTGAGCCACATCTCCATGATTGATAGAATATTGGTACAAAATTTTGTCGGCCCAATGTCTGGATGTTTGTCCCCTTATTTTCCTATATAAGAAAGGGGTAAGGCTCATTCGAGGCATTCAGAGTTTGAGAGTCTTAGGGTCTTAGAGATTTGAGAAGCCTGCGTATCAGTGTGGTATGGGTTCACGTTGGGTTCATGTAAAGGAAGATAGTTGAAGGCAATCGAAGAGACACAGCAAGGCCAATGGTCGAGCAAGCTTGTGTGAGAAGCCCCTGCTAAAAATTGGTATCAGAGCCAAAGCGTTTGGTTCAAGTTAGTACTTAGAAAACACTCTATATTAAATGGAGCCTTACAGAAAGTCTATTTCTTTCCGTGAAATATAAGAAAGAGAATCCTCTGCAATAGAAAATCCTCTCAGAGATATGTTTGCATCTTGTTCTAGTCGTGTGTTAAACCAAGCCGAACTAGAATATGAAGAAACACAACCATCTGCAAGATGGCAACTTCCTAGCATTGCCGCATTAGAAGTTTATTCAGATCTATCTGTATTTCACTTAAAAGCTACTACTAGAATCAGTATTAAAGAGTCAATAAGCCAGATCCAAGAAAACTCCGATAGTGTACAGTCTATCCCTCTTCTTGATCCAAAACAATTACAAGCTGAAGCAAAGAGGCTTAAAACCAAATATTTGCATTTGGGATGTATTAGAATCGGCATAAATCCTCTGACCCATCAAGGCCTGAATACTTTTGTGTTAGCTACTATCAGAGACTTAACCCATAACAAATATACCAATTCATTGATAGGAGGAATAGTTGCTCCTTTGTCTAATGGCCCAGTCTATTTTGACTATTATCCAAATTTCTCAGTTTATGTCTTTGATGAAACCATTGATCAAATCCTACAACTGCAAATCCAGACCACCGGATTTGATATGCACAAAAAGAGACATAACATTGCTATCCAGACAAGGGGTTGTTTTCAACATACTAATACTTTGTATCCAGCTGTCCTCCATGCGCCCAGTAAAGATTCCAAGTCTAGTGTCGTTGTTTTAACTGACTCAAAAAATCAGAAGATTGAGCACTAGACTATCCACTGGGAAGATCTCACTTTCCCAGAACAATGGATCATTTCAAATCTCAAGCCTCCGATTTTAAGAAAAATAAATTCTGCAGATATACAAGAAAATCAATCCTCTACTGTCCTATATTTTCCCAGAAGATCCATAGTAGACCGCAAAAGAATAGATCAAGCCTGCAGAAGCTCATCAGCTTATCAAGATCCAAGCATTGTAGATACCGCTTGCTTCAGTTCTGTTTTAAATCCTTGTCATCATGTTTCATTATTTGAGTTTGCACAAATAGTAAATTTTCCTTCATTAGAAGTAAAATGTCCCGAGTTTCACTCATCTGTAAATTTGAGCATTTTTGCTGAGTTTGTCATACATGAGAACCATCATCTTCGGACTGGTGAAGCACCTCCTTCTACCTCCATCAATCCATGTCCCAATCCGAAATGTTCAGACATCCCATTTCCACATGAGTCTCATCATGTTCTCATGATGCATGACTTACCAACTCTAGAAGATCCAAGGCTGATAGAAATGTTCAGCAAGATGAGGCCAGGCAACATGCCTAGATATGGCCTAGGATATTTAGAACATATGAACGACCTCATTCCAGAGTCTAGATTCTGCTTGCTACCACCTGACTGCAAAAAACCTTTTGTACCAGAGATGCATAAATTCTTTACCTTAATGGATGGTTGCAGAAAGACCAAAATAGAATCCCAGTGGATGAAAGAGATGTTGAATTGGGATATCTACACTCACCCTGAGGTAGAACAATTTGGTCTCAGTCATACAGTTGAGGAGAAAATTAAGTTATCTCAAGATTGGAAAAAATATATGGATAAAACAAATTCTTGGATTTCTTTCTATGTCTGGAAAAGAAATGCTCAGTCATAAAATGTGCTAATGATTGGTACAACATCCTCCTCAACACGCAAACATTCTTGGACTACTTTAGATGGCACTAAAGTAGAAACACCGTCTACCTTCCCTCCATACAAAGGTATCATCATTGGAGAAAATAAAAACAATGCAAAGGCTATCCCTTTAGTTCTCAAGGATGACAATGCACTAGGTATAGATGGAAGAATACAAAAGGCCAGTGAACAAATTAACTGGACAAATACTGCAGTCAAAGGGCTTGAAATGAGTGCAGCAAAATCTATTGAAATAAAAGAACAGTTTGATACTGTCAAAGTCTCTCTAAATGATGTAAATAAGTGTCTTAATGATGTACAATATTCATCTTCTGTTGTAAGATCTTATGTTAAAGAATCTCTTAATAAGATTGAAGAAGTAGAAGAAAAAATGGTAGACCACATTGGTACTACTAAGTGATTGTTAACAGACTTAACATAAAAGGTTGACAAAATAAGTCTGTCAAAAACTGATAAACTAGTTCCTACTTCTTTCTTATGTAAGAGAAATGTGAAGATACAAAATCCTGTCAAGCCTGTTGACAGATTCCCAAATTTATTTCCAAAAGAAGTAGCTTAGTCCTCTCCAGACAAATATGAAGCTACATAACAGATTTCAATTGCTTCCTTATTTAAGGAAGAGAAAGAGTTAGAATCTCAGATTCTTCCCATCTACGAACCACTAGAAAGTCGGTTCAACAAATATCCAGCTCCTGACTTGGATGGAAAAGGCAAAATTCCAGAAACACATACATTCTTCCCTGATTCACATAGAGAATGGAACATTGATAATCTCAGTGTTGGTCAGATCAGACAAATGATCGACATGATGTTTACAGAGTACAAACTAATGTGTATTAGAGGAAAGAATAAAATTGAAGCATGCAAGACTATCATACAATGTTTTACTGGAGCACTTCTCAAATGGTGGGAGACTGAATCATCTCCAACTCTACTGGTAAAAATGGACAGCGAAGTACTCAAAGATGAAGCCGAAGATATTATACATAATTCAGATGGGACAACTCAGAGCAATATGATTGGAGCTCTTACTTCCATGATCTTAGAGCACTGGTGTGGCTCTGAGACGGAGATTGTTGATAAGCATGAAGTCATACTTATGAACCTCAAATGTAACAAGATGTCATAGTTTGAAGATTTTCATCGAGATTGGATGCAAAGAATCTACGAGGTGAAAGATTCTAAAAATCTGCTATGGAAACAGGTATATCTTGCAGCTTTGCCTTCCAGATTTGTTGATTATATCAGATTGCAAGAAGTATTTCAATTACCATTTGAATCATATACCTGGGGAGAAATTTATTCTCTCATCACTAAAGCATTGGTCAGTTTGTGTACTAGCTCTAAGGTAAACAGATCCTTAGACAAATTATCAAGGCTTCCAGATAGTAAATCTATCTGTAGTAGATATGGTCTAACCATTGATGATCCTCTAGTTAGAAGGAGAAAAGCTAAAAAGAAAGCCAAGAAAGAACACAAACAGGCTGCCAAATATCACAAAGGCAGAAAACAGGTCTCAAGTAGACCCAAGGCCTCTTCAAGGCCCAGAAAGGGATATTACAGGTATGTCCCTAGAACACATTACTACAAGCCTTCTGACATACACTTGCATACCTCCAAACAGGAGAAATGGAACAAGCTTACTTGTTGGCTTTGTGGTAAGATTGGACACACTTCTAATAAATGTCCAGTAGGAGAAGAGTCGAAGAAAAATAGAGGTAAGAAATCTTAATCTCTGTTCAGGCGAGGTAAAACTGTCAAAACTGAGGGTCAAATACAGTGTATGAAATGCGGGTCAAAAAATCATGCGACAGAACATTGTCCTAATGTAGTATTCAGAGAACAAATTCAACAGAAACAGCTCGAGGAATCATCTGCTGATTCATATAGCTCCTCTTCTGATTCTTCCTCTATAGAAGAATTAAATACACATATGCAACCTTGTGATTGTTCAGATTCAGAAAATTGTAACTGCAAATTTTGTTCTGACTATTACAGTGAATCTTCCATTGAAGAAACTTATACAGCACCACAGAAAGAAAAGGTGTTGATGGCCCAGACTGAAGAAGAAGAGATGAAAATCCTTTCACAAATCCGCTCCATGGAAGAAGGTGAAATGAAGAACAGACTCACATAAGAATTTATGGATAAGCTTCATTCTTCTAGTTCTTCCAAAAGTTCTGCTAAAAATCCATTGTTCGTGGACGCCTCCTTTGAGCAAAACACCAGGTCTTTCTAGAAGCACCAACTGCAGGATAAGGTTCGCTCACTCACCTTGGGGGAGGTAAGCAAAGAAATACATAATCTCAAAAGTGAAATCTCTGTCCTAAAAACTAAAATAGCATAAATAAAGAAAGGAAAGCAGCCCACAGTCACAGCTGCTGATGAATGGAATGCTGCAACTACCTTCAAAGAGTCAAAGGTAGAAATCATTGAAGGAAAGAAGGATCCTATTATAGGATTCAGAGAGATGCGAATTTTGGCCATAGAATATCAACAATATCATGTACAAGTAAATATTTGCATACAAGGAGAAATGTTTTCATTAACTGCGCTACTGGATTCTGGTGCAGATGTAAATATATTGAATATCAAAGTTATTCCAGCAAAATACTGGATCTCTGCAGACATAAAGGTGGTTGGTCTGGGAAACAAAACACTTAGGTATGAAGTACCAAAGGCTTCTATCTGTTTTGACCAACATTGTATAAAGCGAAAGTTTGCAGTTGCAGATATTCTAGTAGATTGTATTTTGGGTAATATCTTTTTGGCCACAGTAGAACCCCATGGTTCAGTAAGACTGAAAGGAAATAGAACTGGCTATTTCATTACTGTTCCAACCTCTAGAGGAAGTTCAAAAAGAATTGAGATGCCCTACATCTCAAATCCGAGAGTCTCTACCATGGTCGAGACGATTAAAGAATTAGACAAAGCTGATAGATCTCAAAGATTTGAAGTCTACAATACAGGTATAAGAACAGCTGAAAAATCCTCTGATAAAAAAGAAGATTGCTGATCTCAAAAAGAGGATAGAAGATGAATGTTGTTCAGAAGAGCCAAATGCCTTCTGGCATCGAATGCAGCACACAGTGGAACTACCATACAAAGAAGAATATATTGGAAAGTATTGTAAAAGCAGAGCTATTCCGATGAATAAAGAATACAAAGAACTGTGTGAAAAAGAAATCAAGAACTTACTAGATAGGAAGCTCATCAGAGAATTTGATAGTCCTTGGAACTGCTATGGATTTTATGTAAACAAAAGGTCAAAGCAGATTAGGGGTATTCCAAGACTTGTGATAAACTACAAGCCCTTAAACACTATCCTTGTTGATAACACCTATCCTATTCCTCATAAAGGAAATCTCATAGGAAGGATAGCAGGAGCAAAGATATTTTCAAAGTTTGATTTGAACTCAAGCTTTTGGCAGATCGCCATTTCTGAGTAAGACAAATTCAAGACAACATTCAGCGTACCTGCAGGACATTATGAATGGAACGTAATGCCTTTTGGTTTGAAGCATTCTCCCTCCAAATTCCAAAAGGTAATGGATTCCATCTTCAAGCCATATTTTGATTGGCTTCTAGTTTACATTGATGATATTTTAATTTTTTCTAAAAAAAATATCCAAGATCATTTTAAACATGTACAAACATTTGTGCAATTAGTAAAAAGGAATGGATTGGTCTTGAGTAAGAAGAAGATAGAAGTATTTCAAACTTCTATAAAATTCCTTGGCCACACTATTTTTAATGGTCAAATATCTTTGCAAAAGCATGCCTTGGAATTTTCAGATAAATTTTGAGATGTCCTCACAGATAAGACCCGACTACAAAGGTTTTTGGGGTGTCTCAATTATGTTAACAACTTCTACCAAGACTGTGCAAAAGACAGAAGTCCGCTAAATTAAAGACTGAAAAAGGAGCCACCACAGTGGTCAGAAGCGCACACAAGAGCCGTCCAACAAATTAAGTCCAAGGTAAAGACACTCCCTATTCTATATGTAGCTGATGATAGTGCCTTTAAAATTGTTGAATCAGATGCTAGTAACATTGGATGGGGAGGCATTCTTAAACAAAGAAAGGATGGGATAGAACAAATTGTTCAGTTTGCATCAGGAACTTGGAACCCTGCAGAATGAAACTATTCCACCATAGAAAAAGAAGTTAAAGCTGCGTGGAATTGTATAAATAAGTTTGAAGTACATCTAGTAAACAAAAAGTTTCTACTCAGGACAGATGCCTCGGCTTTAAAAAAGGTATTAACCAAAGATATAAAAAAGCCAGGTGAAGCTAAGTTTGCCAGATGGCAAGCCTTATTTGCTAACTTCGATTTTGAGGTAGAGCACATTAAAGGAGTAGAAAATTGTTTACCAGATTTCCTTAGCAGGGAATATATTCAGCAACAAGAACGTGTGATGGTAATTGTTATAGAATGGTATCAAAGTCAAAAGTAGGAGACTCTGAGAACAATCCCTGATAACCAGAGTTGGTTGGAATATAGAGAAAATTGGAAGCCAACCTAGCAGTTAAGAAACACAAAAGTGTTAGATGCAAACTTACAAGCGCATACAGACATTTTGCATCTAGTACCTGAAAGGAAAGTGTACCCTAAAGGAAGTAAGTGGATTCATGACATAGTCTATACAAAAAGTAGAACAGATGCACTCCTTGCAGAAGATGCCCTTAAAAGTGACTTCCACGACATCACTATGATCTGGTCCCATGGTGGAATTCAAAGAGGAATCTATAACAGATATATCAGTATAAATTGCACAAGGAATCTTTCCTGGCCAATAATGACACATAATGCAGCCTTATGGACCAGTAATGATCCTAAGCTTATTTTTCCTGACACAGTTTATGACTTTGCAGGATATAAGAAGCTCTGGTGGGATATGCTAAATGTTGATGAAAAAGACGAAACCCACTACACCAAATTAAAATTTGGGACAACTGGGATTATGCAAAGAAATCAACAGTGTGAATGGTTCCAAAAATGGTGGACAGATTACGGGGTTAATAGAACAACTATTGATCCAATGTATCATGAGGCATACATGAAGCTGGGTTGCAACATATGTTTTGAACATAATCTTCTTGCTTGCTTTCACTCTCCCTACAACATTGTTAAAGATATAATGCCACTCTCTGATAATGAAATCCTAAGAGAATATATGGGAAGGCATTATGAATGGCTTGTCCTGACAAAAATAAAACATCATGTTATTTTAAATAAACCCATGATTGTCAGAAGGATTTTTACTAAGGCATGGGATGAAAATCTATACAAAAGATTTTGGTTCCCCGAAATCACAGTCTTTTGAAGGTTCCTGTGGCATGTCCTTAAAGGCTCCACTTTGTAATAATGATGTCTAGTCATGAGGACTATTCATGACCAGTTTTCTCGTGGGCTTTTCTTGACAAAAGCATCCACCTTGTAAATATCTTGTCAGAATATTTTTCGTGGGATTTGATAAATCATCCACAGTGTTTTCCAGTACAAAGATTATTCAATCACGAGACTCGGAGCACTTCTCTGACTTTTTGTGCGCTTTGAGCCACATCTCCATGACTGACAGAATATTGGTACAAAATTTTGTCGGCCCAATGTCTAGATGTTTGTCCCCTCCTTTTCCTATATAAGAAAGGGGTAAGGCTCATTCGAGGCATTCGAAGTTTGAGAGTCTTAGAGTCTTAGAGATCTGAGAAGCCTGCGTATCAGTGTGCTCGGCACTAGTAAGAATCTAAAGTCGCCGGATCTAGTAGAGTTTTGGAGTCTTGAGTTTGTAAATTCTGAGACAGAGTCTGTCTATTGCTAGGAAGCCTTCGATAGCGCTCTCTCCTCTGTGAGAAGCCGAAAGTCCGATAAATGCAAACACAGTCAATCTCTGGAAGGGATACTTTGTAATCAATTCCATTTTTTGAAATAATATGAGAAGAGTGTTGTTGTTCATTCTGCATTTGAGTACTTGTGCATTTGAGTAAATGTCTGCTATGTAGTAGTTGTTTTCAAGTTTTCTTTGCCTTGAAGTCCGCCAAAAGTTCGCCAGAGGTTCGCCAAAGGATAGAAGGGACACCAAACCGTTAAGAGGCGAGGAAGCCGTGTGAAAGGTCGACAGAGCATGAAATATCTGAGTAGGTTCGTGTATGGGTTCATGTAAAGGAAGATAGTTGAAGGCAATCGAAGAGACGCATCAAGGCCGAGGGTCAAGCAAGCTTGTGTGAGAAGCCCCTGTTACGTATTTTATTTTACCATGAATATTTAAAGAGCATTATTCAAGACTTGAAAGACCTATCATTTCAGAAGGTTGACAAGAGGTTTTATATATGTTATTAATTGGTACGATTGATATTTTCATGGATTCTCTGGAACTCTGTTCTTCATCTGCCACCACTGTCGGATTCTTCATCTACCTAATTGGGTTTATAGCACAGGTTTGGTTTTAGCTGTGGTCGTATTTTCTTCGTATTCTTGTTTCAATTCTTCGTAAAATCTCCATAAATCTACCCTTTTGGACAACCCCAAAAAGCAGAGTTCATATAATCCAAGACACTAATATAAGTATTTGTTTATTTATCTATTTTTAATGCAGGTTACTACAACATTTGGATTTCCATATAAAAGTGCATATTCTATGGTGATCCGTGCCATCTGGTCCATATTCCCTCCGAATGTGTTTTCTCAAGGCCTAAACTTGTTGGGAGATGCGACGAGTACATATCAAGATGAAGGAATCAGCTGGTCTAGTAGATCAAAGTGTCCTTCAGCAGACCCTAACTGCGTGATTACATTGGTTTGTTAAACTGATTTCATGTTTATTATCTACATTTTCCTATTTCTTTTTCTGATCAAATGATATATGAATTGTACATTTGTGTATTTCCAAAGCCCGATTCATATCTAGCTTTGTACCAACTTACTAAGCATTCCAGTAGTCTATGAGCTCTATGGCAGGAAACTGAGTTGGCTTGGTGAATGGGTTAAAAGTTGTAGTCCCTCTTGTTTTATTTCATTTAAAGACATGACATGAGAGATGCACCATGTTTCTAGGATGATATTTTCAAATGGCTCACTGCAACCTTCTTTCTGTGGTTCATTCTCGCCATCTATTTTGACAATGCACTCCCAGATGTGAATCGTGTTAAAAAGTCTTGGTTTTACTTTTTGAAGATATCATATTGGACTGGAAATTCTAGCGATCAAGTAGAAGGTAATCAGGAAATCTAATTATTTTGCCCATCGTAGTTTCTTTTCACTGATGTTACTGTAGTCTCCAAAATAAATGACACCCATCGATGTGCTTCAATGAGGATATTTTATTTCTGCAGGTGGTGGTTGTAGCTGTACAGGATCTGTTCCAATGCCGCTGGCTAGATGGGAGGATAATGCATTACATACGTCATTTCAAAAAAGCTAGGTTCATAATGGGCGATTAAGAAAAAGAAAAATAGGGTAACTATGGATACTATAATATATAATGTCAGTTTACACGCCTAGAGTATTCTTGCTTGCTGGCTATTTTGATGTTGCGCAGGGGGCTTACGCTGCTGGTGGGATAGTATATGTCAACAGTCCTTCTTGCTTGCTGGCTATTTTGATGCTGCGCAGGGGGCTTACGCTGCTGGTGGGACAGTATATGTCGCCAGAGTTTCTGTTGTATGCGAAGGTTTTATCGAGGGTTTGCTACTTGCGATCTAGCTCTTCCTCCCTTGAACTAAACTCCGAATCTAGATCTTTGGATTATGGTGACACTAGTCTGATAGCTTTCGTCAAGCCCTAGGCAGGGACTAGCTGCCTTGCAGCTCCTCTTGTTTTAAATTGTTAATCTCACAATCACTATGTAATTTAGATATATTTTATTTCAACACAAGGGAGTTGGTCATAGTGATGGAAAGCCTCATGCTTTTACCTTGGTAAGTAATGTTAAGGTGTACAAAATCTTATAAAAGTAACGTTTTTTTTGCATTAATCAAAATTGGTTGATAACCAATTTTAAGTTTAAAAATGCCAAATATTAAAGTAACGTTTTTTTTGCATTAATCAAAATTGGTTGATAACCAATTTTAAGTTTAAAAATGCCAAATATTAAAGGAAATGACTAATTCATTAATTAATAAAACAAGATCCACAACACCACTACTTTTATGTGCAAATGACATATAAAAATAAAGCAACTCATCCTGTAAAAGTAAAAAAAGAAAAATAATTATAAACTAGAACATGTGATGCAATAAGTGTGATTACGAATGAATTTTAAAAGACAATCCAAACCATAAAAATTTTAAGTCTCAAATATAAGTGGAAAAACATAAACATAAACAATGGGGATGCCTAGTAGTTAACATAAAACAAAAGTATCAAATTAGGATGGATAATTAAATGGTGAAAAAACGACCATTCATGTAATAAGTTTCTTGAAATAAAGGAAAAAAAAATTATTGCTTTAAAAATACTAAATTTAAATTGTTAACAGTGAAGGATAAAATTAGTAAAATAATTTAAGTAATTAAAAGATAATTGCAATATAAATAAATTTATAAAGATAAAGATGAAATAAAGTTTATTTATTTTAAAAGACAATTAATTATATTTAATTTCAAAATCTATTTATAATTCCTGCAAAATTTTTATTGTTTTAGACATTATGTTAAAGAGTTAAAGGTTCAAATTGTAAATTGAATCCTTGTTTAGGTTTTGTTTTGTTTGTTTTTTCCTAATGGAGGTAGCGACCATTTATTTTCTAGAAGATTGGTTGGAAGGTCTACAAATTTGGTTTAGTTTGTTGGTGAAGGCTCCACCATATGGGTTAGTCGCTATTCAAATCCATCAAAGGGTGTAAGTCATTAGATCTTGGATATTATTGATGAGCCAATGAATGTAATTTAATAATATGGTGTGGGAGATGATGTAAATATTTTTTATTGTTTGTTAGATAAGGTCAAGAATGGGTCAAAGGGAAGTCAATGTGATGTAGATGGGGTGCTCAAAATGTATTCTTTAGGTGATTATTTAGGTAATTGGGGTATCCTTACATCACATTAGTTCAGACAAAGAGTTAAATTTGGTAGTTGGGTACTCATTACCTAATGTACCTTCACCTAACCTTGATACCGTAACCTAGCAAATCAAACGTTTGAGTTTCCTTTCCCTGGCGATGATAGTAGCAAAGGCCATGCTATGTGTTCAAGATTTATACGCTCCTTGTTGGATTATGAGTTGATGAGTAGTCTTTTCCATTTGGGTAACAACAAACTGTTATGGTTTCGGTATTTAGAGGTTATGGGGTTTGTTGGGATTAGTGAGGTGTGGAAAAGGCACAATGCAATAAGGAAAAATGGACTTAGTATATTTGCACCTGGGAGAAATATAAAACTACTCAATATCCTAGAGTTTGTGGATTTAGCCTTGGCTGGGCATTTTCTAGGTAGAAGAATAGGGAGTAGCACCTTAAAGGATGAGACATGGGTGAAATTTGAACTTGTAGCTGGTTGTCACCCTCAATGTTTTTCATCGAGTAAAGGGTGGATGGTGTGGATATTTTTATCCTCATTCGAGGTTGATAAGATTCTCTAAATGATCTGAAAATGGGGCACTAAAGGCTTCTTGTCAAGCTTACAAGAACCTCTCCCACTTCCAAAGCTTAAATATTCCCAAGATCTTAGGATTAACCAATTGCGGAATTAAAAAGTGCTTGAAATAGGTGTATGCTTGTGTTTGTCTTTCACTGTTAAGTGATTTAAGTTCTATTGCTTGCGCTGATATTTAAATACATGTGACAGTAAATAATGCAGCAAATAAACAAACACACATAACAACAATATTAATATGGAGTTCACCCAAACCTCTTGGGCTACGTCTCCTTGAGCTCTAGTCAACTCAATTAGGCTCTCTGGGATTATGGCATAAGTTCTTTTACAAGCTCCACGCTCAACTCCATTGGATTACATAGAAACAATGGGCTTAGAACACCATCTTATCCCTGGCTCTGAAGCTCTCAGGATTTCTGGCTCTGGCTCTGGCTCTGGCTCTGGCTCTTGGCTCTGGCTCTGGCTCTGGCTCTCGGCTCTGGATCTGGGTCTTGCCCTTGGCTCTTGGTTCTAGCTCTAGCTCTGGCTCTCGCTTTGGCTCTGAGCTTCTCTCGACCTCTACGTGCCTTTGTAGTTCGCTTGACCTCCAAGCGACTCTCAGTAACCTTCCAGCGACCTTCAGCAACAACTTTCAGCAGCTGTGCTCTCCGAAACAAGAACTAGTCTGCTTCGCTTGGCTCTATGGCCTTTGAGGAACCCTCGGCTCTGCGGCTTCCATCCGTTCCTCTGTCCCCAATCATGAGGAATCATTCCCTTTCGCCTCTGTGGCTCTCTGTGCTTCATAACGCACAGGTGTGATGGTTGTTCCCAATGGAAATGGACCAGCGAGCACGAAGAACCTGGTCGTTTGGCCTTCCTGTGCAGAAATCCCGAAAATGGCCAAATTTCCAATACACAGAGAATATGCGCGGAAATACACTATCGGGCACGAAATCCAGACTTCAAATATTATCGAATCGCCCCTATAAACCCTATCGGGTCCGCCTTTTATCGACATATCGCAATCGCATAGGCGGGAGGTCAAAAACCTCAATACACGGGAATACATTGAAAATCCCGAATTCCCGGATTTCAAAACTTATGAAATCGGGTTATAATCCCATCGGGTCTGGCCCTTTATCGCTTATCGCAATCGCAGTCGCACGTTGCATGTCAACGACCCTTGTATCGGGGATCACCGATCGCCGATATCGGGGTATTGCTATTGGCCTCGCTGCTGTATCGCATATCGCAATCGCAACGGGCTCGGGGTCTTCCCTTTGGTTATGCTGACCATCTATCCGTCGATTGCTGATATCGCACCTCGCGTATCACATCGGCGAGGTCTATGCCTTCTGCTCCTCCGATCGTCGATCACCCCGATCGTCGATTCAATTGCATATCGCAATACCTGGGGTCCCGATATCGGGTGCAGCCTACCTCCGACCCGACATATCAGAGATCGCTAATTGGGGGTTCCTTACGCCCTTGCGTTAAGTCCTCCTCTTAACCCTTCCGATGCAATTTTCCTTTATGAGGCCTTAAGCCCATTTTTGGAAGAATTTGCCTCCTTTGCAAAGGACCATGACAAACTTCTTTCTGCAATAACTTCTTCATCCAAAGTCCATTTTAGCCCATTCAAATTGCAATAGATTCAGAGTGAAAAGATTTACGAAATGGGACTATTTCCAGGAGCAGCCCTTGACTTTCGTTTTCCTCTATGAGGAACACTTTAGACTTAGAAGTCTATCCAAGATCCATTTTGGATCACACCTTCCCACTAAAAGAACTTTTGGTCTCCAAAAGACTGGCATACTAATCTGAACAGTAAATGAGCGTAACATCACCCTCTTCTTTCAACCTCCATACACTTGCCTTGTATAGTGCCTCTGAACCAAAGCCTTTGACCACTCTCCTTCCTCGATGTGCTGGTCCTCTTGGGAAGAACTGTTTTCCTCCTTGATTTCATGCAGAACTCCCGCTGAGATGGTCATAGAAGGTAGTTTGAACTTCTCTGCCTTGATCATTGATCCAAGGTGGCTCAAACAAATGTGAAGTTGCATCTGCTTCACAAAATTTTCATTTGTCCCTGTTTGACATGCTGTCAACAACAACTGTTAACAACAACAGAAATACAGACAACATCTAGATGGCCTAAACTCCTGCTTCAACAAAAAAAACATATTTCACATCTTGTGAATACCTCCATGTCTTTACATCTTGCATACAAATGATGGACTAGATAACAAGCCCACAAAACATGCATTTAAAACAAATGACCCTTCAAGTCAAGCATGTAGAAAAGATCTCAATGATTCTTTTCAAAAGATGAAACACTTCATCATTATCTCCATCTTGGAGACCACATTAACTTTTCCCAAGTCAATATTGCATTACATGCATGTTTAAAACAAAGCAATCAACCCTTCAAGTTAATTACACATACATGTTCAAATACAAGGAAATCATCAACATCCCTGTGTTCATGCACATCATTCTTATGCATGCATTTCATCCTTCAACTTTCGCTTAAGCACACTGTACTTTCGAAGTTGAAATGAAATATAATGTTGCAACAATAAAGTGAGTCTCCTACTCAACTTTTCCATTCACCTTCTTGGTAAAATCCTGCAACTTGCATCCCATTAACAAAGAAATGCAAATAGATGCATCAATAGACATGCAATCTTAATTGGATAAGGACTCTAACCATTTTTTACCAATCCATTTCAAAGGTGCTTCCTTTGTCTGCACATCAGCATCAACATGTGAATCATCTTGAAACACATAAATCATGGAATCTTCCTTTCCATTCCTGCCATTTTCTCTTTCCACCTTCTTCAATTTTCGTGGAAGCATTGTTGGATTCAGAGTCCAACATTTTGCAGCAATATGTCCTTGCTTATGGTAGTAAGTGCAATACATGTGCATCCTCTTGACAGCATGATTTTCCTTGTCCAATGGACCTTTGGCTTCTTGCTTCCTTTCCTTCAAAAGTTTCCTGTATGTGGCCATTCTCTTCCAACATCTAGAAACATTATGGTTATCCAAACCACAAAAGGAACATGCAATTCTTTTCCAATGCTTATATGGAAATTTATCATGCTTTACATAATCAAAAGGAATATGATTAGAACCAGATTTATACCTTTCTCTTTCACCTTTATTGCCTTCATGAGGAGGTGAACTAAATGAAGAAGTAGCTCCCTTTGGAACATCATCAACCTCTTCAAGGCTTTTAGAGTTTCCACAACTCTCTGGTTCAAGTGTATGCTTATGAACACCTGCATCTTGCAAATGATGTTTCAAGCTATTGCATTCCCCATGAATACAATCTTCACACTCTTGAGGTAGAAGACCTGCAATGAAACTCCTTCTTGGAGCTATTTCAATGGTCTTCACGACAGCTTTGGAACTTTCTCCATAAGACTGTCCACAGCCAAGACCCAAATACTTAGGCCTTTCCTCAATTATTATTGGCTCAACAATACCCTGTGCATGTTTGCCCAAGCCTTTTCCTTCATAGCCCATCTTGGACATTAAATTGGAACCTATGCCTCTAGTATGTTTTTCAAAAGAACCAATATAAACATTTTTAGACGAATTTGAAGACAAATTGGAATTATTTACTTCTTCTTCAAGCTGATACTTGACTAAGGCTTCTTTTGCAACAAAGAGCTGTGTCTCCAACTCATGCATCCTTTCCAGATTCATATTTGCAATATGAAGTTGCCTCTCCATTTCCTGCAATTTGTCAGAAAGCAACTGCTTCTCTTCCTCCATGGAATTCAACCGCTCTCTAAGTATGCTGCTCTTCCTTCCATCCTCATACATTTCTCTCACCTTGTCCATCATGATGAACAAGTCTTGCTCATGTCTTCATCAAAGAATCTTGTGAAGAAAGATTAATTTGAGGACTCACTTGTAGAAGTTGTCATTATGCCAATGAACAAAAAAAACTTCAAACAATATTAAAAAAGGGCTTATTCAAGCAACCTTTTGCAACAAACCTCTTGTGCTTCAAGGATTGCCTTGAGGTCCTTTGGGATAAGAAGAGTGCCTTTAGCCCTTCTTCCTTTTTGTCCTCTCCTGGACTGAGCTATCAATAACTTTCCCTTCACCTCTGCAAACTCAAACAATAGTCAGTGTGCAAACAAGCATACAATCAACCTCTGACTGTTTAAACACCTTTCAGACAAGCAATCTTTGCTCTACCAATCAAGCATTCTGATCTGATACCACTTGCTTTGGTATAACCAGCTTTGATATCACCTTCTTTGAAGGTGGGGTTAATCAATCTTAAGCTTTTATACCACCTGATCTGAAAATGGGGCACTAAAGGCTTCTTATCAAGCTTACAAGAACCTCTCCCATTTCCAAAGCTTAAATATTCCCAAGATCTTAGGATTAGCCAATTACGGAATTAAAAAGTGCTTGAAATAGGTGTATGCTCGTGTTTGTCTTTAACTGTTAAGTGCTTTAAGTTTTGTTGCTTATGATGATATTTAAATACATGTGACAGTAAATAATGCAACAAATAAACAAACACAGATGACAACAATATTAATATGGAGTTCACCCAAACCTCTTGGGCTACGTCTCCTTGAGCTCTAGTCAACTCAACTAGGCTCTCTGGGATTATGGCATAAGTTCTTTTACAAGCTCCATGCTCAAATCCATTGGATTACACATAAACAATGGGCTTAGAACACCATCTTATCCTTGGCTTTGAAGCTCTCAGGCTTTCTAGCTCTGGCTCTCGCTTTGGCTCTCGGCTCTTGGCTCTGGCTCTAGCTCTTGGCTCTGGCTCTTGGCTCTGGCTCTGGCCCTTGGCTCTGGCTCTCGGCTCTGGCTCTGGCTCTGGCTCTGGCTTTTAGCTCTGGATCTGGCTCTGGCTTTTAGCTCTGGATCTGGCTTTGAGCTTCTCTCGGCCTTTGCGTGCCTCTATAGTTCGCTTGACCTCCAAGCGACTCTCAGCAACCTTCAACAACAACTTTTAGCAGCTGTGCTCTCCGAAACAAGAACTCGTCTGCTTCGCTTGGCTCTATGGCCTTTGAGGAACCCTCAGCTCTGCGGCTTCCATCCGTTCCTCTGTCCCCAATCATGAGGAATCATTCCCTTTCGCCTCTGTGGCTCTCTGTGCTTCATAACGCATAGGTGTGATGGCTGTTCCCAATGGAAATGGACTGGCGGGCACGGAGAACCCAGTCGTTTGGCCTTCCTATGCAGAAATCCCGAAAATGGCCAAATTTCCAATGCATAGAGAATATGTGCGGAAATACACTACTGGGCGTGAAATCCGAACTTCAAATATTATCGAATCGCCCTTATAAACCCTATCGGGTCCGCCTTTTATTGGCATATCGCAATCGCATAGGCGGGAGGTCAAAAACCTCAATACACAGGAATACATTGAAAATCCTAAATTCTCGGATTTCAAAACTTATGAAATCGGGCTTATAATTCCATTGGGTCCAGCCCTTTATCGCTTGTCGCAATCGCAATCGCACATCGCATGTCAACGACCCTTGTATCGGGGACGACCAATTGCCGATATCGGCGTATCGCTATCGGCCCCGTCGCTGTATTGCATATTGAAATTGCAATGGGCCCGAGGGTATTCCCTTTGGTTATGCCGACCGCTGATCCGCTGATCGCCGATATCGCACCTCGCGTATCGCATCGGCGGGGTCTATGCCTTCTACTCCTCCGATTGTCGATCACCCCGATCACCGATTCAATCGCATATCGGACCTGGGGTCCCGATATCGGGAGCAGCCTACCTCCGACCCGAGATATCGGAGATCGCTAATCGGGGGTTCCTTCCACCCTTGCGTTAAGTCCTCCTCTTAACCCTTCCGATGTGATTTTCCTTTATAAGGCCTTAAGCCCATTTTTGGAAGAATTTGCCTCCTTTTCAAAGGACCATGGAAAACTTCTTTCTGCAATAACTTCTTCATCCGAAGTCCATTTTAGCCCATTCAAATTGCAGTAGATTCAGAGTGAAAAGATCTACACAATGGGACTATTTCTAGGAGCAGCCCTTGACTTTCATTTTCCTCTGTGAGGAACACTTTAGACTTAGAAGTCTATCCAAGATCCATTTTGGAATGAGGAGCACAACCCCTATTCTTAAAAATATGGTACTTAGCATTTAATGCTAGAACATAATGAATGGATCACTAATCAGTGTGGTTTAGGATTGTAGGGTTGTGTTAGGCCCCTATACTACTAGTGTAACCCCTTATTGTTATTAGTATAACCCACTTATTATATTGATGTACCCATGTAGTGCCCATATTGTTACTATTGTGCCCCATAGAAGCCCACTATTGTTATTATTGTGCCCTTACATTATTATTGTTATGTCGGCTTTGATTATGTTATAACCCCTTAGACTCATATATATAGAAAGGAGGTCTTTTCATTTGTATCATCCAAGAATTGTTCATTTATGTAATGTAAAGGAGGTTGCCCCCTCGAAGAGGCTGAATTCTAAGGCGTGGATCTCTCTTTTCTATCTTTTCTTGAGCTGGTTTCATAACATTTGGTATCAGAGCTTTGGATTCTAGGGTTTCGCTGCTCCAAACAGGTCATCGTGGCATTTTCGCTATAACTTTTTTTCTGTGACGTTTCAGAAGTCGCAAAAAAAACATATTTGAGAAGAAATCGCGCTGAACCTTGGGTGCGAATTTCAGAGATTTTCGCGCGATATTTTCGGAGAGATGATCTGAGGAAGTTGGTCTTTTTGTAGACTCCTGAATTACACTCAAAACAGGTGACCTGGGGAAAATCGTCATAACTTTCTTTCTGAGCATCGGATTGAAATTTCGTAAGAAGGTGTAGAAAGAGGACGGACTGTAGTTTTCTTTTATATATTTTTCAGAGTCAAAGGTTGAAACAGTGACACGTGGCACTTCATACAAGTTCGCTCTACTGAACTAGTCTATAATCAGGTCACTGCGGGAGATTGTGAATAAATCTTTCTTGGAGAATCCAATTTGGATCAGACTGGTGGCATTGGAAAGAGGACACAGAGGGCTACTACAGGTAACAATTTCAGAACTTAAATATTCGTAGGTACAAAGTTACAGTCGTTTCAAGTTCGAGGTCCTAAAATCAATAAAAAGCAAGATGAGGAAGTTTGATGGCAAGGATCCGGTAAATTGGATACTTCAGATGGAGCAATATTTTGATCTACATGGTGTACCACTGTTACAAAAGGTATGTATTGCATCTTCATATTTAGAACCGGATCAATTTTTATGGTATAAAGGGATTTTTTCTCGTAAAAAACTTGTTACGTGGTCAATTCTCACGGAGGAAATGATAGCACATTATGAGGATACAAAGAGCAACACCTTCTTTAGAGCAACACCACAACAATTGGAAAGAGTAAAAGGGCTTTGTGACATATTTGAAAGTAAAATTATGGCAACAAGGAAGTCTACCCCTCACAACTATAAAGATGGACGTGTTGTTCCTCCTAGCCTTCCGCAACCTACAAGGGTTACACCACAACAATTGGAAGAAAAAAGAGAAAAAGGGCTTTGTTACAATTGTGATAGCAAATGCACTAAAGGTCATAAGTGTGCTGAGAAGAAATTATTTTACATAGAGTATGAAGAGGAGGAAGAAAAGGATCAAGAAACATCAAAAGAAGAGGATATATGCCAGGACCCGACCCCAGAGAAAGAAGAAATGAATCAGACCATATCTTGTAAAGCATTGGCAAGAATTACCACTCCTCAAACTCTCAAGATAGAAGGACATATCAAGAAGAAAAAGGTGCAAGAAGTGAAATTTCACATCAAGAAAGAAGAAATGAATCCAACCATATCTTGTAATTCAATGGATGAAATTACCACTCCTCAAACTATCAAGATAGAAGGACACACCAAGAAGAAAAATGTTCAAGAAGTGAAAGATCACATCGAGCATCAAGAAATGAATCCAACCATATCTTGTAAAGGACTGGAAGAAATTACCACTCCTCAAAAGATAGAAGGACATATCAAGAAGAAAAAGGTTCAAGTAGAGAAAGATCACATCGAGCATCAACAACAAGTTCTCCAACTTTTAAAGGATAACTCCACTTCGGTGCAAAATCAAACGAAACAACAGGTAGATCAACATCATAATGAAAATTTTTTTGATGTAGGTGATTGGGTATTTTTACTGCTACATCTCAAGCAAGCTATTTATGAGAAGGAAATGTTGGCAATACTACATGCACTTAAAAAATGGCGACCTTACCGAATGAGAAGACTCTTCAAGGATGAGGATGTGGAAGCATTATTTTGTGCTATTTATATTATCCAACCAAATTGGATAAACGAAGCAAGGGATGAATGGAAGAAGGACGAAGAAGTATGGCCACTTATTCAAAAGTTGCAAAAGATCCCAATTCAAGCAATATTGCCAGAAATTGAAGAGGAAGGAAAAATCATATTGGAACCTGGAGCAGTCACAGAAACAAGAACCCGACAGCGACGAAATCGATCAATTTCAGAGTATCTCATCAAGTGGAAGAACTTACGTGCTGAATATTCCACATGGGAGGACAAGAATTTTATACAGAAGCATCGAGAACTACTCAAGCATTGAGGACAACGCTTTTTGAAGGAGAGGGGCATGTTAGGCCCCTATACTACTAGTGTAACCCCTTATTGTTATTAGTATAACCCACTTATTATATTGATGTACCCATGTAGTGCCCATATTGTTACTATTGTGCCCCATAGAAGCCCACTATTGTTATTATTGTGCCCTTACATTATTATTGTTATGTCGGCTTTGATTATGTTATAACCCCTTAGACTCCTATATATAGAAAGGAGGTCTTTCCATTTGTATCATCCAAGAATTGTTCATTTATGTAATGTAAAGGAGGTTGCCCCCTCGAAGAGGCTGAATTCTAAGGCGTGGATCTCTCTTTTCTATCTTTTCTTGAGCTGGTTTCATAACAGGTTGCTAATGGCATTGTTTTTAAATGATTTTTTTTGGACTGGTAATGCTTTAGGTATTTTTCCTGAAGTTTGTAAGTCTTATTATGATACTGGGTTTATGGGAACAACCATAGTCTTATGTCTTTGGTTATGAGGGAATTCTTGGTAAATACTGTGGTTATTTAGAGGATCTTAGGAGATATATTGGTCCATAGATTATGAAGGAAATCTATATAAATGTGGGAAATATATCACCCTGATTGGGGCGAGGAATTGAACCAGTGACTTCACATCAAGGAGGGCGGGGAATTGAACCATTTACTTCACATCAAGGAGTGCCTTAACAAAGCACATGATCACGTCTATGAGGACGGGGAATTGAACCATCGACTTCACATCAAGGAGTGCCTTAACAAAACACCTGATCACCATCTATCCAAGACCCCGTAGATCATTTGATCTATATTATAAAATTATTATAAAAATTTTTAATTTCAAAATAATATTATTTATTTATTTTTTCCCACTCTATTATATTTGTTTAGTTTATTATATCAATATTTTATAACAAACCCTAACATTTTTCTGTAAAGATGCTAAGATCTCCTGAATTATGGTATTTAGTATTTAAACATAAAATTCAAAAATCATCCAAAAAAAATGGAAAAGTATACCCATATGATTATTTTATAGTGCAAAATCTCCTTAAATATCTTATCAAACAAACTTGATCCATGTAAATGGAAACCTCTTTGAAGTGAATAAAAAACCATGCACCATATTAACCCAGATTCCTAAAACTCTTACCAAATTCTTTCCATTAGCTGATATTATTTCACAAGCGGCCCTCTACGAACATTTGCATTGTAACAAGCTGCCCTCTATCTATAAACATTTGCATTGTAAGGTTAGGAGGATAATTAATCACGATTAGTTGAATAAAAAATTTGTAAAAAAAAAATTGTTTTAGTTATTATAATGTGAGGAAGATAATTAATCACGATTTGTTGAATCAAAATTTTGTAAAAAAAAATGTTTTAGTTATTGTAAGTTGAGGAAGATAATTAATTCTGATTTGTTGAATCAAAATATTGTCCAAAAATATTGCTTTAGTTATTGTAAGGTGAGGAGGATAATTAATCACCATTTGTTAAATCAAAACTTTGTCAAAAAAATTGTTTTTGTTTTGAGATGAATTTTTAAGGTGATTACATTGAGTGTAGTATAATATGGACTAAATATTGTAATGTTAAAGAAATGTCACTCTATTATATGGAAATGTTAGTTAAATAAAAAAAGTTAAATGGGATTGAAATAGGTTGGTTGTACACTCGTTAGATTATAGATTAAGGTTTTTGGCATATTTAAAGGTAGTGTGAATATTCTTTTTATTAATACTATTATTATCATCTAATAGATTAAGGTTTTTGGCATATCTAGAGGTAATGTGAATATTCTTCTTACTAGTGTTATTACTATCATTATCACATGTTATTACTATCACTATCACAGGCCATACATAAGACAAAGAATACAGGTTGAAAGGTTTTATTTGTTTTGTATATATACTTTACATAAAAGTTGCATTGAATCTTATAATCCATATGCAGTTTTTTGTAATAGAGGTGAAAATAATTATTTTTCACTAATTTTTGTAGTAATGCTATTTATACAATTTTTTTTTTTTTTAAATCTGTAAAATAGAAAAAAGTATATTAAGAAGAAGCATGCTAATTCAAAGTACAAGCACTTAAACTTTCTTTTGAAATACACTTAAAGTGTATATACATAATGTAATTTTGAATCATTTTATAAATAAATAAAAAATAGAATTTTTTTCTTTATAGTTAATAATAAGAAAAATCAAATCTATTGAGGTGTAAATCTCTTTCCCTCTTTTAAAATGAAAAAAAAATGATTCCTTTACTTCTTTGTTATTCATTTCTATATCCAATGGCTTTCTCCTCAACATCCACCTCCACCTCACATAGCCTCAACAACAACGACTATGTATTTGATGTTTTCATCAGTCACAGGGGCCCCGATGTCAAGAAAACCTTGGCCACCCATCTCTACCATCGCCTTTGCAAACATGACTTGAGGGTATTTTTAGATGAGCAGGAATTGCGCGCGGGAGATGCTGTAAACCCTCAACTTGAAAGCGCCGTTAGAACATCCTCAGTGAATATAGCGATTTTTTCTCCAAATTATGCGGAATCAAAATGGTGCCTCGATGAGCTGCTAAATATGGTAGACTCTATGTCAAAGTACAAGTCCACCATCATCCCAGTCTTCTACGGTGTCACGCCTGCAGAGCTTCGGTGGACGCAGGGTGGAAAGGGAGTCTACGCTCAAGCCCTATACAAACTTCAAGGGAAAAAAACATTTGATGGTCAGCATCGACACGATTCCGACATTATTGAAAAATGGAGGAATGCTCTGTCTACAGTTGCAGATATAAAAGGTTTTGACGGAGCGACATACAACAGGTGAGAAAACCACGCCTCCATATAAATTTGAGCATTTAATTGATAGATAGGTAGCACCATATTTCGTTTGCGTGGTAGCAATAAGCACTCTTATAAAAAAAATCAATAAAATCTCTTTGGAAAAATAATGAACAAATAAACAAATATCCTAGAGCAAAAGCAAATTAAATTCATAAAAATTTCATGGTTAAATGTGATTAAAACTTCCGATGCATGCATATAGGCAGCTTTATTTGTTTCTAATTATGATTAATGATAAAGATGAAACCAAATCTAGATTAAATATCACTCAAAATAAATTCTTCTTTCCTGTCTATTATTCTTTTGAGATCTTTAGTTCTGCCCTTGTACTTCATAGCGAGTGTCTGATGTTCAACCACTGTTCATGTTTGGTTTCTTTCACTGTTTTAGTATGGAGCAGCTCCTAGAAGACGTGGTGGAAGGAGTGCTGAAAAATGTGAAAAGAAGACTGTATGTGTCAGAATATCCAAAAGGCTTGGAGGGAAAATTAGAAAACTTTGAAACCACAATGTCATTGCAGCAGGAAGATGGGAAGGTTAGAGTTATAGGAATTGTGGGCCTTGGAGGGGTTGGCAAAACCACCCTAGCAAAAGAGTTCTTTAACAATCAGAGATCAAAATACAAGCGATGTTGCTTTTTATTTGATATAAGAGACAAATCTTTAGCTACCTTGCAGAGCGACCTTATGAAGGATTTAATTCAATCAAATGTGCAAATAGGCAGCACTGATGAAGGCAAAGAAAAGCTCCGAAGGTATCTTCCATCTTCTGATTGTCTCATTATTTTAGATGATGTGGACCATATTAAGCAGTTGGAGGCATTACTTTTACCAGCGAAAGATGCCCTTAAAACCAATAGCTTAATTTTAGTGACATCCCGCAATAAGGATGTTCTCATAAGATCACAGATTCCAGAGACGTCGATTTACAGGCTACAAGGTCTCGAACCAGAGCATTCCCGAGAGCTCTTTTGCTGGCATGCATTTGGCAAGCCTCATCCTGCTGTCGGATTTGACAAGGAGGTTGAAAAGTTTTTGGGTGCCTGCCTTGGATTGCCGTTATCTATTAAAGTATTTGGGTCGCTTCTCTGTGGAATAAATGATTTAAATCATTGGGAAGCACAATTTCGCAAAATCTCCAACATGCTTCCTGATGATATACAAGGCAGGCTAAAAATTAGCTACGACGGTCTCGATGAAGAGGAAAAGAAGATATTCTTAGACATTGCCTGCTTCTTCAGAGGAGAAAACAGAGACACAGTCATTAGAATATGGAATGTATCCGGCTGGGAAGGGTCGCTAGGTCTTTGGAAGCTGGAAAACAGATGCTTGGTGCAAGTGGACAGTGAAAACCGTCTGAGAATGCATGACCATGTTAGAGACATGGGCAGATATCTGGCGGAGAAGGAACCTCCTGATGGTGAGCTTCGGCTTTGGAACCCAACTGATAACCTTTTTCATAAGCTTTCCGGCCAATTACCTGTAAGTATTTTGAAGTGTTTTCGACAGATTTCCAATTAGCGTCCTGTTATCACAATTGTGTCTGGTTAGTTTTGAATTCTTAAAACTTTGCAAGAATGAATCTTGTTTCTAACAGCTCTGAGTGAACAATTCAGGTGCGTGGAATTAGCCTGGTAGATGGAAATGAGGTTGAACAATCTTTCGAAAACCTTGCGGAGCCTGCTCGCACTCGTTTATTGAGTAATATGAGCAGGTTGCAGTTGCTTAAGGCTGAAAGTTATTTTCCTAAATGCCTATTGAATGTTTGCCACCATTTACCAAACCTAATATATTTAGACTGGCTGAACTGTCCCGAGTCCTCCTTCCCTTCCTGGATTCCAACAAAGAATTTAAGAGTTTTACATATAAAGGGAAAATCTTTGAAAACACTCTGGCAACACGAATCTCAGGTATTCTTTTTAAATTTCTATTTTTTGTTTTTTCTTCAAATTGTAAAAATTTACTGCATTTAAGAATTGTCTTCCTCTAACACACTGCCTGTGACATTTACAGTCTTAGACGTACTTTAATAATGTATGTGAACAATGCAGGCACCTCTGCAGCTGAGGGAATTGTGGATTCAGGCTCCCCTTTTAAATGTTCTAGATTTCATTGGGAACCTGCAGCATCTCGAAATATTTGTAGTGTCCGACAGTCTTCATCTTGAAAGTTTGCCAGATTCGGTTGGGAACCTAGCAGGCCTCCAACATCTCAACTTGAACTTCTGCGGCGCTCTGCAGACGCTTCTGGACTCGGTTGGGAACCTAGCAGGCCTCCAACATCTGTACTTGTTTAACTGCTCCGCTCTGCAGACGCTTCCGGACTCGGTTGGGAACCTAGCAGGCCTCCAACATCTCAACTTGAGGTCGTGCTTGTTGGTTTGACAACGAACTTCAGTTTTGTAACCAATTTTTTAGTTATGTAACGGGTAGTTTAGCATAACGGTAGATGTTCACGTAATAAATCGAATACCTTGTAATGAAAATGATCATCGAATAAAACAGATTCATATTCAGTTTATTTGTCTTGGTCCTCTCTCTCTCATTTTGTTGCTGTGTTCTTTCTTTCTCTGCCATTAAATCAAGAAGTGGTATCGGAGCCTGGACGAAATTATTCCTGAGGACGGCTGGAGCTAGAACCTGTTCCTGTGCCCTGTGGAGCGTTGGGAGGCCTGAAGCGTTGAAGGCGGATTGTGCAGCGTGTAAACCAGAATCGGCTGGAGCTACGGCGGTAATTCCTCTGTGGTTAGTAGCAGATCTGAGGACGGCAGAATCACTGTGGACGGCGATCCCTGAGGACGGCAGTTGGCCTGGCGGCGTTGCCCAGATAGGACGGCCCAAACGTTGAGGCCTGTGCATTTGCAATCCGGGTACTTTTTTAAGAAGAATTTTTTTGTTTTTAAAAGAAAAGGGGTTTGCAGAATTTTGGGTTTGCAGATTTTTTGGGTTTTAGCAGAATTTTCTGTGGACGGGTGTTTTTTTTTGGGGCAGAATTTTTTTTTTTTAAAAAAAAAGGAGAAGGGTCTGCAGAAATTAAACAAAAATAGATAGCAGCCAGC
Organism: Pinus tabuliformis; assembly: GCA_031772625.1. NCBI lineage: Eukaryota > Viridiplantae > Streptophyta > Pinopsida > Pinales > Pinaceae > Pinus > Pinus tabuliformis. The sequence continues at coordinate 426,786,823 of CM062813.1, read as the reverse complement.
AAAGTTTGTCCAGAATTTTTTTTCCAGAAATTAAAAAAAGATAGCAGGCAGCAAAGTTAGCAGGCAACAAAGTTTGTTCAGAAATTTATTTTTTGTTTAAGACAGCAGAGAAAGAAAAGGTGGTTGTTTTTTTTTTCACATACTGTAGAACAGCAGAAGGGTTGGAAATTTAAAAAAAAAAAAAACAGCAGAGGTTGCAAAGGATTGTTGTTTTTTTTTAACTATTGGAAGAACAGCAGATTGAAAAGGTTGTTTGCACGAATGTTGTGAAACTAGAAAAACAAAAGGGTTTGCAAGAAATCAAAGGATTTGAAACCTGACTTTCTGTTTTTGAATTGGGAAAGTTGTTTTTTTTTAAAAAGACTGAAACCCTAGGAAGGAGGAAAAATGGCCAAGATGTCGAATGCAAGATTCGAGGTGGAGAAATTCACCGGAAAGAGCAATTTTGCTCTTTGGAAACTGAAGGTTAAGGATCTGCTTGTGCAACAAGGGTTGCACAAGGCATTGGATGGGGTTACTAAGAAACCCACAACCATGACTACTACAGAGTGGGAGGACTTGGATGCCCGTGCTCTAAGTACCATCCGGCTATGTCTAGCGGATGAAGTTCTCTTCAACATCGTTGAAGAAACCACGGCGTCAGGTTTGTGGGGAAAACTTGAAACTCTTTATATGACAAAATCATTAACTAACAGAATTTATCTGAAACGACAATTATACAGTCTTCGAATGAAAGAAGGTTCAAGCGTTGCAGAACATTTGAATGTCTTTAATACACTAATTTGTCAATTAACAGATATGGAAGTAAAAATACAGGAAGAAGATAAAGCCATAACCTTGCTGTGTTCTCTACCTGAATCATGGGATCACTTCGTAACCTCGATCAGCTTCAGCTCTGCTGATTCTTTGAAGTTTGAATCAGTCGTGGGAGCTCTTCTGTCTGAAGAGGTACGAAGGAAATCCAGCACTGATACAACAACATCAGAAGCCATGGTCGCTAGAGGACGGTCAAAGGAAAGAGGAGACAAACCAAGAGGGTCTTCCAGGTCGAAATCGAAGGGCAAAAAGTGTAAGGTAAAATGTTGGAACTGCGGTAAAGTTGGACACTTGAGGAAGGACTGTTGGAAACGGAAGGAATCCGAAAACCTGAAGAACGAAGCGAATCAGGCTGATTCAGGTATTGTAGACGAAGTTTTATCTGCTGAAGATTTGTGTACGATAGATGAAACTTCACCTGAATGTAATGTCTCTCATAGTTTTGATAGCTGGCTGTTAGACTCTGGTGCTTCGCATCATATGTGCCCACATAGAAACTGGTTTACTTCGTATGAAAATGTAAACGGTAGTTCTGTGTTTATGGGTAACAATATGTCATGTCAGACTGTTGGGATGGGAGATATCAGGATTAAGATGTATGATAACACAGTTAGGACATTAACTAGTGTTAGACATGTGCCTGATTTGAAGAAAAATTTAATCTCTTTGGGAGTGTTGGATTCAGATGGTTATAAGTTTACGGGTCAGAATGGCGTTTTGAAAGTCTTCAAAGGTGCCCTTGTGGTTATGAAGGCAGAGAAGGTCGGGAATCTTTACAGGTTAAAAGGAAGTACTCAGGTCGGTGAAGCAGCGGTTGCATCGGAAAAGGAAGAAGCAGGTACTCGTCTGTGGCATCAGCGTTTGGGTCATATGAGCGAGAAAGGTCTTCACATACTGATGAAACGTAAATCTCTTCCCGGTCTGAAATCCTTGAATTTAGATTTCTGTAAACATTGTGTGTATGGGAAGCAGTGTAAACAGAGATTTAAAGTTGGTAATCATAATAGTAAAGATGTTTTAGACTACATTCATTCTGATGTGTGGGGGCCTTCCCCTGTTATGTCATATGGAGGTGCTTTGTATTTTGTAACGTTCATTGATGATTATTCTCGTAAAGTTTGGGTCTATCTGTTAAAAAGGAAAGCTGATGTATTCAATGTGTTTAAACAATTTAAAGTAATGGTAGAGAAAAGAACAGACAAATCTATTAAATGTCTAAGAACTGACAATGGCGGTGAGTTCACTTCTGTTGAATTTGAACAATACTGTAAGGATGAGGGCATTGTTAGACACAAAACTGCTGTTTATACTCCTCAGCAAAATGGTGTTGCTGAGCGTATGAATCGGACTCTTATGGAAAGAGCCAGAAGCATGATCAGCAATGCTAACTTGCAAAAGGAGTTGTGGGCAGAAGCAGTATCTACTGCTTGTTATTTGGTTAACAGATCACCTTCAGTAGCAATTGAGTGTAAAATTCCTGAAGAAGTCTGGACAGGTCAGTCTTGTGACTATTCTCATTTGAGGATATTTGGTTGTGATGCTTATTCTCTTATTCCTAAAAATCAGCGTTCAAAGTTAGATCCAAAGTCGAAATGTTATGTCTTTGTTGGGTATGACTATGCAGTGAAAGGATATAGGTTGTGGGATCCTACATTGCGGAAGATAGTTATCAGTAGAGATGTAACATTTGATGAATCCTCTTTGTTAAAATCAAATGTTGAAAGAATTGAACAGGAACAGGTATCGCCGAGTCAACGAGTTCAGTTGGAGGCTAGATCTTTCGGTGACTGTCGAAAGGAAGGAGAGACTTCTGGAGACAAAGGTGTTGAAGACACAAAGGAAGCCGTTGAAGCTTCTGAACCAGAGCAAGTTTCTGAACCAGTTCAGCAACCAGTCGCTCTGAGAAGGTCTACAAGGGCGAAGAAAACTCCCAAAAGGTATGAAGATTCTGCTGCTTCATCTTTTGCTTTGGTTACTGAAGATGGGGAACCGTCTTGTTATCAGGAAGCGATAGATGATACAGATAGCGAGAAATGGAAAAAGGCTATGGAAGAAGAAATGGACTCCCTAGCCAAGAACAATACCTGGGATCTTGTAGAGCTTCCTGAAGGGAGAAGTGTTGTTGGGTGTAAATGGGTCTTCAAGCTGAAACGGAAAGTTGATGGTAGTATCGAGAGGTATAAGGCGAGACTGGTAGCAAAAGGGTATTCTCAGGTTGAAGGTATAGACTTTCATGAGATTTTTTCTCCAGTTGTAAAACTTGTTTCTATACGTACTGTGTTGGCACTAACTGCGTTGCTTAATCTTGAGTTAGAACAGTTAGATGTTAAAACAGCTTTTCTACATGGTGATTTGAACGAAGAGATATATATGGAACAACCAGAAGGTTTTGTGCGAGGTCGCAACAGAAGATTAGTTTGCAAGCTCAGGAAATCATTGTATGGTCTGAGGCAGTCTCCCAGACAATGGTACAAGAAGTTTGATTCCTTCATGGTGAGCCAGAACTTTATAAGAAGTGAGTATGATCATTGTGTGTACGTCAGAAGTTTCAATGGCATATTCATTATCTTAGCTTTGTATGTTGACGATATGCTTATTGCAAGCAAAAGCATGGAAGAGATCAACAGGTTAAAGGCTCAACTCTCTAGGGCGTTTGATATGAAGGATCTTGGAGCAGCAAAACATATCTTGGGCATGGAGATACACAGAGACAGGAAAAATGGTAAGCTTTGGTTGTCACAGCAGAAGTATGTGGAGAAGGTACTTGAAAAGTTCTCTATGAATAATGTGAAACCTGTTAATGTTCCTTTAGCTTCCCATTTTAAGCTTTCTTCGGTTTTGAGTCCTAGAGATGATGAAGAAAAGCAGTATATGTCTCATGTACCATATGCAAATGCAGTAGGCAACTTAATGTATGCGATGGTATCTACAAGACCTGACATTTCACATGCAGTTGGAGTTGTCAGCAGATTCATGGCAAATCCAGGTAAAGAACATTGGCAAGCAGTGAAATGGGTGCTTCGATATCTAAGAGGCACAAGAGATCATTGCATCGTCTTTGATGGTAGTGAAGGATCAGTCTGCGGATATGTAGATGCTGACTATGCAGGTGATTTGGACAAAAGAAGATCTACTACAGGTTACGTCTTTACTCTTGCAGGTGGAGCCATTAGTTGGATGTCCAAGCTTCAAGATACGGTTGCTTTGTCCACTACCGAAGCTGAATATATAGCTGCTTCAGATGCCAGTAAAGAAGCAATCTGGTTAAAGGGTTTGCTCGATGAAATTGGAAGGGCGCAGGAGAAAGTGAGTGTACTTTGTGACAGTCAAAGTGCTATTCACTTGGCCACAAATCCTGCCTATCACAGCAGAACCAAGCACATTGATGTGAGATATCATTTTCTGAGACATGTGATCGATGGTGGAAAAGTAGCTCTTAAAAAGGTCCACACACGAGAAAATTGTGCTGACATATTCACAAAGCCAGTTACAGTAGAGAAGTTGCGATGGTGTTTAGCTTCTCTTGGCTTGCAGGAAAGATGATGAATGGGAAAGTTGTTGTCAAGGTGGAGTTTGTTGGTTTGACAACGAACTTCAGTTTTGTAACCAATTTTTTAGTTATGTAACGGGTAGTTTAGCATAACGGTAGATGTTCACGTAATAAATCGAATACCTTGTAATGAAAATGATCATCGAATAAAACAGATTCATATTCAGTTTATTTGTCTTGGTCCTCTCTCTCTCATTTTGTTGCTGTGTTCTTTCTTTCTCTGCCATTAAATCAAGAGTGCTCCCCTCTGCAAAGGCTTCCGGGCTCGGTTGGGAACCTAGCAGGCCTCCAACATCTCAACTTGAGCTAGTGCTCTGCTCTGCAGACGCTTCCGGACTCGGTTGGGAACCTAGCAGCCCTCCAACATCTCAACTTGAGCTCGTGCTCCGCTCTGCAGACGCTTCCGGACTCTGTTGGGAACCTAACAGGCCCCAACATCTCAACTTGAACTTCTGCGACGCTCTGCAGACACTTCTGGACTCGGTTGGGAACCTAGCAGGCCTACAACATCTCAACTTGAGCTTGTGCTCCGGTCTGCAGACGATTCTGGACTGGGTTGGGAACCTAGCAGGCCCCCAACATCTCAACCTGAGCTCGTGCTCCACTCTGCAGACGCTTCCAGACTCGGTTGGGAACCTAGCAGGCCTCCAACATCTCAACTTGAGCTCGTGCTTCAGCTCTGCAGACGCTTCCGGACTCGGTTGGGAACCTAGCAGGCCTCCAACATCTCAACTTGAGCTGGTGCTCCGCTCTGCAGACGCTTCCGGACTCGGTTGGGAACCTAGCAGGCCTCCAACATCTCAACTTGAGCTCGTGCTCCGCTCTGCAGACGCTTCCGGACTCGGTTGGGAACCTAGCAGGCCTCCAACATCTCAACTTGAGCTCCTGCGACGCTCTGCAGACGCTTTCGGACTCGGTTTGAAACCTAGCAGGCCTCCAACATCTCAACTTGAGCTCGTGCTCCGCTCTGCAGATGCTTCCTGGCTCGGTTGGGAACCTAGCAGGCCTCCAACATCTCAACTTGAGTTGGTGCTCCGCTCTGCAGACGCTTCCGGACTCGGTTGGGAACCTAGCAGGCCTCCAACATCTGTACTTATCTAAGAAGGTTTAAAGATATGAAGTGATATTATAAAATTTCTTTCAATGAGTTTTATATTAAATTGATGTAAATTCATTTAACACAAATTTATTTAGATTTTTACTTTAAATTTATATGTAAATTTATTTAATAGAAATTTAAGTTAAAATTTATTAAAAATACATAGGAAGAAATTAAATAACTTTTAACTCTTTGGAAGTGTTTAAAATATTTTTTTAATGTGAAATTAAAATATTTTTTATATATTTGATTTTTTTATGAATAAATTTAATTATTATTTTATGAATAAATTTCATTTAAAAATTTACATAAAATTTATTAAAATTATATATTTACTAAATTAATTTAAAAACAAAAACTATTTAAAAATTATATAAAAGCAATGAAATTCTATTATATTAAAATATTAAAAAAACTTAATAATTTAAAATTCTCAAAATTCTTAATCATATTCGAAGTGCTTATCATTTTTCTATTTTCTTTTACTTTATATTCTATACATTTATAAATAACATCTCTAACTTACATAAATCAATATACTTCTAAGCATTTACAACCCTCATCTACATACAAATAACCCTTAACCAACTAAATAATAATATTGCTATAAAGTAACCCTTCATTGCTTGCTTGTCATTTATACCTATTTTTCTAAATAAAGATAAACAAATTAGAGAGTGGGTATGCAAAATACTAAGGAAACTTTTAACTTTTATTTTATATGCAATTTCTCACAAGTGGGAGTCATATTCGTTGATAGTCATTGAGAGTTGAATATTCTATATAAATTCAAGTATTTTCAAATTTAAATTTATAAAAATATTGATGACAATAAATTTAATTAAATTTTCATTTTTATATAATTGAAATCCGTTTTTATATAAATATGTAGAGAAACAAATTCATAAAATATTATATATAAATTATTATTTATTCATAAAATATTTAATAAAAATAGATTATATAATAAAATTATTATATTTAATTTCTCAATATATTTTTCATTTTGTAAGTTTAATCTAATTAATTTTTAAAACTAAATTAATCATTCATCTATATATATATATATATATATGGGGTTAAAAATTGTGTTTATGTTGCATCTAGGGTTTCTTTTGTTGTCATGCTATTTTAGTCTAGTGAAGTTGTGAGTTGTGTTTGTAAATTATTAATTTCTTCATCCCAATTTCATGAATGGATCTTTGAGCAATTTTGTCAACATCAAACTCCCATATATTATTGTGTGTTTACTTATGCCTTTCATTTCTCTAGGCTTGCAATTCATATTTGTTGAGTTTTTTTTGTTGGTGTGTTGTTAAACAATCTCAATGGTTGGGCTTTCCACATCAAATGTGGAAGCCCTTGGTTCAACAAGTGAGAAGAAATGCAAAATTGTCAAAAGGGTGAGTTTCAACTCCACTCTAGATATGGAACACTCTATGGAAAAATCGAACATCAAAAATTCGATGGAGAGAGGATTAATTAATGATTTCACTAGCCTTTGGTCTAGCCCCAATATTGTTCAAGAATGGACCCCTAAGAATTGCATCAATCAAAACTTTATTTCTATTATTACTGCAAAAAAGCATTTTTATATATTTTTTATCTATAAAATGCAGTGGATATTCCATTGGATAGTTTGTCTCAACATATTTGATAAAATATATTAAAATTCGAAAATCTATACTATGAGGGTTTATTTTTCTTAGATTTCTAAATTTATTAATTTAATAAATCTAGAACAACGAAAAATATGGAAAATAGAGGACAATGAAAAGTAAACATCAACAAACCACAATGAACATAAGATATGCTTTGGGAAATCCTTTTAGGAGAAAAATTAGTTGGAAGGTGAGGTTGCTTTGCTCTCTCTTCCTCTAAGTGGAAGTCGTGCAAATACAAAGTAGTGAGACCTATGGCCCGTGGGTTGCTACAAAACAAAACCCTATGTTATGCTCTCTCTCTTTATCCACTCTTAGCAACTCTTTTCAGCTATGGAACATAATGCACTTGAATAGAATGGAACCATGTTTCCTCCTAGTGGCATGGTTATAACATAGCTTGGTAGCCAACTAGTGGTTAAGTTTGACTCCTTTGAACTCTTAAGTAAAGTTACAATATCAACCCTTCTAGAGTCCTCTTCATCATGTTCACGTGTCTAGTGCCTTTTCTATGAATAATAGGGCCCGGTGTGGCATCCTCTCGAATTATGGTGGTTCATCATGATAGGTGAACTTTGGGAGGCATAACTCTTGCATGAAAACTCTAATTAACGACTTTTGTAGATAGTTGGAAAGTCCTATGTTGTATGATAACACTAATGGATGGAGTGCTTAAGGGGAAAAGTTTTACTCCCCAAAAAACATCATTAAAGGCCTCACACTGGCCCTAGAAGGTTCAAGGCCCCAATTCTCCAAATTGGGCCTTACCGCTAAAATTGCTCATGTAAGTTGATTTCTCTAATTTTCCACTCTATAAGCATTGAGATGGATAAAAACCAATGTAACGATCCAATCCATGTCGATTTTTATTTGAAAATATAGAATAAAGGGACTTGATCTTTAGAACTCGTTCCTATTCTATGGGTTGCAGGGGAATAGGGGAATGTATTTATTTCATTAGACTTTGGACTTTAACCCAGATATAGAAATCACGTTTGCTCCTATTTGGATCAAACTCCCACACCTTCATATTATCTTTGGGACCTTGATTCCTTCAAAATATTGGAGAAAAGTTGGGGTATTACATAATTTACATTGAACCTAAAGGAATTTTTTTTACATGTGCTAGAATTTGTGTGGAAATGGACTTTCAACCAAGAGTGTCTGAGGAAATTTAACTGAATTTGGAGGACCAGAGTTATCTACAGGCCCTAATTATGAGCAAGTCATTTTTAAATGTAACATGAGTGTGGACATTTTATAAAATGTTACTTAAAATCCCAAGAAATTCAACCATCTTCGAAGTAGAGTTCAAAGAAAATTTCAACCTCTCAAAATAATATTGAGCAAGGTGCACTCAAACAAGTAAGAAGAAAGCATAAGTGACAATAGCCTTGGTGGGACTCAACTTGATAACCAATCTCATCTACACTTATCCAATCCCTCCAATAACATATTTGGAGCTCTGACGATGAAGAAGAGGTTGAGAAAGATCATTCAAAGAATAACTTAGAGCCTAGCTCAGGGTGTCTTTCAAAGGAACAAAAGATTTTAAAAAATGCAGCTTCTAATGATACCGATATTGAGCAATGTGCACCTTCTTAGGTGAAGGGATCTATTCCATAAATAGAGAGTATGGCTCCACTTCTGAAGGATAATATAGTTACCAACTTAATGAGAATTTTCATCTCAAAATGAGAACACTAAGTCAACAAATCTAGATTAAAAAATCAAAATTGACTCTAAAATTGGCACTTGAAATTTATTTACTATTTGTTTTTTATAAATTTACTTAAAAAATAAGTTAATAAAAAAGAAAAAAAATGATCTGATATTTCCTGATTCATCACAATATATTTTCTGGTTGACATTTCGAGCTAGCAACTGTGGCTCATCATCAAGACATAGATAAGAAATATGATCTAGTTTAGAAAGATAAATAGGAGAGAGATGCAAGGTCAAAGAGTGGAAAATAGACGTTAGGTTAGATAAAAGTTAGAGATAAATTTAATTCATTAATAAAATTGTAAGAACATGATTCCAACGATCATATTTATTAAAATATATAAAAAAATTAATGTGTGTGTGTGTGTGTGTGTGGATTATATCAACAAATTGTAATCAAAAGTATATATATAAATATAAAATAGAAATGTGTAAAAATACATTAGTAATAATATCGTTAATATAAGGAGATCGAGAAACAAAAGAGATTCAAATGGCCAAAAGTATATAATAATCAATAGAAGGATATATATATAATCAATTCTTACATTATAAAAGAAAGAAATAAAGGTATTAAGTTCAGAAGGAAATTAGTAACACTACGGAATTATTATTACAATAATGAGGGCTACAAAAATAATAGGTATATATATATCCAAGGAAAAAGGCACAATTTTCATTAATATGTTAAGAAAATTACATGTTGTATAATGCTGCATGTATGAGATGCATTCACTGAAGAGAAGTGCAGAAGAGTTAGGGAAAAATTGTATACAAATTTACATCATAGTAGTCCAGGTAGTTATATTTGCCATAATAAACAAAAATACTGAGACACTATCCCAATAGTAATAACATAAACTGTAGCAAAAAAACATAGAACCAAAAAACCGAAAAAAAGGAACGATCTGTGAGATCACTCCAAGAGATGCCCGTTCATCTCAATGAACGGCCAGTGGAAAAAATGGTAGAAAACACCCTCCTTGTATTCCTGAATTTGCCATTGTCCCATGTTCAGCTACACGGTCGCTTTGGAAAGACGATCAACGATCTCATTCCTTTCCCTGTACATATGTGAGCATACAATAAAATCAAATTGTGATTTTAATGTAAAGATATCATCCAACATGTCTCTGAGTGTGTGCAAGTGACAGTGATATACATCGTCTATCCAATTTATAAAAGCTGTGAATCCCCGTATATCTGAATCTTTTGGCAATTTAGTTCTCTCACAAATAGGAGAAGGTTTTTGAGACTGTTTAGTTCTGCATAATTATTGGTGCCCCTGCCCAGGTCGACTTGGATTTTGTAGGACACAAGATTGTTGATGTGTAATATAGCCCCTCCCCACAGCCCTCGGGTTGGGCCGAGCCATCAAAATATCCAATATATATATATATATATATATATATATATATTTGAAATCTAAGAAAATATTTGACCAAGCTAAAAAGAAGGGGGTTAGAAGAAAAATAAAGTAAGAAGAATGAGGGAGAAGATTTTAATGATCAACATAAATATGTTAGAAATTAAATAACAAAGCAATGGAACACATAAAATGTTGCAGAAACACCAACACTAAAAAAATCATAAAACAAGAGAGACACATATATATGTGGTTCACCCAATTTGGGCTACATCCCCATAGAAACAACCAATCATTCCTTTTTATATTATCTAGCAAACTGAAGGGATACAACCTATAGAAAATTCCTTGTAACTTCCCCTTATCTCTCACACAGTTTCCTATGTTTTTCTGTCACTGAATAATACACAATCGCAATACAATACCATCATATAAATTAAGGGTTGTCTTCTAAGGAAAAAACCCTAAATTAACATAACTTCTACTGTTAAATCTTCCGTCTGATAAACAACCAAGATTGACTACGAAATTACAATATTTACAAGGCAAATTTTCTCTAATTTTTTCTTCAAGGGCGCTACCCTTGAACCCCTGCCAAGCCCCCCGAACCTGGTGACACTAGTGGGGGGGGGGGGATAAAGCCCCCCGCACCCCCCGTAAGGGATTGACATCCAAATGCAGCTGAAACAATACCTCTGAATCAAGAAAATAATCAGGCTCCACACCCAACAAAAGAGAGAATGAAGGGGAAGATAAAAATAAGAAGACAAAATTTCAAATGAGACAAGAAAATGAAAGTAGAAGGGAAAAGGGAAAGGATTTGCTTCAGCATGAAGCAAAAATGGGAACTCTGGCCAAAAAACCTTGAAAAAACATTTAAAACAGTGCTAAAAATGAAAAATGTGTATACTAGAATGATGGTTTTCTTTTTAGGGTCAATTTTGAACATGTTTTAAAATTGGCAGTGAAAACGAATTTTTTGTGCAAAACTTGTGCAAAAAACACCCTGAAAACGAAAAGTGTTGATACTGGAACGATTGTTTTTTTTAGGGTCAATTTTCAACATTTTAAAAAAATTCCAGTAAAACTGAATTTTTATGTGCAAAAAAACAACTAACTAAACATACACTATTGAGTTGAAGGAAGACTTAGGTACACTAGCAATGACAACAGGAAATTAAGGAATGATTGAATGGTGGTATACAACCTCCTAGGGGTTTGGAGGTTCTAGAGGATGGTAAGGTAAAACCAATGGGAACAAAAGAACTTTCACCTATCTAAGACCATTACTCTAAGAATGTAGACCCACATTGTCACAAACTTTAGAAGTTGATAGGGATAGAAAGGAGAATTTAGAGGTATCATGTTTGTTGTAGTATTGGATAGAAGGGAAGAGGAAACCCCTAGACACTTCACCCCTCCCCAATATATCAATGATAATTAATCACAATCCTCCTTCTCTCATCCCAGTTAAGGGCTTTGGAGGAATCAAGATTGTGAGGTTTCTTCATTAGTGAAAATTGTAAATTTAAGTGAGAATATATTATTTTCACAAGTGAGGTTGAAGAAGTTATAGGGTTTTTAGAGGAAAAAACAGAAACCTTGCAAAGATGAAGGAAATTGATTATGTGTCTAGCTAAAAATCAAGCAAGTTTAGAAACAAAAAGTGACAAATAATTGTCTTTGATTGAGGCTCTTAGTGAAAATGCCCCGAAGAACGTTTTAAAAATGATTTCCTTGAGTTTGAACTGTTGGAGGCTGGCCAATCCCTAAAAAAAATTGACTGCTAAAGGGATAGTAGAGGTCAATAGCCTGTTTATCATTTCTTTGCAAGAATTAATGAAGGATGGGATGAGAGTAGTTTAAATTATTAGAAACTATGGGAATTGGAATTTTATTTTAATTTATACTAAAGGGAGATTGCGAGTTGGTGGGTGGGGAGGAAAATGGATATTACTGAGTGGAAAAAAAGGGTCTTTTTCTTATGATGGCTCATGGGATTTCCATTAGGTTTAGGTCTTTTTCCTCTAGGTCTTGGGAAATAAATCACCTCTTTGAATATATAAGGGCCCAATTTGGATATGGTGGAGTACTGGGATAAGCTTTTCAATAGCAAATGGTTAGAAGATGGAGTAGTTGTGGTAGGATGGGACCTGAATTCAACTTGAGAACCTCTAATGTGTGCAAAGTAGTTGCATAAGTTGACTTTTTTAGTGCATTTTATATTTTTTTTTAGAAGAAGTAGATTTGTGGGATATTGAACCAACAAAATTGTCACTAACATGGAAAAACAAAATAATATGTAAGGATCTATTGCTAAAAGGCTAGCCTTTTCTTTAATATCCTTGAGGAAGCCATTAGAATTAATCAAAGTGTATCCAATGGGGAGGGGGACTTAGACCATTGTCTTATACAATTAGAAGTGCCGCTAGCTCATGGGAAACCAACTAATACTTTTAAGCTAAATCTATAATGGTTAAAAGAGGAGGATTTCATAAAAACTATAAAATAAGTATGGGAACCATTTGATGGTTCTTTGAGAGAGTAAGATCTTCTTTGATTAGAATCTAAATAGTAAAATAATAAAAAAGGCTACAATGATATAGTCTAAAGAAAAAATTTAGAGGGATGAAGGAACTGTAAAGGAGGTGGAGAAGGTAATATATTTTCGATATAGCGATGATCTTTATGTTTAATTTTGAGAGGTCCAAAAAACATAAATAAAACAACTTGAAGATGAAAAGAGACTCATTCTTCTTGATAAAGAGAAAACTTGGAGACTTGAAAGTAGGGCACAATGAATCTAGGTCGTTGATGAAAAGACAAAGTTTTTTCATAAATTTGTTAATTATAGGGATAATATTGTTTTTGTAGGGAAGATTGAAAAGGTAGATGGCAAATGGGTAGCAAATTTAATGGGATTTCTAAAGGAGTAAATCATTTTGAATATATATAAAAAGTCGAGAGAAGAGTTATAGTAGTGGAAATCCTAAGACTGTCTAATACCTCCCAGAGTTTTTTAAATTTAGAAGGAAATTGAGCATTGATGGAGGAAGTGAGAAAAGAGGAGTTGCAATTGATACTTCAAAGCTTCTAGAAAGACAAAAACCTTGGCCAGTATGGGCTTCTAGTGGGATTATTTCTAGGGTGTTGTGGATTTGTGGAATAAGATTTAAGGAGGGTGATTAAGACATACTTTTTTTTAGGTAAAATAATAGTTGCAATCAAAAGAGAGATAGCGGAGCTATCAAAAGGAAAATCCTTATTGAAACCTTCTCCGCTGTTGTATGAAAGCCTCAAGGTATCCTCCATCCTCCAATGAAGCACCAACTAGATCACTAACATCATGAAATGGCTCTCGATCTCATCAAAAGTCAGAATCTGGATCTCGCTCTGTATCTCCTACTTTTTAAAGAGATGCTTCTAGCTCTCGAAAGGTGAGGTGAGGTCTAAAGAAGATAAACACAAAAGTTGAGGTGCACAACGAATCTAAAAAAGAAGGGTACTCCAACCTTCATAGCCTTGATTTGAAACATTAATAACCTATTTTTTTATTATAATTTCCAACAAATCTCTTTATGCAAAAACATATATAAAATATTATCTAAGATTATGATAAACCAAATATCATATTGAGAGGGGGGGAATTGAATTAGTGTGATGGATAACTTATCATTTCAAAACTTTTCATCAATATTCAAACAAGTAGCAATATATCAGAACAATGTCTAGTACAACAATAAATAAACTAGTGCATTAGGAAGTCATCATCATATCAACAATGCATACAGAAGGCATCACATCAACACAAGAGAACACAAGCTTTTACATGGAAACCCATATGGGAGAAAAACACATTTTTTCTTATTCTTCCTTTTCTTCAATTCATTACATAGAATTGTAGGCACCGACTTGTTAGAGGCACCCACCCTAAAGATATGAAAGCTGCTACTTGTAGTAGGCTACAACCTAATTGTCACACTAACCTTAAAAATGTGCAAGCAACAACTCACTGTAGGCTATACCTTGATTGAGGCACCAACCTGGATGATGAGCAAGTTTCGAACTAGGCTCCAACCTATTTAAGGCATCAACCTCGATGATGAGCAAGCCTGACTTGTTCTAGGCTCCAACTTGATTGAGGCACCAACCTTAGTGGAGGCACCCACCTACTTCAATTATACATGGACCACTTTTCAAAATATTTCAAACTAGATCCACCTGATCTTCAAATATAAACTTCAAATGGAACAACTTGATGTTGTCATACTATTGTCAATGCTCTGTCATACACTATCAAATACTCTGCTTCAACTTGTCATCAATATGGTTACGTATGGCTCATCTCGAAACCTACTTCTACCATAAATACTCAAACCCATTGCAAGCTTCTCATAAGCCCTCAAAACATATAACAAATATTTTGATTATCAAGGATATATCAATAAGGCTACCCTTGACCCCTAGTATATTGACTAGTCATGGTTCACCATCGTCTTGATCAAACCCTTTAACTCATGGTGAAACCCTAGGTACATAATAAATTCATTTGAGTAATCTGGTCCCAAATCCAAAGGTCCCATTCTAGGCCACGATGCTAAAGAAGCTTACTCAACCTATTTGGGGAGTAATTTGAGCCTGATGTTGAAAAGAACCCACTCAATTGAGTGATTCTGGGCATTTAGGACCATTCTTCCTAATCTGGTCAACATACATGATACAAGAAGAATGATTGTCCTCTGTTGGAGAATTCTCCTTAATCTGGTCATATTTGACACAGGGAGAATGTTTGTCCCTGATGCTATCTCATCAACACTCCCTCTCACTCAAGGAAGCATTCTCAACAAGTCCAAGCTTGTCCCTAAAGTATACAAACTTTGCTCTGGATAGAGGCTTTGTAATAATGTAAGATATCTGCTCATTAGTAGAGATGTATTGGAGCTTCACTGCTCCCTTTTGCACCATGTCACGAATGAAGTGGTGCTTGATAACGATGTGCTTCGACTGGTCATGGAAAACTAGATTTTTTGTAACCTTCACACAACTTTGATTATCATAATATATCACGGTTGGTTCTAGTACCCAATCAAATATACATACGAGTAACTTTTGAAGCCACAATGCTTCAGAGCTCGTTAAACTGGTTGCAATATACTCTACCCCAACAATGCTAAATGCAATGGATGTCTACTTCCTACTCATCCACAAAATCAAAGCAGAGCCCAAACTGAGCAACCTCTAGATCTACTTTGCCTTGTGTACTGTTTTGGGCAGATCAATTGCCCTTTTAATTTAGAACAACTGATCTAACTCTCACATTGATTGCCAATCCGGGTAGGATTTTTGTTTCAAGGCTATCACACAAAGTATATGCAGGAATAGATGGCAACTAGCACTCATAAAAGCTCAAAACAATCATTGTAATGTCACTCTCAGTAATAAAAACACACTTGTTGTTACACTCCAACTCTCACTCACACTTTTATAAAAGAAAGACAGACGTTGCAAAATAAAACTCACTCTGTCACATAATCACTCCAATTCGAAGAAACAACACTCTTGGAAACCATCAACACTCAAGCAATTGCTAAAACACTCATTCAATAAAATAAACAAACAAAAGAGCTATAACAAAAATCAAATAAACACCATACTAATGAAGGGACCAATCCAGGACCTATGCTATTACAGAATAACATAAATTATAATTCTACAACTACTCAATGCATGAACACTATTGTAACAATAACAATAAATCATACATGAGTCATAAATGAGAGGAAATAAAAACACTGCTACAGTACCTCTCTAACCAATGATCCTTACAAAGAAGGAGGACCTTTCTTTCCTAGTAGGGGCTAGTAAATTACACAACACACAGGTTACTTAGAAGAAAGGTATGAAGCCACGAATGGTAGAGATTTGCATTAATGAAAAATTATAGTACATGATTATGATGCTAGTACTCCCTCTATTCTCTTGATAATGTGCCTCACAGACAAAGAGTGCGTTCTTTTATAATTACAAAATACATTCTTATTTTTGAAACACAAGATCATCATGAGAATCTCTCTACTCTCTTGTGATCTAAATCAAGAATATATAATAAATGTCTTTTAACAAATTACCCTAGTTGAAATCAAGTTGTAACAACTTGTTTAATATTTCAATGATTTGTCAATTAAGAATCTTATTTGTTTCAACTAGGCCAGTTGCATGGTTTGCAAATGTCTCCTTCGATGGTCGAGCTAGCTATGATCGAGTGCCTCTCGAAATCGATCTTCATTAATGAACATAGGAGAACGTGTCCAAAATGAATTCAACGATGTCAACAAGGTCTTCACTCCATTTTTGGCGAGGAAAAATTGGGAGATGTAATCCTATAATAGCACCTCAATAAGTCACACACCCTGTAATAGCCCTTTGTCAATTTATTAATAAAATTTCGTAAAGCAATAAGCTTCTATGTCAAATTGAGAGTAAAACTAGATAATAAGGATGAAATACAAAAAGGAAACATACTTTAGTTAATGATGATTGTCAGAGTGATAAGGTATGGTTTTGAGAGTCAAAATGATAAGAAAAGGTAGAGAAAATAGGTGTAAAAAGGTGCCAATTCTGCGTCCCAACATCTCCCCCTAACTTAAACATTTGCATGTCCTCATGCAGAACACAAGCTATGAATGGAGTTTTCAAAGATCATAAGCCATTTATGTGTCTTCACTAGGATCTCAGTTGCCTCGAGGAATGCCTAATTCCATTTGCTACAATTGGTCATTTACCTCATATAGATGTTGACATATGTATATTGGAATCCAGATACATGGGAATATGAATCTAAGCAAATACCAACCATGCCCACTTCTCTTGATGCATTCTACATATGGATATACCCTAGAAAGTCCATGTACAAAATTTTGAAAATTTAAGGGGTCCTTGTTCCTCAATTCCTCCCTGCAGGCTTCCCATCTCGCCTTACTTCCTTCTAACACATTACTTCTCAACCACCTGATACTCTTAAGACACCATTCCATAACTCTGTTCTTGGCTTCCATCAACATATTCTAGTGGTTGTATATTGCCACACCCTATTAGAAGCCACAAAATTAGTTTGTGTAGGCCTTGGCTCATTTCAAATAAGCAATTTCACAACTCCCTCATTTGTTGTTATAATATCATGAGCGACCTTCCATCTAACTTGATTTTGCTTAAATGATGTAAAAGCCCTTATTTGAACATCTCCAACATAAGGTGTGATTTTAAAGGTACCTACCCCCCAGAACACATGATCATGTAGATACAACTCACATAGCATATGTCGCTCATAAAAATTAGCCTTATGGAAAGTTTCCATAAAGGCATAGTTTTCCCTTACTATGTATGGCTATTGTTCCTTATTTGCTGTTAATTGAAAAAGGAAGATTTTTCCCTGCAGATACAAGGGATAGAAAGGAAAAGGAGCATTCTAACTCAATGCATTCTCTACAAGCTCATACATTTTATCATTTTCTTACTGTAACAATTTCACTTCCTTCTGCAATTATCCTACCCTTAACATTGCTTGGTTCCTTTCTTCCGTAAGCTTAAATAACTCCTGGACCAACACATCCTTAGCCCAAGTTCTATTCAAATTATCAACAATATCCTTATGTCTCCTCAAAGGGATACAATTTCTTCTTAATGATATTTCCAATCTCTTACATTTGTCTAATTCTTCCAACAAAAATACTAATTTCAACAACTCTTTAGATTCTAGTAAGGTTGTGGCAGTTTTAATAAATTCCTGCAATATTTCTTCATTTCCTTCCTCCTTTCACTACACTATCTCATCTACTAGTTCTTGTGGAGTAGCAACATTGTTGATAGGTTCTTTTGGAGAAACAATTTGATTTATTTTAGTCTACTCTGTTTCAGTTGCTGGTTCTTGTGTAACAACAACATCGTTAACAAGTTCTTGTGGAGTAGCTGAATGATTTTCTCCATCTTGCTCTACTTCATATGCTAGTTCTTATGTGACAATAACATTGTCAACAAGTTCTCGTGGAGTAGTGGCTTGGAACTCCTTATTCTATTCTTTTGCTTGAAATCCAATTGAAACAATGGCTGGTTGCTCACAATTTGCCTCCTTAATTATTTTTCTACAACCCATGCAAAGTTTTTCAGCTGTATTAGTAGGTGACACCATTCTTGCCACTTCTGATAGGGTTTGCAATCCTGTCTGTTTCTTAAATTGAAATTTTTCTTTAAGCATAGCGAATTACTTCCTCAGATTTTCATTTTCCTCTTTCAATTCATTAAATTGTTGAACAAGAGGATCAATTTTAGACTTATCTGATGAAGGAATTCTTTCATGATTCAGTGTAAGTTCTTCCTTCTTTCCTTCACTTGACTGTTCCTTTGGTTCCTTGGATTATTTTTATTCCGCTTTAGTAGCATAGATTTTTGACACTAGGGATGTTGATGGTGCAACAATTACTCACACTGTCTTCTTAGGGTCCCCCCCCCAATACCTTTTTTAATGACCTCTTCCTTATCCTCATTTGCATAGGCATTTATTTCTCATGGACTTCTGTCTCAAGCGCCTCCATTTAAGGTACTTCTTCTTTTATAGGGTATCCATACTCAACACTCTCAGATTGTCCACTAAATATATCCACTAGTCCTTTAGTGTGAGCCTTTTTCACAGAGCGCTTGATTCTAAGACCCCTATGATGAGGCATAGGAGGTGGAACTTCCCCTACTTTTGGCATTGTTTCATCACTTTTTGGTGCTACTTAAACACTTTTTGGTGTTGTTTCAACACTTTGTTCATGTGCTTCATCTTCACTCTTTTCCTCTTGTTCTTTAATTTTTCCCTCTTCCTCCTCAAGAGCTGGTGCATGCAACCCTGCTATAAACCTAGTCCATGTGCTTTCTTAGTTAAGCAAGTTTTAGGATTCTTTGCCACTTGCACAAATTGTGGCATATGTTGTAACGATTTTAACAGGTAGTAGGGCATATTAATTAACTGTCCATTGTGAAATTGAGCTAGCAGCTAAAAATGGTAATGAAATACAACCCCAAAATTCCCCTCACAAGTAATAAATTTCTGAATGAAGTAAGCTACATCATCCTAAGGATGAGGAAGGGATGTTCTATCAATTTCTCTTCCGTTATGCCTTACCTCCTCACCTTGTTGTAAAAATGTAGCTTTGTATGTTGGGATTTCCAATTTTCGACAAAACCAACATGTTAATGTTTGAGGAAGACCCGTCACCCTAGAAATTACCTCCTTTGTAACAACAATCTTGACTCCTCTAACCATTGAACCCTGCTCATTCAGGGCTTGTGCGAACTCCAAAGAAACCTGTTCATTTAAACCTTGCAGCTTGTCAAATTAAGGTAACCAACCTACATTTGTAAATATATCTAGGGCTTTTGTATGTTGTAACAAAGCATTGGTAGAATTGGGTTCATTACGGACTGCTGCTCCTCCCATGGCTGCTCAGAAACTGTTACTAGGTTACAGTCTCATGCAAAAAGTTTGTTGAGGTAGAGAGTATCAATACACTAGAATTGGCTTACCCTTTTGATAATTTTGGGATTTATACCATATTTGAAGGTTATTGGGAATAATTCCAAGTAGTCACATCGAGTTTCATAAATAATGGCAGGAGTAATGATGAGTTATTACTATAAATACAAAGTCTAATGAATGATCACTGAATTGGGGTAAGGATATGACATCTCATACAATGGATAATTACTAATTAGGATAGTGATATGGTATATTGTACGACAAATACGATCACCACTCCCCCTCAACTTAATGACAATGACCATCCTCAACATGTGTGATAGGGGATCATATCATCCTTAATTCTAGAAATGCAAATGACAAAAGCATACCTACCATCAACTTACCATAATGATGACGTGGAGAATGTATAAGAGTAATGGCCTGATCAATGTTGTACAATATTCCATTCATGACACATGTCTATTAGTAAAATCCTCCATTAGAATAATTCGGTGAGAGAAAAACTTGTGTGTCAGCAGAATCACGTGTATCAACATGAGATTATAGCTGACAATTATAGAGATAAAAGGACACATATACAACTTGTGATGGAAAAAAAATAAAGATGTCCCTGATTTGTATAAGAAAAACTACTTGAAGTTGTAGAGATGACTTACAAATTTCCACAATTGTATCAACAAAGATTTGGAGAACCATAGTAATCAAAGTTGTTGCATGCAAGCCTATGATAAGTGTAGCAACTTATGAACACTGAATCTGTAACAATAAAAGAGTTCAACAATGAAACATTTACAAATAACAAAAATATTAGGATGTTTTTATAGAAGAGGAAAAATGATGTGTTGGCCACCAACAAGTTAGTTTTTAGTCACCACAGTCATCCAATGGCGCCCTAGAGGGGTTTTCACCATTAGACATTTTTATTTTTTCCTTTTTTCATCATTTTTTCTTATTTTTCCTTTAATTTCTATTTATTTAAAAGAAATAATGAAAAAAACTAAGTGGTTGGCAGTGTAGGAACAACTTCCCTTGCCCCAACAAATTCAAGGTCTGAATCTGCATCTAAGACAATGTTGACAAATGAATCCTTAGAAGTAGGCTTGTGATACAAACAACAAAAATTTCCATTAACAAGAAAATATGTTTGAGACTCATCTATGGTTGTAAATTTCACATTTCCACTGTCAAAAATGGCTTCTACCTCATAAGGACCTAGATACCTGGTGCACAACTTACCTTTGAAATCTTTGAATCTAGAGTCATATAACATAGCCCAATCACCCTTTTGAAACACCTTCTTCTTGATAAATTTTTCATTCCACTTGACATGTTGTTGTTAGATGATATCTATTTATTGCACAATAGCCAAACACTTCTCATCTAGTTCATTTATATGTTCCAGTCGATGTTTCTAAGTTGTAGTTAAATCTAAGTCCACCTCCAAAGCAATTCTGAGTGTCTTAATTTCAAACTCAATGGGAAAGATAAGACTCTTACCAAATACCAACTCATAAGGAGAGAATCTTGTAGTATTCATCCAAGTAGTTCTATAAGCCCATAATACCTCTGGAAGTCTCTCAGCCCAGTCCCTTCAGTGGCCTACCATAGTCTTTGTGAGAATAGCTTCAAGCACCTTGTTGGTACTTTTCACATGCCCCTTCGCCTATGGATGGTAAGGTGAAGTGACTCGGTGATGAATTATGTATTTTTTGACAAGGTCTTGTATCTTGCTGTTGTAGCTACTACAACAACACCCAAAATTTATCCTACTACCAAATTTTGCGGCGCCCCCATGCCCTAACCCCCCTCCCCCCTCTGCTTTTCAAGGTTCCAATGTTTAAGGTTGTCTTTGAATTGGTCAGATATTTCAATGTCCTAGTTACCATCGAACCCTATCAATGTTTATGGTTTTGTCTTGGCTTTGATTTCTATTAACTGCTATAGGGTTTGGGAAAATACCACCCTGCTCATGCACCCTTGAAACCGAGATTATGATAATAAAAGACTCAACCATGTTTAACTTAATCCCTAGCCTTTAATGATGCTTTCAAATTAATTCATGTGCTTGAATTTTAATTAGGGTTGAAGAAAATGATGTCCACATACACAATGTTTAGTCTTCAAACCTCCTTGTGTTGTATGGTGTATCATTTTTTAAGAAGACATTTACAAACATCCTTGTCATTTGTATTCGCAAAATGATTGGTAAATTTCTTAAAAGCCTATACAAAATTTATTTGTTGAAAATATTAACACTTATAATTTCTCTTATTAATAATAGGATTCTATGGACACATGCAGGATTAATATCCTAACAAGGGCGATTGGATCAACGTCTCGAAACATGAAAATAAGATCTCACTTATTGAATTCTCATGGCAACTAAAAGAATTCTAATATTACTGAGGGGAAAAGGATATTTGTTGATAAAGGTTCCCTACGAGCAATGTTCAAAATTGAACCCTTCCTAGCCCTTCCTTAGGCTCCTGGCCCTTCCTAGAAGGGCTAAAAAAAAATTACACTTCGAAAAAAATTTAAAATATCAAAATCACTCGTCAATTACAAAGGTTAGATTAAATTTTTAAATTTCAAAAGAAGGGAAATATTTTTAATAACCTGTCAATACTTTTTTAAGTTTACGATAATTTCGAGTCTGTACTAGCGCATAAATCACTCTGACTAGTGATAGTTTGGTAGAAGAGACTAGTCAAAGTCCAAATGACCTCATACAATTTAATAGTGATGTCATGATTTGGGGATGTTTCCCTGAGGCCCCCAACTTATGCCAACATGATGCAACTTGCAAAAATAAGACATGCAACAGTCATGGTACTATTACACCTAGCACAGGGTGGTAGATCACATTGAATAACCAATCAACAACTATGCATGTGCTCTCGCTCCTCTGTGATTATCCTTGAGTGTGCTTTCCCTGCATCCATTTTTTCCATTTTCATTTGAATTGCAACCCATCATCCACGGAAGGAAGTTATCGTTCGATGCTAGACTATAAGGTATTTTTCATTATCCTCCTCATATCTTCATTAACATTTGGTTTTTTGTTCTATGGATTCTTTAATGCAACACTCCTTGAAGTAATGACAACCTTTGTGGTCACACAATGTATCCTGGGCACCATAGAATCCACGCCCGAGGAAATCAACATTGTGGCTAGATACCCTGAATGCAACTGCTTGTCATCCTTCCATTCCAGGCATGGGTGGTCGAGTTGTTTTCTACATTGTTAATGGTGCAAATTTTTATTGTCATAATTATATGAACCTACCAACTATGAAAATAATATATATCTTATATCGAGGGTATTGGACTCCACAACTATAACGCTCTCATTCAAACTCTTGCTTATTTTGCTTCGTTCCTTAAATCCATACATATTTCTTGTCCAAGTACCATTTTTCATGAAGTGTTTGTTCTCTATCATAAAGCTACAAGTTTCCTTGAATGTTACAAAACATAATTCAACAAATCAATGAATAACATATCAAGAAATCTATAGTCAAATCCTATGGCATCTTGCTAAGGTTGAATTTTTTCTATCTCAACCTTGCTAAGGGATTTTTAATTTATGTATTTACTTATTCTATTTTTTTATTTAATAGTGTAAATCTTGAAAAATGTCTCATATTGGTCGTCCTAAGAAGGATAAAATGCAATTGTCAATTGTTGAATCATTTGGTCTTACACAACATTTTAATCAACCATGTAATATTCAAAATGAAGTTGATGCTCATCTACATGAATATGATGAATCAAATAGTGTAGAGCATGTTGAAATATAAAACCCATCAAAGAAACACAAAATAATATTCAAATCTAAATGGAATACAAGGTTTCCATGGGCTTATGTTTTAAAACATCTAATGGTAATGAAAGGATAAAATGTTCTTGACGTGTTAAATTTAAAAGTGAGATTGCGTTTTCAAAAGAGGGAACTACCACTCTTCAAGTTGTTTTTGACGTGTTAAATTTAAAAGTGGGATTGCGTTTTCAAAAGAGGGAACTACCACTCTTCAAGTTAGTGGTATAAGTGGCCATGCAAAATCAAAAGCTCAATTTTTGTTTTACAACTTTTGGAGGGAAAAAGCGATTGAAGCAATATTCCAATCACTAAACATGTAGAACTAATGGTAAATGCTGGGAAGGAGAAAATTATATCAATGATTGAAAACATGTATTTTGTTGCTATACATGATTTATCTTTAGAAATGTATAAATCAATATGTGACTTGAATTGGTATAAATGCACTCCACGCGTGCTTCTAACAGATGAATTTTCTGCATACACAAATACAACACCAAGAAAATATTTTCTTCAAGTTTCTAAAGAGGTGTATTGGAACAATCTAAAAGAGAAGATTTTACATAGGTCATTTTACTCAATTTCAGTTGATGAAAGCATTGATCAAATTATGGAACACCAATTGATTGTTTATATTACATATTTGACAATGGAGGAAGAGGTCAATGTTTAACAAAGTTTATATGTTTACTTCAAATAAAGGATGGAATAGATCAATGTATGTATGATCTAGTGAGAACTCTTTTAACATAAATGGATTTATATTTAATTAAGTTTGTTGGTTTTGGTTCAGATGGTGCATCTTCCATGAGGGGTATTCATGAAGGTTTATCTCCTAAGCTTCGTATGCTCCTGATTGATTAGTTATCCATTGCATATTTCACAGGGAAGCATTGACAATCAATGAGGTTTCATCTCATTTTCTAGAGTTGCAATATATTAACAAATTTGAAACAAAGTTTATTCATGGCTTGGAAAATCAACTAAAGGACATGGAAAATTGAGAGAGCTAATGTATACATTTCAAATCACTAAGTTAGTGGTCTTACAAATTCATCAAATTAGGTGGCTCTCAAGAGGATAAGTCATGGAAAGACTTGTTAAACTCATGCATTATTTGTTAGGATTGGGCGTTAGGGGAGAAAAAAATGTATGAGTTGGCAACAATATTTCAAGTGCAAATTTGCATCCATATACTTGCAGACATGCTCGTTGAATTAAATAAGTTGAATCAAAAGTTCAAAGAGGATCATGTTGATATTACATATATTGAAACTACTTTAGATGTTTCTATTAGCATGCTTTGTAAATGATCTTTGGAAAGTATTTTAGGTGTAGTTGCAGTGCATATGTCGTATTTTTCAGTTAAAGCATAAAGAGGAACCCTTGAATTTGCAGATAGCACAGGTATGGTACATTTACATCCATTGAGGTTCGAAAGTTTTCCAAAGATGAAAATATTCGGGGCTACTATATGATTGTATTCTTTTGGGAAAATGTTTTATTGTAAAGGTGATTAAATCTTTAGATAAGAGATTCATAGATTTACATGTATTTAATGTGGCTAAGTTTTTCAGTTCTCAACATTATTATGAAAAAGTGAATGATATAGACTGTCCAAAAAAAAATAGTTGAAATGTTTATGTGAATTTTTTTAGCGTTGGGGAATCATCTATTGTGGAAACTGCTAGATGT
The DNA here is from genome assembly GCA_031772625.1 of Pinus tabuliformis. Classification (NCBI taxonomy): domain Eukaryota; kingdom Viridiplantae; phylum Streptophyta; class Pinopsida; order Pinales; family Pinaceae; genus Pinus; species Pinus tabuliformis. The sequence goes on along the minus strand of CM062813.1, from coordinate 426,761,571 downwards.
TTGGGTGAAATGAATGAATTTATTTGTGCTATATGTAAATCATACCATAAAAAACATATGTATGGCATGAGACCTATGTGTATATGAACATGAATGGTTTGAAGACTTTCCATATTTGATGCAATTATGACAAGCTATTCTTGTTATCCCAACAACCACATCAGTGTGTGAAAGAGGCTTTTGAAAATTAAACAAGATAAAAAATGATGATAGATAAAGACTTTCATTGGAGACACTAGATATGTTAATGTTTCTATCTCTGACTGCACATCATGCTCTAAATGAGGTAGATTGGAATGTTACTTATGATGTATGGAAATAAATGAAAACTAGAAATCCATTTCCATTGGGAAAATATATTTATATTTTCAATTATGTAAGTCCAATTACTTTTGAAGATCATCGAATGAATAGAAGAAACATACGTTTACCTTTTTTTAATGGAATTTGAGATTGTTTTTTGTTTTTTTACTAGTTATATTGAAATTTTATAATGTTTTATTGAAGCTACTCTTTAAATTTTAAAGATTTTAAAGATTTAGAATGGCACTATTTTAATATATACTTTTCAATAAAAGTGATTTTTTTTTTATAACCTTTTATCTTTAAAGGGTTAAATGAATATATACACTTCCAAATGAAATTAAAAAGAGACCTTCAAATTTGATCACTGGCTACAAGGTAACTCCTAAGTTAATTCAATATATCAATACGCATAAGAGGTTATCGCAATGTTGCCAAAATTTATTTCCATATAAATCCTATTACTAAAAGCGTATATGTATCTTTATCCTCTGCGGACCTGGAAAATAATTTATATGGCGATAATTTAATGGCTCTCAAGTTGCTAGTTGTTCCCTAGCGTGATCACATTGAAAGGGTGTTTAGTTATGTACTTGACAATGCGACCATGCAAAACAATCAATTTTACGCTAGAGGAATGCGATGGCACGGTGATAAAGGCCATTGTTAAAAGAAGCTTTATTTTCATCTAGTGATGGGGTTGGTGCCCATCCTGTCAACGGACACTACCAAGAAATCAATACAGGACCTCCCATCACAAAGTGGCTATGGGCTAACATGAATTTAACCTCAATCTTATCACCATAGGCAAAAGGCCAAGGCTTCCGCTCATTTGTTGAGCCATTGTTTGAATTTCTAAAGGCCACGTAAGTAAAAGTGCATGGGATGGTCGTATAGTAACACTGCGTTGGCCACTATGGATGACATTTGTTGAAAAACCACCTATCAAAGCCGTGTTAATGCTACGTAGAATCATAACGAATGGTAGGGATGCGAGGGAAGAGCTAACCAGCCTGCCATAGGGCATTAAATCCCTGGTTAGCTGCGCCCTCGATATCCCGATAACACGCACGCGGTGACTTTGTAAATAAAAAATAATGGGTGTGTGTTATAGAGATATCGAGGGCGCAGCTAACAGGCATTTAATGCCCTATGGCAGGCTGGTTAGCTCTTGCCGAGATGCGATGAGTGTCACAAACCATTCAAGAACTATAAACACATGCATTAATATATAGTGCCTTGAAATAAGGTATTATACTTGCATTAGAGAGCAATGCCAAAGGCTGCACAAAAATGAAATACTAAGGTGGCATTCAAATTATCAAAAACCATTAAAGGATGCATCTAAATATATGATGAAAGATATGATGTGGTCAAGTAAATTGCGACTAGCATAATACTTGTTTGCCTTCCAAAGAGAATAAATATATACAATGTAATGCAGGTATACAATGCATTTGGAATATGGTTAGTTGGATCTCCATGCGTTGAAGCGATAATTCAAATAATGTGTTTAAAGGAATTTGATAAGCCACGTAATGAAGGCTATATACTGAGGTAAGGCAACACCAAGTAGACCTAAAATAAATCAAAACTAAGTTAAAATGATTCTGGGTGGTAAATTACGTGTTAGCCTATATTCAAACTTTGGAGCCTTTTTTTAACCAGGTGAGTTGTCATTTCTTAATTTAAGTTACCATGTCTTTTTGTGAAGAAATTCCAAACATGTCTTTTGTTATGGAAGTGTCGCTCTTTGTGAAAGGGAGTTGTAACACACCTTAAGAAGCAATTTTGTGGTTTTCTCTTGTACTAAGGGATTTTATTTATCATAGATAAATGCATTAGACTTATTTTTAGGGTATCATGCATTTTTTTGTTGAAGTAGTCTCTTGTGTCACAAAGTGTATCTCAAGTGTCTCGCTTGGAGGTAAAGGTCATTTTGCTGTCGTTCTAATAAATGAATATTGATTTTGGGTGTTAAGTGTTTTATTGGCATGTGGTTGATCGTTTGTAAGTGTGTGATCATGCTCAAGCCTTGTTACTTGTTCTGGTTTCATCTTTCGTTTCACTAATCCCATACTTAGTTAATTTCTGAAGTGTTCCTCTCTTCGTAACTTTCCCAACCAACCACTTATCATCTTGTCTTCTTGAATTGCACACTGCACAGTCTCAGTCCCCAGTCAACCATCCTTGCCTCCTAGAACTGCGCACTGTGTAGACACTGCATCTGAGGATAACGCATTATCCAATCCCAATGCTCAGTCCCTGCCTCCTGCACTTGAAAATTGCACAATCACTGTTTTGTAAGGCTTCCACTGCGCACTATGCAATCTTAGTCAGCAATCAAGCTAGCTCAACTGCGAAGTCCACTGTCCCAATCCTCCCATAATTGCACATTGCGCAATCACAGTGAGAAAGCCTACCTCACCGCATCACTAACTCCCTCAAGTGTGCAACCTTGCCTTCCTAACCCTCAGCTAGTGTGCATTGTGCAATTACAGTGACTAGACCCTCCTCCTGGAACTGTACACTACGCAATTTATGAGCCTCCTTCTTAATCATGCACTTTGTCCTGACTCAATTAGTGTGTTGCATGAAGAACAAGATAGACTAGGAGCATTCCAGACTGATGTCGTCTTGTCATGAGTGAATTCCATCCGCATGTATTGTTATCTTGACATGACATGATGAAGCTCAAGGAGTATGCCAATGATATCATTTAAGGAGACACTTGTGAAGCAGAAGATACAAAGAAATCATCAAGTAAGAAGATGAAGGGACACTAGATCATGACAGAAGAAGGAAGATCAAGAACACATAGAGAGCTCCAAATCATCCCAGCCTCTTGGAGGATGAAGATGAAGTACTTGCAAAACCTATCATGAAGATACAAAGATGGCAACAAGGAGGAAAGTTTGACATTGACACATCACTATGAAGTTCCATGTCACCAATGCCAAGTCATGGCTTGTCCAAGTGTCACCTCAAGAGTCTTATGTGTCATTGTATTTCGCCACATCATTTGTGGATATAATTATGTAATTCCTAAAATGAGAAAATGTAAAGTGTGTGGAATTCCAAAGGTCACTCATAGAATGTGAAAAGTCATATAGAAGTCCAAATGTCTCATAAGAGTTCAAAAAATCACATGGAAGCTCAAGAGTCCTGAGGGGAGCTCAATAGTCACAAGGGAGGTGGAGGGTCACCTCATTTGTTATATATAGACTCACATAGCTCAAGCAAATGACTTTTCACCATGGCTTCTGAAGCTAGACATAGGAGAGAAGTTTAGGATTTTGAGGAGAAAGTAGTCGCTTAATGTTCCATTATTGGAACCAATGTTGCATCATTGTAATGGTGTATCTTGGGACTCTCACTTAATAATTTGAAGCTCTTGGAGCCAACACACTTTTCATGCATATGTCGTGAATGATTGTAAGACTATTCTTTCATTGTTTGTGGTATATGTTTATGTTAACACATACTAATGAAAATGAACTATTTCGTTGGATTTAGTACGCATTTTTGAATTGTGTGTTTTATACTTTCATGATCTTTATTTTTTTTGAACTATTTCATAAGATTACTTACAATTCTTTCAGATCCATGTGTGCCTTTATTAGGATAGTACTATTACTTTTCTCTTAAAGACTCACTTTCTCTTCCTTTTTGTGAAAGAACCATTATACACTTTGCAATTGAATATATCACAAGGCTAACTTACTTGTTCATCTCAAAAGTACATGCGTTTCTCTTGTGTCGTTTATTACAACCAAGGAAATATTTTAGAATATGGCAACCGACCTAAATTTTCGATTGGGGCTCCTATTCCGAATGGTGTGAGGTCTAATTGGGACTTCATATCGGGGAGACCCCCTTACTATTGGCGACATCCAGTACCGTCAACAGGCCCATGCATTAGTCCATACTTTAGCACATGTAAGGTTAACACTACAAAAGAATACGACAATGAGAGTACCAAGTGGAAGGGATAGTGCATCATGTCCTACAAGCAATATATTAGTTCTACCCAACACGCAACAACAAGTGCGTTGAAATATTAAGAAGATATGCTAGTGGAGCATTACAAGAAGCACAATTAGTGATATGTTGAACAATGAAAATCATATTGTAAAGCACATTCGAAATAGATTGTGAGCACATGAATAATAAAATAATGGATGCGTTGGGAGGTTATTCAATGGAGCATTAATGGACATATGATGCATTGTGAAGAAAATATACGAACACCTTGGAAAGGAGTGAATCTCAGTCATCGAAAGGTAGTGAATAAACATGCAAAGAACGAAACAAGATTGAGGCAAGAAATTTTACCATCAATATTCCAAGGCTACAAATACTTCATCACCTCTCAACATTGATTATTCGAATCAACTTTTATTAGTGATAAATTTATCTTATTCTATTAAAGTATGTTAAAAATATTAAACCCTAATTAATAGTTGTGTGTGTTTTTACAAGATTGAAATTGCGAGAAGAATTGTTCACCATTGTTACATACCATTTTGTTGCATCAACTCAAAAGGCTTGAAACAGATTGATCAACATCCTATACACTTTGTCATTATCCCTTTGCAAAGCCCTAAGCATCTCCTCTCCAAAAAGTCAAAGTTTATGGGACAATCAATGAAAAAGCCATGTTTTTTTCCCCAACGCACCCTGCCCTTTGGTCCACCTACACTGGTCGCATGTTGCATAAACGAGAAGCTGCACTGATCAGTGCAGGTTGCCTTACTCTGCAAGTGTGCTGATTCTAGAATTTCAGAAAAATAAAAAAAAGCTCTGAAGCTTCCAAGGTGGTCTTAACCATTTACCATGGATAGAGATCTCGAATTCCTATCTGATCCTACTCTAATGGACATATCTCTTATCCCTTGAGCTCATCCTCCCATCATAAGTGGATCTCAAGCCTAGATTGGTAATTGGATAAGAATTCCCAAACTACCACATTCATCTTATAAATTTACTACCTCCCATAAGGTCTAGGTTGGCTTTTGGAGATTGATTGTGACCTCATGCTGCTAGTTTGAACCTAAGGATTCATCACTTTTATGCATTAGGGTTGGTGTTGAGGTGTGCTTTGTGACAAGGAAGGACAAGTCAACTTGGGAAGACATCTACAAAGTCAACTTCTATTTATGGTTGTAAACTCTCTCCAATATTTATTAATACAAAGAGTATCTTGTTTTCCTATATATGTTGTGTTATGTTTACGCTCATTTGTTTCAATGCCTTTCGATTTTCATTGAATAAAGATTTTATACTATGCTACGTGGATATTTTGGATCCTTTGCTTGTTTTAGTTGTATGTGCAGGTCGTAATTATAAGGCTTGGAGCTAGAATTGGAATTATAAGCAATGAGGAAATGAAGGCTTGCTACAGATCTGAGGTAAGTTTCTTTCCCATTCTCTAATTTCTCTAAGGAAAACTCTATGCTTTTTGTCTTCTGTTGTTTTAGATGAAACCACTAGATCTAGGGAATTCACCTTTTCTGCAATAGTGAAAATTCCACATAATCATGTTATTGTGTTGGGGGCATGAAAAATTATTTCAAGCATAGCTGTAGAAATTTCTTGTAGATTCAAACTGCTAATTGTAATTTACTAAAACAATAGACTTGAATATACTCTAATCATTAGCGAAAACAATTAAACGATCTTGAAATCACGAAGCATATAAGAGAAAGAGTTTGATCAACACATTACACAATGATTTCTCGGGGAAAGCCACAACTAAAAACCCTTGCTATATGTATATTGCATTAGTCGGAAAATATGAAAATATTACAATGCTTTTCTCAAGCCTGAGCAACCTCTGCATTATCTCTATCTGTCTCACAACTTCCTAGCCAAGCCTAGTCCAATACTTAACCAATTTCCCGCTTTCCTAAGGCCTTATTTCCTTGCGCTTTTTCCTTGGGAATTAGCCCCCTATTAATTAGGGAAATTCCTCAAAGGAATTGGCAATCCATCATAGGCCTTCCTCTCACTACATGCCCACCTGTACAATTTAAATGATTATACAACTAATAGTACACTGTCCCTAAACTCCAATCTCAACTGGGTAACTTTGAGATCTGACATGCATGAGTTATTTATGAGTGAATAATCAGTTAACTCATTGATCACTGTAGGCAACACCACACTACTAAACATCCCACTAGTTCCTCCAACAGTTGGAACTAGTTTAACTGACATTAACTTAGTTAAACTGAATTAATTAATTACAACTAAAAATAAACTCAACCAGGGATCCTATAATATAGGAGACTACATGACTCAAGTTAGACCCTCAACTTGAATTAACTGAGCCAACTAAGTCAAATTAACTTAGTTAACTAATACAAGTTGTCATGTGATGTGGAATTACATTTTTATTCCTAATTTAATTCAAGGACAAAATTAAATTAGGATTTTCTTGTTGCATTTTCAACACTCCCTCTCAACAATAAAGGGATTATCTGCTACCCTGATCCTGCTTCTATGAAACTCGAATTTGCATCTTGACAATGCCTTTGTCAAAATATCTGTACCCTGTTCCTTTGTAGGAATGTACTCCATCAACATGATTCTCCTTTGCATACAATCTCGTAGATGGTGATACCAGATGTCGATATGCTTATTGAATTCTCAGAGAGTTTGATACAACTCTAATTCTCACAGTAAATCATTGTAGGATCCATCTGCTGACCAAAAAATCGAACAAGGATCTCCCTCATCTAGATAGCCTCACAAGCTACTTGACTAGGAACCATGTACTATGATTTTTCTGAACTAAGTGCAATTGATCTTTGCTTCCTGTTGTACCAAGAAATTGCTTCTGACCCAATACTAAAGATCCCCCTAATGTGATCTTCCTGTCACCTGCCTAATATGCATCTATGAAGCCTTGAAGCTTCACTCCCTTTGTCGGTTTGTACCAAAGACCAAACTGAGTGGTGCCTCTGAGGTATCTCAACACATGTTTAACTGCCTTCTAATAGAGTTTGGTTGGCTTAACCATTACTTTACTAAGCTGGTTAACTGCAAAACATATGTTCGTTCATGTATTTACCAAATACATAAGTGAACCCACAAGATGCCTGTAAATAGTAGCCTCCACTACTTCACCTGAAGTAACATCTTACTTCCTCCAGTTCCCTGCTAGAGGAGTCTCCATGGGTTTGTTTCTTTCCATGTGGAACTTCTTCAATATATCGTTAGCATACTTTCTTTGAGAGACAAATAATTCCTCATCTCCTTGCCATACTTCCATACCAAGGAAATAATGCATGAGCCCCAAGTCCATCTCGAGTTATCTTGCAAGATCCTCTTTGCAATATTTTATCAGCTTCTCATCATCTCTTAGAATTAAATCATCGACATATAATACTATAATCAACAATTTACCTTCAACCACAATATGGTAAAGGTTTGCATCTGCTTCACTTTTGGTGAAGCCCAACCTGGTGAAATAACTATCAATCCTGGTGTACCAAGCATGGGCTGCTTGTTTCAATCCATATAATGCTTGCTTGAGTCTGCACACATGCGGCTCTCTGTTGAAGATCTCAAATAGTTCCGACTGCTCAATGTACACTTCTTCCTCAATCACACCATTGAGGAATGATGTATTCACATCCCTCTAATGTATCTTCCATCCCATCTGTGCTGAAAGTGCTAGAATAGATCTGATTGAAGAGTAACTTGCTACTGGAGGAAAGGTATCCTCGTAATCAATTCCCTCCATCTGAGAGAACCCTCTGGCCACAAATCTGGCCTTGTGTTTCTCCACACTCCCATCTGCTATTGCTTTACCTTGTAAATCCATATGGAACTCACCACTGACTTATATTATGGTCTTGAGACCACTTCCCAAGCACTATTTCTAATAATGGACTCATACTCCTCTACCATGGCATCAACCCATACTGTTTGCTACATTGCTTCCTCGAATGAGGATGGCTAATTCTCTACACTTTCGCTCATCAGATCCATGTAACCAGTGTACTAATCTATGACCTCCTCTGCCTACGTTGTGATGTGGGTGCTCCCACATTCTCTCTAGCATCATGCATCAATCCGCCAGCCTCTCTAGTGCACTTCCTTCCATCTCTAGAAATCTCACCATGAGTGAGTGCTTCCACTCTCTTCTTCTCTACATGTGGATGCTCCACATCATCCTGAGGTACTTACTTTGGAGATAAAAGCTCCTCTTCTCCATGTAACTGAATCTCCCTCTCAAGGGAACATCTCATGGCCTTCTCTTCATCGAACTTCACATCTCTACGAACCACGATCATCCAATGAGATGGAAGGTACACCTGATAGTTGTGAGGTGTATCAATGTAACCCACAAATATGCCCAACTCAGTTGTTGGCTCTATATTTTTCCTTGCATCCTTGGTAACATGACAATAAATTGATGAACCAAAGATCCTGAAGTGTGCCAAATATGGTTTCTTACCTGAAAAAACTTCTTTTGGTGTACTCATCCCGAGAATCCGATGAGGACTCCTGTTCTTCACATATACAATTGCGTTGTGTGTTTCAGCCCACAAGTGTAATGGTAGGCCCTGATCATGTAACATTTCCTGTGAAGCTCCCATAATACTTATGTTCTTCCTTTCAGCCACCCCATTCTGCTGTGGGTTATGGGGTTCTATTAACTCTCGTTAAATGCCTTCTGATGCACATAATTTCTTGAATTCATTAGAAACATTTTCACCACCGTTATCGCTCTTGAGAGCATTCACTTTCTTGCTAGTGTCTTTCTCAACAAGGGCTTTAAATTCACAAAATTTAGAGAATATATGATCTTTATTCTACATGAAGAAAATCCAACACTTACGAGAGAAATCATCTACAAATATTACATAATACCTGTGCTTGGCTGTGGAGGCTGTCGAGAACGGTCCACACACATCTGAGTGAACTCTTTCAAGGATCACTTGCACTCGATTGTCCTTATCATGAAAGGTGGCTTTGGTGTACTTCCCCAATGTACACCCTTTGCATGTATCTCTCTGCTCTAATGCACCATTGGGAAGTCTTGTAGAAATATGCTACATGATATTCAAAGCTCCGTGGTATAAGTGACCCAATATTCTATTCCACAACTCATTGATGTCTCGACTCTGCTCCTTCTCTGCTTTTGTGCTCAAAGCAGCACAATCTTATACATCCAATTTGTAGAGGCTCTTCACCCAAACCTCGATCCGCTTCACTTGTCTTGAGGCTACCTGACGAAGGAAGGCCTTTCCTTTGATAAATATCATATAGTAGCCATGGTCCTCCAACATAGCAACTGAAACCAAATTCTTCTTCAAACCCGAAACATACATGACATCTTTTAATGTGAAAGGAGAACCAGACTCCCTCTAAAAAGTAACAATAGCAATGTCGGTCACACTATACCTTCCATCATCTCCCATTTCTATGTGCATCTGGAGGTCCTTCTCCTCCAATTCACTGAATAATTCTTTGTTTCCAGTCATATGGATTGAGGCTCCATTATCCAGATACCACACACTAAGCATCACCGATGTCACCATGCAAGCGATGAGGGTGATATCCACCTTGAATTGTGAAGCAAGAGCTTCACCTGTTGCTCCTCCTTAGGGATTCTTGTCAGCCTTCTTGTGTAGAGACTTCATGGCATAGTGTCCTAACTCATGACAATGAAAACATTTAATCTTCGACAAGTCCTTCTTGCCGCCCTGACTGGAATCTGATTTTGAATGGTATGAATTCCCTTTCTATTTCTTTGCCTTTCCAGCTAAGGCACAATTATCCTCATCATCATGCTTAGATGAGTATCCATCTATGGTGTTATGCCAAATCTCTTCTTGCACCAAGTTGCACCACAAACACTCCCACTCTGGTAGCTTCTCCCTCCCATTTATCGAATCTTGGTAGATGTGCTAGCTCTTGGGAATGCCTGGAAGTGCTAGGCTGACCAAATCATCTACAACATCTGTAACACCAACACTTCCAAGCTCATCCTGACATTGGGTGAACTTGGTTAAGTACTTTGGTATTGTGTCTCCCTTCTCCAACTTGATTTTCCTGAGCTTGTCCTTCAATACCAGCTTCATGTGGTCATTGCTATTTTGAAACAGGTCTGTCAAGGCCTTCCACATTGCATATGGAGACTCCTTACCATGGAGGTTCGAGATAATATGATCTAAAACTCCTTCTAGGATAATCCTTCTCGCCTTTGCAACACATTTTCTCCACTCTGCTAGATCTTGAGCATTAGTTGCTGGAGCCTTAGAAATATATTTGTCTATGAATTCATTACGCCCGTTGTCTTCCAACACTGCCTCCATCCTGTACTTCCAAACAATATAGTTCAAACTACCCTCAAGGGAATATTCAAGTCTTAATTCGTAGAACGACATCCCGCTGAATCTGAAGAATGATACTGAAAATTTGATATCACCTGCAAAAGACAAACTCGTATTCTCCTCTTCTAGAGTGATTTATGATCCGATACCACGTGGAAATTCCTTGTAGATTCAAACTGATAATTGTAATTTATTAAAACAATAGACTTGAATCTACTATACTCATTAGTGGAAATAATTAAACAATCACAAAATCACGAATCATACAAGAGAAAGAATTCAATCAACACATACACAATGATTTCCTGGGGAAAGCCACATCTAAAAACCCCTGCTATCTATAGATTGCGTTAGTCAGAAAATATAAGAAGATTACAATGCTTTTCTCAAGCTCGAGCAACCTCTGCACTATCTCTATATGTCGCACAGCGTCCTAGACAAGCCTAGGCCAATACTTAACTAATTTCTTTCTTTCCCAAGTACATATTTCCTTGTGTTGTTTCCTTGGGAATTAGACCCCTATTAATTAGGGAAATTCCTCAAAGGATTTGCGCAATCCATCATAGGACTTCCTCTGACTACATGTACCACCTATACAATTAAGAAGATTATACAACTGATAGTACACTGTCCCTGAACTTTAATATCAACTGGGTAACTCTTAGATCTGACATGCATGAATTATTTATGAGTGAATCATCAGTTAACTGGTTTATCACTGCAAGCAGCACCACACTACTAGACCTCCTACTAGTTCCTCCAATAGTTGGAACTAGTTTAACTCACTTTAACTCAGTTAAATTGAATTAATTAATCACAACCCAAAATAAACTCAACTAGGGCTCATATAATGTAGGAGACACTCTACATGAATCAAGTTAGACCCTCAACTCAAATTAACTAAGCCAACTAAGTCAAATTAACTTAGTTAACTAATACAAGTTGTCATGTGATGTGGAATTACAATTTTATTCCTAACTCAATTCAAGGACAAAATTAAATTATGATTTTCTTGTTTCATTTTCAACAGTAGTTTCCCTTGTTTCAAGCTTGTGTAAAAATGAAACCACTCCCACTCTCAAGCATAGTTTTTCTCATGTTTCAAGCTTGTGAAAAAATGAAACCATCTTCAAGTATTCTCAAGCACAGTTTCCACATTTTTCAAGCTTGTGTAAAAATGAAACCATTTTCATCCTACCTCTTATGATTGCCATTGTTATCAACTTGATTCTTCCAGACGAGCCTTGGTTTTGTCATTCCAACACCACCATCTATTTGTACAATCATACACTTTCACTTTGCTTTTTTACCCTTTCTTAAGGAACTGCTACAATGAGTGGTATTATTAGTTTTCCTCTTGACCTGTACATGTTTTGAGCAGTTCCATCATGATTGTAACCAATTGATACCCTTTATGCTACTCGTTCCTTCAGGAGGAGTGATTTTTCAGCTCTTTTTAGACTCCCTAAACAGGAAAAAATTGTCGAGCACTTGTATTTTCGAACTCGTTAAAGTAAATGAAAATACATCTACTCAATATAAGTTTAACTTTTTTTGGAATGGGATAGACTATTTACGAAAAAGGAATACCTTAGTTGAACATGGCTAAGAGGTTCTCCTGAGTATCATTTTCTACCTTTTTGGACTCAAGAGACAATTTTACGAAAAGAAACCTTTGGATTTTTTTCACCTCTTTTTAAAACTCTCTAAACATGAAAATGGAGATGAGTTATACTTTCCCTAGACTCGTAATCAGAGGGATTCATCTGAAGGATGAAGTTATAGATCAAGCATATGTTATCCTCCTCAAGTTTGTCAAAAATAAAGAGGTATTGACCATAAATGGTTGGGGAAATTGGGAAAACGAAATACTGCACCTATTTATGGTAGTGAGTCACTCTTGAGCACGACACTCTTTCACCTCATCTCAGTGACTATTGGTTTGGGAAATCTGCTTGTTTCTTTGGTTCATCAACCATATTAAAAGCCTCTGTAATCAGTTTTGGGTCAATGCTACCAACTCCATGAAGTGTCGCTGATATGTTCAAGAGAAGTCTTTCAGTTACTATTTTCTACAATACTATTAAGCCTTCTTTCATGTCTGTCTTCCTTGTTCCACATCAACATCATTCAGTCTCAAATCTTGATACCCGTTTCATGTCATTGATAGGGGATACATCAAGGTCCTCCTGTAATAGGTCACTTCTTGTCGACATTAGCTCATTATCGAGGAAGTTGACTTAGAAACTCTCTTCAGTGCCTTGGACTTGTATACATCAATGACAATTTTCCTCACTTTCAGCGACAAGTTTACATCATTGGCCTTCGACTGAAAGATTTTGTGTGGTGTTCAACTTCATCTCATCTATTCACACCACATAGATTGTACCATAGTACCTTAAGAGCCATTATCATTATCGATGGTTTCTCTTGCATTTGTTAATGACTTACATCATTGGTTAGTAATCATATGGTGTCTACCATGTTTGAATTCAACTCATTTATTCACATGGCTAGACTTGTACTATCGAGAAATCGAATGAACGAGATAGAAGACCCCACATCTAGTTTCATTCATCTAGGCTATGATTTCAGGATTCATACTAAGATCACATAGTATGATGGCTATGATGATACATACAATCATTCAAGCATGGGTCCACACTTTGTCTTTAGTGGATGAGATGTTTTTATCATTGTACATGTAATATTGGCTTATATGTTGAGCATGGGTATGCCTCCCTCAACAATGATATCATGATGAAAATTTGTATTGTAACAAATAATGATCTTTACTAACTTGTTCTTGATCCAGACTTGTCAAAAGGTAAAGCACTTCAGTCCTCAGCCACTGCTTTTGACTTTGTGCTTTAGGGGGAAATATGTCACATACCATTTTGTCACATCAACTCAAAAGGCCTAAAAAACTAGATCAATCAACATCCTAAACACTTTTTCATTATCCCTTTGCAAAACCTTAAGCATCTCCTCTCCAAAAATTCTGAGTTTCTAGGACAATCAACCTAAAAACCATGTTTTTCCCCAGCGCACCCTGCCCTTTGGTCCACCTGCTCTAGTTGCATGTTGCATAACTTAGCAGTTGCGCTGCTAAAAAATGGATTCCCTACTCTGCAAGTTCGCTGATTCTATAAATTGAGAAAAATAAAAAAATATCTCGGAAGCTTCCTCTTCCAGAAGCTTCCAAGGTGGTTTTAACAATTTACCTTGGATAGAGATATCAAATTCCTATATGATACTACTCTGATGGACCTATCTCTTATCCCTTGAGCTCATCCTCCCAACATAAGTGGATCTCAACCCTAGATTGGTAATTGGATAATAATTCCCAAACTACCACATTCATCCTATACATTTACTGCCTCCCATAAGGTCTAGGTTGGCTTTTGGAGATTGATTGTGCCCTCATGTTGCTAGTTTGAACCTAAGGAGTCATCATTTTTATGAATTAGGGTTGGTTTTGAGGTGTGCTTTGTGATAAGGAAGGATAAGTCAACTTGGGGAGACATCTACAAAGTAACTTCTAATTGTGGTTGTAAACTGTCTCCTATATATATTAATACAAATAGTATCTTGTTTTCCTATATTTGTTGTGTTATGTTTACACTCATGTATTTCAATGCCTTTCTGATTCATTGAATAGAGATGTTAGACTATTCTACATGGATATTGTGGTTCCTTTTCTTGTTTTAATCATATGTGCAAGTTATAATTATAATGCTTGGAGTTGGAATTAGAACTTACAAGCGAGGAGGAAAGGAAGGATTTCTACAAATCTGAGGTAGCCTTATTTCCCATTCTCTAGTTTATCTAAGGAAAACTCTATGCTTTTTTTCTTATGTTATTCTAGATCAAACCACTAGAGCTAGGGAAGTCTTCTTTGTCTACAATAGTGAAATTTCTGCATAAAAATCATTTATGTCTAAATGCTTCATGGCTGCTTAAACCAAATTGGTGGCTAAGGAAACCCAAGGGTGTAATGAAAACATCATCGAGACTCTTAAAGACCACGATTTTTCTACAAGAAATTTCGTTGACTTTCCAATTATCATATTGTAAAAATATTATTTTGTCATTAATGATAATCATAGAAAAGGACAAAAGAGAATGCCAAAGGTGACATGGGAGTGTAAGAGTCATGGTGAAAGTCTAAAGGTCCCAGAGGAGGTCAAGAGTCAATTGGAAGTTGAAAGGTCATGAGGGAAGCCTAAGAGTCACGAGGAAAGTGAAAGGTCATTTGTCCACTTTTATAAATGCACCCTCATGTGAAAATTTCATCTATCAAGACAACCAGAAATTATTTTCCTTGTTGTTAATTTATTTAATAATTTATTTGTAGTTTTCTATGAAAAAATTTCAAATAATTCACACTGTGATTTTCACAAATAAATACCGCAGAAGAAAAGTAGCAATGGTATCTGAGATAATCTAGCACACACACATACAAATTTTACACAGTTATTTTTGGACATATGTCCCCTGAAAAACCTAACTTGGAAAATCGTGCAGGAGATGAGGGTTTTATTATTATGCAGCAGTGAAGTTCTGAGTAAAGTCTATGGATGCCCAACTAGAAATCCAAACAACAAGTATGTGACACAGATAATTAGAGAGAAAATTCTCTCACCCCACTACCAATCCCGATACTGGCTTCTCCTGAAAAATTGGCCGTCCAAACCCCAGTGTAGGCACTTTGTGCAGCCCTTTCACTTCCTCTCACACGTGTGGCTTGAATCTGCCTCTGAGAAAACCATCTAGCCTATCTCTGCTACTGGAAGTGACTCTCTGGCCTCTGGAAGACTTTCTCGGCCTATGGAAATTGAATCGACTTCCTCCCTAGCTAAATAAAACTGCTCTGCTTAAGCTACTATGCAATCCCTACACTGCTTCTGTGTGGATCACTTCTGTCACTTCCTTCTACCTCTACAGATCTATAAAACTTCCTCCGGATCACTCTCCCTACCCCTCAATGTCTCTTCTTCGATTTTTGGTTCTCCGACAACTATTGCTACTCTCTGGAAATCGATCTGCTAATGAAATCGAACTTTTCAAGTGTGTTCACCAAGTGCCCATTGAATTCTTCTTATAATCCTCAGTTGGAGTACCAACAACCAAGATTAAAACTTAATCAAGGGATAATATCATATTAAAGTCGATCTGTGTGAGTTTTTAGACTATTCTCACCTTGAATTAATTAATTATGATTAATTAACCAATTTTCCCAAGTTTAGACTTAGGAAACATTAAAAAATCGGTTAATAATCTAATTAAGTCATCTATAGGTGGAATTTCCAAAACTTATTTTTGGGTTTTGGATAACTCATGCATTCTAGGCTCTCCACCAAATTTCGTGGCTAGAACACACCCACTGATACAAAAACTAACACGTCATCCCTCATGCAAAAGGACTTTTAGCACTTGAACTAAGTTAGTAATTATATTGATATTTTGTGCTTGAGGAGCTAAAAGAATTCACTCTTGGTAGCCTATAGGTGGATGGATTTTGAGGCTAGTGTTATGTCATGAATATGATATGAACTTCTCTAATCCCACTATTGGGTTTTCATGATCTTGTGTACATGTATTTGAATGGGTGACAACAATAATGAGAACCTTTTAATTAATGCATTACTTCCCATACATGGTAATGACAGTTACAATGCCTATTCATGCTTTTGTTGTTTATGTATGTGGGTTTACACATTGGTTACCTGATTATGAACTTTTTTGTTTTATGCAACTAGTGTGTTGGTTTTGAATCTTTGTTGCTCATTCATGTTAATGCTAGTGATTAATTGTAAACTAATTCACATTTTGTCTCTAGCACTTTCTTACTTGTGTATATCTTAGTTAGTCTCAACTATTTGATTCTTATTTAAGGCATGCTCTCCCTCATTATGTTGTTTTTATGTCCTTATATCATGTTATGCAAGTTATCAACGAAGAGTTGTTTTTTTCCTCATTGTAATGACATATTACACTTGATCTCACACTTATCTCTTTGCATTCGATATCCAAGAGAAAAAACACACAAACAATGGCAACCGACCCAATATCCCAAACGGTGTGAGGTATAATTGAGAATTCATACCGGGGAGACCCCCTAGTGTTGGCGGATTATCCAACACCATCAGCAGAATCGAGAAGTAAAATGTGCTCGTCCAATTGTAACTATTTCCTTGGGCACTCCATACCAAGAAAAAATTTCTTGAAATAAAAAGTCTGTAACAACACGTTTAGTTTCCCTAGTAAGTGCTCTAGCCTCCACCCACTTGGTGACATACAATGTACATACCAAAATATAGGTCTTCTATTGAGATGGGGGATTAATTGGTCCCACAAAATCTAAAGCCCATCTCTCAAATGGTTCCATCACCAATTGAGGCTGTAACGACATTTCATCTAATTGAGTAGGTTTACCCATCCTCTAACAAATATCACACCCTCGCACATATTTATTTTCATCTCGGAACATAGAAGGCCAGAAATAACCCACATATAGCACCTTATGACTTATTCTTCTATCTACAAAATTCCTTCCAGAAGTCCCATCATGATAGGCTTTTAGGATATCATAAATCTTTCCCCCCTTACACACTTTCTAATAAGTTGATCAAAACCAGTGTGGAAGAGATAACCATCCAACCAAAAATACCGAGCACTTTGATGCACTATTTTTATCTCTTCCCTGGGAGAAAGCTAATGGGGAAGCTTTCTTGCAACAAGGTAATTGGAAATGTCTGCATACCAAGTTGAATACATGGATATTGCAAAAAGGTACCCATTTGGAAAAGAGTCTTCAACTGGCGAATCATCGGGAACAATAGTAAATCTAGAAATTAAATCTACAACAACCTTATCGTTCCCAAGTTTATCTATAATGTTGATATCAAATTCTTGGAGTAACAACAACCACTTAGTAACCATGGCATTAGTAATTGGATTATTCATTAAATATTGGATAACATAGTGGTCAATATGCACAAAAGTTTGGTAACCAGTAATGTAATTCTTAAACTTGTTAATATCATGAATAACAAGAAGGTACTCTTTTTTGTCACCGTATAATTTACCTCTGCAGGGGTCAAGTTCTTGTTGATGTAATATATATCATAGGGTTTATTTTCTTCCTGTTTTCCAGGCACAACTCCAATGGTTGTATCATAAACATCAATGGAGATTTGAAATGATAGACTCCAGTTGGGTCCTCGTAAAATGGGAGCTGCTATTACACACATTTTTAGTTCTCATAAAGCATTGTTACACTTGTCAGTCAAGACAAAATCCTTATCCTTTGTTAACAAAGAAAACAATGGTAATGCAATCTTGTTAAAATTTGCTATAAATTATTTATAATAACTTGCATGTCCCAAAAAGCTATGTACCTCCTTCTGTATCTTAGGGGTGGGAATTTTCAAAATTTTCACTGGGTTGACCTATAATCCTACAATAGAGAGATAGTGGCCTAAAACGATACCTTCAATCATCATCATATGACACTTCTTAGTACTGAGACAAAGGCCAGTTTGTATGCAACGCTCAATTACTTTGTTAAGGTTATGCACGACTTCATCAAACTCATCCTTGTAGGGTGTAAATTCATCCATAAATATTTCTAGACAATCATTAACCATATCAACAAAAATTCCCAAGACTGCCCATTGAAAGGTTGCAGTGCATTACAAAGCCTAAAAGTAAAACCCTATAGATGAATGTTCCTAAGGGGAAACTGAAGGTAGTTTTATTTTGGTCCTCAAGAGCAATATGAATATGATTATAGCTACTAAATCCATCCAGAAAAGAGAAAAACTTTCTACCAGATAGAGTGTCTAGGACTTGATCAATTAAGGGTAGTGGAAAATGGTTCTTTTGAGTGTCTTTGTTTAGCTTCATATAGTTTACACAGACTCTCCACTTTCCATTTTTCTTAGGAACAATAACAAGTGGAGATACCCATTGACTGTCAGAAATTGGATAGATGAAATTTGCATCTAAGAGGTTTTGATGGTCCTCCTTGACAACATTTTTCATTGCTGGATTCATCCTATGTTGAGGTTGCCAGACAGGCTGATATCCTTGCTTTAAGTAGATATGATGTGTACACAAAGTATAATGGATACCCTTCATGTCCTTATAGTCCCACATGAAGGCGTCTTTATTATTTCTCAGTAACTGCACTAATTCTATTTCTATTCAGGGGATAAATTAGGGTTAATATTTAATGTCTTCCGAGAATCTATCTTTATTGGAACACACGTAAGGCTAGGGGTCGTAGGTGTTTCCTATATAATAGGATCATCAAGGGTATCTTCCTCATTAGATTTGTATATCACAAAACTCAACAATCAAGACGTGGATGGTGTAACAATAGAAGGGTCACTAATAAAGTTGTTAAAGCTAGTCTCATTTTAAAAATTGAATGCTTTTCCTATGGTGAGCAATGCATGTGTATCGATTTCTTCTAGTTCTAACTCAAACCATAAAGGGTTCTCACATTCCAAACTTGGTTTTTATATAGGGTAAAGCACAAGATCCTTGGTAGTGTTACCATCAGAGATGTTCATGCACCCTGACCTACATCTAATAAAGGCATTTGTAGAAGTCATCCATGGCCTGCCTAGAATCAAAGGATGTCCCCCTAGGCATGTCATAGGTTGTAAGACAATGAAATATACTAGGTACTTCTAAGAGTCTAATGAAATAATAACATCCTACAGTATTCCTTCATGTCTGATCCTAGATCTATCTGCTAATTCTAAAATGGTGGGAGTTGGCCTCAAATTGATAAGCCCAAGTAATTAAAAAATTTCCCTGATTATTATATTAATTTTTGCTCCTAAATCAATCAGGGTGTTTGGAAGAGTTGTTCCTTCAATATGAACAAATATTGTTGGGTTCTCAAGATTTTCATATTTAGCAACTGTATTATCCCCTAACATCAACTTTGATACTTTCCAATTACATGCACAGTAGGGGGGTCCGATTTTTCCTACCTAGATTTTTAACACATAATTCCTTAACTGTTTTAGCATAAAGGGGGACATCTCAAATTGCTTGTAGTAAAGGAATTCAATGTATAACATTTTTAACTCTTTTAAGAAACCATAATTAATTTGAGGAATATTCTTGACTTTAGTTAATCTTTTAGGATAAGCAGGATGCAAAGAAGTCTCATTCCTTGCAACTGTTATGGTCTTTATAACCAGGGTAACATCAATTGTTACAATGACATTAGGGGTATTGTTGGTTGTTATAGTGGTGTTATAAATATTTTTGGCATTATATTACAGGTGTTGTACTTGATGGAAACTCACATAGATGAAAATCCACAAGACAACAGGTTAACAACAAAAGATTACAGATCATACTCCAGAGATGGAAGAAAGAGAATGGTTTAAGAAGTATACGCTGGTTCACTTTGTCCAAGTAGTGTATACACACGAGCTCATAGAACGGAAGAGCGTATACA
Organism: Pinus tabuliformis; assembly: GCA_031772625.1. Classification (NCBI taxonomy): domain Eukaryota; kingdom Viridiplantae; phylum Streptophyta; class Pinopsida; order Pinales; family Pinaceae; genus Pinus; species Pinus tabuliformis. Next base: position 426,741,432 of record CM062813.1, on the reverse strand, counting down.
TATGCACGCACTTTCACAGAAGGAAAATCGTGTATGGAATGGAAAAGCAAGGTTTTGGTCCGAGGTATTGGTCTAAGGTTTTGGTCTGAGGTTTTTGGTCTGAGGTATTGGTCCTAGGTATTGGTCCGAGGTAATTGGTCCAAGGTTTTTGGTCCGAGGTCTTGACAAAGGATCTAAGTGTATAAGGAGGAGAAGATCAAAGGGCTAAAGCGTGCAAGTAATGAATATCTTATGAAGAGCAAATATGCATGTTATTGGTTTCTGGTGCTTTGCTTGATTTGAACTAAGGATGAACCTAAGCGGTTGATTCACCCCCCCTCTCAATATTATTCCCAACAATTGGTATCAGAGCAGGTCCTTTGGTAGAAGCTTGATTGCTTGAAGGAGATCCATAGAAACAATGGGAAAGAAGCTAAAGAAGAAAGTGCCTCAGAAGAAGAAGACATATCAAAGGAACAATGACAAAAGGAGAGACAATTGGCCATCAGGTGGAAGCAAATATTCAGATTCAGAATCACCTCGGATTGAAGATGAATAAGAAAAAGAAGTATCATGTACAAATTTTTGGTCTTCTAGTGATACTTTTATCTGTTCATACAATGCTGAAGATATTGAAAGTGATAGTGAAAGAAATATAGAGGCAGAAGTTAAAAGGCTCATAGATAAAATTAGAGATCAACAAGATATATTTAACAAGAGGGAGTGTGCCTTCAAAGAATAAGTTAGCAGATCAAAAACTCAGTTGGAGGAAGGAAACAAAGTAAGGAAGTAGTACAAGGAAAAGGAATATCAATGTCAAAAGCTGCAGGATGAAGTGACATCATTAAGAAATGAAGTAAATGAAAATAGTACAACAATAAAGATACTTAAAGATAGATCCAGTTACTATGAAAGTCTTGAAGCTAAGATCCTCTCTCTAAAAGAAGATCTTGAAAATTCAAATAAGCAGAATGAAGAACTACCTCAAGCAGATGAAGAACAAGAAAATGAGATTCTCAAATTAAGGAAACAAGTGGAAGAAGGAAGAAGCAATATCTGGAAAAGGAAGAGTAATATCAGGTTGAGGTAAATATCTTAAAAGGTAAATTAGAAGAAAAGGATAAACTGTTATGATTTCAAGGTAGTACTAAGATTTTGGATTATTAGTAGTCAAAGGTCTCCTACCATCAAATCTGGTCTTGGTTTTCATGAAACTTTTGAAGGTGAATCTAGCTCACAAGATGAGGAAATGAACTCTAATGCAAAATTTGAAATGCTCAACAAGGAGATAAGAGGTCAGCCCCATCAAAAACCAAGGAAAGGAAGTCTTCAAAGAAAATCATTTACTCCTAACTATGGAAGTGATAGTTGGTTATTTCCTCTGATGAATAATGTTGAATGTTTTGTATGTCATAATTTTGGACATGTTGTAGCCAGATTCAAAAGTAGAATGGTTCAAGCTAATAACCGTCACACATAAAGATCATTAGCTTCTAGGTACTTTAAGGGATATTTTTTTTCTTGCAATATGTTTGGTCATAAAGCCATTGACTGCTATAGAGGGAATATGAAACAAATAAGTTGTTATGCTTGTAACAAGTTTGGGCATATAGCAAAAGAATGCAGGAGGAAATTTCGGCCAATTTACCAAAAGGAGAAAACATCATCACACTCCAAGGTATGGAAGAAGAAGGAAGTACAGTCAGAAATGTGTGGCATAGCACAGTATACAGACATAACAGACTCAGGGGGAGATGAAAGTGTGAAACTTCAGAATTCCAATTCTCATACAAAATTATCATGAAGACAAGTCGCGTATATACACAAGTTAGAAGCTGCACAGTTGCGTATATGGTGTTTTTGAGGAAAAAGCAATGGGAAAGACTCATAAAAGTGATATGATATGGTTCAGACAATTATCAATTATCTTTTCTGTCTAGAGGATTGATGACTACAGTCTGTGGATGTTATTTAGAAATGCTTTTGATCCTCATAAGTTGTTGATGACTTGATGTATATCTGATTGATGATGATGCCTTGATGATTCTTACTGATATTTGGAATGACGAGATTTGACAGTGAACAATTGGCATAGGTTCAGGGGGAGCATATGTTTCTAATAATGCATTGTTGGCATTATATTAGAAGACCTTGGTCCTTGTTATAAATGTCATGTATATCATTTGATGTAAAGGTCATGAAAATACCTAATTTGTAACCCCACTATGCATGGGAAGGATGATGTAATAATTGCTATTTCAGTCATGTATAAACATTTGGTATATCCCCACTTGGTTGGGGGGATGAGTCAAATTTGATGTATCCCCACTTGGTTGGGTGATTGATATATGTATGAGTCATTGGTCATAGGGAAGTCATACTCACTTAGTTGAATTATAGAGTCATGTTATTATTTTGAAAAATATCTTTGCAGACTCTGCATGTGCTCAGGGGGAGCATGGACAGCATAGTGCATCTTTATGTTGAAATATGGCAACAAGAATATTCCAATTTAATTTTTCATTGAATTAAATTGTGAATTAAAATCGAATTTAGTCTTAACAACTACTTGGAAATAATTGATTAATTCAATTTGAATTAATTAGTTGGAGAAATTCAAGTTAGAAGTCTTTCTGAAGTCATGCAACAATTATCCCTTAAATTAAGGAGATAAGATTGAGTTGTATTTGAGTTGTAATTAGTTAACTCAGTTTACTGAGTTAAGTTGAGTTAAATTAGTTCCAAATTGTTTGAGGAACTAATAGAGAGTTAACAGTCAGTTGATGCATGCATGCACTCAACTAGTGTACTCTAGTTAACTGAAGATTCCATCATTAGAAACTCATGCATGTCTATTCTGAGAAAGACCCAGTTGAGATTACAGAAAAGGACAATGTACTATCAGTTCCATGTGTTTTCTTTTAAATAAAACTCATGCATGCAGTCAAGGCATCATTCCTTGAGGATTGCGCAGTTCTGACAGTGTGTGAGATCAGAGTGTTCGACTTGGTTGAAGGTGAATCATCCCAAAGGAACAACGCAAGGAAATAGGAGCTTGGAGGGCAGAGAGGAAGGCTTGAGAGAAGCTTTGATTTCCTGCGAGCATTTGTGAGGATTGTACTGAGAGCTGGCTAGCTGTGAGACCTAAGGCTTTGTATAATTCCTATGTATTTCCACCTTGTATGATAATACAGATAGTGGGGTTTTTTGCTGAGGCTTTCCCCAAAGTATTTTCATGTGTAATGTGTCATTGATTCTTATTCTTTTGGTTATATTGTTCAGCTCGATCTTTAAGCTTCCGCAAATTGATAGTAGAAGTAGGTTATAGTATTCTGCTTTGATTTATATTACATTATCGGGTTAACCTACCAACAGATTTTCTACATGGTATCAGCGCTGGATTTGTAGAAATTTTCTACAATGTATCAGAGCTGTGAACAGTATACTGAGAAGAGAATTCGAAGTTTGAAGTTCGGGGTTGCACGTGAAAATCGAATTCATATCATACTTCAAGGTTGGCTAATGGCGTTCTATGGCTTGAGACTCAAGTATGCCTCAGAACGTAGCTCAAATTACATAGCATGGAAAGATAGAATGGAAGATGTATTAGAAGACAATGGCTTGAAGGAATTCATTGATCAAGAAATCCAAAAGCTAGCTTCAACTAATGCACAAGATTTGGCTGAGTGAAGAAGTGTGTGGCGAAGGCGAGATGGATCATCCTTGAGGGAGTTCGAGACCATATTGTCTCGAGTATCCATGGGAAGGATACTCCATTATCAATGTGGAAGACATTGAAGGACCTCTACCAGAACAGTAGCAACAAGAGGAAATTGGCGCTCAAGGATAAGCTTCGAAGACTCAAGATGGAGAAGGGTGATACTATTTCCACATATCTAAACAAACTCACCACTTGCAGAGATGAGCTTGGCAGTGTGGGAATAACTACTGCTGATGAAGATATGGTGAGCCTCGCTGTCCTTGGCCTTCCAAAGAGTTTGAATAGCTTCAGGACTTTGTGAATGGAAGGGAGAAACTGTCGGATTGGGAATGACTGTGGTCAGATCTCATGCAAGAGGAGATCAGGAGGAGCACACAAGATAGTTCTTCATTCAAGGATGATGATGAAGAAAATCTGGCCTTATCAAGTAAGGCAAGGAAAGGGAAGGGGAAGGCTTCCCATTCCAAATCGAATTCTTCTCATGGAGGGAAGAAGGGTGACATGTCTAAAGTGATATGCTTTAATTGTCACGAGATGGGACATTATACGACTAATTGCCCATCGAAGAAGTCCAAGAAGGGATCCTCAGAAGGATCGGAAGGTGAGGCATTAGCCTCTCAGTTCGAAATGGACTTTACCCTCATCACATGCATGGTGTCATCGATGATGGGTTGTGTCTGGTATCTTGGCAGTGGAGCCTCATTCCACATGACTGGTGATAAAAATTAATTCAGTACCTTGGAGGAGAAAGACCTCAAGATGCACATAGAGATGGGTGACGACGGAAGGTATAGTGTTTCAGGAGTGGGCATGGTTGCTTTTTAGAGGGTGCTTGGAGCTCGTATCACCTTGACAGATGTGAAGTATGTGCCTGGACTGAAGAAGAAATTGGTATCGGTCGCGATGTTGGAGGACAAAGGCTACGATGTTGTCTTCAGTAAAGGAAAGGCATTCCTAAGACACATAGCTATGGGTCAGACCAAGAGGATAGGGATTCGGGTGAAGAATCTCTATAAAATAGAGGTAGATGATTGTGCAGCATTGAGTACGAAAGTAGCATTGGTGCAAAGCCAAGACATTGGCGAGTTGTGGCACAGGCGGTTGGGCCATTTGCATCATGGGGCTTTGAAGATAATGCACAGATATCTATAGGACCTCCCAAAGGTAAACTTGAGCAAGTTGACACATGCAAAGGTTGTACCTTGGGAAAGTACACCAAATCTTCCTTTCATGATCGAGACAGTCGAGCAGAGGCTATCTTAGAGCGAGTTCATACTGATGTGTGTGGACCATTCTCGATGGCATCCACAATGAAGCAAAGGTATTTTGTGATTTTCATTGATGATTATTCTCGTAAATGCTGGATTTATTTCATGCAGAAGAAGGACCAAACTTTCACAAAGTTTTGTGAGTTCAAAGCTTTGGTCGAGAAAGAGTCAGGGAAGAAGATCAAGGCCTTGAGAAGCGACAACGGTGGAGAATATGTCTCTCAAGAGTTTAAGGACTTCTATGCAACGGAAGGAATTAAACGAGAGTTGATGGCACCTCATAACCCACAACAAAATGGGGTGGGCGAGAGGAAGAACAAAACTATTGTAGGTGCAGCACGGGCAATGCTGCATGACCAAGGCCCACCACTTCACTTGCAGGCTGAGGCATGCAACAAAACAGCCTATTTGCAGAATAGAAGAACACATCGCATACTTGGGATGAAGACACCAGAGGGAGCTTTCTTCGGTAAGAGACCAGATGTGGGTCACTTCAGGATCTTTGGCTCATCGAAATATTTCCATGGGATAAAGGATGCACGGAAGAAGCTTTAGCTGAAAACAGAGTTGGGGATACTTGTGGGGTACACTGATACACCTTACAACTATCGGGTGTACTTGCCTACCAGTCAGAGGATAGTGGTTCGCAGAGATCTCAAGTTTGATGAGTAGAAGGCCATGCGAGTTTCCCTTGAGAGGGAGCTCCAACTAGAGGCTATGGAGGAACTATTGGTTCCTAAGGAGGAGGAGCCTCAGACTGATGTGGAGCAACCACATGCAGAGGTTCTAGGAGTGGAGACATCCACTCAAGCAGAGTGTTCCATAGATGGATAGAAGCGCACAAGAGAAGCTGACAGATTGTTGGAGGATGTGAGAGAGAATGTGGGAGCACCATCTTCTCAACGCAGACAGAGGAGGTCACCTGAGAGGTACACTAGATACATGGCCCTTGCTGGGGAATGTGTTGAGATCGAGCCATCTTCCATTGAGGAAGCAGTGCAACATCTGATTTGGGTTGATGTTATGGTGGAGGAGTATGACTCCATAGTTCGTAACAGTGTTTGGGACGTGGTTCCGAGACTAGAGAACAAGTCAGTTGTGAGTTCCCGTTGGCTTTACAAGGTAAAGCAAGCTGCTGATGGTAGTGTGGAGAAACATAAGGCAAGATTTGTTGCCCGTGGCTTTTCACAGGTCGAGGGGATTGACTATGATGAGACTTTTGCTCCTGTTGCAACATGCTCATCTATCAGATCTATGTTGGCACTATCAGCATAGATGGGTTGGAAGATCCATCAGATGGATGTGAAGACTGCGTTCCTCAATGGCGAGATTGAGGAAGAGGTGTACATAGAGCAGCCGGAAGGTTTTGAGACCTTCGATCATGAGTAGCATGTGTGCCGACTCAAGAGAGCGTTGTACGGGCTGAATCAAGCACCTCGTGCTTGGTACACCAGGATAAAAAAACTACTTCACCGGGTTCGGCTTCATAAAGAGTGAAGAGGATGTGAACCTGTATCGCATCATGGTGAAAGGTAAGCTGTTGATCATCGTTCTTTATGTTGATGATCTCATATTGACTGGTGATGACTAGTTGATCGTGTCTTTCAAGGAGGAACTTTCAAGAGAATTTGAGATGAAAGAAATGGGTCTCATGCATTACTTCCTTGGCATTGAAGTGTGGCAGAAGGATGGGAGTTGTTTGTGTCTCAGGGCAAGTATGCGAATGAGATACTCAGGAGATTCCACATGGAGAAGTGCAAGCCCATGCAGACTCCTCTAGCAGGTAACTAGAGGAAGGAGGATGCTACTTCAGGAGAAGTAGTAGAGGCTACTGTGTACAGGCAGCTTGTGGGTTCACTGATGTACTTAGTGAACACACGACCAAATTTGTGCTATGTGGTGAACCAACTGAGTCAAGCGATGGTTTAGCCTACCAAGATGTTTTGGTAGGTGGCAAAGCATGTATTGATATACCTCAGAGGAACATTTCAATATGGATTATGGTACAAACGGATAGAGGGAGTGAAGCTATAGGGCTTCACTAATGCAGATTGGGCAGGGAGTCCATCATATCAGAAGAGCACATCACGAGGGATTTTCAACCTTGGGTCATGTTGACATGGCGAATTTTCGCTATACCAACATGGGGAACTAACCTGATCACAGACCCCAATTAGACATGCTTTCGTTTGGAATGGCTAGTTTCAACGGGTTTTAAGGGACCCCGTAATCTGTTAAATGCGTTGAAAGATTGCTTCTGGGAAGAAGAGTTCAATTAAATCAACAAAATAAAACAGCTAACCTCTATGTATCGAGTCCTATCTACACTACTTCTAACTACTCTAATCTAGTCCTAGTTATCCTAATCTATCCTGCAGGAGCAAAACAAAAGGAGGTTAAACATCATATATAGATCCCATGTCCAAATAATCAATTACTGGTCCACATAAGAAAAAGGTTGTATTAAATCCTAATCACAATCCAATTACTTATACAGGAATATACATTCCTTTCCATACAAATAACACTTGCAACTAATGTTTAGCAAAGTCTGGAATCAACGACCTTTCATGAATTATCAATGCTATTGAATTAAATTCAAATAACCAGGAATAACCATGAACTGCTAGTTATCAATAGGCACAAAGCAAATCACATTTGTTTTTATACCAGCAACAACACACCGATTCTAAAAATATGAGAGAAAAGGGAAATAAATCTAAAACATCCGGCTCCTTCTTGAACCAAACAGTCCTCTTTATTCACAATAAATCAAAGTTGTTTTCTCCAAACAAAAAATCCCTTCTCTCCTATCTGGAGGTAATGTTTATGCCTCAGACCCCGATGCCTCGTATTCCCCTATTCTTTTCAATATACCGATCAGAATACACAGAGGTAGAACCATTGGTGTCACTGCTGACACGTAGAAGGCGTTTCCTATCACTGGAGCACTTCATTTCCATGGAGAAATGAATAGATGTTGATTAGAAGAGGATCACTGTGTGTCATCTCTTCATGATGAAACCTGGAGCAATTTTCACCTTCAGAATACACAGGCAACACCTGGAAAGATGACCGCCAACGCCTGAAGCCAAATATTTAAATAAAACATATCCGCATAGGTGACTCTTCGTATTCGCTCATGCATCTTTTATCTGGAGTCATACTTGAAGCTTATTCATTCATTCTTCGACCTCACTTGCCTTCTCTCGGTCCTCGCCTGTAGAGATAACCAATCATTAGTCATACTTATACAAATATGATAAAATGCTAACAAAAACAAAATCTGACTTACACTGAAAATCATTGCATAACACCGAACCGGATCCAAAATCTGGACTTGAAAGATTATAGATGGGAACCTATACCCTATCGGGTCCGCCATATAGGATTTTCATTAAAAATCATGACCACAACCTTTTATCGAATACACAAGAATATATGTGAAAAACCCGTAGCTGGGCTGTACAACCGGACTTCAAAAATTATATACCAGAGCTTATAATCATCTGCGGGTCCATCGTATGGTGTCGCACCTTATGCATGAGCGCTAGACTCTGCCGATAGAGATTTGCGATGGGGCAGGCGGACCCGATAAAATATATATATTATGTTTAATAGGATCGGGGGGTCCGCCATATCGCATTGTATTTTATATATGATCCCCGGGTTCCACCGATTGTGATAAGCGATTGGGAGGCGGACCCAAAATATATATGTCCTGAGGTTAATAGTCTTGGAGGGTCTACCATATCAGACTGCGCTTTATGTTCATGCCATGGACACCGCCGATTGCGATATGCAATGGGCTCCGGACCCGAAATATATAAATTATGGTTTATAATGCCGTCGGGTCCAGTGCCTCATGGTACGCGCTGCGCGCCAATGTTGCATGCAATAAGCAGAAAGGAGTGTTATGTGCATTTTGCGAAGTATTCCCATTATAAAGAGTTATGATGGGAATAAAGACGCGATGGAAGACCTTGTGGGTTAAGCACAAAAATGATTATAATAAGGGTGGGGGTGATTATATGTGTGGGCATAAATGTATCATGAATGCTTATGAAGATTGAAAAGTCCCGATGAAGGGAATGAATGAAGGGCTAGGCTGGGTCATGAATGAACCATGCAACAAAGGTTTATTCAAGGGGCTTAGCCATTAGGCATTGAAAATTTGACTCGGCAAAGAGTTAAAATCCCTGGGATAAAACAAATCATTCGGAAAGATGAAAGATCGAACTTCTAGGGGACCCATTCAAAATTTGCTATCAGAGCATGTTTTAATAGGGTGGTGGTTGTGGCCACAACAAATGGCGAACCGCTAGGCGACCCAGTTATCTCTGTTTCCAAATAAACCTTGGATCACTAGAACATCAGGCTGTTAAGATAAACTTGAAATGAAAACTGTATAGATGGATAGGCATGAGTTCCACTTCAACATTAATTGCTTCAGGTGGGATAAAGAAAAATAGCTTCTACTTACTGATAGGGTTTTGACAGGCATTCTCCAATGGTAGTGTTATGGGATTTATTGACCTTCCTTTACCTGTTTCCCACTTTCAAAAATCCTTTTGGGGCCATAACTGGTCTATCAATACCTGTTTAGGTGTGTACCTCAGCTCTTTATTGCTCATCAAACTTGATGTAGATATGTTTATCTACACTTTATATAAGAATTCCAGTGCTATATTTTCATATGATTGAATGGGGCGCATTGATGGATCTTGCCATATTTTTAAACCGCTTAACCAAGGTTGGGCTTGCTGTGTCAATCGGTACTCTAAGCCCAACAACAATCCCTACTTTAACTAGCTTCCCAAACAACCTGTCCCTCCAGTTTGGCACAAGGACTTGACATTTCATTTTCTTTTAAATAAGTCCTTCCAGTTTCAGGCACAAGGACTAGTGCACAATTGGATTTGCCTCAGGGTATATGACAGTGAGCTTAGACCATGAAAGGAGGTTTACTTGTAGATAACAGGTATTGGACAATTTAGTGTGGTGGATGGGACCAATGGAGAATGACTGTAACCTTACAAGCAAGTATAGGCTAGGTCTGAGTGGGATTTATTTAAAAATGCAGTGTTCCTCCATGCCAGTCCAACTGTAGCTACACATTTTTTGTTTTATAAAGGTGCCCCTACATGCTCCACGTATCCAAGTCATCAACAGATCTCACCTAGTTCCCAACAGATGCCAATGAGTGGCTTTGGTTTGAATTTCACAGCTGATTTTCAAGTTCTCATGGGCTGATTGAAAATTTGTTTGATTTTCAAGGTAACGATGGATTTAGAATCAACAGAATCATCAACAGGTTAACGAAGGAGGCGGAAGCTGAAGGTGGCGCATGAGGGAAACCTGAAAAGGTAAAAACGAGCCTGGAGGGCCGAAATTAGTTGGTTGAGAAAGACTGCAATTCAAAACAACAGGAAAATAAACTTTGCAGAAAAACAAAAAGGAAAAGATAGAAATGTAACTAAACTAACAACAAAAATAAAATGAATTCTAACCTATTCAGGAGGTAAGCACCATGTGGTGGCTACTAGAAGTATCTCTTTAGATGTTGGCCATTGATAGGGAGTTTTTCAGTTTCTCCTTGTAAAGTTTTGAACCTGTAAGTTCCTTGACCAATTTGTTCCACAACTTGGAATGGGGCCAGCCATAAGTGTTGGAATTTCGTGTGTTTACCTTTTGGCTCATTCAACTTGTCCCATTTTAGGACTAGCTCTCCTACCTAGTAATCTTTATCACTTGCCAGATGGTGATCAAACCATCTCTTCACAATCATTTGGTGATTTCTGAATTTGTTTCTGGCTTTATCTCTCAATTCCTCCAACCTCATCAGTTGGTTGATCCTTTCTTGAAGCAAGGCTGAAGGGGTTCCTCTTGAAGCTTGGGAGAGCTGTAAAGAGGGAAGGGTAACGTTTGGAGGCAAGATGGCTTCCTGTCCATAGACGAGGAAGTATGGGGAGTTTCCTAAGGCCACTTTTGGGGTGACCCTATCGGCCCAAAGGGCATTTGTTAGAGCATTGTGCCAGTTCCTCTGGTTGTCAACGATAGATTTATGAATTATGCGTATGAGGTTCTTGTTTGAGGACTCTGCAACTCCATTTCCCTGGGGATAATAGTTCGATGCATACCTTATGTGAATTGATTTATCAATAGAAAATTTAGTCAATTTCAGTGATGAAAAGTAAGAAGCATTATCAAATATGAGAGAGTCAGGAATGCCATACCTGTTGATAATGAATTTCTCAATAAATGATATTACCTCATCTTTGTTCACCTTTCAAAGCGGGATGGCTTTGGTCCATTTGGTGAAGTAGTCTGTTGCTGCGAATATGTACTTATGTTGCTGTGAAAAGTTTGGAGTGATCTCGCTTATGACATCCAGCCCCCATTGCTGGAATGGGCGATAAATCATAACGGGCTTGAGGGGAACAACTGGCTTTCTTTCTTGTCCTGCAGCGGTTTGACACACCTTGCATTTGTGAGCGTAGGCATGCGAGTCTCTGAACACTGTGGGCCAATAATATCCAGCTCTTAATATTTTGTGAGCAGTGGTCTCTCCACTGTAGTGACCACTTGCTGGGCCGTCGTGCATTTCTTTCAAGACATGGTTGGCATCATCCTTTTCCAAACACCTCAACTAGATCCCGTCATAGTTTTTTTCTGTATAATGTGTTATTGGCCAAGTGATACTAATTAGATTTCAATATGACCGCTCTCTGTTGTGATGCATCCATGTGTTCAGGACATGACCCCCGTGTGAGATAAAAGAGGATGTCGTAATACCACGACTTAGGATCCAAAAGGCCTTCTGATGCTTCACGTTCATATATTAGCGTTTCATTAATCCATAGGGGATCCTCCTTGAGTTCTACTTGTTCGTTTTGCATGCTCTGCACTTCTGGTTCTTTGGATGCCTCTCCTCTATCCGCCAAGGCTTCTACTGCTAGCCTGCACAATCCCTGCCCTTGAACTATCTTTGCCGGCTTAATCTCGAGGTCAAATTCTTGAAGTGCGGTGATCCAGTTTCCTCTTTGTTCACCCATTTCTTTATGCACGAAGAGGTCTCTTACAGTAGGATAGGGAACGATCACTTTAGTCCTGGCCTTTAATAAATAAGGGAGGAAATGTTTTATGGCCTTAAAAATTGCAAAGCCTTGTTTCTCCACGTCTAGGTAGTTTAGTTCTGCTCCTTGGAGATTAGAGCTCATATAAGAAATAGGGACTTCATTGCCATCATCATTTTTTTGAGTGAGAATTGCGGCATATGAAAGATCAGAAGCAAAAGTGTACAAGAAGAATTCCTTGCCGAAATTGGGGCTGACCAATGCAGGAGCTTCTGCGATGGCTTCCTTGATTCGCTGAAATGATTTCTTAGCTTCATCACTCCACTTATACACAACGTCCTTTTTCATCATTAGCTACATAGGACGCACTATTTCTGTGAAACTTGAAACAAATTTCCTAACAAAATTAATTTTCCTGAAGAAAGATTGCATTGCCTTTTTATTTGCAGGGGATTGTATTCTCATGATAGTCTCTACTCTTTCAGGATCAATAACAATACCTTCTTCAGAGAGGATATGACCCAATAGTTTCCCTTTTGTGACTGCAAAGACACTCTTCTTGGGATTCAACGATATTCCATACCTTCGGCATCTTTCGAAAGTCCATTTCAGGTGATAAATATGATCCCTTCTGTGATATGAATACACAGTGATGTCATCCATGTAAACCACTACTAATCTGTTAATCAACCCTCAGAAAGCTATGTCCATGGCTCTTTGGAATGTGGCACCCGCATTAATAAGTCCAAAAGGCATTTTGCGATATGCGTAAGTGCCCCATTTAGTGTTGAAGGTTGTCTTCAGCTGATCCCCATTAGATACCAACACTTGATTATATTATGAAAACCCATCTAATAGTGACAACATTTCAGAACCAGAAACACACTGAAGAATGTGTTCCATAGAAGGGACAGGGTAGTTATCCTTTTGCGATGCTTTGTTCAGGTTTCTGAAATCGATCCACAGCCTGAAGTGTCCATTTTTCTTTCTCATTGGTATGAGATTGGCTACCCAGCGGGTGTGTTTGACCGGGAAATTGATTTTAGCATATAACATTTTGTTCAATTCTTTCTTCACCAACAGTTCCAGGCTTGGATGCATCTTGCGAAGCTTTTGTTGGTAGGGCTTAGCCTCCTTTTCCAAAGGAATTACATGTTACATAACGTTGGTATCAAAGGTTTTTAGGTCTGCATATGTCCATGCAAAGACGTCCTTGTATTCTTTAAATAGCTTGACAAATGCAGCCTTTTCTTGTGGAGAGCACCCCAAGCCCAAATTAATAGTTTTTGGGTCTTCTTGGGTTCCAAGGTTGACCGATTCATACTTCATGGATGAGCTATGCGTTTTGCAATTCGTTGGCTTTTTGAACTTATCATACAGGTCATACAAGTGCTCCATCTTGACAACTGACTTGGGAATTGTATTGAACTGATCCTTTTCCTCACCTTCCCTCTCATTCATAAGCCTGTCATGTTCCTTTTCATTGATCATTGCATTCTTGAATGTATTCTTGCAGTGCAAGAACTCCAGGATTTTCTCGTCATCTTCGAACACCTGCCAGTTTGAGATGTTATCAGGCATAGATGGTCTGAAAATCAATTCAACATAACATTTATTCTTCTTTAATCTAAAATCAGGCAGAAGTTTTGGAGCCTTATCAGCCATCATAACAACATCTTGGTTTTGCCCTCGAGGTATGTATGTGATATTAAAATAATCAAAACTGTCAATTAAGTTCCATACCTCATGTTGGTATCTTACCAGGTGCGGCGAATTGCAGTGTATCCTCTTCCTTACCTGGTCCATAATTATCTGTGAGTCACCAAAAACTTTAAGATTTTTCACCTTCATATCAATGGCTTTCGTTAGGCCCTGCATCAAGCCTTCATATTCTACCGTGTTGTTGGTGCACATGAACTCCAACCGGCTGGCCATCAGATGTTGGTTCCCTTGTGGATCAACGAGAATGCTCCCAGCGCCTGCATCTTCAAGGCAGTTAGAGCCATCAAAATAGAGTGTCCAAAATATAGAGTCTAGTGCTACATCAATTCAATTGCTTCCTACGAAACTAGTTCTATCATCTACTATATTACAAGGTGGTTTATCAGTTGGACTGTAGGGGAGAGCTTCCAACTATGTGTTTATTGTAGTTCCTTCACTTGTTTCTGCATGGAATTATCCAAAACATGTTTCTGTGGCACAAACTGAAACTATAATTCCCAAGGATAGAGTTGGTAAACATTACGGTTCGTTGGGACCGTTTAGCTCTGTCACCACATACTTCATGTATCTTTCACGATCAACCCTGAGCATGTCATTCTTTCCTTTCTGAGGCAACAAGAGATGGGACCAATCAGTTGAGAAATATCCATTGAGTTTTGCTGACCAGTCCCTATTAAGCAACATTCCATAAGCCTTGGGTATATCGACTACCACTATATCAATGACTTGTGTATATTGTGGTTTAGCAGCCATCCGAATCAATACATCTTTCAATTCCCCAATTACTTTCACATTTGTCCTGTCTAATTGCATGATTCAAGTTCCAGTTTTCTCAGGTATCACATGAAGTCTTTTAGCAACAGTGTAAGGCATCATAGTGGACGAGGCACCTGAGTCTACCAAGAAATTGTGTACGTTCATGTTGAAGATTTCAAATGTGATGAGGAAAGGGGGAGTCATGGATTTTGATTTCCTTCCTATCATGGCTGCATTGACATCTTGGGGGGTTCAATTCATTTTTGACAGAGTGGCTTCCATGGCTGGTGGCTTTTGGGATGTACTGGAGGTACTAATGGGTCTAGACATCGACTTCTGGGTTTGGCTGCTTGGGATGGTGGGAGTTTTGAAGTTCCACTCATTCATAGCTTTCAAGAGAAAATCTCTTTGCTGCGTTAATTTTAGCAAGTCAAAATATGTGATATTAGACCGAGATTTCTTAAGATCATCCACAATGTTGTAATCAATGTTATAAACTAGGTAGGGTAGAGTAAACATACCTGTTTTTCCATTCTTAGGTGGGACTTTACCATTGTGAGTCGCCTTCATTGCATTTGGATGGTTTGCAATTGGGGTATTCTTGGACTGAACACTAGGTCTACCCTTCTCAACAGGAACTTTGGGAGTGGATGCCTTCACAAGGCGGCTTCATCACACCCGCAAGTGGCCCCTTCCTTTGTGTGTGGATTTCATTAGTGTGGTTTTCAGCCATATGTTCATCATTTTTCTCATTTGTATAGAAATCCCACAGTACGTTGATTTGAGATTCTTCTTCCAAGGGATCTTCTACTTGGTATTCTTCCTCATCTTCTTGTTCTGGCTCTAGCTCCACTATAGGTTCTTCTTAGTTAAGGAGCAATCCGATAAGAGCCAACTCTTCTATATTTAAATTCCCTTCATTGGGTGGAGCGGGCAGTGCAAGTGGACCATGACCACCTTCTGTCTTCTTACAATAGAAAGGTTTGAAAGGCTTACTGTTGTTATACTCTCCTCCAGAATTCCTTTTCATATCGATGACTGTGTTTGTCAGTTTCTTAATGATCTGATGCAAACCTTCCACATTTGTGGTATCCTTTTCTTTGGTTTCAGCCCCTTTGTTATTACTCCCATTATTCTTCTTGGATGCTTGAGAGGATTTCTTTTCTCCGGTTGTATGATGGCATGCTGTGAGACTGAGCATTTCATTCTCGACTTTTACTGCTTCATCGATATCACCCTGTAAGGTTTGTGCATTACTCCTTTTGACCCAAATCGTAGTAGGGACAGGGAGAGCAGTGATGTAGAATTCCATGAGCAACTCGTCAGTAGGTCTAACGTTAGTCGGGATTCTGTTGAACAAGGTGTTGAACCGGATGTTAAAATCCTTGACCTTTTCTTTGGTTTCCATTTTCAAGCAGGATAGTTCTAGAACTAAGGTTGCAGGGGTTTTGTCATCGCCATACTTGTCTAAAAAGGCCTGTTGAAAGGCATCCCAGGAGGTGATCGATTTGGTTCTCAAGATAAAGTACCATGTGGAAGCTGCACCAATCAAGGTAAAAGGGAATAGGCGACATACTATATCTTAGATATCATTTTTTTGGGATTCAACTGCGTTAAGTAAGTCATTCAAACGTATGACCATTTCCATGAGAGGTAGTCGTAACTGACTAATTTCTCATAATTTTTGAATAGTTCACTTAGCACTCATTGCATCGGGTGATGCTCACAGGGGTAAAGTGGGATTGAAACTAGTGAAATGTGGAGAACGAATCACATAGCATCAATCATCACTTCCGGGGCTTGCACCCGGTAACCAGGACTTCCCAGGAGGTCACCCATCCCAGAACTCCTCTGGCTCAAGCGCGCTTAACTGTGGAGTTTTTCCCACAATCAAGCCCACTTAGCTTGCTACCCCATTTGCAAAACCCCCCAACATGCGCACGACCAGGAAGAAAGAGTGAATATGGTTATCAGCGGTGTCTCCTTTCTCAGGGTCGAATTTAGGCAGTACTCTTTCTGAATTCTTGGGTAAGCGATGTTGCTGCCCAGGTATCGCTACAGCGTCCTGAGTGAGCCAGGGAGGAAGTGCTCTGGGAGGAGGTGGGAGTTGGTTCCCACCCGGTTGAGGAATATTATCCATATTGCGGATAGGGATGTTCTGGTTGAAGGTTTCTTCAAGGATTTATTTATTAATACTTCCCAAATCGAGCCAGGGATTACCTTTAGAGAGTGGATCTTCAAGAATTTCTTCCCAGGGAGTGTCAATACTTTGCAAGGATTCAAGCACAATATCTTCAAGAGACGGGGCTGCAGATGTCTCTTCGTTTATGGAACAAATCCTTGGCTTTCTTTTAGTTGTCAGAGGTAAAGAGTGAAAGATGGGGAGTTGAGAGAGGGAACGAGTGTAAGCCCGAGTAAGTATTCTAACTGGTTGTTCCTGAGTGACAGGATACTCCCACAGTGTCTCTTCTTTGAAATGGGGCTTTTCGGAATGGGAGGAAGGGTCTTTTCGACCTTCACGACCCATGCATTAATATTTTCGAGTCCATGCGCAACATTTATAGATGAAATCATAAAAAACTATGGACAGCAGTTCAGGCCCTCCTTCTAGCACCATTTTGTTGACATGGCGAATTTTTGCTATACCAACAAGGGGAACTAACCCGATCACAGACCCCAATTAGACCTGCTTTCGTTTGGAATGGCTTGTTCCAATGGGTTTTAAGGGACCCTATAAACTATTAAATGCGTTGAAAGATTGCTTCTGGGAAGAAGACTTCAATTAAATCAACAAAATAAAACAACTAACCTCTATGTATCGAGTCCTATCTACACTACTTCTAACTAATCTAATCTAGTCCTAATTATCCTAATCTATCTTGTAGGAGCAAAACAATATGAGGTTAAACCTCATATATAGATCCCATGTCCAAATGAATCAATTACTGGTCCACATAAGAACAAGGCTGTATTAAATCCTAATCACAATCCAATTACTTATACAGGAATATACATTCCTTTCCATACAAATAACACTTGCAATTCATGTTTAACAAAGTCTGGAATCAATGACCTTTCATGAATTATCAATGCTATTGAATTACGTTCAAATAACCAGAAATAACCATGAACTTCTAGTTATCAATAGGCACAAAGCAAATCACATTTGTTTTTATACCAACAATGACACGCCGATTCTAAACATATGAGAGAAAAGGGAAATAAATCTGAAACAACTGGCTCCTTCTTGAACCAAATAGTCCTCTTTATTCACAATAAATCAAAGTTGTTTTCTCCAAACAAAAAATCCCTTCTCTCCTATCTGGAGGTAATATTTATGCCTCAGGCCCCGACGCCTTGTGTTCCCATGTTATTTTCAATATACCGATTAGAATACATAGAGGTAGAACCATCGATGTCACTGCTGACATGTAGAAGGTGTTTCCTGTCACTGGAGCGCTTCATTTCCCTGGCGAAATGAATAGATGTTGATTAGAAGAGGATGACTGTGTGTCATCTCTTCATGATGAAACCTGGAGCAATTTTCACCTTCGGAATACACAGGCAACACCTGGAAAGATGACTGCCAACGCCTGAAGCCAAATCTTTAAATAAAACATATCCGCATAGGTGACTCTTCGTATTCGCTCATGCATCTTTTATCTGGAGTCATACTTGAAGCTTATGCATCCATTCTTCGACCTCGCTTGCCTTCTCTCGGTCCTCGCCTACAGAGATAACCAATCATCAGTCATACTTATACAAATATGATAAAATGCTAAAAAAAACAAAATCCGACTTACACTGAAAATCATTGCATAACACCGAACCGGATCCGAAATTCGGACTTGAAATAATATATATGGGAACCTATACCCTATCGGGTCTGCCATATAGGTTTTTCATTAAAAATAGTGATGACAACCTTTTATTGAATACACAGGAATATACGTGAAAAACCCTCAGCCAGGCTGTATAGACGGACTTCAAAAATTATATACCAGAGCCTATAATCATCGGCGGGTCCGTCGTATGGTGTCGCACCTTATGCATGAGTGCTAGACTTCACCGATAGCGATTTGCGATGGGGCGGGCGGACCCGATAATATATATATATTATGTTTAATAGGATTGGCGGGTCCGCCATATCGCATTGTATTTTATATATGATCCCCGGGTTCCACCGATTGCGATAAGCGATTGGGAGGCGGACCCGAAATACATATGTGCTGAGGTTAATAGCCCCGACGGGTCTGCCATATCGGACTGTGCTTTATGTTCATGCCATGGACACCACCGATTGCGATATGCGATGGGCTCCGGACCCGAAATATATAAATTATGGTTTATAATGCCGTCGGGTCCAGTGCCTCATGGTACGTGCTGCGCGCCAATGTTGCATGCGATAGGAAAAAAATAGTGTTATGTGCATTTTGGGAAGTATTCCCATTATAAAGAGTTATGATGGGAATAAAGACGCGATGGAAGATTTTGTGGGTTAAGCACACAAACGATTATAATAAGGGTGGGCGTGATTATATGTGTAGGCATAAATGTATCATGAATGCTTATGAAGATTGAAAAGTCTCGATGAAGGGAATGAATGAAGGGCTAGGCTGGGTCATGAATGAACCATGCAGCAGAGGTTTATTCAAGGGGCTTAGCCATTAGGCATTGAAAATTTGACTCGGCAAAGAGTTAAAATCCCTGGGATAAAACAGATCATTTGGAAAGATGAAAGATCGAACTTCTAGGGGACCCATTCAAAATTTGGTATCAGAGCATGTTTTAATAGGATGGTGGTTGTGGCCACAACAAGTCAGCGGCAGTTTCTTGGTACAACAAGAAATAGAGGTCAGTTGCACTTAGCTCGACAGAGGCAGAATACATGGCTGCAAGTCAGGCAACATGTGAGGCCATCTGGATGCGGAAAATTCTAGTTGGTTTGTTTGATCAGAGGATGGATCCAATTGTGATCTATTGTCATAATCAGAGTTATATCAAACTCTTTGAGAATCTAGTATTTCATGATAGGTACAAGCACATCGACATCCGGTATCATCATCTTAGAGACTGTGTAGCGAGGAGGATCATGTTGCTGCAATATATTTCGACAGAGGAGCAAGATGCTGACATTTTGACAAAGGCATTGTCAAAGTGTAAATTCAAGTTCCATAGAGACAGGATCAGTGCGACAGATAATCCCTTTCTTGTTGAGAGGGAGTGCGAAAATATGGCAACAAGAATATTCCAATTTAATTTGTCCTTGAATTAAATTGTGAATTAAAACCGAATTTAGTCTTAACAACTACTTGGAAATAATTGATTAATTCATTTTGAATTAATTAGTTGGAGAAATTCAAGTTAGAAGTCTTTCTGAAGTCATGCAACAATTATCCCTTAAATTAAGGTGATAAGATTGAGTTATATTTGAGTTATAATTAGTTAACTCAGTTTACTGAGTTAAGTCGAGCTAAATTAGTTCCAAACTATTTGAGGAACTAATAGAGAGTTAACAGTCAGTTGATGCATGCATGCACTCAACTAGTGTACTCCAGTTAACTGAAGATTCCCTCATCAGAAACTCATGCATGTCTATTCCTAGAAAGACCCAGTTGAGATTAAAGACAAGGAAAATGTAATATCAGTTGCATGTGTTTTCTTATAAAGAAAACTCATGCATGCAGTCAAGGCATTGTTCCTTGAGGATTGTGCAGTTCTGAAAGTGTGTGAGATCAGAGTGTTCGACTTGGTTGAAGGTGAATCATCCCAGAGGAACAACGCAAGGAAATAGGAGCTTGGAGGGTAGAGAGGAAGGCTTGAGAGAAGCTTTGATTGCCTGTGAGCATCTATGAGGATTTTACTGAGAGCTGGCTAGTTGTGAGAGCTAAGGCTTTGTATAATTCCTATGTATTTCCACCTTGTATGATAATACAGATAGTAGGGTTTTTAGCTGAGGCTTTCCCCAAAGTATTTTCATGTGTATTGTGTGATTGATTCTTCTTCTTCTGGTTATATTATTCAGCTTGATCTTTAAGCTTCCACAAATTGATAGTAGAAGTAGGTTATAGTATTCTTCTTTGATTTATATTGCATTATCGGGTTAACCTACCAGCAGATTTTCTACACTCTAAGGGGAAGAATATCTTGGTCCGCCCTTTTCCCTTGATGTCAAAGGGGGAGAGTATCTTGGTGTTGTGGTTGCCATGAAGTCCAAAGGGGGAGATTGTTGGCATTATGATACAGGTGTTGTCCTTGATTGCAACTCACATAGATGATAGTTCACAATACAACAGGTTAACAACAAAGGATTAAAGATCAGACTCCAGAGATGGAAGAAAGAGAATGATTTAAGATGTATATTCTGGTTCACTTTGTCCAAGTAGCGTATACACACAGGCTCACAAAATGGAAGGAGCTTATACATATGCATGCACTTTCACAGAAGGAAAAGCGCGTATGGGATGAAAAATCAAGGTTTTGGTCCGAGGTATTGGTTCAAGCTTTTGGTATGAGGTTTTTGGTCCGAGGTATTGGTCCAAGGTATTGGTCAAAGGTTTTAGTTTGAGGTTTTTGGTCCGAGGTATTTGGTTTGAGGTTTTTGGTATGAGGTATTGGTCCAAGGTATTCACAAAGGATCTAAGTATATAAGGAGGAGAAGATCAAAGGGTTAAAGTGTGCAAGTAATGAATATCTTATGAAGAAAAAATATTCATGTTATGGGTTTATAGTGCTTTGCTTGATCTAAACTAAGGATGAACCTAAGCGGTTAATGATGGATGAGATCTGATGATGGATCAGGATCATAAGACCTTAAATGTATTATCATTATGTGGTCTAATCATGGATAATCTAGATCTGGGTGCTAACACATGTTTTATTCTATAAATTTTATGATTTGGGTATGACTGAAGTCTGGAATAGCTGTGAAGTTTTTAGTTAGTATTTGCAAATGTATACGTTGGTTCGCCTATACATGCTGGTTTGATACTTCGAAGTAGCGTATACATTATGAAATATGATGTTTGAATTTACAGTTGGTTTTGGTTGTTGATGCAGAGTTCTGGGTTCTGCTCTGTGTTCTGGTGACAATGTTCTGAATGTTCAGATTGATTGATTGTGATTTGGTTCAATGATGATGGGGTTTCAATGATTTGTTGTATTGCAGTGGTGATTTATTTTGAGCTTCAATGTTGCTGATGGGTTCAGTATGAAAATTGGATGAAACGTGGCCTTCATATTGCGTTGTTGTGCACCAGGAGTATCTAGCCTAAAAATTTATGAAACATGGTCCCTGGAGGAAGAGAGAAGGTCGTAGCCTTCTGTAGGTCGGCACCTACGTACTGGTAAACATATCGGCCAGTACAAGAGCTAGGGGGTTGGAGCTCCCTTCCAATAGTAGCTAGAGAACGAGTGAAGGTTGGAGCCTTCTATAGGCCGTCACCTACATAATAGTAAACATATCACAAGTACAAGAGCTAGGGGGTTGTAGCTCCCTTCTAGTAGAAGCTGGAGAATGAGAGAAGGTTGTAGCCTTCTGCAGGTGGGTGCCTGAGTATTGGTATGAGTCTGCACCAGTACAAGATTGTAAACAAGCTTTTCTTATATTAAAAGAAGACAAAGACGACAACAACAAGTGGTTTTTGTCCCGCATTGGGTTTCCACCTTAAATCTTGGTGTTCATGTGTGTTGCTTATGTATGATGGTTTATTCTGTTATTACTACACATGGTTACTGTTTAAATGGTTAATAAATTACTGATGCACTAATCAACATATGATGAATTAACTAAATCATAATTTCACTAGATATACGCTGGTTGCCTTAAAGACAGTTCTGTGCACACGCGAGTTCCCTTCATTGAAGTAGCGTATATAAATTTGAGTATGAAAAGAAAAAGTTATTGATTTGATAAATACTGATTCACCCCCCCTCTCAGTATTATTCCCAGCAAATATCACTACCTATTACAACTTCATGAGTATTTTCACCTATTTCAACACTAATGGTAACATCACCTGTTACATCCTGTTGCTTTTATAGAGATCCTTAAACTAAATTTTTTCCTCCTGATGAATTTTGTTCCTCACTTTCTATGATAACAAGAGAAGCAGTGGGGTTTGTCATTCTCCCTAATCATAATTTAATTTCATTGCATTCCATAGGTGAGATGTGATAAGTAGGGAGAATTGAGGTTTGAACTTGTTGTACTGCCTTATTATTGGTTTTAGTTTTAGGTTGTACAGGCAGTTGGGGACATAATGAAGGTCCACTCATAGGCACATTGGAGGGAAGTTTTAACTATTGTTGTTGCATTGGGATCTAATTATGCATTTTGATAGAAGGTGTAGTTCCTGGCCACTATTAAGGCCATGAAGGAGAAGGCCACTGAGGCCAGGGTGTTGGGTATTACTAAAGGTGGACTGGGAAGTTTCCATGGAGCTATGGGATATTGCATTGGCTGGGAAATTTTTTGTGGACCATACATACTAGACTAAGAATTAAAAGAAGAGAAGGGTTCCTGTAACATACATGATAGCCTAGATTGCTAGGGCTTCTTAGTGCTAATGAAATATGTTGTTTCAACATGCTTCCTTGCTTCCTTATAAACTGCTTTTGGTCCAAGTAACGAGGGACAATATTCTGTAGAGTGATCCTTCTCACATATATATCATCTATTAAATGATAATTCTTTTAGAGGATGTTTCTTCCTACACCGAGAGAAAATTATAACTAAAGATTGTTCTAATTCAAGTTGTTTATGATTTTCTTGCAATACATCAAGATGAGATGACAACAAGCTCATGATAATAGTTTTAAAATTCTCCAACACATTTCCAATTTCTGCTTGTGTTTCCCCATCATAGGATGACTTTATAATCCTATTAGAAGCATCATGTGTCATAGGCCCACCTTTGATTGATCCTCTAGAAATCCTTTGATAGAGTTGAAGAATATCATCATAAGGCTCCTTGGAGATATCTCCCTTCCCTAAAATATTTAGCATATCAAGGAAATCATCCCACATTCCTTTGATCAAAATTGTTTTAACTATTTGCTTGTCCATATCACTATGCTGAGATCTCTGCAAATTATACTGAAGGCGCTCAACATACTCTTCCAAGTTTTCATCTGATGTTTAGGTGATTCTAAATAACTCATCCTTTTGATCTCTAGAATGACGATACGACTTATATTTTGATAAAAATATCTTCTTCATCCCATCCTAGGAGGTATTGTCCATATCACTATGCTGATATCTCTACAAATTATACTGAAGGCGCTCAACATACTCTTCCAAGTTTTCATATGATGTTTAGGTGATTCTAAATAACTCATCCTTCTAATCTCTAGAATGACGATACAACTAATATTTTTATAAAAATATCTTCTTCGTTCCATCCTAGGAGGTAAGAGATGCCCCACCAATCCCCATAAACCATTTGAGCCAACCCCTTTTAATGTGGATGTGAACATTTTTTTTTTGTCAGTGTTATAGTCATAACTCGTGTAGAGGACATCAAATTCAAAAAGAAATCTATCCAGATCTTCTATAACTATACATTGAAAGATATGAAGTGCAGACAAAGGGATGCCCTTCATTGGGTCCTATGCCTAGAGTTTTCCAATTGGGAACTCGAAAGTGGTAACCAATCTACTTGCCATTTGGTTCTGCCTAAAAGCTTGAGGGTATTGTGCATCTTTTACAGGTGGCTCTCCTAATGGAGGAGATTTCTCCCTTCTCGGTGATGGGTATTTCTTAGGATGTTCAAGTTATTTAGGTTGCTCAAACTGTTAGGGTTTTCCAAGTGTTCCTAATGAATTCACAACAACCTTTACAATAGAATGCTCAACAGGATGTTTCACCACACTGCCTAAATCCAAAACATATTGATCAAGTTCTCGTTCTTCGGGACTTGATTCTAAGTCTCACCCATCTATATCCCCTTGTCCTTCTATCAAATATTGATATTGGTTCTTTAATGATACATATGGATTAAAAATTCTAGGGCTTTTCTCTGATATTGAAGGTTCATAAAATTCTGTTTCCCTAATGTGTGCACCCAATACATAATACTTAGGAGATATTGGCCTTTGTTGAGAAGCTTTACCAATATTTTTTTTATTTAAGTGTTTCTCCTCGAGTAGATGATTCTGTTTCACCTTTCAGGATGATCTCTTGTATAATTGTTACTCTTCCAATATCTTGATTCTTCTTCTTTCTTCCTCGTCCTCTCCTACCTGCATGGTTAGTTTCTTTGGGGTCACCATATTTTTCTTCTTCACTATTCATGCAATGTAATCCTATGTTCCCTGACTCCTTACGAGGCTGAGCTCAGTTCGATATCCTGAATTGATGCACAGGTTCTTACCTCTCGTGTTATAGCTCGAAAACCTCATAGCTAGGAACACATATAGCACAGTTTCAATGAATGGATGTAAAATAGTAACACATGCACCTCTAATAGCCTCCCCGACAATGATGTTGAAATGTTGGGAAGATCAATTTCCATTTTAATTCAAAAAAACTGATCCAACTCTCACATTAATTGTCAATCTGGGTTGGCTTTTTGTTTCAAGGTTATTACACAAAGTATATGCAGGAATAGATGGAAACTAGCACTCATAAAACCTTAAACCAATGATTGTAATGTCACTCTCAGCAATCAAAACACACTTGTTGTTAAACTTTAACTCTCGCTCATGATTTCAAAAAGGAAAGGAACATGTTGTAGAATAAAACTCAATGTCACACAAGCATCCCAATTCGAAGCAACAACACTCCTGGAAACCATCAATACTCAAAAAATTGCTTAAATACTCATTCAATAAAATAAACAAATAATAGAGTTGTAACAAAAATCAAATAAACACCACCCTAATGAAGGGACCAGTCTAAGCGCTATTATGTTACATAATAACAAAACATCAAACTCTACAACTACTCATTGCATGAACAAGATTGTAACAGTGACAATAAATCACACATGAATGATAACCGAGAGGAAATAAGCACACTGCTACAATGCCTCTCTAACTAATGATCCTTGCTAAGAAGGAGGGCCCTCCCTAGTACGGGCCGGTTAATTACGGAAGACACATGTTGCTTAAAAGAAAGGTATGAAGCCACAAATGGTAGAGATTTGCATTAATGAAAAATTACAATACATGATTACAATGTTTTTGTGTTTTGGCAGGTATGCATTGAAGAGTGTATGTAATCATGCATGGAGAATTTTCTTATTGACGTTTCTGGCTAAGTATCACAGCCCATCATCAGGAGCTCCACTGAAGAACCTTGGGTAATTTCGTTGACCAAATGCGTAAATAAATAATAGATAATCTATAATATTGAAAAAATGTTATGTTGGCCAAGATTAAATAAACAAAAGATTAATTAAAAAGTAATTAATTAAAGCCGTAGTAATAATTAGAAAATAGAATAGTCTCATTAATTTAAATATTACCACATTTTAATAAATAAGATAATAAAACTAAATAAGAAAATGTAATCTAATTAATGTAATGCATAAAAAAATTAAAACATATTAATTAAAGATATAATAATAATAATATAATTTTTTTTATTAAAATAATATAATGGAAATAATGAAATGATTAATCAATATAATGGTAATATTAATCATTGGTGGGCCTGGAGTATGCCTTAAAACTGCTTCTTCTTGGCTAAGAGTTCACCTTCCTTGAACTTAAGGAAACAAGTTAACGACCCAAGGCCCAGAGGAATCTGGCAAGAGTGAAAGCCTGCCCCCTTATGGACCACCAGCGAGTTATTCCAGGTGGTGTGGTTTTCCTTGAATAACGATGATGAGGTAGCCTACATTCGCGGATAGAAG
Source organism: Pinus tabuliformis (assembly GCA_031772625.1). Taxonomy (NCBI): domain Eukaryota; kingdom Viridiplantae; phylum Streptophyta; class Pinopsida; order Pinales; family Pinaceae; genus Pinus; species Pinus tabuliformis. Next base: position 426,715,052 of record CM062813.1, on the reverse strand, counting down.
CCAAATATGACTATCCTCATTGTTGGTTTGACAACTAAGTTATGATAGATTTTCCCATCCTGTGAAAAAAAAATATATATTAATCATTATGATGATAGATCGATTATAATTAATATAATTAATCAATTATAATCAATATAGTTAATCAATTATAATAATTATGATAATGATATAATTAATCATGATAGTATAATTATTATGATATTTAAAATAATATTATAATAATTAGAAGCATTATAATATTAATGAATAATATTAATCATTATAATAATTACAATAATGAAATGATTAATAAATATAATGATAATATTAATCATTATGATGATAGATTAATTATAGTCAATATAATTAATCAATTACAATAATTATGATAATAATATAATTAATCAACATAATGATAATATAATCATTATGATACTTAAGATAAAATTATAATGATAATAATTGAAATAGTGTAAAATAATTCTAAAGGAAATTAGAATGATGTAATTAAAATAGATTAGTAATGTATTAAATATATTAAGGTGATTAGTTAGATCAAAATTTAATTAATGAGCTTAAATTAGAATAGCAATAATGTAGCAATGTGCAACAAATTAAAATTGATCAGTGGTCATGAAGTTAATAATGGGGAACCAAGACTTACTGAGTTTTTATCCATTATCACAATTAGTTGTCAAAGTTTTTTTCTATCTCCAAGGCCTCTCTGATTTTTCTTTTGGAATAATGATCTATGGAGGCAATAACTTTGACATCTTCTAGACAAATGTGGTCAATAGTTACTTTTGAGTATTCAATTAATTCAATTTTTTTAATTCTATCATGAATGATATTAGAACAATGTTCGTTAAGCCTAGTGTGGACAGAGCAACCAATTGCCCCAATGTAAATTTTACCGCATCCATAAGGAATCGAATAGACACCTCTATTTATTTTAGGATAAGCTTGGTGTTTAGAATGGTCAAGCATTTTTTGTAAAGTGTTAGGGGGAGAGAAGGAAACCCTAATTTGATTTTTGTTGAGGAGGTTGGCTACCTTATCATTGGTCCCCTTGATATATGGAAGCTTAATTGTTTTAATGAAATCCTCTTATTTCTTCTTTGATTATTGTTATCAAGTGAATTTTTGAGAATATTTTTAATTAGATTTTCCTTGTACCCATGATAGTTGAAAACTTGTGTAATATGTTCAAGCTCATCATTTAAGTGATTGTTGTCACAAATTCTCTTAGCTATAGTAGAAAGGGTGCTTATGACACTAATCTTTTGTGAAGGGTGGTGGTGAGTCTTATTGAATATATTTATCAGTGCATGTTTTCTTTTGATAATCTTTATGAGCTAACCCACCATCTTGTCTTTTGGAGAGAAGGATGTCAAGGAATGGTAGTTCTCCATTTTCCTCTAGTTCCATGGTGAATTTAATGCTATCCATTTGGTTATTCATGTGGTTCAAGAATTTAGAAATATTTTCTCTGCCATGAGGCCAAATAAAATGAGTTTAATCTACAAATATTTTCCAGTGTATTGGTTTGTGAGGGAAAGAGTTTATGGATTTCTGTTCAAAAGATTCCATGAAAATATTCACAACCACCAGGGAGAGTGGAAATCCCATAGAAATTCCATCGGTTTGCTCATAAAAGTCCCCTCTATAATTGAAATAAGTAGACTTTAAGCATATCCTTATAAGGTTAGTATTTTCATTATTAGTTAGTTTCCTTATGACCTTTATGTCCTCATCCACTGGAACCCTACTATATAATTGAGTTACATCAAAGATAAGAAAAATGTTAGTTTCTTTTAAATTGGTAGATTTTAAATTAGATATGAAGTGAGATGAGTCTTTTATGAATGATTGGGATTTTCCAACATGGTACTTAAGATTTTTAGTTAGAAATTTAACTTATTCACAATAGGCCTCAAAGGACATCCATCTTTGTGATCTTTGGGCAGACCATATATGCGGGGCAAGATAGGGTTTTTAAGAATGATTTTTTTTTACGCTATCATACAAAAACGAGTTTTGTATGGCTTTTGTAATATCCTTCATCATCTTGTTGCTCAGATCTTTGGAATTTTTTCTATAGCTTCCACTTGTATTTAGATGCTCCATCATTTTTTTAATGATATTCTTTAGTATCCATGACTACCGTGGAATTTCCTTTGTCTTCTCTTAATATCATAATATATTTGTTCTTCTTTAATTCCCTAATAACAATTAATTCTTATTAATTTTTTTTTGGTGGTTTAGTTTTCTACAACACCATGGTACAATGTTGTTTAATAATTTCGGCTGCATATTCTAGAAGAGCAGTGACTAAATATTCTACCGAACAGATTATATCTTCGTGAGGAATTTTCCTTGGATCAACCACAAAATTTAGACCCGTATCAGATAGAAAGAGAGAAATAAAGAAATTATTTTAACGTCCACAAGGCTAAAGATAACCTATGGGATAGATTGCTTCTTCATATTCTTGATGTATTCCACCCTTTTTCTATGAAACTTCAAAATAAATTCTCCCAACTTCTCGACAAACCCCTGGCTAAATACATTATCCCAAGAGCTTGCTGCCAGCATAACTACATGACTTTCCCTGTTGTCTTTGAAGGCCTCACATTATAAAATGATTTTTTTTTTTCTCTTTCCACTTTTCTAGAAGGAAAAAAAATGCATACTCTTTCCTCCCACACTTCTTTTGGCTTTTTCTAGTGCCCTGTATCACAACGAAGTTGATGAGAATTAGTCCTTAACTGAAAAATAAGAATTTTGGCTCTCCAAGAGATATTGGCCTCTATATATGCTTTTGGTTGATAACTATGAGTGGGATTAAACACTTCAATATAGTGCTTTTTCTTTCTTCCTAGCTCCTTATCCCAAGTACACTTGTGGAACTTTTCCATAACAAAAGCTTTTATCTCTTTACTGTTTATGGGACACACATTCAAGAAAATACCCCATTAACTAAACCATTTTTATTTTTCTGCATCCAAGTCTTTTTCTCTTACACAATCTATCATTAAAGACAACCTTAGGCCATCTACCCTCTTCCATTTGCTCAATTTTTTTTAAATACCTTATGATTCACACCATAGAAATTGCTTCAATAGGAGAAGTCCCTGTTTCACTTAACAAGATAGCATAAGGAACCACACTTTTAATCTTGAATTTGTTTGTAATCAAACACCTCTGAATTTGTCTTCACTACACATCGGATCTATTGCTGGCCCATAATTCACAACCATAGAGAATCACCAGAATCACTAGAAGCCCAAAAAGAGTTTGGGTGGTTTTCCAGTCTCATAAATCTGCCTCTCTACACCTATTTTGAAAATCATAAAATGCTTTCCAACTCCCCAAAGTTCTTTTCTTTCTACAACCATTCCAGCTTAGATTTTTGTTGAAGTTAATTTCGAGGTATTTGTAGTCTGCAACTTCTTCCAGAATGTTACCTTCAAAGTAGAACTTATGTTGGTTATGTTTTCTTTTCTTAGAGAAAACCACTACTTTCGTTTTGCTGATATTGACTTGCATCCCCACACTTCTACAAAAATGCTCAAGGGATAGTAAGTGCTATTGCAAACCAAGAGTTGATTTAGCAATCAGAATAAGGTTATCTACATACAAAAGAAGCCTTATAACAAACTTTCCCAAATAGATACCATCACCCCCTTGTGAATTTAAACACTCCTCAAGCTTGTCGATATATAAACAAAAAAGGGTAGGGGACAGTGGGAAACCTTGCTTGACTCCGATATCGCTTCTAAAACTTTTAGAAATTCCTACTGAAGTTCTAATTTTGACTTTCACCTCTTCATACAGCCTATGCACAACTGCTCTCAAATGTTTAGGAACCCCAAGTTCATCCATTCTGTGCCAAAGCTTATCCCTAGGAACCGAGTCAAACACTTTTTTGAAATCAACAAAGCAACAAAACACTTCTTCCTTTTTCTCCCAAACCTTTTCAATGATGTGCCTTAAAGTTATACAATCATCAACTGTGGAATGTTTAGGTCTAAAACCCTCTTTCCCTTTAGCATGCTTATCTCTTTCTTCTTCCCACTTGCTAATTTTGTTTTCTAGCATGCTTTCAAATAACTTTGCAAACAAAGGGTTTATCATGATGGTCCTATATTTGGAGGGATTATTGACGTCAGCGCTCTTGAAAAGAGTATTGCCAGAATAGTTGTCCAATCTGTGGGGAGCCCCTGTTGTATTAATTGTTGAAGATTTTTGTAATGTGAGGTGCAAGAATCTTTGAGCCCCACTTTAGATATTCTGCTTGGAGTTCAGCTAAGTATTTTTCTTTTCCAACACCCAATTTCTTTATACCCATCTCTACCTCTTGTACCATGAAGATTTTAGTATCAGTGTTGACCAAGGGGGGAGGGTAAACTTTGGGATCCTGCTCATAGAGTTGTCTTGCATAGTCAAACCATTTAGAAGTTGTAATACTCTTTCTAGTTTGTATCTTTTTCAGTTGGAGCTCCTTCCAAAATAATTTGGGATAATTTTTCCCAAGGAAGATTAGTTCTTCCCTCAAAACCATGAAATCAGACTTTTTCTTGCTTAATATTTGCTTGTAAGCTTTGAGCTTTATGTTATCCTTGTTTGACTCTTTCCACATTCTCCTTGCCTTTTGGCATTCCTCATCAAACCAAGCATTAATCGAAGAATAATTTGTTTCAGAATTCTTAATTTTTTCTCTTTTGCACTTTGCAAGTGCACATTGAATTAAATGTGTTAATTCGTGTATATGAAGGTTGTGAATTTTGATTTTCTCCTTCTCTAAGAGCCTCTCTAGTGTCATTTTGAAGGTATTACAATTTTCTGGGGTCAAAAGAATTTTTCCCTGTGGGAGATTTTGTTGGACATGCTGAATTTTTGACTCTAATTGTTTCTTTCCAATCCAAGAGAAACATAAATAAATTGGCTCGTGACCTGATTTTAAGTCCCACAACTGATCTCCAATCAAAACTTCCTCCATTTTCTCACACAAACCATGAGATCAAATTACCTAATCTACTACACTTGCTCCATTGTAAGTATTGCAAGTGAAATTACCGGATTTTTCCCATCTAGTCAAGCCATTACAAATGACTAAATCAAAGGCCCCACATAGAGTAAGCAATTGTTCACCAAAGAGATTGCAGTGCTTGTCCTATGAAATTCTTTCCCACTGATGATTACTCTCTTCTATAAGCCAATTAGGGTTGCAATAATCTTTGCAACAAAGAATGCTATCTTGCTCACTTGCAGTGCTATTGTTGAAATCACCCACTATAAGGACTTCACCTAGCTGCAAATATGTTGCAATATCTACTTTTAAGGCTGCAAATGTATCTTTGTGGTCAAGCCCTCTACCTTTGTATATTTTTGAAACTTGTGACGCAAAATACCATGCTGCAATTCTGTTGTGGTTTCCATTTTCAGATATTTTGAACCAAATGAATTGCTTATTTGAGTCTTCTTTTTCTAATTGAATGAGACGACCTTATTTCTCCCTTACTAAAAAATGATACCCCCGTTCCCTTTTCCATTACCTACTGCCTTGTTCCGCACTTCCATCTTCCAGTATCCTTCAAATAGAGGTTTCTTGCACCCTTCATGCTCATGTGTTTCTATGAGGCAAATTATGTCTCTATCTTCCGCAATAGGCCCTAATCCAGGTCCTCGTCTCCATGGGTAACCTCTACAGTTCCAACAAAATAATCTTAAGGAAACTTGGGTATGACTTGATTGCTATTTATTTTGACATGCAAGACTCACATTTGAGTCTTTGTCCCTACTTACCCATACTAACCTTGCTTTCTAATTTCCTGTTGAAGAGTTTGTTGCCTCTTCTTTATTACCATCTTGCTGCTCTGTTTTGGAAGGAGGTCCAAATTGTGCTATCACAACTTCGCCTTTATAAATCCATGCTCTCTTGCCTTCATCTCTTGTTGCCCTAACATTTAAAATTTCCTTCCTTCTTCCCTCCTGTTGTTTTATAGTTAAATATTCTTTTAGGAAAAAACGAGAACCCCTCAGGAGATGTTTCTTGCTTAGAATGATATATTTATCATGCAAGCTAGGCATGATGACTTTTATGGGCATAGATCTCTCCCTGTTAAACTTACCCAACCTCCATGCTTGGCATATTTTTCCTTGCCATAGCAACTTGTCTTTCAAGATGTCTCTTGCAAGGTCAAGAGTACATTCATTTTTCCTATAGTCTTTCACCCCTTTAATAATTATGTTTGCTGCCTTATTTTGTCTTTCCTTGCCTTCTCTATCTTGCATGTTGTCAACCTGAATATTTGTTTCTCCTTCCTTATTAGAAGAATTGCTAATAACTTGAGCCCAAGTTTTGGAAACTTTAGTGGAATCTCCTTTCGTTTCTTCTCTTTCTTTCTCTTCATGGTTGTTTATTTGGGTAATCATTTTCCCTTTATCCTGGGATTATTTCACATTCACCACCTCTATACTTTTCACTACAGATTTATTTATGTTTTGCACATTCGCCTTCATGCGTTGCCATTCTGTCTTCCCTATTAGGAGAGCTGCCCGTACCAATGACACTTGTTCTTTTAAAACTTTATTGCTTTCTTCTAAAGCCTTATTCTCAGTTATTATTATATGAATATTATGATCTCTTTCCTGCTCTTTAGCTTCTAAAACATCCAACCTTTGTTTTTCATTTAAAAATTCTTTCATATAAAGATCAAATGACCAGGTGAGAGGTGTGGATGTGGGACTATATAAGGCAGAATCATCAAAGACTTTTCCTCTGGAATTCTTGTTGCCACGAGCTTGTAGAGGGTACTTGTTTGAGTGCTTCTTGTGAAGGGCTCAAGTACTTTCCTTTTTAAACCGTTTTTTCCCTGTCTACTCCCATTTTAGACAAGCTAGACTTCATTTTAAAATGCCACGATATTATTTTGCATTGACCCAAACCGACTTCCCAGCTTTGGCGGATGAGGCAATTTTCACTTGTCCTAATTCATTTGTCTCCACATGTTCTGAAATTTCTTGTCCCTTTATCATGTTTGAATGCATTTGTCGTCCAACCTGTTTCGAGAAAGATGTGGGTCTATAAAATGCCAAAATTACTTCGCACTGCTCCCTGTTGTTCAGTTTATCGTTGCTCCTTGCTCGCTGCTCGATAATTCTACTGCATAAAAGCTCCCTGCTCTCACACTGGTCACTATTCACTGCTCGCTACTCTCACTGCTGACCACACTACTCACTGTTCACTACTCACTACTCTCACTACTGACCACACTGCTCACACTGCATATATGAATCCAAATCCGGGGAGCGAACTAAACCTGTAGCAAACTTCCATCGTCAAATCCAAGTAGTGGTCCAGTAGTCATAGTCTAGATTGATTTGAAATTCTGATGGGTTTTTTGAGCATCATGGGGTAAAAAACCTGGGAAACGTTCCACCATCTTTAGAACTTGGATCACGGTGGAAATTTTCTATTCCAAAATAAATACTAGATTAGACATCCATGAAGGAGCAGTCTCAACGAATTCGACCTTTCCCTATAGCATTTTCTCCTGAAGTGTCATCTAGGATTCCACTGGCGAGGTCCTTTGGCCCAACTTTGGCTACTATGTGACCCGTTACCCATTAATATATTATGGGCCGCCATACTTAATTGGAATTTGGAGAGATTAATGATAGTCATTTTGTCCTTACATGGAGGTGGAAGAATGACTTTATTCTTAAGGAGTTCAATATTTTTATTTTGTTTTTTAGTGGTCTCATAAAAACGTTTATTAGCTTTAAACATGATGCAAGTTAAAATGTTCATCCATATTTCGTATCTAATGGTGTTCGCGAGATTGATATGTAAGTTTATACAATCATCAAAAAATTGATTTAGTTTATGTCTATGGATTGGATTCTTCATATAATTATTTACTTTTTTGCATTTGTAAAAATATTTACAAATCTCCCTCTTCTATTCTCTTATATATGTGTCTTTCAGGAAAAGAGTACATTCTTTTGTAATTACAAAATAAATTCCTATTTTCAAAAGACAAGATCATCATGAGAATCTCTTGATTCTCATGTGATCTAAATCAAGAATATACAAACAAATAACCCTATTTGAAACCAAGTTGTATCAACTTGTCTAATATTACAATGATTTGTTAATTAAGAATTGTAACTATTTCAACTAGGCCAGCTGCATTGTCGACAAATGTCTCCTTCGATGGTCGAGCTAGCTCTGACTGAGTGTCTGTCCAAATCGGTCTTTATTACTAAACATAGGACAACACCATATCCAAAATGAGTTCAACCTGTATCAACAACATAAACAAGGTATTCGGTCCATTATTGCAAGGAAAAATTAGGAGATGTAATCCTATAACAACACCTCAACAAGCCACACACCCTATAACAACCCTTTGTCAATTTATTGATCAAAATTGTTTAAAGAAGTTAAATTATATGTCTTGAATAAGGATGACATACAAAAAGGAAGCATAGTTTAGTTAATGATGACTATCATAGTGATAAGGTATGGCTTTGAGAGTCAAAATGATAAAAAAAGTTAGAGAAAATAGGTGTAAAAATGTGTTAATTCTGCGTCCCAACACACTCCCTGCCACATCTAAATCTGTATATCCCTACAACTATATATCACAATTTGAGACATATATTAAACAATAATCAATTGTTCCTCACAAATACCTCAAGACATGCTTTGCTACAATCCATTGATCTTGTCTTAGTTCCACCTGGAATTGGCTCAAAGTGTTTAGTGAAAAGAAAATGTCTGACATGGTATTAATCTAATACATCAAAGAGCCAATCAACTTCTAATACATGGATGGATCTACTAATTTTGACTCAGAGTCTCTCAACTTTGTTATATTAGTCACCATGGGAGTTGTCATTGATTTACAATCCATCATTCCAGACTTTTGAAGAATATTGATAATGTACTTTCCTTGACCAACAAATATTTCACCAAGATTTTGCCAAATTTCTAGTCCCGAATAGTAGTACGTCATGCCAATATCCTTCATATCAAATTAAATGACCAACTCCCTCTTACACTAAATAATGAGATGCTCTATGCCTTTCAGAAATAAGTCATCAACATAAAACAATAAAATCACGGATTCATTCTTCACAACCTTGATATAAAGGTTTAGATCAACATCACTTTTGGAGAAACCAAGTCTTGTCAAGTAGCCATCAATTTGAGAATACTGGGCTCTAGGTGCCTGCTTAAGTCCATACAAGGCTTTCTTAAATTTACAAATGTGAGGCTTTTTCCCATTAACCTCAAAACCTTGAGGTTGTTCTATGTACACTTCTTCCTCATTCACACTAATGAGGAAAGCAATGTTTACATCCTTCTGATGTAAATTCCAACCCATAGAAGAAACAATAGAAATATAGATCTAATAGTAGTGTACTTGGAAACTAGAGAAAAATTATCATTGTAATCCTCTCACTCTTTTTGGGAGAATCCTCTAACCACAAATCTTTCCTTTTACTTGTCAATACTACCATCCACTGCATGCTTAATCTTGTATACCCATTTTGAGGTCCCCACTAATTTTCCTTCAGGTCTAGGCATATTCTCCCATACATCATTCTTCATAATAGATTGGTTTTCTTCCAACATCGCATCCTTCCAAACTTGATGGCTAGTTGCCTCTTCATAGGTGGAAGGTTCAAAGTCGATGAGATTAGTAATCAATGTTGCATATCTAGAATACCTCTGTTGTATCTTACTTTCCATGAAGTTGCCACATGGTGTTACATGTCCTTTTGATTCCTACAAGGTAGATCTAAGCCAAGCTGGCCTTTTCCTAATTTCAAGAACATCAACTGGATCCATTGGATCTTTATGCCCTTCTAGCTTTTCTTGATGATGTACTAGATGTTATGAAGGATTGGATGGAATTAAACCTTCTTCCTTAGGAGCTTCATGTTTTTATCATCATCAATGTCCATGGGCACTTATTTAGACTTCTAGTATGCAACATTCTCATCAAAGGTAACACCTTTGCTGACTTCAACTTGTCGTTATCCTGGAACATAGATTCTATAGGCCTTTGATGACTCACTGTATCCAAAAAATATTCCTTTCTTTCTTGACGACTCTAGTTTCTTCCTCTTATCTTTGGGTAAATGAATGTAAACTAGACAACCAAGTATTCTTAAATGTCTAACCTTTGGATTATATCCATTAAATCCTTCTTTAGGAGTTTTGTCTTCCAAGATATGATGAGGACTTCTGTTTTGAATATAGACATCGATTATAGATGCTTCACTCCATAAGAACATAGACAGATCTTGATTATGCATCATTTCCTTAATGAATTCTTCAATGCGCCTATTTTTTCTTTCAACAATTCCATTTTATTGTGGATTGTATGGGAATATCAACTCCCTCTTAATCCCAACTTATTTACAAAAGGAAACAAGTTCACTGGAAGTGTATTCTTCTCCATTATTTGATCTTAAAATCTTGATTTTCTTTCTTGTCAAGTTTTCTACTTCAACCTTAAATTCTAGTAACTTATTGGAGACTTCATCCTTGTTTTTCATGAAGTAAATCCACATCTTGCAAGAGAAGTCATCAATCAAAGTTACATAGTATAGGGAGCCTCCAAGATATTTCACTGGCATTGGACCACATAAATCATAATGAACTAGATCCAAGATTTCTTTGGACCTATTTTCACTGCTTGGAAACGGCTTCTTGACATTATTCTCAAGTGCATAAACTTTACATACTCCATGATTCATCTATAATTTTGGAACACCTAAAACCATGCGATTTAAAGCTAGCAAGGATCTATAGTGAAGGTGATCATATTTGCTATGCCATAATTCACATGGATTAATATCATTATGTACTAATGCTTGATATGGTTGTTTCAAGAGTCTATACAACCTTCCTTCACGAATTCCAATTACTCTACCAGAGTCTATACCTTATCCCTTGGGCCATACAAGAACTTTTCCATCAACAAATGCTACTCTATCTCCTTTATCTTCCAATTATTCAATAGAAACCAAACTATTTTTCAAACCTGGTATATATGGACTTTTTCACCTGATTCCAGTTCAATGGATGTTTTCCCAACACCTTTGACTACATAGAAGTTGTTATCTCCAAGATATACCTTTTGAGATAATAAATTTTCCATTAGATTTGTGAGATTGTCACGATCCCTTGTCATGTGTCTTGAGGCATGACCTACTAGCCACAAATCATTGCTATATGCAATAGAATCTGTAAGTGTAGAGAAATAGAAGAAATCTTTGTCACCCTAATCTTTATTCTTGGGTTTCTTTGGATGTTCATCAATGTCTACTATGGTACCATGTTGCTTTTCCTTTCTCGTCCTATGATTTGAGTCTTCAAGACATTGGTTTTTATAATAACCATATTTGTGACAACTATAACATTGAATATTTAACATATCTTTCTTCCCTTGAGGAGTAGGTCTTCTACCTTCATTTCTTCTTTGGAAGCCAAATTTATTTCTTCCTCCAACCTTCTTGAAACGCGTTGCAAATTATTGAGAGTTAGCTTCTTTAGATCTTTACATGTTTCCTTTTGATATGATTCTATTTTATTCTTGAGTAAATGAGATCCATAGTTCTTCAAAATGTGGAATCTCCTTCTTATCATAGATACCAGATGCAAATGAATCCCATGAATAAGGAAAAACATTAATTGTTTTAGTCACAAGTTCTTTATCAGAAATGATTTCATCAATTGCTTGAAGTTGACCTTTTTATTGAGATATCCTCATGAAATATGAGCCTATAATCTCATTTCTTGACATTTTAACATCACAAAGCTCATTCTTCAAACTCATTGCTTGACCAATGTTGTTGATGGTGTATAATCCAAATAAGGCATCATACATCTTCTTTGAAGTGTCAAGATTTGTGACATATGGAATCAAATGATCTCTAATGGAATCTACAATAATACTTTTGTATATGATATCTTTCTTCTCATATTTAGCTTTCCCTTCATCATTTGAGGATTTAGTAACTTTTCCTTTCACAATATCCAAGACATCATTCTTTGAGAGGACGAGGTCAATCCTTTACTTTCAAACCTTGAAATTTCTAGCTCCTTCTAGTATTTTCTCCGACTTCATAGAGGAACCCATGAATATAAAAAGGCAATCAAATTGTAAATTTAGAACCAAAGCTTTTTCGAGAGTGATCTCAATGTTCTTTCCTTCACTAAGGCTCTAATACCATGTTAATTTTAGAAGTGCAATAGTTGGAAGCACTAATTTCTGAAATATTGATAATTACTTCTAATGATGTAGGTATTCTCTTAGCACTTCTATTTTATCATTAAGAAATTAGACTTTATAAATTCAACCGTAAATGCATAATGACAATAGAGATCACAATGCACAATGACAATACAATATTTACCCAGGGAAAACCCACTAGGGGGAAACCCAACAACCTTTTCCTTAGAGAAATTCTTTAGTTCAACAAGAGATACACCTAATTCTTCTAGTCAACTATGATGGTCAAACTGAGCAACAATGCTACGGTCAAACCTAGTTAAACAACCATCTTGTCAAGTCAACCTTCTGCCCAACAAACTCATCCCTCTTTGATATGCTTAGGATGAATTTCGACCTCCCTGAAACTACCCAAGAAACTTGGCCCTTCTCCCTCAATATGTTGCCTATAATTTTGGTCCTGCTGCCCATAAACTTCTTAACCAAAAGTTTGATCTACTGCCAAGAATATGCCCAAAAAGTCACACGTGTGAAGTCAAATAAAGAGAGAGAGAAATGATAGAGATGAAATCGTCCTTCTTTTTCCTTCTTCATCCTCCTTCTTTTCTTAGATGCCAAAAATATTTCTTGTCTTATGCGAGAATGAATGGGTGCCTTGTGGAGGAGGTTGAGTGCCTTATATGTAGTGTTATTCCTGTCCAAATGGGTGTCTCTTCACTGGGGTCGACTTGACGAGTTTGGAGCCAAAAATTTAAAATTTAAAATTATCTCTTTTGATACCAACACGGAGAACATGTCTTACATTAATTATTTCAAGGGCTAAACAATAAATATGACATGAAGAACATATCTTACATTTTCATTATGTATTTCAAGGGATAAAATATTAATTATGAAGACCGACCATAGCTACAAAATTCAACACTACCAAATTTGTTATATAATGTAACTTGTAATAGCATTCACCAACATTGCTTTTGTTATGAATAAGTTGTTTTCGAAAAGGGTGAGATTAATTTCTGCGACCAGTCCATATTCAACCCCCATATTCCAATATAGCCAAAACAAAACTACATTACAACTCAACTAATCAATGTTCACCTTCGGCATTCCCACTTAGCTTGACAATATATCATTGTTTGTACTATTTAATGGTTACTCTAACCTATCGTGCTAAAAATGCATGATATACATTATATGGAGCCAATTGTATCTCTATTATACCTTAGCTCAGAACGTCAATGCTAATGTGGTAACTTCAACTAAAATAGAAATTTCTAAAATGTTTTCCAAACAAAAACTTCTTATGTACTTCCACCAAGTATAGGCCTTGTTGTGATTGGTCTTCCACCGGGCATAACACATCTGCTATTTATATGACCTATAGTATCATGTCCAAAATTTCATAGAATTTTCCAAACAAGCATAACACTAAGCCAATGACCCAATCGAATACTACAAGGGCCATGACTATCCACACCACTAGAACATGAATTGACTAGACAATTGAGCATCAATAAGTTTTCCCAATATGTTAGAAACCAAGACAATACTGGGGGGGGGAATCAATATTGTGAGAATTTTAAAACTTTCTTTCACAAGTATAATAATACTAGGACACCAATAAACTCTTCATCAACCATTCATATGAGCATCACTATAATCAACACAAGAAGCACAAATAGAACACGTAGATTCTTCAAACTTATCTTCGGTTACTTTCATAATAGCTTCAACTTGTTGTAATAAATTTTTTTGGCTCCAACCAGAAGGAATCTACTACTCCCTAATTTATCAACTATTACTGAAAGGAGAAACTACCCTTAGTTTATTAGCTACCCCTGAAATGAGCTACAACGCTTGATTTATCAACTGCTATTGAAAGGAGATCCAACCCCTGATTGTTTACTAAGAACTACTTGAAGGAGCTAAAACCCCTGATATGTAAGATCCAAGTTGCTTGAACTCCTTAATTCATCTTTCATTCCATTTTCAAACTCAAATCATGAAGGCCACTTCATTTCATAAAACAAATAAATTCCTCCTTAATCATGTACCCCAATCACCACAAAATCACCTTTATCATCCTCTGATCTCTGATCAACACACACAACACCAACAATAATAACAATAACATCAACCGTTGAACTGCAATATTTCAAATTCAAAAATTCAATTATGCTTATATAGAATTAGAGTTGTTTTTTTTTTTTAATAACTTTAGTCAACTTCAACTCTTTTCCATGCCTAAATCCTTATCTTTGCTTATGTCCCACTTCTTTCAAGTATTATAGATGTGTTTAATTAGCATTCAAACTTCGATCTTCTATCTCTGTGAGAAAAATTGATCTAAACTACCAAAATTTGAAATTATGGAAAATATCACGATTTAGTCGTGACTTTCTAAATTTGGCTGACTGCCAAATTTAGCCAACTGCCAAATATACTGCCAAATTTTCTCATTTCATTAATCAAGCTACCAACTTGTTCATGACACACTATGCTAATTTTATCGCACTCTCTATTTGGTGGAATTCATCAGATTTTGGCACAAAATTCCAAATACAGATGCCGACCCAATTATGCATGGCCCACGCCCTCGGTTACGTAACACTACACATAGGACTGAGTGTTGGGTCAACACTTTAGCCCCTCACTCTTATTTCCATGGAAATAAATCAATGAGCCCCTTTATTTTCCTCTAGGGTCAATCCTCTGGGGTGATGTGTCTATTGAGGACCCGCCATGCTTCCATTTGTGTGCCTATAATTGGAGCTTTTATTCAACTTTGTATGGCACCTATGCTGCAATGTGTCCCGGTGCCTTGTCAGCTTGGAGAGAAAAAATTGTGCTCCCTCGTTTATCGTCGGGGTGCTTGGAATTTCGGGGTCTGAGGTGACGTGTTCTTATGGGGCCTAGCATTGCACACATGGACTAATAGGAAAACTGCCATGGTGATTTTTCTTCGCAACTTGGATACCACTATGTCTTAGAAATATCTTCCCGGGTGTTTCAACTTGTGCACCCTCTAGATATTCTAGGTTCATTCTTCCAATATGATGTGTTCTCCATAAGAATTCCATCTATACTCCTCTACCACATGTCACTGACTGACTAGGGTCACGTGTCACCTATTTCTGGCCCAATTAAGTACTTGAAAATGCCAAATCTACATGCCATGTGTCACGTCCTTATTGGTGCCACATCATGTTGACATCATCATGCCATTGTGTCTACATGTAACCTCTATTGTCCAATGAAAATTTTCCATGTGTTTTTCTCTGGTTGGTCTATGTGGTCGAGGGTACATGTTATTGTACAATGGAAGGGGGATCCCGAGTCTTAGTTTTTTACTTCGTTTTATTCTTTCGAGGAAGGAACTCTGGGGTGTTGTGTCCCACGTGGTCGTGCCTGTGTGATCCCTCCTTAACTTTTATTGGCCTATCGCTTTGTCAATGCTGCAACTAACCTCACCACCTCACCCCTAGACTATTTCCCTAGATGTTTTAACCCGTACACCTTGGATATTTCCTAGGTAAAGTCTTCCAGAATGAGGTGTCTAGTGGGCTCCTCCACCCACTTGCTATTGGTCTGTGTGTCTAGTTGTACGACCACGTCCTCTTGCTTTGTCATCGTTTATTTCCAAGGGTTTTTTTGTGGACCCCCCTATGTGGTTTCATGGTAAAGTGGAGAGGGGGTTTGCTATTAGTGAGTACTATCAATCTTCCGACCAGTGGTTTGGGAAATATAACCCCTCGCATACCTGCCCTTGTCGTTAACCCTTAGGTGGGCATGGGCCTATGTAATTTCTCTAAAGGTTTAGAGGGGATGCATGGCACACAATCCACCATCAAAATTTCCCACTATTTAACCATCACTCCGCTCCACCAACTTAGGCCAAACACCAAATTTTCCACCAATTTGGAAAAACACCAAGTTTAGCTCTGTAACTTGGGATTTTGGTCTTGCTATCTTTGAATAGTCATATATTTAGATCCAAAAGGCCATTTGCAGACTTCCATATACCAATAGAAATATATTTTCGAGATCTATCCATTTGAGTAGTTTGCAAGTGCACTTGAGCTGGTATTTTGTACTGGAAATGGCTCCAAAGTATCCGCTCCTTGACCATTATACTTGCACCCATATTTTCCTTTTCCATCAATGAAAATTTGTATCTAACATTTAAATCACCCTTTGGCATTGATGGCAACACCAACAACACAATCATATACTTCTCTTACTTCTCCCTATTTGGGTACTGCTCCCCCTTTGGTGTACTTTGCTTACTTATTCTCCTTTTGGTTCTCCTCCCTTTTTGGTGTACTTATCCTCCTTTGACATCAATGGAAAATAAAATAATATGCTCCCCTGCAACGTAGATCTCCCTATGTTGCTGAATCTGTGGACTTGGCAATTTCGTTTTGATATTCTGAGTGCTTGCTGGATGCCTTTCTTCCTCTTGAGGAAGATATAGTGGAGGGAGGAAAGAGGAACTACTCCCAATCTTTGTCTTAAGTACTCTAATTAATCTCTTGAGAGAGGTTTGGTGAATATATCAACTACATGCTTATTTGTAGGTATATACTCCTACTTGAAAACTTGATTTGCAACTTGTTCTCTTAGGAAGTGACACTTGATTGGAATATGCTTTCTCTTTGAATGGAAAAAAACGTTCTTGGACACGTTTATCATAATTGTATTATCATAGATGATTGATATAGGATAATAATGTAACACTTGTACATCTTGTAAATTTTGTTTCATCATTAAGATCTGACAACAACAAGAAGTTGTTGCAATATATTATTCTTCAACAATAAATAGAGAAATTGAAGCTTGCTTCTTTCTCAACCATGAAACAAGACATTCACCAAGAAAGAAAGCACCACCACTAGTGCTCTTTCGGTCATCTACATCACCTGCCCAATTAACATCAGCAAGAACAATTAGTGAAAAATATTTACCTCTGGGATACCAGAATCCATAGTCCATTGTGGCTCTTAGATATCTGAGAATCCTCTTTGCTACTAGGATATTACTCTGTCTGGGGGCTACTTGAAATACCTGTTGGAGACACGATTGACGTTACACCAAAACTCGTAGAGGTTAGTAAACAGACACATCGCTAGATTTAAGCACATGCCACGAAACACATGGGAGCGTTGGATCAACACTGCCATTAATGGGGAGCGCAGCAATCTCCCCCCTCAACGGGAGCCAGGTGTGTTTCGAACTTAAGACCTTTGGCTCTGATACCACTTACTTGGTGACTGTTTTAACCCATACAAAGACTTCTTTAACTTGCATACCAGTTCTTTCTTACCCTTCACCACAAAGCCTTCAGGTTGCTTCATGTAGATCTCCTCTTCTAGGTCCTTGTGAAGAAATGCTGTATTCACATCCATATGTTCTTCCTCAAAATCAATAGCAGCAGCAACAGATAAAAGTAATCTAATAGAAGTTACCTTGACAACAGGAGAAAAAATATCACCAAAATCAATTCCCGGCACCTGGGAATAACCTTTTGCTACCAACCGAGCTTTGTATTTCTCCACTTTTACTTTTGCATTTGTCTTCTTCTTGAACACCCATTTGCTTCCAATGGGTTTCCTTCCAGCCGACAACTCCACCAGATCCCAAGCCTCATTTTTGTGCAAAGATGCCATTTCATCAACCATGGCCTCTTTCTAGAGTTTTCCATCCTCTGAATCCACTGCTTCCTTCACAGTTCTGGGATCATCATTAGTAACAAACAAAGCAAAATTTGAACAGAAAGCAGATGGACTATACCTTTCTGGCTGCCTTCTTTCTCGTACTGATCTTTTCACAGCCGGAGTTTGTGGCTCTTCATCTTCTGATTCCTCCTCTGCTGTAGAGTTTGATTCTTCCTCCTTTAGCTCAAACTCTATCTTCTCAGGTTCCTTTGGTTGGACTTCATGTTTAATAACATATTTCACCTCTCTGAACACCACATCTCGGTTGTACACAACCTTCCTTGTTACTGGGTTCCAAAGCTTATAACCCTTTAAACCATCCTTATACCCAATAAAGATGCACTTTTCAGATTTACTATCCAACTTGGTTCGTTTCTCCTTTGGAACATGTACATATGCATCACATCCAAATACCCTTAGATGTGAAAGAGAGGGTTTCTTACCAGTCCATACCTCTTGTGGAGTCTTATCCTCTAATGCTAATGAAGGTGATCTGTTGACTAGGTAACATGTTGTCTACACTGCCTCTGTCCAGAATTCCTGTCCTAACCCGGCACCACTGAGCATGCTTCTTGCCCTTTCCATCAACATCTTGTTCATTCTTTTTGCAACTCCATTTTGCTGAGGTGTATGTGGAGTAGTCTTCTGCCATGATATACCACACTTCTTACATAATTCTTCAAATTCATTACTGCAAAACTCTCCACCGTTATCTGTCCTCAACACCTTTATCTTCTTCTCTGTTTGGTTTTCCACCAGAGCCTTGAATTCTTTAAACCTGTCAAAGACTTCAGATTTCTTCTTAAGGAAATATATCCATGTATTCCTTGAGAAGTCATCTATAAATGATACATAGTACACAGACTTACCTAGTGATGGAACCTTCACAGGTCCAAACACATCACTGTGCACAAGCTCTAATATTTGTTTCGCGCTCTTTCCACCAGAGGGGAAACTCACCCAATTATGCTTCCCATATACACAATTTTCACAGAAATCAAAATCTAGAGAGCTATTACTCATACCTTATACCATAAATTTACCATGAAGTATTCGAAGGCCCTTCTCTCCAATATGTCCAAGCCTTTGATGCCACAGCATGGTCTTCTCTCCAGAGACCACTAGATTTTCTGCTTCACTTTCAGGAACCACAAAACTGTTGCACCCATCAACAACAGTGCTACCTTGCAGCTTGTATTGAGTTCCAATCCGAACTCCCCACATCAATACCAGTGCTCCTCGAACCATCTTGTAGGTATTCTTCTCAAACACTGTTTTTACACCTGCATCATCCAGCAGATTTCTGGCTAATGCAGGAATATGGAAAACACCCGAAAGTGTTCTAACCCTTCCACCTTGCAGCTTCAACTTTACTTTTCCGCGACTAATGATTCTAGCCTTCCTATCATCCCCCAAGAAGACATCACCACCATCGTATTTCTCATACTTGTAGAACCACTCTCTATGGGGAGTGAAGTGAAAGGATGCACCTGAGTCAATCAACCATGCCTCATGATCTACATGTGTACTTGAAGAAGCCAAGTACACATCCCTACCTTCATCTGAGGTGGTTTTCGCCTCTGCATAAGGAGCATCATCAGATCCCTTTCCTTTATCAGGAGCTTTAGATTTATAGCCCCTTTTGTAGTGCCCTTCCTTTCCGCATTTCCAGCACACCACCTTTACAGGTTTTCCTGGAGATTTAGATCTCCCACTCGATGACTTATTTTTGTTTCTGTTCTGGGACCATCCTCGTACAGACAAGGCATCACCATTCTAACTCTCCATATTTTTCCATCTCATCTCCTCCATCAGCAAGGCTGAGACTATTTCATCAAACTGGAAGGCAGTTGTATTGCTACCTATTGCAATAACCAAACTATCCCATGAATCTGGTAGAGAACAAAACAAACTGATGCACTTATCTTCATCTGAAATTTTAATATCAACAAATGCTAACTGACTTACCACAGTATTAAATGCGTTCAGATGCTCTGTCACCGAGTCTCCATCTTTCATCCTCAGGTTATACAACTTTTTCCGTAGAAACAATTTATTCACCAGAGACTTAGATTGGTACAAAGTCCCTAACTTCTCCCACAAAGCCTTCGCCGTAGCTTCCCCTGATACATTCAGCAATACTGAATCTGAGACACACAATCGTATTGTGCTCTTTGCTTTCCGATCCAAATTCTTCCATTCTTCATCGGACACTCCTGTTGGTTTAGTACCCAGATCTACCGCGATCCACTGATCTTTATCCAACAACAGATCCTCCATCTTGAGTTTCCACAATTCAAAACTCTGACCATTAAATTTCTCGATCTCTATCTTTCCATTGCTCAAAATATAGTTTGCAGCACCAAGATCTTTCATGTCGAATTTGGAGGACAATTGGGTCTTCAAATCCTGGATAATTTCTTTGTCATTTCCAACCAGCAACATATCATCCACATACAAGACCAAATAAATAACAAAGTCACCAATTAATTTGATACATTTATACGGGGACTTGGCTTCACTAGAAGCAAAGCAGATCACCAAATGTAGGTTTTAACCCCGTACAGAAATTACCTGCATATGAATTCTAAAACACATAAAATAAACAATGCGAGAGCATAACACATAAAACACATATACACAGAGATTTTCCCCTGGATCCCAAAACTGGACTACCAGCTTGATTTTTCATTATGTTCCTTTCAACGTTACAATACATATTTATACATGCCGAAGCATCCAATACCATGGACCAAAAACCATCGCGTTCAAAAAACATGTGCGAAAATCATGCACAAAACCATAGGTGGGTCCGCCCAACCTAACATAGGGTCCAAAACCAAAATTTTCTGGGGCGCTGCCTTGGACCCCATAAAGTGGGGTTATGGGTACCCCTCAAACCCCCTGTTAGCTACGTGGAAAGAATATAACACAACCCAACAATTCCAACAATATGAACTACTTGCATGATGTCTAGGCTTAAGGCTACCAAATATAAGAGGTTGAAAATAATATATATATAATCTGATTCACCTTTTGTGATTCATTAGTATTTCTAAGTTTACAACTTGTAACCATTGGAGTGTTTAACAAAGAACATTCCTCCATGACAAATTTCTTCAAAATTTCCTTGAGATACTTGCTTTGGGAGATACAAATTCCTTTTGAAGATTGTGCAATCTAAAAACCAAGGAAATAAGAAAGTTATCTAAGCATATACATCTAAGGTTCGACCTTCATATCGGCTGCAAACAAACATGTTATTTGATCTGAATCACTAGGAAAAATAATATCATGAACATACACAACCATCGATAACAATTTTCCCTCATAAGATTTCACATACAAATTACTATCAAGTACACCTGTTTTAAAACCACACTTGAGCAAATAACTATCCAACTTGGAATACCAAGCCCTTAGGGCTTGATTAAGACCATACAAGGCCTTTTTTAGCTTGTAAACATAATTGGGCTTATCTGATACCTAAAAAACTCCAGAGTACCCAATATAAACTTCTTCTTGTGATTCTCCATTTAAAAACACAGATTTGACATCCGTCTAATATATCTTGATTTTTTTGAAAGTAACGAAAGCCAAAAACACGTGAATTGCTTATAATTCAGCAACAAGAGCAAATGTTCCATCAAAGTCCAAACCTTCAATTTGTGCATAACCTTTAGAAACTAACGTTGCGACTAACCTTGCTTTTTTTCTTACTACTTCACCATGTTCATTTAATTTGTTCATGAAGACCCATTTCGTGCCAATGGTCTTGGAACAAGTTCCCATGTCTTATTTTTCTCAATCTGATCAAACTCTTCATTCATGTTCTTTAACCAATTATCACCTTGTCCAGCCTGAGAAAAATCCTTTGGTTCCATCCTAGATAACATAGCTACACGTGCTTGAGTAGGGGGATTTGACAACCTTCTTTTTGTCTAAACACCTGAATTGAAGTCACCAACAATTTGGTCACCTTGGTGGTGTTTTTGTACATACCTTGTAGGATATTTGGATTGTGGACTGAGGGGTTCTTCAATGTCTCCATTTGGAAATGGCTCATCATTCTTCTCATTATTTTTGACTGGATTATTGGAACTGATATTTACTTGCTAATTATCTTCTATATCAATGTGCTCATCAATTTTATCATCAATGCAATCAACTATTCTCCTTGTATTTTTATTGTAGCATCTATAACCCTTACTAGTATGAGAGTATCCAAGAAAAACACCTTCATCAACTCTTAGATTGTACTTGCCAAGTTTTTCATCATTTTTCTTGATATAACACTTGCTACCAAACACTATGAAATTCTTGATTGTAGCAGGTTTTCCATACTAGAGCTCATATGGAGTTTTATTGCTTTTTGGTATGGAGTGTGCCTTGTTTAGAATCACCACTGCAGTGTGAATGGTTTCAGGTCAAAATATCTATTGTATATTTATTTTTCCCATCATGGCTCTAACTAACTACTCAACTGTTCTAGTGGCTATCTCTACTAAACCTTTCCGTTGTGGGATATCTGCTATGCAAAACTACCTTTTGATGCCATGTTGCTTGCGAAAATCATCAGAATATTTTGAAGTAAACTCACCTCATGATTATTAGACCTTATGCACTTTATTTTATGGCCTGTCTCATTTTTAGCTATGGCTTTAAAGCTATTAAAATTCTCAAAGGCCTCTAATTTTTCTCTAAGAAATGCTACCCGCATCATCCTGCTGTTGAAGCTCCAGAATTCTATTGCTCCAACATGGGGGATAACCACCCGGTTTGGACCTTAAAGACAACTCCTTTTCCGTTTGAAGTGGTGGCTCCGACAGGGGATGATGGGACCAATTTCCCAGAGTGGGTTTGAAAATGAGAGTGGGTGGTTTTTAAGCGATTGCAATAAGAATAATGATAACTAAATGACCTATTCTAGCATGCAAATCTCTAGCTAACTTAATCTAAGATAAACTTGAGTGTTCTGTGCGATATGTGATCTAAAAAGATATCCATTTGACATGTGATAATACAGATCATTCACGCATTAAACAGAGATGATAACGTGTAAAGATAATTTCTTTGACTAAATAGTTAGTCAAAGAAATGTATAAACTATATTGCATATATTAATGATCATATATGAAAATAAATACTTTCAGCTAGGCATCATACAATAGTGCAATTAACACATAACAGAAAGAACATATTCCATATATAATTCATGAAAACGAAATGTTATCACTAATTAAACAAAAACATAACTAATCATACAAGATAAAAGTACCATATGTGTGAGGTTTTGCTCATTTGACTAATGACATAGATCAACTCCTTTCTTCAAATCAAATTATTCTCAAAGCATACAGTAGTGCATCAACAAAGGAAAGTAGTTTGATAATCAAAAGTAATGATCGTGTTCCATAATTTCATCAAGGAATTCACAAACTTACAGAAGTGAATTCTTTGCAAATGTTTTTGATAAAATTATAGACCCCTCTCTAAATGCATGAGAGGGGTTTAAATACTAAACTATAGGTCCTAAAATAGATTATTACAAAAAATAGTCGAGGAGGTTTAAACGACCTTCCTCAGATTATGCGAAATAAAACTAAATAGAAATAAAACTAAGTGACTAACTCCTTTGCATTCGATCTCTGAGATTGCAGATATCTGTCATTGGCTTCAGCTGCGAAGGTTGGCCGATCGCAAATTTCAACTATCTAGTAAAAATAACGTTCGTTAGTGCTGGCACCATTTTTTGTGTGGAGGCAGTTAAGCATCTCAAGGTCATCCACTGGGTGTATGGATTGACTAAGAATTACTAGTATGCTTCCCAGTTTAGCTTGCTCATTTGTCTAATCACCTCTTCCTTTTCCTTTGATGTGTGTCTCCACTGCTGCTCTAATTGTTTGGCATTTGGAAGAAATCTTGGTATAGATTTTGCAACGAGGTTGGCGCCATGTAAATTTTCATTGATGGCTTCAATGACGCTATTTTTTGATGTTGCTACGACTGCCGTTTCCCTTTCTGCTTGCTTGAGCCGAGAATCCCAGTCTGTGAATAAGATGTCTTTATGCGATTCCTCCAGTTTTGGCAGATCAACCTTCCTCCCATCTTTTGATTCTTGCCAGGTGATAAAGTCAGAAATCCTTTTATGGATTTCGTCATACTCAAGCCTCATGTCAACAACTTGGCTTGTTAGCTTATCATTGATCTCACAATAAGGACTTATTTGCGAGATTTTCTGGCATAGAACTTCCTTTTGCTGCATTAGTTGGGAGTTAAGACTGAGTGCTTCTTTTATGAACTCATTGATCTACGGATTGTCTTTATACTTATCTGTCATAGCTTGTATCCGCACATCTCTTTCCACTAGGCTAGCCTGATGTTGTATTTGCATCTGTTCAAATTCCTGCTGGAGCTTGGCTACTTGTAACTCTGCTTGTTGGTTAGATTTCTCTTGCTCTAATTGTTGTTCCAACAACAGAATCTTTTGTTCTTTTTCTCTAAGTAGCATTTGGACCTTTGTCACTTTATCGATAGTTTTCATAGCATAGGCTCCTGCAAATTGCGACAGTCTCGTAAGATTTTCAGATGGGTCCATGGGTGAGTCTTTCCAAACAATGTCCATTGGTTCATTGTCGGGAGTGGTAATTGTTGCAGCATCTAACTTTCTTTTCTTCCTCTACCTTTTAACGACAACTTTGTGGGTAGGGCTATAAAACACATCTAATGGAGGAATTTCCTCAATTCTCAAAATAATTTCTGAAGTGGGGGTAGCAGGAATGAGCTCCACATCCTGAGTGCCTACAATTTTCTCCACTGTTATTTCTTGATTTGATTTGTGTTGTGGAGTCTGTATCTCAGATGTTTGTTCCTCTGTGTGGAGCTTCTTGTTAAAATGCTCCCATTATTTTTCTAAATCAATAACTGGGGGTTTTGTTGACTGAGTGGAAGTAGAGTGAATTTCAGCCTGTTTCTTTGTCGAGGTTTGCTCGGCTATTTTCTCTGTAGTTCCGGCTGTGTCCCTTTCAGACTCTTTATTTTTATTGCCCCCATTTTGAGACTGCTGCTCTGAATGCTCTGACTCATGAGTAGATCTCTCATGGGTCTCTGCTTCGGAATCTTCATTGGAATTCTCTTTGGAGCTGCCCTCCAAGCTTACACTGGGAGTTGGCTCCCTTATTGGTTCAATCTATAGCAGGTGAAATGGGACCCTTAATAATCTCCTTTCTCTATATTCAAAAAAAGCCTCAACATCATCTGAGGCAAAAAGTAGTGATGCCATATGCATCACCTTTGAAAATGTCTCTTTTTGTAGGAAGAAGTCATCGAAGGCATCTTCCTCATGGGTGAATGGTTTCACGTTCACCATAGTAGTGAAGTCCTTGGCAGTAACATTTGGGTCATACTACCTTCTTGGGAATGTATCTAATTTCAGAGATTTCATAATCTCCGCCTCTTTGCATGCATGTCCAAAATCATGTAGTGCAAACACACCACATTGCAATGGAAATGTAGGCCAAATGGCCTTTTTATGTTCTTTCAATCCTTTGCTCAACCCACCTTCCCCTGCCATTTGGTAGGCTATCTCCCTGGCCATTAACTTGTCGAGGACATAGTATGGGAGGACATGTGGTGAAGCAATGCTCCCAAATACTTTGATATATGTAAATGCCTCCTCCTCAAACCATTTGGCTACAGGTAGGATATCTACTTCAACTTCTTTGGAAAACCTAGGGGCGGTTCTATTGTAGATTTGTTTATGGATCGGCATCATAACTCCTTGACAAATCTTGTAAAAATGGTGGTGAAATTGAGACTCCCACAAACTCTTATGATACACATGGATAGGAAGTGGGTCTTTCACAGTCCACTTCCATCCCATGATAAGAAATTTGAAGCCAAAACAGATTGCGTCCATTACATAGGCACTCATGAAAAATGGGGGGTAAACCCTTGATGAGGGACTCCTCTTTCTCCTTTACTCCATAATGTATTTTGCCAAATTATCAGATAAAATTTGGGCCCAATTCATTATTGTTGCGTTTACAACTGCTTCTATTAATGACAACCATTCTGGGGAAATTTTGGTACTATCAGGCTTGCCGAACAATCTACATAGCATGGCTGCTGCAAAACTATAAGGGGGAGTGATAGATGTTGTAGAATACATACCCATATTATCCTTTTTTATCTCACTTTCGTTCTCTGTCTAGGTCCGTGTGATGTCTACTGGGTTGTCATTTTCCTTAGAAAATTTCTCGAGGAATTGTTTATTGTAGAGCTTCTGTGGCTCTGGTAAATTGTACATAAGCCTCAGGCTGGCTGGTGAAAAAGATCCCATAACCTCCTACCTGCTATTCTTGAATTCCCATTTTGAGACGTCCACCATATCAATTATCCACTTAACAATATCTCTATATGGAATTATCTTCGGTCTTGCGACTATGCAGTGTAGAAAGGAACATGTTGTCTTGAAGAAAGAGGCGTTGGAGGAAATATTAGCATCGGTTGTGGCATTTGTTACCAAAGGTCTTGGTTTCTCTTCTTCTAATAAATCATACATGGCTTCCCATGTTGAGGTTCCTTCGTACTGCACGTAATATCAGAGAATAGAGGGATCATTTCTGAATTTTTAGACGCGACTGCCTTTCCCCTTTTTGCCATTGCTCCCAACGACTCTTGCTACGGATTTTTCCTGAAAATGGAGCAAAGCAGAAGCTATCAGATAGACACAAGTAAAAATGAAAATAAGAATGAATGATACAGATAACCTTGAAAAGGTGACAAGAAAGGATTTTTAATTAAACACAGGTGAGAAGATATAATATCACGTCGAGTCAGTTTTCAAACGTAAATGCCATTAACCCATAGTAAATGCCCACTAATGGTTCCTTATCTCTAGCTTTATTGCTCATTAATGCTTTGCATCGTAAATTGGGAAAGAAATTTTTTAGGGTGGCGAGCTTTAGCTGTGAGAATGTCGATTTTGTGATTGCGATGCAATATCGCAAATCGCATTATCACATTTTGTGTGTGCGCTTTCTTTAAAGTTCCTTTGGTTTCTGTGGGATGCGAAATGCAAGACATTCCTTATTGTGTTTAAAGCGTAGCTTGTTTGATAGGATTTTCTCTATAAATCCTTTCTTATTTTTCAACGGACTTAAGTGTTATTTTAGAACATAGTTTTCAATAGGGTCTAGGCTTCAATCGCACTTCACAATCTCCAATGGTTGGTAAGGTTTCAGACCTTTCTTAAGTATTTCCAATGCGATGTGATAAGGTTGACAACATCATCACAATATCTCATTTCGCATGGTTAAAAATATTTTGTGAGGGTAAACCCTTTGTAAGTGGCGATATGCAATGCGGGCCTTATTTTAATGAGAAATGCCTTAGGACTTAATTTAAATGAAAATCCTAATAACATCTAGGTTAAGCGCGGTAATCCTTTTTGTGAGTTTCGTTCGTTAACAAGGCTTTTGACACGCTTGGTTGTGCAACATGCGAAAAAGGCGAGCATTTGCTAGAGTTCAAAGGGTTTTGTCTTGATATCTTGCTTTATTCCAAAAATTTAACAAGAAAATGGCTAAATGCTAAATTTATTTTTTGGAAGGATTTTTTAAGGGTCCCCATTTATTAATAGAATATTAGCTATTATATTAACAAATTGGGGGGGGGGGGGTGTTGTTGAATAGCACAACAATTGGCGATTCGCTGGAAGAACCAATTATCTCTGACAGATCTTTTGAAATTTCTAAAACTTTCAAAATTAGAAGAGTTATAGGAATAATAATTACATGAGTTATAAAGTAAACAACATTTCTCTGAAATCATAATCACTCACTCAATATATTTACTCAACTACTTTACTCTTGTAGTGATAAAAATACAAATGTTTGCATCAGTCAATACTAAGATTTAAAGAGATATAGCAGGTGTCTTCTATAGATTAGTTTTTATTGTTTACTCATTTATCACAGATAGAGCCTATGCTACCAGCAGGCGTTCATAGCCTCGGCATGGTTATCTTTTAACCAACAATGATTCATCATCCCATCCAAAGCAATTTTAAGAATTCAAAATGTTATTCATTTGCTTTCTTTCTCATTTGGACCTTGTTTTTTCCTTTCATGTAATTTTTCTTTTCAAGTTTCTTAAAAGACATTGTCTAGGCTTGGTAACCCAATAATGACAATGCCATTCACTGGTTGTAACTAAACTGAACAAGCTAGCTCTTGATGAGACCCCTTGTCCTTTGATTGATTAGATCATTGGCTATTACCCTGTTTTGATATGTAGTTTTGGTAATATCAGTTTAATTATTCCCCTATGATCATGGTAAACAAGCTCGTAATGAGACTTATTATCTTTTAAGTTTTGCATATTTTAGAATTACACTCTGAAAAAAGAAAATTTTATCAGATGGGGTGAATCATTGGCCCTTTTAAAGAGTTTTGGGTGATAATTTGAGATACTCTTCTGTAGAAAGTCCTTACTAGGTTAAAGATTCTTTTCTTGAATGATAACAAAACATTTATACCTTATAAATATAAGAGCTTGTTCATAGAATAAGTGTTTTTAGCGAGGTCAAGTTTTTCCCAAAAAATAAGGTTCACTTTGATACTCAAATGCTCTAATTATTTCTTTAACTTTTCTTACTTATAGAAGCAAAAAAATCAAAATATTATTAGAGACTTTACTTTGAGAAGCCAAAAAGTAAATACTACCTAAAATTTATTTCTCTAAGAATGATAAAGACAATATGATACAAAATTAGAAGAGACTGTCCTCTAGGAAAAGTATTTTTTCAAAATTTTCCCATTAATAGGCAAGGAATCAATTGTACTTGACAAATCTTGTAAAAGAAATGTTGATGGACAAATTTTCTCAATGATTTAGAATGGTCCAAGCCACAACCTTTGGAATTTGGCGTGTTTTCCCTTTTCCTCACGTGATTTGTACCATTTCAAAACCAGATCACCTACTTCAAAGGTTTTATGATTGGCAGAGGTTGTATCGAAAGAGGCTTTAACCAATTGCTGATGATGGGAATGGGTAGCTTCGGATTTTTCTCTTTCTTCTTCAAGCTTAAGGATCTGAAATTGTCTTGCTTGAAGAGAAGAGGAAGGATTTTCATTAATAAATTGCACTAGGGTGAGAGATGGGATTGCTATGTTTGTGGGGAGAACTATTTCTTATCCATAAACTAAAGCAAAAGGAGAAGAAACAATTGACGCCTTCGGTGTTATTCTATCTGCCCAAAGAGAAAATGTCAATGCTTTGTGCCAATTCCTATGATTTTGGTCTATAGTCTGCTTGATGATTCTGATAAGGTTTTTGTTTGTTGATTCAGCTAATCCATTACCTTGTGGATAATAGTTGGTTGAATACTTCAATTTAAAACCTCTTTTTAAGGCAAATTCCACCATAGTGTTTCTAAAAAAATAAGATGCGTTATCAAACATTAAAGCTGTGGGTAGGCCAAACCTGGTGATTATGTACTGATCAATAAAGTATGTAATACTTTCTGTATTAGCTATCTTTAGTGGGATAGATTCTACCCATTTCTTGAAATAATCAGTAGCTGTAAGGATGTAGTTGTGCTGCTTGGAAGAGTTAGGAACAATCTCACCAATTATATCTAATCCCCATTGTTCAAATGGTTGTTGGATATTCACTGGTTGTAAAGGGAATGCTGGTTTCTTTTCTCTTCCAACTGCAATTTGACAAGTTTTTCATTTTCTTGCGTAGGCATGTGCATCCTTAAATAGCATTGGCCAATAATAACCTGCATGCAAGATTTTGTGAGCTGTGGTGTTTCCTCCGAAACAACCTCCAGCTGGTCCATCATGTAGCTCCAACATAACCTTTTCAGCTTCAGGTTTTTCTAGGCATATTAATTATACTGAATCATAATTTTTTCTAAATAATACATCATCAATTAATTAATACTGATTTGATTTCAACCTTAAAATACAACTTGTTTTATAATTGAGATGCATAGGAGCATATCCATTCTTTAAATAAAACTTCAAATCAACATACTGTGATTGTGCATCATTGAGGCTTACCTTTGCTATTTGCACTTCATTACCTTGGTCTTCTTCTGTTGATAAGTGGGAAGCTCTAGTTAGCATCTTGCAAAAACCTTGGCCCCTAACAATTTTAGCTGGCCATATTTCTACATTGTACTCTTGAAGTGCAGTGACCCAATTGGCTCTTTTCTCCCCCACTTCTCTTTGAATCAACAATTGCCTTACTGTAGGGTAAGGTAGTACTATTTTTGTATGAGTTTTGAGGAGAAAAGGTCTGAAACGTTTCAAGGTTTTAAAGGCAACAAAAACATGTTTCTCAACAACTGATTAGTTTAGTTTGGCACCCTGTAAATTAGAACTGAAAAAAGAGATAGGTGCCTCGATGTTTTGATCGTTCAGTTGTGTTAAAACTACTGCATATGATGTATCAGATGAAAATGTGTACAATACAAAAGGTTTAAGAAAGTCTGGAGTTGTTAAAGAAGGAGCATTGATAATGGATTTTTTGATTAACTCAAATGATTCTCTTTCATATTTACCCCATTTGAAGACTACATTCTTTCTTGTCATTTATTGAAGGGGTAGAACAATTTGTGAGAAATCTGGAACAAATATTTTTACAAAATTGATCTAGCCCAAGAATGATTGCAGGGTCTTTTTGTTATGTGGGAGAGGAATCTTTTCAATTTCTTGGATTCTATCAGGATCAATATAAATTCCTTTCTTGGACACTATGAATCCAATAAGCTTGACTTCTGCTAAAGCAAAGTATGACTTTTTAGGATTCAAAGAAATGCCATATTTCTTGCATCTTTCAAAAATATGCTTTAGTTCATTCAAGTGATTGTTTGTGTTCCTAGAGTAGACTGTAATGTCATCTAGGTAAATAACAACTGATTTATTAATCAGACCTTTAAAAGCAATATCCATGGTGCATTGAAATGTAGCACCTGCATTGATGAGTCCAAAAGGCATCTTCTGATAAGCGTATGTCCCCCACTTGGTCCTAAATGTTGTCTTCAATCTGTCATCTAGATGTACAAGAATCTGATTGTATCCTGAAAATCCATCTAGAAAAGACATTAGCTCATAACCTGCAACTGATTGTAATATTTGCTCCATGGTAGGCAAAGGAAAGTTATCCTTTTGACAAGCTCTGTTTAAGTTCCTAAAATCAATACAAATCCTAATATCTCCATTCTTTTTCCTAACAGGAACCATATTTGATACCCATTTTGAGTGTCTAACGGGAAAGATTATATTTTCTTTCAGAAGTTTGTTCAATTCATATTTGATTTGGCTTTCAAGGTTTGGATGAATCTTTTTGAGCTTCTGTTGAACTGGTTTCTCATTAGAGGTCATCGGTATAGTATGTTGAATTACAGAGGTATCATAGGTCTTGAGATTTGAATAATCCTAGGCAAAGACACCTTTATATGTTTTCAACAACTTGATGAATGATATCCTTTCTTTGGATGATAAACCAAGACCTAGGTTGACATTTTGAGGTTTTTCAGTTGTGCCTAGTTTTACCACTTCAAATCTCAAAGTAGAACCCTGAGTCTTGGAGTTGGTAATATTTTTAAATCTCTCTTTCAAATCATAGATATCTTCCATTTTGACTATAGAATTTGGAATTGGATTTTGATCTTGTTTATGGTTGATTTGCAAGTCATGTTCATGTTCATCTATGATTTGTTCCTCATAAGATCCTTTTGATGTAAGGACATCGATTATATCAACATCATTATTAAACACTCTCCAATTTTTCACATTATCAGGGATGGATGGTCTAAAAACTAACTCTATAGAAAATATATCTAGACTAAATTCCTCTGAAGGTATAAGCTTAGATGCTACATTGGCAAGTAAGTTAGCACTTTCATTTTGTAATCTGGGGACTGAAGAAATGTTGAAAGTAGTGAAGTGAGAAGTAAGATTCTGGGCTAGGGATTGATAATGTTTGAGATGCCTAGACACACAATGGATTGTGTTTCTTACCTGTTTAATGACTATTTCAGAGTCTCCATATACTTGCAAATACTTGACATTAAGGCCAATGGCTTTGTACAACCCTTGAATCAATGCTTCATATTCTGCAGTATTGTTAGTGCATTGAAATTCAAGCCTACATGCTAACATGGTTTCTCTCCTTGCGGGCTGATTAGGATACATCCAACACCTGCACCATATTCAGACTTGGAACCATCAAAATAAAGAGTCTAGAATAACGAATTATCTACAAGTTTATCAACTACATCTATGGACTTGGAAGCATCTGTTTGTGAATTTTTTTCTATCTGAGATACTACATCATTATCTAGAAAGGGAAATCTTTGTGCATTGAAGGATCCCAAGAATGACTCAGCTGAGTAGTTTCCGATGATGTTATTGGTGAAAGCTACTGGCTCATTGCTTCCCTCGAGATCAATGACTGTGTACTTCATGAATTTCTCACGGTCTACTCTGATTTTGTTAGGCTTACCATTGTGTGGCAACCACATGTGAGACCAATCAATTGCAAAGTATCCATGTAACTTTTCAGACCAATCCCTACTCAGAATTAAACCATAAAATTAAGGGATATCAACCACTAGAATATCGATTATTTGTGAAACCTTTGGATTAGAGGAAACCCTGATTGAGACTGAGGTCATTTCTCCAAGTACTTCTACTTTGGTCCTGTCCAGTTGAACTATGTGTACAACAGATTTTTGAGGTGTGATATTTAATTTGGTGCACACAGTTCTTGGCATGATGTTTGAAGAGGCTCCTGAATCAACAAGGCAATTATGGACATTTCTATTGAAAATCTCATAAGTAAGAAGAAATGGGGGAGTATGAGAAATAAATCTATCACCTATCAGAACTAGGTCTGTGGGATTTACTTTGTTTGAAGATGAAGGAGGCTTACCCATATTATTAGCAGCTTGAGTAACTACATCAAATGGTAAAGGAGCTATAGGAACTGCTTTTAACTCTCCAAACAAGATTTTTTGTTGCTGTTTGAGTTTAGTCAATTCATGCAATGAAATATTTGCTCTCGTATTTTTCATATCTTTGACTATATTATATTACACTGTATCCGAGATTACTAAAGTTTTGGAAGCAGTGGGAGGATCTAATGGAGTAGAATCAGTTTGAGTAGTCTTAGATTTCTTACTTATTGTCTTTTCCTTTACAGGAGTATAAATTTTTTGTTTCTGAATTGTTGTAGTCGTATTGGGAGAGGTTTTACTTCTTGTAGTTATGGGCATAGCTTGTGCTTCCTCTTTAGTTGGAAGAATGAAGTCCCATATTCCATTTAACTCAACTTCTTCCTCATTTTCTGTTTTTTCTTCAGTAGTTGAGGCTTCTTCTGGTTCTTGATCGGATTCAACATTTGAAATAGTATTTGGTGGTTGGTGTTAGCACTTGAAATTTCACCTCAGGCTGAGAAAGGTAAACCTCAAGGCTACATCAAACCATTTAGCCTCGTAGCTAGCCCTACGGGGCAGGAGAAGGCTCTCTCCGGTCAATCTCGGCAGATCTTCAATGGGATGAGATGACCAACAAGGTAACACTGATATTAGGCTAGTAAACTGATCAAAAGGGTTGATTTGGGGTTTTTTGGGTTTTTGGTGGCAAATTGAGGAATTGCAATTTTGGGTGCGGGGATTTGACACAGTTTCTGCAGGGGGTTCTTTGGGGCGAGATAGGAGACCGTATTGATGCTTTTGACTGAGGTGAGTGGATGGAAAAGACCGGTGAGGAGCTAAGGAGAGAAAATAATACTTTGAATTCTCCTTAAATAGTAGAAAACATAGAAATTAAACAAATTTAAAAGCAGAGCATGGCAAGCATGAATTCTTACTTTAACACTTCATTTGTTTAATATGCAGAAGGAAAGAAAGGAGATGATCACATAAACACACTTACAAGAACATTTAGAAACACACCATCAACACATGAGTCCACAAGAATCCCAAAGATGACTGCAAAACCCTGGTCTTCCTTAGCCAAAAATTGCAGAGATACAAGTGAAATAATACAATGATAGCTTCTCCCTCAAGAGTCCAACCTTGAAAATGAGCAAGAAAGTACATAATATAGATGATCTAACCTCTTTCCCTGCCTCCATGGGTCGAGCTCACTATCCTAGGAGCTGTTTCAACCACTTCTAAACTAAGCACTACAATCTAGGCAGTGAAAACAACTTGCCTCTATAAACTTGGAAACCAATTCATACATTAAATTTTTACCCTTTTCATAAATGAATCTTCTAGAAGAGTTACAAAAGGGTAAAAGTGTCTAACAAGTGTCACAATTACATCAAAGAGGACCATCATTAACCTCAAAAAGTCAAAAAGAGTCAAATCTGCGTTTTTTGGGCTGAACCATGCATTTCTGGACAAAACTGCCTGACGGGTCGCGCCCCTTTGGAGCCCTGTTTGAGGCACTTGTAGGTGGCGAAATTGAGCAAAAGTGGGCTTTTTGGAAAGGTCTGTGAGTCTACTTTCCAACCCAACTAGAATTTTTGAATTTGGAGGTCATTTGCCCTGTCAAAACGTAATTCTCCCAAGACTGGTTTCTACAACTCAAAAAAGGGGCAGAAAGTCAAATTTTGCATGTATTTTGACCTTCTGGAGGCCCAAAACTCCATAAAAACTCAAGTCCATCCATAGGAATATGTAATTTTGCATGAAAAATCTAGAAATCCTGAGTTTTTGCCAAAAGGAGTTGCCATGACAAAGGGTCTCACCGGGGGTGAGACCCGTTAAAGAGCCAAAACCTGTAAATTACCAAAAAATGCCAAAATTACCCAAAATTCTCAAAATTTTTTGGGATTTGAGCTGTGGCTAGGCTATTGAGTGCCATGATCCTTGAGTGAAGCCTCAGCCAAGATACGGAGGGGATTTGGCTTCTTTCTCCGTTTTAGAGCCTCGGTCAACCACCTTTGAAACATTTTCATTTTGGCCTTGCACACATGCATCCTTGCCCAATAATGATTTTTCATATTCCTCAGCAACTTTTTCTCTTGGTTGGCCTTAGCCAACAGCTTCTCTAAGTGTGCATTCACCTGGATGAGCATGGACTCTCGGTCAGCAGGCAATGGATCACCGGGTCTTCTTCGGTTCAAGACTCGGTCACTACGAATCCTCCATAGCTCATCAAGTACTTTCTCTTCCTCCAACTATTTGTTGCGCTGTTCCAGGAAAGTGATGGTCCATTGGGCACCCTCAAATCTCCTCTGCAAAGCATCATTTTCAGCTCTGAGATGCTGAATGATCTCCTTTGCCTCCTGGCTAGGAGAACTGGCCTCAAGGTCAACAAACTCAATATCGGGAACTCCTGATGGACCCTCATCAATCATGGGCTCTTTGCCCCTCTCTGGTACCTGTGCTGGTGAAGAAAGTGAGGCCCCTTCCACCTGATGTGGAGATAACACTCGCTGAGTTGATGATGAAGGCAAGACCCCTTCCACCTGCTGTGGAGATAGTACTTGCCTGGCTGCTGCAAATAAGGCCCTTGGGCCTTTCTGATAGGTGACCAGAGGTGTGGAGCTGACATGTCGAGTGACCGAAATATCAGGTTGCTGAGATGGTCCTCCCTCCTCCTGAATGACCTCAGGATGTGGCTGAGGTGGTGCTGTGAAAAACTCACGAGAGATGAACTCCTCCCATGAGATGCCCTGCTGAGTCAACTGATGCAAGACTATGAGCTGAATCAAACCATAATGACATAGGCTCCTGTACTGCTGGGCCGGGGTCTTCCTCTGCAACATGGGCACCATCTTCTGAATGTTCTGAAAGAAGAAAACAGGGATGTTCATCATCCTCACTCGGGTGAAGTGCATCAAGAGGCGAATGTGATATGAGTACACCTGTGAAAATCTGCCCTCACAGGTAAAATAATGCATAATAAGCCTCATGATGGGAGCATACTCGCTCCGGAGAAATCTGAATGGAAAAACACCCGCCAAATGTCTCATGAATGGTGGCCGGACATAAGGCTCAAAGTGAATAGTATCTAGCATCTTGCGTTTAGGCCACACCTCACCAACATTAGGTATCCCTGTAGCATGTGAGATCACCTCAGGTGTCAATGTAAAGTCCACCCCTGCAAGGTTGACATGTCCATCATGCAAATGTAAAACAAAGAGGTGGGCCAACTCTCTGTGATGTTGAATCCGAGAGATCCTCTCACAAAACTGATAACAAGACATGTACTGAAAACAAGTGACTGCCATAGGACAGGCCTGCAATTCTGCCAAAGAGGTGGGCTCCTCTCGCTTATGATTCCCACCCTTACCACCCTTACGAGGACTCCTCTGTACCTCAACCTCTGTAGATGATGAATGGTCATCACTTTGCTCATAAGTTTTGGTTTCTGACATAGTTTAGGAGCAAAGTGGACAAACTGTACTGCTGTCTCTGCCTGTAAAAAATGTTGAATTCTATGCTGTTTCAAGGGGAAAAAGACATGAGGGAAATTTTAGGGGAGGGATCTTTTAACAAGGATTTGGGAATATATAAATATAATAGGGAATTTTTAAGGAAAATGTTGCAAACCATTATGCATATAGGAGTACATATTTATAATCAGGGATATTAGGAAATCATTTGCAAAAATCACTGCATGTGGGAAAAACATGTATGATAGTGAACATGGGAATATGCATACATGTATTAATAGGGGAGATAGGGAAACATATGCACAAAATATGCTGACATATTCACCAACATTTTCTTTTATTTACACATGCTTATGGTGGAGGGAAATTAGGGTTTGAATTTTTGATGCTTTGGGAAAGGGGTAGGGTTTGCATTTTAGTGATTAGGGAGAGGGGAGGGTTTGCATTTCATTTACAAAATGGTATGGTAAAAAAGATATACATATAAGTGTGAGTGAAAGGGGAAGGAGGGAAACAAACACAAAGGGAAAAACACCTTGAAACAACACAAACCCTAGCAAATTTTCAACATTAACATTGCAGTCATATGAAGGAGTTTCACTTGCAAGATTTTGATCATTAAACATGTTCATGACATCCACCATTCATAACCAGCAAGCATTCCATGTTTAGAACACCTACCTCAAACAATTTGATAGCTTGGAGGGCGTTTGAGCGAATTCGTTTGGAGTTTGCAGCAATACAGTTCAACGGGTCGCGCACCACGCCCAACGGGTCGCGCCCTTCTGACGGGTCGCGCCCGTTGTTTTTCTGCACTGGAAACAACCCTCTGACGGGTCGCGCGCACTTGACGGGTCGCGCACCTGGCCTGACGGGTCGCGCACCAGTCTAATGCCCGAAATCGCTCTGCTTTTGCTCCTTTCTCTCAATCACTCTCTCAAACCTCTCTTGCAAGCGTTAGGATGCACAATGAGAGTGATAGGAGGGAATTTGGGTTTTTATAAGTTTCAATTTGAAAACATTTCATTCACAAACCCACTTTCTAATGTTTTCTCTTTGACACTTTATAACACTGACTTTTTGGTTTCTTTTATCCTGAATTTGACTCAGTGAGTGCTTTGACTTGATTCTTTTTGCAGGTAGATCATCTGAGGGATCTTGGGAAAAGGACCAGGGTTGCATTTTGTCCGCTGAAAACTTTTGAAATTTCATCACTTATTTACAAAAATTTGAAAAATGACCTTGGCTTTAAAAACAGAGTTTTTAAATCCAAGGCGAAGATTAGCTGTACCAGATAAGAAATCTTGAAGAAACACTTTTACAATCATCCCTCTGGCTTGCTGAACACTCATTGACCTTTCAGACACATGACCTTGTAAATATTTTTGACCAAAACCCTAGACCTAGGAAATTGACCTCAAGACAAGACAAGACAAGCTTGAAAAAGCTTAATGACTGAAATGACCTGAACGAGCAATGCCAAGAGGGGTACAACACACCAACTCCTCCATCAGGGTTATGGCATGCCTAACGGGATGCAAAAATTGACACTGATGAGACACCTACATATGCAAATGCAAAGAGTTTTGATCGCTGATGGAGGGCTCAAGACCGACTCTAACAGTTGGGATGTAGAAGAAGGATTTATTTTAAATGAGCGAAAATGTTTCTTGGGAGTAGATGATTTTTCAATGTGTTTCTTAATTTCGACCATTTCATTTGACATGGTTTTTAACACCTTTTGAAGGCCTTCAAGTTCGAAAGGGTCCTTTGGAGCTTTCTTTTTTGAATATTCCTTGAATGTCACTTTCTTTGATTTGCTTTCTTCTATCTGTGACCTCTTTTCTAAGGCAATAATTCTTCTTTATACAGACAAAGCTTATTTCATGTTTTATACAAGGGTAGCCTTATTGGCTCTATCTACAGAAATTGTGATATTAGAGGGAAGGGAGGTACCACTCTATTTGTACATTTATTGCAGGTTTAGAGGTAACTGGGATTTTTTTTAGTAACTTGTTAAATCTGGAGTTGAAATCTTTGATCCTTTCGTCTGAATTTGATTTTAGGTTGGAAAGATCATTGATTAAAGATGTTATAGTCCTATCATCACCAAATCTTGCAAGAAATATTTCTTCAAAAGTATCCCAGTTTCTTATTGAGCCTGCTGGAAGGGAAAAATACCAAGATCCTACAGATCCCTGGAAAGTATAAGGAAAAAATTTGATTACAACATCTTCA
The DNA here is from genome assembly GCA_031772625.1 of Pinus tabuliformis. Classification (NCBI taxonomy): domain Eukaryota; kingdom Viridiplantae; phylum Streptophyta; class Pinopsida; order Pinales; family Pinaceae; genus Pinus; species Pinus tabuliformis. Next base: position 426,676,429 of record CM062813.1, on the reverse strand, counting down.
TGTGCAACTCCATTTAGATTCATGGCTAACATAAAGTTATTTAGATGTTCTTTAGCAGGAAGACCATCATCAATATTATACTTAGGTAACCATTTTTCTGGGTTTGCTAGGAGAGCATTTGGATTAGCAACCAATACAGCACTAGGGTTTGCCCAAGTTTGAGCAGGTTGATTGGCCATAACTTGAGTTGGGGATTGTGAAAATGTGAAGGTCGGTCTAGAAGTAGATATGGATGGTGAAGAACTTACTATTGGATTAGTACTACTAGTAGCAATACTAGTTGAAGAAATGGATAATTGAGAAGAGGTGGATTGGGTAGAAGTGAATGGTGAAGTAAATGGAGGGAAAGGTGAAGTGATCTTGTTGGTATCTGAGTCAGATCTTGATGTGGCAACTTTCTTACGTCGCGAATGAATGGGAAACTCAAAAGGAGTTACTCTGAGCCTTTCACTTTGCAATCGAGTTAATACACCAGTTTCTCGTAATAAGGAAGTGAAACTTTCTTTAGAGGCTTCGGGTTTCTCAGGTTTCTCAGCAGAAATGGATATCTGTTCCAATTTCTGTATCAAAGAGCGAATTTCAGGAGACTCAGGAGTATAATATGAAGAAGGTGGTTGTCTTCATACTTCAGGAGACGAGGGAGATGTTTCTACAACTTCAGTCTTCTGATCCGAAGATTTTGAATGAGATCTAGAAGAAGTAGAAGTTGTGGAGGGGTTTTGACTCTTATGGAACGTTTTCCTATTGATCTTTAGATTTATATGCCATTCATAGTTGTATGGACCTCCTTCTAGCGCCAAAATGTTGAAGCCTTAGAATTCTGTTTCTCCAACATGGGGGATAACCACCAGGTCCAGACCTTGACGACAACTCCTTTTCCGTTTGAAGTGGTGGCTCCGACCAGGGATGATGGGGCCAGTTTCCCAGAGTGGGTTTGAAAATTAGAGTGGGTGGTTTTCAAGCAATTTCAACTAGAACAATGATAACTAAATGGCCTATTCTAGCATGAAAATCTCTAGCTAACTTAATCTAATATAAACTCGGGTGTTCTGTGCGAGATGCTATCTAATAGGATATCTGTTTGACATGTGATAATAAAGATCATTCATGCATTAAACATATATGATAACGTGTAAAGATAATTTCTTTGATTAAATAGTTACTCAAAGAAATGTATAAACTATATTGCATATATTAATGATCATATATGAAAATAAATACTTTCAGCTAGGCATCATACAACAATGCAATTAACACATAACAGAAAGAACATATTCCATATATAATTCATGAAAACGAGATGTTATCACTAATTAAACAAAAATAGAACTACTCATACAAGATAAAAGTACCATATGTCTGAGGTTATGCTCATTTGACTAATGACATAGATCAACTCCTTTCTTCAAATCAAATTATTCTCCAAGTATACAGTAGTGCATCAACAAAGGAAAGTAGTTTGATAATCAAAAGTAATGAGCGTGTTCCATAATTTCATCAAGGCATTCACAAGCTTACAGAAGTGCATTCTTTGCAAATGTTTTTGATAATTCTAGACCCTTCTCTAAATGCATGAGAGGGGTTTAAATACTAAACTATAGGTCCTAAAATAGATTATTACAAAAAATAGTCGAGGAGGTTTAAACGACCTTCCTCAGATTATGCGAAATAAAACTAAAATAGAAATAAAACTAAGTGACTAACTCCTTTGCATTCGATCTTTGAGATCACAGATATCTGTCATTGGCTTCTGCTGCGTCAGTTGGTCGATCACAGATTCCAACTGTCTCGTAAATATAGCGTCTGTCAGTGCTGCCACCATTTTTTGTGTGGAGGTAGTTAAGCATCGCAAGATCATCCACTGGATGTATGGTTTGACTAAGAATTGCCAGTATGCTTCTCAATCTATCTTTCTCATTTGTCTGATCACCTCTTCCTTTTCCTTTGCCGCCTGTTTCCACTGCTGCTCTAACTGTTTGGCATTTGGAAGAAATCCTGGTATATATTCTGCAACCAGGTTGGCACCATGTAGATTTTCGTTGATGGCTTCAATGATGCTATTTTCTGCTGGTACTGTGACTGTTGTTTCCCTTTTTTCTTGATTGAGCTGAGAATCTCAGTCTGTGAATAAGATGTCTTTACGCGATTCCTCTAGTTTTGGCAGATCAACCTTCCTCTCATCTTTCGATTCTTTCCAGGTGATAAAGTTAGAAATCCTTTTATGGATTTTGTCATACTCAAGCCTCATGTCAACAACTTGGCTTGTTAGCTTATCACTAATCTCGCAATAAGGACTTATTTGCCAGGTTTTCTGGGATATAACTTCCTTTTGCTGCATTATTTGGGAGTTAAGACTAAGTGCTTCTTTTATGAACTCATCGATCTGTGGATTGTATGTATAGTTATCTGTCATAGTTTGTATCCACACATCTCTTTCCACTAGGCTGGCTTGATGTTGTATTTTCATCTGTTCAAATTCTTGCTGGAGCTTGGCTACTTGTAACTCTACTTGTTGGTTAGAATTCTCTTGCTCTAATTGTTGTTCCAACAACAGAATCTTTTGTTCTTTTTCTTTAAGCAACATTTGGACTTCTGTTGCTTTATTGATAGTTGCCATAGCATAGGCTCGCCGCTTCTACAAATTGCAACAACCTCGTAAGATTTTTAGATGGGTCCATAGGCGAGTCTTTCCAGACAATGTCCATTGGTTGATTGCCGAGAGTGGTAATTGCTGCAGAATCTAACTTTCTTTTCTTCCTCTACCTTTTAATGACAACTTTGTGGGTAGGGCTATAAAGCACATCTAATGGAGGAATTTCCTCAATTCTCAAAATAATTTATGAAGTAGGGGTAGCAGGAATGAGCTCCACATCCTGAGTGCCTACAGTTTTCTCCACTGTTATTTCTCGATTTGATTTGTGTTGTGGAGTCTATATCTCAGATTTTTGTTCCTCTATGTGGAGCTTCTTATTAAAATGCTCCCATTCTTTTTCTAAATCAATAACTGGGAATTTTTTTGATTGAGTGGAAGTAGAGTGAATTTCAGCCTATTTCTTTGCCGAGGTTTGCTCGACTGCTTTCTCTGTAGTTTCAGCTATGTCCCTTTCAGACTCTTTATTTTTATTGCCCCCATTTTGAGACTACTACTCTGAATGCCATGAGTAGATCTCTCCTGGGTCTCTACTTCAGAATCTTCATTGGAATTATCTTTGGAGCTGCCCTCCAAGCTTACACTGGGAGTTGGCTCCCTTATTGGTTCAATCTGTAGCAAGTGCAATGGAACCTTTAATAATATCCTCTCTCTATATTCACGGAAAGCTTCAACATCATCTGGGGAAAAAAGTAGTGATGCCATATGCGTCACCTCTGAAAATGTCTCTTTTGTAGGAAGAGGTCATCAAAGGCATCTTCCTCATGGGTGAATGGTTTCACTTTCACCATAGTAGTGAAGTCCTTGGCATTACGATTTGGGTCGTAGTGCCTTCCTGGGAATGTAGCTAATTTCAGAGATTTCATAATCTTCACCTCTTTTCATGCATGTCCAAAATAATGTGGTGCAAATGCACCACATTGTAACGGAAGTGTAGAACAAATGGCCTTTTTCTATTTTTTCAATCCTTTGCTCAACCCACCTTCCCCTGTCATTTGGTAGGCTATCTCCCTGGCCTTTAACTTGTCAAGGACATAGTATGGGAGGACATGCGATGAAGAAATTCTCCCAACTACTTTGATATATGTAAATGTCTCCTCCCCAAACCATCTGGCTATAGGTATGATATCTACTTCAACTTCTTTGGAAAACCTAGCGGTGGTTCTGTTGTAGACTTGTTTATGCATAGAAAACATAACTCCTTGAAAAATCTTGTAAAAATGGGGGTGAAATTGAATCTCCCATAGACTCTTCTGATACACATGGATAGGAAGCAGGTCTTGCACAATCCACTTCCATCCCATGATAGGAAATTTGGAGCCAAAACAGATTGAGTCCATTACATAGGCACTCATGAAAAATGGGGGGTAAACCCTTGATGAGGGACTCCTCTTTCTCCTATACTCCATAATGTATTTTGACAAATTATCAGAAAAAATTTGGGCCCAATTCATTATTGTTACGTTTACAACCGCTTCTATTAATGGTAGCCATTCTGGGGAAAATTTGGTACTATCGGGCTTGCTGAACACTCTACATAGCATGGCTACTGCAAAACTATAAGGGGGAGAGATAGATATTGTAGAATACATACCTGTCTTATCCTTGTTTATCTTTCTTTTGTTATGTGTCCAGGTCCACATGACGTCTGTTGGGTCTTCATTTTCCTTAGCAAATTTCTCGAGGAATTGTTTATTGTAGAGCTTCTGTGGCTCTGGTAAATTGTACATAAGCCTCAGGCTGTCTGGTGAAAAAAATCCCATAACCTCCTGCCTACTATTCTTGAATTCTCTGTTCGAGACGTCCACCATATCAATTATCCACTTAACCATATTTTTATATGGAATTATCTTCGGTCTTGCGGCTATGTGGTGTAGAAAGGAACATGTTGTCTTGAAGAAAGAGGCGTCAGAGGAAATATTAGCATCGACTGTGGCCTTTGTTACCATAGGTCTTGGTTTCTCTTCTTCTAATAAATCATACACGGCTTCCCATGTTGAGGTTCCTCTGTCTCTACTGCACGTAGTATAAGAGAATAAAGGGGTCATTTCTGACTTTTCAGGTGCGGTTGCCTTTCCCCTTTTTTCCATTGCTCCCAAGGACTCTTGCTGCAAATTTTTCCTGAAAATGGAGCAAAGCAGAAGCTATCAGATAGACACAAGTAAAAATGAAAATAAGAATGAATGATACATATAACCTTGAAAAGGTGACAAGAAAGGAGTTTTAATTAAATACATGTGAGAAGGTATCATATCACATTAAGTTGTTTTTCAAACGTAAATGCCATTAACCCATAGTAAATGCCCACTAATGGTTCCTTATCTCTAGTTTGATTGCTCGTTAATGATTTGCATCGTAAGTCGGGAAAGAAACTTTTTAGGGTGGCGATCTTTAGCTGTGAGAATGCCGATTTTGTGATTATGATGCAATATCGCAAATCACATTATCGCATTTTGTGTGTGCACTTTCTTTAGTGTTCCTTTGGTTTCTACGGGATGCGAAATGTGGGACATTCCTTATTGTGTTTAAAGCATAATTTTTTGGTAGGATTTTCTTTATAAAGCCTTTTTTATTGCGCAACGAACTTAAGTGTTGTTTTATAACATAGTCTTCAATTGGGTCCAGGCTTCTATCGCATTTCGCAATATCGCATGGTTGGTAAGGTTTTAAACCTTTCTTAAGTATTTCCAATGCGATGTGATAAGGCTGACCGCATCATTGCAATATCGTATTTCGCATGGTTAAAGATATTTGGTGAGGGTGCACCCTTTGTAAGTGGCGATATGCGATGGGGGCCTTATTTTAATAAAAAATGCCTTTGGACTTAATTTAAATAAAAAATCCTAATGACATCTAGGTTAAGTGCGATAATCCCTTTTGATCTCTTTTTGCGAGTTTCGTTCGTTAACAAGGATTTTGACACGCTTGGTCGTGCGACATGCGAAAAAGGCGAGCATTTGCTAGCTTTCAAAGGGTTTTGTCTTGATATCTTGCTTTATTCCAAAATTTTAACAAGAAAATGGCTAAATGCTAAATTTATTTTTTGGAAGGATTGTTTAAGGGTCCCCATTTATTAATAGAATATTAGCTATTACATTAACAAATTGGGGGGGGGGGGGTTGTTAAATAGCACAACACCTACTTAAATCATCAATGATAAGCATGAAATGAAATTTACCTGAAGGTGTATGAGTTCTTGAATTACCACAAAGATCCACAGTACTAATTGTAATGGTCTGGTTGATGAGTTCTCCTTGGACTTGAATGGTACGCACACTTGTGTTCCAATATAATAGGACTTGCAAATAATATTCTCTAGTTTTCAAAGCTTTAGAAGATCTCTAAAAACATTCTTCTTTCCCAATTTGACATTTTGATCAAAGTTTAGATGTCCTAGCCTTTGATGCCACAACCAACTCTCATAATTCTTTAACAAACAACACCTCTCTGTCTTCTCTTTTTGAACATAAACATTACTGTCTATTCTTACAAATTCAACTACTATCTCTCACGTGCCTATAGAATTAATTTGACAATTTTTAGCATTTAACAACACATCATAGCCTTGGTCACACATTTGAGACATACTAAGTAAATTATGCTTCATCCCATCAACAAAAAACACATCCTCGGCTTTACCTTTTCCATTAGCTAGGTTGACAATTCATTTACCCACAATCTTACCAGGTGCATTATTCCCAAAGGTTACATTACCTTGGCCGACTAGTTTCCATGATAAAACTTACTTTTATCTCCTGACATGTGCTTGGAACAACCAATGTCAACATACCAATGGATTCCTTCATTTTGGGCATATAAAACCACATTGGAATTCTCTGTGATTTCCTTTTCCTTCCATACTTTGGGTTGTTGGCTTGATTTCTTGATTTTTTCATCAGGCCTTTTGTTTCTAAGTCTACAATTAGCTACTTTATGGTCAAAATCTTGCTAGACATAACATTGAATCAAATTATTCAAAGGAGAATTAATTTTTGAGTCTAATAGTTCTCCTCTCTACCTGGAATTCTGATTTGCAGACTGATAAATTCTTCCTTGTGACATGAACTATCTAAATGAAAAATTCACCCTGCAATATGCTTCCTTATGGCCATATTCTTTGAAGTACAATAGTAACCTGGAAATTTGTATTCATACGTGGGAGAAAATTGATTTCTAAATATTTTTGAAGCTACTCTATGAAAAATTTGATTTACCTATCCTAAACTATCAAACTTTTGGTGAATCGATTTGATTATTATATCTTGCAATAACTAATTTATCTTTGGCTGCAAATTGAACTGCATGCTCCCTTTATCTCTGTTCTTTTCCGCTGTGTCATATTTGGCTGCCGTGTTGTCTCCAAGTTTTACTGCTTGCACAAAAGTAATGGATTTATTTCCCTTTATCTTAGTTGTTGACCTTGACTTGGCCTCAAATCCAAGACCTGCTCTATTATTGGCGACTCTCTTTTCTTCAAGAATTTCATTCAAACTTTCAGTCCCTTTTCCAATTTTTCCATTAAATCTTAGTTGCGTTTTAGACTTTTCAAGCTTTTTCCTTAGAAAGACAATTTCTCCTTCAGTCCTTTCACATGCTTTATTTTTGTCATTTGTTGATTTAGAGTTTCTTGAATCTTCTAACCTTCTTTAATTTATAGGAGAAAAGTTTCAATAGTTTTAGGTTTGTCCTTGATGAACAATTCCTTTTGTGTTTTATTTTTCTTCCGCAACCTCTGTATCTCTTCAAGAGCACTGACCAAATCTCGTTCTAGGTTAACTTCAACCTCTTTTCCATCAAAGTCAACAACTTCTACTTCCAGATATTATATGGCCATGAGCATATATTCCTTTGAGCCTTTATAGGTTCTATCCTCATCTAAATATTAGCTGCCATCACTTTAAGAGGAGGCTAAATCTTGGGTGTAGATTCTTTTCTTTTTAGGCATCCTTTTATCCTTTTGCACTTTCCTAAAATTATCTCTAGGGTCATATTCATTCTTCTTCTTTTTTGGACACTTGGAAACATAGTCACCTACTTTACCATAGTTAAAGCACTTAAAAAGCATCTCACGTTTGTACTTTTCTAAGCCTATCTTGAGCTTCCTCACAAACTTAGCTTCCTTTTCATCTGATTTACAACATGAATCATTATGTTCTTCCTTGGGCTTCTTATTTTCTTTGATGGCTGAATCCTTTTTTGTTGGCTTGCAATTGGAAATTATCATCTCATAGGCAGTAAGAGTGCCAATAGTTGATCCAAAGTGAGAGTCTTCAGATCTATCATATCCTCAATGGATGAAACCTTGGGATTAAATATCTCAGGGAGAGATCTCAACACCTTTTGAACTACTAATGGCTCTTTTAAATCTTCATCAAGACCTGTTATATTGTTCATAACCTCATCAACTCTAATAAAGTATTTAACAATATATTCATCATTGTGCATCTTCGAAGACATATAAAAGACTCGAATTGCATTCTAAAACCTTGAAGTTTCTTGCTTTAACTTGCTATCGACTTCATAGAAAATGCTTATCTTTTCCCAAATATATTTTGCGATAGTGCAATCCATGACCTTAACTAGTTCTAATTCAGGTAGGCGAGCGAGCAAAGCATTCATAGGTTTAGCATTGCATGTAAATTACATATTTTGATTTCTAGTAATTGAGGCTTGAGGATTTTGATATTTTTCTTCCACTGCATCCCATACATCAATACCAAGAGATTGAATATAGGTTTTTATCCTTACCTTCCAAAAAACACACTTCGTTCCATTGAACATAGGTTCCCTATTGGTGTATCCTCGTTCCTGGCTTTCCATGGTCCTCGATCTTTCTTCTAGCTATTCAATTGATCTAAAGTAACATGTTGCTTTCATACCAATTTTTAGAAACTAGGACAATACTGAGGGGGGGGGGGGGGGGGGGGCGAATCAATATTGTGAGAATTTTAAAACTTTATTTCACAAGTATACAAATACTAGGACACCAATAACACTTCAGCAACCATTCATATGAGAATCACTAGAATCAAAACAAGAAGCACAAATAAAACACATAGATTCTTCAAAATTATCTTCAATTAATTTACCAAAGGCAAGATTCAACTTGTTGTTACAAAGTTTTTTGGATCCAACCAGAAGGAAGCGACACTACCTAATTTATCAGCTACTACTGAAAGGATCAACTACCCCTAGTTTATAAACTACCACTAAAAGGAGATACAACTCCTGAATTATTAGCTGCTACTGAAAGGAGCTCTAACCTCAGGTTGTTTACCAACAATTGTAGGAAGGAGCTACAACCCCGATCTAAGGGCTCCAACTTGCTTGACCTCCTTGATTCATCTTTAATTCCATTTTCAAACTCAAATCATGAAGGCCACTTCCTTTCATAAAAATAATAAATTCCTCCTAAATCACATACCCAAATAACCACAAAATCACCTTCATCAACCTCTAATCTCAAATCAACACACACAACACTAGCCCCAATAGCAATAACATAAACTTCTAAACTACAATCTTTCAAATTCAATTATGATTATATAGAATTAGAGCTGATATTTTTAGTTTTTAGAACTTTAGTTAACTTCATCTCTTTTCCATGCATAAATACTTGTCTTTGCTTATTTTCCACTTATTTCAAGTCTTCTAGATGTGTTCAATTAGTCTTCAAACTCTGATCTTCTATCTTTGTGAGAAAAAATGAGCTAAACTAACCAAATTTGTAATTCTAGAAAATATCAGGGTTTAACTATGAATTTCTAAATTTGATTGACTACCAAATTTAGCCGAACTACTAAATATACTGCCAAATTTTCTCATCCCACTAACCAGGCTACAAACTCATTCATGTTGAGCTATCCTAATTTTATTGCACTATCTGTTTGGTGGAATTCACCAAATTTTGGCACAAAATTCCAAATACAGTTGCCGACCCATTTATGCCTAACCAACACCCTCGATCACATAACAACACACACCAAAATGAGTGTTGGGTCAATATTTTAGATCCCAAATATTATTTCCCCAGAAATAACTCAATGAGCACCTTTTTTTCCTCTGGGGTTAATCCTTTGGCGTGATGTATCCTGTGGGGAACCACCATGTTTCCACTTGGTTGCTTATGATTGGTCCTCTGTTTTGCTCTCTATGCCACCTATGATGCAGATTGTCCCGACATCTTGTCAACTTAGAGACAAAACTTTGTGCTCACTCATTTATCGCCAGGGTGCCTGGAATTTCAAGGTCTGCGGTGATGTGTCCCTGTGGGGCCTCATGCCAAGACCAATAGGAAAACTTCCTGGGTGACTTGTCTTCACCACCTGTATGCCATTATGTTCTAGAATTATCTCCCCAGGTGTTTCTGTTTGTTTGACCTCCAAATCTTCTGGGATCATTATTCTGAGATGATGTGTCCACCATGACGATGCCACCTATACTCATCTACCACATGTCACTCACTGATTGGTTCCAAGTGTTAGATGTTTTTAGCCACTTAGGTACATGAAAATGCCAAATCTACATGCCATGTGTCATGTCTTTATTGGTTCCACATCATGATGATGTCATAATTCCATCGTGTCTCTATATCACCTCTTTCATCCAATGAAAATGTGTCATGTGTCTTTGTCTAGTTATTCCATGTGGCTGATGGGTACATGTCATCGTACGTGGAAGGGTGGTCCTAAGCCTCAACTTTTCACTTTGTTTTATTTTTTTAGGGAAGGACCTCTCGGGTGATGTGTCTCCTAAGCTTTGATTGGACCGTCACTCTGTCGGTGCTCCATATCACCTTGCCACCTCACCTTGGGACTATTTCCCCAAATGTTTTAACCTATGCACCTTGGAGAATTCATGTGGAAAGTCTTATGGGGTGATGTGTTTAGTGGGCTCCTCCGCGCACTTTCTATTGGTATGTGTCTCCAACTATATTACCACGTCCTCTTGCCTTCTTACCAATTACCACTTATGGTTTTTCATGGGCCCCCTTATGTGGTTTCATGGTAAAGGGGGGAGGGGGCCCGCTATTAACAAGGACCGTTGATATTCTGATGTGTGGTTTGGGTAATATAGCCCATCGTGGACCCCCCTGTCGTTAACCCTTGGGTGGGCATGTGCCTGCGCAAATTTCTTCGATGGGTTAGAGAGGAGTGTGGCACGCGATCCACCAGCAAAGTTTCCCACTATTTATTAGTTTCTTTGCTCTTCCAACTTAGGTCAAGAACCAAATTTTCCACCAATTTGGCAAAACACCTAGTTTAACTCCGCAACTTGGGATTTTGGTCTTGCTAACTTTGAATATCCATATATTTTGATTGAGAAGGAAATTTGTAGACTTCCATATACCATTGGAAATCTCTTTCTGAGCACTATCCATATAGGTAGTTTCCAAGTGCACTTGAGTTGATCTTTTGAAAAGAAATGGCTCCAAATTCTTTGCTCCTTTACAATTTTGCTTGCACCAATATTTTCCTTTGCCATAAATGAAAACTTATATCTAACACAACCATTACCCAAACTTCATACACCATGTGGTTGATCTAACATGTCAATTCAACAAAACCTTTTTACCTCTGCTATCGAACCTCCACTATATATAACTAGGAGCTTAAATCTACCAACACTTTACGACTGCAAACATGTTTCCAATCCTCATAATTTGTCCTCGGGCAGGTTTATGTAAGATATATATGAAAAAAACCTGATTAAACCGTACAAATTTGAAACAAGTCAATTCAACCATATTGCAATTGGATGAAACCATAACCACTTCATAACTTTACAATAGTTTAATGCAACCATGTTGCAACTAAATCATAAACTTTCATAGCGAAACTCCACGACAACTCAGTATATACCATATTCAAAACTAACCAACTAGAACAATGAAAAATAATTTCAAATCAAATAAAACTCCTCAGTATGTTCAAAGCTCAAACTAGAACCTTGCCAATTCGTTGTTTATTCAACACGATTCACTTGCACATTCTCAAGCCAACGATTGTGTGTGTTTATATAACATGGTTAAGTGGTTTGGGGTCTATGTAGGTTGCGATAATATTCACACCATAATGGCCGAGTGAGGTTGACATATAACCCTTAATATTTGGAATTTAAAACCATATGACCATGCACATATGACCAAGATTCATGACCAATTATAATAAGACGTAGCCTTATTTTCAACATGATCGTTCCATATGACCAAGTCCTTAGGGGTCCATGGTCATCCACATGATGAATTCAACATGATACCATTTTTTCACGTGGAAACTCGTGAGGGGTGCCACATGTCACCCATATTTGTGCTTTCCACCAATAAAAAGTTGCCAAATGTGCCTCCCATGTGGTAGCCCTTAGTAGTGCCACGCCACCTTATTGATGTCATTAGATGACTTGTCATGCCACATCATGCCTTGTAATATACCACCACATTTTAGAGCTACTACATCATGAGCCACATGTCGATTAACCAAGGAATCCACATAAGCATTACTATGTCAACATTTTTAGCCAATCACTAGCTGCCACATGTCACTGTAGGATAAACCATTGATCCTTTTTAAGCATTGTGTAGGTTTCTTTGTAATATGCCATTCAATCTATCACTTAATTACCATATTCATCAAATTAGCGTAAATGTAATGAAACTTTAACAATGTTAAAGTTCATACATGTTGGGCTACCATCTGCCATAGATATTCCCAAAGATGCACGTTGTTTAATGAATTTGGTTATTTTTGGTTTTTCCCTATAGTTTGGTTCCTTCATTGTTGCTAATTTTAAAATGGCCATAACTTCTCATCCAAGAGGAGTTTATAAGATTTGTATATACCATTGGAAAGTTCTCAATGAGGAATGCACACTACGTTGTTTATAGGATCATTAGGGCATCATAATCTTATCAAAAGATCAATAAATTTCATTCTCCTTTAACTTTTCTTGATTAGAGTCTACAAGAGATCCAACTATCATAGTGATTCATAGAGGGTACTGCTACTTCCTTAGGAACCCCTTTGACATCAATGACACTTTTTATCATCAATGACAACACAATTTGAAAAAATATCCCTCTTTGTCAATTATGGCAACACTGCTGGACATTTAGAGTCATTGATGGCAATGGACCAAACTTCCCTTAACATGTTGTCGGATCTTCTCCTTGTTGGTCTGAAATATTATCTCCAATGTATTCCTTGGTATCATCAGTGTCTAAAATCTCTCCCCCTTTTACATCAATGACAAAATTACATGGTTTCCTCTCCCTGAGACCATGTTGTAGGTGTCTGCCAATGCTTTTTCAATTGTTCTTTTCCTGTGGACCTAATGGAGTCTCCCCCAATGACCATGCTGCCATCAGCTGTAAGTGCCTTTTTGTGTTCTCCAAATTTTGTAGATATGATAGAGTATCCCCCTGAAACCTTGTTTCCTTCATTAACAAGTGCCTATCATGTTTCATTCTCTAATTTTCCCTAAATTATCTTATGAACTTGATGTTTCCTTCGTACATCTACAAGTGATTGTCAACACTATCCAGATGTGTCTGAAATTTCCTTTGGACCTATGAATCTAGTGAAATCTCCCCTTGACATAGTGTTAAGGACTCCCCTTGTCTAACTGTGAAGATGCTTCCTTCTTTCTTTCTCTCCTCTACCTCCTCTATGTATGTCACTATCTCCTAGTACTCCTTCTTAAAGTCTATCAATGTCTGTATTAATGTCTTCCTATGCCAATTTTCCTGCTTGGGAAATAAGTGATGTATTACTTCCTGTTAAAAATATTCTTCGCTCTGTACATGTATGTTATTATATTCTCCCATCATGCATGATATTTCAAGTCTGCTCATTTACTGTTTCTAAATGATCAATGCCCCGATCTTTGTAATTAACAACAAATTCCCTAGTAATAATCATCTTGCTTGATTTTCTCCTTCATACGTTCTTGATTTTATATCATCCATGCTTTCTAGGAGAATTTCACTAAGTTCTTGTTAAATTTGAAACCTTTGAAATCCTTCACTAAAGCATACTTGTCATAGAAACTTTTAACATAGAACTTATTCATGAGGAATAACTTCAAATAGAACAATCATAGATTCTTCCTTAGGGTATATTACAGGTCATCAACTCATATCAATGCCTCGAGTGTTCAAGGCACATTCATTTGCTGGCTGGGCTTATTTTCTTCTCCAAACCTTAGTGTGACTTTCTCCTTGCTCGACAAAACCCTTTCCTTCCCTAGTTTTCTTAGGTAACCTCATGTTGCATTCCCTTGCAGTGTGACCAATATTGTGGTATATAAGTCATATTGTATAATACTTAAAAAAAGGAGTGATTTCCATATACTTTCTATTATTGAAGCCATATGTATCTAGTATTCCTACAAAATTGCTTCTAGAGCACTGATAATCATCTATTCCACAGGATTTTAAATCCCTAGCCTTATGCTCAAAATTTGTACATAAAATCAATAAACGATAAATGTACTTTGATACCTAGATGAGAAAGATTCCCTTGAAGATATTATGCCTTGGATGAAGATTGAACCTTTGTTGATGCTTATTATTCATTAAATTTCTATCTTCTTCTTGATGGGGCTTATTGGGAATATCAACAAAAATTCTTGGATTAGCAACATTTCCAATATGGCCTTCTTCATCTTTGTCTTTGAACTTTTCTTCAAATCCAACCTTTGGAGACTTGGAGCTTGATTCTTCTTTGCAAGATGACTTATCTATATAACCATGATTTTTTTTTTATTTCTTGGAGGTATCTGATAACTAAGAATGTTCTACAATACCCATGAAATCTTCAAGCTCTTGTTGATCTTGTCAACTTCACCCCTTAATAAAACAAATTATTCAAATTGGGATTTCAAGGTGATGATTTCCTCTTCAATTTTTTTTTCCTATTGACCAAATTCTGCCTCAAGTATGTTCAAGTCCTCAGATTTTTCTTTAAGATGACTTGTGAAGATTTCTTCTCCCTTTCTTGCATCTTCTTCCTCGATCATTAAGCAACCAATTACTTCTTTTGCTTTGATAAGCTTGTAATTATTTTCTTCGGAGCCTTGCATATTTTGTTCCAACTAATTCACCACGACATTATCCATTATTTTAACTTCTTACAATTGTGCTTTTAAGGAAAATTCATCATAGTCCTTGATATTCGAAAGTTCCTGTAACCCTTTTCATTCATTCATTACTTGATTGTTGACTTTTTCTAGCTTATCTTTTAAGGAAATATTATCTTCACTTAGGTTTTCACAATGGAATTCCTTTTCTTTTATCTCGGTTTTCCATACTTCATCTGATATTCTTGTTTCTTCCAATTGAGCCTTCAAAGTAGTAATATCTTGATCCAAATTTAATTGGAGTTCATCTTTCGTGGAGCTGCTCTTCTAATCGAGTAATATTTCTTCTTGAAACTATTAGCTCTTTTAGGGCACTATTGGGTTCTCCTTCATAATCTAATTTTGTTTCAATTTCATCTTTTACTTCTTCAATTAGTTGAGGCATCTCATCTTCATCATATATAACATGATAAAGGCACATAGAGGTATAGTGGCCTTCTTTACCACAATTGAAAGAAAATACAATACTTGATTCTTTAGCATACATATGTATGTAGAAGAAGTCTTCGTGGGGATCATATACATTGATCACATGGTTGCAAGCCTTATTTTTATGAGATAACTTCTTCTTTCTCTTTCCTTTATTGGCCATAGCTTCCTTAATCTACCTTCCAACAGTTAACTGTTCCTAAAGGCACCCAGTTTGATACCATTTGTTAGACTAAATATCACACTCAGAAGGGGGGGGGGGGTGGGGGGTGAATCATTGTGGTGGAAAAATTATCATTTCAAAATTTTTCATCAATATTCAGACATGTATTAATGTATCATAACATTACACCATATAGAAATAAATAAACCAATGCATCAAGGAGTCATCATCATATCTACAATGCATCAATAAGCCACCACATCAATGGAAGAGGACACAAGATTTTATGTGGAAACCCATAGGAGATAAAATCACAAATTATTTTTATTCTTTTTCTTCAATTCACTACATAAATTTTTAGGCACCAACCTGCTAGAGGCACCCACCCCCAAGATATGAAAGTTGATACTTGTGATAGGCTACAACCTGATTGAGGCACCCACCTCAAAAATGTGCAAGCAACAAATCATTGTAGGCTACAACCTAAATGAGGCACCAACCTCGATGATGAGAAATATCTGACTTGCTCTAGGCTCCAACCTGATTGAGGCACCAACCTCGATGATGAGTAAGCTCTGAATTTCTCTAGGCTCTAACCTAATTGAGGCACAAACCACATTACATACACCCACCTCCTTCTTCAATTCTATGTGGACCATGTTAGTGCTTGAATTTGGCCTCAGGCTGAAAAAGACAAAATCCAAGGCAACATCAAACCACTTAGCCTCGTAGCTAGCCCTACGGGGATAGGAGAGGGCTCTCTCCGGGTCTATCTCGGCAAAAGGTATTCAAAGGGGTGAGATGACCAATAAAGAACACTGATTTTAGGCTAGTAAACTGATAGGGAAAGTTTGATTTTAAATTTTTAGGGTTTTGTTGGAAAATTGAGCACGACAATTTTGGGTGCGGGGATGAGACACAGTTTTTGCAGAGGTCTTTTTGGGGCAAGGTAGGAGATTGTATTGATGCCTTTGAAATAAGTGAATGGATAGATATGACCGGTGAGGAGTTAAGGAGAGCAAGAAACCATCGAGAGTTCTCCTTAAACAAATGAAAACATAGATATTAAGAAAACTTAAAGGCAGAGCATAGAAACCATGAATTCTACCTTAACACTTCATTTACTTAATTTGCAGAAGAGAAGAGTAGGAAAATGGTACACATAAAAAACTTACAAGTACATGAGAGAAACACACCATCAACACAAATCACCACAGGAATCCCAAATAGTGCTGCAAAACCCTGGTCCTTCCTTTGCCAAAATTGCAGAGATACAAAGAGTAATACAGTCTAAGCTTATCCCTCAAGAGTCCAACCATGAAAATGACTAAGAAAGTACATAATATAGGCAAGCTAACACATTTCCTTGCCTCTAGGGGTCTAGATCATCATCCTAGGAGCTGTTTCAACCAATTCTAAACTGAGCACTACAATCTAGGCAATCAAAACAACTTGCCTCTATAAGCTAGGAAACCAATTCATTCATTAATTTTTTGCCATTTTATGAATGAATCTTATAGAATAGGTAAAAAAGTGTCATGTAAACATGAAATTAAATCAATTACATCAAGGAGGATGAAAAATCCCACCAAAAGTCAAAACTGGTCAAATGCTGCGTTTTCCTGAGCTGAAGGTGAAAAATTGAGAAATTGTCCTGATGCGTAGCGCGCCATTGCGTAGCGCGCCTTTGAGCCAACTTTTGGGGCACTTCCTGGAATCCAAATGAGGCACAAGTGGGCTTGTTGGAAAGGTCTGGATGTCTACTCTCTAGCCCAATTGGAATTTCTCAATTTGGTGGCCATTTGCCCCTCCAAAATGCAATGTCCCAAGACTGCTTCCTGTGTGTCCAAAAAGTGGCAGAAGGTCATTTTTTGCTTGTTTTTTGACCTTTTGAGGGCTCAAATCTCCATGAAATGTCTTGGCAGTGGCTGAGCAAGTGTAATTTTTCATGACAAATCCAAAAATGCTGAGTTTTTGTGAAATGGACCTCCCCAACTTAAGGGTAGCGCGCGGCGCGCTACGCGTTGAGGGCAAAAACCTGTTTTTAGCAAAAAAAAATCAAAATTGACCAAAATTGCTCCAAATTTTCTGAATTTTGAGCTGGGGGTGTATCATTGAGCACCATGCTCCTTCAAGGTAGCTTCAGCCAAAATCTGAAGTGGATCGGGCCTTTTCCTCCGTTTTAGTGCCTTGGCCAATCGTCTTTTGAGTACCTTCATTTTTGCTTTGCACACATGCATGCGGGCCCAATAATGATTTTTCATGTGGCGGAGCATATCTTTGTCCCTGTTTGCCTTGGCTATCAACCTCTCTAAATGAGTGTTCACCCGAATGAGCATAGACCCTTGCTCAATAGGTGTCAAATCACCGGGTCTCTTGCGAGCCAAGTTCCGGTCTTCTCGGATCCTCCGCAACTCATCAAGAGTGTGTTCATCCTCTAATTGCTTGTTGCGCTGCTCTAAGTATGTGATTGTCCAATTTGCCATTTCCAACTTTTGCTGCAACAAGTGATTTTCAGCCTTTAGTTGCTGAATGATCTCCTTTGGCTCCGAGCTAGGAGAACTGATGTCAAGGTCAATGATGTCTATGTCCGGATCACCTGATGGTCCCTCATCAATCATGGGCTGCTTGCCTCTCTCTTGTACCTGTGCTGCTGTCGAAAGCGAGGCCCCTTCCACCTGATGTGGAGATAACACTCGCTGTACTGATGAAGAAGGCGAGACCCCTTCCACCTGGTGTGGAGATAATACTTGCCGTGCAGATGCAAATAAGGCCCTGTGGCCTCTCTGGTATGTAAAACATGCTGGAGTGCTGACATGCTCGGGCTCTGGAATGTGAAACTGCTGTGAAGGCCCCCACTCATCATGGACAATCTCAGGAGGTGGCTGCGGCACCATGAAGAAGTCGCGAGAAATGAAATCCTCCCAAGCAATACCCTGCTGTGCCAACTGATGCATCACTATGATCTCGATCAGTGCATAATGATATATACTTTTGTGTTGCTGTGCGGGGTTCTTCCTTTGCACTACGGGCACCATCTTCTCTATATTTCGGCACATGAAAAATGGAATGTTCATCATTCGTACCCGGGTGAAATGCATCAACAAATGGATATGGTACGAATATAAATGTGAAAATCTGCCCTCACAAGTGAAATAGCGCATAATGAGCCTCATCAAGGGCGCATACTCATCCCTTAGGAATCTGAAAGGAAAAACAAAAGTTAGGTGTCTCATGCATCCGGGTTTGATGTATGGTTGATAATGAAATCTATCTAGCTGCTTGCGCTTGGTCCACTCCTCCCCAACATTTGGTATCTCGGTGGCTTGAGCAACAATTTCAGGTGATAGAGTGAAATCCACTCCTGCAAGGTTCACATGACCATTGTGAAAATGTAGGACAAACAAGCGCACTAGTTCTCTGTGATGTTGAATTTGTGAGATTCGCTCACAATATCCAAGGCATGATTGATACTGAAAACATGTCATTGCAAGTGGACAAGCTTGCAAATGAGCCAGAGAAGTGGGCTCCTCCCTGACATGCCGACCACCCTTACCACCCTTGTGATGCCTCCTTGGTACTTCTACCTCCGGTGTTGATTCACTGTCATAACTCTGTTGATAATCTGATTCGGTTTCTGACATGGTTTTGAAGGCAAGATGGCTGAAATGTAATGCTGACTTTGCACTCAATTAACTGTTGTTTGACCCTTTCAAATGCTGTCACCAAGGGGACATAAATACAAGGGGATTGTTAGGGGAAGGGGAACATGAGGGAATTAGGGAGAATAAACAAAATAAGGAATTTAGGGAAAAAAAACATGGGAAATCATAATATTGTGGGACTTTAAGGTGGAAATGGGGTTTGGGAATTTAGTAAGTTTTAGGGATTTTAGAGAGGAAAATTATGAAATTTTATGGGAAACTTTGAAGGAGAATGTTGATGGAAATAAGGGAAAAGAGGGATCACAAATGGGTAACCTTGGACAGAAAAAAAAAATTGAAACCCTAGCACCATTAAGACTTTAAATCTTCCACAGCAATGAAGGGTTTTGACTTTTCATTTTCATGGCATTCAAGCATATTAATATCTCATTCAACTTGCAAAACCAAATTTAGCCATGGAGGAGAGGCTTACCTGCAATTTCTTAAGAGAAAAGTCGATTTGATAGCTTGCTGGCAGTTTGTTGAGCAGAAAACCCAACGCGTAGCGCGCCTCTGACGCGTAGCGCACGTGCAAATTTGTTCTGAGAATGGCAGCCTGATGCGTAGCGCGCCCCTGACGCGTAGCGCGCCCTCCCTGATGCGTAGCGCGCCTCTGAAACTGCCCAATTTGCTCAAAAACTCTTGAAATCGCCTTTGCAAGGATTCACTTAGCTTGTGAGAGGCAAATGAGTTGCTAATGAAGAGTGATGTGCTTTTATAGGCTTCCTTTAGATTTTCATTTGCCCAAAACCCACTTTATAATGTTTGAGTGTTGACACTTTTTGAATTAATTGGCTCTGACTTTTGGTTTCCTTTCTTTGAAAAATTGGTTGAAATGATGATTTCTTCTGAAAATTTTTGCAGGGATAGCTTCTAAGATGCTTTGGCAAAGGAGACCAAGGCTGCACTTCGACATTTGAAGAATTTGAAATTTTGAGAATTTTTTACAAAAACGAGATAGTGACCTTTGTTTTTCAAAAACAGAGTTTTGAAAACAAGGTAAAAGTTTAGCTGTACAATAGTGAGAATTATTGAAATAATGTTTAATGAAGGACATCCCTTTGGCCTGCTGGTCCTTTATGACCTCTCAAGACAAAAATGGACTCAACCCTAGACCTAAGACCTCGAAACTTAAAGCAAGATGAATGACCCTTTGAAGATTTTATTAACTTTAACAAACCTGAACCAGCAGTGCCAAACAAGAGGGGAATAAAAGACAAAAACTCCCTCACCAGGATTATGGCATGCCTAACGGAATGCAACATGATCACACTGATGGGACACCTAATCATGAAATGCAAAGAGTTTTGATCTCTGGTGGAGGGCTACTAGACCGACTCTAACAGATCACTTTTCAAAAATTTTCAAATTGGATCCACCTACTCTTCAAATACAAACTTCAATTGGAACAACATGATACTTTCATACTACTATCAATGCCCTATCATACATTGTCAAAAACTCTGCTTCAACCTGTTCATCATTTTGGTTACATATGAATCATCTTAGAACGTACTTTTGCCATATACTCAAAACTACTGCAAGCTGCTCATAAGCCGTCAAAACATATAACAAAGATTCTGATCATCAAGGATATATCAATAAGGATTTTCATGCCTTCAGAAATGTCCACCTTTTAGCCTTGATCACCGTGCTTCTTTCAAAATCCAATTTGGCTCAAGAATGAACCCATAAACTCCCAAAAATCATATAAAACCATGTATTAATTTAAGTTTTCTACAAAATTCCCTATTTAGGGTGTGTTTCTAAAAATTGCCACTTTATGGAAATGGTGCTTAAAAATGTATACCACTGGCTTGTTATTTGTTCGAAAAAATGAAACATATGGACGAAAATAAGGAATAACTATATGACTTGTAAATTGTTGGGGCTTGAACTTGAGACGTCGAGTATACAACACACATACACTACCAACTCCATTGTACAATGTGACTTATAATAATGTTCACCTAAATTGATTTTGTTATGAATGAGTTGTCATCAAAAGGGTGAGAGTTATTTTTATGACTGGTCCATATTCAATCCCTGTATTCCAATATATCCAAAATGGAACTACATTACAACTCAAGCAATCAATTTTCACCATTGGCATTCCCACTCAGCTTGGAAATATATCATCGTTCTAGTTGTTTAATGGTTACTCAATGTGTCATGCCAAGACTACAAGATATACATTCTATGGAGCCGATTGTATCTCGGTTATACCATAGCCAAGAACCGTATTGTTAATGTGGTAACTTACGGTAAAATAGAAAATTCTACAACATTTTCCAAACCAAAACTTCTTCCAGACTTCCACCAAGAAGAAGAATTTTTATGATCAGTCTTCTACCAGGCATAATACTTCTTCTATCCATATGACCTATAATTTGCATCACGTCAACAATTCCACTGGGTTTTCCAAACAAGCCTAACGCTAAGCCATCGAGCCAATCAAATAGTATAAGGGCCGTTGTTATCCATGCCACTAGAACATGACTTGACCAGACAACCCAACACCAGTCGATGTGTCCAATCACCATACAAGATTCTTACACCATGTGGCCAATATGACATGTAAATTAAATGAAATATTTTGACCTTTTCTATTGAACCTCCGCTACATATAACCGAGAGATTAAAACTATCAACACTCTACCACTGCCAACATGCTGCCAATCCTCAGAATTTGTCCTCGGCCTGATTTATCAACTATATATATATGATCAAAACTAGATCAAACCTTACGAATTTGAAATAAGTCAATTCAATCATATTGCAATGGGTGGAACCATAACTATTTTGAAATCCGCAATAGGTTAATGAAACCTTGTTGCAACTGAAACAAAAACTTTCATAATGAAACTCTGGAACAACTCAATATATTTTTTCAAGAAGAAGAACCGAAACATTTTCATTGTATAGATGAAATGTTTTACATATTCATGGTTCCAGTACACTTTCGACTTTGGAAGCTATGACATACATACATTCTTTGGCAGGCCAGGGAAAAAATACCCCTGATTCACATCCGACAAAAAACATAACAGTAATGTTCTCCAACACTTCATGAAGAAAACATAATAATGCTCAACAAGCATGCCATCGAGGGAACTTATAAGAAATGTTAAAGGAGAGACAAAAAACTAAGGTAGAAAGCATGGAACCACCCCATAAAAGGCAATGAAGGTCGCAGACAAAAAATCAGAGTGTATCAGACACAAGAAAAAGAGCCCTCACTAAAAATAGATCCGTCCACAATCTGTTCAAAAAATATATACCCAGGCAAAAGTGAAAGAGCATGCTTGGAGAGGGCATCAACATCAACATTCTTCTCTCTAAAGATATGTTGAAAGGAAACCTCTGAGAAGAGAGCCTTGAGATTTAAGATACACTGCATCTAGTTGAAGAGGGTTGGGACCTGTAAAACAAAGCAATCTTGTATCTAAAGTATCATGGAAAGGGAGTCCCCAACAAAAAAAATGTTGTCGATGCTGAGCCAGAGCACCACTTGCAAAGCTCCCCACAATGCCAACATCTCAGCTCTGCAGTTGTTGCTAATACCCCTGAACCATCTAAAGTGAAAAGATAGATGAGAGTCAATTTGGAGAGAGACTCCACACCTAGTATATACCATAGTTAAAACTCACTACACATCTTCAAACTTCGAACTAGAACAAGGAAAAATCATTTAAATTCAAACAATACTCCTCGATATGTTCAAAAATTAGACCAAAACCTTATCAATTTGTTGTTTCTTCAACATGATTCATTTGCACATTATCAAGTCCATGATCATGTATAATTTTATAGCACTATCAGGTGGTCTAGTGTCTATACGGGTCAATGTGGTACTAATATTCACACCATTGTTACTAGGTGAGGCTGACATGTAACCCTTCATATCCAGAATTTAAAACCATACGACCATGCCCTTATGACCAAGAGGCATGACCAAAACTAATAAGACCTAACCTTATTTTCAATATGTCTGTGCCATATGACTGGGTCCGTATTCATCTACATGATGACATCAACATGATGTTATCATGCCACGTAGCATCCCATGAGGGGTGCCATGTGTCACCCATATTTAAACTTTCCACCAATCAAAAGTTTCCAAATGTACTTGCCACATGGTGGCCCCTGGCTGTGCCATGTCACCTCACTTATGTCATCAATGATGTGCCATACCATGTCAAACAAGCTGCCACATCATTCCATGTAACCTATTTCCATGTGTTTGAGTTGCCATGTCATGAGCCACATGTTGACTACCCAACGAATCCATGTCACCATTGTTGTGTCATTGTTTCTTTCCAATAATTGGTTACCACATGTCATTGCAGGATAAGCTAGAGATCCTTGTTAAACATCGTGTAGGTTGTTGTGTCTTCTTCCAATCAATCTCTCACTTGATTTTTGGATTCATTTGATCAATGAAAATATGCTTGAACTTTAATAATGTTAAAATTCATGCGTGTTGGGATGCCATCCATCATAGATATTCTCAAAGATTCTCACTATTTAACCAATTTGGTGAGTTTCAGTTATGCACTATAGTTTGGGTCATTCATTAATGTTGACTTTCAAATGGCCATAACTTCTCATTTGGGAGGATTTTTATAGAATGGGATATATTATTGGAAAGTTCTTGACGAGACCTACACAACTATGTTGTTCATAGGATCATTAGGGCATCATAACCTTATCAAAAACTCAATAAACTTCATGCTCCTTTAACTTTTCTTGACGAGATCCTGCAAGAGATCCAATTGTCACACTGCTTCATAGAGGGTACTGCTGCTTCCTTAGGAAACCCGTTGACATGAATGCCACTTCTCATCAATGCCAACAAATGTGAAATAAATTATTTCTGTAAGGTTAAAAGGAATATTGTCTAGGAATAAAGTTGAACATATTTAAGGTTGATTCTTATCCATTTAGGGTCATGTCCTCTATTTGTTTCTTGAGTGATGAATTATATCACAATTGTATATGTTGCTATTCTCTTAAATGGTATATCTACCTCTTTTTAGTCCAAGTAGGGGATTTAGAGAGGGGTGCTCAATGTCGCCACTCCTCTTACTTTTAGTTGTTAACGGACTGAATAGATCTCTAAAGGATGCCATTGAAAATGGCCACTTTAAAGGAATACATGTTTCAAAAACTACTGTTATGTCACACATTTGTAGTTTGTAGATGAAATAATCATATTTTGTGAAGGCACTAGGAGAGTGGTTGTGAATATCAAAGAAATTGTTGACTTATTGTGCATAACCATGGAAATAATGATAAATATAGAAAAATCATTGATATCTTTTTGGAGAATCTTTGAGATGGATAGGTATTTCATCACTTATATGTTTCATTATAATATGGCTGATTTATAGATAGATTTAGAATACCTGGGCTTTTATTTAAAGGAAAAATTGTATAAAAAGAGAGATTGAAAATGGTGGATAAGAAAGGTGGAGAAAACATTGAACCTTTGGTGTCATTTGTAGATTTTTAGAGAGGGGTGCTTGGTTTTGGTAAATGCTATTCTAGAAGAAATTTCAATGTTTCAGATGTCACTTGATGGATTCCAAAGGTGTTATGGAAATGATTAGAAAATTATGTTACATATTCATTTGTTCAATGTATCAAGTAAAAAAATGCATTGCTTTGGTTTCTTGGAATTTTTTTTTTTACTTCCAAAGGAGCACGGGGTTGGGGATTAAAGAATATATTCCCATTTTCCAAGGATTTAGCTATAAAAAAGTTTACGTTTGATATAAGATGGAGGGAAATGGGATCAAGTGATTAATAATAAGTATATATATCTTGAACTTCTAGAAGAATGGGTCAAGAATCTATTAGAATAAGGATTACACTAAGGGGGGGGGGGGGGGTGGTGAATCAGTGTAATGGAAAATTTCATGACTTTAAACAATTTACCAATCAATCAAAACTATAATCATAATCATGCATCATGAAATAACATCATCACATCATCATAATAAAATGCTAGAGGTAGGCGGAAACCCTTGTAGGAGAAAACCATAAATTATTTTATCTTCTTTAGATTTGATTATAGAGATTTGCAAACAACAACTTGCTCGAGGCATTGACCCCCAAAATAAACTTGTGGGCACCAACCTATTGGAGGCACCGAATTGCAATGGGCTACATCCTTATTGAGGCACCAACCTCAATGATATAAAAGCACTGAATTACAATACAATTCAACGTGATTGAGGCACTAATCTTGATGGAGGAACCCACCTCCTTCTTCAAACTGATGTAGACCACTTTTCACAATCTTTCAAACTTGATCCACAAGCTCTTCACAAAATACTTCTTCCAAATATGATCATCAATCCTTCATATCTTGCATCATTCAACTTGCTAATTTTGATCAAAACATTTTGAAACAAAATTTTTTATTCAAAACTTGTCCTCATGCTTTTTCTTGCTCCTTACATATATCACAAGACAAAAAAATCCACTCCCCCATTTAAAAAAGTTGAAAAAGGCCTCAAATTACCCACACAAACATTATAAAAAATAAGTGTTCTACAAATTACACCTTTCTACTCTAATTCCTACAAAATGCACTTTTTTGGTTCTTATTCTACAAAATGAACTTTTTGGTTTGACTAACTGTTTGATAAAATATGCTTTGGTAGGAAAAAAGTAAGTTCCAATAGACTCCTCCAAAATCGAACCCGTGACTAATTCTGAGCCAAACTATATCAAAACAAATTGTGATAGTTATTAGCCGCTCATGTCATCCTTCAAAAACTTATTAATTTTGTGACCATGATGGTGAAAATAAAGGATAAGCCCTTAACCATATAGGATTCAAACATACAATACCACAAATAATAATGCCTTCGGGCATGACCAATATGCCATAGAGATGCACAACACACCTTAAAACCCAAACTTGTGCTACACAGCTATACACCATGCCTTAGAGATGATTTTATGCCATGAAGGTATGCCCTATGCCTTCGAGGACCACCATCACTACAGAGAAATATGTCGTAGATTATACCACTTTCGGGCACTATTAAAACCACAAAGAGAAACTTCCTTTAGAGCATTGTCAATGCTGTAAAGAACATCGCCTTTTGGCACTGCATAGAACAATGCCTTCGGGAGCCATAGAGAACAATACCTTCAAGCATCATAGATAATAATGCTTTTGGGAAATTTCAATACCATAGAGATCAACGCCTTCATCCACTACCAATACCACATAGAAACAACACGTTTGTGCATGCTAATATTGTAGTGAACAAGTGCCTTCATGCATGCCAATACCATGGTAAAAAAATACCTTTGGGCACTGCTAATACTATAGAGGAAAAATGGCTTTGGGCACACTAATACCATAATGAAAAAAATCCTTTGGGCACTACCAATACCGCAAAGAATAAATTCCTTTGGGCACTTTCAATAAACAAAGAGAATAATGACCTTTGGGCACACTGATATCGTAGTGAAGAATCACCTTCAGGCACATCAATACCACAATTAAAAAACATCTTTGGGAACTATAGAGAGAAAACCATAATCAACAGATTCGTTTAAGAACTACTAATACTATAGAGAACAAAAAACTTTGGTCACTTGCCAATGCACAAAGAACAACCTCCTTCGGGAAATTTCCAATATAGAGAACAATGAACTTCGGGCATGCCAATACATAGGGTAACAATGCCTTTGGGCACTTGCCAATACACAGAGAAAAATCACCTTTAGACACTTTCCAATATAGAGAACAACGACCTTCAAAAATACCAATACATAGAGTAAAAACGCCTTCAGGAACTTGCAAATACATAAATAACAATGACCTTTGGGCGTGCCAATACACAAAGTAACAATGCCTTTGGGAACTTGCCAATACAAAGATAATGACGACCTTTGGGCACACTAATGGAATAGAGAACACATATCCATATCCACAATGTTAGACCCTTTCATGCACCTTTAATTGAATGATATATCAATGAACGATCACACATCTTAATCACACTAGATGCATGTGCACACACACACACACACACACACATATGTGTGTGTATGGGTTATCCTGAACTTAAACGAGTTCAATGTGAATTCAGAACATGAGACAACATTTTTCTTTATGTAGAAAATTCCATACAAGCTCATCACGTGACTCAGTCCCAAGGGTCCATGACCAAACCATTTTTGACATTAGAATGACATCATCATCGATATGTGGAACACTCTGAGTGGGCCAAATATCAATCCGATTACATCAAATTGGTCGACCAAACTGGCCTAATCAATATGACATGTGACACATATTACATCATCACTATATGCACAATCTCTTGCTGCCATGTGTCATTGGATGAATGGACCAGCGTGACAGAGGCCAAGTGTTGTGGGGGAAGATCAACTGTTGTTAAAGTTCACACAAGTTATCACCAAATCCACCGTCCATGAATTCTTTAATGGCCAAAGCTGCCATAAGATGCATGATCTTTAACTTAGTTAAATACTACACAAGTTCATGCACCTTTTTGAAGGTTTCCCAAAAAATCATAGATTTGATCTGAAGATTTGTGACATTTAATAAATTTGGTGTTTTTTTCCTTATTGTAGCTATCAACTTCAAACTAACATATCTTCTCATTTGGGAATGTTTTGACCAAACATGATATATTGTTGGAAAGGTCTCAGAGTGCGTTATCGAACCATGCATCCATAGCTTCATTTGAACATCATAACTTCAACAAAAACACAATAAAGTTTGAGCCACTTTGACACAATTTAATATGATATTGACAAGACATCGAAGTATCATGTTGTTTCCTTTGACTCATCAATGACGCTGCTACTTCCTTAGAATTCCCCTTTGACATTAATGACACTAGTTGCAATCAATGACAACACTATGTGCAACAAAATATTATAAAGAGACAACACATTATCATTATCATATGGAAAGTTGGTGGGTTGACAAGGGAGAGAAAGTTAAAATTGGATTAGATCCTTGGATAATAAGTGGGGAATTGCATAGGCTATCTCCTCAAGGTAGGATATAAAAAATGAGTTGTAGAGGGTAGAGATGATATACATGCTTGGTGATTGAAATTAGTTTGGAATTTTAAATGTCCATCAAAATCCAAAATATTAGTGTGGTTTCTCTTGAAAAATAAAGTTCTTACATGGGATATTTTATGAATGAGGAATTTTTGGGTCTATATGGTGTTGTTTATGAGAGAAAGATGAGGAAACAAACTCACATATCATCTTGTCTTGGTCTTTTACAAAGTAGGTATAGAAATATGTGGAAGAGATGATAGGCATGAAAATATATGGGTTGAAAATTCCATTGATGAGGCTCTTAAGATCTAGTGTATGAATGGGGAAACATGAAATTATAGACCTGTTTATTAAATATTGTGTGGGGATTTTGGTTGGATAGAAAATAAAAGTAGTTTGAGGACAATGATACATTGCCCTTGAAATGTGTTGTACTAGGTCTACATGTTAAGTATTCTTTTCCATATATCCAATAAAAATAAATAAAAAAGTCTATATTGCAAAATAAATTAATAAAAACATTCTATGGACCTACTTTGATGGAGCCTCATAAGGGAATCTCCCTGTGGTAGGGGAGGGTAGGAAAGGGGTGGGGTTGGGGGAGATATTTCACCTCTTTGTCTCTTATAGTATTTCTTTCTAAGTTGGAATGGGTCATGGCTCACATGAATTTCTTTGTATTAATGTCACTAAAGTTTGTGTTAGTGCTTGGTCAGGAACATGGGGTGACACATACACAAATTTTTGGGATTCACTTCTCGTTATAAAATGGATGAGGAAAAAGTTTGGTTTGAGGAAATTCACACTCCAACCATTGTTTTAAAGCATGATCCTCATAGACAAGTTTCAATCATATTTAACTTTCTAATGTCTATAATGATAGGGATGTGATTGTGGATGGATTATTTAAAGGAGTTCCATTATTTTAGTATTATTACTTTTGTAGTCATTCGAGCCACAATATCTATGGAAGCTGTAGAGTGAATGCCCTTTATTTTTACTTAAATTTCATTACTAAGCATAGGCCTCATCTTCTAGTTTATTTTCTCCTATATCGGGCTTTAATTTAATTATTGTGTTCATTTGTGTGGATGGTGTGTTCATTTGCTTGCTTCTTTCATTTTAGTTTTTGTGATGAGCTGTTCTAGTGAAGTTTATATGGAAATTTACAATTCATTCATGCTCTACGTTAAGGAATAAAATGGAATTTTCAATTGGTGTGATATTTTGACTTTTATCCAATTTATGAATTCTTCAATAGTAGGACCATTATTGTAAAATACAACTTTCTTGTGAAAACTCGAAAATAGAATTAGTATTTTGAAGAAGTAGATTAATTTTCGTCAAAATTCTTATGAAACAATTGTGAAATGTCATAACCATTGTATGTATGTGTGTCTGTGTGTGGAATAACAAAATAACATTGCATCTTTTCTTTCCTTTATGAAATATATATCTTAAGTAAATCCACTCGGTACTTCCCCTCATGTCGAGGATGGTACCTGAGGCATACAAGATTCTTTAAGGCTCAAGGATGATATACCCTTGACTAAAAGAGAAGTTCCTCATATCTTAAGATTTTCTACTCAGTTAAGTTCACCAACTATAACACCACTCTTAAATAGCATTCATTAGTCCTCGACCCATGAGCATAATTATGGATCCTGTATTCCCCAAATCAAACATGTAGAAACACTTAAATTATGGCTCTTCATTAGCCTATCTCATTTATTTGCTACCTCTTATTCCCCTATCTCTATATAACGGGTGAACCCCCTTATTTTCACTCCGGGACTCTTATAATTTGACACTTATGTAGGTCCTCCATTATGCTCATTGAGAGCTCAACATGTCCCTTACGGGAATTGATCCTAGGGGTATGGGATGATGCTAATACTCCTTCTCTTGGTATGGGGCGATGATTGCCTCTTTGTAGGCATTGAAAATTATCTGGTAATCTAAGAGCTTTGTCAAAATATATTTTCTTCAATACACACAATTGTCACTAAAAAAATTATAAAATAGTTGATTTTAAATCAATGAAATGATTGCTTCCCAAAGTCCAATTTGAATAAATATTATTATTTTAATCATTAAAAAAAAAAAAAAAACCTAAAGGAACTCATATCTACACATAGTTTCTTTAGGTTCTACATATAAAGCTACAAGAATGGATTTGAGAGTCATGACCTTATATTTTACCTTATATAGAAGTGAAAAAAATCTCCTTTTTTGGCCCAAGAAAGAGATATGATACTACATATAGTGAACCTTTGTAAGTAAATATAAAGATATAACCACAAATTAGTAAATAATAAAATGCATATAGATAATAAACAATGCAAGAATACAGAGATAACCCTTAAGGTTATAAGATACCATGAATTACTGATGGTAGTTATCACTCCGTAAGACATGCTTGTTACAATAGAATTATCAACATTTAATATATCACAGTGTAATGATATTCATGTATATATACTTTGTTATGTGTATTCTAATGGGTCTATCCCAATTATCTCTCATTGTTATATTCATTTCCTTTAACTACCTAGTGGGCCTATTTCATAATTATAGATAGATTACATTAATTATCACCCTTGGGTACCTCACTCGGTACCCCATATTAACCTCCCTAGGTATATGCCAAACAAATGATGCTAACATACAATGAGAATCATATGGACCTAGCAAGGAAGAGGTGGTGGAACTTTTAAATAAAGAATATGAAGACTTATTTTAGTTAGGTGGTCTCATGACGTGAAGAAGGACATTGAGAGCAACAAGGGTATATTTGCAGGTGCAAACTCTTTATTACAATTTCTTGGATGTCTTCAAAAGCATAAGGTCACTATTTATATAAATCCGAATAAAAAGTAAAATTTCATCAATGTTCACTTGGCTAAAATATTACAAGTCTCCACAAAATATATCTAAAGCACATAAGTTGAGAATGAGGATGTTCAAATTTCCAAAGATTTGAAGATTATTATGGATGCTATGTTTTGCATTCACACTTCAATGCTACTAATATGGTTGGCATGAATATGTTCTTGGATATCCTTAGAAGGACTCAATACAATTAATATTAATGTGCAAAAAGTATATGAATATTTTGTACAAGAAAAAGAAAATCACAATGTAGGATTTATCTTTCTAGACGGGAAGGGTCCAAGGTGAGCTCATTGTATTACCTAAAAGCACATCAGATGAAGTTCCTAAGGATGAATTAGAATAAGATTCCACAATATCACCCTTATGGTAAGCTTATGGAAGGGCATAAAAATGAAGATGAATCTACACAACTACATTCCTTAAAGGAAACGTAAGTTGAACATCTAAGAAGCACTAATAGCTAAGTTTATTTTATATTTCCACCCACACCACATTGAGAAGCAACAATTTTCAATTCAAGGTCATGAGCATTAAAAAACTTACCATGGACCAACATGGAACTATAAAAGCACCCGATATAGAGGCACATGGAGGACCAAAATCATTTCATGAAGATATTGGAGTAGCATAATGATGAAATAGAACCAAAATAGCAACCAAAATCAATACTGAGATGGAAAAACATGATTTAACCTCATGTCCATGTTTCACAACATGGATGGATGGTCATGCTTTATACTAGTTGACTAAATTTCTTTAAAAGTCATATTACATGGCTTCCACTCATGATTCAAGGATGAAACATGTGAAGGAGATGGAATGTACCGTACCTAGTGAGGATAATATCAAGTATATCATGAAGCATCCAAATGGGATAATGAATATACATTGGCTATAATCATAGAATAAGCCCATTAGATAGTTTGTGAGTATTAAATAGGCCCACTAGGTAATTAGAGGGAATATACAATGATAAGGGGTAGTTGGCATAAACCCCAATGTATACTCACGAAAAAATATATACATATGAGCATCATTGTATTAAGATATGTTGTATTTTGAGTATTCTACTATAGTAAGACTGGATCATGGAGTGATTCTTTGCTTGAAGTGTATTTGATGGTGTTATTATACCTTAAGGTTTCTGTCTATATATAGTATGGATGGATTTTTTGAAGTTCAATGGTTTCATCTTATTTATGATTTTATTTCGAGATTTATGGATCACCAGGAGAGCATATATAGACACACAACATTGTATTGAGCATGTTGGAATTATATTGTAACAATAATTTCTTGTTCAGTGGCTCTATCCTTAAGGAGTAATTGTTGGTGTTGCTCCACCTTAAGGGTATTCTCTATGTTATTACATTGATTTATTATAATGTTTCGTTTTATATCTCAAGAGTCTTGTAGATGGATGCATGACCAAGTATTCTTAGAGTTTGAATCTATTGCATTCCATGTTAATTACTTATCTACTCTACATATATGAAGTTATGGTTTCTAAGTGAAGGGGGATTGATGCACATATAATGCATTAGAGTTGCATTAAAAGTTTCCATCATGTCCTTCTTGCTATATCAACAATAAAAATAATACATATATTGCTAGTACTTAAGAAAAACCCACAACCCAAAAATATAGAGATATAATATGATGGTTAATAAAAATGATGTAATATCAATTGCAAACCATCATCAAAATATGCACTCTTATATTAAAAAAGGGCTAACCCAAAATTATCACCATTTCTAATAAAGAGACTAAATGTTGAATGTCTAAGTGCATAACCTCTATCAAGTTTGACAAAAAGGGGACTGGATCCTCATTTGAAGGTTAGCTTAAATCATTATATTATTATTTTCACTTATATGAGACCTAACTTGAATATAATATACCTATAGTACGCCTACACCTTAAGGGTTTATCAAAGAATGATGAAATGACATAAAAACATCTAAGCTTCTCAAAAGTCGAGGCAAACTATGAGCAACCATGATAGATAGATTCTCATTCAAAAATTATGAAAATATAGTCTTTTAATAATGAGAATACGTGAATGCACAAGAAATGTTAAAAAACATGGGAACAAGATACCAAATTTAGTCATTAGAATGGTACACATGCCCATTAAATACTCAATAGTCTAATTCATAGATGGACTAAAATCCCATCTTGGTGGCAAAAAAATCCATTAGTGTTGTAATTAAATTTATAAGGATCAAAGGGTCACCCTTAAAATGCAATAGATAAGTAAAATTCAAAATCTATGAATCAAACTCATCCTTTAAGAGAAACCCCTATTTTAAGGTAGAAATATTGGATGCAAAAACCATGGAGATCCACACCTTAAAAACTAATGTCTAAGTGAACATATAACACAAATAAAATAAAATAATGAAATAATATAGGATTTGAAAGACAAGAATGATCATAATTGAAAATGAGAAGCATAACTTGTAAATATAAGGAGACAAAAATAATAATTCCCTAAAATCTAGGTAGTAAAGAAATTGAAAGATCTAAATTGGCTTAAATTTAGTTTATAAGGTGTAAGATTATTAACCATGAAGCACAAATCCTTATAGATTGAGGATGCACAACAATTTGGGATATGGTAGAAATATATGTGTTTATTTTAGCTATTCTACCTCTTCTTTTAATGAGTTTTGCACTCATTATTTTTTGTTCTTTAGTTTTAGTTACATATAATATGCATTCAGTCTATGGATTGGATCATGAGGAATTTATTATGAATTGGAAATAAATGAGTAGATTTTGATTTATCTCTCTCCCTACACACACATATGCACAATAATGGATTTGTATTTGGAACAAGATTGAATTGCAATATGCTACGAGAACAATATATATTGACAAGTTGTTACAAGAATTAAATTGTTGCCTTGAAGATTTTGAAAAGACTACACGTTTTTGTTAATGACCCCATGGTAAATTTTTTTCCATGCGAATGGCTATGTTGAATTCAAACATGGGAAATAAATCATTAGATTAAAGGCCATTGATATATGTCATTAACTATTGAAGTATGAAATTGTTTCCTTTTTGACTACCTTTTTCCATCTCCTTCACCTTTTTGTCACCATTTTTGTATCAGTTTCAACATACTCAAGGTAAATTCAACTTATAGAATGTTATTTATCATCCATGTTTAGAATCTATGTTTCTTTATGAATTATAACGAACACATTCGTAAATTAACAAAATTGTGAACATTTCGCAGCTAATGTTGAATTCCACATCCATATCCATGATTAAATATGTTTCCATGAATCAATAAAGGAATGAAGGGTATCGGAAGATGAAAAATGTTCACTACATGGATGACCACCTATTGGCATGACTTGGAAGGCTACAAAGATCAAGAGATCTAAGAGTCAAACTCAAAGTCAAACTCTAAGTATGATGGTGCAACAGTTAAGTGAAGGAAACAAGAGATCAAAACGACATTAGTCGAGTGTGCAGAAGACTTGTTCAATCACAAGGATAGGATTCAAGAAGAATCCCTCATGATTCACTCTTTCAGTAGCAAATCATGAGGAGATAAAGTTTTAGTTTAAATCTATTTCCTAGATGGAAAAATAGTTTCTTTTCTTATTGACATAAAAGTCTTGAAGTTGTTTTATGAAAATTTGTATAAAATACATAAGGTGAGACCCAAAAGACAATTCAATTATTAAGTTTATTGTGGTTCATTTACAAAATTTGTGATACTCTATTTTAAGTTAATACAATCCTCTGTTTTCAATGTATGACTAAGAAATCATCTAATGGATAACAAACTTACACTCACGGGAG
The DNA here is from genome assembly GCA_031772625.1 of Pinus tabuliformis. NCBI lineage: Eukaryota > Viridiplantae > Streptophyta > Pinopsida > Pinales > Pinaceae > Pinus > Pinus tabuliformis. The sequence goes on along the minus strand of CM062813.1, from coordinate 426,641,562 downwards.
TGCCCCCTATCGAGTTGTAAGGTAATTATAGTTTTGTTTACGTTTCCATTTCCTCATAGCGTGATAGTATTTTGAAGTTAATTTTCTCTTTGAGTAGTTTCATTACAATTATGATTTGATCGTTTGTTATTTCAATCTCAGAGCTCTCATAAAAGAAAAATGCCAAAAAGATTTTATATTTTTTTACATGCATTTTCTTTCAAGCAGTTAAGTTTCATTACTCAGTTAATTTCATAGAAGGAAAAACAAATGTCTTTTAGATTTAATCACGCACATACGTAATCATTTAGAGTTAGAAGTTCTCATTTTATTTTTATTCCTGACAATAATTTCCTTCTACAATTGTAATTAGTTTCTTTTCTTTCTACAATTAGGAATTAAATTTTTCTTATGAAATTAGTGTAGAAGTTCCTTTATGAAAAATAGTCTTGTAGTGTTTTCAATTCTACAAGTAGCATTAGAATTGTTTTCCTGCAATTTAGTACTAGCATTTCATTTTATGCAAGTAGAAGCAAGTTTTGAATTCTGCAATTAAAATAGATTTTCAATTCTGCAAGCAATAGATTTCAATTCAGTTAAGTAATTGGGTTTTGATGTAACTTTGAATAGAAATAACTTGTGCATGTTTACTCTATAAATCTCATTCAAACATTTTTCCATACATAGGATAATTTCATACTTAGAAAAATTTAATCCATAGATAGAATTCCTAGCATATATAGCGCACATACATCTCACAAGTACACAAACCTTGGTTGACAATTAATGAAGTAATTTAAGAACAATTAAATTACCCAACATTAACCAATGCGAGACAAATCACCATTAATGTCAATGAGCATCAAGGTACCCTAGTACATATTTCTAGGTTTGAATAAAGGAGTTGAAGTTTAGTCACATACAAGATATGAAAATCAAGGGACATTGATGTATTCCCACTGCCATCAACGAGATAACCTACCATTGATGTGTCTAACCTTCAACGTACTAAAATAAATCTCTAATCTTGAACCCAAATAATGTGCTAAGGTTTATGTGTCAAGGCTTGTTAGTAGAAGGGTATTAATGCATCCCACATCAACTAATGTGAGTACAAAATAATTTTGAAGAATAATGATTTATAGGACCAACAACATGATGCAAAAACTATTAAGAACTTTACTAGAAAGTAACTTGGTTTTAAGGTAAATCTCTTATCTAATTGTGCCGTAATCCTATTTTTCACAATTAGACTTATTTTTATCTTTACTATTTTATTCATTTATTCTTCTACACTATCCTACCCTATTTGAAAACGGAAGTTTTTCCTCAGGTGTAGGAGTATTTCGAATGGACCCATGTGCACAACATGATTACAAATGTACTCATATCCAAGTTTGAAGTTACACTTTAATAAATACCATAATATGAGGAACCAACTGCTCTAATTGATATGGGGCTAAGAGATGTTGAAGAATGAAGGAATACTATGGACTGATATTCATTTGGAACCAAGTTTCAATGTGATATCTATATCCTTTGTTCTTTTAGTCATTAGAAACTACTTATATGTCCTCATTTGTCATATAATGCAAATATTCTAAGGTTTGTTGATTACTCTGTTATGAAACCAGCTCAAGAAAAGATAGATCAACGCCTTAGAATTCAGCCTCTTCGAGGGGGCAACCTCCTTTACATTACATAAATGAACAATTCTTGGATGATGCAAATGAAAAGACCTCCTTTCTATATATAGGAGTCTAAGGGGTCATAACATAATCAGAGCCGACATAACAATAATAATGTAAGGGCACAATAATAACAATAGTCGGCTTCTATGGGGCATAATAGTAACAATATGGGCACTACATGGGTACATCAATATAATAAGTGGGTTGTACTAATAACAATAAGGGGTTACACTAGTAGTATAGGGGCCTAACATGCCCCTCTCCTTCAAAAAGCGTTGTCCTCAACACTTGAGTAGTTCTTGATGCTTCTGTATAAAATTCTTGTCCTTCCATGTGGAATCTTCAGCGGGTAAGTTCTTCCACTTGATGAGATACTCTGAAATTGATCGATTTCGTAGCTGTCGGGTTCTTGTTTTTGTGACTGCTCTAGGTTCCAATATGATTTTTCCTTCTTCTTCAATTTCTGGCAATATTGTTTGAATTGGGATCTTTTGCAACTTTTGAATAAGTGGCCATACTTCTTCCTCCTTCTTCCATTCATCCCTTGCTTCATTTATCCAATCTGGTTGGATAATAGAAATAGTACAAAACAATGCTTCCACATCCTCATCCTTGAAGAGTCTTCCCATTCGGTAAGGTCGCCATTTTTTACGTGCATGTAGTATTGCCAACATTTCCTTCTCATAAATGGCTTGCTTGAGATGTAGCAGTAAAAATACCCAATCACCTACATCAAAACATTTTTCACTACGATGTTAATCTACCTGTTGTTTCATTTGATTTTGCACCGAAGTGGCGTTATCCTTTAAAAGTTGGAGAACTTGTTGTTGATGCTCTATGTGATCTTTCACTGCTTGAACCTTTTTCTTCTTGATATGTCCTTCTATCTCTAGAGTTTGAGGAGTGGCAATTTCTTCCAATCCTTTACAAGATATGGTCGGATTCATTTCTTGATGCTCAATGTGATCTTTCACTTCTTGAACATTTTTCTTCTTGATATGTCCTTCTATCTTGATAGTTTGAGGAGTGGTAATTTCGACCAATGAATTACAAGATATGGTTGGATTTATTTCTTCTTTCTCGATGTGATCTTTCACTTCTTGCACCTTTTTCTTCTTGATATGTCCTTCTATCATGAGAGTTTGAGGAGTGGTAATTCTTGCCAATGGTTTACAAAATATGGTCTGATTCATTTCTTCTTTCTCTGGGGTGGGGTCCTAGCGTATATCCTCTTCTTTTGATGTTTCTTGATCCTTTTATTCCTCCTCTTCATATTCTATGTAAAATAATTTCTTCTTAGCACACTTATGATCTTTAATGCATTTGCTATCACAATTGTAACAAAGCCCTTTTTCTCTTTTTTCTTCCAATTGTTGTGGTGTAACCCTTGTAGGTTGTGGAAGGCTAGGAGAAACAAAACTTCCATCTTTATAGTTGTGAGGGGTATGCTTCCTGGTTTCCACAATTTTTCTTTCCACTATGTCACAAATCCCTTTTACTCTTTCCAATTGTTGTGGTGTTTCTCTAAAGAAGGTGTTGCTCTTTGTATCCTCATAATGTGCTATCATTTCCTCTGTGAAAATTGTCCATGTAAAAAGTTGTTTACGAGAACAAAGGCCTTCATACCATAAAAATTGATCCAGTTCTAAATATGAAGATGCAATACATACCTTTTGTAACAGTGGTACACCTTGTAGATCAAAATATTGTTCCATTTGAAGTATCCAATTTACCGGATCCTTGCCATCAAACTTCCTCATCTTTCTTTTTCTTGATTTTAGGAGCTTGATCTTGAAACAACTGTAACTTTGTACTTTCAGATCTTTAAGTTTTGAAATTGCGACCTGTAGTAACCCTTTGTGTCCTCTTTCCAATGCCACCAGTCTGATCCAAATTGGATTCTCCAAGAAAGAGTTATGCACAATCTCCCAAGATGACCTGATTATAGACCTTTCCAGAAGAACGAACTTATATGACGTGCCACGTGTCACTGTTTCGACCTTTGGCTCTAAAAAATATCTACAAGAAACTACAGTCCGTCCTTTTTCTTTACCTTCTTACGAAATTTCAATCTGATGCTCAGAGAGAAAGTTATGACGATATCTCCCAGGTCACCTGTTTGGAATGTAATTCAGGAGTCTGCAAAAAGACCAAATTCCTCAGATCATATCTCCGCAAATATAGCACGAAAAGCTCTGAAATTCGGATCCGAGGTTCAGTGCAATTTCTTATCCAATGAGTTTTTTTTTTTAGCTTCTGAAATATCGCAGAGAAAAAGTTATAGTGAAAATTCCACGATGACCTATTTGGAGCAGCGAAACCCTAGAATCCAAAGCTCTGATACCAAATGTTCTGAAACCTGCTCAAGAAAAGATAGAAAAGATAGATCAACGCCTTAGAATTCAGCCTCTTCGAGGGGGCAACCTCCTTTACATTACATAAATGAACAATTCTTGGATGATACAAATGAAAAAACCTCCTTTCTATATATAGGAGTCTAAGGGGTCATAACATAATCAGATCCAACATAACAATAATAATGTAAGGGCACAATAATAACAATAGTGGGCTTCTATGGGGCACAATAGTAACAATATGGGCACTACATGGGTACATCAATATAATAAGTGGGATGTACTAATAATAATAAGGGGTTACACTAGTAGTATAGGGGCCTAACATACTCTCTTGAATGTATAAAGGATATGATGATAAGCACAAAAAAAATCTCTTGATCTCAGGGTCCAGTGTTTGATATCCATAAGTTGTTTTCCATGACTCTTTGGTCTCTTTTGTCAATTGGCAAGGATGGTTATCAATATTTGATGTCCTCAAACAATAATGTATCATTCAAAGGTATTTGTCTCAAAGTTAAATAAAATGGAAAGTGTCTGTCTCACTTGTTGAGGTAAACTAGGGCATTACATACACCCCCTCTAAAACTAAACTTCATATGAAAGTTTCAAAATAAGTAAGGGAATTGTTGATGCATGATGATTCCATCCAAAAAAAAATGGAACCAAAATTATAATTCTTGGTTTTATCCATAATGTGTCCATAAGACTTTTAACTAATAAAGAATAAGCTATCAGTAGCATTGTTTTAATACAATACACTTATCAATTATCCCTTATATGAAATTTATGTCTCTATTATCACTAAAGATAGGGTCTATTATGTTCTATCACAAATGGATATGTAAAAAGAAATCATTGAGACACTAGTTTCACCTTTTTAACATTCATTGTTTCTCTTATATTTATTGCATTAACCCCTATTGATTGTGGCATATTAGAAATATTCACTGTACATACTAACCAACATATTTTGGATATAGTTAAGAAAATTATATCGTACATTCCATCTTCTATATGAATGTTTTTTATAATCTCACAAAAACAATTTAGGGTACCCTTTACTAACATCAAGTTTTATGAGTGCATTTTCTTTAAGCAAGTCACACATGCATTCTTTCTTGATTAAATCTAGATCTGTAATTCACATGGATTTAGTTTTAAACACCAATGGCTCTCGATATTCAAATCTAAGGCAAATCATAAGTAAAGCATCAACTTGATTCCCTATATATGCTACTAACTCTATAAAACATATTCTGTAATCAATGTAAAGGTTCTTCTACTCATTTATAATACCTTCTACTAGGCCATAAATCTAATAAGAATGCAATAGAATTTCAAGCATGAGCTTGTGCTATCATTCCAAGGTCTATTCATGGCAGAAAATGCTTTTATAGGGTTTTCAAATTCATAGTCAACCTAAAATGTCAAAAGTTTGATCAAATTTGGTTACTAGACTAGACATCTTTATCACAAGCCTTAGTCATGATAAATGAAAACTTCTTATTTGATCTCTAGGGGTAACCCTAATGCAACTTAAAACAACTTTTTTCCCACAAGGAAAAATCACAACTTTTCATTAGTTTGAAAAATTACATGTAGTAGATGCCTATGGAATATGCAGTCTACTGGCCGTAGCCATCAAGTAAATATCAAAAAACTGATGGCTGAAACCATTTAAAATGTATAGTTCTGTACCACGTAGGGTATACTGATAAGTCCAAAAGCAGGAAGAAAAATATATACATTGCATCAATAAGTAGCAGTTATAAACACTTCCAAAAATTGCAATATAATTTAGGGCCTAATTGCCCTCGGATATGCCCTATCAATATAGGGCCGATGATAGTACTAGTATTGTTCCTCTCCAAGCTACTCCTGTATTAACCACAGGCCTTTGGGATGTGCCAAAGCCTCCTTGGAAAGCTGGTCAGCAACCGAGTTACGTTCCCTGTAAATATGATGACATGAAACATAATTAAATTGTGCTTTTAGGATCATGATTTCATCTAGTATGTTCCTGAGTGAGTGCACGCGACATGTAGGAATGTTATTGAACCAATTGATGATGATTTTTGAGTCACTGAAAATCTGAATATGATTGCATGCATGTGCCAGTGCAAAGTGTAGAAGATGTCTGAGGGAGATCAGTTCTGAAAAATTGTTTGTTCCCAATCCTAACCCCATTTGTATTTTGAAATGGTGGTTTTTAGTTATATGAAATAAGATTCCCCCACCACATCCCTGTGCTTGTGCTACCCCATCAAAATAAGCCCAGGGAATAGAACGATCAATGGTTTCAGGTGTGACTACCCGACCCATAGGTGTATGATCATCTTTAGGTATTTCATGATATGCAGCAATGATTTTTGCAATGGTGTAAGACCATCTAGCCAATTTGTCTCTGAAAATGATCCCATTCCTTGTCAACCAAATGGACCAACATATAAGAAGGGGTAGGCAATGTACTTTTGTATCCCGGTTTGCAGCACGCCAAAGATCCCAAGCATCTGTTACAGATTGTCCATGCCATCTGATAGTAAGAGATAGCGCAACAAGGACTTGATTCCAAATACGAGTTACCATCGGGAAAGATAGGAATAGGTTGTCATTTGTTTCCTTTGCCCGCTGACAGAGCACGCACGAGGTAGGGCCATGCAAAGATCGATGCATTAAGTTGTTTCCAGTAGGAGTCTTGTTGTGCAACTTCAAAAAACTATTCACCTATAACAATCTATTAAAATGGTCTCAATTAATATGATAAACATGTTAATGCCATTTAAATTGAATATCTAACATTTGGAAAATAAAGAAATGAAAATGATTTGATCATTCTTAACTTATCTTCTAGATAAATTTATCACCCTTAACTATATAATTTCTCCTAGTATGCAACATGTAGGGAAAATTATAGGGCTCCTATTGTAAAATAGAGAACAACTAGGTATTAATTTACATGTGCTTGAATTCATTAAGATTTAGAATCTAATGAAAAATTAGAATACAGTCAAAATTTTCAAACGACGATATCACTATATTATATGATCTGTTTACCTCTCCAAGGATTATGTCCACTAAAATAATTAGAAAGTGACCTTTGATTAAATTAAATTAATCAATCTTGTATTATATTCATATTTCGTATCCTATAGTTTTGATGTAATTAGTACTAAAATCTAATATATATACATTGATTGATGTTTTAATATATTTGTTGTGGGTTTGTATTTACAGGTTTTTGCTTGGGCCAGTTTTGAAAGGAAGAAAAGATGGACATTTTGAGTCGGTATTGAGAGTTGTGCACATAGAAGAAAAGTAGAAACAACACATTGGAGTGTTGCACAATTTTTTCAGAGTGCAAAGAATCAATGTCGATTGGAGAACTGCGCAATGAGGAGCGATGTGTGAAGCGAAAAGGAGGGAGCAATAAAGTTTGATTGTATTATCGAACCTGTGCAATAAAAAAATCACATTGCATCTTTTCTTTCCTTTGTGAAATACTCATCTTGAGGAAACCCATTGAGTACTTCCCCTCATTTTAAAGATGGTACCTGAGGTAAACAAGATTCTTTAAGGCTCAAGGATGATATGCCCTTGTCCAAAAGAAAAGTTCCTGATATGTTAAGATTGGTTGCTCAGTTAGGCTCACCAACCACAACCCCACTCTTAACTAGCATTCACTAGTCTCCAACCCACGAGCACAATTATGGATCTTGTATACCCTTATATGAAATTTATAATGTCTCTTTTATTACTAAAGAAAGGGTCTATTGTGTTCTATCCCAAATGGATATGTAAAAATAAATCTTTGAGATACTAGTTTCACCTTTTTAACATTCTTTGTTTCTATTATATTTATTGAATTAACCCCTATTGGTTGTGGCATATAGGCATTATTCACTGGACATACTGACCAACACATTTTGGATATAATTAATAATTTTTTTTCGTACATTCCATCTTCTATATCAATGTTTTTTATAATCTCACAAACACCATTTGGGGTATCCTTTACTAACATCAAGTTCTATGAGGGAATTTTCTTTAAGCAAGTCACACATGTATTCTTTCTTCATTAACTCTAGATCTGTAAATTCACATGGTTTTACTTTCAAACACCAATGACTCTTGATACTCAAATCTAAGGCAAATCATAATTAAAGCATCACCTTGATTCCCTATACATGCTACCAACTCTATAAAACATATTCTCCAATCAATGTAAAGGCTCTTCTACTCATTTCTAATACCTTCGATTTGGCCATAAATCTAATAAGAGTCCAATAGAATTTCAAGCATGATCTTGTTCTATCATTCCAAGATCTATTCATGGTAGAAAATTCTCTTAGAGGTTTTTCCAATCCTTAGTCGACGACCTAAAATGTTAAAAGTTTGATCAAAATTTTGCTACTAGACTAGCCATCTTTGTTACAAGCCTTAGTCATAAGGAATGACAAATTCTTTTTTAATCTCTAGGGGCAATCCTAATGCAACTTCAAACAACTATTCACCCATACCAATTTATTAAAATGGTCTCTATTAACATGGTAAAACCTTAATGTCATTCAAATTGAATATTTAACAAAAATTAAAAATAACAAAATGAAGATAATTTAACCATCCTTAGCTTATTTTCTAGATTAATTTATCACCCTTAACTATATAATTTCTCCTTGTATGCAACATGTAGATAAAATTACAGGGCTTACAATGTAAAATAGAGAACAATTGGGTATTAATTTATATTTTCTTGAATTCATTAAGATTTAGAATCTACATGTAGTGAAATTTTTAAACAACAATATCGCTAGATTTTCAAACCTTATCGAGGGGTTTGCAAGGGGGGTGATAGCCCCCCTGCATGGGGTCCGGGGAAACTCCCTGTGGAGTTTTTCTTTATGTGGACCCAAGGATGGGGGACAGACCCAAAGATGGTGGGTGGACCTACCCATGGTTTTATGCATGGGTTTTGCACATGGTTTTCAGCATGATAGTTTTCTGCCCATGGTATTTTGTAGATCTGGTCAAGGGAACTAAGGTTATGTTCTAATATAGGGTTAATGGATTGGGGGTTATGAATGCTTTGGCATGTATATATATGTATTGTAACATTGAAAGGAATATATTGAAAAATTAATCTGGTAGTCTTGGTTTTGCGATCCAGGGGAAAATCTTTATGTATATTTGTTTTATGTTCTCACCATTGTTTATTTTTCTATTTTAAGAATTCATTTGCAGGTAATTTATGTACAGGGTTAAAACCTACAATATTTATGATTTTTTTACCTCTCCAAGGATTATGTCAACTAAAAGAACTAGAAAGTGACCTCTAATTAAATTAAATTAATCAAGCTCGTATTATATTCATATTTCATATTCTATAATTTTGATGAAATTATTACTAACATCTAATATATGTACATTAATTGATCTGTATATTTCTGTGGATATTCCACTCGAAAGAACGAAAGCACATTTCCTCCTAGTGGCCCAGTAATAAGACAACCTGATAACCTACTATTGGTTAGGTTTCACTACCTCTACTCTTAACCATATTTACAATAGGGAATCTTCTAGGGTTTTCTTCATCATAATCACATGGCTAGCCCCTTTTCCATGAATAATGGGGGTTGACATGGAATCCTCTTGAATTATGGTGGTGAAAACATGAAGGTCAACTTCTAAGTGGCATAACGTTTGCATACAAACTATGATTGACGTGATTATTACACCATTGGAAATGTCTCTATGTGTAGAATATGAAAAAAAGGTATTATGATAACATGGTAAATTTTAACCCCCAAAAAATTTCATTCAATGCCTCAAAATGCTCTTTGAAGGTTTCAAACCCTAATTTGTCAAAATGTGTCTTGTAGGTAAAAATGGTCTCGTGAGATGATTCCTCCAGTTTTTCCACTATTAATGCATTGAGATGGATGAAAAATAATATAATTATCCAATCTAGATCATACCTCCCCATTTTGGGAGGATTTTGGTCCCCAAAAGCTTCTACTGAATGAGGTGAGGACATTTTTTTCTCCACATTCTCTCGAGTGTACAATTTAGCTTTTCCTGAAAGTTATCGTTTCAACCCAATCTACTAAAGGTCATGCTTCCCCTGTCTCATAGTTATGGAATGAGCATGTATGGTGGTAGAATGAGTCGATGGGCATTATCACCCACCTTTTCTAGTTTCTCAAAGGGACCATACCACAGAGTATTTATTTTCTTACCAAGACCCTATAACCTCTCCTTGTTCAACAGTAGCCATACTCTATCTCCCACCTTAAACAATTTTTTTATTATGTGTTGATCATCCCAGGCCTTATATTTTTCCTATAGCTTCTGCAGTGTCTCTTGTACTTGTTATGGATCTTCCCGATCTTATCTACAATTTTTTTAGCCCTCAAGGCGTCCCCTGTAAGATACTCCCTCACTCCTCCTTGCTTCCCATATGCAATCTCCAAAGGTGAAGGTGATAAATATCCAAAACAAGCTTTATATGGAGACTTACCAATAGAAGTGTGGACTGCTCTATTATAATAGTGTTGTATATAAACTAGATTTTCATCCCATATATTTTGATGCTTCTAATTATAACCCCTCAAAATATGCACAAAATTCCCATTGACTATTTATTTCTTCCCATCTATCTATGGCTGGAATGCTATAAACCTCTTCAACTTTGTGTCCATCTTCTCCCACAATGTAGTCCAAAATGCATTGAGAATTATCGTGTCCCTGTCTAAAACGATGCTCCTTGGTATCCTAAAGTGCACCTAGACATGTCAAAAGAACAAGTTTGGTGCTTCTTTCTCACTAATAATATTTTTACAGGGAATCAAAACAAACATCTTGCTGAACCTTTCAACTACCACAAGCAAGTAGTTATGTCCCTTCCTAGTTGTTGTGAAACCTCCTACAAAGTCCATGGAAATGATTTCCCAAGGATGACTGAGTACAGGTAAGGGATGATAAAAACCTTGTTTCCTATTACTAGGATTTCTAATACAACAAAGTGTGCATCCTATTATGAACCTAGCTGCCTGTTGTTGCATCTTGGGCCAATTCACATACCCCTGCAAGTAGGTCACTATCTTCCCTAAACCAAATTGCCCTACAACCTTAGAGGTGTGAGCTTCTCTGATAAAATGTAATCACTAATATTTAGGAACACATAACTTATTCATCCTGTAGAGTAATCCATCATGGACATGGCATTAAACTATGTTGTTACCATTGTGCACATGACTCTAACTCTGCAAATGTTGGAATTCCTCCTTGAATTCCAAATCCTATGAATATGCCTCTCTGTATGCGTCATGGGTGAATGGTTCCATGTGCATCAAAGTTCCCAAATATGTGATATTTGATGTGGGTGGACTTGAAAGCATGTTGTTCGACTTGTTCGTGCTTCCCTTCTTATACTTAATCACTAAATGAAACTGCTGTAGAAGCCCCATCCACTTGTAATGCCTGATATGCTACAACTTAATATGGGCTTGCAAGTACTGTAGTGGCTAGTGATCCATGTGGATCACTGTCTCCTATCCCATTAGATAGTGATTCCACTTCTTCACATCTTTCACCAAATCATATAGCTCCTTTTCATATGTAGGGTAGTTAAAACTGCCCCATGAAATACTTCAGAATGGTAGCATACAAGCCTTCCTCCCTGCATCAAGATTGCTTCTATAACATACCCACTCACATTTGTCTCCATTTCGAAGCGCTGCTAGCATTTTGGCAATGCTAGAACTGGTTCCTGACTAATATTCTTCTTTAGCTCCTCAAAGGACTTCTTTTGACCCTTTCCCCAATGGAAACACTTTCCACTTTCTATTATGGCATGGAGTGGCGCTACTACTGCTAAAAATGAGGTTATGAAATTTCTCAAGTACTATGTTGTTCGAACAAAACTCCCAACCTAAGAAAGATTAGTAGGCATGGACCATTTCAAGATGGCCTCCATCTTGGCAAGATCTATATTCAACTCTCTCCCACCTATCACATACCCTAGATACACCAAAGACTACTATGCAAACTCACACTTGCTGATATTTGCTAGCAACTGGTGTTTCTTTAATGTATCCAAAACCTATGTCAAATGTAAGATGTGCTCCTCCCAGGTATAATTTTATACTAGTATATCATCCAAATATACAATAACAAATGAATCCATAAAAGGGAACACTATATCATTCATTAACCTCATAAATTTAGTTGGTGCACTGCATAGGCCAAATGACATGACTAACCACTAATACAAACCTTGCCTAGTTTTGAAGGATGTTTTGTAGGTATTTTCTTATTTGACTCTAACCTAGTGATATACAAAATTTAAGTCCAACTTGGTGAAGTAATTCACTTGCTGCAATTGATCCAACAGACCATATATTCTAGGTAGGGAGTATTCGTTCTTAAGTGTGATTTTGTTCAATTCCCTATAATCAATACACATCCGCCAAGTCCCATCCTTCTATGGCACAATGATGATGGGTGACCCACATGGTGATGTACTCGGTCGAATGACACCCTATTCCAATAACTACTACAACTATTTCTTCACCTCAGGAACTACTACAACTATTTCTTCACCTCACTTTCTTATATAACAAACTGCTTGTACAACTCAATATTTGGAAATTTGTAGTCTGAAAACACTTGGATATCATCCTCCACTCTCCTCTTGGGTGGTAACCTTTTAGGCTCCCAAAAAACATCCCTATATGCTTGTAGAAATTCTTCCAGTTGTTGTTTCTATTTCTTAGTACACCCTTCTAGGGATGCCTTGACTCTTACAGACACTTCTACAATATGATTTTCTCTTAAAAATAATAAAACATAGTGCTTGTTGGAACATATCAATTTCTTGGCTTAGTTGGCACTTACTAATGAAATTTTTGACTTGCCTTTGTGAAAATTGATGGTAAATGATTTTCCATCCTTGATGAGATAACACTGGTTGGATCTCCACATGAATATTGCATCTCATATGTACATGTAGTGACATCCAAACACAACTCCACATACATCAATTGAAACCAAATATAGTTCTACTTTATCAATAAAATCAATACTAATAACAAATCTAAACTTTGCACTGCTTTGTTCCCTTTAACTTTTCATCCTTATTTATCCATCCCAACAGATATGGGCTTGGATAATCATGATCTTCCAATACGAATTTGTTGACCAACTCTTCTATAATGTGTTTTTCCTGTGATCTTGAGTGAAATAGAGCATTATTCTTTGTCTTCTTCACCTGTATCTTTATGTGGAAGAGTTTGGTCATTTCTTTCTCTTCCTATTACTAAAGGCTACTCAAATTTACCTCCTTATGCACTAACATGCAAACAATCTTCTCATTCACATCCGAGGTCCTTTCAACTTGGTTGCTTGAATCAGTGGCCATGAGGTTCTTCTTCTTATTATCTTTCTTTTTTTTCTTTAGGTTAATATCTAGATGCAACTTCCAACACTTCTTCTCTTTATGGCCATAAATGTTGTAGTGGTTGTCGGGATCTTTGCACTAGTGTTGTATCTACCATATTTTTATCTCCCCAACCTTTCCACTTCTTCTTCCCCTCCTTAGAAGCGTCTTGTTTCTCCTTTTTCTTGTATCCACTTGATTTCCATTTCTTCAAGTCCATGCTCTCAAGATATTGTGCCTATACACAAGCCTCATCCACTTATCTAGGATTGAACAACATCACTTACTTTCACAGATGGTTGTGTAGACCCCTCAAATACTTTAGAAGTACATATGGGTTCTTAAAGAAGATACCCAACATTATGGCCATCTTTATGAACTCTGTGGTATACTCCTATATGATCTACTCTTGCTTTTGCCTAAATAGTGCCACTAGATTCGCTGGTCCTCTACATACCCAATATGGTAAAATTGTTACTTTATGAGGGTTTTGAAGTTCTCATACTTAGTCACTAGAGATTTTCCCTCCAATCTTAGGATTTCTGTGTGAAATTCCCACTAAGTAAGGGCATGACCCTATAATTTTAGTTGTGCAAATGAAATCTTCTTTTCTTCCTCAACATGATGGCCATTTAAATAAACTTCTAATTGCTACAACCAATGATTTAGATTTAGATCATCGATCTCACCTTGATACGACTTGATATTGAACTTCGCTTCCATTTTGAATAGGGACCGTGAATGATTCATGGCACTTGAACTAGGTTGATCCTTTTTGGGTCCTTTCTTCGGTTGGTTCTTTATTTCTTCCCAATATCCTGATGTCCCCTCTGATCTATCCTCTGCATTAGAACCCCCATCTTCTCCAAATATCTCGAGCTTACTAATCAGGACCAACATGAGGATATTTATATTACAACTTATAGTTGTTTCTTGTGCTTCCAACCGTGAAAACCTCTCCTTTATAGGATCATGAAGGTCATTCACAAATTTGTCAACCATGATTAGGGTTTTACAACTTTTGGCATAGCTAATCTAGATCCCCTGCAAATCTCCACAATGTAACCAAAGAATCCAAATCTGAATGGCAATACGATTTGTAAACTGCCATGGATATTACATTGGACAATTTGTCACAACAAATATGATAAAACTATTTAAGAATCCAAAATATGCATTATTAGGGTTTTATTTCTCGTTATATTTATGGATCTGTAGATTACTACTAATTTCATATGCATGAAAATTAAAATTATGTAGAAAATAAAGAACAATGAAATAAAAATCCACAAACCAAGGTTTGACCCAAGATATAACTTGGGAAACTCTTTCGAGAGAAAAACCAGCTGGAAGGTGAGGTCGCTCTACTCTCTTTATTAGAATAGAAAATGGTTGCAAGTACAAATAAATATGGCCCATGACCCGTGGAATAATATGACACACAAATCCTTTGTGTGTGCTCTATATCCTATCCCTCTCGACTAATTTTGATCATACATGGAGCAAATGCACTCGAAAATGAAACCCCTATTCCTCCTAGAGGCATGATTTTGAGGTCTAAAATGGGCCTCCTAAAAAATATTATAAAACAATAATGAAAATAATAAAATAATATTAGATTACCTCATCAGGTTTTGGAGGGAAAAGAGAAAAGACTATTTTTTGAGCTCTTATTTTTAACTTATCTCTTTATTTATTTCAAATTTTTTATGTAGTAGGGTCTATCAAAAGTATGCAACATGGGTGATCCTTGGAAAAAATAAATTCCACATCCAACGAGTGCTCCCGCTCAAAACTTAAGTAAAATCGTAGGGAGATAAGTTGAAAATACGAGTTGAAAATGTAGTTTTTTTTTTCTTAATCTTTTTACCTTTTTACTCCAAAAATAGTGAATCATCCCCCATGGCTGACAATTTCATATTGAATCCTATTGGTTCTTATAAAGTTGATTTTTTTTGTACATTTTTGTTTTCAGTACCATTTTTGGCCTCAAATTTTCTCTAATTAATAGGTTTGACTACCTCAATTCTAATTAGAGTTACAATATGGACTCATTTAGAGTTTTATTCATCATAATCACATGGATAGCCCATTTTACATGAATAATGAGGGATGTTGTGGCATATTCCATCCTCTCGAATTATGGTGGTGAAAACAATGATATCAACTTCTAAGTGGCATAACTTTTGCATATAGATTTTGATTAACATGATTCTTGTGTCATTGGAAAGGTCGTTGTATTTAGAATATGAGAAAAATGTGTTGTGCTAAAGAGGTAAAATTATACCCCCCAAAAAACGTCATTTGATGCCTCAAAATGCTCCTAGAAGGTTTCATACCCCAATTTTCCAAACTGGGTCTATCAGTAAAAATGGTCTCGTGAGCTAATTCCCCCACTTTTTCCACTCTGAAAGCATTGAGATGGATGAAAACAAATATTATGACCCAATCCATATCATTAATTGATGTTTTAATATATTTGTTGTGGGTTTGTATTTACATGTTTATGTTAGGGCTAATTTCAAGAGGAAGAAAGATGAACATTTTGAAGTAGTTTTGAGAGTTGGGCACAAAGAAGGAGAGTAGGAACAACACACTAAAACATTGTACAATTTTGTCAAAGTGTGAAAAATCGATGAAGATTGGAGAACCATGCCATAAGGAGTGGTGTACGAAGTGGAAAGGCAGGGACTGTTAAGTTTGAAAATATTATTGAACAGTTAAGTGTGATTGTATTAGTGCTACTAGGAGAATGGGACTTAGACCATCCGATTGTATTTTCCAGCAGAAATTTATCAATAGCCAAGCATAACTATACTACCATGAAGCGTGAAGGATTGCCCATGGTTTATGCATTATAGAAGTACTGACACTACCTTCTAGGAAATCAATTTAAGTTATATACAAATCATTTGGCATTGAGATATCTAGTGAACAAGCCTACGTTGGGTGTTCCATTTGTAGGTGGCTATTGTTATTTAAAGCGTATGACTTCGAGGTGGTCTTCAAGCATAATCAATTGAATATGGACCCAAATCACTTATCCATAATCATTAGAGGAGAAGATGTTCGAAATCTATAAGACACTCTACTTGATGCACAACCGTTTTCCATTTCCATGGTCGATGATTAATTTCCAAGATTTCCCACTTTCTTAGTACCAAGGTTTTTGAATTTGAGTATAGTGTTGCATAGAATAAATAGTTGGTTGTTAAGTTTGCAAACTATCAATTAATTGTGGGTTGCTTATATAAGCTAGGAGTTGATGGGATTCTGTGTAGGTGTGTTTTGCAACATGAGCGACCAATGATTTTGACAAAGCCACACGAAGGAGTTGTGGGATGACATTACGCATGTAGAGATACCGTGTAGAAGATTATGTGTGCAGGTTTGTGGTGACCAAATTTACATGCAAATGCTAAGGAGTTTTGTAAAGGTTGTGATGCATGTCAGAGGGTAGGTAAGCCTTCTAGAAGAGATGAGATGCCCTTAGATCCATAGATCACACTTTAGTATTTTAATAAATGGGAAGTAGATTTTGTGGGTCCTATCAACCTACCAACAAAGATATCCGACGCAAGATATATAATTACTACAATATATTTGACCACATGGGAAAAAGTGGCACTTGTGAAGGATTGTAGCATATAAACTACTACACAATTTTTACTTGAGAATGTAGTGACTAGATTTGGATGTCCAAGAATCTTGATGAGCAACCAAGGTACACACTTCCAAAATACAACAAATTCTCTATTGAATCAGGAGTTTGAGATCTATTAATAGAATAATACACCCTATCATCCTCAAGCTAATGGTAGAATTGGGGCCTTTAACAAAACTTTTGGAGAGTGCTCTAACCAAAGTTTCTAATGAAAATAGAGATGATTTGGACCTCATAATAGTTGCAGTACTTTGGGCCTATAAGACAACTTGCAAACGATTGACATGGAAGATGCCTTTTAAGCTGGTATATTGACAAGAAGTTACAATTCCAATGGAATTTTTGATACCTAGTATGCGCATTGCTACTTTTACACTGATGATTGAATCAGGTGCCCTTTAGCACAAACTTGAAGAATTGATGTAGTTATAGGAGGATCGAATACTTACAGGATTTCATCAAAATGTGCAAAAGGCCCATGATAAATCTTCACATGATCGATGTATTAAACAAAATCAATTTTAACCAGGGCATCTAGTTTTTCTCTATGACAATAAGTTTTTGAAGCACCCAAGGAAGCTTCAAATGCATTGGCTCAACCTATATATGATTAAAACTATAATAAACACACGCATAGTGTAGATGGAGAAACTCAATGGTGAACCCTTATAGGGCTTTGCAAATGGGAGTAATATGAAACTGTATAGGGACAACCAATCTTCCATGTAGAATTAAGTAGGGATATCTAACACTTCTTCTTTGTATATAAATAAATTGGTAGGAGTGTTATTCTTTTTATTTTTATTTTTGGTGTTTCAAATTAGTTCGACTTAGTGGTTTTTGTAGAAACAAGTAGATGAGTGTATAGTTTCAACCATTATATGAAAGATCTCACTCCGCAAAAGGGAGCATGTTGCGCAGGTTTGTCGCAGTAGTGAGTAGCGCATAATGTTGGGGGGAAATGCTATGTTAGAAGGTAAGTGTCAAGCACAAGAAGGATCGAGGATAGGACCCAAAAAAACCATATGGTGAGTTGATTAGTTACTATAGAAACCCATAGTGTACCACTTGTAGATGTACAAGACTGATCCAAACTTAAACATAAACACAGAAAATTATAGATATAACCATAAATAAAGAGATGCAACAAAAATAACACTTCATTTCATTAATATCAAATATTAAAATATGCTTACAAATAGAAAGGAAATAAAACTAGCTTGGGCGATGGTAGCTTATCTCTGAGGAGAGATGTGGTGGCTACATGCCTCTAAACTGTGTTACAATGAGGCTCAAAGGCCTATCTATTATTGATAAACAATGGAAACCCCTAAACATCCAAAAACCTAACCCTAGGAGATGAAGTGCCAAACTATGGGCCCCGTTTGGGTAAATTGGTACATCAACTTCCCAGGGTCGTAACTTTGGCATATGATCTCCGTTTGACATGCACAATACCCCGTTAGAAAGATATATCTGAGGACTACAACTTTGAATGAAAACATCAATCAAAATCTCATGTTTTCTGAGTTTTCCAAAAGAAACTCCGTTTAGGTCCTCAAAGCAGCTTCGGAAGTTCAGGACCCGAAAAACTGTCAAAGATAGTAAACTGTGCTACAATTAAGGAAACTGAAAAAATGAAAGAGACAGTGGTGGGAGTCCAAGTGGAATGGGTGGGTGGCCACTAATATCCACTTGGATCAAAGACAATGACAATGTAGCTTGCGTCAAGGAGGTTGCCACATTTACATAAGGAGGACACACTGTCTCCTCAACCTTTCAAGAATGCTTTAACGGTGTGGAGGCATCTTGCAAGTGTGAATCTAATAGCTATGATTGTGGATCAGATGACTACCAGATATAGGCACACACCAATCAAGCCATACCTGGCGGTATTAATTTGTGTTGTAATTTGGGTATGGAGAAATGTGATTCATATTATGTTGTAGTGTGTTGGACTATCCATAGAGATGTGATTTGCAGTAAGTTGTAGTGTGTTGGATTATCTATATAATATGGGGAAAACAACTTTTCTATCCTAGTCTATCAATAATAAATGGAGAGTAGTGTTAGAAGGAGAGAGGTTAGTGTCATTGGGTGATGCAACACAAGGCGTCACTGGAGGTTTCAAGTGGTTTCCGAATAAAGAGAATTAGGAGTAGAGATGTTGAGAGTTGAGGTGTCAGGAGTTTCGATCGAGGGAATGTTGTTTGACTAGGAGTTTTTGAATCTATTAGTTGCGGGTAAGACAACTCTGAGAGATATTCTAGATGGGGAGGTACTGTTGAGTCAGAACATTTATCACGACATTGCCCATAGCTCACACTTGAGAGGATATTTTGGATGGTAGAGTCACATTGCCCTGTTGGCATGCAAATCTTTATGCATGCATAGGGGTTTCACCCTCTATAAAATATCGTGCCACTAGAAGAAGCAATAGTAGTTGATGACTCAAGGCGAAAAATATTACTAGGAGTTAAGTTAAGTGAAGTAAGGGGCTTAAAGAGATAATTGTAATAACATAAGGGATGATTGGCTCAGGATGAGACAGTGTTGTGGGCCGGTTTTGAGAGGAAGAAAAGATGGATGTTTTGAAGTAGTTTTGAGAGTTGTGCACAAAGAAGCAGAGTGGAAAAAATGCACTGGAGCATCACGTAGTTTTGTCAGAGTGCACAAAATTGGCACAAATTGGAGAACCACACAGTAAGGATGGGCGTGCTTAGTGGAAATGTGGGAATGGTGAATTTTGACTATATTGAACCTATGTTGATTTGGTCTAGTCTAGCAAGTAAAATATGTCTGCCCATGATAGTCCATGGTAATTGTATTCCTGGGTATTGCCTATGGTATTAAAGTCCATGTAATTTTGTATAAAGAGGCAAAATCCAAAGGGATTCAGGTTGTCTATTAGTTGGTTAGTTGTTGGTTGTTTGTGTTTTTAGTTGATAGGCTAAGTAATTTGTGGTTGATTTTGATTATGTAATGTTGTTATTAGGCCGGTGAGCCGAGATGAAATGAGTTTGTAATGTGGATGTACTTCGCTCAACGCTCCTATTTCTCAGTAATAAAATATGTCTGGTGATTGATGTGTGCTATCTTTTGCATCATTTAATATATTTGCACGTCGTGTTGATTATGCATGATTCTGACCACCCCTTTTTAAAATTTTATTTATGTATGGTAATGTTTTCACAATTGCTATGAATATGTATAATTGGGGTTAGCATTCGAATAAGATGTTGGGTACCATAGAATGTTTGCATGTATTAGATTCCCATTCCCCTCACTACTGCAGAAACTTGGTTCTCACTGCCTCCATAGGTGCCTTGGGTGAGACTTCACATGTTTTACAGGTAATGCGAAAAGACGAATATCCAGTGAGATTTATTAGTCGCGTCTTGTGCATTAACTTGTGTGAGATTCAAAATAAGAACCAATAATTTTGAATAAATAGTTAAATTCACTGGATAAAAAAATTTAAACACAATATTTTATAATAATTATCATTGAACATATACATAAACCAAAAATCCATTTTTTTTTTTTTTTGCCTTAAATTAATATTAACTTGATAAAATTTATTGTACAAACTTCATTTAAATTTAATAAAATATATACCCAGTATTTTAATTCTAAGTATTAAAGCTAATTAAACCCATTCATATATATCACTCATTATTAATTTACTTTACATAAATACAATAAATACAATCCCTATATCATATTACAATTTAACTTCACACTATTATTACAACATATTGAAATCTAGTTTTTAGTTCTTAATTATGATTGTAGTAGTAAACTCACACTTGTTAACTATATGATTGGAATTCAAATAAAGTTTTCATATCAACCACAACATGATTAGAGTTAATACACATCCACCGTAGGTTGGGTAAGGTCAACCCTAGTTGTGGTAATACATGATATAAGAAGATATGATGCCATCTAATATCTACTTGAGTATTTATGGAGTACTTCAAATTAGAATGATGATATTAAACAACTTCTCCATTTCCTTCTGGGCTACAATTAATTCTTCTTATTGATTAAAGTAAAACGAAGATATATATTAATCACCATTTACTAGAATCAAAACGAAGATATATATTAATCACCTTTTACTAGAATCTTAAGTAGAATTTGATTCTTCCGTTTAGGAACTGGTTATTATGACCCAAACTAGTTTTCCCCGTGGTTATTGTTTGAAGACTTGCATTTGGATTTGAATATATGAATAATCTCTTCATGATTTGCAGAGGTTACAATAAAAGGATTTCAATTGTAATAGAATGGTAGTGTCAAATTAATCTCCATGACCGTTGCAAGGTTCCAAGTCATTAATTTTATTCTCATTTTCACGATATGTAATTCCCAATTTATTAATTAGAAATCTTCAATGTGTTTTAATTGTATAAAATGGTTGTTATTTTTCTTATTTAAGTTTAATTTCCTTTGTAATAGCTATGTGCTTATAAATATTGTTGTATTGATCTTAATTTTTTCCTAGGAAAAAAATAATTTCTTTAAATCTATATATATAACTTCTAAACTTTCTTATTTATTTTAAAACATAAAAATAATTATTATAATAATAATATTAAATACAACTTTAATAATAACACATGACAACTCAAATTATATTATACATAAGTTTAAACTTAACACATGACAACTCAAATTATATTATACATAAGTTTAAACTTAACTTTATGCGATCACTTTCTGCTGCAATAAAAATTATAATAACACAAATTTTAAACAAAACTATTACAACTATCCCACTCACCTTATAAGTTTTCCTATTTATATGACAACTAACTAATCAATGCATAACTATTATAATAGTGAGTGGTTTATTATAATAATACAAATTTTAAACAAAACTATTACAACTATCCCACTCACCTTATAAGTTTTCCTATTTATATGACAACTAACTAATCAATGCATAACTATTATAATAGTGAGTGCGTGTGTGTGCGTATATAATTGATTAATTAAGAATTCGATCATAAACCAGCGCTATATGGTAACTACTCCCTGCAGCTAGTTTAAACTTTAACCTAATTGAATAAAGTAAAAAACAAAATTTAGTTTTAGTAGGAGTATGGGATATATTAATAAATTTGAAAAGTTGTCTAATTTTTTTTCAATTATTTATAAAATTTAGATGTAAATTAGTAATTTATTATTTAAAAGTCCTTCAATTATTCATGGTTGCCGATATTTAACTATATGTGAATATGGTTGTCCATGATAACTTTGGAGGAGCATTGTGTCTATGGTTAACCATTGTTGAAGTGGTTTAAGGACGGATGCATATGGTTGTGTTGTTACCCATGATTGAGTTTATTTGACCATGGTTAATTATGGTCAGCCATGGTTGATTATGGATGAACATGTTTGGCCATGGGTGACTATGGGCTAATGTGGTTGAGTATAGTTGTTAATGTTTAACTATAGATGAATATGGTTGACAATATTGACTATAGTTGATAATGGTTTAAGATTGTTGAGTTTGATTGATCATTATTGAGGTGGATTGACCATAGTTGATCATTGTATAGTTTGACCATTATTGCGCTTGTTTGACCATCATTGCCAACATGTAACTATATATGTATATGGTTGACTCTGTTTCCCATGTCAACCATGAATAACCATGGTTGAATATGATTGAATTTGTTAACCATGTTATACTATAGTTATGACCCCATTGATATACGCTACATAAATCTCATCAATAGAAGTAGAATTGATTATGTTGAGATTTTGAAAAAATCTTTATTTTTATGCAAAATAAAACTTAATAAAACTTTAAATTTAATTATATTAAATTTAAAATTTAATAATATCAAATTTACATTAATATAACTTTAACACAATGAAATAAATAATATTATATTATATTAAAAATATATTAGTAAAATAAGTTATTACAGTGATATAAAAGTTAAATAGAACTACATTAATTATTATTATTATGTTTTTTCTTCTTGAAAAGATCATTATTAAATTATTATAGCATTATGATTATTAAAAATATATTTTATAATAAAAAAATATATATAATATTAGAATTATATTACAAATTATTTTGTAAAAATTGAATTAAGAAGTCTCTTTTCTATAGATATCACATAGGAGAAAATTTTGCTGACATATTTCGAACCATTTAGTGTGGTTCATCATCAAGACCAAATAAAAATGCAGATCATGGCACATGCTTAAATAGAGGGCGATGTAGAGACCAAAAGAACATATAACAAGTAGTTTATTAAAATTAATATTTTAATAATGATAATATTCCTATAACAACTAGTTTAAGAATAATAATATTATAATTTATAATAATATTTTAATAATGATTATTAAGATCAAATAATATTCCTGTAACGGCTAATATAAGAGCTAGTTTAAAAATAATAATAATAATAAAGAGAAATCGAAAAACGTAAACATTAATAAGAAACAAACAATCCAAGTCAACCAAATACAAGGAACAAAGTCAAGAAATAAAAATAAATAAATTAATTAATTAATTAATTAAATAAAAACAATGAGCCAAGATCCTATAACAAAAATAATAATTAAAGGAGACTAAAATTAAAACAAAACAATAAAAAAAGAGGGTAATTTTTTTTTTTTTTTTTTTTAAACAACTTAGTTTTTGAAAAATAACATTTTAATAATGATTATTAATCAAATAATATTATAATTGATAATAATTATTAAAAAAAATTAATACAACTTGAGTCAGCCTAATGGTTAAGGACATGTGTTTCCTCTTGAAAGGTCACAGGTTCAAAACCAGAGGGGGGTAAAGTATGTATGTCTTCATAGACTTAGCAGTCAAATTGATGTGTGGAGGTGGGTCCCTTGTCCCATAAACGAGGGGGTCTTATACACCAATTTGGTGTCTGAGAATATATATATATATATATATATATATATATATATATATATATATATATATATATATATATATATATATATATATATATATATATATATATGTCAAAACCTGATTAATGAGTCACTTTTTTTTTAAGGTGAGAAAACGGATCAAAATAATATTAACAGTAAATGCAAATACTATATAGAAACAAAAAAAATCATAAATAGAAATGTCAAACCTTAAAAAATAAAATAATCCACAAACAGAGACAAACTAGGAGGACAGGACATGGGCGCAACTTCTATTAATATTCCAACCATCGTCTCTATTTAAATTATTGAGCCTTTTTTCGATTTCCAAGGCCTCCTTGAATTGATGATGGAAATGACTAACCTGGGTAATGACATGGGCTTCCTCAATGCAGATGTGATGCCTAGATTTTTCTGCATGTTTTGCCAAAGCACAGGAGTGGGTCGTGCCATGCTTGATGTCAGTTACATGCTCACGAATCCTTTGATTAATCGAGCGACCAGTCTCACCAATGTAGGGAGTCCCACAATAGCAAGGGGTACCATAAACACCTTTCATATTTTTGGTGTCCAGAGGGCCTTTAACGGATCTTAGGGAGTTTCAGATAGGGAGTTTCAGATGGTATTTAGAGGCCTAAAGGTTGAAGGAACCTTATGCTTCTTTAGGATTCTTGCAATCTTGTTTGTAGTTCCTTGGATAAAAGGGAGATGAACCCCAAAGAAACGATCCTTGTTTTCTTTCTTAGCCTTAGGAACTTTTTCAACTTTGAGGAAAGCCTTAGTACACTAGCATCTACTATACCCATTATTAAAGAAAATACTCAAGATGTGTGCTTTCTGCTCATTGATATGGTTATCATTAGAAACCCTTAAAGCTCTAGTGACTAAGGTATTGAGAACACCAAGCTTTTGAGCTAGTAATTGATGAGAATTAACATGAAGGTATTTCTCTGTGTGAGTTTTCTTCTGAAAGATGATGATAAAAAGATCCATCTTCATTCCTTAAGAGGAGGACATCATGGAAGGGCATACTGTTATTACTTTCAAATTCCATGGTGAACTTTATGGAATTACACTGATTATTAAGATAAAGGAAAAAAAGGTCCAACTTTTCCTTGTCATGGGACCAAATGACACAAGTTTCATCCAGAAACCTCTTCCACATCCTATGCAGAATACGAGAAGAGACCAAGGCCCTTGATTCAAAATCCTCCATGAATAGATTAGCCACCACAGGGGAGAGGGAGGAACCCATGGTGACACCACAAGTTTGTTCATAGAATTCCCCATCGAAGGAAAAGAAAGTAGAGGTAAGACAGATATCAACTAACTTAGCAGTATCAGGATCTGTAATACACTTTATGACCTCGATGGCCTTGATGATAGGGATATTAGTGTAGAGGGAGACCACATCGAAACTCACAAGCTTGTCATCAGGATCAAGCCTGAAATCCTTCAACTCATTGACAAATGAAGCAGAGTCCTTGACAAAGGAATCTGTATTACCTACAAGGGGCTTAAGCTTCATTGCTAAATATTTAGCAAGAAGATAAGTTGACCCTCCTATCGTGTTGACAATAGGTCTTAGAGGAACCCCTTCCTTAGGGATCGTAGGAAGTCCATAGATTCTGGGGGTAAGAGTTGAATTATTTAATTGTTGAAACTAAATTATCAAACATATTTATGAATTTTGTATATGATTTACCAAAACTTAAAAAAATGTGACACATTAAAATTTGTGGACTACAATTTGAAAGGCTTTATACTTTCCTAGGCTGAGTGTGGGAAAGTTAAACAATAAATGGAGCCATGCTTGCTTAGGAAACCAGCTTGAATGAAATATAACATACATTTATTGATGTTATGGTTCAATACTCCTCATCCACTTGTGGGTTTTCCAAGGCATTTGACAATAATATGTTCAAATGAACCACCAATTTGATGATAAATAAATAAGAATAAAATAATTCACAAAAATTAGATTTTTTTTTTTTTTTAAGTTGCATTTTGCCAAATTAAAAAAAAATTGGCTTGTTTGACTGAATTAATAGGTAATCAACTTGATACCCTATGTGTAATTGAGATGAGAGGCTTATCCTACAATCCAGTATGAGGGGATGTGTAAGTTTTTCCGTTCATACATGCCCATTTTAAATAAAAATAAAATTATAAATTATGTTCTAAATAGAAAACTAATATAAACTATAATTAAAAAAAATGATTATGCTCTAAAGTAATTAGAAGTAAAAAAATATGTTTGAATATGTTGTAAAGAAATTGAAGTAAAAACATATTGTATTTTTTACTCTAAAAAATATTACACGTGAAGAAATTAAAAAAAATGAATATGATGTAACACGTAATTAGAAGTAAAAAAAATTGTGAATATGTTGTAAAGTAATTAGAAGTAAAATCACATTGTATTTTGTACTCCAAAAAGAAGTTTATACGTGAAGAAATTTATTCGCTCTCGGCTCATGTTAGATCTGTAATTAAGATGGATAGATCACAAAAATCTAAAATTAAAAATTAACAATTCGTGCTTAGTTTGTATCCTTGTCGTGTAATTCGTAGCAGTGATCAATAATGATGCAGACTTCTTGAGATCATTTTCAGTATATAGAATCCTTGAACTTTGCAGTGAACTTAATTACTTTGATTCTTAAGATGTTCATGGAAAAAGCGATCAACTTCTATAAATTTGACATCCTCTGCATTGCAAACCACCCAACACGAATTCCTTTTTGTCTTTTATAAATATTATCGACTTAGTTCGTTGGCAGTCTCTACTCAGGTTGAGTTTATATGGAAGCTATGGGATTTGGATTGGACTAGAAGCACCCTATGGCATCGTAGTTTGGTTGTTAGCATTAATCCACAAAGTATAACATTTAACATTGCTTGTGTACATTGACGCATCAAACTTTATTCTTGAAATGTGCACCTTGCAGCCATTTATAAATGATAGACTATGGTATATTACATCTTCACAATTTATAACATGTCGAGTTTGAAAATGCAGTGATATATAATAAAATTGAAATCCCAATATGAATGTTTAGGAAAATACTTTGGATTATGTATTCATGAAAGAAAAAAAATTTACAAACTAAGACTAGAGTATTAAGCTCCGCTCACCATAGTGAATTTAGAAATTTTATAGAGATTTACATCTCTCTGTTTTCACACAGTAAAAGATGTGTTTTCACACACCCACAATTTTAACTCCAAAAATTCGACCTTACAAGAAACCAGCTAAACTATGTGTCATGACGCTAACTTAAGATATATTGATGTATTAAATCAAAACATGACTTTCAGACACTGCACATTACAGACTCCTTCCTACGTAGTACCCTCAAACATTTCCAACTTCATTTACTGCAAATATTTATAGAGATTTGATTGACTGAAGTATTGTAGGGATGGGGGAGCTTGTATGCAGTTTGATTTTCTGGTACTTTCTCGGTATGGCATAGATAATGCATTTAGTTTTGGGAGGTGTGATTTGCAGGGGTGTGGCAAACGAGGTATTTGTCAATAATATTTTCACAATAAACAACCAAGTGTATCACAAATAAATTTAAATAGAATAATTAGTAAAAAATATAAAATTAATGAATTAAAGTTACACTTTAGTTTATTGAAAAATATTTCGTAGTTTGACTAAATTAATATCAAATCAACCAAATACCCATTGCGTTATCCTTGGTCTAGCTGCAGGGATAATAGGAATTCAAACATATTCATAATAGGTGCATAAAAATTTCCATCTCTACTAACTATAACTCTCAAATACTCATCAATTGTATTTTAATTAAATCAATGTTCATTTTTATACTTTTTTTTTCCCCTAGGAAAAAGTCGTAATTTTATTCATATTGATAAAATTACATTTTGTAGATGCTTGACGCATATGCATATGGCTGTTCTTGTGATGACAGGCAGCAAATAGAAATAAAACACAAAGGGACAAAAACTGTTCCTGTAAGTACAGGAATACAACAGAAATGATAAAGTTGTGTCTACAGGCCTATATTTTCCTTCCTTTTTTCTTCTCTACTTTGCGCCAGACTCCCACGTTGGGAGTGGGGACGATTAAAGCAAGCTGATTTTCCCCTGCATACACTGGTTGTTCTTTGTCCGAGTCAGATCCTTCGGGGCTGTGTGCTCTTTTGGCTCCGCTTATTTCCAGCTGTAGATCTTGCTGCCGTTCCGAGTTGGTTGGCTCCAATTTGGGTTCTTCGTTGTTTTCCTCCATCGTTTTTTCCTGACTTCCTTGTAAATCTGTGGGTTCCGTGTTCAGTGCTTCCTCCTCCAGTGGTTCAGTGTGCTGCCAACCTTTTGGTTTCTTCTGCTGCTTCTTGTTTCCTTTAGGCTCCTTACTAGACAGAGGACATGCATATTGTAGGTGCCCTGTCTGCAGGCAGCTGCGACATCTGAATGCCGTGTTCTCGTAATCAAGTTGTTGCGTCCACAGTGAATTGTTGAAGTTTAATGTGATGTGATCTGGAAGCCCTTGACTTAGATCCACCTCGACACATATTCTGGCATATGTGAAGATTCCCCGGTTGGCTCTGTCCTCATCTATTTTAAGATGTTTTCCTATGGAATTCCCAATGGCTGTTAGTGCTTTCCGATGCCAGAAATGCAGTGGGAGGTTATGAAGCCTTACCCAAACTGGCATTGTCGATACTACCATTTTATTGGCATCAAAGTCCGAGAACCAGGGAGTGATAAAGAGACCAGCATTGCCCCAAAACCAAGGCCCTTGGTTAATGATGCTGTCTCGTTCCAGTTCTGTGCTGAATCTCACTATGAAGAAGCCCTTAGGGCATAGATATATTTCACATTTGGGTGTCCATGAAGAAAATACCCATTGATGCAGTGCATCAGCTTTGGGCCAATAGCCATTAAATCTGCATATAACAGCATTGTGCGTTAAATCCGTGTACAGATCTGTTACCTCAGGCATTGATACAGTGAGCATGGGTGATTCTGGCCTCTGTTCCACGATATAGGGCCCTGGAAGCTCTGCTGTGGGTGCTGGTCTGTGTTGCAATGGATCTTTTCCTTTGACTGCATCACGAAAAGAACCAGTATTTTTTGAGGTAGTTCCCTTGCATCCTCCTCGAAGTCTCAAGTTGAGGATAATGGTTGAATCATTAGCAACTCCATAATGCTGGAGGGTGTGTAGGTCCTGCATGCAGTGTCCTGAAAATAAAAGATTTTGGTATGATATCGGAATGCCCAGTTTATTCTGGATCTGTTTTTTTAATTCCATAACATCCATCCCTTCCTTGGATTGAACACAGTAGTGTTTGCCGTCTACCGATCTGATGAATATTTGTTTCAGATCTGTCGGATCTGCCTTAACCCAGCCCTGATTTGTCTGTTTGTTCTCCGGATCTGGTGGGTCGATGGCGGATCTGGGGTTTGCATGTCCCCCTTCTGCGTTAATGGGCTTTCTTTCTGTTTCTGGATACATCCGTGGTGTTTCAAGTGGCAGCCATGATAGATCTGGGGCATCCGCGCTCATTACCGTCCAGATCGTTGTCTCCTTACCCTTGTGCTCGGTTAATAGCTCAATATCGGGTTGTTTCTGTATATTTGTGAGCGGATCTGGCCGTTGTTGTTCTGTAGCTTCCATTCCATGCCCTGTTGAACAGCTAGCCCACTGCGAACTGCGTGAGAACCCCTGGATCAGGTAAAGGGGGTTTGTCCATGGCAAGGAGAATGATGGATCTACCGCCGAGAACCGATCCGTAGAAGGAGGCCAGATCCGTGGCGGCGTAACCGATTCTGTAGATCTGGATCTCGATTTCGGGTAGGTACTCTTGGCGTTCACTGCTCCTTCGGCGGTATGCACTGTTTCGACGGCCTTGAAGGTTATCTTAGCTCTGTCCGTCCAGATCTCATCGAAACGCAGGACCGAAACCCGTATCCAGACGGACACAACCGCTTTCGACCAGATCATTTCTCCTTCGTGCAGCGAAACCATCGGTTGCTGCCTGGGTTCTTTGGTCTGCCATTTAAGCGCGGCCTTCAGTCTTTCTTCGCGCTCTGAAAGGGCTGGAATCAGGCCCTTCGATCCCAGGTAGCTTGAGGTTCTGGTGCGACCTGTTAACGCCATTCAAAACCCTCGTATCGCCGCAGAGCTCTCCCCTGTCATTGAATGGCCTACAATCTATTATGTTGAGGTTCCTCAAATAAAGTGTTCTCCTCAATGTTCATTTTTATACTTGCCTAAGGCTGATATGATATATTGTAATCACTTTCTAGTCAAAATAGATAGATTGAGTTTTAATTAGTTGTTTCAAATACAACAATTTTACTATGGGTTTACAATAGTTTTGAAATATTTAAATATTAAATCAAACATTTGATAATTATAAAAGTAATTTTCTATTTTTTGAAAATTATATTCCAATTTTCTAACTAGAAAAAGACATTGAAATGACTAATTTTATTCACTTTAAAATATATCTGTCAAAATAAAAATATTAATTAAAAAAATAAAATCTAAAAATTCTACTGTAACTCTAGGTGGCACTTCAACTGAAACTATATACTTATATGTTTAATTTGTACCAAAGCTTAATTAATTCATGGTTTGTATTATCTTATTTTATTTTCCATCTCTACATTCATCTTTGTATTTAATTTTAGCTTAGTCTAAAGAGCTTACAAATTAGCTTGGAAAATAATGAAAATTTTGGTAAGATTATGACAAAATCCGGTAGAAATTTTCAATCATCCGGGTTACCTTGATTAAATTTTAGGGTTTTGGCACCCCATAGGTTTTTGATGGTGCTGAATCCATTACTACCATTTAAAAAACAATTCAAACACTCCAACATTCTGATTTTTTGAATTTTTTTTTTACCAAATTCCAATAAAAATTCTGCCATCCAAACAAATTTGTAAAACAACACTGTAAACAACGCCATTGCCATAAACTCTGCTGATTACGCTGCACATTAAATTCTCTAGTATGGTGCATTAAAAATCTAACGCGTGTAATCGATCTTCTCCCTTACTGTCCTGCATCACTAAATCAGATATCGACAATGGGATTAGCCAAAAGGGATTAGGGTCACAATTTTAAGGTTAAACAGTTTTAAGGCAGTGAGACATACAAAACTATATACATAATTTGAATTAATAATTATATGAAACCTTAGCGTTATCATGACCAATCACCGGACAACCTGTGAACTCACATATTTTTAATTGGTAACCATATAATAAAACATAACTTATTAAATTAAGGTTTCTATGATCTATATCAAGTGTTTGAGACATGTTTTCGACCATAATCACATCAAAATTCATTTGTTGATGAGTTTTGAACCAGCAAGTTGGTTCATTTTCAGGACAAGATGAAGAATTAGATCATGATAGCAAGTTAAATAGAGAGACCAACCCTTCAAACAGCTAGAAAAATGACTACTTTGACCAAAAGAAGCAATGACTTTTGACTGGGCTTCAGCGACAATTGGCTGGAGCCCAATCAAAGGTAGCTATTTCTTTTGGTCAAAGTAGCTGTTTTTCTAGCCATTTGAAGGGTCGATCTCTCTATTTAACTTGCTACCATGATCTGATTCTTCAGAATCATCTTGTCCTGACGATGAACCACAATTGTTAGTCTGAAATGGGTAGTCAAATGAATTTTGATGTAATTAACGCCGAAAACATGTCTGAGAAACATAGCTTCGCTTTATATGTAACTTCACTCTCAATTAATACGAACATCATTTTATACATGTTATAAGAACTAAATTGCTAGTCCTCAAAAATTGAAACTTTAAAATTTATTTTATAGCATATTTTTAATTATTGTATTAAACTCAAAATTTTGATTTTTATATAAAATATCTATCAAAACTAAGTATTTTATTATATATAATAAATAGATAAATTTAATAATTATAAAAGATTTATAATATAATTAAAAATAAATATAAATTAAAAAAAAATTATTTTATTCAATATTTAAAAACTTTAAACTACTAGGATTAACACCATATTTTTTTATTTATTTTAAAAACATAAATTTTTTAAATTTATATGAAATTTAATTTTCAAGTTTTATAAAATTAATAATTTAACATATTTAATTATTCTCATAAATTGATCACTAAAGCTATATATCACATTTCTTAAATGACTAATACTTCTTTAAATTATAACATTGCATCAGTAATTATTTTATGACATTGCACTAGCAATTATTTTGAGTTGTGAGTGTTATTAAAATAAAATAGGTAATGCTAATTTATTTATTATATAATTAGTTTTCAATTATGACATTGCATTAGTGATTATTTTATGACATTGCACTGACAATTATTTTGAGTTGTGAGTGTTATTAAAATAAAATAGGTAATGCTAATTTATTTATTATATAATTAGTTTAGTTTATAACTAGATCATTCTTTCACCTAAAATGTAAATTCGTATCACAAATTTATAATTTTTTTTTTCTCGATAAAGACTAATTCTATTAAGTAAAATATAGTACAATCAAGAGAAGCAAGAGACCGGCAGACCGGAAATGATGGATCCATCAACCTCGGTCCCGGAGGAAAGATTCAATCTCAGAGCTACATCAAATAACTTGAGAGCAAAGACTGACTAACTGACTTTTACCCCACAGGGGCAGAAACTACAACACAGTGTTTTTTCCCTTTCTTTTTGTTGACTTTTGTCCAGCCATCATGGGGAGAATGAGCTAAAACAACTTGAAGACTGGAATTCTCTATCTTCGGGAACTCCTTTTCTGATTCAGAGGAGGAAGTCTCATGGGCGCGTTTCTGGGAGATTGCTGTGACATGGGTGTGCCCCTTAGTATCCGTGGGCGGATCCATCGGCTGAGGCGCCTGGTCCGGTTCTGAATCGCTTTCCTCATCCTCCGAACTTGGGGAGCTAGAGCTCCCTGCTGGCGGCGGAGGACAGGGAGCCCAACGCTTGGGTTTGGTTTTTGCGAAGATGCCCTTTTTCGTTCTTGCTGTCAGCGATGGGCAGGAGTTCTGCAGGTGCCCTGTTAGGTGACAATGGCGGCATCGGAAGGCAGTGTTTTCGTAATCTAGAATCTGGGTCCAAACAGTGTCATTGATCTTGAGATTGATTTGCTCTGGCAGTCCCTTGCTTAAATCAAGCTCCACACATATTCTAGCATATGTATAGAGACCTTGTTGTTCCCTCTCGTAATTTCCCATTAAAAAGCAGCCCAAGGTGTTGCCAATTTGCCTGTATACTTCTGTGCGCCACAGGTGTATTGGGAGATTTGGAAGTCTGATCCAGACAGGGGCTTTAGTGATGACTGCAGAAGCTGGGTCAAAGTCTGGGAACCATGGAGTTAAGAAGAGGCCTGCTGAACCCATGAACCAAGGGCCTTCTTCTAAGGCCTTTTCGTAGTGCTCGGGATTATCGAACAACACTATGAAATATCCCTTTGCACAGAAATAAACCTTGCAACAGTGAGTCCAGTTGTCATTGATCCAGTCATAAAGATCCTTTGAGCGTGGCTAGAGCCCATTGAATCTGCAGATGATGGCCCTTTCAGCGAATTTTTGGGTGTCGTCTGCAAGGTCAGGGTAGGAGATCTCAACAGAGGGAACCTCCTCCAATTTGTCAACCAAAAAAGGCTTGGGTTTGGGAGGTTCAGGGGAAGCGGGTATCTCAGAGCGGACTGCAACTTTGTAGGAGTATGGAGGAGTAGAAGAGGATTGACCAGCAGCTCCACCTCTCAAGCGAAAGGAAAACACTAAAGAGCTGTTGTTTTTTATGCTGTAAAAAGAGAGAGGAAGAGGATCATCGAGCTGTTTACCTTGGAAAATAAGTCTCTGTAGGGCTGAGGGGATCCCAAGTCTGTGCTCCAGCTTTGCTTTGAGGTTCTGCACCAGATCTGTAGGGTTTACCCATTGCAGAATGGTCTTGCCAAAGATCTGTGCGATTTGAACCTGAAAGGGGGCAGAGGAATTTTCAAAAGATTTCTGGAGCAGCACGGGGCCAGAATCTTTTGAGTCTCCCATCTCTTGACGCATAGGAGGCAGCAGGAGAGAAGAAATCTTCTGCCTAAGGTATCTTTTGCTCCAACTCGGATCCGCTGCAAAGGGAAGGGCGACCGATCTGTAGAGAGGCCCCTGATCAGTGGAGGGGCCAGAGCTGCCATGGCTATGCGCGCCTGTGCTCAACGCATGGAAGTTCGCCTCTTCCTTCGGCTCAACCTCCGCTTGGAGCTTCAACTCGGGTTCTCGCCTCCGATAGATCCTGAATCGAGCCTCCCTTTCAGCAGCAAGTCCGCGCAGAGGCCAAGCGGCGGCCGAGGACAAGGAGGCGACGGCGGCGGCAGCTTCGCAGTTAGGGTTCGGCTCCGGCTCCAGATCTCTGCTCAATGCCTGCTTCTCAAGTGATGAGGAATGCTCCGGCCTTCTGATCTGGATTGGATCTTCCCCTTCAACGGCAGAGAGCCGAGGCCAAACGGAGGCCGAGGGCGCTGAGGCGGCGGCGGCTGTAGGGTTCATCTTCAAGAGCTCAAAAACTATCTTCAGAACCTTGGGTTATAATATTACAAATTTATAAAATATTACTTTAAGGCATATAATTCAATTTATCTTACCAAATGATTGATACTATCTGATATTGACAGGGACAAGGACATATCAACCATGTGACTATGGGTGTTGCATTTATAAAAAATATTTGTATAAATGTCATATTATATATTATATATACATTTTATTATAATCAAAATGAATTAATCTCACATATCTATATATATATATATATATATATATATATATATATATATATATATATATATCTTTGTGTGTAATTTTTCATTATTTAAATTACAATTTTGAATTTATAAATGGATATAATATTTTGAAAGTTTTTTCGGAAATTTAAATTATTTAAATTACACAATTTGAATTTATAATTTCAAGAAATTTTTGCTAGATTTTAGACTAAATTAACCTTTAAATATATTTGAAAAATTACCAAAATGTAAAATAGTTATAGCTTTATTTTTCACATTTAGATGTAATAATACATTTCATTTACTTTAACCATTTTAATTGAAAAGAAACTAGTTTTTTTTGTAAGTCTAACAATTCTATTGATTCATAAAAAATGAATTACATCACATCACAATACATCAATCTTCCTCTAATCATGCTACATAGCATTAAATTTATCATTCCTAGACATAGGCTCCAAGATTATACATTGACTTGTCTTTCTTGTCTTTCCTCTTTCGAATGTCTATCCAACTCGAGGGATTGTTTGAGACAATCACTTATTTTCGCTGAGATGTTTCCATTGTCGAGTGCTTTGACATATTTGTCGGCTCCTTGTCACTATATGGATGGTTTGATTCGTGGGTATGCTTTTTCCCTCTTTGCAGATGCCAAAATTATGGCCGAATTTTGTGTCGTACTAATTGACGGGTGAGCTTCCTCCCTTGATGGATGAGATGGCATATCATGAGACTGAGCTAGGGGTGCTGGAGAAAAACTAACGTCATGAGCCTTCTGATTCTAAGAATTACCTAACCCATGAGCCACTGTGGAATTAGAACCATTGGGTCCTTTTGGATCTTGCTATCCACGATTTTTCTTCTTGGCTTCAAGGTGCGAGGAAGTGCCTTGTGAATATGGGCAACATTCTGTAGGAGTTCAGGTTGTGTAACCACGCTTCTCACATCTACCCAATTTCATAAGCATGCCAGGGTAGACATGAGACGAGTATCACTATGACATGGCCCGACCTCCTAGTACCAGTTAAGGAACTGGGGCCTACAAACTAACCACAAAATGACATCCTACAGGGGCTACAGATCACCCAAGAAATGGAGAAGCACCCCAAGTGGTCAATCCCTGAGCTGGAACCTTATTTCACTGACCAAGCCCCCAAATGCACCCTTGACACTGCTTCCATGCCGTTATGAGGCTATAACCGCACTAACATGCTTACCTCCATGTAGTTATGGCCTAAACTCCTCAGTTCTAAGCATGCAATCCAAAAATTTGTGCCATATTTTTAGGCCAACCTCCAGGCCACTGCCTAGAATTTCCTAAGACTTTCCAGAATCATTATTAACATGATGACAAAGCTAAACATTCAATCTCGATTCAAAAACTTGACCTAGACTGCCTAATCCATAACAAACATTCCGTCAAACACATGGAAAACATAGAAGCTATAAATCATGAATGCATATTTGATCATAGCAGTATGAGATTCATATGATAATCACCAAGAAGGCTCTATTCCCTCTCCACATAGATGCAACAACACTTATTAGCCCATACATTGATCAACCGATCAATAACAATTCATGAGAGATCCATAGATAATACACATCATATAACCAACATATAACTAGAAACTAACCAACATAGAAACCATGGTAACTTAGCCATAATATCGCCAACATAATCACTACAAATGCTCATAGATCACAATAAGGAAATGTCTCATATTAACATATGAAAATACCAATCAAGTCAGGGACTTCCACGTACCACCCAACCATAGATTGGGTTGAACCAAATCTCTCTTTCAACCAATCACCCTTGTGCCGAATTCCAAGCATGAATGTGGGATCTCATGGATTAAAACAAAACAAAACCAACCAGGTCTTCCAGAGGCCAAACCACCTCAACCCTCATCCACAGTGATTCCACCTCCACAGTCAGACATCACTAACACCAACTAGATTGGTGTCTACCCAAACTGTCTAAAGCTCCAAGAACTAGTAACTCAACCCACAACCTTCCAGGGCTCCAGAGCATTTGTCCAACCCAAATCCAAGGAATAGTAGCTCAACCCACCAAGGGTTCCAAAGTGTTTGTCCCAACTTAGGCTCTAGGACTAGTAACTCAATCCAATATGATCTAGGGATTCTAGAGTGTTTGTTCCAACCCACAACCATAAGGAACATGAACACCAATAAAAAAACAATAAGAGGAAAATGCTGACAACACCATGGCTATTCAGGAAATGGAAAGGCAAGGCTAAAACCACTGTCACTCTAGGAAAATCTCCATGCTAATGGAAACTCATAACCAGAAAATCGCATGCATATACCATTCATCCAGAAATCAGTAATGAAATCACACATGCAACTTGTTACCTGCAAAGCAATCCAGCTGTAGTTGCTGATCCAACTGTTCCCTTGCACTTTCCTACTTTCCTTTGCCTTCTTTCTCCAAATCCAATGTATGCCAAAGTAATCCAAGAATTCTCTGTGCAAGAGTATGAGAGAATGAAAGAAAGATCCAAAGCTAAACTGACAAAAATTCAACTGAAAAAATCCATGAACTGATCCTCAAAAGCCTTTTTATCATTGATGCCTCTATTTTCTTCATTTTACTTCAATCTCCCTCTCATTCAAAATTGTGTCTCCTCACCTTACTTTTCTCTTATTTTCCTTCATTTCATAAATAAAAATGATAATCATTTCCTCTTTTCCTTTGCCAATTTCCTTAGCCCTTAATTAACCAAAAGTGACACCCACTAGGATGTTTTTCCCACCATTCATCTTCGAATACATGTCCCATGACCTTGGTCTTATTTTCATTTACATAAAAAATCAACTAGGGGCTGTAACAAAGACGTCCCCCTTGGGGGAACACTATCCTCAGTGTTTTATGACACCTGTGACCAACAAACTGCTGAAAACAAAACATACTGCTTATGGAGCTTTATAACCCAAATTGTTACAATATTTACAATATACCAAATTGCTTAAACATGATAAACATACCACTTATGGAGCTTTATAGCACATTTCGTTACGATATTTACAATAATAACCACATATATAGTCATGCACATTTTCTTAAACCAACAAGTAATCATACTGTCTATGGAGCTTTATAACCATAGCTCGATACAATATTTACAATAATATACACACATACATATGCACATTTGCTCTAACTAACAAATAAAAGGATATAGTGCCCGCATAAGTCAACAAGGGAATCCACAGGCTCACACCTCCACCCTCAAAGGCAGTACCAAGATTCATCTCCTTCCTAGGAAGTCCAAAATCCACTACCAAAGTCAAATGTGCATCCAATATTCAATGCCACAATCCTTGCAATACTTGTTCACTCAATGGAAAAAGAAAAGAGGCAATAATTGGCATTTTTATTTATGTAATACAAGAAAATAGGAGAAAATGAAGGTGAAGAGACACATATTTGCATGAGAGGGAAATTGAAGGAAATTGAAGGAAAATGAAGAAAATAGAGGTATCAATGAGAAAAAGACTTCTAAGGATTAGTTCATGGATTTTGTCAGTTGACCTTTTGTCAGTTTAGCTTTGGAGATTTCTTTCATTCTCTCATTCTCTCATTCTCTCATCACTTACACACTTAGAGCATTCTTGGAGCACTTTAGCATACATTGGATTTGGAGAAAGAAGGCAAAAGAAAGCAGGAAAGTACAAGGGGACAAATGGTTCAACAACTACAACTAGATTTCTTTGCAAGTAACAGGTTGCATGTGTAATCTCCTTGTTGATTTCTAGATGCATGGTATATGCATGTGATTTTTTGGTTATCAGTTGTTATTGGCATAGATATTTTCTCGGAGTGACTATAGTTTTATCCTTGCCTTGCCATTTCCTGGATATACATGGTGTTTTTGGCTTTTTGCCCTTATTGTTTTTTTATTAGTGCTCATTTTCCTTATGACTATGGGTAGGAATAAATGCTTTGGAAGCCTTGAAACATCTTGGGTTGAGTTACTAGTCCTAGATACTAGGTTGGAACAAATTCTCTAGAGACCTTGGTGGGTTGAGTTACTTGTCCCTAGAGCTGGGCTAGACAAATGCTTTGGAGCCCTAGAAGGTTGTGGGTTAAGTTACTAGTTCCTATAGCCCTGGACAACTTGGGTAGAAACTGATATGGTTGGTATTAATGATGTCCGATTGTGTAAGTGGAATCACTGTGGATGAGAGTTGAGGTGGTTTGGCCTATGGAAGCCTTGGTTGGTTTTGTTTTGGTTTAATCCATGAGATACCACCTTCATGCTTAGAATATGGTGCGGGGGTGATTGGCTGAAAGAGGGATTTGGTTTAACCTAATCTATGGTCAGGTGGTACGTGGAAGTCCATGACTTGGTTGGTATTTTCATATGTTATAATGAGACATTTCCTTATTGTGATCTATGAGCATTTTTAGTGATTATGTTGGCAATATTATGGCTAAGTTGCCATGGTTTCTACGCTAGTCCTTTTCTGGTTATATGTTGGTTATATCATGTGGATTATCGATGTCCCTTGTCATGAATTGTTTAGTTATTGACTGGTTGATGAGTGTATGGACTAATAAGTGTTCTTGCATCTATGTGGAGAGGGCTTCAGGCCTTCTTGGCAATTCTCAGATGAATCTCAGACTATTATGATTAGATATGCATTCATGATATGTAGCTTCTATATTTTCCATGTGTTTGACGGAATGTTTGTTATGGATTAGGAAGTCTAGGTCAATTATTTGGTTTGAAATTTAATGTTTAATTTTCCATCATGTTAATAATGATTTTGAAAAGTTTGAGGAAATTATCGGTAGTGGTTTGGAGGTTGGCTTGAAAATATGGCACAAATTCTGGGACCACATGCTCAGAACTAAGGATTTTAGGTCATAACCGAATAGAGGTAAGTGTGTGAGTGTTGTTATAGCCTCATAACTGCACGAAAGTAGTGTCAAGGGTGCGGTTGGGGGTCTTGGTCAATGAAATAGGTTCCAACTCAAGGATTGACCACCTGGGGTGTTTCTCCATCTCGTGGGTGATTTGTAGTCCCTGTAGGATGTTAATTTGTGGTCAGTTTATAGGCCCCACTTCCTTAACTACAATAAGGAGGTCAGTTTATGTCATAGTGACACTCATCTGATGTTTACCTTGGTAGGCTTGTGAATTTGGTTAAATGTGGGAGGGGTGGTTACAAGGTGGTATCATACTGGGTTCTGTTCTCTTTGGGTGATGTTTGATAATAGAGGGTGGTATTAGAGCTTCCAAGTTCAAACACTTGGACTAGATGGGCTAAATGTATATGGTTATGCAAGCATAGTAGGTCAAACATGCATCGTGTGGTCATTATGTAGTTTGTGTCATCATGATGTTGATGGTATGTTATGATAATGATATCTTGGATGAGATTGAGTAGGAGATGTAGATTATCAGAGTGAGGTTGCAACAATGGACCTCAGAGTAAGAGCTTATCATCATATATGTTTGTATGTTGGGAATGCAAGTATGATGGTTATGCCTGATCTCGAACCTTTGCATATGCCTTGAAAATGTTGGTTCCTTTAGGCTACCCTCTATGCAACTTTCTACTCTTCCACATAACCACTGTCCAGAACACAGGCAACACAGATGGGAGTGGGATTTAATCACAAGAACGTGGGATAACATTGTCTTACTTCGATGGATAAAACAATACAAAAGATTAACTATGCATAACTTTTCACTCATGGTAATATGATTACTTACACCACTTGGAAACATTTGAGATTTAACGTGCTAGACAATCATTCATACATAAACATGATGAATTACCCGATTCATTTACCATAATGATTACCTTCCAATGGTGAAAATATCCCCATGTGACATTATGAAATGACATGTTACTGTTTTATTAGCCAACGCTCTCTTGATCGATTTACCGCTCCTCTGTTTATGTGTGCTCTAACAACATTTGATATTGACATTTGAAAATTTAAAATTCAAAAGGGCATTGTTACTCTAGTTGTCAGTGTTTTATTTTACAAATTTAAAAACCAACATTGATACTCATGTTATCGGCACATTTTATTTTACAAATCTACAATAGGCATTGATAATCCATCTGTCAATGCATTTTTATTCAACATTTTACAATTGGCGTTACAATCCCACTATCAACACCTTAAAAAAATGAATAATAAACAATCGCAATGTTGAATTTAAAACTATGAAGCGAAACTGAGATAATAGATGCCTCTAGTGGGGATGTTGTCCTCCCTATGAGGCAGCAAAGAACTCACAGCTCAAATGTGTAATCCATTGGGCCAACTCTTTATTTTGTACCACTGCTTCAAGTAATTATTTTATTGACATGAAATACAATTGCACAGTATACTAAAACTTCAAATAAAAGTTTGACAAACATTAGTGTAGATATTAGGGCCTTCACTCCAGGCTTCAAATACTTTCAAGTGTTGTCCACACCTATGACTTCTTTGAAAATAAAATGGATATATACAAATGGAAAATGAACATTA
Organism: Pinus tabuliformis; assembly: GCA_031772625.1. NCBI lineage: Eukaryota > Viridiplantae > Streptophyta > Pinopsida > Pinales > Pinaceae > Pinus > Pinus tabuliformis. The sequence goes on along the minus strand of CM062813.1, from coordinate 426,600,220 downwards.
CTCTTTCAATATAGGTAAGGTTTTAGAAAATGCCCATTTACTGGACCTCCACTAATGAGCTCACCCTCTAAATACTAGAACTCTATTTCCTCATGAATGTATTTGTGAAAAAAACCGTGGTACTTGAGCACTAGATATTTATTAGAATTTGATACCCAACTTTGTGCGTAGGGTATCGAAAAGATTCGTCGACTCATGTACATCTTGATTCCTTTTCTGCTGCAGTGTGTTCCATTGTATGTACTTGTCATCATGGTTCCCAACAAGGTAATATTGTTCCTTGATGGCATGTAAGAAAGAATTCCAAGTGGGTGTGGTTGAAAACAATGAGGGTCCCCTCTCATCCCTCTACTAATAGTAGGTTTTTCACCAGTCCTTGATTTGGGGGGCAAGCTTGAGGAGTGAAAAAGTAATCTTTTGCCTATTGGAAAAATCATGAACTAAAAACTATCCTTCCAATATACTTAACCATTTATCTATGACATCAACATATATCTCGCCTTCATATATGTGAATGTCAGAGTTGAATTGTACCTTAAAGGGAGTGGCACCTCCAGGGTGGTTGATGGATGAACACACGTCGCATGTGGGTATCTGCAGAAGGATTTGGGCAAAGTAGTGTCAAGGGTGCGATTGGTGGTCTTGGTCAATGAAATAGGTTCCAACTCAAGGATTGACCACCTGGGGTGTTTCTCCATCTCCCAGGTGATTTGTAGTCCCTGCAGGTTTTCAATTTGTAGTCAGTTTGTAGGCCCCACTTCCTTAACTACAACAGGGAGGTCGGTTTATGTCATATTGACACTCGTCTCATGTTCACCTTGGCAGGCTTGTGAATTTGGTTAAATGTGAGAGGGGTGGTTACAAGGTGGTATCAGACTTGGTTCTGTTCTCTTTGGGTGATGTTTGATACCACAGGGTGGTATCATAGCTTCTAGGTTCAAACACTTGGACCATATGGGCTAAAAGTATATGTTTATGCATGCCTAGTAGGTCAGACATGCATCGTGGTGGTCATTATGTAGTTTGTGTCATCATGATGTTTTTGGTATGTTATGATGTCAATATGTTGGATGAGATGGAGTAGGTGATCAGGTGCTTAAAATTAGGCTTAAAAATCAAAGTGTTAGAATCTTGGTAAACTTAGCTTCAGATCGAAGTGGTCGTCATTCTGATTCCAATGGTGTGAATGACACTCAAATCTGAGCTCATATCAAGAAGATAAAGCCAACCAAAGTTCAGGTTTGACTTGCTCACATGGCAGGAATGGATGACGTGGCAGGACCCTTCAAAAAATCGGGAAGCACCAAGTGGCAGACCACCATTGGTCCCCACATTTCGCAAATCGCATATCGGAGGAGGGTCGATGTCACAAATCAGCCTTAGAACAAGCAAGGGTGCGATGTGAGAATTGCAATAGCACATCGACAAAGGGAGTGAAGTACTATAGAATCAGCCCCCGACGGGATTATGGTTGCGATGCAATCACACATCACATATCGCATGACATTATAGAATTGGCCTCGACAAGTTTGGGTTGCAATGTGATATCGCAATCGTAAATCGAAAACGAGCAAAGTCTCACATATATATATGACCATTATACTCCGTCGATTACGATTAGCGAAAGGATCCCGAAGGCGATACATTTATAAGTTGCAATTAATTGTTCCGTCGGGTCTGTTGATATCGCAATCAGACATCACCACTTTTTTCACAAACGGCAAGCCCATAGAACTCCGCCGATTGTGATTTGTGATGAATCATCGGCCAACAGAATATGGCCAGCCGTGTGGCAAAATTTTCGCTCAGTTAGCGCGTTTTTGGGGCTAATTTGTAGGATCATACCAGAAATGGGGCAATTTGTGGAGCGAATAATGGGAAAACAAGGAGAAGTCATAAATTCTTCAATTTTCCACCAAATTTGTTGCAAAAAGAGGCTAAATGGCCATTTTTGGACATTTTGGACTGATTGGAGTAGGTTTCAGAAGCATTTGAACATTGTAAACACAAATTTTTACACTTTTGATCATAATAGAGAGGCCCAAGCCATTGGAAGCTGAACCAAGGAGACGTAGCCCAAGAGAGGTGAACTCCTTTATCATGTGCTTGTTGTAATGTGTTTTTGATGATGTTTTGTACATGTTTATGCTACTGTTCAATTTCTAGTTTATGTTAAATTACTCCTAAAAATTAACATAAAAACTCTTCATTTCACTTGCAAAAATTGATGAATCCTTAAGCACAATGAAATAATTTTGTTTATAATCTAAGGAAGATCTTAGAACTGCAAATTAATATTCTAAATCAGATCAAATTTGGTATCAGAGCACTAGGTTTGTTTTGTGAAAGAAGGGTTTAATTGTTTGCAACTTTATGTCATGCTTACAAGGTTAAAACTCAAAAGAGGTGAAGGAAAGCTGGTTGGAATCCCTAAAGTTGGGTCAAGGGGAAGAAGAGCAAGGTTTCCAAAATATCCAACACCAGTTCAGCCTCAAGTTGCAATTGACACTCCAGAGAGCATGTCTCATGAAGGAGAACCTACAAACATGTCAGAAGATGAGAGGACCTTCAAAAAGGCTTTCTTTGATATGATAGAGATGGTGAAGTTCCTCTATGAAGAGAGGAATATCAGGTTGCAAGAAGAAAGTTCCAAACCTCCCAAAGGAGAAGGCTCTTCAGGAGGAGGTAATGGGAATGGAGACAAACCTCCACCCTCTCCACCATATTCTTCATCTTCTTCTTCACAAGCATCTTCACACTCTTCCATTAACACAACCCTTACGCATACTCATCATCATTCTTCAAAAGGAACTAGAAAATCACCTTTTGTAAAACTTGATGTTAAATTCGAGTTGCTCATGTATAATGGTGAAGTAAATGTAGAGAAGATTGATAATTAGATTCTTCAATTGGAGGTCTATTGTAGGATTCAAAACCTTCAAGAGGATGACATAAAGATTCAGTTAGATTCCTTGAGATTGGAGGGTGCAACACTAGTATGGTGGAAATCAATGACCCACAAGGAGATTAAAAAACACGGTAAGATCTCTATTTCTTGGAATGATTTCATTGCTGCAATCAAAAGACAATTCTACCCTCTAGCTTATATGCATAAATGCATCATGAATTGGAAAAATTTTAGACAACTTAAAGGTCAAAATGTGCAAGATTACACCCAAGAATTCAGAAAAAGGTCTTTGATGTTAGGTGTAGATTTGTAATCCCGTGAAACTTTGCTGAAATACATGTGGGGTTTACACAATTACCTTAGGCATACTATCTTAATGTTTAATCCCAGTAATCTAGATGATGTGTGTGTGAAAGGCACTCATCTTGAGGCAAGAGGGAAAAACACTCCAGAAGAAGGTAGTTAAAAGTCATTTAAGAGTAAAGGAAAGGAAAAGGCTTTCAAAGGAAAGGCAAAGAAAAATGTGTCTATCAAAAAAGAAGGAGAGAAAGTTACATGCAAACATTGTTCCAAAGAGGGTCATGATGAAGCTCATTGTTGGAAGCTTCATCCTGAAATGAGACCAAAGAAAAATAACAACAAGGGGAAACAAAAGACAACTGCAACCACTCAACAAGATTTAGGATATGATTCGGGTGATGAAACTAAAATCACATCCATGCGGTTAAAAGGAAAATAATCCATTGCCAGCACTAGTTCTTGAAACTCACAAAATGAAACTCCAAATGAAAAGAGGAGAATAGAACTGTTTCGCATAAGGGTAATATCAAAGCATAACAATATTGATATGCTATTTGATAGCGGTTCTCAAGCCAATCTTATCTCTGAAACATTATCAAGAGTTTAAATCTGGAAACTGTTCCACATCACAAACCATATCCACTTGGCTGGGTATGTGACAATGTGCAATTGCAGGTTACGAGAAAATGTAACTGAAATTTGCCATCACGGCAAAATTCATAGATGAAGTGGAGCTTGACATTGTGTCATTAGATATTTGTGGCATTGTTTTGGGAAGCGTGTACCTTTATTACAGAAAATCTATCTTCCATAGACATGAAAAAAAATATCATTTATACAAAAATGGAGTAGAATATATTTTGAGAGCTCATAGCAAGAAAACAAATCTTTTGCTTGTTAATTCAGGGCAGATGAAAAGACTAGTGAATTCGAGCAAGAATTTTGTGCTTCTGATGATCAAACCCAGGAATGATGTCGATAATGGAGCTTTTAAAGGTTGTGATTTGAATTTGAAATCTGAATTGGTTGACGTAGTTAACCAATACGATGAAATGTTTCAGGAACCAAAAGTATTACCTCCCAAGAGAGGAATCCAACATGAGATACAGTTGCAACAAGATTGTCCTCTTCCTAACATTGGCATGTACAAGATGTCAATAATGGAAAGCACATAAATTAGGAAGAAAATACAAGAATTGTTGAATAAAGGGATCATCAGACCATATTCCTCATTGCGTGGTTCACCTATTGTCTTGGTGCCAAAGAAGGATGGAACATGGCACATGTGTGTGGACTTTCGCGCATTAAACAAAATTACAGTGAAGAACCATTACCCATTGCCCATAATAGATGATTTAATTGATCAACTGAAAGATGAAAAATATTTTACTAATCTAGACTTAAGAAGTGGCTACCATAAAATTAGAATAGCTGAAGGAGACATTTGGAAGACAACATTCAAAACAAAATAGGGTTTGTTTGAATGGCTAGTTATGCCATTTGGTTTATGTAATGCTCCCACTACATTCATGCATGTCATGAATGATGTATTGAGGTCATTTCTTCATGATTTTGTCATAGTCTAATTAGATAAAATTTTAAATTTTAGTAAATCCCGTGTTGAACATGTCATGCATGTCAGAAAATTATTTGATATCTTGAAAAAAGAACAGTTGTATCTTAAGATGTCAAAATGTGAGTTTGGAAAAACGTCTTTAGTTTACTTGGGTCATATTATTGGACGAGGTGAGTTGAAAATAGATCCCTCCAAGGTTGACATCATTGTGAATTGGCCAAAGCCCAAGACAGTTACAGAGGTAAGAAGTTTTCTAAAATCAACCTAATATTGGAGGAAATTCATTGTTAATTTTCTCTTATAGCCGCTCCTTTGCATGCGTTGACCAACGTGAAAAAGGTTTTTCAGTGGGGAGGCAAACAACAAAAGGCATTTGATGTGTTGAAGGAAAATATTAGTACAGATCCAATACTTGCACTTCCAGACTTGAGACAGTCATTCGATATTCAGACTGATGCTAGTGATTATGCTATGGGTGAAGTCCTCATGCAACATGGTAAGCCTATCTGTTTTCATTCGGAAATTTTTAATGGTGCAGTGATTAACTATCCTACATACGATAAGGAATTGTATGCCTTGGTGCAAAGTGTGAAAAAATGGAAACACTACTTGATGGGTAAAGAAACAATCATTCACACTGATCACCAGCCATTGCAATACTTGCAATCTCAATCAAATTTGCAACAATCATGAGATTTCTGATGGATGGGTTTTCTTAAACAATTCCATTTGGTAATCAGGTGTATGAAATGTATCTACAATAAAGTTTATGATATGCTTTCTCAGACTATTGTTAGTGCAACTAATTTACTCAAGCATATTTTTTTTTTACATGAAAGTTATATTGAGCAATATGCATTAGATAATGACTTTCAATATGTTTATGAAAGCTTGAGTCAAGGTAACCAAGTAGAGGAATTGGATTATCATTTGCATGATAACATGTTGTACCATCTTGGCAAGCTTTGTATTCCATAGGGAGAAACAGTTAACATCATAAGAGAGGCACATACTTCTCTTATTATTGGTCATTTTGGTGTAAGTAAGACGGTGGCATATCTACAAAGGTATTGTTATTGGTCTCGTATGCTTGAAAGTGTGTCTCGTTTTATTAAAGGATGTTCATTGTGTGCAATCAATATGCCTAGTAATAGGAAGTTAGGATTGTACACACCACTTCCGATTCCTTCACGAACATGGGAGAGTGTTTCTATGGATTTTGTAGGAGGTCTTCCATTGTCAAAAAGAGGTCATGATTATTTGTATGTAGTTGTGGATAGGTTCAACAAAATGTGTATTTTGATGCCATGTAAAAACAAATTACAATTGAACAAACTGCTTAGTTATTCTTTAAGAATGTTTGGGTGCATTTTGGATTGGCTACATCCATTGTTAGTGATCGAGATTCTCGCTTTGTGGGGAATTTTTGGTCAAACTTGTGGGGATTCATGAACACCAAATTGAAAAAGAGGCTAGATGGCCATTTTTGGACATTCTGGACTGATTGGAGCAGGTTTCAGAAGCATTTGAGCATTGTAAACACAAATTTTTACACTTTTGAGCATAATAGAGAGACCCAAGCCATTGGAAGCTGGACCAAGGAGACGTAGCCTAGGAGGAGTGAACTCCTTTATCATGTTCTTGTTGTAATGTGTTTTTGATGATGTTCTATACATGTTTATGTTGTTGTTCAGTTTCTGGTTTATGTTAAATTTCTCATAAAATTAACATAAGAACTCTTCATTTCACTTGCAAAAATTGATGAATCCTTAAGCACAATGAAATCATTTTGTTTATAATATGAGGAAGATCTTAGCACTGCAAACTAATATTCTAAATCAGATCAGTAGGAGATGTAAATTATCGGAGTGAGGTTGCAACATTGGACCTTGGAGTAAGAGCATATCATCATACAAGTTTGTATGTTGGGCATGCATGTATGATGGTTAATGGTTGTTATATGCATTATGGGTATATACATTCTTGTTTTTGTCATTACATGCATGATAGATGCTAGTTAATCAATGTGGTCATATGCACATGCATCGGTTAGTCATGCATGGTAGTTAACTTGTTTTTATATGCATTGCAGTCATACACATGATGATTATGGTCATTGCATTTAAGATCTTGATGTTATATGTATCGTGCTAATCTAGATTGGCCTGTGCAGATGGTTATGGTTATGATATTCAGGTATGAGTCGATATACTTGTGATATTGTGTCGTACTAATATGGACTGACTTGTGCAGATGTGATAACCTCCCTTGAGATACATTGAGGTATGAGTTTGATTATGTCATCTATTTGGTTTATTTAAATTGGTATGTTTGTAGGAAGTAGTAGATCATGGATGAAGAGCAGAGTAGTGGACTATGGTTCACATGACTCCCTTTACAGGCATGACGTGAAATCTACGGAATGAAACAGTGGCATCATTATGTGGCATGTTTTTAGGTACAAAATGTATGAGAAATGAAAATCAAGTTTTGGAAAGTGTGGTTAAATTTAGCAGAGATTTGGAGATCCCATTTCCATAGTTGGATATTGGATATTGGAACATTATAGTAGTTTCTTCCTTCTACCTTAGTGTGGACTATGGACAGTAAGGGGTTATGTTTATAGGTTTTTTGAATGTTTGATTAATTGCATGATATGAGTATGTGTCTATAAGATTGCATGAATGAATTGTCTTGTTTAAGATGTACTAACACAATATGTGCAAAGACAACTGATATGTACTTGAGTGAAAGTGGGTGCTAGTTGTAGCATTATGACTGATGACTATTAGTTAATTATGACATGGTTGCTAGTCTTAGCAAATGTTGATTTCTTTTTAATAGACATGATGTCTTGATCTTTGGAACATGTGACTGAAATGTGTGAATAGTTGTAGGGAAACATGCTTGGTATTGGCATGACAAGGTAACAATTGATTTGTTTATATAACTAACATTTGGGTGATGTGATAGCACATAATAAGACTCAATGCAAGGGAAAAGGTAAACAAAAGGAATTAGGTGATAATTCCTTTTGCTATGTTTGGAAACCACAATTATAAATGAATGACTACTTGCATGAATACAGGAAGTCTTCTTAACCTTGACGTTGTCTAAAAGTATGTGGATATGTGTTATATTCATGAACATGTATTTGACATGTATAACATTTGGTTTCTAGTTATGGATGGATTTTTCAAGGAATTAGAGTTCCTTGAGAGATGATATATGTACATGTTCAATTATAAGGTCGTGTGCTTGGCAAAACAAGATAAGGTAACTGGTATATTATTATGCTTATTTATGCACTAACGTTTGTGTGTTTATGGCAGTATGATGCAAGGGATTGCATGGCAAGGAAGACTGCCATGAAATATTGAAGAATTCTTAGGTTGATATTTCCCTTGGAAGCATTGGGAACCGTGGGGTTGATTCATGGTGTTTGTTGCTAGTTTGATTCTTTTCGTATTTTCTTATTTGTTTGTGCTTGATTTTTAGTTTTTTATTGTATCTGATGCATGGCCATGCCACTTTATATATGGCATCGTATTACTATTGGTTTTTCATGGTTTTTTTCTTGTTTGTTTATTTTTCTTGTATTTTATGTTTTGAGGGCCTTGAGAATTGGTTGGGGAAAGAGGAAAGTTAATGGAGCTTAGGGAGAGCTGAATGAAACCCAACAGGGAATGTAAGGCATGGATGAATCTCGATGCATGTTTAAGGGCAATTGAAGGAAGGAATTTGACAGCCATTTGGACTGGTTGGGTCCATTGGGGTAAATGGACATTGGTAGGATAGTCATAAGAAAGGTAACAAGAAAGGTAAAGTAAATGGGTTTGAGGCATCAAATGCCATGGCTATGTTGGGAATTGTTTTTCTCAATGTTATGCATGTTGTGCATGGATAAAGGGAGACATCTTAACCTTGACCTTATGATATTCGGTAATTATTTTGTGATCATGATTATTTTGATGTCTATATATGTATACATGTATGTATGTATGTTGTTGTCTAACAGGGTCGTTAGGGATCATGATTGTTTTTCATTAACGTTTATATGTATATATGTATGTCGTTTTCTAATAGGTTCGTTAAGGATCATTTTTGTGGAGGAATGATTGCTTATCCATGGGAATGGCATAAAGAGGTTCTTGGTTTATGAGGAATCAAGTGAGAAAAGTAGCCCTTACAGATTTATGAGGTTAGTATCACGTGGATATGAATTGATATTATGTGTTTGTACTGTTAGCGCTTGAAATTTCACCTCAGGCTGAAAAAGGTAAACTCCAAGGCAACATCAAACCACTTAGCCTCGTAGCTAGCCCTACGGGGAAGGAGAGGGCTCTCTCCGGTCTATCTCGGTAAAGATATTCAATGGGCGAGATAACCAATAAGGAAACACTGATTTTAGGCTAGTAAACTGATAAAAAGAGTTTGTTTTGGGATTTTTTTGGATTTTGGTGGAAAATTAGGGAAAGGCAATTTTGGGTGCGGGGATTGGACACAGTTTTTGCAGGGGGTTCTTTGGGGCAAGGTAGGAGATAGTATTGATGCCTTTGATAGAGGTGGATGGATGAGAATGACCAGTGACGAGTTAAGGAGAGCAAGCAATAACCTTGAATTCCCCTTAAACAGTTGAAAACATTGATATTAAGCAAACTTAAAAGCAGAGCATGACAGTCATGAATTCTACTTTAACACTTCATTTGCCTAATTTGCAGAAAGAAAAGTAAGGAAATGATTCACATAACACACTTACAAGTACAAAGAGAAACACACCATCAATACATGTGACCACAAGAATCCCAAAAAGGACTGCAAAACCCTGGTCTTCCTTTGCCAAAAATTGCAGAGATACAGTGAGTAATACAATAAGAGCTTCTCCCTCAAGAGTCCAACCATGAAAATGACCAAGAAAGTACATAATATAGGCAATCTAACATCTTTCCTTGCCTCTAGGGGTCGAGCTCATCCTTCTAGGAGCTGTTTCAACTAATTCTAAACTGAGCACTAAAATCTAGGCAGTTAAAACAACTTGCCTCTATAAGCTAGGAAACCAGTTCATTCATTAAATGTTTGCTATTTCATGAATGAATATTCTAGAATAGGTAAATAAGTGTCATAAAAATATGAAAATACATTAATTACATCAAAGAGGGTGAAAAATCCAAACCCAAGTCAAAACTGGCCGAAGCTGGGCGAATTGCTGAGCTGTAGGTGAAAAATGATGAAAATTGCCTGATAGGTCGCGCTACTTTGGAGCTCCATTTGAGGCACTTCCAGGTGTCCAAATGAGGCAAAAGTGGGCTTGTTGGAAAGGTCTGGATTTCTACTTTCCAACCCAACTGGAATTTCTGAATTTGGTGGCCATTTGCCCCTCCCAAATTGCAATCTCCCAAGACTACTCCCTGTTTGTCAAAAAGGTGGCAGAAAGTCAATTTTTGCATGTTTTTTGACCTTCTGGAGGCTCAAAACTTGATGAAATCTCTTGGTAATTGCTGAGCAGGTGTATCTTTGCATGAAAAATCTAGAAATGCTGAGTTTTTCCAAAATGAAGTTGCCCATCGGATAGGTCGCGCGCGGCGCGCGACCTATCAATGAGAAAAACCTGTTTTTTGCACAAAAATTCATAAGTGACCAAAAATACTCAAATTTTTTTGAAATTTGTGCTGTAGTGAGGTCATTTAATATCATGCTCCCTCAAGGAAGCCTCAGCCAAGATGGGGAGGGGACCGGGCCTTCTCCATCGTTTTAGTGCCTTGGCCAACCGCCCTTGAATCACCTTCATTTTCGCCTTGCATAAGTGCATCCGCGCCCAATAGTGGTTTTTCATATTTCGGAGCAGGTCCTTATCTTTGTTGGCCTTAGCCAGCAGCCTCTCCAAATGAGCATTGACCTGGAGAAGCATAGCCTCTCGCTCAACGGGTACCAAATCACCGGGTCTCTTCCGAGCCAAGTTGCGGTCCTCATGAATCCTCCGCAACTCATCAAGAGTGTGCTCATCCTCCAACTTCTTGTTGCGCTACTCTAAATATGTGATCGTCCATTGTGCCATGTCCAATATTCACTGCAATGAATCATTTTCAGCTCTTAGGTGCTGAATGATCTCCTTTGACTCTAGGCTAGGAGAACTGATATCAAGGTCAACAATCTCTATGTCTGGAACACCTGATGGCCCCTCATCAATCCTGGGCTGTTTGTCCCTCTCTGATACCTGTGCTACTGTCGGCGACGAGACCCCTTCCACCTGGTGTGGAGATGACACTCGCTGAGCTGATGAAGAAGGCGAGACCCCTTCCACCTGGTGTGGAGATAATACTCGCCTAGCTGATGCAAATAAGGCTCTGTGGCCTCTCTGATATGTGACCAATGGAGGAGAGCTGACATGTCTGGTCTCAGGACTATCATGCTGCTGTGAAGGCCCTCCCTCCTCATGAACAACCTCAGGGTGTGGTGGTGGTGTTGTGAACAACTCACGAGAGATAAACTCCTCCCATGGGATACCCTGCTGAGCCAACTGATGCATGACCACAAGCTGGATCAAACCATAATGATAAATGCTCTTGTGTTGCTGTGCTGGGATCCTTCTCTGCACCAAGGGCACCATCCTCTCAATATCCTGGCACATGAACCATGGTATGTTCATCATTCGTACCCGTGTAAAATGCATCAACAAGCGAATATGGTACGAATACACATATGCAAACCTGCCCTCACAGGTGAAATAGAGGATGATGAGCCTCATCATGGGAGCATACTCATCCCTTAAAAATCTGAAAGGAAACATACCAGTTATGGACCTCATGTGGACAGGTTTAACAAAGGGCTCATAATAAAATCTGTCCAACACTTTGCGTTTGTTCCACTCTTCTCCCACATTTGGTATTCCTGTTGCTTGAGAAATACTTTTAGATGACAATATAAAATCCACTCCTGCAAGATTTACATGCCCATTATGCAAATGCAAAATGAACAAGCGAGCCAATTCCCTATGATGTTGAATTTGAGAAATCCTCTCGCAAAATTCATAACATGAGAGGTAGCGGAAACGTGTGACCGCAAGTGGACAAGCCTGCAAATCGGTCAAAGAGGTGGGCTCCTCTCTCTTACGGTGACCACTCTTACCACTCCTACGAGGCCTCCTTTGTATCTCAATTTCTGGTGTTGACTCATGGTCATCACTTTGCTCATAGTCGGTTTCGGTTTCTGACATGCTTTCAGGAGCAAAGTGGCTGAAATGTATTGCTGCTTTTGCTCAAATGACCTGCTGTTTTTCCCTGTTTGTAATGTTGTTTCAAGGGGACAAATAGCACAAGGGAAATGTTAGGGAAGGGAGACTTTGAAGGGAAATTGGGAAAAATATATGAAATAGGGAAATAGGGGGTTAAGGGAAAGAATCATGACATACATATCATCATACAATTTCATTTGCAAGGATGTTATGGGAAGTAGGGTTTAGGGTTTGATTTTTAAGGGCTTTTTTAGGGGGTAGGGTTTTAAGGGCTTTTGATATTTTGGTAGGGAGATTAGGGAGAAATGATATAGGAGGTGGTAAAGAGGAGTGGGGAAAAAGTGGGGTGACCAGGATGACCTTGAAACAACAAAACAAACCATAGCTCTACAAGCATTTGGACATTTTTTAAAGCAAACATACATGAACCTCTTATTTCAATTTGACGACATTAAAACACCTTTCCCATGCTCATCTGTCTTTTCTAAGAAAAATACTTTGATGATCAGAGGCCTACCTGCAACCTTGAAGAATTTTGAGGTCGTTTTGGAGTTTACTGGCGGTTTTTATAGATGAATTTCCCAACAGGTCGCGCGCAGGTGCTGATAGGTCGCGCCAGTGCAATTTTTCAACTGATTGAACCCCCCTGATAGGTCGCGCGCGCTCGATAGGTCGCGCGCAAGTGTTGACAGGTCGCGCGCGGGTTCAGCTTGCCAAGTTTGCTCAATTTCTCTCCAAATCGCCCAAATCGCTCTTCACTATTGCTTTGAGGCAAATGATGCTCAAATAGAAGGAGAGAGGGGCTTTATAGGCTTGATTTAAATTAATTTCTCCTCAAACCCTCTTTCTAATGTTTTTAACTTGACACTTTTTCAAAATTTAAATACTGCTGACTTTATGGTTTCCTTTTGTCCTGAAATTGTTTGAACTGATGCTTTGTCTTGAAAATTTTTGTAGGGACAACTTCTGAGGAATCTTGGCAAAGGGGACCAGGGATGCATGCTGTCTTTTGAAAACTTTTGAATTTTTACAATTTTTTTTACAAAAATGAGAAAAAGACCTTATCTTTAAAAATAGGGTTTTTAAATCCAAGGTTAAAATTAGCTGTACAAGATGAAATCTTTGAAGAAATCTTTGAAGAAAAACTTTGATAGTCATCCCGCTGGCCTGCTAGGCATTTATCGACCTTTAAAGACATGACGTCAAAGACAAATTGGACCTAAACCCTAGACCTAGGACTTTGACAAGACAAGGAACCTTGAAAGGATTTAATGACTAAAACAACCTGATACAACAGTGCCAAGAGGGGAATAAAGACACCAGCTCCATCAGGGTTATGGCATGCCTAATGGAATGCAATTAGATGACACTGATGAGACACCTACTTATGCAAATGCAAAGAGTTTTGATCGTTGATGGAGGGCTACTAGACCGACTCTAACATTGGCTCCAATGGGGATGGTATCTCCTTGGAGGTGCCAAGAACCACAGACCTCTGGGAGAGCAGACCAGTGCTTTCAACCATTGGGCGATGGAGTCACAAACTCAAACTAAAATGCATGACTGAAAACTGATGACTCGGATGACACAAATTGACTCTCACTCAACTAAAAACTGACTCAATACTTAAACACAACCGACAAACTGGAAATGATGCTCAAAGTGGAGCTTATTCATCAAAACCTACTCTAACAGTTTCAATCATCACCTGATCAAGTGAAATGAAACAACCACTGCAACCAAGTAAGTATCCCATCTGCTATTCGAATTCTCCACAAGTGCTCACTTATGAACAAAAAGAGAGGACTACTGAAAGGCAACTCCCAAGACAACTTAGAAACAGATCCATTGAATGATATGGATTCGCCATCCGCCTCCAAAAACACTGCATAAGGATCTTGAAATTTAAGCACACTGGAACTTAACTCATCCAATGGATTACTTCTCGTTTCCTCATACCATGAATGCAAACTTTGATCTAAGCCTTGTGACGAGACCTCTGCTGAAAATGAGAAAGAAATCGGCTGCCGGATCAAATTCATATCAGCACATGTTTCAAGCTCACATGTAGTCAATGGAGAAATACTTTGACTGCAAACCTTATCCAAAACATCAGCTATTGGATCATGAAAAACCTGAAAAGACTGCTGCAATGTATCCTTTGAAAATGTATTACATCCTTCTAGCTGTTCATCTTTTTCTTGGAAGATTTTACGAAGATTCTTCCTTATAAACTGAAATGTTTCGAAACAAAAGGGTATAGAATCTTCCTGCATCATCAAATCATCTTCCACAGCTTCATCTGTAATCCGCCCTTCAATTTCATTTGGTGGCTGCAAATCTGATGCTACAGGCTGCTCAAGAATTTTGTTATCTGTCTCATCCTCAACATTAACACTGAGAGATTGCTGATTTGTTATAGGCTGTTCATTTGAAGATCTACTATGCAATCTACCCTTCAAAAACTGAAATGATTCAAAACAGAATGGTACGGAGTCACCTTGAATCATTAAATCATGTGTGTCCACTTCCAAGTCTTCAGCTGCAACTTGACAATCAATGGCTTTCGGGGTTTGCAAATCTGAATATGAGAAGTCTTGAACAAAATTTTCATTGCTCTCAAGATGATTCAAATCAAGACTTGTTGACATTTGATTTCTGATTGCATGGTAGTTATCTCTGATGAATTGAAACGAATCTAAACAAAAAGGCAAAGATCCTTCACTTACTTCAAACTTTGATGCACTTTCCTCATCATTGTCATAGCTGTTATGCATCATTTGATCATTGTACTCGAGCTGCTGTAAGTGAACCTCTTCCTCCCACAAACTAGCTGCTGATTTGTCTGCAAGATTAGCTTCTGTTTGGAGAACATAATCATCATCATACTGATCAAACCGAGGCAAATCATTGGTATAAAAGACATCATCAAGCATACATGTCATATCAACAGATCTCTCTTCTCCAAGGTGATCTACAAAACAATCATTATCAGATCTATGACAACTAGGATAAGAAACAAAATGTTTTGGATCAGTAACTTGTTCTTCTTCAATCAGCGAGCCTTGAACATCATAATCATTCCTTGTGTTGATCTTGTCCATCATCTCTTCTACTGCACTTACCAAAATGTCAAGCTTCACCTCTAGAGATGTTGATTTTTCCGGATCTATGTTTTTCATCTCTTCTTCCTTCAACCTTGCCCGTCGGATCAGCAGATGCGCCTCTACATTTACTGCACTGTTTTGCATCTCATGAAGCGTTGCAATATCCCTCTCTCAGCTGAAACTCCATCTCCGGATCAAAGGCACTCGGATAGTGGAAGAGAGCAGATCTAGGAGGAGGCCTTATATCAACTGGCATCGAATAATAAACTTGGTTAAATCTGACTGAAAACTGTTGTACTGTCTCGCCTGGCAATCTTTTCAGCTAGTTATACTCTTCTACAATCAAGAAAAGGTTCTGCCCGATCATCCACCTATCGAGAAAAACTTTGACGAACTGCCGGAAATCTGAGATGCTTGCATCAGGCAGGGCTTTGAACCAACTCTTCACTTTAGCTTGCAAAGAAAGAGCAAAAAGCCTAATACTAACATCTTCTTCATCAACTTCAGAAAGATCTAGAAAATTCTCAAAATTCTGCACATGTTGCTCAACGTTAACACTTTTACTTTCACCATCGAACCTCGACAAGTATAGATCATAGTTTTTGGGGAAAGCATGGAGAACAAAAGGTAAAACAAGAGGTTTATACCGATCTGGAATTTTACAAGGTGTAGGGGTATGTACAGCAGGTATAGAATTAGTCTTGGTATCTTGAGGCTCATAAATTTGAAGATGGTCATCACAAAATTCGGAAAAAAGGATCTTGATCAAGCTCAAAGGTATGCAAATCTTTGGTATTCACAATCTTCAAAGGGAAAGAATCAACTACGGGCTGAGGATCTTTTCTCAAGCATAGTATACTTTGCAACGCAGTCTTGACATTCTTGGGGAAAGAGAAGAAATAATTTATGACAAAGAACAAAATGTCTTGGATGAAATTCCAACTTGAATACCTGATCTGTGCATGTTGTCCTTTCATGTTTCTGCTGGTCGGGATCATCCTCCAGTGGAGTCTTTGGATCTGATCTCGAAATTGATGTAGAGTAGCCAAGTGAATGATTTCAGCCTTTCAAGTGTTTGATCGTTGTCCACCATCAACAATCAGATCTGACCTTGATACATGTACTGGGGTAAAATGCAAATGAGGTGTTGTATTCACAAGCTCATGGAGATGGACTGAAGCAGCGTTTATCTACTTCCGCTTATGCAAAGCAAAAGCGTTTCGAAGGCTACCTGGCATAACTTCAGGCTCCGTCTAAGACTTATGAGACAAACACATCAACCCACAAACAAGTTTGTTCTCCCCAGTATGGTCGCCAATATGTTAGCGCTTGAAATTTCACCTCAGGCTGAAAAAGGTAAACTCCAAGGCAACATCAAACTACTTAGCCTCGTAGCTAGCCCTACGGGGCAGGAGAGGGCTCTCTCCGGTCTATCTCGGTAAAGATATTCAATGGGCGAGATAACCAATAAGGAAACACTGATTTTAGGCTAGTAAACTGATAAAAAGAGTTTGTTTTGGTATTTTTTTGGATTTTGGTGGAAAATTGGGGAAAGGCAATTTTGGGTGCGGGGATTGGACACAGTTTTTGCAGGGGGTTCTTTGGGGCAAGGTAGGAGACAGTATTGATGCCTTTGATAGAGGTGGATGGATGAGAATGACCAGTGAGGAGTTAAGGAGAGCAAGCAATAACCTTGAATTCCCCTTAAACAGTTGAAAACATTGATATTAAGCAAACTTAAAAGCAGAGCATGACAGTCATGAATTTTACTTTAACACTTCATTTGCCTAATTTGCAGAAAGAAAAGTAAGGAAATGATTCACATAACACACTTAAAAGTACAAAGAGAAACACACCATCAATACATGTGACCACAAGAATCCCAAAAAGGACTGCAAAACCCTGGTTTTCCTTTGCCAAAAATTGCAGAGATATAGTGAGTAATACAATAAGAGCTTCTCCCTCAAGAGTCCAACCATGAAAATGACCAAGAAAGTACATAATATAGGCAATCTAACATCTTTCCTTGCCTCTAGGGGTCGAGCTCATCCTTCTAGGAGCTGTTTCAACTAATTCTAAACTGAGCACTAAAATCTAGGCAGTCAAAACAACTTGCCTCTATAAGCTAGGAAACCAGTTCATTCATTAAATGTTTGCTATTTCATGAATGAATCTTCTAGAATAGGTAAATAAGTGTCATAAAAACATGAAAATACATTAATTACATCAAAGAGGGTGAAAAATCCCAACCCAAGTCAAAACTGGCCGAAGCTGGGCGAATTGCTGAGCTGTAGGTGAAAAATTATGAAAATTGCCTGATAGGTCGCGCTACTTTGGAGCTCCGTTTGAGGCACTTCTAGGTGTCCAAATGAGGCAAAAGTGGGTTTGTTGGAAAGGACTGGATGTCTACTTTCCAACCCAACTGGAATTTCTGAATTTGGTGGCCATTTGCCCCTCCAAAATTGCAATCTCCCAAGACTGCTCCCTGTTTGTCAAAAAGGTGGTAGAAAAGTCAATTTTTGCATGTTTTTTGACCTTCTGGAGGCTCAAAACTTGATGAAATCTCTTGGTAATTGCTGAGCAGGTGTATCTTTACATGAAAAATCTAGAAATGCTGAGTTTTTCCAAAATGAAGTTGCCCATCGGAGCCCAAAAATTCATAAGTGACCAAAAATACTCAATTTTTTTTGAAATTTGTGCTATAGTGAGGTCATTTAATATCATGCTCCCTCAAGGAAGCCTCAGCCAAGATGGGGAGGGGACCGGGCCTTCTCCGTCGTTTTAGTGCCTTGGCCAACCGCCCTTGAATCACCTTCATTTTCACCTTGCATACGTGCATCCGCGCCCAATAGTGGTTTTTCATATTTCGGAGCAGGTCCTTATCTTTTTTGGCCTTAGCCAGCAACCTCTCCAAATGAGCATTGACCCGGAGAAGCATAGCCTCTCGCTCAACGGGTACCAAATCACCGGGTCTCTTCCGAGCCAAGTTGCGGTCCTCATGAATCCTCCGCAACTCATCAAGAGTGTGCTCATCCTCCAACTGCTTGTTGCGCTGCTCTAAATATGTGATCGTCCATTGTGCCATGTCCAATCTTCGCTGCAATGAATCATTTTCAGCTCTTAGGTGCTGAATGATCTCCTTTGACTCTAGGCTAGGAGAACTGATATCAAGGTCAACAATCTCTATGTCTGGAACACCTGATGGCCCCTCATCAATCCTGGGCTGTTTGCCCCTCTCTGATACCTGTGCTGCTATCGACGACGAGGCCCCTTCCACCTGGTGTGGAGATGACACTCGCTGAGCTGATGAAGAAGGCGAGACCCCTTCCACCTGGTGTGGAGATAATACTCGCCTAGCTGATGCAAATAAGGCTCTGTGGCCTCTCTGATATGTGACCAATGGAGGAGAGCTGACATGTTTGGTCTCAGGACTATCATGCTGCTGTGAAGGCCCTCCCTCCTCATGAACAACCTCAGGGTGTGGTGGTGGTGTTGTGAACAACTCACGAGAGATAAACTCCTCCCATGGGATACCCTGCTGAGCCAATTGATGCATGACCACAAGCTGGATCAAACCATAATGATAAATGCTCCTGTGTTGCTGTGCTGGGCTCCTTCTCTGCACCAAGGGCACCATCCTCTCAATATCCCAGCACATGAACCATGGTATGTTCATCATTCGTACCCGTGTAAAATGCATCAACAAGCGAATATGGTACGAATACACATATGCAAACCTTCCCTCACAGGTGAAATAGAGGATGATGAGCCTCATCATGGGAGCATACTCATCCCTTAAAAATCTAAAAGGAAACATACCAGTTATGGACCTCATGTGGACAGGTTTAACAAAGGGCTCATAATAAAATCTGTCCAACACTTTGCGTTTGTTCCACTCTTTTCCCACATTTGGTATTCCTGTTGCTTGAGAAATACTTTTAGATGACCATATAAAATCCACTCCTGCAATACTTACATGCCCATTATGCAAATGCAAAATGAACAAGCGAGCCAATTCCCTATGATGCTGAATTTGAGAAATCCTCTCGCAAAATTCATAACATGAGAGGTAGCGGAAACGTGTGACCGCAAGTGGACAAGCCTGCAAATCGGTCAAAGAGGTGGGCTCCTCTCTCTTACGGTGACCACTCTTACCACTCCTACGAGGCCTCCTTTGTATCTCAATTTCTGGTGTTGACTCATGGTCATCACTTTGCTCATAGTCGGTTTCGGTTTCTGACATGCTTTCAGGAGCAAAGTGGCTGAAATGTACTGCTGCTTTTGCTCAAATGACCTGCTGTTTTTCCCTGTTTGTAATGTTGTTTCAAGGGGACAAATAGCACAAGGGAAATGTTAGGGAAGGGAGACTTTGAAGGGAAATTGGGAAAAATATATGAAATATGGAAATAGGGGGTTAAGGGAAAGAATCATGACATACATATCATCATACAATTTCATTTGCAAGGATGTTATGGGAAGTAGGGTTTAGTGTTTGATTTTTAAGGGCTTTTTTAGGGGGTAGGGTTTTAAGGGCTTTTGATATTTTGGTAGGGAGATTAGGGAGAAATGATATAGGAGGTGGTAAAGAGGAGTGGGGAAAAAGTGGGGTGACCAGGATGACCTTGAAACAACAAAACAAACCATAGCTCTACAAGCATTTGGACATTTTTTAAAGCAAACATACATGAACCTCTTATTTCAATTTGACGACATTAAAACACCTTTCCCATGCTCATCTGTCTTTTCCAAGAAAAATACTTTGATGATCAGAGGCCTACCTGCAACCTTGAAGAATTTTGAGGTCGTTTTGGAGTTTACTGGCGGTTTTTATAGATGAATTTCCCAACAGGTCGCACGCAGGTGCTGATAGGTCGCGCACGCTTGATAGTTCGCGCCAGTGCAATTTTTCAACTGATTGAACCCCCCTGATAGGTCGCACGCGCTCGATAGGTCGCGCGCAAGTGTTGACAGGTCGCGCGCGGGTTCAGCTTGCCAAGTTTGCTCAATTTCTCTCCAAATCGCCCAAATCGCTCTTCACTACTGCTTTGAGGCAAATGATGCTCAAATATAAGGAGAGAGGGGCTTTATAGGCTTGATTTAAATTAATTTCTCCTCAAACCCTCTTTCTAATGTTTTTAACTTGACACTTTTTCAAAATTTAAATACTGTTGACTTTATGGTTTCCTTTTGTCCTGAAATTGTTTGAACTGATGCTTTGTCTTGAAAATTTTTGTAGGGACAGCTTCTGAGGAATCTTGGCAAAGGGGACCAGGGCTGCATGCTGTCTTTTGAAAACTTTTAAATTTTTACAATTTTTTTTACAAAAATGAGAAAAAGACCTTGTCTTTAAAAACAGGGTTTTTAAATCCAAGGTTAAAATTAGCTGTACAAGATGAAATATTTGAAGAAATATTTGAAGAAAAACTTTGATAGTCATCCCTCTGGCCTGCTAGACATTTATCTACCTTTAAAGACATGACCTCAAAGACAAATTGGACCTAAACCCTAGACCTAGGACTTTGACAAGACAAGGAACCTTGAAAGGATTTAATGACTAAAACAACCTGATCCAGCAGTGCCAAGAGGGGAATAAAGACACCAGCTCCTCCATCAGGGTTATGGCATGCCTAATGGAATGCAATTAGATGACAATGATGAGACACCTACTTATGCAAATGCAAAGAATTTTGATCGCTGATGGAGGGCTACTAGACCGACTCTAACATGTACTATGCCTATGTTTATGATATGGCAGGTAATGTTGAGGGATACATCAACGTAATGAAAGCAATGCGATATGTAGTTGTAGAGCCTCCAAAATGTATTAAAAATATAATCCACTTTCACCTTTATCACCACCATTTCACTCACATGTTGCAAATAACCATATAACCTTTCATTAGCCTCCATTTTTATAATTATATGGGTTACCTTTGTGTTTTCCAAAAGTTAATTATTTCTAGTATTATAAGTGAATTAAATGGTTAAAACTTAGAAAAATGACATATACTTGCTAATATTTAAAAGTGGCTTGACTTTCATGACATGTGTAGGTCATTTGGAAGCTTCCAAGGCACCCTTATGTGGCCTCCAATGCTCAAATTCGAATTCCCTTCAAGATATGGAAGAAGATTTGGATAAAGGTCAAAGAGGATATGTGTCTCATCTTACCTATTTGAGTTGTAACTCTATGAGATTTTCTAGGGATCTAGGAGAGAATAATGGACCTCCATTAATGAGGTAGCTTCTTATGTTTTTGTATAAATAGGAGAGCCTCTCCTTTCGAAGGCATATGTAAAGTTGGGGAAATGCTTATGTTTTGAATATAGAATTTGGATTTGGCACCATGCTCATAAGTGATGTTCACTTTGATTTGGTTATGCTCGGATTTAGAGCCTCTCAACTTGTCATCTTTCATGCTTTGGGATTGGCCACCTGCAATGTGTGAGATTTATTATTTTTCATAGATCAAGATTTATTGTTTTCATAGATTAAGATTTATTTATTTCATATCTTTTCCCATGTGAGAGGTTAAGAGTGATTGTTTCTATTTGCTTTCTACCTAGAAGTTAAGAGCATTTGTTTTTACTTGCTTTCATATCTTTTCTTGTGTGAGAGGTTAAGAGTGATTGTTTTTATTTGATTTCTACCTAGAAGTTAAGAGCATTTGTTTTTATTTGCTTTCATATCTTTTCCTGTGTGAGAGGTTAAGAATGGTTGTTTTTGCTTTCATTTTTGAAAGAGTGGTGTGCTTTTCGATTCTTGCAAGTGTGAAAGATTAAGATTTCAATTCCGTGCGTTGTACTATAATTTATTTTGAATTGATTTTTGAATTAGAATAGGTGAATTTGGTTTGTCATTATTTGGTTTTGTAGTTAGATTGATCTTAATTGAAAGTTAATTTCTAGCGTATACAGTGCACGCATGCTTCGAAATTTTTACAAAACCCCCGGGTTGACAATTAAATGATAGGTAATTAATTTGTCTCAACATATTGGCGCCGTTGCCGGGGAAGTGTGCATAAGAACTAGCTTTCAGTCTAGAGTTCATTTTTCAGTTTTTTCTAGATGCATGATTAAAGCATGTAGATGCATAAATCATTTAGTTGCATATCATTTTTATATAAAAAAAACCTTCAATCACCTACCACCCCCACTATATCACGTGGTGCAATAAGAGCCACACATCCACATCATGAATTCTTATTTTTGCAGGTAGAAGAGATGACAAAGGAGGATGAAGAAATGGATGGAGATCCTTTTGGATTTCCCATTCAAGAAACTGATGTCAATGTTCAAATGAAGAACATCCCTCCATCTGTACTTCCTAACTTCAAATATATGAGATCAGAAGCCCCAGAAACTTTTCTTTTTGAAATTGAAATCTTTTTTAGATCTTATGGCTACTCATTACACATTCAAAAATTGAATTTGTTTCCAACAACATTGAAGGATAAAGCTCTTAGATGGTTCATGACTTTAGGAACAAATTCTATAAGGACATGGGATGATATGAAAAGAGTATTTTTGGAAAAATATAAAAATCATTACAAACACCATGACCTTAGAAATGAAGTCTTTAAGATGAATAAAAAAGAGGATGAAAATCTAGAAGACCTAGTGGAGAGATTTACTTATAATATCAAAAGATCTAAAATGCATAATTTAGGATCAGACATATTAAAAACTCTCCTACTAAATGCTATAAAGGATGAATGTATTGATCTTCTTAACCTAGTGGGAAAAGGATATGTTTATCAATTGTCATTTCAAGAGATTTGTGAAATATGCAAGAACATATCAAGAGGAAAAGCAAAGTGTGGAATATCTCCTCAACATCTAGTTACGGCAAGGGAAAGTAAGTTGACAACGGGATTGGTAAGTCAAACTGAACTTAACAATTTGCTAAACATTCTTGGTAATTTAAATGAAAAAATAGAGATGCTAAGAATGGAAAACAAGCAAAAAGTTGAAATGTTGCTTTGCATGAATGTCCACTTGATAAAATTAAAATTTGTAAAATTTGTGCAGGATCACATACTACTAAAGATTTCCCATCATTACCGGGGTTAAAGGCAGTTTACCAAAAGGATAATGGAGTGAACCAAGCTCCAAGAGGACCATGACAACCTCATCAATCCAATATGATGCAATATCCTTGTGCACAATTTCCAGGTTATGCACAACAATATCAAAGTATTGGCAAACACCTTTGCCTTGGCAACCTTGGCCATCTCAATCACAATCTCAAAACCAATCTTGGAAACAGGGTTGGGAAGAGCCTTACAAAGGAAATCCACCATATACTAAATCTTTCCCTCACTATCCTCAATACCAATATCAATGTTATCCATATCGTTCACCTCCACCACAACATCAATCTCACACTCAGTTAATCTCAATTCAACCTTTCCCATTACCACACACATAAACACCCCAAAGATCCTTTCCCACTCCACTAACTGCACAACCATTTCGAATCCCCAACAATAAAACACCTCAATCCACTTACAATGTTGAGGTATTGCAAAATGATTCATCAACTGTCATTGAAGAACAACAACCAAAAGAAGAAGATTCAGATAAGATCCAATAATCATGGATGCCAGTCGATAAAGAGTAGTTGTTGGAACCTAAGATTGAAAAGTTTCATGCATGTCTATCACCAGATTCAATGAATGGAGATCACATATGTGAGGATTTGCATGGCATGATAGAAGGAAGCCAATGAAGACAAGATTATATTGAATCTTGGTTCAAGACAATCATTGGATCTCAGTATTCCATTCTTTAGTGTCTTTTGACATCATCTCAATCAAGACAGTTGGTCTCTCATACACGGGTACATATAAAAGAATATATTTAAACCTGCATATGAGTATATCTATCATCTTGTTACATACATGGCTCCATTGGAAACATTCATATACTTAAAAAAAATAAAAAAAAAATGCAAGTAGATAAATTAGGAAAAATTAAATCAAGCTTGATTGTATTTTTTTTAGAACTTTAGAACTTTTAGAATTTTATTTATTTTCTTGCATTTTTTTCATTAACATCATAAATATTTTCAATAAAAAATTGATGTTTTGATTTTAAATAATTAAAAAAAAAATTATGTTAGATTTTTAATAAAAAAAATAAAAATTCTTCATTTTTTGAATAAGGAAAATGTAAATTTATTTTTAATAAAAATTTTCAATTTTTTTTAGAGAATTGAGAATTTGAGAAATTGATAACTGGCTCTCATGCAACCTGTAAAGAAATTTTTTTGTGTTAGCTTAGTATAGAAATTCAAAAATCCATCATAATAAAAAAATCATATATAAATCTTGCTTCAAATTGCTGCATATCTATTCCTTTTGAGGAGCTACAGAAACGACTTGTTTCTGCAGCCAAGCCTGATTTGATTCCGCATCCATCATTAAAAACTCTGTGTTAAAGGGCTTAACATAGACTGATTTCTAATGAAGCCCTATCCACAATCCAGGTATCACAAGTCTCTGACCCAAATGATCCATATTAGTCCCTCGAGAGTGGGCTACCTGTCCACGTCATTCTTGCATAGCATTTCGATGCACTGTCTGATTTGAGGATCGATGTAGTATTTCTTATTTTTCCTGTTTTCCCTATGATTTAAATTTTTTCCTGTGATCTGGTTGAGGAAAAATTTCAAGAAGCTTTGGGACAATTGAACCACCTCATAGCAAATGGATGAAACATTTCTTAGCTATAGCTCAGAGGGACACATAACACAATTGGTATGGACTTTACAACAACTACGTGGGTCATATATGTCTAGATGTGAGAAGCTTGTAACCACTTTTTCAACTACATATTTAGCCTCAAATTCTGCTAATTCATAGAGTACACATTCAGATTGAGTGAGTAGAAACCTGGCATTGAACCTTAGCGAGGCAAGAACATGGAAAAGTGAAACGTATATAAAGCCTCATGAGTTTCTTATTCCCGCTCCTTGCTTGTTGCTTTGGTGGTTCCATTATTTCTTCCATGTTTTGCTTGACAAACCAGCAACCTGATCCACTAGTCATTCCAAACCACTCGGAAGAATCTCTATAAAATCCAACAAGTGATTTTTGTTACTTGAGCATTTGCTAGAAATGCATAGCAACTTAAAAATGTCATTTTTAAAACACTATTTCTGTCCAACTGAAAATGAATTTCAAAAAACTAAAACATGGGTTTTTTTTCAGAAAAGGGTCAATTATAATACTTCGAAGAAATTTTCGTAAATTCTTAACCGATTAGGAGATATTCGGGGTTCTCTGGAGCCCTATTTGGAAAATTGCGTGAGAAAAAATGGTTTTTAATTAATGAAAAGAAACATTTACGACCATTCGGTTTTCTCTTGCAAATAATTCGCCAAGAATCCGGTCTCCATGATCTACAGGTGGTAGATCTGCCATAGATTTCTTGAGTTCCAGCGATTGAAGGAGCAAAGGTTATTAATACAACTGGTGATGGAGATTTGTTTGCCATTAGTTTTCTGGAAGCAGATTGAGGTGCACCAAACCATTGCTATTGTTGTGGTAATGACGCAACTCACTGGGATTCGAGGAGATCATTACGGGAAAAAGAGGCACTCGAAGAGAACCCAACATATATACCAGTGTCTACATAGACATGGATTTGATAAAAGGGTCGTTGACAAAGAGGTTGGACATGCTATAGAATATCAAGGATAACGTTGTAGCTTTCTGCAAATAATATTTAATGGAGTGAATGTACTAGCTGATGTTTGCCTTCATTTGCTGCTACATAGGTATGAATTGTTGTTGCCGTTTTCCTTCATTTGTTGCTACACAGGTATGAATTGTTGTTGTTGTTTGCCTTCATTTGCTGCTACATAGGTATTCTCTTATGTTACTGTTTTGAGAGTGAGGAAGGCATCTATATTAATCCAGATATTGGAGAGGTTGCTCTGGGGAGACTTGGTCATTTTTTTTATCCCTATCGTTTTGTACTATGAACTCTATGCATACTATGTAGAGTTTATCATACTAGAGGGTGACAATTTGACAAGGCTTTTTCCAGGTTTTCATTTTGCTGAGTTGAGTTCTCTCTATTCATTTTGATGGTGATGCTTCTTTATATTCTGGTCTTTAGTAGTGTAATTACATGTGAATGTTATATGTTATGTTTTAGTTTGTACATATTTTAGTTTATACATATGTCTTATATGTATAATGTCTATATATGTTTTGTTTTTTTTTCTAGTTTTGTAAATATTTCATTAATTTATTGTTTTTCAAGAAAATTGCCAAAAATAAAACAAAAAAAAAATAATTGATGTGGAATTCAATTCATGATTGGAGCAAAGTAAAAAAAAAAGGAGGAACTTTTGAGATGATTCACTTACACACCTGTCAAAGCAAGAAATAATAATAATAATAATAAAAAATAAAAAATAATAACAATATATATATATATATATATATATATATATATATATATATATATATATATATATATATATATATATATATATATATATATATATATATATATAT
Source organism: Pinus tabuliformis (assembly GCA_031772625.1). Classification (NCBI taxonomy): domain Eukaryota; kingdom Viridiplantae; phylum Streptophyta; class Pinopsida; order Pinales; family Pinaceae; genus Pinus; species Pinus tabuliformis. Next base: position 426,573,568 of record CM062813.1, on the reverse strand, counting down.
ATATATATATATATATATATATATTGTTCTATTTGCTATTTTTTTTGAAAGGGGCATTAATCAATTTGAAGATTGGATTGGTTATTTGTTCATAACAAAAATGCATAATTGTGTGTACTTAACTGTCTATTTAGGATTTTAGCTACAGAAACTGCGCAATTTTGCAGTTGAACCACTATTCTGCAGCTATGTATTTAAATCAATGATTTACTTGTCAACAATGCATTCTAATCAGAAAATTATGATCAAAATTTATTGGTTTTGTGTAATGATTATATTTTCAAGCATGATGCGGGAAAGAAGAAGAACTATGAAGGCGCTTTATCTGCAAGATCGATTGATGAATTTTTGATCGAAGATTGTTTTCCAGGAATCATTAAGCATTTGCAAATAATATTTCTTTATCTTTATGAAATGCTATGATTCAAACATAAATTAAGGAAATTGTTTTATTTTAGAAATTGGATTCATTATCACAATTGTGAAATTAGACTAACTATTTGAAATAAAAACACGTCATGAACCTATTAATTATGTAAATTTTTCATATGTATTAAAAATAAATTGATCACTTCTCTTTGAACACACTTACGTTTTATTGCCATATTAGTGCTATGTTTGTTTTCAGGTTCCAGGACAATCGGAGAATTGAAGGAAGCCAATTATGCATGATTGGTTTTCTACGACCAATTTCAAGAGATATGAACCTATTGAATCCATTTCTATCATCCATAAATGCCATCATTTTTCCTCTCCAAACTCACAAGCTATCCAAACATTTTTGCTAAGCATCGTCATCACCATTTTCCTTGCAAAGGGTCGCATGTTTCCTTCACATTTTTCATTTACATTTTCCATTCACATTTTTCATAACTTTCATTCAAAGAGACATTCAACTCACTTACATGCTAATTTGTCCTTTTGATTTCTGTTTGCTTGTTTAATCTCGTCATTTTCCTTTCCAATAAATAAAACTTGATCCACTGCAAAATTTTTCATTCATAGTCCTTCCAAAATCATCATTTCATACTCATGTTAGATGATAGAGGATTCATTAAGGCCTCCCTTCTAACAAGTCTTGGCCTATCGACATCAACACATTATCTAGGTTCAAGGTTAGAGTCCTTATTAGTACCTTGAAACTTGTATGCATAAATGACAAGTTCCCTCGCCGACAACCATGGGAATGCATCAATTTCCCTTGATCATTGGATCTTGCAAGTGGCTCAACATCAGCTCATCTATTCGCACTTTGCAAGATGTACTTAGGTACCTTGGCACTCGTTGACATTAATGGCGAGTTTGCCTTGCATTGGTTAATGACATTCATCAATGGCCGGTAATCCAATGACTTCTCTTCATGCTCGACAACAACACATTTATTCGCATGACTAGAATTGTACCATCGGGTTTTGTAGCAGGTGAAGACTATATCATTTCAGCATTTTGCAGCAGATACAATAGATTTAGCAGCAAAAATAAATAATCCACTTTCACCACCTCATCCACTATTTATGCAACCAAGAAGCAGATGAAATTCTACATTCTATTCCATGATCCAGCAACAGTTACAACTTCTCTACATATGAACAATTTGTCCACTTTCTAGGTAAGTAAATGTATGTTATTTTCTAGCTTTTAATCATAGAATTCCTTGAATACTGAAATTATAATTTTTGGAAAATACTTCACCATATTTCCTTTCTCATTTGAAAAAAAAAATCGTAAACACCTTTAGTTGGGTGGGGGGGAAGGAAATCCATTTATTATCACATCCATGTCACTTCATTCCATTTCACTTCATTTCATCTAACATACTTCTCCTAATCACTATGATTGCATTATGGTTCAAAAGTTATGTGATTTTCAAATAAAGACTAAATGATGAGCATATTATATGGCTGATTTAAAGATGCATTCTTAAATATGTTCAATGAATCCTACAGCAACAAAAAGAAACAAGGTATTGAAACACAAGAACCAATACCAATTAGATTTGGTTGTCACACAAGAACCAATCAAACATGTTGCAATTCAATGTATGATAAGAAATACTTTGTGAAAAGAAATGAAATTATCAAATGCAAAGTTTAAGGACAATTGATATAAGCCAAGCTCATTCAAAAACAAATCATGATTAAGAAATGTAGTAGATTGCATGAGGACATGCAATAACATCAGTTGGGGGGTATGTAGAGCCTCCAAAATGTATTCAAAATATCATCCACTTTCACCTTTATCACCACCATTTCACTCACATGTCGCAACTCCATGACCATATAACCTTTCATTAGCCTCCATTTTTATAATTATATGGGTTACCTTTGTGTTTTCCAAAAGTTAATTATTTCTAGTATTATAAGTGAATTAAATGGTTAAAACTTTGAAAAATAACATATACTTGCTAATACTTAAAAGTGGCTTTAGTTTCATGACATGTGTAGGTCATTTGGAAGCTTCCAAGGCACCGTTATGTGGCCTCCAATGCTAAAATTTGAATTCCTTTCAAGATATGGAAGAAGATTTGGATAAAGGTCAAAGAGGATATGTGTTTCATCTTACCTATTTGAGTTGTAACTCTATGATATTTGCTAGGGATCTAGGGATAAAATAATGGACCTCCATTAATGAGGTATCTTCTTATGTTTTTGTATAAATAGGAGAGCCTCTCCTTTCAAAGGCATGTGTAAAGTTGGGGAAATGCTCATGTTTTGAATATAGAATTTTGATTTGGCACCATGCTAATAAGTGATGTTCAATTTGATTTGTTATGCCTTCATTTGGAGCCTCTCAACTTACCATCTCTCATGCTTTGGGATTGGCCACCTGCAATGTGTGAGATTTATTATTTTTCATAGATTAAGATTTATTGTTTTTCATAGATTAAGATTTATTTCTTTCATAGATTAAGATTTATTTCTTTCATATATTTTCCCATGTGAGAGGTTAAGAGTGATTGTTTCTATTTGCTTTTTACCTAGAAGTTAAGAGCATTTGTTTTTACTTGCTTTCATATCTTTTCTTGTGTGAGAGGTTAAGAGTGATTATTTTTATTTGCTTTCTACCTAGAAGTTAAGAGCATTTGTTTTTATTTGCTTTCATATCTTTTCCTGTGTGAGAGGTTAAGAATGATTGTTTTTGCTTTCATTTATGAAAGGGTGGTGTGCTTTTCAATTCCTGCAAGTGTGAAAGATTAAGATTTCAATTCCGCGTGTTGTATTATAACTGTACTATAATTTATTTTGAATTGATTGTTGAATTAGAATAGGTGAATTTGGTTTTTCATTATTTGATTTCGTAGTTAGATTGATCTAAATTGAAAGTTAATTTCTAGCATATACAGTGCATGCATGCTTTGCAAGTTTTACGAAACCCACGGGTTGAAAATTAAATGATAGGTAATTAATTTTCCTCAACAACAGTGTTATCAATTAGAAAAAACCCCAGTTATAGAGGTAAAAAACTAAGGTAACCTCTAACCACTTTAGATTGAAAGTTGGCCCTTCAATCTGGAGAGGGATCTCTCCCTAAACTTAACTACACAAGGTCATAGTGTTAGAAGGTTTGTAATCTGCTCTATGGCCACATTAATTGAGAAAAAATAAGCTTGGTTGGACTGAAGGAGATTTCACGATTGGGCATGGAGTCTAATCCAATTAGTTTTATATAAACCACAGGTTCCTTGAGAAAATATCACAAAAAGAAAGATAGAAACAACTCATTTGACAAGTTTGGAAATCAGAGAATAGTAAAAAGTAACGAGTGTAATATTTAGGTGAAAAATAAGTATACTTGAATAAATGAATTTGGAGCACATAGGTATCAATTCCATCTCAACAACCTAGTATTCAAATATTGAAAAACATATAAAACTTAGAAAAAAGACAGGCAGTCGTAAACACATGAATTTATGTAAAATGTTCACATAAACTGTTATATAATAGCTGATCGCACACACACACAATAGACAAGAAGGTTTTATTCCAAAATATTCCAACCCTTGGTCACTTGTCATTATCGGCTTTATAGAATATTACATAACCATAACCAAGTTTTCAACAAAAAATTTAACTATAAGATTCAAAAATAGACAAGTATATCTCTAATTAAAACTACATATATTACATTGTTTAATCATAAAACCAAAATACAATTTTTTTTTTTTGAACATCATGTTGTTGTTGGAGAGCTGGCCAAAATTAACGGTCAAAATGATGACTAATATCCTGCCAATAATTTCTGAAAAGGCTTGCTTTATCATTATCCTTGATGTGTCAATTTCTCCCTTAACATATGTTATCGATCCACAAAAAGGACATTTTTCAATTAGATCCTTTCATATGGGTTGTATTCGTTCCACAATGCTTCTTGTTACCTTCAAAATAACCTTTTCCTCCTATGTTGATGGATTTTCTAGCACCTTTTCAAATTGTGAGAAAAACTGGGGTTGTTGACGGACTAGTGTCAGCACTTTATAAAAACCTAGGAAAAATCGCGCTCACATCCCCACTGTTAGCGCTCATCAAAATTGAAGCAGAAAAATTGACATACTAATTGTTAGAGCATGCTTGAGATGCCCTTGAAAACCGCTATAAAAACACAACTTTGTTCTGAACATGATCATCCAAGTCTATTGGTTGCCTCTAACAAGATATCAACCTTGCTTTGTCTCCCTTTCCTGGGTTTCTTAGCCTTTGTAGCAGGTTTCTTACTTTTCCTCCTAGGCCTCTTAGAATTAGTAGGTTTTTCTTTATTTATGATCAAATCCTTTTGAGGTGTATCATCTACCTCAATGTCCTGTTCTGCCAGCCTAGGTTTTGTTTAAGTTTGATATTTAGCTTGAGTTTATTCAACGGTCTAGTATGTGGTCTTCTTCCTTCTCTATAAATCTCAACTAAACTAGTATCTACATTCTCTATCTCGGGTTTAGTAGCTTGAAACTTTGTTTCCTCTATTAACTTAGTGACCTCAACCTCTGCAGGAGAAGATACATGGGGAGAGGGAAAACTCTTCTTTTCTCTAAGTCTTCCACTTCTTCTTGTATAAACCCTTTCCAATTCAAGAACTAAAGGAGGGGATATTTTTTTCTCTTCTGGCTTCTCGTTTTAATAGATTAAGTCCTCTAATCTAGGGTTTGGGTTTGTTCAACAATTTTCTTGGTTCCTTTATTTATGCCTTTGACCTTAGTCTTTGGTGTGACAGTCTCTACAAAACACCCCCAAAAGAGAAAGTGATCCCATGTTCTATTGATTTTTCTTAAATGATTTTTAATTAACAATTTAATCAAGCCTTTATGATAAATAAAATGAGAGGAAACATCTGGTTTTTCCCTGACCCTTGCAGAAATTTGTTAAGGACTCATAAAAAAAAGTAAGGGGCATTCATCTTGACTAGTCCTACAATGTGAGCGAGGAAGCAGAAATGATATAAATTGAATTTTTTGAAGCATCCCTCACATATGAAATATGATTGTATAATCCTCAGGAGTAGGTGCCATTCGTCCTTCAACCAAGCTCTTTGTATCTCTGAATGCCAAGGCCTATCCTTGTATTTATCCTTTATGAAAATTGGCACATCAATTCCAGCCAAAATATGGCTTTTGAACCACAACTCTCCATCCAGATAGAGGACTATAGCCTCGACAACCACCTCCTATGTGACAAGCAATGAAATTTGTCAGATAATAACCCCCTGGTGATCAAATCCTTCAACGAAATCCATAACAACCCTGCCATGGTAACCTCTGCATCGGAAGATAAAATCATCCCATCCAACCTCCTGAAACTGATCTCAAACCTCTGGATATGCCTCGAGAATGTCGGGTCCTTTGGATTCCCCTCTATGCAACTTTCTTCTCTTTCACATAAGTACTGTTCAGAACACAGGAAATGGAGATGGGAGTGGTATTTGATCACAAGAATGTGGGATAACATTGTCTTACTTCGACGGATAAAACAATACAAAATATTAACTATGCACAACTTTTAACTCTTGGTAATATGATTACTTACACCACCCGGAAACATTTGAGATTTAACATGCTAGACAATCATTCATACATAAACATGATGAATTACCCGATTCATTTATCGAAATGATTACCTTCTAGTGGTAAAAATATCCCCATGTGAAATTATGAAATGACATGTTACCATTTGATTAGCCATCACTCTCTTGATCGATTTACTACTCCTTTGTTGATGTGTGCTATAACAACATTTGATATTGACATTTGAAAATTTAAAATTCAAAAGGGCATTGATACTCCAATTGTCAGCGTTTTATTTTACAAATTTAAAAACTGGCATTAATACTCATGTTGTCGACGCATTTTATTTCACAAATCTAGAATAGGCGTTGATAATCCATATGTTAGTGCATTTTTATTCAACATTTTACAATTGCATTACAATCCCACTGTCAACGCCTTAAAAAAATGAATAATAAAAAGTCAGAATGTTGAATTTTAAACTGTTAAGAAAAACTGAGATAACAACTGCCTCCAGTGGGGATGTTGTCCTCCTTGTGAGGTAGCAAAGAACTTGTGGCTCCAGTGCCTAATCCATTGGGCCAACTCTTTATTTTGTACCACCGCTTCAAGTAATTGTTTTATTGACATGAAATACAATTTCACACTATACTAAAACTTCAAATCAAAGTCTGACAAACACTAGTCTAGATCTTAGGGCCTTCACTCCAAGCTTCAAATCCTTTCAAGTGTTATCCACACCTGCAACTACTTTGAAAATAAAATGGATATATACAAATGGAAAATGAACATTACTCTTTCAAGACAAGTAAGGTTTTAGAAAATTCCCATTTACTGGGCCTCCACTGATGAGTTCACCCTCTAAATCCTCTAGAATGAAGGCATTCTTACCACGAAATGCAGTTATTTTGTAGGGGCCTTTCCAAAGATGATCAAACTTCCCATGCTTCCCTTTATCTTCAATCCTAGCATCCCATCTCAAAACCATATCCTGAATTTTAAAATTATTTACTTTCACCTTTTTATCAAACACCTTTTTCAATTTGTCCTGGAACAACTCTGATTGATTGTATACTTGTCTCAATTCTTCAGCTTCAATAAGTTGATTGACTCTTCTCTGAAATTCATTAGGCTTTGCATCATGCTCCTGCAACAACCTCATTATAGGTATACTTAAAGAAACTAGAAAAATGCTTCAGTTGCATAAACTATTTGAAATGGAGAAGTATTGATTGGTCTTTTCGTACTAATTATGTCTACCCATAAAACAAATTTCAGCTTAGTATGCCAAGCTTTTTTGTTGTCCTCCAACAACTTTCTAATAATTCTGATTATGATTTTGTTAGATGAATCTACCAAGACATTTCCCTGGGGATAGTAAGTTCTATAATGGCCCAATTTGACATTATACTCCTCACAGAACTTGATCATCTTATGGGATTTGAAATCTTGAGCATTGTCTATTATAATCTTCCTTGGGAAGCCAAATCTAGAAAAGAAAAGTCTTCTAAAAACTGAATTACCACACTATTTGTAGCTTTCCTGGTTGGAATTGCCTGAGTCCACTTTTTGAAGTAATCAATGGCAGTCAAAATCCACTTATGATGACCTGAAGAAGTTGGGTGAATTTCTCCAATGAAGTCCAATCCCCATTGTTGAAAGGGGGTTTCCACTGAGATAGGCTTGAGAGGTAATGACAATATCTTATGTTTTTTTTTTTCAAAGATCTAACATTTGAAACAAGCTTCCACTTCCTTATGAACATCTAAAAATAAAGTTGGCCAATAAAAACCTGACGTGAGAATCTTATTTCATGTAGCCATCCAATAGTGATGTCCTCTACAAACACCCTAATGGAAATATTTTACAACCTTCTTTGCTTCATATTCAATCAAATAATTTAGAATAATTCCCTATGGATCCTTCCAGTACAAATATCCATTGAGACAACAATATTTAATTGCTTTCATTTTCAACGATCTTGCTCCGGTTTTGGTTTTCCCTGGTCAAGCCTTCAAGTTCTGCAGAATGTAGATTATATCATTATACCATGGGAATTGTTTTAGTTCATCCTACACCTTTAAACTCATTCTATCATTTGTGTCTTTCATACACATTGATAAGAAATCTATACCAAAGGAATTAGCATTTGTCTTTGTCATCAGTTTTGCTAACCCCGACCTTTAATCAGCTTTGTTGGCTTGATCTCCAAGTCATATTCCAACAACTTAGCAATCCACTTACCTCTTCTTCCATCACTATCAAGTTGACTTAAAATATCTTTAACTACGTTGTTAGGGACAAAAGATTTAACATGAGAATGCAAAATATATAATCTAAAGTCCTTCAATGTCTTAACAAGTGAAAATTCTTGCTTCTCCATGATATTGTACTTCAATTCTGCATCCCTTAATGATTTTCTAAAAAATAAAATAGGATGTTCTGGATTATCCCCATTTTCTGCAGCAGTACTCCAGAAATGGTATGTTCATATGCAAAAGAAAAAACCAGAAATTCCTTTGAGAAATCAGGACTTATTAGAACATGAGTTTGTGTTAATGCATGTTTAATTCCATCAAATTCTTCTCGAGTTGAATTTGTCCACTTCATCTCACTGCCCTTTTTCACCATGTTGGTAATTTCCTTTACAATTTCGGCAGAATTCAGAACAAACCTAGTAAAAAATTTAACCTTACCTAGGAAATATTGTATTTCCCTTTTACTTCTAGGAAATTATAAAATTTTAATTGACGCAACTCTGTGTGGATCAATTTTAATTCCTTATTTAGAAACTATGTGACCCTATAATCTACCCTTTTGCATAACAAAGTGTGACTTCTTTGGATTGAGATAGATGTCAAATTTTCTGCACTTTAGAAATATTTGTCTGAGATGTTTCAGGTGATCAGAATTTGAAGGCGAGAAGATTGTTATATCGTCTAGATAAATCTCTACAAATTTATCTTTTTTCTTCCGGAAATTCTATGTCCATTGCCCTTTGGAATGTTTCTCCATCATTCATCAACCCAAAAGGAATTTTGGAGTACATGAAGGTGCCCCATGGCATAGTGAATTTTGTCTTATCTTGATCTCTTAGATTCACCAATATTTGGTTATATCCAAAAAAACTATCAAGCATTGCAATCCTCTACACCCCAGCTATTTTGAGCAATATATATTCCATCTTCAACAATAGATAGTTTTCTTTCAAGGAAACTGTATTCAGATTCCTGAAATCTACACAGTCTAATCTCTCTACTCTTTTTCCTAACCAGAACCAGATTGACAATCTAATTAGAAAATATTAATGGTATCATAGTGATATTAGCAGCAAGTAATCTTTTAACTTCCTTTTCTATTAATGGCATCATCTTTGGATTGATCCTTCCAAGCTTCTGTTTGAAAGGTTTCTTGTTCTCCCTAAGTGGAATAGTTTGTTGAATGATGTTCTTCTCATAAACCTTTAAATCTTCATACCTCCAGGAAAACACATCTGAAAATTCCTTTAACAATTCAACATATTGTTGCTTCTGCTCTGCCTTTAAAGAATTATACACCTTAACTAACTTAGGATCATCCTTTGTTCCTAAATTATAATCCTCCAACTCATTATCACTTGGTTGAATTCTAGGTTTTACAACTACATCATTGTTATCAAATAATCATTCTAGAGGGACCAAACCTTTGGGAATAAAATTGTTTCTTAGTTGAATAATTTCTTGCCCAACTATAACATTCATCGAAACATTTGAATCTGCATTCAAATCTAGTTCTTCATCTCCATTCTGATCAATATGGGTATTTGTAAATTCATCAACCATCTCTAAGAATCTTTATATTTGTTGATCATCTTTAAAAATCTGCCAATGCTTGATGTTGTTTGGGATAGAGGGCTTGTGATTTACATTAATCTCATATTTTCAGTTCGAATGAATGGGAATTTTAAAATCACTATCAACACTAGCTAAGGAGTTTGATATTGTGTTTTCTTCTCTAGAAATAGTAGAAACTTATGTTCTTAAAAGAAATTGTCAAACATATCCCATACCTCATTTCGATAAGCCCTCATTCTCAGATGTTTAGTTTAATATATGCCCAAGACTTGCTTCACAACCAACTTTGAATATTCTAAGACACGAATAGTCCTTTCTTTCTTCTCTCCCAAAATGTTTAGTCCAATGATCAAAGCTTCATACTCTACAATGTTTTTGTTGCATTCAAAGTACAGTTTGAAAGAGTGCAATTGACTAGTAATATTTGGAGGAATTATCTAGAGACCCTTCCCCGAACCATCTTTGCTAGTAGAACCATCAAAGTGCATGTTCCATATCCCATCATCTTAATTTGGTTGTATCTTCTCCTCCTGAACTTCTGTTGTAGCGGCTACAACACCCTCCAAAATTTTTCCTTAGCTTCGTTTTGGAGCCTCCCTACCGACCATCCTCAACAACATGTCTTGCACTATCAAGCATAGCAGCTTTAGCTATTTCATAGAGTCTTGTCAGCATGTTCATGCAAGTTTGTTCCACCCCCTTCATAGGCTACTTTCCAGACTTAGTGTCAGTTGCTGGTTGAGCATCTCCCTCTAGGATTTGTGCAATTTTGGAGGGGAACTAGCCTTCCCTCCAGAAATTGTGCAAGCCCAGCTGGGTGGGCTCTAGAATTGTGCAATTCTTCCTCTAAAAAAATTGCGCAATTCAACCCAAGACAACTGTTCAAACCAGAAATTGCACAATTCTTGGCAACATGCACCTGCTCCTCCTAGGAATTGTGCAATCCCTCTGGGACAACCAGCCCAACAGCTAGCAGAAATTACAAAAATCTAGCCAAGCAGACTGCTGAGCTTAGAAATTCCATGATGCAGTTAGACATGCTTCCTTGAGAAAATTTTGAGGTCTGACCAGGATAGTTGCTCAGCCCAAAAATTGTGCAATCCCTTCGGGGCAGCCATCTCTTCTCAGCCCAGAAACAGCCAGATTTTCATCCCAGGCTTGCAAACTGATGCATGTGCCTTCAGGTTGACCGGTTCCCTTTGGGACCAAGAAAAACTGATTTGTATGCATGGAATACTTCTCCCAAGTCAGCATGCAAAGGCATCCCTTGATTCAGGGATCTATTTTTAGCAGTTGGAGGTTACATGCAAGGATCATTTCAAAAACCTCCCGCCTAGTGTTGCTTTTCCTATATTTGTGGCATGCACGTCACAAACTCGATCTTATCAAAACTAATCAACTCAATGTTATATAGCTCATTCCTCACATCGACCCTGTAACTCTGAGATCCCACATTGCATGTAGGTGTCGTCGGCACATTCAACTTAGCTTTTTCGGGGTAAGCCCGCTTTTCATGTCTCGCGCTGTGTTTCTGTTGCTTTTTGTGTTTCTCTTTGTGTGAGTGTTGTCTGCTTGATTTCAGTGAGTTCTTGCTATCATTTTGATGTATGTTAGCTTGTAGAAGCATTGTTTCTGTTTTCGTTTGCATCTCACTGTTGTCACGTGCATGACATGGTTTTTGCATAGACGGTTGCTGTTACGGTGACTTGCTTGACACACATGCATGCTTTCTCGTTTTATGAATCATGCACTTGTTGTTTGCATGTATGATTATTCACTCTTGTTTACACTCATCTCATCATGCATTCATACTTCTCATGTTTTCAGTCACCTGTCGACCGGTTTGGGCTGCGTTGGCCCAGATCGTGGCTTTCCTGACTAACACTGCACATTTTCGAAAGAGAAAGATCTGCATTTCATCCAGAAATTTCGCAAGTCTATCCCAACACTGACCTCTAGGATTTCACTATGCAATTCTTGGAGGCAATATCCTACTGGCCCTAGAAACTACGTAACGCATTTTGCTGGTTGCATGTCACTGCTCACTGAAATTGTGCATTGCGTAGTTTCAGTATTCAGTAGGCCAAACTGGGTTGTGCATTGCACAATTCCAAAATTCAGTTAGCCTCCTGACATCCCAAACTGTGCCTTGCGTAGTTTTGACAGTCAGTCTCCTGACCTCCTAGCGGAAATTATGCAATCTTCATGATCAATCACACAAGTATGTTGCAAGTCAGTCCTCAAGTTCGTTTTGGTTTTCGACTGATAGATTGATTGTCATGAGTGTTGCTATGTCTCCAGGTATCACAGGCGTTTGTCTACCTCTCAGCAGCATAGGTACAATGGATTCCAAGAGAGTAGAGTCGAAGACATTGTTCAGAGCACACTCAGGGATGTAGTCGATCAAGTGTCTATGAACTTGCCTACCCATGAAGACATCGAGTTGTTAGTAGACAAGGACATCAAGATAAGATGGCAATAACATCATAGCAAGCAACACCATTAGCAGCAGCTGAAGAGCAGCATACCTGCATGCAACGAACACAAGAGGAAGGTTGTTGACAACACAAAGATAGAACAAAGTTGTAAGCTCAAGCAGATCCACTTGTGATGAAAGTAAGTTTGGAGATCGAGGCTATGAGGTGACAGTGCGACCCGAAGATCACTTGAAGGCAGATAAAGGAACAAAGAAGGAGTTGCATGTGCTAAAGCAGCAACTCGAGGAAGAACAGGAGTTGCACAGACAAGAGAATGAGGTAAAAAATGAATAGGTAAAGCAGGGGGCACAACATGCACATACGGGTGAAACTATGCCCATACAAGTTATAGATCCATCCTAATAGCTGACATGGAGCAGAAAAGGTGAGCAGTGTGTTGGGAGCGGGATCCCCTAAGGGCAGTTTTGGGGTTAAAAGCCCATGTTTAAGTCATTTTTTGTAATAAAAATGTAAAGACTCCACATTTTTTGGTTGCAGAGCGCAAAGGTGTTATGTGTCATAAAGGGTAGTTCACCCTTAGTTTTTTAAAGCAAAGTCAGTTGTAAGAGATCTACCATGGTCCACAGACCATGGGATTGTATAAAAAGAGCTAAGCTCTAAGTAGTTAGAAAAACATACAATGATGAATGATATAACATAGTCATAGCTTGGAGCAAGAAGTCAAAGTCTTGGGTTGTAGCATAGGTATAGGCTTTGCAGCTGAGTGCGCAGAGGCCTAGGGTAGAAGTCTGCAGCTAAGTGCGTAGACCCCTACAGATATGTGCACAGGGTGGACAGAGTTTGTAAACACTGGGAAGATATTAATAAAGAAAGATATTCTGCAATTTCTGTGCCTTTGTTTTGTTGATGCATCTAGACATTTTATGTATAAGTTTCCTTTATTATGCTTGTATGATGCGCGAATGATTACAATTACATTTAATAATTAAACTCAATTACAAATATCATTTCATGCGGTGTTAACTTTATGTATTTGATGAGAAAAGCAAATCACTTAGATTAATTGGGGAATCCACACAGCACGCTACCATAGCAATGCAGAAGTACTTGAGCAGTAGGTTAGGGCTGCACAAAGGTCAATCATACCCTTTCGCGGAGGCAGAGAAGGACGAAATAAAGGGTTCGTCTTGTAAGCCCTAGAGTGAAGTGACCTGCGCAAAGGCAGGAATAGAGGGAATCAAACGACATCACAACCATATCAGGGTGCGGAAACTTGGTTCCAACATTCCCCCATATTTCTTTGGGTGAGACTTCGGTCCGTGCTTTGCCGGATGATGCCGAAAGGGACAATAGTGTAGGGATTTGTTTGGCTAACTAACGCTGAACTTGGGTCAGGCCCCCTCAAGCCAACACAATGTTGTTGATCGCATGCAAGGGAATTTAGTAGCATACATGTCATTGTGTGCACGCATGTGATCCACCCATTTGGCACACTCATTGAGGCGAAGACAAGAAGCAAGTCCAACTGGGGCTAAACATGTAGTTTGACAATTGATGCACATGACCACCAGCACACACTTGAAGATCAGCATGGACACTATGCATCAATGTGTTGCCGGTTCGGATGCATCCAAGAAGACCATGCACATGTTATTAAACGAGTTGGACGGAGGAGCGATATCACTCTACCCGGAGGCAACGAAGGTAAGAGTTCGCTGCAACAAGATGTCACTGTTGAGAACACGGATACCATCACGGATGACCAAGCTTGGCATCAAATCACCACCTTCACCATCACAAGGATGTCAAAGAGTTGGTCTCACCACAACGGTCCGAGTGTCAGTGATGTCTTGCATGGCTTGCTCAAGCCATTTTGTCTCACATGGGCACATGTGCATTGTAATGTAACGTCTTGTCAAGTGGAAGTTCAAGTGTTGATAGTTGAATGTAACAATCATAGAGTAGTTGAAGAGTCACAAGGATAGATGAATGGTCACAAAGGGGAATGTCAAGGGTCACCCCACCCTTTGCTATAAATAGAACCCCATAACTCATTGTAAAGGCTTTTGGTCAGCCAAGCTTCCAATAGGAGTATCTTAGAGAAAGCTTGGACAATACTGTAACAAGCCTTGGCTTCTCCACTACGCAAAGCTAGTATATCTCTTTGGAGGAGCATGTGACAGTGACTATAACATTCCGTTGTCGGAACTAGTGGTTGGTCATGAATGTATTGTATGACTAGAACTTACACTTCTTAATATAACAAATCCAACACGTTTCATGCATATGCTGTATTGTATTTCAGCTATCTGTTTACTCTAAATGATATATGTATCTGTTTGCCTACACATGCATGTGTAGATATTTTATGTATATGTATGTATGGATCTTACTGAAATGTGCTGTTGGTTTAACCATCACTTTGGATTTCTAGCTAACTTGCCTTCCATGTTTTGGTGCATCTTTTCTCGTGTGTTCCCTTCTTAACTCTGTGCTATCACAGGTTTCCAAGGGGCGCACTCACCTCATCCTTCATGTGTTAGAACCTCTCATGCACCTACTTTGACTTTCCACATTTGTCAAACCCTTGCTACTAACATGGAAATCTTACTTGCCTCTGTGCAAAACCGCGATCAAGGCGATACTTCATGACCCATTTCTCGGACTCCTACACCAAACAGTTTGAGGTCTAGTTGGGACTTCTTACTGGGGAGATCCCCTCACATGTTGGCGGGTCCAGCACCATCAACAACTTCATATTGAATTTGTTTTTGTTTCTCTTCTTCAAATTAGAAATCATTATAGAAAATTTTAGAACCAAGTTCAGTGTCAAAAACATAAAGAGGACGACTTTTCAGCTCATCCTTGCTACTCACCACATATTTCATTTGAAACTCCCTATAAATCCTCCTTAGTTCTCCAAACACTAGGATGGATGCATAAGACATATCCATTTGCAAGGTGCCTCCCAACCTAGCTCACCAAGACCTTGAAAACAAAATGCCAAACTTGGGTGGCATATGCCACGTCCTTAACAATACTTTTTGCAGGAATTTGGGTGAGATTTACCACAAGATATTTGATTAATCCCAAGCACTTGATTTTTATTGAATCAAAGGAAAATAAATCTTTGTAAGGCCTGGAAATTTCAAGTCCCAAACTATCCATGACTGACTTAGGCATTAGATTGTGTGATGCTCCAGAGTCTAGCATGGCATTATGAAGAATCATGTCATGGATGTTTAAGCTAACATAAAACAGAGGAACATCATCATTTACACTAGTTACATGAGGTCCAAATACAAACTCAGAGGTATCATCATTTATATTGAGAGAATCTTATGCATTAATATTTATATGATTAGTCTTAGAACCTTTCATCATTGTACTAATTTGTATTCTATATTGTTCATTCTTTAATAGTTCATAAAATGGAATAACAATCTTTATTTACCAATCGCCTTCTCCAAATTGAATGTTACCTAAGCCTTCTCTACTTCTTCCACAACCTTATTGGCTTCATCAAATCTCTTAAGTATGTCTCTTTTTGGTTCATCTTGTTGTTGTCTTGTTGCAGGTTCCAGTGGTGGGGTTTTAATTGGAATTGGAACATTTCGTCCCCTGAGATTATATTGTTTCCAAAAATCATAAATTTTATTATTGTAACCCTGCTGATATATTTTTGAATCAAATATCATTTGAGTGTTGTCCTTTTCTTCTGAAGATTCAACAAATTTATCATGTTCTTCTTTAGTCAAAAATATTTGAGTTTCTTCATCATCAAAGAAATTAATTGGCTGATTTGTTTCCTCAGTTCGCTCTTCATCAACAAAATTATCAAGGAAAGAAGTTCTTACATCTTGCTTATTTTAAGGCCTCTTTGATCTCTTTGTGAAATTTGAGGGCCTTGAGGTCTCCTAAAATTAGGGTTTTGGACTCGAGGTTGAGGTTCAACCTTAGGAGGAGTTATCTTATCCACTAATTTTTCCATTGTGTTCAACATAAAGTTAAATTTGACATCTGATGAAGAAGAAGGTTCATTTTTAATTGTTACCTTCCTTTTAGTCCTCATTTTTGCCTTCTTGGCCAACAAATTAGTTTCCACTCCTATGGAATTATTTTGCATGCCTTCCAGTGTAGTTGGGTTTCTTTCTCTTAATTGAAAAGTAAATTCCACATCGAATGTGTTTGAATAATGAAGAAGAGCTAGACCTAAAGGTAGTTTAATCTCAACTGGGATAGAATTATAAACTCTGTTGAACTTAGCAGAAAATTCTTATATTGTTTCCCCTGGGTTTCTCTTTAAATTTTCATATTCGGCCAAGATCTGTGAAGGGTTTTTCTTCACCTACCATCTAGCAAGGAAAATCTACACGAGCTATTGAAAGTTTTCAATGCCTCCTGCTAGCAGTCCTCTGAACCATTTCTTGAATTCTCTTGAGAATATTTGTGAAACATGCTTTAATTTAACATCTTTATGATCTAACTCCTCAAAATATATGAATTCATTAAATTTATCCAAGTGTTTCTAAGTTGTGATGGGTAATGTCCCATCAAACTAAAGTAAACATTGACAATAATTCAGAGAAATAATATGTAGTGGAGATGGGATATTGAGAGGGGAATATCTAGCAGCCATGATTGTACGAGATGTGGTTGAAGAAAATACAACAGTAGGAATTTGGAAAGGAGATGATAAAGGAAATGAAATTGTTGTTGAGACAACTGATGAAGCGGGAATATAAGATCCAATAAAGGCAGATGAGGTAAAAAAAGGTGGAACAAAACATGGAAGAATATGAGATCCAATAAAGATAGTTGGGGCAGAAAAAGATGGAATAGAAAATGGGAAAGTAGCAGACTTATATGCATATATCTGAAAATCATGAAATAAATTTTCCAAGTTTTCAAACTGTGGCCAAATATCTTGCTCTTGTGGTAATAAGTTCAATCCTTGACAGGAAAAACAAAAAATAAAGATCTTAAATTTTGTCTTGTCAAATACTATATTTGAGAGATTAGTTTATGACTTAGACCTAAATAGAGTTTTCCCAAACTTAATATCAAACTATATATCATCTATGGACTCGACCTTTTTAGGTAAGGCACATGGCCTTCCTAAATGAATGGTACCTAATTCTTCTCGAGATTTTCTTTTTTTGAACAACTTCTCTGGACTTGATAAGATTTATGTTGGATTGGGATCTGGGTTCCTCCGTGTGTACACTCCCTTATGAGCCAAAACTTGCCTAGTGGGATCACCATAAACCTTAACAATGGAGTCATTAGAGCAAAATCTTATAGCCAAAAACTAATGTTCAAGTCCCAATTCGCTGCTAGAGATATGTTTTAAATAATAAAATCGTTCGGGGAGAATGTATATTCCATTCTCCGATAATGGCGCCAAAATGTTAACACTTAGAAAAAACCCCAGATGTAGAGGGAAAAAACTAAGATAACCTCTAACTACTTTAGATTAAAATTCAACCCTTCAATTTGGAGAGAGATCTCTCCCTAAAATCAACTACCCAAGGTCACATTGGTAGAAGGGATGTAATATGCTCTATGGAAAGATTAATTGAGAAAAGCTAAGGTTGGTTGGACTGTAGGAAATTTCACCATTGGGCATGGAGTTTGACCCAAACAATTTTATATAAACCACATGTTCTGCTTCCTTTGGTTCCTATTCTTATGTAGAGTCTAATTCATCATACTTCAATTAAAACACTCTCTTCTTTGGTTCTTTCTCCTTTGATAGGACTTCCTATTTGAAAACGTATTTTATTTCTCTAAATACCACGTCTCTACTATACAAAAACTTCTTATTTTTTGGGTTCCAAATCTTATAACCTTCCATACCATCTTTATATCCAATAAATATACACTTTTCATATTTCTTATTTAACTTAACCCTTTTCTCATTTGGAATGTGTACATAAGCATGAAAACCAAATACCCTGAGATGTTTAAGAGAATGTTCCTTACCAGTCCATACCTTATGTGAATTCTTGTCATATAATGTTGATGAGGGTTATCTATTTACCAGATAACACACAATGTCTACTGCCTCTACCTAGAATTCTTTTCCTAACCTGATGCCACTGAGCAAGCTCCTTGATTTATCCATTAATTTCATGTTCATCCTTTTTACAAATCCATTTTGTTCTAATGTGTATGGAGTAGTATTTTGACACACTATACCGCATTTCTTACATAATTCTTTGAATTCATTCCCACATAATTCTCCACCATTATTTATCCTCAACATCTTAATTTTATTCTCTAAATAATGTTCCACAAGATTCTTAAACTCTTTGAATTTATCAAAGAATTTAGGATTCTTCCTTAGGAAACAAATCCATGTATTCCTTGAGAAGTCATTTATACATGATACATACAACACAAATTTTCTTAGTGCTGGAACCAATAAAGGTCCAAACAAATAACTATGCTCGAACTGTAATATTCTCCCTACCCTCATAACACTGGAGGAGAATCTTACTCAATTCTCCTTTCCATATAAATAATGTTCACAGAGACCAAAATTTAGAGATAAATTATAAGTACCTTCTACCATACCATTACCATGCAATACTTGAAGGCCCTTCTCTTTGATATGTCCCAGTATTTGAGGCCACAACATAGTATTTTCTCCAGAGACCATAGGAGATTTTCCTTCTTTAGATCCACTTACAAGAAAAATGGAATTGTTTCACCCATCACTATTAGTGCTTCCCAACAACTCATACATAGTTCCACTCTGAGATCCCCTCAATAATACCATTTCTCCTTGAACCATCCTACATTTATCATTTTTAAACATTTTTCTTACATCTACATTGCTCATCTTTCTTACATAAATCAAATTTCTAGCTAATCCCAAGATATTCAAAACATCGAGTGTTATAATCCTTCCACCCATGAGTTTCAACTTGAAATTTCCTCATCTTATGATTATGAATATTGAGTGATCTCCTAGGAAAGCATCATCTCCATCATATATTTCATAGTCATATGAAATGATGCACTTAATTCAACCAACCATGCCTCATGATCTACATATGTACTTGAATAAGCTAATTACACATCCCATCCATCATCTGAGGAGTTTTTCACTTCTGTAGAAGGATCATTTTCATATCTTCCCTTTCTCTGTAATTTTAGATGTACAATATTTCATGTAATTCCATTATTTTCTACATATCCAACATACCTTAACAATTTTTCCTTGGAATTGAGATCTTTCTCTAGATTTAGATCTCCCACGGGAGGAATTATTTTTATTTTTGTTTTGGGAGCACCCTGTTATAGATAAGGCATATGTTTTCTAACTTTCCATGTTTTTTCCTCTCATCTCCTTTGATAACAAGGATGAGACTATTTTATAAAAACTTAATGTACTTGCATTAATACATGTGGAAAGAACCAAAAAATCCCATGACTTTGGTAAAGAAAAAAACAAATTGATACAATTGTATTCATATAAAATCTTAATATAAATAGATAATAGTTAACTTGACACAATATTGAAGGTGCTCAAATGATTTGTCACTGAGTATCTATCCTTCATCCTCCAGGTTATGCATATTTTTCCACATGAACAATTTGTTCACTAGGGATTTAGACTGATAAAAAACCCCTAACTTGTTCCACAAAGCCTTTGTTGAAGCTTCCCATAAAACATATAATAATACTAAATATGAGAGACACAAACACATTGTGCTCTTTACCTTTTGATCCAGCTAGGTCTAGTCTTCTGTTGACAAACTTGTTGGTGTAGGACCTTTTGTCCCTTAAGAAACCAATTTCTTGGATGTGGAGAAATTGTGCTTAAGACATTAAATTTTATTATGCATGTCACTTATTTTCTATAATGTATCTTCATGTGAAGGAGCTGAAGGACTTGACTTTTAACACTTAATATTTAGCTGATATGAAAATCTCAAAATGCCATGTGATGCTGGATATAAATGATGTGTGAAGAATATCTTGAGAAATTAAAGATAATATGTTGTGTTTGACAGGAACTATTATCTGTAATTTAGAATAAATATAGAGGAAAGAGCTTTAAATATGGGAGTTCTCTTTTAAGGAATTTTAACTTTATTCACATAAGTAAACAAAGACCTGCAACTTCATTACCATATTTAAAGAGAGGAAGAAACATAATGACACATAACTGAGAAATTACAAAATCATACCCAACATTGTATTAAAAACTCCTGATTCTTTCATTAATCACCAATCTATCAAGCCCACAATAGCATAGTCTTTAGGTTCTTCAAAATTCAAACCTTTTTTCTATAATTTTCCCTGTTTTTATACATCATGAGACAGTTGGTAACTACCAAAACTGTCCAACTACTTAACTATTTTCTAACTGTCCAAAGTAAAAGTCATTACAAAATATTACATTAGAGGGTAAAAGACACCTCATTTTTCTCAAGAAATAAGATAACATGAAGTAACAAAAATTAAAAGTATGATTGGTGATTGATGTTCGCTTCTTGAATCTGTGGCTTGAGTAGATGGTCCTGCTGGTGTATCTTTGGTCTGCTCTATCATCCATTCTTTGCATTTTCTCCATAATGGTACATTTGACATGGGTGCTTCCTCCAATTTGTCAAGTGCTATTCTGCATGCTGTAATCCTACTATAAGTAGGCTTATCTGTAAACAGAGTCTTCACCATCCATAGAAGCTTAAAATCTTTGTTAAGGTAGCTCACAATGGTGGCTCCCTTTAATAATGATGTCTTTTCATGAGTGTTATAAACTTTGCTCTTTGCCTCAACTAGCAAAGTCTCATATGTCTTCCATGGCAACAAGTTTCCTTGTAGATCCCAATAAGAGGGAAGTCCAACTCTAACTCTTTTATCAAATAGGATGTTAAACTTGGAAACTGCTTCCTTCATCTCATTTATCTTCTTCTCAACAGTATTTCTGTAAATATTTCTGACAATCATCTTGTTAAAATATATTGCACATAATATTTTGTCTGGCATGTCATGCTCCTTCAATTCTGAAGTAGATTTAGAATTAATGAAATCTATCATTCTCTTTGCAAACTTTGATCTATCTAAATATTTTTGCTTATTTTTCATGACCACACCTTCCATGTCTCGGACTATTGTTTTCTTCTTAGAGATAATAACAAGAAATTCCCAGATGCCCTTTATAATCTCAATTATTTCATCCCATAGGATTTCCCTGGCATGAATTAAGGACATATTTCCCTTCATTTTTTCCTTCAGCCTTTTAATTTCATCTTCAGCCCTTAGAAGATCTTCCCTATACCTTTTTTCATTTTAATTCCCCATTCTTGCTTCTTCTTCACTCAAATTTAATAGCATATAGGCTGTTTCCAATTCTCTTTATGCTTTCTTTACATCATGCTCAACCATTTTAAGCTCTATTCCTAACTATAAAACCTGTGCTGCTGGATCATATGTGTTGGATGGCATTACTATTGTATAGACATGAGTGTCTACCTGTCGTTTTAGCTTATCCAAAGATTCGTTAAGTAAAGAAACTTCTTTAGTTTTCTGCAACGCATCCTATAGGAGCTTTTCCTTTTCATTTTCTACTTCAGCTATCCCTGTAGCAATGGGATGCTCACCTGTAGGTAGATCCAATTTCCTCTTCAAAACCCCAATCTCTAACTTAGCAGATTGCAACAATTTCTGAATGGCAGGTTGATCATCAAGATTGACACCTATTTTTGTGATGATTTTCTTTAGTTCATCCGCCTAAGCTTTCAAAGCTTTGGAGTTGGCTTTTTCCAACTTCAATTGCTGAATTACCTTATTTAGCATTTTCTCTACCTTAACAATTGCTGCATTTGTTTTATGTAAATAATATACGATCAATTGCCCAGTTTGCATGTGCAAATTGATCTTGTCAAGCATTGGAAGCTTGTGAGTGTCAACAATAAAATTTATAGCCTTGAAATTACTGGTGGACCCAACTGATGTTTCAGTAGGATGAGAGAAAGCAATTTTAAGTTGACTTTTCTCCAAATCCATAGCAGATAAAAATCTAGTTTGTTCAGGAGCCACTTGAGACTCAGATTGAGCCTCCATATTTAACTTCACTTTCTGGTTTCTCTTAGTTATTTGAGAAAACATACTTTGAATTAAAGGAACCTGATCATGAACAAGTTCTCTGGAAGATGGGGAAGTTGGGGCACCCTCTGTTTCTCCTAATTGAATTACTAAACCAGGTTGTGTTGAAGACATTGCATCCTAAAGCTTAGTCCTTTTTATTGCTTCAGATTCTTCCTCATCCAAATCAATAACTTCCTCTCTAGCCCTCTTGACACCTTTTTTTGTAATGCTATGGGTTTCAATCTCTATCCCCTGAGTGTTCTGCAAACCTCCATTTTCCAATTTCTCTGTTTTTGGTCTACTTTCATGCACAAAGGCTGAATATCCATTCTCTAGCCTTCTCTTGGAAATAATTTGATGAGGGTCATAAGCCCACTCAACCACTTGTAAAAGACACATGTCATTTAATAATCTCTCGACCTCTTGGGCAACCTGTTTGGTGTTCACAATGAAGGGTCCTACTATTTTGGGCAATTTAGAGAAATAGCCTTTCTTCATAGGAACAAAATGGACCTGATCTACATTCAAGCTCTGTCTGATAAATTCAAGAGAAAAAAGCCTCATTGGCACACATTTTGGTAACCTGTATGGTTTGACAGAGGCTCCATAAAGCCTGATCTTTGCATGTTCTTCAAATATGAACTAGTCTCCACACCTCACATATTTACTCAATTGAAGGAATTCTTGAGCTTTAGGAAGAAATGTTGGGGGCAAAGGTTCCATTCAAGATCTTATAAGCCACTGGAAGGAATAAAGAAGTGAACTCAAATAAACCACCATCTCCTGGATCACCCCTTATCAGGTCTGTCTAGAATACCACTCACTACTTCTTTTTATTTATGTCAACAAAATTTAGCCCCAAACCTGTAAAATGTTCAGCATTCTGGTACAAAAATAAATAAGTAATAACTGAAGGAAACTTAAAGGACCCAGTAAGAGGCAAAGTCATGAATTGGGTATTGATAGTATCCACCCAAAATGTTGGAATATCTAGTACTACCTCTGGCTTCATCATTAAAGAGAAAAATCCCAGGACTACTTTGTCAACTTGCTTGGAGTCTTCTTTTCCTAGAATCTTAGAAATTACTTGCAAGACAGGTCTTATATCAACTGCAAAAATGTCTAAAGAGAACATATTCCCATCTAGAGAGAATTGACCAGATTTAGGAGCTAGGAAAGAGGTAACATGAGAAAACTCCTAGGGGGATAGGTTATCATAATATGAAACCAAATATTCTTCAGTAAAGGTGGTGTAAGTTCTAGATATAGGGTAATTCAAAGCTTGGTGAATTAATTGAGAGGTTACTTGGAAAACACTCTCCCCTAACTGATTCATTACAAAACACTTCTTGGGGTACATTGCTGAGGCTAACCATTGAATGAATTCAGGGAACAAATGAGTCCTTGGGACAAAAGCTGCTAAAACACCTGACCTAACCATTGCCATGAATATAGGGGACTTTTTATGGTTCAGAATGACTTCTTGATATAGTGAAAGGTGCTTAATTGTGCAGAGGGTATCAGAAATATCATGTTCGACATCCATTAATGGGGTATGGATGACTGAGGAAGAACTTACTTGTTTGGCCATGGTGTCTGTAGATGACAGTTACTGGTGACAGTTGTTGATGACAGTTGCTGGGATAGTTGCTGACTTAGAATGCTGAACTAGAGGCAAGGTTTCTCTGTACAAAAAGAAAAAGCTAATGCAACGAGGTTTTACTTTTCTTTTATATATATGGTAAGAAAAATGGAGGGAAACCCTATAATTAATGTAACTAATTAATGGAGTGGCAGATGAGGTGATAGGGACAGTGGGTGAGGTGGACGGTAATAAATGAGAGTGGCGGATGATGTGGAGGAGACGAGGTGCACTGAAACGATGTGGGTGGCCCGCTGCGGGGGTAGGGAGTGTACGGGAGGTTCATCAGGCTTGAACCCCCACAATGATCACAGGCTGTAGATCTAGTCAACCCTATCGACGTCATGGTCAACTGTAGGGGTTGAGCCTGAGTTATAACTCATGCTCATTGTTCCCCCGCAGAGCGCTTTGCCCACCTCTTAAGCCATAGTTTGTTTATATTTCATAATACCACTCGAGCTTTAGCAGATGGGTCGAGCCCACCTTATGTTGTATTTGAATGCCACTAATAGTATAAATTAAATCACTGCTTCGGAATTTCAAATTCTCTTTTGACTTTTAAAACATAATATTTGATTTATTTTTATTTTTTGTGATAATATTAAAAATGAAATTCAAATGACAATGGATGCTACAACAGGACCTATATTCATAGAAATTCAGTTATCTATGTCCACAAATAAATCTTCCACTTTGAGCTTCCATAGCTCAAAACTCTGCCCATTGAATTTCTCGATCTCTATCTTTGAACTTGTTTCCATTTTCTTTCACCAAAAGAATTGTTTATGTATATATCCTATTGTAAGAATGTCTGCCATAATCCCAAGCCAAACACCTTAACCACAAAGGAGCCTCCCTGAAGCTAAAAATGCTCTAATACCAAATGTAGTTTTTAACCCTATACAATTAATTTTTACAAACATATTCTTAATAAAATAGAAATGATGTAATGGAAAAATTTTAGACACCTAATCCACTAGCATTGGTGTGGACGAATGTGAACTGTCATGGAAGTCCAAGAGACCTCTTGGAATATGAAACCAAGGGTCAAACAATGTGTTTATATGTACATCTTTGGGAGTAAAAATGCATCAAATTAGCTATCCTAAAGCTTCCTATTATTTTGTGCTAGGATAATATGGTATTAAAGAAGGAAAATTCTTGTCCCGCTCAAATTTAAGTTACTATTTTTTTTCCTTTATGTATGGCAGTTCTACATTTTAGCACCATTCCTGACTATTTTGGACATGTCTCTGCTTGACCTAGGTGCTCTTCTAGTAAATCATTCCTCATCCCTCTCTACAAGTAATTTTTATAAGATATTAGAACTCTGTTAATTGAGTTATGTGGCTTGACAAAACGTTCCCTCACATCCCTGTCTATGCAATTGTCAGTAACGTTCCTATGTGCTAACCGTGTCAAGTATAAATGACTCTGCTTTATCCTTGTCTTGACCTCCACTTAGATATATGCCTAACCACTTACTGGTGAGTCTTATTTGCAAATTATGATTCCTAAAGCTTTTACTCTGCTCCTTTTCCACATTTCTTGGAACCATAATTGGCAGTTGTTGTGGAAATATAACCAAACACTAGTCTTGTGGCCACTATGAACCTTTTATGGTTCTATTCACCTTTGATAGACTACATAAACTACCTTGACAATGGTTTTAGGCATTGATGTGACAATATTCCGCTCCAAGAAAATATTGTTAACCTTGTGTGTTTGTGTGTTCGCTTGTTTTAGTGTTTATATGTTCTTCTATGTCATTCAATATTCTTTTCTAAACGTCACAAGAGTTGGTGATACTACTCTCCATGCCATAGACGTTGAAAGATGGTGTTCGAAGGTGGTTCCATGAAATGATTAATAATGTTGATGCTATGGTCCAACAGACTCCTTCCAGTGTCCAAGATCTTGGAGCATGAATCGATAACGTTAGTGCCCTCTTCACTATTTTGTCATTCAATTTATTAATGTTGTCCCAAAATTCCTACTCAGATGAAACCCTTTCATTGATTTTCTCATTTAGCTTGTTTCTGTTATCCATCTCACTTCCTTTGTTAGAGGTTATACTGGGAGTGTTCTAGTGACACAAAGCCACATGAAACTCAATATTTAGGCAAGCAATATTTGATTGGAAATTTGTTCCATGTTACGTAGAGAATTATACAACGAAATTAGGAGGTGAACTGAAACACATGTTCTGTTGATCAATTGATTTACTTGGTAGGGTGAACAAAGAACTTGTATATTAGATCCCAAGAATGTCTCTAGTATGGTGCCAGGTATATTGTTGAAAGCCAACAACAACATCTACATGCTAGAAAGTGCATCATCGAAGAATGAGGGAATCAAACCCACGATGTTGGTCTTGGTGACTGTGAAGTTTACCGAATTTGAAATATCCTTGACATTGTCAAGGATTAACCATGGGGCTAGGGATTGTTGTCTAGCGCTACAACTCGTCCATTCCTTTAAAATTTTTGGGAACAATTACAAATTAAATCCTCTTTGGTAGCCTAACCTCAACGAGGCAACAAACTCTTGTTACATAGTTCAGTACCTCATAATTCCTCTCTACGTAGATTTTACTTTGCAGTAATTTTAAATGATTAAATTGTGGTGGCTTAGAAGGTGCAACTTAGTGGTGAAACTCACTGATGCTAATACCAGCATAGATCCATCTTAAATACGGATCATGTGCATTTTTTTTTACGAGCTGACATTATTTAAATGTTTTGTGTAGTTATTTATTTTAGATTTTTTAGATTTTTTATTTTGGCCGACATGAGAAAAATTTCAATTTTGATGACAAACGAACATCGTTACACATCATACTAGGTTGTAGAATGAGCCTAGACTTTCCTTAAAAGCATTAACATTGAATTCAACATTTTTTTCGTGTAAGGATTTGAAAATCCCATTATAATATTTACTGTGCTCTGGTTTGAATGATTTTATCTGTGATAGATCCCACACCAAATATGCAACATGTTCCTTTGAAAATTGGTAACATTTAATAAATTGCATCAAAAGAGGCATTGATTGGAGGTGCATTTTTTGATATTTTTCTAAGTTTAAGTTGCTGAAAGAAATGACCACCTCATTGTAATGACGTTTTTTAGATCGGCATTAATAAATATTTTTCAGCAATCCTTTGCTTGACGATAGCATTATCTAGTCTACAAGTTGTTTTCATTGTGATTTTATTGGGTCCCTATAATACTAGTGATTACCCCATTACTATTGTAGTTATACCCATTATTAATATTGTTGTGCCCCTATTGCCCCCATATTGTTATTACTGTGCCCCATAGAATCCCTCTATTGTTATTTTTGTGGCTTTATATTATTATTGTTAGGTCGGCTGGATTATATTGTGACTCCTTAGACTCCTATATATAGAAAGGAGGTTTTGTCATTTGAATCATCCAAGAATTGTTCATTTATGTAATGTAAAGGAGGTTTCCCCCTCGAAGAGGTTGAATTATAAGGCATTGATCTATCTTTTCTATCTTTTCTTGAGCTGGTTTCATAACATTTGGTATCAGAGCTTTGGATTCTAGGGTTTCGCTGCTCCAAAAAGGTCATCGTGGCATTTTCGCTATAACTTTCTTTCTGTGATGTTTCAAAAGTTGCAAAAAAAACCCATTTGAGAAGAATCGCACTGAACCTCGGGTCCAAATTTCAGAGCTTTTTATGCTATATTTGCGAAGATATGATCTGAGGAAGTTGGTATTTTTGCAGACTCCTGCATTACATTCCAAACATGTGACCTGGGGAAAATCGTCATAACTTTCTCTCTGGGGATCGGATTGAAATTTCGTAAGAAGGTACAGAAATAGGACGGACTGTAGTTTCTTGTATACATTTTTTAGATCCAAATGTCGAAACATTGACTCGTGGCACGTCGTACAAGTTCGCTCTACTGAACTAGTCTATAATCAAGTCACTATGGGAGATTTCGCATAACTCTTCCTTGGAGAATCCAATTTGGGTTAGACTTGTGGCATTGGAAAGAGGACACAAAGGGCTACTGCAAGTCACAAATTTAGAACTAGATGATCGGAAAGTACAGAGATACATCAGAGGCAATATCGAGCTCCTACAAAGTGAAAAAATGTGTGTAGATTTTCTTAAATTTTTGCTTAAGCTTGGTTTGAAAATTTATTTTGAAGGAATTCAAAGGGCATAATAGAGCATTATTATCGGTAACTGATGCCCCGCGGAAAGAAAATGCAAACACCTAGTAAGGAACCTGAAAGCTCTAGCATGACTCATGAAGAAGAAGAAGAAATGCTATATGATAATCAAAATTACAAGAACAAGTGCAACAAGTGTCACTTGCACAAAAAGCAACAGAATATAAGATGGATGGTTTAAGGAAAGATGTAGAAGCTAAGATGTATGGTTTAAAGAAAGGTGTAGAAGCTAAGATGGATTGTTTAAAGAAAGGCGTAGAAGCTAAAATTGATGGCATGGATGATAAGATGGAAGAATTGAAGATAAATATGAATAAGTTGCTACAAGAAATGGTCACTAAAGGTGAAAGGGTACTAAAGGAAACTCATGATGAGAACAAAAGAAATGTTAATCATGATTCCATAGACTCTAATATTGGATCGAAGACTCACCATATTCCAAAAATCGATATGAGGAAGTTTGATGGCAAGGATCCCGCCACATGGATATTACAGATGGAGCAATTCTTCGATCTCAATAATGTGCAAAACACACAAAAGGTATGTATGGAAACTTTATATTTGGAACCAAATCAGTTTGTATGGTATTAATGGCTTTTCTCTCATAAACAATTTATCACTTGGGTAATTTTTACGGAAGAATTGATAGCACATTACGAGGATACAAAAAGCAACACTTTTTTTAGCCAATTGATAAGTCTCAAACAAAAGGGTTCAATAATGGAGCACATTGAGGAGTTCCAAAAATTGAACATAAGGGTAAAAGATATTCCAGAGGAGCATAGGATTGATGTGTTCATAGGGTATTTAA
This sequence comes from Pinus tabuliformis, assembly GCA_031772625.1. Classification (NCBI taxonomy): domain Eukaryota; kingdom Viridiplantae; phylum Streptophyta; class Pinopsida; order Pinales; family Pinaceae; genus Pinus; species Pinus tabuliformis. The sequence continues at coordinate 426,544,546 of CM062813.1, read as the reverse complement.
AGGATAATATCCAACATGATGTTCGCCTTTGGGAACCTGATTCATTAGAGAAGGCATTCAGGTTAGCAAGAAAAATGGAAAGCAAAATTATGGCAACCAGGAAGCATACCACTCACAACTATAAAGACAGAAGTGTTTTTTCCCCTAGTCTTCCACAACCTATAAGGTTGAAACCACAAAAATTGGAAGAAAAAAGAGCAAAAGGGCTTTGTTACAGTTGTGATAGCAAATACACTAAAGGTCATAAGTGTGCTGAGAAGAAATTATTCTACATAGATTGTGAAGAGGAAGAAGAAAAGGAGCAAGAAAGGTAAAAAGAAGAGGATATACTCCAGGAAAAAAGCCTAGATGAAGAATAAATAAATCCGACCATATCTTGTAATGCATTGGCGGGAATTACCACTCCTCAAACCATCAAGATAGAAGGACAAATCAAGAATAAAAAGGTAATAGTGTTGATTGATTCAGGAAGCACCCACAATTTTATTCATTGTAAGGTAGCAAAAGAATTGAATTGCTTCCTATATCCAGCACCAGAGTTTCAAGTGATGATTGCAAATGGAGGAACAATAAATTGCTCTGGAAAGTGCCATAATATCAAGCTATCCATGGGAGAATATGTATTGACTAGCCCAATGCTTTCCATTCCAATGGGAGGTGCTGATGTTGTATTAGGAGTCCAATGGCTACAATCCTTGGGTACAATAGCTTTTAATTTTCAAGAAATTTTCATCAAATTTTCTACGGAAGGAAAGGAAGTTGAATTAAGGGGTATTATAGGGAAACCAGGAAAGATAATCAGCTCTAATGGTATGAGAAAGCTTCTAAAAAAGGAGCAAAGAGGTGTAATTACACAATTATGTTCGCTAGATGTTTCCACATCGGAATCATCTATTTCTCCAGATCTCCAAAAAGTCCTGGACAATCATTCCAAGGTATTTGAGACTCCCAAAGGTCTCCCACCTATGCGTGATCATGATCATGCTATTCATCTGATTCCAGGAAGTGTTCCTCCAAACATCAGGCCGTACAGATATCCATATGTCCAAAAGAGTGAAATTGAATGTATGGTTGCAAAAATGCTAGAGGCTGGTATGTTGTTGGGAAAAGTATCTATTCAGAACGCCCCTATCCCACTCTAAGGTGTGACAGTGCCTTAGCAACAAACAAGGAAAACTACTTTTGTATTCTTCTTTATGAAATGTAAACGAAGAGGAAGGATGTAACTAACCTGTGTCTTTCGCTAGTTTGTTGATCCAATCGCTCTTCTCTTTTGCTTGCTTCCCGCTGCCTGCTCCCTTACTAGTCTAGCTTCACCAAGTTCCTGCAAGATCACAGAAGAGGAAAACTACACAAAAGATATAGATTTACATTCATAACTAGCTTAGGATCAGATTTAAGCTAAACATGCAGATATAACAAAGCATCATTGATATACAAACATGTAGGAGAAACTCAAATAGTTTTATTGATATAATAAGAAAGTCCAAGAGGAGATACAACCAAGTGAGTCCCGATCCAACATCTACCTCCCAGCAAAGAAATCCCTTCCTCACCTCCAACAAAGCATAAATCACCCAATGCACTAATCTCAATCTCAAACCAACAGCGATTCTCTGCAAAGTACAAAATTCCAGCCCCTGGATCTCTGGGATGAGGGATCCATATATAGATGTAAGCAGAGAGGATGAGTCAGCTTATGTTTTGACTTGTGGCTTCTCTTTGTCAGTTCTTGCTTCCACTTGGAGGCTGAGAGCCTCTTACTCATCCTTGGTCGAACTCAGTGAGGCAAGTGTCATTGAGGAAGATTCTGGAAGCTTCCATTGTCTGTACACCTCGCGGAATGACACTGCCATTTGGAATTTCTCTCTCAGCGCACCCTGGTAGTGCATTTAGGTGCGTTGCAACGCACCTAGCTAGTGTACTGGGGTGCTTTGCAACGCAGGCAGCTAGTGGAGCATCTGAATTGATCCTGAATTGACTGATTCTGAGTAGTTTTTGGTGGAGAACTTCTGGGAGAAGCTGTCATTGGTTGACCTTGTTCCTTTAGGGGCAGGAACAACACTTTTAGGGACTTTGGATCCCTTGGATTATGGACATTTCATGCTCAAAGCTGTAAGGCACAAAAATGTCTATAACAGTTGCCCCCTAAAGTATGAGGCCGTTTATCAGGTGAAATGCTTTATTAGGAGGATCCGAAGTTCTTTCAATGCTGGGAAGAGACCTGTAATAAGATACAATACAATACATTATTTTTCATACTGTTTCCATGATCTAGCTGAGGCGGGCATTCCCATGCTCAGCTTTATAAATTCTTTTTTATGTACATAGGACAGACAATCGTCTGATGATAGACTGATGATTCTGATGAAATCATCATCCTTTTGGTAGGATGATTATCTGTGCTGCAATGCTGTACATGTCAATGTCTTTATTTTTCCTGAATATATATCGCAACCCGGATGGATGAAACTATATCCAGGGTCTTCAATCTCATCCGATCTTCACTCTAAGTACAAGTCGATCCATGTGAGAAATGTTCTGAAGTCGAACATGGAAAGACATCGCTTGATTACCAGTCAATGATGTAAACTGTTAACAAGCGCGAGAGGAATCATCGATAATGATAATGACCCTCAAGGTACTGCAGTACAATTCACGTGGTGTGAATAAAGGACTTGGCGTCGAACACCACGCAAAATCTTTCGGTCGAAGGTCATTGATGTATACCTGTTGCCGGAAGTGAGAAACTTGCCATTGAGGCATGTAAGCTTCAAAGTACTAAAGGGGTGTTCCTAGATCAACTTCTTGGATAATGAGCTGATGTCGACAAGAAGTGATCCATCAAAGGAGGGCCTTAATTTATCCCACATCAATGACATGGAACGGAGCAAATGATTTTTGATGGAGGTGAAAACGATCTGATGATATATGGTTCAGGGTGGCGGTCATGAAAGAATGAAGTATAATGTATGGTAGTGGATGGGACACGGGTGACTTCTCTGGATGACTTCTCTCGAACATATCGGCGACACTTATATGATGGATTGGTAGCATTTACCCCAAAGGTGGATGGTATGGCGAGACCATGGTGATGTGACCGGTGAATGAAACAACCCAACCCGACTCAGGCACGGAGTGGAAGTGTCATGTTCAAGAGCGACTTGCTACCAATAAAGGTTCTTTGAGTTTCTTCCCAATTTTTCCCCAGTCATTGCTGACTAGTACCTCTTTATTTTTGTCAAGCTTGAGGAGGATAACATATGCTTGTTCTATAATTTGCCCTTCGGGCAAACCCATCGCTATGTTTTAACGAGCCTAGCGATAGTGAAACTCGTTCTCGTCTAAAGACAAGTTTGTCGCTATTAATCTTTTTAACGAGTCTAATGACAAAGATAACTCGGTCCTTTTCATTTTTAGAGAGTCTAAAAAGGTACGTAAAGATAACTCCGGAAGTCCTTTTTCGTCATCTAATCCCTTAAGTCCGAAAAAGTATAAAACAATACAGAAGGGATGAATTTTCGATAGTTTTAACGAGCCGAACAAAACAAGCGCTCGATCTTTTTGTGCAATAATCCCTCAGGTCCAAAAAGATTAAAATCTAGAGGAGGGATAGCACTTCCAGTCGCTTTAACGAGCTAGAAGGCCAAAACTCGGCAATCTTTTCATATTTTACGAGTCAGATGAAAAGAGCTTAAAGAAGACTCGTCTTTTGAGGAACGAGTGATAAGACGGGTAGCAGCTGATTCCAGGTAAGGGTTGGAATTTTCCAAGCACGGCAGTGTCACAAGGATGGCTAGTGAAATCACTCTTCGCAGCTGTTCCTCAAAATGGGTAAACAATCAAATTGAGGTGAATGATCGGCCAATGGAAAAGTGGAGGTGATGGTGCAAACACGACCAAGGCTTTAATGGCTAATAATGTACATTCACGGTGGTTATTTACCGGAGGATAGTTCATTTTTTAATGAGCTTAAACGCGGGTTGAAACACTTGCTCGATCTTATGTTTATTTTTTAACGAGCATGAATTATGTGCTAAAACTGCTCGATCTTATGTTTATTTTTTAACGAGCATGAACTATGTGCTAAAACTGCTCGATAAATCCAGTCATATGATAAGAATGTCTCATTGAAGATGCCATTTTTTATGGAGCTTGCACCTTATAAAGCTTTGCCCCGCATCCTTTCTTTATGCAAGTTCGGAAACGACTAATCCTACGAGTTTAAAGGGTTAGAGGTCCTAAAAATTTAAAAAATAAATAGCCGCCCCTTGCTTGCACTCCAAAAGGTTTGCATGCCCCCAGGTATAAAATACGATTTCAAGGTTACCCCTACTTCACTTCCGCCAAAACATTTGTTTTACCGAGAGAGGCCTACCTCTTTCAGGTTACCAAAGATTGTCTCATTCGCGCAGCAAACAAAACATTTCTTCGGCAATGTCCACCGAGATGAACAAAGGTGAGTGACGACGCCCGCTGACCCACATAACTTTGACAAGAGAATCTTATTCTAGAACAACCCCTCTTCCAATCACGGATGGGGTACAGACTAGTCATATTCTCCCGTGGAAACCTACCCTATACCCAAAGTTTTCCTGCCGAAGTAGACCAGGACGCATGCCCCCTCCCTCCGAATTACTCGCGCTCATCGGGAGGACGGACCGTGGGTTGAGACATTTCTTGCGTGAAGAGACCATTTAGGGATGGTATATGACTATTTGCGATGCGTGATCCGGGAAATGAAAGCTGGTCCACGAGCTTGACCACTCTTCCTTCGTGCGGAAAACACATTACTCTAAAGAGTGAGGAGACGATGGCTCCCATGCAATAAATATAGTCTCGTTCAAGGAGTAGGTTATAATCCAAGGGTCCTTGAACGACCATCACGTTCATTTGAACGGTCTTCCCTTTCAATGTGATAGGCACATTGGGGAGGATCCCTAAAGGTCGACTGGTTCCTTTATCGAAGCCTGTCAGATTTCTCATCTCAGGCAAAAGCGATGGCGAACCAAGCGCTTTCCAAGCAATAGAGAAAAGGATACTCACAGAAGCCCCTTCATCAATGATGGTGCCAGCCATGACCATTCTGTATATTTGAACGATAATTCGGAATGGTATGCTTGCTGGCAAACGAGGTCTGCCTAGTTGGTTCCAGTCGAAGAATACAACTAGGTTGCTTGGAGGTGGGACCGAGTAGACGGCCGGGTATCGCTCTGACGAACTTCCTTCCTGCAATAAAGGAATGGGTGGATTGCCCCCGTGTTCATCGGAGTCTGTGTTGATGAAGAGAATTTGGACGGTGTCATCCTTATCCTCTTCAGTGACTGTATCATTCGAAGATAAAACCTCTGAAGGCAAGACCGGGTCAACTGCCGCCTCGACCTTTTGACTTTCGTCTGGTATGGATTCAGTTGGTTTATCTTCAATGATAGACACTTCAGCTGACCACTTGAGCGGGCCAGCTGGATTCTCAACTAACGAAGGACTCGACAAGAGTTTTTTATATCCAGGAGGAAGTCGTAACAGTGAAACCGGACGATCTTCCAAGACTCTTTTAGCCTCGTCTAAGAAGGGACAACGGTGGAGGGCATGGTCGCCTTCGCACAATCTACAGGGAGGTCTAGTTCTCCCTCTTTGCCCTGGAACTTCACTTTCGCTAGTTGACGGTGTACTTTCAACATGGCCATCAGAGGTTGATGACACCGGATTGTGCAAATGGGGAGACCAGTCCCTTAGTATCCGAGGGATGCAAGGACAGTCTCTGTGAAATTGGTCTCCCTTGCAAATGACACATGGCGATTTAGGCCTGGTCAGTGCTGTGTGTGGATTTTCATTAGACGACACTTGTTTTCCCTTATTTGCCTTTGGCTCCTTCTTCTTTTTCTCTTTCTACTTCTTTTCCTTTGTCTCCTTAGGAACTTGGTTTTTAACTTTACCAGTCCCGTCACGCGAAGAGGAAGGAAGAGAGGAAGAATTAGAGGAAGTAGAAGGTTGGTGGGAAATTCTGGACTCGTCTAATTGCTGATTCGACTGTTCAGGAATAGTGGTGTTCTAAACGACATTGGTTGAGAAGAGCCAGACCGGCAGGCCAATTGTCAGTCCTGGAAGCGACAATGTGGCCATATGGGGCGCACCAACATCTCCCCAAGAGGAGAAGGGACTAGGATTTCCACCAAGGGCAATTCCTTGGTTGGTAGGCTCCGTTTTCTCAACCTAAAGATCAACGCAGGAAAAAGGGTATGAATATTCCGTTTAAAATAAATTTTAACGACGCTTGGACACAACTTGCTTTTTCAATTTTAAAAAGTTGAGAAAAAGCAAAAGATGACTCTAGTCTCCTTCGATTTTTAATGAGCCTGAAGTGACAAGTGCTCAGATGGACCTTTTCCGTTAAGGATTCTGAAAAGGAACGAAAGGGACTGCTCTGGAGTTCTAGGTAGAGGGTGTGCCAAACCTTTCGCAAAACCGCAGAATACTTTTTAAGGTACGGGCGGTCAATCTTCCCGAATACTGTGTTCAGTGCATTACGATCAGTAGGGCGGCCGACACGACTTCCTATGGATAAAGGTTTTGAGCCTATAGGGGTCTCCCAATATATACTCGACGTTACGTAGGAGCACAATCCGTACTGGCACTTATTGTCTCTCAGGAGGAATCACCCAACCATCAGTGAGGCCAACAGTTACCAGGTTTTACGACGCCGGAACACGTCTCTAGCCTAGACCTCTATGTTGTGCGTTAAGTTACAAAGCGTTGTTAAGTTCATTCAATTTATTTTAGGTTGATCTTTCTTAGAAGTTTGCCTTTTTGGATCACCACGAGATGTAGATACAATTCCTAAATGCAGTCTACAGATGATAAGCAAGCTTTTATCTCTTTTCAACAATGAAAATCCTAGCTACAAGGGGAAAAGAAAGACATAATCTTTTCTCAAAGAGCATAGAGCACACTGTAAATGCACTTTTCCTAAATCAATCCATACAAACTGTCAAAATGCAAATGCACTTGTGCATGTATTTGTTTTCACTTTCTTAATATTGATGCCTAAAAAGAAAGTTGTTGTACAAATTTGAATTCGATTTCAAGTGAAAAACACAAACAAGCTTCTTTCGAAAAAAAAAAAAAAAGTAGAGCAGATTACGACACTTTATGATTTTGAAGTAAACACTTGTTTCGACACTAGAAATTCATAAATTCAAACCAAAAGACAAAGGTAAAAGCACAATCAACTGTCAACAGCAAACAAACTCATTCCTAAGATCAAAACGACACTTACGACAGGTCTAGATCTAAGGGCGACAGTAAGACTAGTTTACTTTTGTAATGGGAAACTGCAAATGATGTAACAAATACACAAAAACAAATACAGTTTCTTTTATACAACTGAGGTGGAATTAAGGCAAAGAAAAGGGGTTTTTAGATAGGTACACACACTGATAACAGGCTGCAAAAATCAGAGATAAAACTGAACAAAAGAAGCAAAGAACCACAGCTGCACAGGGCAAAGGCTGATCAGCGCACCTGTTGCACAGAGAAACTGAATTGCAGCGCAGGTAGCCCTCTCGGGACCTACGTTGAAATGCAGAACCTCTTCACAGAACCTGCGCTGAAGCAGAAACGAGAATTGTCTCCGGGTTCTGGGTCACGGTTTGCAGTTTAATCTATGGTTTTTGGCCGGATAAAAGCTATCAATAAGGTACAATTAGAGGGATGATTTAAAGGAGGACTAAGAGCTATCACAAAGGGCTGTTAGAGCATTTGTGGATCAGCTTTTCAGATCATAAACAGGCCCAGTGAATGGACTAGAGTAGCATATCTCTACTTTGCATTTGTAAATGGCAAATGCAGTTCGATTCGCCACTCCTAAGTTTATGAGAAGAACAACAATATAAACACAAATAAACTAACTAGATACGATCCCCAGCGGAGTCGCCATTTTGTTGTTGGGAAAAGTATCTATTCAGAATGCCCCTATCCCACTCTAAGGTGTGACAGTGCCTTAGCAACAAACAAGGAAAACTACTTTCGTATTCTTCTTTATGAAGTGTAAACGAAGAGGAAGGATGTAACTAAACTGTGTCTTTCGCTAGTTTGTTGATCCAATTGCTCTTCTCTTTTGCTTGCTTCCCGCTGCCTGCTCCCTTACTGGTCCAACTTCACCAAGTTCCTGCAAGATCACAAAAGAGGAAAAATACACAAAAGATATAGATTTACATTCATAACTAGCTTAGGATCAAATTTAAGCTAAACATGCAGATATAACAAAGCATCATTGATATACAAACATGTAGGAGAAACTCAAATAGTTTTATTGATATAATAAGAAAGTCCAAGAGGAGATACAACCAAGTGAGTCCCGATCCAGCATCTACCTCCCAGCAAAGGAATCCCTTCCTCACCTCCAACAAAGCATAAATCACCCAATGCACTAATCTTAATCTCAAACCAACAGCAATTCTCTGCAAAGTACAAAATTCCAGCCCCTGGATCTCTGGGATGAGGGATCCATATATAGATGTAAGCAGAGAGGATGAGTCAACTTATGTTTTGACTTGTGGCTTCTCTCTATCAGTTCTTGCTTCCACTTGGAGGCTGAGAGCCTCTTACTCATCCTTGGTCGAACTCAGTGAGGCAAGTGTCATTGAGGAAGATTCTGGAAGCTTCCATTGTCTGTACACCTCGCGGAATGACACTGCCATTTGGCATTTCTCACTCAGCGCACCCTGGTAGTGCATTTAGGTGTGTTGCAACACACCTTGGTAGTGTACTGGGGTGCTTTGCAACGCAGGCAGCTAGTGGAGCATCTGAATTGATCCTGAATTGACTGATTCTGAGTAGTTTTTGGTGGAGAACTTCTGGGAGAAGCTGTCATTGGTTGACCTTGTTCCTTTAGGGGCAGGAACAACACTTTTAGGGACTTTGGATCCCTTGGATTATGGACATTTCATTCTCAAAGCTGTAAGGCACAAAAATGTCTATAACATGGTATAATTCAACCGAGTCAAAGTTCTTTCTCTGCTCTAGTAGTATTGGTGCACAAGAAGGATGGATCATGGTGCACGTGTCCAGATTATAGGGAGCTCAACAAGCTCAATATTAAAGATGAGTTCCACATTCCTGTCATTGATGAATTGCTGGATGAATTGCATGGATCAATTTACTTCACCAAGTTGGATCTTCGTTCAGGATATCATCAAATCAGAATGAAGACTGAAGACATTTCATAAACAACATTTAGAACTCATGAGGGTCATTATGAATTTTTGGTCATGCCTTTTGGCCTTACCAATGCACCTTCAACATTTCAAGGTTTGATGAATTCAATTTTCAAATCATTCCTTAGAAAATTTGTGTTAGTATTTTTTGATGATATACTAATCTACAACAAGTCTTGGAAGGATCATGTTGAACATATTGACAGGGTGCTACAACTATTGGAGGAGAAACAATTATATGCAAAAAGATCCAAATGTTTCTTTGGAGTCCAGGAGGTGGAATATCTGGGTCATATTGTATCTCATGAAGGAGTTAAGGTAGACCCTAGCAAAATTAAAACCATTAAGGAATGGAAAATCCCCACATCCATAAAGCATCTGCGAGGATTTCTCGGGTTGACAGGGTTTTATCACAAGTTTGTTAAGAATTATGGGAGAATAGCAGCACCTCTAACAACATTATTGAAGAAAGATGCATTTTCATGGACTCCGGAAGCAACAAAGGCCTTTGAACATCTTAAAGAGGAAATGTGCCAAGCACCAGTCTTAGCTACACCGAACTTCACAAAAACCTTTATTGTGGAATGTGATGCTTTAGAAAATGGAATTGGTGCTGTTCTAATGCAAGATGAAAGACCTATTGCTTTTGAAAGTCGTCCAATCAAGGGAAAGTTTTTAAGCAAAGCTATTTATGAGAAGGAAATGTTGGCAATACTCCATGCACTTAAGAAATGGCGACCGTACCTAATGGGAAGACACTTCAAGGTAAAAACAGATCATGATAGCCTTAAATACTTTTTAGAACAAAGATTATCCTCTGAAGAGCAACAAAAGTGGGTCACAAAGATGTTGGGTTATGACTTTGAAATCATCTACAAAAAAGGGAAGCAAAATGTGGTGGCAGATGCACTCTCAAGAAAGGATGAGGATGTGGAAGCATTTTTGTGCGCCATTTCTATTATCCAACCAGATTGGATAAACGAAGCAAGGGAGGAATGGAAGAATGACGAAGAAGTGTGGGCACTTATTCGAAAGTTACAACAAGATTCCAGTACGTCTGATACATTTAGCTGGCAAAATGATTCGTTATGGTACAAAGATCGCTTATACCTCTGTAAGAATTCCCAGCTAAAACAAAAGATTCTTATGGAATTGCACACTTCTCCCTTAGGAGGGCACTCAGGATTTTTAAAAACTTACTACAGGGTTAAGAAGGAATTTTTTTGGGATGGCCTTAAATCAGATATTCAAAAGTTTGTGGCAGAATGTTTGGTTTTCCAACAAAAAAAGTTGAAACAATTAAGACACTGGGTCTATTACAACCTTCATCCATTCCAAGCCAATGTTGGGAGGAGGTTTCAATGGATTTTATCACAGGTTTACCGAAGTCTGACGGAAAGAGTGTCATCATGGTGGTAGTTGACAGACTTACCAAGTATGCACACTTTTGTGCATTATCACATCCATTTAAAGCTAATACAGTTTCTACTGCATTTATGGAAACAATTCAAAAGCTACATGGAAACCCAAAGATTATTGTAAGTGACAGAGATCCCATTTTCACTAGAAATTTTTGGACATAATTATTTTCTTGTCTTGGTACTCAGTTAGCTCATAGCTCATCTTATCATCCTCAATCTGATGGGAAAACTGAGATAGTAAACAAATGTTTGGAAGGATATCTTCGTTGCTTTGTATCTGATAAACAAACACAATGGGATAAATGGTTGCCTCTGGCCGAATGGTGGTATAACACTTCCTTCCATACAACAACAAAAATGACCCCATTTATGGAACTTTATGTGTATCAACCACCATCCATCACATCATATTTAAGAGAAAATTCTAAGGTTCAGGCAGTGGAACATCACATCGAACATCAACAACAAGTCCTCCAACTCTTAAATGATAACCTCGTGTTGGCACAGAATAGAATGAAACAACAGGCAGATCAACATCGCATTGAAAGAAGTTTTGATGTAGGTGATTGGGTATTCCTACGGCTACAACAATAGAAGCAAATGTCCCTCAAGCAAGCTAAGAAGGATAATGAATTATCACCAAAGTATTATGGTCCATACAAGGTGTTGCAAAAGATTGGTACTATGGCATACAAATTAGAGCTTCCTGCAGCTTCTCGATTGCACCTAGTTTTCCATGTTTCATGTTTAAATAAGGTTATAGGCGACAAGCTCCCAGTTCAAACAATATTGCCAGAACTTGACGAGGAAGGAAAAATCATATTGGAACCGGAAGCAGTCACAGAAACAAGAACTCGATAGCTATGAAATCGATCAATTTCAGAGTATCTTATCAAGTGGAAGAACTTATCCACTGAAGATTCCACATGGGAGGATGAGAATTTTATGCAAAAGTATCCAGAACTACTCAAGCGTTGAGGAAAACACTTTTTTGAAGGAAAGGGGCATGTTGGGTCCCTATAATACTAGTGATTACCCCATTACTATTGTAGTTATACCCCTTATTAATATTGTTGTGCCCCTATTGCCCCCATATTGTTATTATTGTGCCCCATAGAATCCCTCTATTGTTATTTTTATGGCTTTATATTATTATTGTTAGGTCGGCTCGATTATATTGTGACTCCTTAGACTCCTATATATAGAAAGGAGGTTTTGTCATTTGAATCATCCAAGAATTTTTCATTTATGTAATGTAAAGGAGGTTGCCCCCTCGAAGAGGTTGAATTATAAGGCGTTGATCTATCTTTTCTATCTTTTCTTGAGCTGGTTTCATAACAGATTTGGAGATCAAGAACATTGTACATTTTTTGCATAGTAATGTCCCATTGACTTTGATACTCATTCGCTCCTCATTGATTATTTGATTGCTACAACATTTTTAGTAGACATTGAAACACTTCAATTCTAAGCTTGAATTGTTTGAAAAATGGCTATAATTGGTGAAGTATTAGAGTCCTTGAAAACTTTGATACACTCTATTGTTCATGATATACGGAAAATCAGCAACGACACTCTTTCTATCATTCAAACCTATTTTCACAATGCATAAGGCAAGATTGAATTTTTGTGGATTGAATCTCAGCTACAACAAGATGAGTTACAACAAAAGAGTTGTCATTTTGAATTGGTTTTTGTTCAAAACTATTATCTATTTGAGGTCAATTAAAATCCCATCAACTACGAAAAAGTGATCAAATTAGTGACGTTGAGGTTGTTTTCCATCTAGTGCCATTTTAGGAGCAATTTTTCATGAACGTGCAGAGGTTCAACCAACTCTTCCCAAGCCTGTCATCAAAACTTGGGAAGAAGTTGTTAACAACATGAACATAATTGGTATTGGATATCCAAAGGATGTTTCCTTTCACATTCCAAACTATTCTAATCCCATCTAGTTTCATAGTGTTGGATTTCTTCAAGGAAATTCATCCTCACCTATTCCATATTATGCTCCTCTTCCACAACCACAATAGATTGTCAGATGCCAACATTGTGATCGATTTCACCATGTGAAAGTTTAGTGTTTTGATCTTCACCCATGTTAGCATTGTGATAAAAATATTCATCATTGAAATAGATGTTCTAGAAACAAGCCTCTTGTAAGAATGAAGATTCACCTTGAATGGATCACTTCTTGGTAATGTGATTCAAAAACCAAGAAGATATTTTGGCCATAATTTAGAGTTCATTCTCAAGTATTGACATGTCTTGTTGTTGAGATTTCTTTATCTTCTTACCTTGTATGTGACAAGGGAGGAATTGGTGTTCAGTTACCATGTTTGAAGCCAAATCAAGGGAGCTTGAGCCAAAACATGAACCAAAGCCAACTTCCAGAGCCTAGAGCCAAATTTATTCATAGCTAGATTTAAAGTTGTAGCTAGAGACAAATCGATGCTCCATGATCATGATTTTGGTTAGTGGCCTTACTTAAACCACCACTGGCATAAGACTTCAATATTATCTACATTAGTTTATGGTCAACTTTAAACCAACATTAGGGAGCACTTCCACTAGCAGAAGGCTTCCACTTCTAGTCAAATTTAGAATTGTTCGAGGAAATGCTTCAAGCTTTAGTTACAGAGTTGGTGGCTAGCCTTAAACCAACATCAATTAAGACCTTGAGTTCTCCCACCTATTTTACTTTGTGTTCTTCCTTAAAAACCACCTTTTTAGAGAGCACATCCAACCATTGACTGCCATGCATTTTTTCATTTTTATATTTCAACTCTCTTCTTGGACTCATATGCACTCTTTTGTAAAAATGGGGGGAATTTTTGACACCTAATCTAATAGGGTTGGTGTGGACAAATGTGAACTGTCATCAAAGTCCAAGAGACCTCTTGGAATATGAAACTAGGGCTCAAGCAATTTATTAATATGCACATATTTGTGAATATAAATGCATCACATGAGTTATGCTAAAGATGCCTATTATTTTGTGTGAGTTTTGTTGATTTTGGGTAGCATCGGATGTGTTCTAGCTCTGGAATTTTGTGGAGCGGCTAGAACACATGAGATCTCCAAGACCCATAAATCGTTTGGAGAAATTCCACCTAGATAAGGAGTTATTAAAATAGTTAATATTTTTAATGGGTTTCTAATTCTAAACTTAGGAAAATAAAAATATTAATGGGTATTAATAAGAATATGGGTGAGAAACCTCTAAGTGACGAGGATCAAGTCCGTTTTAATATTAGGCATTGGTTAAAACTTAATCTCGATCGTTGATTCATCAACAAAAGTATAAGAAGAAGCTTGAGGGTTAGTTGGAGATACACCAAATGATCAAATCAGTTCGATTTTTCTGGGGTGTGGTTTGCTGAGAAAATCGAACTAGTGATCTAAGTTGCAGTGAGAGGGGTAGAAGCAGAGATTTGGTTAAAAAAGGATTTATGAGCCAAAGAGTACCAGGAAGTGAGGCAACAATAGCATTAGAGAGGCAGCGCAGAGGCCTACGCAGCCCAGGAAGGGGCTCATGCAGTGTTGACGCATTCCAAGAAGGTCTCTTGTAGTGCTAGTGTAGGATATTGTTCATAAGTTTGAGATTTTGCTAGAGAAGCAAGGTTCTGAGCCGGGAGGGCTGAACAACAGTATTCCTCTAGCAAATTGATCCAAAAAAAGGGGTGGTTTAGTCTCCTAGAGGCAAGACGCTAGGATTGCGTAGTGTTTGTTGGAGTCAAGCCACTCAGTGGACCAATTGTGACTTGGAGAATGAGGTAAACCCTCGTATGTATTTCTTGATGCCTATATTTCTCTGAAAGGTTAGTCGGTGTGAGAGGCAACCTATTGTACTCAGATTCTGGTTGCTTAATAATACAAACCCTCTATCTGTTGCACTGGTTTTCCCAAGTTGGGTTTTTCCAAGTATGTGTTGTCCAAAAATAACGGTGTCTCTTGTGTGTTTGTCTCATATCTATTTCAGGTTATGATTTGTATGTCAGTTTAGTCTACAATAGTGTTTTTCATAAGTGTTTAAATAATTAAATAACTTGTTGAATGTAAAAAAAGTACAAGATGATAAATGAGTGATTGCAGTAGGATTTCTGATGTGTAGATTCATAAATTTTCACATGCTATTGAAGCATTACAGATCATAGGATACTGAAGCCATTAGCCGAGAGATCCTACAAATTTGCTACAGAGAGGTAGTTGTCTCGAGTGGCAGTGTTTTTCCAAAGCTAGAGATGCAGAGAGAGAGTGACGCAGTGCAGAAGAGGTGATGCAGAGGCTCATGCAGTGCCTATGTCAACATTCTGAGCTAGGAGAGGGTGACGCAATGGTTGGGAGGAGTCCACAGGGTGATTGCATCAGCTATCTAGGCTGGTGCAATAGTAGAGACAGGTAGATCAGGCTCACACATAGCCATGTCATCTTTCTGAGCCAAGGAGTGACACAGTGGCAAAGAGGAGTTGATCTTGCTCATGCAGTGGCTATGCAGAGCTGAAGCAGCTTACATTCTTCAGGTTCTGAGGCTTGAGGAGAAGAGAAGATTCAATCAGTGGAGCTAGTGGGACGTTGTTTCTGTTGGTTCAGAACAGTTTCTATGGAGATAAAGCCGAGGTAGAGGGAGTCACTGCCTTGACAAATTTCTAGCTAAAGAAATCTAGTTCCAGGTTGCAATAACAAAGGAGGATTGGAAAGGAGTGATTCGACATTTGGCCAAAGGATTTCTGTGAAGGAAATCAGGACTCAGAGGGAGTCTAGAGGAGCTTGTTCCTTAGAGGATTTCTAGTGCCGAAGAAATCCAGATCCGAGTCTTGCTAGACTAACAAAAGGAGAGGGAGAAGAGAACTAGTCCTATATTTGTTGAGTAGAGATGATAGTCAATGGACTGAGGGATCAGGATAGATTAGATGGAGCATCCAATTTTGTCATCTAGAAGGCCAGGATCCCGGCAGTTCTGGACAAGAATCACATCAAGGACTATGCCTTGAAGGTATTTGTTGTCCCAGTCGACGTTGATCTGCCGAAGAAGTACAATGAGGCATAGGAGAAGGATAAATGCATGATTCTAGATGGGGTCAAAAATCATGTGGTCCCACACACTGCTGAGAAGGAAACAACAAGGGAGATGTGGGAGACACTGACCACCTTGTACCAAGGGACTTACATTCAATGGAAGATGCTATTGGAGAATTAGTTGAGACAATACCAGATGCAGAAGGGAGAAGAGATTGATCCCTTCCTTCTCAAGTGGCAAGGGATATGAAACCAGTTGACTTCCGTGGGGTCTACACCAGATCCTGAGTTCATGGTCAAGACTGCCCTGAATGCAGTCACTAAAGACTAAGATACATTTATCTAGAGTATCTTGGGCATAGCTTCTCTCCCCAGTTGGGAGGAAATGTGGGCAGCTCTTTGACAGGAAGAAATTACAAGGTTGACCAAGGCTGGAAGTAGCAACAGAGGAGCCCAAGTCGAGGAGGAGGAGGAGGATCTAGCTCTCGCATCATTGGGAAAACATGGGCAACAAAAAAGGAAGACAAAGGATATAACAAAGGTTAGATGATTTAGGTGTGGCGAACTAGGACATTTCTCCACTCAGTGCCCCCGGAAGAAGGGCAAGGAAGATTCTTATGACTTGAAGGCTTCTCTAGAAAAAGCTGACAAGGAGATGATGACGAGGATTGTGCCATGAGTTCTCATGCACCTCTGGAGAAGAGGTGGGGAGATATAGAGCTGTAGTCAGAGGACTACACAAGGGAAAGATCCTTTAGGTGCCCAGACACTTGGATCACATACGGCTATGGGAGCCCTTAATGATAGTAGAAAAATGACGAGTGTCGGTTGGTGCAAGGTGTGATGGAGCAACAATGGAAGAGCTAGAGTGCCAAATTCTGAAGCAGTGTAGTGGATGTTGTAACAATGAGAGAGGCACATAGTAGATTGCAACAATGCAGTAGCAATAGAGGGTCAACATAGATTAGAAACAGAGGTAGATTTAGCATCACGAGGCATCCATACTGACCAACATGTTAGTTTTTGGGTGAAGTTTCAATTACTTTCTTCTCAGTAATTGAGTTTCAATGTAACAGTTAGCAATGCTAGTGTTAGAGGAAGCATGATGCAACATTTTGAGAGGGAGTTGCCGTACAGATGTAGCAGTGACAGTGGCAGATTCATGGGTAGCAGTATAAGATGCAACAATGCAGTGGATGAAGCGAAGGAGGCTAAGCATCAGCAGCACAAAGGACCGATGCAGTGGATCAGTGTAATACTTCTATTGAGAAGTATTGCTAGAACACATTCCTCGCTAAGAGGGAGTGTTGATTTTGGGTAGCATTAGATGTGATCTAGCTCCAAAATTTTGTGGACGTGATAGAACACATGAGATCTCCAAGACCTAGAAATCGTATGGATAAATTCCACCCAGATGAGGAGTTATTAAAATAATTGATATTTTTAATGGGTTCCTAAGTCTAAACTTAGAAAAATAAAAATATTAATGGGTATTAATAAGAATATGGGTGAGAAATGTCTAAGTGCCGAGGATCAAGATTGTTTTAATCTTAGCAGTTGATTAGGGACTTAATCTCAGCCATTGATTCATCAACAGGAAAAGTATAAGAGGAGGCTTGAGGGTCAGTTGGAGATACACCAAGTAATCAAATCAGTTCGATTTTTCTGGGGAGTGGTTTGTTGAGAAAATCGAACTAGTGATATAAGTTGCAGTGAGATGGGCAGAAGCAGAGATTTGGACTAGAAAGGAGTTCTGAGCCAAAGAGTACCAGGAAGAGAGGCAGCAATAGCATCAGAGAGGTAGCGCAGAGGCCCACGCAGCCCAGGAAGGGGTTCATGAAGTGCTGACGCATGCCAAGAGGGTCTCTTGTAGTTTCAGTGTAGGATATTGTTCATAAGTTCGAGATTTTGCCAGAGAAGAAAGGTTCTAAGTCGGGAGGGCTAAACAACAGCCTTCCTCCAGCAAATCGATCCAAAAAAAGGGGTGGTGCAGTCTCCTAGAGGCAAGACATTTGCCCAAGAAGGAATTATGCTGGGATTGCGCAATGTTTGCTGGAGTTAGGCCACTCAGTGGACCAATTGTGACTTGGAGAATGCGATAAACCCTCGTATGTATTTCTTGATGCCTATATTTCTTTGAAAGGTTAGTTGGTGTGAGAGGAAACCTATTGTACTCAGATTCTAATTGCTTGATAATACAAACCCTCTATCTATTGCACTGGTTTTCCCAAGTTGGGTTTTTCCGGGAACGTGTTGTCCAAAAATAATGGTGTCCCTTGTGTGTTTGTCTCATATCTATTTCAGTTTATGATCTGTATGTCAGTGTAGTCTATAGTAGTGTTTTTCATCAGTGTTTAAATAATTAAATAACTTGTTGAATGAAAAAACAAGTAAAAGATGATAAATGAGTGATCGCAGTAGGATTTTTGATGTGTAGATTCAAAAAATTTCAAAAGTTTATCACAAACACACACACATTAACACATATATTTTATCCTAGAAACCCAAATCAAGGAATACAAAAATATTATTTTCAATATATTCTTCTATACATCATTACAATATAATATATATCCCACAATATCCTTAAATTTCCAATCCATTTAGTATGGATTGCAATACAAACTTAGTTTCTTAACTGAAACTTAAAAACCATGAGCAAAACCACCATGCACCACAAACTACCAAAGCTGAAAACAGTAAGTCAAAAAATACAAAAAAAAAATGAAAAAAACTACCCAATTTTTATTTCTAGGGGAATTACCCCCGAACTACCCCCTCCCCCCCACCAACTACACCTGATGCAACATAGAAAATGTATGAATAGTCATGCAAATAATATAACATATACCCAACAATAATCTAATATCTTGGAAGATGAAACCAAACATCAAATCTCAAATTATTTATATATAGTTTCCATTAAAAAAAGTAAATTCATGCTTGGAGTTATTCAACTCCTATTAGCTACTTATTATGCTTGGTTAAGGAGAAGATATTGGACACTTGTGGGAGACAAGCATTGAAGCTAAGGAGGAATTATAAATAGTGATGCTAGCTTGTTGTGGATATTTGGTGGTGGCTAGGGTCTTTATGGATTTCCTTAGCTAAGGTTTGGAGAGCTAGAGATTGTACCAACTTTGTGATAAAGTTGTGATATATATCTCTACTTCATTTGATCTATGTGTATTGAATTGTCAAGTTGTTTAAAAAAGTGTAATTGCGTATTTAGTTTTTACTTCTTTAGTGGATATTTACAATATTTGTTATTTATACATGTTTGAAATAACATCAAAAAATTTTAAGCGATTTATATATAACTTGGAGATAATAAATCTTTTTTCTTTTGTAAAATTTAATGTAATTGAGCAATTTTCAAATATATTATGCTTGGAAAAATGTGCCCTATTGACACCTACACCCATGTGATTAAAAGAAAAAGAAATTGCACAGTATTACAAATCCTTTCCACTACCATGTAGATATGATGATTCAGATAAGTAGGTGGGGTCCCCTTCAAAGAAAATCAACTAAGTGTGCATTTATGTATGGTATGATAGGATGGTTCTTTACATGAAATTGATATATCTATGTTCACGGTGGAGTTATTGATATATGCTTTTATGATGTGGCATTGAATGGAGGAACACCGATGAATATCTTAATGAGATGCACGTTCTTCCATAATTATATATATGTACATTTTTTTCAAACATTGGTTATATATATATAAAGTTGATTTGGTTCATTGCATGTATCACAAATGAAAAAAATCAAAGTGTAAAACTCAAGGTTTTCATATGTTGGCATTTCAAACTATAATTATAAACCATGGTTCAACGTTATGATCACTTAACAAAAATACAATACATAACATGAATATGCTATGGTACAAGATGCACATGGTTATCATTTACACACTTGTTACATGTTACTTATATTCATAGTGTTTTGGCATTGATATAACATGGTGTTTTAGATTTGGCAAACGTTATAGGATTATTCCCACCACCTTGTGTGCATTTATCATATTAAAACATGACATAATAGTCACCAGTTTCAACGAGGGTTGGAATTTCTATGCATTTAGATTGAAGGTCAATATTAGAATATAGGAAACTCCTATTTCCACCTCTATAGCAAAGTTAATGCTGTCTGACATGCAAGGGGAATAGGAGTTGCCTTGCATTAACATGCCAAAGTCAATTTTGAGAGAAATATAAATGCAAGGCAACTCCTATTCCCCTTGCATGTCAGACAGCATTAACTTTGCTATAGAAGTGGAAATAGGAGTTGCCTTAGAATATAAGGCCTGATGTAGCCACTATACTACTCATGCATTAATGTGATTGGAATGTTGCCTTTATTATTTGATTTTACAATTGGCTAACCTTGGGAAGTGGTTATCTCTATGAGATTGAGTTTGTAGTTTCATTTGGAAAGTTTCTTGGGTGATGGTTGGTTATGTTCTATATCATTTTGAATTTTTCTTGTCGCTAGATGAAAAATCACTTGCTTAGAAGGTATAAGAGTTCAATTTTTACTACTATAAGAGATTAGTGTTTATCTAAATTGGTTTGTTTTTAAAGATTATAATGGCCTCATAACACATGATTTCAAGAACTTTCCTCTCCTCTATCTTTGTTTATGGTTTTCAATTAAGAAATTTGATAAAGGATCATTTTTAGTTGTTATGGTTTAAATATATCTTCATTATTTCACTTCCCATACTTGCATTTTGCATAAAGCTTCTTCCCTATAAGGCATACTTTGTTTCTCAAGTTGTTATTTTTGGTTTTAAATAAATTCATTGATTAGTTTGGATTCATGATCCTCTATTAGTAAAATGATGTCTCCTCTATCGCTAAGTTGGTTGTTTACTGTTTAACATTGGCTAGTAAAAGTTTTGGGTATAAATTACTAAGGGTGTGAAGTGGCCAAAGTTCCAAGGCAAGAATTATTCCATACTATTGGTGTCTTCTTTGAAATATCAAATTGTTATTGTTATATAGTTATTTTTGTATCGAACTCTTTATTGTTATACATTTGGTTGCGAATTATTTCTGGATAAAGAGATAACTCCCAGTCTAAAGAAAATAGAGTTTAAACCATGAAGAACAATTATTCCTTTTTAGGTATTACATGAGTATTGAATTGTCCTACTTTGGGATTATGAACTAGTTAACAATGATAAGATAAAAAATTGATTTGAATCACTATTAAATGTATAAAAGAATATCATTTTATTTAAAAGGAAATTTATTATTTAAAGTCATGAATAAATGGCCTATATGCTTATTGTTGAACTGTATGGTTATTGAATGGCATGGGGAATATCACTGAGCATTAGATCTTGCTCACACTCGACATTGATATTTGAAGTAGCTAATTTTAATAATTTACCTACAATAAATACATAATATGAGTCTATTCATCAAGTTTTGGCTTATATTGTATGCATAGGATATTGTTTAACCACCAATGATTGATGCCAATTAACTTTGGGTTAAAAGTTCTTTAAATAACATATGTGAACTAAACAGGGTTATAAATAAAGGAAAGAAACCCTAGTTTTATTTTAACATAGCTATGCAATGGAAATATAAAGGCTCATTCCTTAAGTGAAATACATGCATTACTTCTTAATTTATGGTTTTTAATGGAAGCCAATGTTAAAATAAATGAAACACTTAAGCACAATTCGAGCATGTGGCTTCACTTAATTATTATGAAGAGATGTCTCTTAAAATGAAGTGTAAGGAATTCTACATATGGTTTAACATGTTTCGTGTGACAAAGATTTGCTTCCTCTTTCATTTCTCTACTATGAAAATGCATGTTGTGATTAATTTTCATTGGTTTCTATCTCATTTTGTCATTTTCCATTCTTATTTACAAACATTATCTTCCTTCCATTACTTCCATTTTTTTTTTCCACTTTACATAAGGAAGGTTTAAATTCATAGTCATAAGTACGCCATGGAATATTCTAGCATTTTTTGGAAATACTTTGTGACAATCATGAAAATATTACATGTGAATGCTTTGATGTTGTTTATTGGAGAAATAAGTTGTGTTGTTGAGGGATTATTTCAAAATGATTACTTTTATTCACCATATCCTTGTTATACTTGAATAATTGTGTGTCTATCTAGGCCATATTTAATGTATTTAACATAATATGCAATTAGTTTTTTGTTTACAATATGATACTTTTTATTATTGATGTTTTTATTTGGTCTCTAGATGATCCTCTCCAATGGGAAAATAGAGGAAGCACATGAGGAAGGGGTAGAAGGATCAATTGTTTATGGTAGGAAGGCCAAAATAAATGGATTTGTTTTCCATACACTTTGACCAAATTCATATGAACTCAATAAAATTGTACACACTAGCTAGATCAACCTTGGAAATCAAGTTGTGTTTCCTCCTCCATTAGTTGAACCTAATGAATTCTTGCAACCTCATCCTAGCATTGCTAGCATTCTTGAATGTTGGGATGGGGTCCCCTGGGTTAGTTGTTGGAAATAATACTGAGAGGGGGGGGTGAATCAGTATTATCACATTAATAAAACTTTTTCAATTCCATAATCAGATTCATATATGCTACTTTCACAACTTCTTAAGATTAAGTTAATCGATCTTCAATGAGTGCATTAGAACATTATCAACCATATTATCAATTAACAGATGCAGTAACATAAAGTAGATCATCACACATAAGGCACACATATGAACACAATGATATAAGGTGGAAACCCAATGCGGGAGAAAACCACCTGCTGCAAGTCATCTCAATCTTTTCTTAATAAGAAAATTCTTTTACAATATTTGTACTGGTGCAGCCTTATACCAGTACGGGAGCTACAACCCCCTTTGCTCTTGTACTAGCCGATCCATTTACTAGTACGCAGGCTACTACCTGCTACAATGCTCCAAAGATTTCCTTTAGCTCTTGTACTAGCTTAGATACTAGGCGCCGGCCTACAATCTTCTCTCCTTCAAGTACCCCGTTTCATCAATTTTCATACTGGATACACTGAAGCACAACCCATAAACTGAAAGGCCACATTTCATCCAATTTTCATACTGGACCCAACAACAACATTGAAGCTCAAACAACCTTCTGATACACCCAATCAACTGTAGTAACTAGATCAACAATAATAGGACCAAACCCAGGATGCAACAATGATAAACAAAGATTTTAAGAGAAGGAAGCACCCTGCTCAACTGCTAGCCTGAGTCCGGACTCACCCTGCTCAACTGCTAGCCTGAGTCCCGGACTCACCCTGCTCAACTGCTGGCCTGAGTCCCTGGACGCACCCTGTTTAACTGCTAGCCCGCGTCCCGGACGCACTCTGCTCAACTGCTAGCCTGCGTCCCTCGCTCTGAGTCTTTTGAACTGCCTGCGTCTCGGCGCACCTGAACCTTTCTGCGCCTGCGTCCGGCGCACCTGAACCGGTTCGCTCCTGCGTCCCGGACGCACCTGAACCCTTACTGCACCTGCGTCTCTTTAGATATGAAATATATAAAGACTTCAAGACTAACCCAAACAGTCAGATCTACAGATCTGATCGTACGCCATAGCGATCATAGTCCATTAGAAGATTCGCCTTCATAGATCTGGACTAGATCTCACCAAAAGATATTCAACAAAGATGGTGATCAATCCAAATGAACTCTTTTGCTTTATATAGGCAAGCTCTTCCCAAAACATGGAACAATACCACGAGCCGACACCATAGAAACACAAAACCGTCGGCTAGATACCACACAAGAAACCCCCACGTGCTTTTCTCTGCCTTGAAATGTGTGCACTGGGCGGACGCACCTCCTGAACGGCTGGCCTGCGTCCCTGGACGCGGGTTCTGCATGGTATACCTGCGGGGACGCACTTTCTGTAAGGTGTACCTGCGTCCTTCATAATTTCAACAATATTTGAACCTCTGCTTACAAAGAGCTTGCCATTTGATTCCTTTGAGCTATCCTGTAATATGTCACATCTGATATCTCTTCTGTAGATTCATCTGAATGTATATAAGTGAGATGATCTTCTATGAGAGTGTTGCCATCAAGTACAACATATGCATCATAATGCCAACAATCTCCCCCTTTGGACTTGATGGCAACAACACCGACTCACTCTCCCCCTTTGACATCAAGGGCAAAGGGGTATGCTCCCCCTAAGAACATGCTCCCTTTGACTATGAACCAGATCTGCTGAAGTCTCTGAATGAGCTCCCCCTTTGTATATGTCATGGTGCTCCAATCTGATAATGGTCTTTCTGAGAACAAGCTGAGATGTCTGCTCTGCTGTATAGTGCTTGTTCATGCTCAAACTCCCCCTGACTATAATCAAGGTCTGCAAAAAGATGTTCTACAAGAAGAACATGACTCTATATATCATAAATGACCTTCCTATCACCAAAAGACTCAATACATACATCCATCATCTATCACAATAAGGATCATCCATCCAACCAAGTGGGAATACATCAGAAATATGAGAACCAGATACATTACATCTTCATCCCATGCATAGTGGGGGAACATAGGCCGTTACATGACCTGAAGAGATGACTCTAATAGATAGACCATTACAACATGAGTCTTGCTACGACCTTCCAAACATCAAACAACAGCACTGTATAATCTGCTCCATAGTATCTGTCAACATCAACTCATAACCATCCAGATCTACATGAATCAAAAGCCATCAAATGAAAGCATCAGCATCAATCAACATATGTATGAATAATCATCCCTGTATCCAGCCAACAATCCTCATCCATTTGTGCCAAGAAAGAAATCATGCATCTTGCTCATGTCAACATCATCATGAAATGCATATGAGTAACTCATCATCATCATGTCTCCAATAATGCGACTTTGAATAATCATCCACGAAATCAGCCAACCTCATCCATATATGTGCCAAGGATAATAAAGACTTCATGCAAGTATCATTAGAGAATCAACCATACATCTGATCATGTGACCAACTCATAATAGCAAGATGAATCATAAGCTTGTCACCAAGGACCATAATGCCAACAATGCATTTAGGACGTATGCTCCCCCTGAACCAGTGCCATCTGTTAAATCTGATCATGCATATCAAGAAGAATCAGCCAATAAATGCTTTGAGACAGGTACGCACTTCATCTTCTGCTGCGCTGCGTCCTGTTGCTGCAGGGACGCACCCAAAAACACTATCGCGCCGCGTACTTTTACTCAGGGACGCACCCAAAAACACTATCGCGCCGCGTACTTTTACTCAGGGACGCACCCAAAATAACTATTGCGCCGCGTCCTTTTGCTTCAGGGACGCACCTGATCCTCAGTCGCTCTGCGTCCCCACGCAGATTTTCAGTTACTGAACTGCGTCCTGGACGCACCTGGACTTGGTCTGGCCTGCGTCCGTACGCAGGTCTCTGTACTTTCAGCTTCCTCTGATTCTGGTATGTCTGTACATTGTACTGTGCTATCCTTTTCTGACTGTACTTCCTTTTTCCTCCATATCTTCAAGCGTGATGATGACATTTTCTCCTTTTGATATGATGCCCAACCTTTGTTCCTGCATTCCTTGGCTATATGTCCAAGCTTGTTACATGCATAACATCTTACATGTTTCATATTCCTCCTGTAACAATCAGTAGCTTTGTGACCAAACATATTGCAAGAAAAGCAATATCCATAAAAGTACCTTGATTGAGATGACCTATCTGCATAATGGTCTTGAACTCTTCTTCTTCTACATCTAGCTGCAACATGTCCAAGATTATGACATACATAACATTCAACATTATTCATAGGAGGAGTAAAGGATTTTCTTTGAGGAATCTCTTTCCTTGGTTGATGATGAGATTGATCTTTTACTTCTTCGTTGATCACTTTAGATTTCCTTTTAGAGTTTCTTGCCGCACCTTGTGAACCAGATTCACCTTCAACAGATTCATGGAAACCAAGACCAGTCTTTATAGCAGGGGACCTTTGACTACTAAGAATATCATCCAATACTTTAGAGCTATCTTGAAATCGTAAAAGCTTATCCTTTTCTTCTAGTTTACTTTTCAAGATATTTACCTCAACCTGAAGTTGTTCTTCCT
The DNA here is from genome assembly GCA_031772625.1 of Pinus tabuliformis. Classification (NCBI taxonomy): domain Eukaryota; kingdom Viridiplantae; phylum Streptophyta; class Pinopsida; order Pinales; family Pinaceae; genus Pinus; species Pinus tabuliformis. The sequence continues at coordinate 426,518,779 of CM062813.1, read as the reverse complement.
TTTCAAGAGATTTCTCTTTCAAAACTTCTTCAGCGTTCCTTCCTTCTTCCATTTGTTCCCTTAGTTTGAGAATTTCTTTTTCTTGTTCTTCATACAGATCCTGTTGCATTTGACGAACTCGGAAGGCACATTCCAGTTGAGATTTTAAGCTGGTGACTTCGTTTTCTTGTTTTGCAATAGCTTGGAGTAGATCTGTATTCTGCTTATTTGATTCTTCAAGATCTCCTTTTAGTGAGAGGATTGTAGCTTCAAGATTTTCATAGTAGCTGGATCTATCTTTGAGTTTCTTGATGGTTGTGCTTCTTTCGTTGACTTCTTTTCTTAATGATGTCACTTCATGCTGCAATTTTTGACATTGGTCTTCCTTGTCCTTGAGTAGCTTTCTTACCTTGTTTCCTTCTTCTAGTTGTGCCCTTAGTTTGGTAGCTTCTTCTTTGAAATCACATTCCTTTTTGTTCAATAGATCTTGTTGATCTCTAATTTTGTCTGTCAGCCTTTTAAATTCTGCCTCTATTTGATATCTTTCTTGTTCACCCATAAGAGCAAATTCAGTAGTTTCGCTATCACTTTCATCTCTTTCACAAGGAAATATAGCTGGAACATCAGAGGATAACACATTCATACCTGATAATGACTCTGAATCTGATTCTGAATCTGAAGAGCTTCTTATGCCTAATCCCCAATCGATTCTTCCACTGTCATAGTTCTTCTGAGATGACTTCTTTTTCTTATTAGCTTTCTTCTTAAGCTTCTTTCCCATTGTTCCACGGATCTCCTTCAAGCGATCAAGCTTCTATCAAAGGACCTGCTCCAATACCAATTGTTGGAAATAATACTGAGAGGGGGGGGTGAATCAGTATTATCACATTAATAAAACTTTTTCAATTCCATAATCAGATTCATATATGCTACTTTCACAACTTCTTAAGATTAAGTTAATCGATCTTCAATGAGTGCATTAGAACATTATCAACCATATTATCAGTTAACAGATGCAGTAACATAAAGTAGATCATCACACATAAGGCACACATATGAACACAATGATATAAGGTGGAAACCCAATGCGGGAGAAAACCACCTGCTGCAAGTCATCTCAATCTTTTCTTAATAAGAAAATTCTTTTACAATATTTGTACTGGTGCAGCCTTATACCAGTACGGGAGCTACAACCCCCTTTGCTCTTGTACTAGCCGATCCATTTACTAGTACGCAGGCTACTACCTGCTACAATGCTCCAAAGATTTCCTTTAGCTCTTGTACTAGCTTAGATACTAGGCGCCGGCCTACAATCTTCTCTCCTTCAAGTACCCCGTTTCATCAATTTTCATACTGGATACACTGAAGCACAACCCATAAACTGAAAGGCCACATTTCATCCAATTTTCATAATGGACCCAACAACAACATTGAAGCTCAAACAACCTTCTGATACACCCAATCAACTGTAGTAACTAGATCAACAATAATAGGACCAAACCCAGGATGCAACAATGATAAACAAAGATTTTAAGAGAAGGAAGCACCCTGCTCAACTGCTAGCCTGAGTCCGGACTCACCCTGCTCAACTGCTAGCCTGAGTCCCGGACTCACCCTGCTCAACTGCTGGCCTGAGTCCCTGGACGCACCCTGTTTAACTGCTAGCCCGCGTCCCAGACGCACTCTGCTCAACTGCTAGCCTGCGTCCCTCGCTCTGAGTCTTTTGAACTGCCTGCGTCTCGGCGCACCTGAACCTTTCTGCGCCTGCGTCCGGCGCACCTGAACCGGTTCGCTCCTGCGTCCCGGACGCACCTGAACCCTTACTGCACCTGCGTCTCTTTAGATATGAAATATATAAAGACTTCAAGACTAACCCAAACAGTCAGATCTACAGATCTGATCGTGCGCCATAGCGATCATAGTCCATTAGAAGATTCGCCTTCATAGATCTGGACTAGATCTCACCAAAAGATATTCAACAAAGATGGTGATTAATCCAAATGAACTCTTTTGCTTTATATAGGCAAGCTCTTCCCCAAAACATGGAACAATACCACGAGCCGACACCATAGAAACACAAAACCGTCGGCTAGATACCACACAAGAAACCCCCACGTGCTTTTCTCTGCCTTGAAATGTGTGCACTGGGCGGACGCACCTCCTGAACGGCTGGCCTGCGTCCCTGGACGCGGGTTCTGCATGGTATACCTGCGGGGACGCACTTTCTGTAAGGTGTACCTGCGTCCTTCATAATTTCAACAATATTTGAACCTCTGCTTACAAAGAGCTTGCCATTTGATTCCTTTGAGCTATCCTGTAATATGTCACATCTGATATCTCTTCTGTAGATTCATCTGAATGTATATAAGTGAGATGATCTTCTATGAGAGTGTTGCCATCAAGTACAACATATGCATCATAATGCCAACAATCTCCCCCTTTGGACTTGATGGCAACAACACCGACTCACTCTCCCCCTTTGACATCAAGGGCAAAGGGGTATGCTCCCCCTAAGAACATGCTCCCTTTGACTATGAACCAGATCTGCTGAAGTCTCTGAATGAGCTCCCCCTTTGTATATGTCATGGTGCTCCAATCTGATAATGGTCTTTCTGAGAACAAGCTGAGATGTCTGCTCTGCTGTATAGTGCTTGTTCATGCTCAAACTCCCCCTGACTATAATCAAGGTCTGCAAAAAGATGTTCTACAAGAAGAACATGACTCTATATATCATAAATGACCTTCCTCTCACCAAAAGACTCAATACATACATCCATCATCTATCACAATAAGGATCATCCATCCAACCAAGTGGGAATACATCAGAAATATGAGAACCAGATACATTACATCTTCATCCCATGCATAGTGGGGGAACATAGGCCGTTACATGACCTGAAGAGATGACTCTAATAGATAGACCATTACAACATGAGTCTTGCTACGACCTTCCAAACATCAAACAACAACACTGTATAATCTGCTCCATAGTATCTGTCAACATCAACTCATAACCATCCAGATCTACATGAATCAAAAGCCATCAAATGAAAGCATCAGCATCAATCAACATATGTATGAATAATCATCCCTGTATCCAGCCAACAATCCTCATCCATTTGTGCCAAGAAAGAAATCATGCATCTTGCTCATGTCAACATCATCATGAAATGCATATGAGTAACTCATCATCATCATGTCTCCAATAATGCGACTTTGAATAATCATCCACGAAATCAGCCAACCTCATCCATATATGTGCCAAGGATAATAAAGACTTCATGCAAGTATCATTAGAGAATCAACCATACATCTGATCATGTGACCAACTCATAAAAGCAAGATGAATCATAAGCTTGTCACCAAGGACCATAATGCCAACAATGCATTTAGGACGTATGCTCCCCCTGAACCAGTGCCCTCTGTTAAATCTGATCATGCATATCAAGAAGAATCAGCCAATAAATGCTTTGAGACAGGTACGCACTTCATCTTCTGCTGCGCTGCGTCCTGTTGCTGCAGGGACGCACCCAAAAACACTATCGCGCCGCGTACTTTTACTCAGGGACGCACCCAAAAACACTATCGCGCCGCGTACTTTTACTCAGGGACGCACCCAAAATAACTATTGCGCCGCGTCCTTTTGCTTCAGGGACGCACCTGATCCTCAGTCGCTCTGCGTCCCCACGCAGATTTTCAGTTACTGAACTGCGTCCTGGACGCACCTGGACTTGGTCTGGCCTGCGTCCGTACGCAGGTCTCTGTACTTTCAGCTTCCTCTGATTCTGGTATGTCTGTACATTGTACTGTGCTATCCTTTTCTGACTGTACTTCCTTTTTCCTCCATATCTTCAAGCGTGATGATGACATTTTCTCCTTTTGATATGATGCCCAACCTTTGTTCCTGCATTCCTTGGCTATATGTCCAAGCTTGTTACATGCATAACATCTTACATGTTTCATATTCCTCCTGTAACAATCAGTAGCTTTGTGACCAAACATATTGCAAGAAAAGCAATATCCATAAAAGTACCTTGATTGAGATGACCTATCTGCATAATGGTCTTGAACTCTTCTTCTTCTACATCTAGCTGCAACATGTCCAAGATTGTGACATACATAACATTCAACATTATTCATAGGAGGAGTAAAGGATTTTCTTTGAGGAATCTCTTTCCTTGGTTGATGATGAGATTGATCTTTTACTTCTTCGTTGATCACTTTAGATTTCCTTTTAGAGTTTCTTGCCGCACCTTGTGAACCAGATTCACCTTCAACAGATTCATGGAAACCAAGACCAGTCTTTATAGCAGGGGACCTTTGACTACTAAGAATATCATCCAATACTTTAGAGCTATCTTGAAATCGTAAAAGCTTATCCTTTTCTTCTAGTTTACTTTTCAAGATATTTACCTCAACCTGAAGTTGTTCTTCCCTTTCAAGAGATTTCTCTTTCAAAACTTCTTCAGCGTTCCTTCCTTCTTCCATTTGTTCCCTTAGTTTGAGAATTTCTTTTTCTTGTTCTTCATACAGATCCTGTTGCATTTGACGAACTCGGAAGGCACATTCCAGTTGAGATTTTAAGCTGGTGACTTCGTTTTCTTGTTTTGCAATAGCTTGGAGTAGATCTGTATTCTGCTTCTTTGATTCTTCAAGATCTCCTTTTAGTGAGAGGATTGTAGCTTCAAGATTTTCATAGTAGCTGGATCTATCTTTGAGTTTCTTGATGGTTGTGCTTCTTTCGTTGACTTCTTTTCTTAATGATGTCACTTCATGCTGCAATTTTTGACATTGGTCTTCCTTGTCCTTGAGTAGCTTTCTTACCTTGTTTCCTTCTTCTAGTTGTGCCCTTAGTTTGGTAGCTTCTTCTTTGAAATCACATTCCTTTTTGTTCAATAGATCTTGTTGATCTCTAATTTTGTCTGTCAGCCTTTTAAATTCTGCCTCTATTTGATATCTTTCTTGTTCACCCATAAGAGCAAATTCAGTAGTTTCGCTATCACTTTCATCTCTTTCACAAGGAAATATAGCTGGAACATCAGAGGATAACACATTCATACCTGATAATGACTCTGAATCTGATTCTGAATCTGAAGAGCTTCTTATGCCTAATCCCCAATCGATTCTTCCACTGTCATAGTTCTTCTGAGATGACTTCTTTTTCTTATTAGCTTTCTTCTTAAGCTTCTTTCCCATTGTTCCACGGATCTCCTTCAAGCGATCAAGCTTCTATCAAAGGACCTGCTCCGATACCAATTGTTGGAAATAATACTGAGAGGGGGGGGTGAATCAGTATTATCACATTAATAAAACTTTTTCAATTCCATAATCAGATTCATATATGCTACTTTCACAACTTCTTAAGATTAAGTTAATCGATCTTCAATGAGTGCATTAGAACATTATCAACCATATTATCAGTTAACAGATGCAGTAACATAAAGTAGATCATCACACATAAGGCACACATATGAACACAATGATATAAGGTGGAAACCCAATGCGGGAGAAAACCACCTGCTGCAAGTCATCTCAATCTTTTCTTAATAAGAAAATTCTTTTACAATATTTGTACTGGTGCAGCCTTATACCAGTACGGGAGCTACAACCCCCTTTGCTCTTGTACTAGCCGATCCATTTACTAGTACGCAGGCTACTACCTGCTACAATGCTCCAAAGATTTCCTTTAGCTCTTGTACTAGCTTAGATACTAGGCGCCGGCCTACAATCTTCTCTCCTTCAAGTACCCCGTTTCATCAATTTTCATACTGGATACACTGAAGCACAACCCATAAACTGAAAGGCCACATTTCATCCAATTTTCATACTGGACCCAACAACAACATTGAAGCTCAAACAACCTTCTGATACACCCAATCAACTGTAGTAACTAGATCAACAATAATAGGACCAAACCCAGGATGCAACAATGATAAACAAAGATTTTAAGAGAAGGAAGCACCCTGCTCAACTGCTAGCCTGAGTCCGGACTCACCCTGCTCAACTGCTAGCCTGAGTCCCGGACTCACCCTGCTCAACTGCTGGCCTGAGTCCCTGGACGCACCCTGTTTAACTGCTAGCCCGCGTCCCGGACGCACTCTGCTCAACTGCTAGCCTGCGTCCCTCGCTCTGAGTCTTTTGAACTGCCTGCGTCTCGGCGCACCTGAACCTTTCTGCGCCTGCGTCCGGCGCACCTGAACCGGTTCGCTCCTGCGTCCCGGACGCACCTGAACCCTTACTGCACCTGCGTCTCTTTAGATATGAAATATATAAAGACTTCAAGACTAACCCAAACAGTCAGATCTACAGATCTGATCGTACGCCATAGCGATCATAGTCCATTAGAAGATTCGCCTTCATAGATCTGGACTAGATCTCACCAAAAGATATTCAACAAAGATGGTGATCAATCCAAATGAACTCTTTTGCTTTATATAGGCAAGCTCTTCCCCAAAACATGGAACAATACCACGAGCCGACACCATAGAAACACAAAACCGTCGGCTAGATACCACACAAGAAACCCCCACGTGCTTTTCTCTGCCTTGAAATGTGTGTATTGGGCGGACGCACCTCCTGAACGGCTGGCCTGCGTCCCTGGACGCGGGTTCTGCATGGTATACCTGCGGGGACGCACTTTCTGTAAGGTGTACCTGCGTCCTTCATAATTTCAACAATATTTGAACCTCTGCTTACAAAGAGCTTGCCATTTGATTCCTTTGAGCTATCCTGTAATATGTCACATCTGATATCTCTTCTGTAGATTCATCTGAATGTATATAAGTGAGATGATCTTCTATGAGAGTGTTGCCATCAAGTACAACATATGCATCATAATGCCAACAATCTCCCCCTTTGGACTTGATGGCAACAACACCGACTCACTCTCCCCCTTTGACATCAAGGGCAAAGGGGTATGCTCCCCCTAAGAACATGCTCCCTTTGACTATGAACCAGATCTGCTGAAGTCTCTGAATGAGCTCCCCCTTTGTATATGTCATGGTGCTCCAATCTGATAATGGTCTTTCTGAGAACAAGCTGAGATGTCTGCTCTGCTGTATAGTGCTTGTTCATGCTCAAACTCCCCCTGACTATAATCAAGGTCTGCAAAAAGATGTTCTACAAGAAGAACATGACTCTATATATCATAAATGACCTTCCTATCACCAAAAGACTCAATACATACATCCATCATCTATCACAATAAGGATCATCCATCCAACCAAGTGGGAATACATCAGAAATATGAGAACCAGATACATTACATCTTCATCCCATGCATAGTGGGGGAACATAGGCCGTTACATGACCTGAAGAGATGACTCTAATAGATAGACCATTACAACATGAGTCTTGCTACGACCTTCCAAACATCAAACAACAGCACTGTATAATCTGCTCCATAGTATCTGTCAACATCAACTCATAACCATCCAGATCTACATGAATCAAAAGCCATCAAATGAAAGCATCAGCATCAATCAACATATGTATGAATAATCATCCCTGTATCCAGCCAACAATCCTCATCCATTTGTGCCAAGAAAGAAATCATGCATCTTGCTCATGTCAACATCATCATGAAATGCATATGAGTAACTCATCATCATCATGTCTCCAATAATGCGACTTTGAATAATCATCCACGAAATCAGCCAACCTCATCCATATATGTGCCAAGGATAATAAAGACTTCATGCAAGTATCATTAGAGAATCAACCATACATCTGATCATGTGACCAACTCATAATAGCAAGATGAATCATAAGCTTGTCACCAAGGACCATAATGCCAACAATGCATTTAGGACGTATGCTCCCCCTGAACCAGTGCCATCTGTTAAATCTGATCATGCATATCAAGAAGAATCAGCCAATAAATGCTTTGAGACAGGTACGCACTTCATCTTCTGCTGCGCTGCGTCCTGTTGCTGCAGGGACGCACCCAAAAACACTATCGCGCCGCGTACTTTTACTCAGGGACGCACCCAAAAACACTATCGCGCCGCGTACTTTTACTCAGGGACGCACCCAAAATAACTATTGCGCCGCGTCCTTTTGCTTCAGGGACGCACCTGATCCTCAGTCGCTCTGCGTCCCCACGCAGATTTTCAGTTACTGAACTGCGTCCTGGACGCACCTGGACTTGGTCTGGCCTGCGTCCGTACGCAGGTCTCTGTACTTTCAGCTTCCTCTGATTCTGGTATGTCTGTACATTGTACTGTGCTATCCTTTTCTGACTGTACTTCCTTTTTCCTCCATATCTTCAAGCGTGATGATGACATTTTCTCCTTTTGATATGATGCCCAACCTTTGTTCCTGCATTCCTTGGCTATATGTCCAAGCTTGTTACATGCATAACATCTTACATGTTTCATATTCCTCCTGTAACAATCAGTAGCTTTGTGACCAAACATATTGCAAGAAAAGCAATATCCATAAAAGTACTTTGATTGAGATGACCTATCTGCATAATGGTCTTGAACTCTTCTTCTTCTACATCTAGCTGCAACATGTCCAAGATTGTGACATACATAACATTCAACATTATTCATAGGAGGAGTAAAGGATTTTCTTTGAGGAATCTCTTTCCTTGGTTGATGATGAGATTGATCTTTTACTTCTTCGTTGATCACTTTAGATTTCCTTTTAGAGTTTCTTGCCGCACCTTGTGAACCAGATTCACCTTCAACAGATTCATGGAAACCAAGACCAGTCTTTATAGCAGGGGACCTTTGACTACTAAGAATATCATCCAATACTTTAGAGCTATCTTGAAATCGTAAAAGCTTATCCTTTTCTTCTAGTTTACTTTTCAAGATATTTACCTCAACCTGAAGTTGTTCTTCCCTTTCAAGAGATTTCTCTTTCAAAACTTCTTCAGCGTTCCTTCCTTCTTCCATTTGTTCCCTTAGTTTGAGAATTTCTTTTTCTTGTTCTTCATACAGATCCTGTTGCATTTGACGAACTCGGAAGGCACATTCCAGTTGAGATTTTAAGCTGGTGACTTCGTTTTCTTGTTTTGCAATAGCTTGGAGTAGATCTGTATTCTGCTTATTTGATTCTTCAAGATCTCCTTTTAGTGAGAGGATTGTAGCTTCAAGATTTTCATAGTAGCTGGATCTATCTTTGAGTTTCTTGATGGTTGTGCTTCTTTCGTTGACTTCTTTTCTTAATGATGTCACTTCATGCTGCAATTTTTGACATTGGTCTTCCTTGTCCTTGAGTAGCTTTCTTACCTTGTTTCCTTCTTCTAGTTGTGCCCTTAGTTTGGTAGCTTCTTCTTTGAAATCACATTCCTTTTTGTTCAATAGATCTTGTTGATCTCTAATTTTGTCTGTCAGCCTTTTAAATTCTGCCTCTATTTGATATCTTTCTTGTTCACCCATAAGAGCAAATTCAGTAGTTTCGCTATCACTTTCATCTCTTTCACAAGGAAATATAGCTGGAACATCAGAGGATAACACATTCATACCTGATAATGACTCTGAATCTGATTCTGAATCTGAAGAGCTTCTTATGCCTAATCCCCAATCGATTCTTCCACTGTCATAGTTCTTCTGAGATGACTTCTTTTTCTTATTAGCTTTCTTCTTAAGCTTCTTTCCCATTGTTCCACGGATCTCCTTCAAGCGATCAAGCTTCTATCAAAGGACCTGCTCCGATACCAATTGTTGGAAATAATACTGAGAGGGGGGGGTGAATCAGTATTATCACATTAATAAAACTTTTTCAATTCCATAATCAGATTCATATATGCTACTTTCACAACTTCTTAAGATTAAGTTAATCGATCTTCAATGAGTGCATTAGAACATTATCAACCATATTATCAGTTAACAGATGCAGTAACATAAAGTAGATCATCACACATAAGGCACACATATGAACACAATGATATAAGGTGGAAACCCAATGCGGGAGAAAACCACCTGCTGCAAGTCATCTCAATCTTTTCTTAATAAGAAAATTCTTTTACAATATTTGTACTGGTGCAGCCTTATACCAGTACGGGAGCTACAACCCCCTTTGCTCTTGTACTAGCCGATCCATTTACTAGTACGCAGGCTACTACCTGCTACAATGCTCCAAAGATTTCCTTTAGCTCTTGTACTAGCTTAGATACTAGGCGCCGGCCTACAATCTTCTCTCCTTCAAGTACCCCGTTTCATCAATTTTCATACTGGATACACTGAAGCACAACCCATAAACTGAAAGGCCACATTTCATCCAATTTTCATACTGGACCCAACAACAACATTGAAGCTCAAACAACCTTCTGATACACCCAATCAACTGTAGTAACTAGATCAACAATAATAGGACCAAACCCAGGATGCAACAATGATAAACAAAGATTTTAAGAGAAGGAAGCACCCTGCTCAACTGCTAGCCTGAGTCCGGACTCACCCTGCTCAACTGCTAGCCTGAGTCCCGGACTCACCCTGCTCAACTGCTGGCCTGAGTCCCTGGACGCACCCTGTTTAACTGCTAGCCCGCGTCCCGGACGCACTCTGCTCAACTGCTAGCCTGCGTCCCTCGCTCTGAGTCTTTTGAACTGCCTGCGTCTCGGCGCACCTGAACCTTTCTGCGCCTGCGTCCGGCGCACCTGAACCGGTTCGCTCCTGCGTCCCGGACGCACCTGAACCCTTACTGCACCTGCGTCTCTTTAGATATGAAATATATAAAGACTTCAAGACTAACCCAAACAGTCAGATCTACAGATCTGATCGTACGCCATAGCGATCATAGTCCATTAGAAGATTCGCCTTCATAGATCTGGACTAGATCTCACCAAAAGATATTCAACAAGGATGGTGCTCAATCCAAATGAACTCCTTTGCTTTATATAGGCAAGCTCTTCCCCAAAACATGGAACAATACCACGAGCCGACACCATAGAAACACAAAACCGTCGGCTAGATACCACACAAGAAACCCCCACGTGCTTTTCTCTGCCTTGAAATGTGTGCACTGGGCGGACGCACCTCCTGAACGGCTGGCCTGCGTCCCTGGACGCGGGTTCTGCATGGTATACCTGCGGGGACGCACTTTCTGTAAGGTGTACCTGCGTCCTTCATAATTTCAACAATATTTGAACCTCTGCTTACAAAGAGCTTGCCATTTGATTCCTTTGAGCTATCCTGTAATATGTCACATCTGATATCTCTTCTGTAGATTCATCTGAATGTATATAAGTGAGATGATCTTCTATGAGAGTGTTGCCATCAAGTACAACATATGCATCATAATGCCAACAATCTCCCCCTTTGGACTTGATGGCAACAACACCGACTCACTCTCCCCCTTTGACATCAAGGGCAAAGGGGTATGCTCCCCCTAAGAACATGCTCCCTTTGACTATGAACCAGATCTGCTGAAGTCTCTGAATGAGCTCCCCCTTTGTATATGTCATGGTGCTCCAATCTGATAATGGTCTTTCTGAGAACAAGCTGAGATGTCTGCTCTGCTGTATAGTGCTTGTTCATGCTCAAACTCCCCCTGACTATAATCAAGGTCTGCAAAAAGATGTTCTACAAGAAGAACATGACTCTATATATCATAAATGACCTTCCTATCACCAAAAGACTCAATACATACATCCATCATCTATCACAATAAGGATCATCCATCCAACCAAGTGGGAATACATCAGAAATATGAGAACCAGATACATTACATCTTCATCCCATGCATAGTGGGGGAACATAGGCCGTTACATGACCTGAAGAGATGACTCTAATAGATAGACCATTACAACATGAGTCTTGCTACGACCTTCCAAACATCAAACAACAGCACTGTATAATCTGCTCCATAGTATCTGTCAACATCAACTCATAACCATCCAGATCTACATGAATCAAAAGCCATCAAATGAAAGCATCAGCATCAATCAACATATGTATGAATAATCATCCCTGTATCCAGCCAACAATCCTCATCCATTTGTGCCAAGAAAGAAATCATGCATCTTGCTCATGTCAACATCATCATGAAATGCATATGAGTAACTCATCATCATCATGTCTCCAATAATGCGACTTTGAATAATCATCCACGAAATCAGCCAACCTCATCCATATATGTGCCAAGGATAATAAAGACTTCATGCAAGTATCATTAGAGAATCAACCATACATCTGATCATGTGACCAACTCATAATAGCAAGATGAATCATAAGCTTGTCACCAAGGACCATAATGCCAACAATGCATTTAGGACGTATGCTCCCCCTGAACCAGTGCCATCTGTTAAATCTGATCATGCATATCAAGAAGAATCAGCCAATAAATGCTTTGAGACAGGTACGCACTTCATCTTCTGCTGCGCTGCGTCCTGTTGCTGCAGGGACGCACCCAAAAACACTATCGCGCCGCGTACTTTTACTCAGGGACGCACCCAAAAACACTATCGCGCCGCGTACTTTTACTCAGGGACGCACCCAAAATAACTATTGCGCCGCGTCCTTTTGCTTCAGGGACGCACCTGATCCTCAGTCGCTCTGCGTCCCCACGCAGATTTTCAGTTACTGAACTGCGTCCTGGACGCACCTGGACTTGGTCTGGCCTGCGTCCGTACGCAGGTCTCTGTACTTTCAGCTTCCTCTGATTCTGGTATGTCTGTACATTGTACTGTGCTATCCTTTTCTGACTGTACTTCCTTTTTCCTCCATATCTTCAAGCGTGATGATGACATTTTCTCCTTTTGATATGATGCCCAACCTTTGTTCCTGCATTCCTTGGCTATATGTCCAAGCTTGTTACATGCATAACATCTTACATGTTTCATATTCCTCCTGTAACAATCAGTAGCTTTGTGACCAAACATATTGCAAGAAAAGCAATATCCATAAAAGTACCTTGATTGAGATGACCTATCTGCATAATGGTCTTGAACTCTTCTTCTTCTACATCTAGCTGCAACATGTCCAAGATTGTGACATACATAACATTCAACATTATTCATAGGAGGAGTAAAGGATTTTCTTTGAGGAATCTCTTTCCTTGGTTGATGATGAGATTGATCTTTTACTTCTTCGTTGATCACTTTAGATTTCCTTTTAGAGTTTCTTGCCGCACCTTGTGAACCAGATTCACCTTCAACAGATTCATGGAAACCAAGACCAGTCTTTATAGCAGGGGACCTTTGACTACTAAGAATATCATCCAATACTTTAGAGCTATCTTGAAATCGTAAAAGCTTATCCTTTTCTTCTAGTTTACTTTTCAAGATATTTACCTCAACCTGAAGTTGTTCTTCCCTTTCAAGAGATTTCTCTTTCAAAACTTCTTCAGCGTTCCTTCCTTCTTCCATTTGTTCCCTTAGTTTGAGAATTTCTTTTTCTTGTTCTTCATACAGATCCTGTTGCATTTGACGAACTCGGAAGGCACATTCCAGTTGAGATTTTAAGCTGGTGACTTCGTTTTCTTGTTTTGCAATAGCTTGGAGTAGATCTGTATTCTGCTTATTTGATTCTTCAAGATCTCCTTTTAGTGAGAGGATTGTAGCTTCAAGATTTTCATAGTAGCTGGATCTATCTTTGAGTTTCTTGATGGTTGTGCTTCTTTCGTTGACTTCTTTTCTTAATGATGTCACTTCATGCTGCAATTTTTGACATTGGTCTTCCTTGTCCTTGAGTAGCTTTCTTACCTTGTTTCCTTCTTCTAGTTGTGCCCTTAGTTTGGTAGCTTCTTCTTTGAAATCACATTCCTTTTTGTTCAATAGATCTTGTTGATCTCTAATTTTGTCTGTCAGCCTTTTAAATTCTGCCTCTATTTGATATCTTTCTTGTTCACCCATAAGAGCAAATTCAGTAGTTTCGCTATCACTTTCATCTCTTTCACAAGGAAATATAGCTGGAACATCAGAGGATAACACATTCATACCTGATAATGACTCTGAATCTGATTCTGAATCTGAAGAGCTTCTTATGCCTAATCCCCAATCGATTCTTCCACTGTCATAGTTCTTCTGAGATGACTTCTTTTTCTTATTAGCTTTCTTCTTAAGCTTCTTTCCCATTGTTCCACGGATCTCCTTCAAGCGATCAAGCTTCTATCAAAGGACCTGCTCCGATACCAATTGTTGGAAATAATACTGAGAGGGGGGGGTGAATCAGTATTATCACATTAATAAAACTTTTTCAATTCCATAATCAGATTCATATATGCTACTTTCACAACTTCTTAAGATTAAGTTAATCGATCTTCAATGAGTGCATTAGAACATTATCAACCATATTATCAGTTAACAGATGCAGTAACATAAAGTAGATCATCACACATAAGGCACACATATGAACACAATGATATAAGGTGGAAACCCAATGCGGGAGAAAACCACCTGCTGCAAGTCATCTCAATCTTTTCTTAATAAGAAAATTCTTTTACAATATTTGTACTGGTGCAGCCTTATACCAGTACGGGAGCTACAACCCCCTTTGCTCTTGTACTAGCCGATCCATTTACTAGTACGCAGGCTACTACCTGCTACAATGCTCCAAAGATTTCCTTTAGCTCTTGTACTAGCTTAGATACTAGGCGCCGGCCTACAATCTTCTCTCCTTCAAGTACCCCGTTTCATCAATTTTCATACTGGATACACTGAAGCACAACCCATAAACTGAAAGGCCACATTTCATCCAATTTTCATACTGGACCCAACAACAACATTGAAGCTCAAACAACCTTCTGATACACCCAATCAACTGTAGTAACTAGATCAACAATAATAGGACCAAACCCAGGATGCAACAATGATAAACAAAGATTTTAAGAGAAGGAAGCACCCTGCTCAACTGCTAGCCTGAGTCCGGACTCACCCTGCTCAACTGCTAGCCTGAGTCCCGGACTCACCCTGCTCAACTGCTGGCCTGAGTCCCTGGACGCACCCTGTTTAACTGCTAGCCCGCGTCCCGGACGCACTCTGCTCAACTGCTAGCCTGCGTCCCTCGCTCTGAGTCTTTTGAACTGCCTGCGTCTCGGCGCACCTGAACCTTTCTGCGCCTGCGTCCGGCGCACCTGAACCGGTTCGCTCCTGCGTCCCGGACGCACCTGAACCCTTACTGCACCTGCGTCTCTTTAGATATGAAATATATAAAGACTTCAAGACTAACCCAAACAGTCAGATCTACAGATCTGATCGTACGCCATAGCGATCATAGTCCATTAGAAGATTCGCCTTCATAGATCTGGACTAGATCTCACCAAAAGATATTCAACAAAGATGGTGATCAATCCAAATGAACTCTTTTGCTTTATATAGGCAAGCTCTTCCCCAAAACATGGAACAATACCACGAGCCGACACCATAGAAACACAAAACCGTCGGCTAGATACCACACAAGAAACCCCCACGTGCTTTTCTCTGCCTTGAAATGTGTGTATTGGGCGGACGCACCTCCTGAACGGCTGGCCTGCGTCCCTGGACGCGGGTTCTGCATGGTATACCTGCGGGGACGCACTTTCTGTAAGGTGTACCTGCGTCCTTCATAATTTCAACAATATTTGAACCTCTGCTTACAAAGAGCTTGCCATTTGATTCCTTTGAGCTATCCTGTAATATGTCACATCTGATATCTCTTCTGTAGATTCATCTGAATGTATATAAGTGAGATGATCTTCTATGAGAGTGTTGCCATCAAGTACAACATATGCATCATAATGCCAACAATCTCCCCCTTTGGACTTGATGGCAACAACACCGACTCACTCTCCCCCTTTGACATCAAGGGCAAAGGGGTATGCTCCCCCTAAGAACATGCTCCCTTTGACTATGAACCAGATCTGCTGAAGTCTCTGAATGAGCTCCCCCTTTGTATATGTCATGGTGCTCCAATCTGATAATGGTCTTTCTGAGAACAAGCTGAGATGTCTGCTCTGCTGTATAGTGCTTGTTCATGCTCAAACTCCCCCTGACTATAATCAAGGTCTGCAAAAAGATGTTCTACAAGAAGAACATGACTCTATATATCATAAATGACCTTCCTATCACCAAAAGACTCAATACATACATCCATCATCTATCACAATAAGGATCATCCATCCAACCAAGTGGGAATACATCAGAAATATGAGAACCAGATACATTACATCTTCATCCCATGCATAGTGGGGGAACATAGGCCGTTACATGACCTGAAGAGATGACTCTAATAGATAGACCATTACAACATGAGTCTTGCTACGACCTTCCAAACATCAAACAACAGCACTGTATAATCTGCTCCATAGTATCTGTCAACATCAACTCATAACCATCCAGATCTACATGAATCAAAAGCCATCAAATGAAAGCATCAGCATCAATCAACATATGTATGAATAATCATCCCTGTATCCAGCCAACAATCCTCATCCATTTGTGCCAAGAAAGAAATCATGCATCTTGCTCATGTCAACATCATCATGAAATGCATATGAGTAACTCATCATCATCATGTCTCCAATAATGCGACTTTGAATAATCATCCACGAAATCAGCCAACCTCATCCATATATGTGCCAAGGATAATAAAGACTTCATGCAAGTATCATTAGAGAATCAACCATACATCTGATCATGTGACCAACTCATAATAGCAAGATGAATCATAAGCTTGTCACCAAGGACCATAATGCCAACAATGCATTTAGGACGTATGCTCCCCCTGAACCAGTGCCATCTGTTAAATCTGATCATGCATATCAAGAAGAATCAGCCAATAAATGCTTTGAGACAGGTACGCACTTCATCTTCTGCTGCGCTGCGTCCTGTTGCTGCAGGGACGCACCCAAAAACACTATCGCGCCGCGTACTTTTACTCAGGGACGCACCCAAAAACACTATCGCGCCGCGTACTTTTACTCAGGGACGCACCCAAAATAACTATTGCGCCGCGTCCTTTTGCTTCAGGGACGCACCTGATCCTCAGTCGCTCTGCGTCCCCACGCAGATTTTCAGTTACTGAACTGCGTCCTGGACGCACCTGGACTTGGTCTGGCCTGCGTCCGTACGCAGGTCTCTGTACTTTCAGCTTCCTCTGATTCTGGTATGTCTGTACATTGTACTGTGCTATCCTTTTCTGACTGTACTTCCTTTTTCCTCCATATCTTCAAGCGTGATGATGACATTTTCTCCTTTTGATATGATGCCCAACCTTTGTTCCTGCATTCCTTGGCTATATGTCCAAGCTTGTTACATGCATAACATCTTACATGTTTCATATTCCTCCTGTAACAATCAGTAGCTTTGTGACCAAACATATTGCAAGAAAAGCAATATCCATAAAAGTACCTTGATTGAGATGACCTATCTGCATAATGGTCTTGAACTCTTCTTCTTCTACATCTAGCTGCAACATGTCCAAGATTGTGACATACATAACATTCAACATTATTCATAGGAGGAGTAAAGGATTTTCTTTGAGGAATCTCTTTCCTTGGTTGATGATGAGATTGATCTTTTACTTCTTCGTTGATCACTTTAGATTTCCTTTTAGAGTTTCTTGCCGCACCTTGTGAACCAGATTCACCTTCAACAGATTCATGGAAACCAAGACCAGTCTTTATAGCAGGGGACCTTTGACTACTAAGAATATCATCCAATACTTTAGAGCTATCTTGAAATCGTAAAAGCTTATCCTTTTCTTCTAGTTTACTTTTCAAGATATTTACCTCAACCTGAAGTTGTTCTTCCTTTTCAAGAGATTTCTCTTTCAAAACTTCTTCAGCGTTCCTTCCTTCTTCCATTTGTTCCCTTAGTTTGAGAATTTCTTTTTCTTGTTCTTCATACAGATCCTGTTGCATTTGACGAACTCGGAAGGCACATTCCAGTTGAGATTTTAAGCTGGTGACTTCGTTTTCTTGTTTTGCAATAGCTTGGAGTAGATCTGTATTCTGCTTATTTGATTCTTCAAGATCTCCTTTTAGTGAGAGGATTGTAGCTTCAAGATTTTCATAGTCGCTGGATCTATCTTTGAGTTTCTTGATGGTTGTGCTTCTTTCGTTGACTTCTTTTCTTAATGATGTCACTTCATGCTGCAATTTTTGACATTGGTCTTCCTTGTCCTTGAGTAGCTTTCTTACCTTGTTTCCTTCTTCTAGTTGTGCCCTTAGTTTGGTAGCTTCTTCTTTGAAATCACATTCCTTTTTGTTCAATAGATCTTGTTGATCTCTAATTTTGTCTGTCAGCCTTTTAAATTCTGCCTCTATTTGATATCTTTCTTGTTCACCCATAAGAGCAAATTCAGTAGTTTCGCTATCACTTTCATCTCTTTCACAAGGAAATATAGCTGGAACATCAGAGGATAACACATTCATACCTGATAATGACTCTGAATCTGATTCTGAATCTGAAGAGCTTCTTATGCCTAATCCCCAATCGATTCTTCCACTGTCATAGTTCTTCTGAGATGACTTCTTTTTCTTATTAGCTTTCTTCTTAAGCTTCTTTCCCATTGTTCCACGGATCTCCTTCAAGCGATCAAGCTTCTATCAAAGGACCTGCTCCGATACCAATTGTTGGAAATAATACTGAGAGGGGGGGGTGAATCAGTATTATCACATTAATAAAACTTTTTCAATTCCATAATCAGATTCATATATGCTACTTTCACAACTTCTTAAGATTAAGTTAATCGATCTTCAATGAGTGCATTAGAACATTATCAACCATATTATCAGTTAACAGATGCAGTAACATAAAGTAGATCATCACACATAAGGCACACATATGAACACAATGATATAAGGTGGAAACCCAATGCGGGAGAAAACCACCTGCTGCAAGTCATCTCAATCTTTTCTTAATAAGAAAATTCTTTTACAATATTTGTACTGGTGCAGCCTTATACCAGTACGGGAGCTACAACCCCCTTTTCTCTTGTACTAGCCGATCCATTTACTAGTACGCAGGCTACTACCTGCTACAATGCTCCAAAGATTTCCTTTAGCTCTTGTACTAGCTTAGATACTAGGCGCCGGCCTACAATCTTCTCTCCTTCAAGTACCCCGTTTCATCAATTTTCATACTGGATACACTGAAGCACAACCCATAAACTGAAAGGCCACATTTCATCCAATTTTCATACTGGACCCAACAACAACATTGAAGCTCAAACAACCTTCTGATACACCCAATCAACTGTAGTAACTAGATCAACAATAATAGGACCAAACCCAGGATGCAACAATGATAAACAAAGATTTTAAGAGAAGGAAGCACCCTGCTCAACTGCTAGCCTGAGTCCGGACTCACCCTACTCAACTGCTAGCCTGAGTCCCGGACTCACCCTGCTCAACTGCTGGCCTGAGTCCCTGGACGCACCCTGTTTAACTGCTAGCCCGCGTCCCGAACGCACTCTGCTCAACTGCTAGCCTGCGTCCCTCGCTCTGAGTCTTTTGAACTGCCTGCGTCTCGGCGCACCTGAACCTTTCTGCGCCTGCGTCCGGCGCACCTGAACCGGTTCGCTCCTGCGTCCCGGACGCACCTGAACCCTTACTGCACCTGCGTCTCTTTAGATATGAAATATATAAAGACTTCAAGACTAACCCAAACAGTCAGATCTACAGATCTGATCGTACGCCATAGCGATCATAGTCCATTAGAATATTCGCCTTCATAGATCTGGACTAGATCTCACCAAAAGATATTCAACAAAGATGGTGATCAATCCAAATGAACTCTTTTGCTTTATATAGGCAAGCTCTTCCCCAAAACATGGAACATTAGTTTGGGGTTAGATAACCCAAATTTTGGTACAAATTTGTAAAAAGATGTAAAGTCTCCACAATTTGTGGATGCAGAGAGCGTAGAGGAATAAGAGTCAAAGGGGTTTAGCCCCTTGTTTTCGATCCGTGTTGAGTCAGTTTTGAGATTCGCCCATGGTCCACAGACCATGGTATTGTATGAAAAAGTCTACAAATAGTCGATTCTAGCAAGCCTAATGAAAAAGTTTGATAAGAAGTTGGACAGGAGTTGGATAGAGCCTTGGGTTAAGGCAGGAAGGTTTTGCTTCCTGCGCTTAGGTAGATAAGGAAAGGCTCTGCAAATGAGTGCGCGGAGGCCTAGGTAAAGTCCGCAGTTGAGTGCGCAAACCCCTGTAGCTGTGTGCGCAAGGTAGTTTTAGTTTGTAATTGATGAATTGAGATCAATATAGAAAATTTTCTGAAGAAATATTGAGTATTTCTATTAAAGTCTATTTATGTTATATGTCGCTAATGAATGACATGTTTTATGAATTATTGATTGAATGCTACACGAGACTCTTGAGTAAGTCTTAATAATGTACGCAATGCATGTTTAAACACTTCCACAAAGGTTCTGGTAATTTATCTTATGTGTTCTAAAGAATTAATTATATCTGTACGAACTCCAGTTTATGATTTCTTTCTGATGCGTGTAAGTAGATAAATTGACAGTTAAAGATCCATAAGGATTGATTGTGGGCCTTCGCGAAGGTATAAAGGCCACTTTAACTGAGTTGTAGTAATGTGCCCTAGGAGTGTATCAATCTGCATGAAGGCATATCTAAGTCACTGAAAGACATCACACTAGTCTCTAGATGCAGAAACTTGGCTCTTGCATTCCCCCATACTGCTTCGGGTGAGACTGCAGCGTGCGCTACGCAGCTTGTTGCCGAAAGGGCCAGTAGTGTAGGGTTTTGTTGGTTATATATATATAAAGTTGATTTGGTTCATTGCATGTATCACAAATGAAAAAAATCAAAGTGTAAAACTCAAGGTTTTCATATGTTGGCATTTCAAACTATAATTATAAACCATGGTTCAACGTTATGATCACTTAACAAACATACAATACATAACATGAATATGCTATGGTACAAGATGCACATGGTTATCATTTACACACTTGTTACATGTTACTTATATTCAAAGTGTTTTGGCATTGATATAACATGGTGTTTTAAATTTGGAAAACGTTATAGGATTATTCCCACCACCTTGTGTGCATTTATCATATTAAAACATGACATGATAGTCACCAGTTTCAACGAGGGTTGGAATTTCTATGCATTTAGATTGAAGGTCAATATTAGAATATAAGGCCTGATGTAGCCACTATACTACTCATGCATTAATGTGATTGGAATGTTGCCTTTATTATTTGATTTTACAGTTGGCTAACCTTGGGAAGTGGTTATCTCTATGAGATTGAGTTTGTAGTTTCATTTGGAAAGTTTCTTGGGTGATGGTTGGTTATGTTGTATATCATTTTGAATTTTTCTTGTCGCTAGATGAAAAATCACTTGCTTAGAAGGTATAAGAGTTCAATTTTTACTACTATAAGAGATTAGTGTTTATCTAAATTGGTTTGTTTTTAAAGATTATAATGGCCTCATAACACATGATTTCAAGAACTTTCCTCTCCTCTATCTTTGTTTATGGTTTTCAACTAAGAAATTTGATAAAGGATCATTTTTAGTTGTTATGGTTTAAATATATCTTCATTATTTCACTTCCCATACTTGCGTTTTGCATAAAGCTTCTTCCCTATAAGGCATACTTTGTTTCTCAAGTTGTTATTTTTGGTTTTAAATAAATTCATTGATTAGTTTGGATTCATGATCCTCTATTAGTAAAATGATGTCTCCTCTATCGCTAAGTTGGTTGTTTACTGTTTAACATTGGCTAGTAAAAGTTTTGGGTATAAATTACTAAGGGTGTGAAGTGGCCAAAGTTCCAAGGCAAGAATTATTCCATACTATTGGTGTCTTCTTTGAAATATCAAATTGTTATTGTTATATAGTTATTGTTGTATCGAACTCTTTATTGTTATACATTTGGTTGCGAATTATTTCTGGATAAAGAGATAACTCCCAGTCTAAAGAAAATAGAGTTTAAACCATGAAGAACAATTATTCCTTTTTAGGTATTACATGAGTATTGAATTGTCCTATTTTGGGATTATGAACTAGTTAACAATGATAAGATAAAAAATTGATTTGAATCACTATTAAATGTATAAAAGAATATCATTTTATTTAAAAGGAAATTTATTATTTAAAGTCATGAATAAATGGCCTATATGCTTATTGTTGAACTGTATGGTTATTGAATGGCATGGGGAATATCACTGAGCATTAGATCTTGCTCACACTCGACATTGATATTTGAAGTAGCTAATTTTAATAATTTACCTACAATAAATACATAATATGAGTCTATTCATCAAGTTTTGGCTTATATTGTATGCATAGGATATTGTTTAACCACCAATGATTGATGCCAATTAACTTTGGGTTAAAAGTTCTTTAAATAACATATGTGAACTAAACAGGGTTATAAATAAAGGAAAGAAACCCTAGTTTTATTTTAACATAGCTATGCAATGGAAATATAAAGGCTCATTCCTTAAGTGAAATACATGCATTACTTCTTAATTTATGGTTTTTAATGGAAGCCAATGTTAAAATAAATGAAACACTTAAGCACAATTCGAGCATGTGGCTTCACTTAATTATTATGAAGAGATGTCTCTTAAAATGAAGTGTAAGGAGTTCTACATATGGTTTAACATGTTTCTTGTGACAAAGATTTGCTTCCTCTTTCATTTCTCTACTATGAAAATGCATGTTGTGATTAATTTTCATTGGTTTCTATCTCATTTTGTCATTTTCCATTCTTATTTACAAACATTATCTTCCTTCCATTACTTCCATTTTTTTTTTCCACTTTACATAAGGAAGGTTTAAATTCATAGTCATAAGTACGCCATGGAATATTCTAGCATTTTTTGGAAATACTTTGTGACAATCATGAAAATATTACATGTGAATGCTTTGATGTTGTTTATTGGAGAAATAAGTTGTGTTGTTGAGGGATTATTTCAAAATGATTACTTTTATTCACCATATCCTTGTTATACTTGAATAATTGTGTGTCTATCTAGGCCATATTTAATGTATTTAACATAATATGCAATTAGTTTTTTGTTTACAATATGATACTTTTTATTATTGATGTTTTTATTTGGTCTCTAGATGATCCTCTCCAATGGGAATAATAGAGGAAGCACATGAGGAAGGGGTAGAAGGATCAATTGTTTATGGTAGGAAGGCCAAAATAAATGGATTTGTTTTCCATACACTTTGACCAAATTCATATGAACTCAATAAAATTGTACACACTGGCTAGATCAACCTTGGAAATCAAGTTGTGTTTCCTCCTCCATTAGTTGAACCTAATGAATTCTTGCAACCTCATCCTAGAATTGCTAGCATTCTTGAATGTTGGGATGGGGTCCCCTGGGTTAGTTTGGGGTTAGATAACCCAAATTTTGGTACAAATTTGTAAAAAGATGTAAAGTCTTCACAATTTGTGGATGCAGAGAGCATAGAGGAATAAGAGTCAAAGGGGTTTAGCCCCTTGTTTTCGATCCGTGTTGAGTCAGTTTTGAGATTCGCCCATGGTCCACAGACCATGGTATTGTATGAAAAAGTCTACAAATAGTCGATTCTAGCAAGCCTAAGGAAAAAGTTTGATAAAAAGTTGGACGGGAGTTGGATAGAGCCTTGGGTTAAGGCAGGAAGGTTTTGCTTCCTGCGCTTAGGTAGATAAGGAAAGGCTCTGCAAATGAGTGTGCGGAGGCCTAGGTAAAGTCCGCAGTTGAGTGCGCAGACCCCTGTAGCTGTGTGCGCAAGGTAGTTTTAGTTTGTAATTGATGAATTGAGATCAATATAGAAAATTTTCTGAAGAAATATTGAGTATTTCTATTAAAGTCTATTTATGTTATATGTCGGTAATGAATGACTTGTTTTATGAATTATTGATTGAATGCTACACGAGACTCTTGAGTAAGTCTTAATAATGTACGCAATGCATGTTTAAACACTTCCACAAAGGTTCTGGTAATTTATCTTATGTGTTCTAAAGAATTAATTATATATGTACGAACTCCAGTTTATGATTTCTTTCTGATGCGTGTAAGTAGATAAATTGACAGTTAAAGATCCATAAGGATTGATTGTGGGCCTTCGCGAAGGTATAAAGGCCACTTTAACTGAGTTGTAGTAATGTGCCCTAGGAGTGTATCAATCTGCATGAAGGCATATCTAAGTCACTGAAAGACATCACACTAGTCTCTAGATGCAGAAACTTGGCTCTTGCATCCCCCCATACTGCTTCGGGTGAGACTGCAGCGTGCGCTACACAGCTTGTTGCCGAAAGGGCCAGTAGTGTAGGGTTTTGTTGGTTGACGCACCTAACTCTGAACCTGGGTTAGGACCCCTTAAGCCAACAAATGGTTCCATTTCCAGGATTGAGATGTGTAATGTCGCATCACTGGAACCCAACCAAGAAATAAATTGAAAAGCGGTTGGATAAAAAAATTCACGAGTTCGCGACGCAGGAAAAAAGGAATCAGCGCTTGTCAAAGGAGAAATGGTTGAATAGATATTTTTATATAGAGATACACAAGCTCTTCTTCTGCACCTTCCCAATTGAATTATAAGAGTGGTTAGCTAAGTTGACAGAGAGTCAATGAAGGTGGAAGCTTGATAGTCCTATCGCGTGGACTCTAGAATTAGTGCAACGACTAGAAGCCTTTGAACACAAGATCACGTGGGTTGTCAATCACTGGCTAGATCAGATCCTGGGAGGATTTGTTACAAAATTTGTAGTTGATACCTCAGTCAGCTATATCGAAGCAAAGCGGAGATTCTTCAAGGGACCACGAGGTAAGTATTTAAGATCATTGAATACTTGGATTAAAATGCTCTTGTGTGAAAAGCAGGTAATTCCAGTGCCTTGATGTTCGGAGCTATGTGAAGTGGAAGACTCATTAGAGATCGTGAGAGATCAGGTCTCGAATATAGCCCATTGATCGGACCTCCTTCAAGTGACGATGAAGGGGCGATGCACGCTTTACCGCGAAGTGTTTTTCAATTGATAACACAGAGTTTTATGTGAACATATCATCCATCCACTCCACCTCCACCTCCACCTCCACCGCATACACCTTCGCCCACCCCTCCACCTCCACCTCCGCCATTCAATATGGCAAATGCAATGAAGATGTCGGTTTTCAAGGGCACATGAAGTGAAGAACCAGAGCAGTTCTGGTTTGTTGAGAATGTTGTATGGACAATGCAATAGATTACTGACAACAATATAAAGAAGGCACAATTGGTTATTACTTTTTAGGATCGCGCGCTCACTTGGTATATTAAGTATTGCATTGATAATCCTCTTGGAACACTAATAGAGACTAAGACGAGTTTCAACAAAGTGTTTAGTAAACCTAAATCAGACTCCCAGTCAGTAATTGGATTTAAAGAGATCATGATGAGGGTCAATGAGATGCCTTGGGAACTTGAGAATTTCTCTGTCACAACAGAAGATAGAAACATAGGCAGAAGCCTTGGAGATTGCAATGAGGCTGCATGTGTCACCCATTCAGAATACGAACCTAGGAGTACAACAGATCCACTCACAGTTGGAGAGCTTACACTTAGAAATACAGAGTTTGAAGAAAGATAAGGAAACTAAACCAGAAGCATACGCAGAAGTCTGTTGTTTGAAGTGCAAGGGCCATGGGCATGATAAGGATCACTATCCCATGTACACGAATTATATTACAAGAGGGGAGCCAATTCCCCTGAACCCAGAAGCCCCAACAGGGCCGAGCATGGGGGTTGTGATGTGGTGTGTTATTTTTCAAGTTACTGGGCAACATGTGACAGATAATTTCCATTTACTTCAGAATTTTTTTCAGATACCCCAGTAGTTGTTCTTTAATTTCTACAAATTTATGGGCCACGATGAGTGCCACTGTCGAAGCTATGAGCTGATGATGGAGAGAACCCCGAATTACCAGATGCAAGAAGAAACTCAGCCTCTAGATCAAGGCATAGGAGGGGAGCACAGAGGATTCAAGGCTGAGGAAGGGGCTGAGGAAGAGGACCTGGAAGATGTCTTGGTCAAATTATTTTCTACAACTACAGACAACCAGGGAAATATGTGCGAGAGTTCCAGAATCAGACACGCCCGTCATGTCAATACTGCAGCCAGTTCGACCATACTATAGAAGAATGATTGGTGTTGATAGATAAGATGCAAGGGAAGAAAGCGCAACCTCAGCAACCTAAGTAGAATTTACATATGATGAGAGTTGAGCCTCGCGAGGAGGATCAAAACATTAATATTGTGCTGCGAAGTGGAGTGACGACTGGCATTGATAAAGGAAAACAACCTGAAGAAGAGGGATGGGTCTGCAAGGCCCCAAAAAAAGAAGTCGGCTTTGATCTGGATCGCGATGAGGAAACTTTTATGGAAGCCAAGAAGAGCTTCGTTGAGGCCTCCACCCCAGGAAGCCAGGTCAATATGCAAGAAATCAACGGACCTATAGAGGTTGATCCTTCTGTACTCACCACGTTTTTGGAGACCTGAATGAAACTGTTGTGTGATAGCAAGGCTGTGACAGGCCTGCAGGAATTAATAAATAAAGGTGCCAGTAAGGAAAAGGCACCTGATGCACACCACGAGGTCAAAAAGATTGGCAAGCATAAGGCATGAACAAGGCGAGAAATTAGGTTAAAAACGCAAATTGGTGACTATGAAATGGACCAGGTCATCTTGGATTTTGGGTCCGATGTGAACGTTCTGACGAAACAAACATGGGAGAGGATGGGGAGACCTATGTTGCAGTGGTCTCCAATCCATCTTAGAATGGAAAACCAACAGAAGATCATCCCTATGGGATGATTGTATGGTGTCATGGTTGATATTGACGGCACAAGTGCATTGGCGGACTTCGAGGTTATAGAGATTGTTGATGACAGTAATCCCTACCCCCGTGCTCCTAGGAATTGATTGGGCTATCAACATGAATGGGTTTATTAACCTGAAGAAATGTACTATGGCATTCGAGAAGAAGTCACTAAGGGTTATAGTGTCATTGGATCTTGTGGAAGGAGCACGCTATACTGAACAGGTCTGCGATTATGAGGAAAGTGATGATGAGCCAGATCATATCTACAAAATAATCGTGCGAGATAGGATTGGGTCAATTTGACGGTAGATGGGTGGATTTCATGGGAGCGGGAAAGCTCCTGCACCTCTGACTAGTATGAAAAATTAGAGCATTGGCAAAATCACCTATATGAAGTTTCTACATTACGATGAAATATGATGACAAAATTATTGCACTGTGTTTCGTCAAAGGTAAGAAAACTGTCTTATTATGATGGTTAAACTGACGCAGATCTGTTTCTGGATGAATTTGAGCGTGAAGTCGCTGAGGACCATCGGTTTCAAGCACTGGATTTAGTGTTGCGCACTATGCTCGCACGATGGTGGGGTATGCACAAAGATAGTTTTGCAGGATGGAGGGATTACAAGTGCACGATGAAGTTATGGTTTAGGCATCCTAATACAAGAATGTCTATGGAGCTATCGATCAATCTGACTGCAGTAGGATCCGAACTTGCAAATATTGAACACAAAGGTAAGGGAGATGTAGCGCCAATTTGATGAGGTTAGATTGACTACGTGCACCTTAGCACCAACGCAACGCCTTACCAAGTTACGGGAAGGAAAGCAGCTACTGGCACAGGTAGAGGAAGCGTAGAAGAAAGAGGCCTTGTTGAAGGCCAGGATGAAGCCTTGGTTGGATGAGGCTTATTAGATCACACTCTCCATTCAAGATAAGCTTAAGGGACTGAAGAAAATGTAGCGGATGATGAGGCTGGTAGTAGAAAGACCAGCCACTGAATAATTGGTTAAGTAAGTTCGACAGGTAGTGGCACAGAGTGTTGTTGAAGTTGCAGTGATGTAGGTGGAGTTGGGGGATCTTTGCAGTAAGATCGCAATGCCAACAGAGAGAATCGAGGGCGAGTCACGATCTTTATGTTGGGGGCTTGTTGGGATGGGGTCCCGTGGGTTAGTTTGGGGTTAGATAACGCAAATTTTGGTACAAATTTGTAAAAAGATGTAAAGTCTCCACAATTTGTGGATGCAGAGAGTGTAGAGGAATAGGAGTCAAAGGGGCTTAGCCCCCTGTTTTCGATACGTGTTGAGTCATTTTTGAGATCCACCCATGGTCTGCAGACCATGGTATTGTATGAAAAAGTCTACAAATAGTCAAGTCTTAGCAAGTCTAAGGAAAACGTTTGATAAGGAAGTTGGACAGGAGTTGGATAGAGCCTTGGGTTAAGGCAGGAAGGTTTTGCTTCCTGCGATTTGGTAGAGAAGGAAAGGCTCCATAGCTGACTACGCGGACCCCTGCAACTGTGTGCGCATGGTAGTTTGGGTATGTAATCGGTGAATTGAGATCAATAAAGACAAGTTTCAGAATAATTATTGAGTATTTCTATTCATGTCTATTTATGTTATATGCCGCTAATGAATGACTTGTTTTATGAAATATTGATTGAATGCCACATGATTCTCTTGAATAAGTCTTAATAATGTACACAATGCATGTTTAAACACTTCCACATAGATTCTAGTAATTTATCTTATATGTTCTAATGAATTAAGTATATCTGGGTGAACTCCAATTTATGATTTCTTTCTGATGCAAGTAACTAGATAAATTGATGGTTAAAGATCCACAATGACTGATCATGGACCTTCGCAAAGGTCTGAAGGCCGCTTTAACTGAGTTGCAGTAATGTGCCCTAGGAGTGTATCAATCTCCTTGAAGGCAGATCTAAGTCACTGAAATAAATCACACTAGTATTTGGATGCAAAAACTTGGTTCTTGCATCCCCCCATACTGCTTTGGGTGAGACTGCAGCCTGCGCTACACGAGTTGTTTCCAAAAGGGCCAATAGTGTAGGGTTTTGTTGGTTGGTATAACTAACTCTGAACCTGGGTCAGGACCCTCGAAGCTAATATTGAATCATCCATACAACCTACTAAAGATAGATGGCCTCATAAGCTCCCTTTGTTGTTGTGCATTGACCTCCCATTCCTATACATTTTTCATCTACACTTTCTCCTCGTGATTTGATTCCTTCAACGTCCTCTTTTTCCAAATTTCTTCCTAATAAACTCATCCCAATCATCCAAGAAGATAAAGGAAAGAAAATTTTGTATAATCTTCATTCAAACTCCACTGATCCTACCTCTACTTATAAACCTCGTATTGTCAAGGTCAAGGAACAAAGAAAAAGGGAGATGTATTTTCCCAATTTACATCCAGATATTTGGTGAGCTTTAATTATTGTTCCTTTCTTTGAAAATTGCACATTTTATTTTCGACATATCGGGACATATGTGAGATGTTTTGATGATGACATGGATATTATACATTATATTTTTTGGAATAAGAAGGTGCATATATGATGATGTGTTGTTGATTTCATGATTTGCATATAATATATTTATGTTGTTATCTTATGATTACTTACCTGTTTTTCTTTTAAATGGGAGTTATAAGTTAAGATATAAATATTTGATAAGTATTAAAGGAGTCTAGCAAGACCCCACCTACTTATAGTTATTATTAATTAAATAAATTCATAACTTATCCCCTCCCTTAGAATATTTACTTATTATTATGAAATTAATAAATATAATCAATGTAGAGGTAGTTCAACTACCAAAGTAGTTTCCATTGGAATAAGAAAAGGGCGATTTTGAATTCAAGGGAAAATTCTTTATGGAGGTACGCTAAAGCTTGAAATATTATTATCATTCTTTATTTATCCTTTTTTAGTTTTCTAGGACTAAGACTATCTTGTTGATAGTAGGGTAGAACTTGAAAGGTAGTAAAGAAAGATAGTTTGGCTTGTTGAGAAATCAATAGGGTGATTAGGGTGATTTCTCTTATACTTGATAACTTCTTGTGATGTATTTTTACTTTTTCTTGATTATTAGTTTTTTCACTTATTATTATGTTTTTATTATCATCAAGTAGCTACCAAAAACATTAATATAAATAATACACAAGAACACAGGATGTAATTTGTAAGCCAGGGCCAAAACTTCTCCTCTTGAGAGGAAAACCCACAAATCTCTTCCCTTCTTATAGATTATTCAAATGATGAATTCCAAGACCTCTAGACCAAGACTAATACCCTTCCAAGACTACGCCATACCTTATTGATGATGTTCTTCTATCCAAGTCAAACCCAATCAAATTTCTTCTAGCTATACAATTTCGACCCCTAGCTACAGAATTTTAGCCTCCACTACAAGTCTGAAATTTTTGGCCCTTGCAACAGTTGTTGCTTCCACAAATGTGAGTGAAATTAGGTCTTCCAAGGCTTCCTTATTCCTTTGCTTGGGCTTCTTCTCCTTCTAAGGCTAGTAGGTGACCTAAAAGTCCTTTCTTCCACCAATTTTGACCTTCCTTTTGTAACTTGACAACTTCGACCTTGTAGCTACAAACCATAGCCTTATCTTCACGCATGTGTGTGAGAGAGAGGGAATCAACCCAAAAAAAATGTCCTTATTCCTTCTATCCTTCTTCTCTTGCCTTTATTATACCTCTTCTTCACTTGGATGATGAGAGAAAGAGTGAGTGTCCATAGGAGGTCTAGTTCTCTCCTATATATACGATTTCAAGGAGGACGACATGCCCTAATGAGGAAAACTTCTTAGCTGTCAGGTTGACTTGGTCTTGGAGGGGTATTTTGACACTTTAAAGACAAAAATAATTCTTTTGACATGTTACAAGATGCCTAATGGGGTCTTCTTCACATGACAATTACTCTATTGACTTCTTGACTCTATGCCAAATCATAAAAGCTCTTAATGGGTTCTTGACTTATAAATAAAATGATTTTGAGCATGAAACCATGCTACAAAATTAACAATAATAATTTCTTTTATTTCTTTTTTACAATATACAAGAATTAAGAGTGCACTTCACATTTATGAAGACCGAGCCTAGTTACATATTTCAACATGGATTTCTCTGAATTGTTCTTCAAGGTTGATTAATTTGATTAAATTTGTGTTCATTATATTCATACATTATTATAATTTTAAGACCTAAGTAGTTTTATTATTGTGGAATTTAATGATATTTGGTAATTAATTGAAGTGGTCTAATGAATACATGTATGTATTTCTTTCTTTGGGCACCAAGTGTTGAATTTCCACATTTCCTAGACTGATAATTACTTCCAATGATTTTATCCGTTAATTTGTCTCATATTCATCATTAAGAAATTACACATAGAAAATATTCAATAATAAACAATAATGCTGGTAAGATCAAGAAGATATAACCAAACAAGTGGACACACAATTTACCTTGGGAAAACCCACATGGGGGAAAACCCCAGTAACTTTTTCCTTCGAGAAATTTGTCAATTCAATAAGAAATACATTTGTTATTTCCAGTCAAAATAAGAAACAAGAATAGTCAGAATGAAACCTAGCTCAAACCTAGTCAACCAACATAAGAGTAGTCTCATCAATTCGATCAGCTTGAGCCTGAGAATATTTGTCCTTCTTTCTAGCCCTAGATTAGGCCTCATATTTGTCCTTATTGCTAGCCTTATATTAAGCCTCATATTAGCCTGGAATGTGCCTTATAAGTGATCCAAATTCATGCTTTGTTGAGGATAACGAATGGCCTATATATAGGCATTTCAAGAGTTCGAATGGGTGTGCCGCTTCACTGGGGTTAACTTGACAAATGGAGAAGCCGACTTTATAGTTTTGACGAAAAATTCATGTTATTGAAATTCAAATTTTCTTCTTATGAAGTTGACATGAAGTATAATTCATATTTGTCAATTTTTGAGGGCTAGTACAAATTATGAAGACTAACTGAAGCTACAAAAATTCAACACTCCCTCTTAGCTAGGGAGGTATTCATAGTGACTTCCATAGATATTCTCTTGTTTAAAATTTTCTCTAAGGAAAGGTTGAATGAGATAGCTATGTTGATGTGTCAATCCACTACCTGTGGAAAGCATCCTACATCAACATCATGCTCAACAAGTCATCACATGGATTAATTCACCAATTATTCAAGTCGTCACTTAGAACATGGTCAACACATGTGACCTATGGTGAAACCCTAGGATATTACCATTCCTACATGCTAATTGAATGGTAACTTTGTTGCTCAATGTTAAAGGAAATCACTCACGCACTTAGGGAGCACTCCAAGCCTTCATGCTTTCTGGGCCATTCTCCCTAGTCACATGTTGTGGCCCTTGGTCAATATTTTGACCTAGGGAGAATGCCTACCCCTTTATGCAATAACATCAACACTCCCTCTAACTAAGGGAAGCATTCTCAACTACTCTAAGCTTGTCCCTAAAGTATACAAACTTCACCTTGGGATAGAGGCTTTGTGAGAATGTTAACATCCTGCACATCTATAAAAATGTAATAGAGCTATATTGTCCCCTTCTATACCATGTCTCAATACTTGACCTCAATGTGCTTTGACCCGTCAACACGGTCATCCCTATACCTTGATCAAACAATGTCGCAAGTATCTTTTGAAGCCACATTGCTTCACAAATTTCCAAACTAGTTACAATATACTGAGGCTCTACAATGTTGAGTGCAACAAACGTATGCTTTTTTTTCATCCAAGATATCATAGCAGAACTCAAACAAAAACAACACCCTGATGTTATCTTCCTGTATTCAACACTCTCTTTTCCTTCTCTTAATCTGTATATGCCTATAGTTATACATCATTTGAGACATACCTCAATCCATATCCAACTATACCATGTTGTGTCGCATGTCTTGACTCAACTATAAATTGATTGGCTTCCTTCACTAGATCCATCACCATAGTTACTATCCAATCAGCTTGATTGGGTGCTCACTCTAACACTACTACTTCCTAGACACTGAAGCACATCTATTGTCTAGCATAGTCCACTCATAGAAGGCACACTGCCCTTAGATACTTCATGTCTATGAGCACATAGTATGACAATCTCAATCTCAATGATAGTTTATCATCCCAAATCTACGGAGGATCTCAATAGTATACTTCAAGGAAGTAATGTATCAAACCTAGATACTTCATTTCAAAATCATAGGTCAACTTCCTCTAACATTGAAGCAGGGCTTGACTACTCCCTCTATCACGTAAGAAAATCCTCCTACCATTATTTCCCCCTCCGAGTCCTTCTAATCCCATATGGTATATAATAATAAGATCAACGAAGACTCATTTTACATTGATCACTCTAAGGATATTATTTATGAGGTTCATACAAATCTTTCTTTGGCCGGGAGCAAATTTCTTCTCATAATTCTCTCTCACTCTTCCTGGGAGAATCCTTTGTTTGTACTTCTTTATGCTGCCATTTGCTACTTGCTAAATCATGTAGATTCACTTGGAAGTCACCACTCAATTCTCTTCGGCACAATTTCCTTCATCATGACATCCTTTAGGCTTGTTGGCTTGCCTACTCCCTATGAACTATGATCTCTTTCGATCATCAGGTATGATTATAGATGTCAATACAATTTTTCCTCTAAATCACTAATCTTGGAGAATTCTCTTGCAACTAAATTTTCTTTGTTCTTCTAATTATTCCATCTACTTCCAAAGCCTTTATAGGTTTCCATTATGTTCCCACAATCCTCACTAAGCGGAAGAATGATTATAACCCAAAAAAAGAAACAAATACAAGAGTAAAATAAAAATAATAATAATTAAGGAAGAGAGATATAAGGTACTTATCTTTTGAGGATAG
Source organism: Pinus tabuliformis (assembly GCA_031772625.1). Classification (NCBI taxonomy): domain Eukaryota; kingdom Viridiplantae; phylum Streptophyta; class Pinopsida; order Pinales; family Pinaceae; genus Pinus; species Pinus tabuliformis. The sequence continues at coordinate 426,485,165 of CM062813.1, read as the reverse complement.
AGGGGAAATTAATAGCTCCCTCTTGATCCTTTCCATCATGTCAAAATCATCCATCTAAAAACTCATCATCCTTGTCTTCATCATCAATTATTTTCCTTCCTTCTTTGCATGAGCTACGATTTCCTGTTTCAACAAAAACGATGATCTAGATCTAGCTCTAGGGTTTTATCCATAAAAACCCATGGATTTCTTATTCAAGCCTTTTTAGCCTACTAGGGTTTGCAAACCCTAGATTTCCAATTTCATCTACACCTTTATTATATGTAAGTTTTATTTTCATATCCAAATGCCTAATACCCTAGAGTCTTTATTCCCTTTGCACATGTGATGAAATGCATCATTATCGCCAATCAATCAAGGATGTTCCATCAAATTATCATACTTGGTCCTTCCAAAACAAGTAACTTGAATTCCTCAAAACGATTGCAACAACGTCATTAATTTTTTACTTAGAGACTTGGTCATCAATGATAGTAATTCCATTCTTCATTTTAATGTGAATAGAATAGACTCCAACATTCTACGCTGCGTATCCACTTAAATTTGTCACATCATCAACAACAAATAATATTAGTAGTATATGGCATCAATACTTTAGAATCTTGGATATTTGCAATAGTAGGTTCATTTAAAAAAAAACTTCAATCCCATAGTGATAGGGAAATACTAGATCTACAAATGAATTAAACTTTTCAAGGGAGCTTTGGTCTCTAAACATGATGAGGAGCTCATCCTCATCACACAATGATAAAATATTTTTGCTTCAATTTCTTAACATGTTCATTCAATGTTCATTTTGTCTCAACAAGAGACCTCACATATCTACTTCAAGTTCAACCTTCTACATGATTGATATACCTTCAAAATTATTATAAATATGTTGATATTTCCTTTAGAATTTTTCCTTAGGCATGTAAGCTCAAGAGGATCTTTGAAAATTCCTTTAAGCCAGCCTAACCATAGTCGAATTTAGCTTCATATTTCCTCAAACATTGGGATGAGTCTCATTACAGGTTAGCTTAATTAATCCAAAATGGGCCTTAGGAATATGCTAGGTCTGAGCCTTAGGAGGCTTCCACAATAAGACCGAAGACAATGACCTTAGAAAGAACTTGACATAATTCAGAATTCCTCCATCATAAATCTTTGTTTGGCTCAACAGGCCCTTCAGGTTCTAATAATAGATCTCAAATTTCCATAGTAGGCTTTTAGTTAGTGTGAAATTTATCTGAAATTTGTGTCAATGGAGATATCCCAAATAATTCCATAGAATATTTTCAATAAGGAGAGGTCAAATAGGCCTTAGAACAAAGTTTATACAACTACCAAATTGTTGAAGAATGTAACTAGTTTCAATCTTCATAATTGTATTTGAGTCATGATGTAATGTATTTGTCAAATGAAAGAAAAATAAATTTTACTATGAGATAAAAATTATTTATTAAGGACGAGTTTCATGCTTTATTATTTTATTTTTAGGTCAAAGCCTCTATTGCAAGCTTCTAGGTTTTTTTTCAAGAGTCCTTGTCCTTGACATCATGTAAAAGACCCTTCTTAGGCTTTATCAATCAAGAAAGAAAATTATTTTGATGTAAATTAGGTCATTTAGGCCTCCTCCACCAAGTCAGCCTCAAACAAGGACAAGTCAGCCTCATCAACAAAACTCGACCTTACAGATTCACTATATATTGGTAGTTATTTGACCTCATTTGAAGCACCAACCAAGAAGTTTGATCTATGGTAGTTGGAGGCAGAAAATAAGAGAGAAATTCCCTAGAAGAAGGAGAAACCCTAGTGAAGGAGAAGGAGACATTTGTCAAGCAGGAAGTTGTTTTTTCTCTCTCTTTGACTCAAACATGTGAAATTATGAAGTTATTGGAGGGACGAAGTGTAGGGCTTCAGTAGAGGTGAAATTTTGAAGCTGGGGACCGAAAATTCTATGTAGTTGTTGGGTTGAAGGTAGTTGACAAGAAGAGACTACTAGACTTTGCATAGTCATTTTGGGAGGCTGACTTGGTGGAGTGTGGATGGTATTTTGGACTAGTCAAAGATCTTGATTTGTCTCATTTTTATTTGAATCTACCGGTGGAAGAGCTTGAATGGGTTTTCCCCTACAGAGGCACTTTAGCCTTGGTTGAGTGCCTATATCTGGTGTCATTGATATTCATGTTTATTTGTGAGGTTTTATTACTTATGAAGTAACTAAACCACAATCATTAATTATAAATCAGGGTAGGTATTTTTATTTCAAAGATGTCTACACTATTTGTGCTGATACATGTAACAACTAGGAAAAATAGAAATGACGTCGTTGAACACACTTGTAGAAATTAAAACACTCTTGCAGAATGGAAATACATGCTTGCAAGAATTAAAAGGCACACTGCAAGAATGAAACACACTTGGAAAGCAAATAATCCACATTTGATAAAAACTTCAGAATAAATATAGGTGCGCCATACGCTATCAACTAAAGATATAAATAAAATTGAATAGCATAGAATTGATTAGCATGTGTAACAACACAAAATAAATCTGAAAGCAGAAGTATCCCATCCCACAATGAAATATGTGAAACAGTAATAATAAATCCACACGAACACATAAAAAATTATCCTATTAACATTGTGATCCCTGCTAAAGAGGAGGGCCCTTCCTCCCTAGCAGGGTGCAGGAGTAAAACGAAATCTATTTAAGAATTCAACATGGAAATCGCAGTAACATCACCAGATATATACTTGTATTAAAATAGTGGAAAATTACAAGATTAGAATGTTGGTATTATCTCTATTCCATTGTCGCCCCCTTCTCATGAGACTAAGCTCTTTTATAAAGACTTTACAGAGTCCCAAAATTAGGGAAACGAATAAGTCATGAGAATCTTGTGATTCTCATGCTGATTAAGCTAACATAAATAATAAAAAGATAGAAATTGTTACAAACTGCTTTTAATAAACATTTGTTATGATTACACCACTCTTGGTTAGATGCAATTGTAAGTGCTTGGATCTTTTGAAATGTCCACATTGAATTACTTCATGCGGCCCTTGACAACTGTCTTTTAAAATGGCAGCTACAGCCTTGAAAATTTATAGTGTAACAACAAGAAATGGAAAACCCAAGGTGTAACAGGGTGTAACAACAACTCACATCGTGTAACAACAAATTTTCACCCATGGCTATCAATAGTTCTGGAAACACCTGAAAGAAAAGCATTCAAAAGAATTCTTCCAAATATACCCTGGTTAGCCATCCCAAAGAAAACATTGTTTCATTCAATACTTAGCAGAAAATAGCATAATAATACATCAAAGATAAAGGTTTCTTCTTTATCAGAAGGAGTGAAATTGTACTAGGGAAATTGTACGTTCAATGAGGGAAAATGGCTAAAAATGGGGAAAAGGATATCTGAAATATCCTCAAACTCTGCACCAACAGTGTTTTCATTTGATAATTGCTTGATGAAAAGAAGACAAAAGAAGAACATAGATAAAGTATGATAAGACTACAATAATATCAGTAATTATCAACATAAGAGATTCTTTCTTCCTTTCTAATTTGCCAACATGGTATCAGAGCTAAGGTAAAGAGGGAAAGAAAAAGGCAGCTTGAAGATCTATTGAAAGGGTCAAAGAAAAAGGATCATATAAGAAGAGGATATCAAGAAAATAAGACATGACAATGAAGACTGAAAATAAGCTAGAAGGAGCCTCCAACTATAGGGGATGGAAGAAGAGAATATATCTCATCCTTGCTAAGCACAAATTATTAGATTTTGTTCTAGGAAAAGTTGTGAAACCAACATATGATGTAGGAAAGGAAAAGTACATGGAAAAAGACATCTTAACCATGAATCTAATAGTATATGGAGTAAAATAAATTCTAATCCCCTACATATCCATCATAGATATTTCTCAAGGGATGTATGAATCTCTCTCCAAACTATTCACCATCAAGTGTTGGAAGATCAAGAAGGCAGAAAGATTTTCTTTATATTGATAATTACTTGTGATATTCTTATGTTTTTATATTTTATCTTTAGTTCATCAAGAAATTACCAAAACAATAACACAAATATCAAAGACACCAGATGTAGGTAGACAAGTAAGGTAAAACCTCTATCTAGGGTAAAACCCATTCAACAACGCTTCCTTAATAATTTCACGAGATGATTTAAGACTCCTTAACCTATACTTATACTTACTCCAACAATCAAGTCATCCCTTCCCTTCTTCTGCAGATGATAACCTTCCAGCAATAACTACAACCTAGATGAAACAACAAAACTTTGACCTAACAATAGCTCGGTAAAACCTCAACCCTGCGCTAGCCTAGAAAAATCGTTGACCCAACAGTGGCCTAGTAAAAATTCGGCCCAGTAGTAGCCCAGAAAAATCTTTGATCCAATAGAAACTTTGACCTGCCAACAAATAGCCTAGTAAATCCACACGTGTGAGAGAGAAAAACGACCCAGAAGCTTCGATTTTTTCTTCTCTAGAAAGTCTCCTTCTTCTCTTAGAATTTCACACGTTTTCTGCCTCCTTCTCTTGGATATCTAACCTATGTGTGATATGCTCCAAATGAATCGAAATACACTTCTATATATACCCTATTATGGAGGTCAATTTACCCTCTTGTTGGCTAACTTGATCAGGTAAGGGCCAACTTGGTGTGGAGGTGACAAATGACTTATTTTACTCAATATTAATTCTTTTTACATGATTCAAAAGCCCAAGAAGGGTCTCTTTAAGTGGACAACGACTCTAATGAATCAATATAAAACCTAGAAGTCCTCAATGGAGACTTTGACCTAAAACATGATGACCCAAGCATGAAACCCATGCTTTAATAAGTCATAATAATAATAATAATAATAATAATAATAAATTATTTCTATTTCTTTAATAAATACATTTCATTATGACTCAAATATAATTATGAAGACCGAACCTAGTTACATTCTTCAACACTCCCTCTTAACTAGGGAGGTATTCATACATACATATACAAGTACACGGAAGATCTAAAAACACATGAACCATGAAGAGTTTAGGCACTTACAGTGCCATGGAATAGATTCCTGACCAAGGAAATCTATCTAGGTGGGACTAAGATGGACTAAAGATTTCAGCCTCTCTAAGTACCATCAGGCTTACTTGCTAACCATCAACCCAAAGCACTAGGTGCATAATGCAAGGTTAGAGCTCTATGACCAATGCCACCCTCCCTACTACTTCAGGAGTAAGAAATCAACACATATGTTTGCCATATGTCCTCCCAAGCATTTTACACACACAATTCCTCAACACATCAAATCTCTCCTGATCAAACAGATCGGTAACGTCAAGCATGTTTACAAAAATTTGAGAGATTTTCCTATGCAAACATAACCTCAATCAGTAACAATCTCTCAAATACTCATAATTAAACACAAAGCTTTGGGGTATTCAAACATCTTGATGCTGCTTCACAATTTATCACAGTAGGACTTAGAGGCTTCTCAAAAAAATCTTGACAAATGTTTCCTCAATTATTCAACTTCCTTTCCTACTTCACATGCAATGAAATCCTTATTTCCTTCTTTCAGTAGCACCTCAAGATGCTTTCTCTAATTTATTCAAGGTATCCAACAAGACTATAATATGTCCTCCGTCTCAACTGGGAAGATATCCTTCTTTCTTTTGTCTAGACTCCCTCTTAACTCAGAGAGACTAACTTATTTCTATGACATCGGAGAATCTTTCATGACTTCCATCCTTCTTATCAGATTCATCTTTATCATCATCTTTCACATAACTTCCTTCATCATGCTTATCAACCAAATCAACTTTACTTATGAATATCTTCAACATCTTGAAGATTATGTACCTGCACAACTTAGATATCAAGTACAACCAAATACATATATAGAAGCATGGACTTAACTATATAAAAATCATATAATAATGGAAGCATTAGAATTTAGACATAAAATACCTAAACTTAGTTAGGTTCATAATCAACAAGAGACACATACTTTTATACTTCAACTTCTTTATAGGGTTTTGTCATAAACCCTAGACTTCATCATCAAGACTTCGAGCAACTCAATCAAGATAACAATCTTCATTATATCTAGGGTCTCAATATTTCTTTGAGAGATATAACATACTCTAGTATAATGTATTGCAAACCCTAGAAGCAATTCAAACAGGTATAGTTCTACAATGCATCCAACAACTTTAGAATTAATATGTTAGACTTCTACTAGGATTTAATGTAAACCCTAGAGACATTGACCTTCAACAATCAAAACCAATCACAACACACTCAAATATTTCAACTAAATTACCAAATTCTATTAGGGCTTGTTGTGAACCCTAGATTTTATCATCAGATTTGAAACAATATCATCTCATCATATCCTAGTCTATCAAACTTCTACTAGGACTTAGTTATAAACCCTAGAACTTATCAACAAATACGTTAGTGCAAATAATCATGCACAAGCATATCATAACATATATTGGAAAAACCCAAGACACAAATATTAATACACTTAAAGTCAAACATATAACGATCTTGATTAGGCTGGGGTTTTTATCAGACAAACAAACATACACCTAGGGTTTCATTCCTAGGAGCTTACTCTGGATACATAAGGGTTTTACTCATAAACCCTAATTTACCAAAACTTCAAGGTATAGGAACACATTACCATCCAATCCTAAAGGAATAGCATTTCCATAATAATGACACTACCATCAAAACCCCAAACATCAAAAGAATACTATTTTCTAGATTTCATCAAAAACCCTAAGTAGACTAGGGTTTTCACATTAGCATACCCTTAGGTAAGAGTTTTACAAAGAACGTTTTATGGTTCCACAAACGTGATGTTTTTTTTAATGAGGGTAGATTCAATCTAATGATTAATCACCCAAACAAGAATCTTTATGATTCAAAGGTCCTAGGCATAACATTTGTCAGTAATGTTAAGAAGATTTAAATGAATATACCTTTATCACAAAGAGAACAACACTTATGGTCTAAAACATACCTTTGATTTGTTTTCTAGACAGATCTTATAGGACATCAATTTTTATACTTTATCTTGTGAGATATTCTCCATAGCCCTTGAGCATATCAATAAGCTTTTCCTAAACAAGGAAAATATAAAAGAAATGCTATTAGCATCTAGTATAAACACATCTAGATAAGAAAAGGAAAACTAAATATAAAAGATAATACAAGGAGTAATATATTATATCTTTGGAAAAACGGTGAGGGATTCCTCTTAATTCAATCTCTAGGGATACCTATAACTTTAGAAAAACAATTCAACAAAGTTTTTCCAAAGCATGTTAAATCTATAAGTACTAAAAATAAAAATACAAAACAATTCAAAAACTTAGAGTAGAGAGACTTAGTAGTATAAGTCCTTTATTTTCAATTATTAGATCTCGTCCTTATTTGGAGATCCTTCTTTGGAAACATTTTCTTGATCCCCATTTCTCTTTCTATTTCTCAAATTCTCAAGACAATCACTTCTATGTGACCCATCTTGTGACAATTGTAACATTCAACCTTGGATAGGTCTATCTTCCTTCTAGGCCATTTAGACTTCTTGAAGGTTCCTTTGTTCTTGTGATGATCAGAATAGGCATTTGAAATTTTATCCTCTTCATTCCCTTTGTTTCTCACTAATGAAATTATGACTTCTTCTTAACTTCCTGCATTCCACAATTGTTCGAATGTAGGAGTTTCCTTCCAACTGTTGAGACCTGATGAAAAGAAACTCCAAGATGTTGGTAATCCTAGAAGGGTAGTGATTACAAGCCCCTTTTTAGGCACTATTTCATCGATTTCCCTGAGTTCATCTCTGTTTCTAGCTATTCTCATAGAGAAGGATGCCACAATGTCTTCCTTCATAATCTTTATAGATCTTAGTTCATTCTTAATACTTGCAATTTGACCAAGATTCTTGATTGTGAATAATTTGGATAATGCCTCATACATTTCTTGAGCAGAATCTATGTTGGATATATATGGGATGAGGTTATCCTTAATCCCATCCACTGTTAGTGTCATGACCAATATGTATGCTTCTCGGAAATTTTCCTTTTTTGTATCACTTGACTCATTTGTAAGCTTCTTTACTTTTCCTTTGACTAAATCCAAGACTTTATTCTTCTCAAGGAAGAGATCTATCCTCTCTTTCCATGCCCTGCAATTGGATGCTCCTTCTAATTTGTTTTCTCCCTACATTGAGTTAGAATTTTTTCTTGAAGATGATAGGCTTGACTTCTTATATCAACTTTTTCCTTGATGACCCTTTATTCAAGCTTCTTAAAACTCCTTATTCTCCTTTTAATAGATCTTCAAGCTACTGTTTTCCTTCTTCTTCACTTTAGCTTTGATCCCAGGTTAGAAAATCATAAAGGTAGAAAGATTTTCTTTATATTGATAATTACTTGTGATATTCTTATGTTTTCTTATTTTATCCTTAGTTCACCAATCAATTACCAAAACAATAACACAAATATCACAAACACCAATTGTAGCTGGACAACCAGGGAAAAACCCCTATCTAGGGGAAAACCCGGTCAACAAATCTTCCTTAATAATTTCACAAGATGATCCAAGACTCCTTGACCTAGACTCAGACTTCCTCCAACAACCAAGTCAAACCTTCCCTTGTTCTGCAGATGATAACCTTCCAGCAATAACTTTGACGTAGACGCAACAACATAAATTTGACCCATCAGAACTTCGACCCAACAGTAACCCATAAAATTTTTGACCTTGCAATAGCCTAACAAAATCTTTGACCCATCATAAACTTTGACCCAATAGAAACTTTGACCCAGCAGAAACTTCAACCTGCCATCAAATAACCCAATAAATTCACACGTGTGAGAAAGATAGACAACCTAGAAAATTTGTTTTTTTCTTCTCCAGCAAATCTCCTTCTCTTTTTTGCCTCCTTCTCTTGAATATCTAACTTGTGTGTGATATGCTCCAAATGAATTGAAATATACTTCTATATATACCCTTTTCTGGAGTTTGGATTACCCTCTTGTAGCCCAACTTGATCAGGTAAGGGCCGACTTGGCATGGAGGTGACAAATAACTTATTTTACTCAATATTAATTATTTTTACATTATTAAAAAGCCTAAGAAGGGTCTCTTTAAGTGGAAAATCACTCTAATGACTCAGTATAAAACCTAGAAGTCCTCAATGGGGACTTTGACCTAAAACATGATGACCCAAGCATGAAACTTGTGCTTTAATAAGTCATAATTATAATAATAACAATAATTTATTTTACTTTATTTAGATAAATTCATTTCATTATGACCCAAATATAACTATGAAGGCTGAACCTAGTTACATTCTTCAACATTAAGAACATTGGACAAATAAGCAGTCTTAAGAACGAACTAAGAACAATGAAGATGACAAAAGACAATATTGTTTCTTCATATTTTGTGAGGATCTCCCAAAGAAGAGATGAACTACATGCCATTGATGAAGTTATACCAGGAAAACAACTTGTGATTGCTACACTATTAGGTCTACCAAAATCATGGAACTCTTTTGCATCAAGTATTAGTAGTTGGAAGGACACACCATCCTTTGAAAAAATGTGGAATGCTTGCAGCCAAGAAGAAGCCTGCATCTCATTAGAAAATAATAATAAGGAAGAATATGATGGAAACACATCCAATGCATGCTTTCTTAATCACAAGAAGAAGGGAGGGTACAAGAAATTCAAAGGACTAAAGAAGAAAGTTGATCTATCAAATATTGAATGCTACAATTGTCATAATATGGGACATGACAAGAGTCATGTCCTTAAAATCCAAGGAATAAAAATAGAGAAAGAGAACATGAAAATGTTGACAATAAATATCCACCAAAGAAGAACAAGATTAAAGATTACGAAGTCAAAGACTTATTTTATTAAGTCACTTAGGGATGTTATCCCTTGCATATCCTTCTACCTTACATGTTGTAATGTTTTATTCTATGTTTTGATCTCTAGAATTCATAAATCTAATATGTCTTGTTAGAAGTTCTTTAATTGTTTTGATAAGTTCCAGGTATCTCTTAGAAAGATTGGATTAAGAGGGATCCATCACCATTTTACTAAAATATAAGTATATTAGTCTTTGTTTCCTCTTTCATTTTACACCTAGATCTATTTATATTACATACTCATATTCCTTTCTTTGTATTTTTCTTAGAAGGAAATTTTGTAGGAATGCATAAGGATTATGGAGTAACCTTACAAGAAATACTTGTATCATAGAAGTAAGCATGTTGCTAAATAAAATCTACAAGGTTTTTTAAAGAACAACTCAAGGTATGTTTTATTTGATTTAACTCTCATTTTGAAATTTTCTTCATATTACTAATTATCTCATGTATAGGGTTTTGAATCATAAGGATTCTTGTTTAGGTGATTAATATCTAGATTGAATATACCCTTATGACTTTATCTTTGGTTGTTTTCTTATTTTGGTGAAACACTAACCTTTAGGGTTCACTATAAAACCCTATCATTTTGATGCTTATGGTATACTAATAATGAAACCCTAATATTCTTAGGGATAAAGTTTATATATCTTGTTGAAATCCTACTCTCTTAATGTTTAGGAATGTTAGAGTAAAATTCCTAGTCATTTATGGTTTGTTGTGGATGTCTACAAATCCTATGTTTTCTTAGGGTTTGGTATATTAATGATTATGACTAAATCCTTGCAATAGTAAATATATGGATCTCTGGGTATATGTTCTTCCATATAATTGAAACCCTAGCCTGGTAAAAAATTGTTATATATCTAATTTTGGAGTTTGATGTTTGTATCTCGGGTTTATAATAAAACCCTAGTATGAGACTAATATAAGTCTCTAGGAAAAAATAATGTAACCCTAGAGATGAAATGTTGTTATGCTAACTTGATTTTTGATATTCATGCTTTACTTTTTGAAGTCTAGGGTTTGTAACAAAACCCTAGAAGAGATTGATATTTTAGGGCATGAAAATGAAACCCTAGAAGTATAATGTTATTGATATGATTTAGTTTTGATGATGAAATATAGGGTCTATGGCGAAACCCAATTAAATGCTGGTACAAGAAGTCTAATGGATAAATTTCTTGATTGATAAAAACTAACTAGGTTAACATCTTCAATGTCTAAAATATGATTTTTTATGCTCCTATTATAATGACATGCTTCATGCTCTTGTACATATATATTTGTGTTTGATTGTACTTCTTGTTGAAATTTTAGAAGTACATAGTCTTCAAGATGATGAAGATGATTACCTCATACTTTATGATAATTTGATGATGACGTTGAGCATGGTGAAAAGAGGGACCTGTGAGAACCTCGATAACATTAAAGTTCAATAGATTATCTTGTTCCCATGTGTAAGATGATCTAAATTCCTTGATGAATTGTTGATGCAAAAAGGAAGAGCCTGTGTGACTGTAAGAATAAGATAGTTGATGAACTTGTCCTCTAATTACATGGATAAAGGAAAGTGTATGTCTCCCTAGTTGAGAGGGAGCTTGAAGAGAAGTGAACGACCTGATGAAAATGCCATGAAGATGTTTGAAATCAGAGAATAGATAAATCAATAATGATATCTATTCGTGTTAATAAAGTTGTGAATAAAACTTGGATGTTTTTGGAATAAATTGCTAAGGATGAGTTTAGTGTTGTTGAAAAGTTCAAGAAGTAAAACTTCCAAGTAGATGTATTTGATATGATGATGATGTAAGCAACATCATAATTATTAAGAACCGTGAAGGTTTTGTTAAATATGTATAGTGAAAGTTTATTACTAATTGGGGTTGTGTTTGTGCAGATCTCTCTATAAGAAGGTTGAATGTTTGAAGCATGCTTGGATTGGTGGATATATCTGGTTTAGTTGATAATGAGAGATGAATCATATTGGGGTGACAAGATGCTTGGGAGGAAATTTGGTCGGCCTATAATGATGTCTAGATCCCAAAGTAGGGACGGTGGCATTGGTCTTGAAGCTTTGACCTTGGATACACACCTAGATCCCTAGGTTGGTGTTAGAGCTAAAGTCAGATGACACCTATATAGGCTAAAGCTTGGAACACACCTTAGTCTCACCCGATTAGAGTATCCTAGTTAGGTATCTAATCTGTAGCATTGTGGGTGTTGTGATTCTTCATAGAGCATATCATTTTGAGATCTTCCATGTACCTATGTCTATATGTAATTATGAATACCTTCCTAGTTAAGAGGGAGTGTTGAAGAATGTAACTAGTGTCGGTATTCATAATTGTATTTGAGTCATGATGTAGTGTATTTGTCAAAAGAAAGAAAAATAATTTTTATTATGAAATAAAAATTATATATTTTTCATGGGTTTCATGCTTTATTATTTTATTTTTAGGTTAAAGTCTCAATTGCAGACTTCTAGGGTTTGTGTCAAGAGTCCTTGTCCTTTTTATCATGTAAAATACCCTTCTTGCATTTTATCAATCAATCAAGAAATTTATTTTGATGTAAATTAGGTCATTTAGGCCTCCCTTACCATATAGGCCTCATCAAGGGAATTCAACCTCACTGATTCACTATATATTAAGAGTTATTCAACCTTGTTTAAAGCACCAACTAAGAAGTTCAATCTGTAATAGTTGGAAGCAGAAAAGAGGACCGAAATTCCCAAGAATAAGGAGAAAACCATAGTGAAAGAGAAGGAGTAATTTTTCAAGCAAGAAGAAGTTTTTTTCTCTCTCTTTTTAGGGTTGAAGTTGTAGGGTTTGATAGGGCTGAAATTCTAAAGTTGGGGGCCAAAAATTGTGTGTAGTTATTGGGTTGAAGCTGGTAGAAAAGAAGAGACTACTAGAGTTTGCATAATCATCTTGGGAGGTTGTCTTCGTGGAGTGAGGAAGGTCTTTTATTCTAGTCAAAGTTCTTGGTTTTTATCATTTTGATCTGAATCTACTAGTGGAAGAGTTTGACCGGGTTTTCCCCTATAGAGGGGTTCTATCCCTGGTCAAGTGCCTATATTTGGTGTCATTTATCTTCATGTTTTGATTTGATAATTGCTTGATGAAAATAAGATGAAAGAAGAACATAAATAAATTTAATAAGAATACAAGAATATCACAAGTAATTATCAACATAAGATAATCTTTCCTCCTTTCTGATATTCCAACACAAATCACCCTAAAACAATCTACAACAAACCTTATTAATAGACTCATATTTGTCTTAGAATTAGGCCTTAGGGATAACAATGAGTGGATTCCATAGTTAGCTATAGTGATCTATGTCAAGAGGGTTGAATTCAGGCCTCAAGATGTCTACATTAGAGGACTGAAAAGCTCTGCCTGGAATAGCATGAAATAGTGCACATAGACTCTGGTCAAATAACTCCTCAAACCCAGGGATAAGTCATTAACCAAAGAATTGAGTGAAAAATAAAATATGTGTGTGAACTTGATTGATCTTTTGAAATTTCAAGGGCTAATGCAAGCCCTAGATTTGAACTTTGTTGACTTCTCCAAGGCTCTTCCACCATAGCTTTGACACCATGTTGATTTTCCAGATTTCCTAAACTGATAATTACTTCCAATGATTTCATCGTATAATTTATCTCATGTTCATCAGTAATCAATTACATATATAAAATATTCAACAGTAACAGTAATGTCAGTATGATCAAGAAGAGGTAGCCAAACAAGGGGACACAAAATTTAACCTGGGAAAACCCACATGGGGGAAAATCCCAATAACCTTTTCCTTTGAAAAATTTGTCCATTCAACAAGGAATACATCTATTATTTCTAGTCAAAGTAAGAAAAAAGAATAATGATAATCAAACCTGGATCAAACCTAATCAACCAACATAAGATTAGTCTCATAAATTTGGTCAACTTGAGCCTTAGAAAATATGTCCTTATTTCTAGCCCTATATTAAGCCTCAAAATATCCTAAAATTCTACCTCATAAGTGATTTTAATTCATGCTCAATTGAGGAGGATGAATGGCCTATATATAGGAATTTCAAGAACTCAAATGGGTGTGTCCCTTCACTTTTTCTGACTTGACAAATGGAGGATTCGACCTTACAATTTGGAGGAAAAGTTCATGTTTTTGAAATTCAAATTCTCTTCTTATGAATATAACTTGAAGTGCAATTCATATTTGTGAATTTTGGAGGGCTAGTACATATATTTTCTAGTGAAATCAAGACTAGTACAAACTTTCAAACTGATAACTACTTCCAATGATACAATTTGACTTCTTTAGAGCATTATAATCATTAAGCAATGATACATGAAAATTTTGAACTATTAACTTATTCAATAGAGCAATAGAGATCAAAGTGAACAATGAGACAAAAGACACCAAAATGTTCGTCAATGACCAAGGAAAAACCCAACAATATTTCCTTATGAGAGAGAGTTCAATTCATCAAATGTACATCAGAATATTCCAATCAAAATTCTAATGTTTGACCTCAATAAATTCCAGTTCAAACCAGTCAAATGAGAGAGAGATAGTCAATACTGGTCCAATTCAAAAGTATGCAATAGAGGGGGGAAATTTTGGCCTGAGGTGGTTGGTTAAAGGGCTAAAATTTGGCCTGCAATATTCACAAAAAATTTAGTCAAAATCTCAATCAAATCACAAAAGTTGACCCACGGTCCACTCTCGATCAATAAGCCAAAACAAGAGAAATTATTCGGCAAAACATAGTCAACGAATCATAGAAAACTCAGCCTCCAAGGTTATTAAAAAACTTGGTCAAACAACAACAAGATATCCCAAGTCAATGTTGGTCAAAAGAGAGATAAGATAAGTCAACCTTTGTTGGAAACTTCAGTCTTCTTCCTCCATATGAGTGAACAAAACTCCTTATTTCAATTTTAATGGATGAGATTTGTGTGTGCCAAATGAGGTCAACAGATACAAATGTATATGAGTGCTAGGAGGTTTTTTTGACCTTGGGTTAAAACCCCTCTAATAGGTGGGGATGACTTGTCCAAATGAGGTTGAGTTGGTCAACAAGAAAAAATCATAATTTATTCTTTGTTTTTCCAATGAAAATATTGACTGCAACTACCATTTTGTCTTAGATAGGGAGATACTTTTTCATTCTCTCTCTCTCTCTCTCTCAAGATCAATCTCCCTGACCAATCCATTGGTATTTCAGTAATAACCCAAGGGAGAGATCAAATGTAAAAGTCTCATCATAAGGAAATATACATGGAATCAAACTCATCCCATAAGCCAAAACCCAATGGAATCAAGGCCAGTACCCAACTAAACATGGGATCAATCATTGAGGCCAATCTCTCCAACCATATGCAATGGTTTCTCAGTCAAACACAATGACCCAAAAGAGCACTCAAAAAAATTATCTTCCCAACCAAGTCCATTTGGTCTCTCAGTCAAACACAATGACTCAAGGAAGAAAACTCAATATCAATCTCCCTGACCAACCTACTGGTCTCTCAGTTAAACACAATCACTTAAGGAAATAATTAGGATCAAACTCTCCGACCATACCAATGGTCTCCCAATCAAACCTAATAACCTAAGAGAGTACATAGGGTCCATATCCCTAACTATAAACAAGGGTCCCTAGATAAATTTCAATGACCGAAGGGAGGAATCCCTATCTCAATATCAAACTCCCTGCCTATATAGTCTCTTGGTCCATGAACCAATGGAGGAATCTTAAGTGAAATACAATGACCCTGTTGAGAATTCAATAGGGCAATGAATATGTTAATTCTCTTAAATTGATAACTTCTTGTGTTTCCTTTTACTTATTAGCTTTTCTCTTTATTATTCCAATGTGCAATATATCAAACAACTAACAAAACAGTAAGCACATTGACACACTATATAGGCTACAAGCCATGGCCAAAACCCCTCCTCTTGAGGGGAAAACCCATAAATCTCTTCTTTATCTTTTAGATATTTCAATTGAAAAATATCATGACCTAGACTTAGAAAAATATCGTTCAATATCAAGTCTACCACGACCTCCTACTATAGTCTCGTCGACCTCCCCGTAGATCCGAAATTATTCTCCCCAACAACTGTTGTAACTATTATTGCTTCTCTAGGAAACTTCGATCTCCCTCTAATAGCCTTCCTCTTGACTTCGCTTGCCTTGACTTGATTCCTAGGGCTAGTAAGATTCCATAAGAGACCTTCATTTGCCTTCCCTTCTCTTCTGCTTTCAAAATCAAACCACCAGAGATCCCAGCGTAGAAACCCTAACTTCGATCTTCCCACAAGAATATAATAGGCCCATAAATACTTAGACTTCTTCGACTTGCTCTCCTTAACACTTCTTTCTTTGACTTCTTCTTCCCCTGCTTCTTCGCATAAGATATGAGTGAGTGAGTGATACAAATGGAAGATGAGTGCCTATTATATATAGGCTTCTTCAAGGTTGGATGTGGCTCTTCATGTAGGCCAACTTGATAGTTCATTAGGCAACTTGATCTTGGTAGTATTTTGACACTTTAAAGACAATAATTTTTTCTTTACAATTTACAATGTGCCCATGGGGTCTTCAATATATGACAATGACTCTTATACCTAGGAAAAACCCTAGAAGCACTCAATGGGTGCTTGACCTACAAAATAAAATAACTTGAGAATGAAACCCATGCTCCAATAA
This sequence comes from Pinus tabuliformis, assembly GCA_031772625.1. Lineage (NCBI taxonomy): Eukaryota > Viridiplantae > Streptophyta > Pinopsida > Pinales > Pinaceae > Pinus > Pinus tabuliformis. Next base: position 426,468,486 of record CM062813.1, on the reverse strand, counting down.
TAATAATAATTTCTTTTTCATTTTATATTTATAAGAATACATTTCATACTTATGAAGACCAAACCTAGTTAAACATTTTTCAACACTCCCTCTTAACTAGGGATGTATTCATAAGAGGTACATGGTAATTCTCAATTTGAAGAGATATCATAAGAAGAGTCGGACTGGTAACCCATATGTCTAGCATCATATTAACCAACATTATCACATAGCAAAGCCTTGACTAAGAACTCAATATATCCACAATATTAGAGCACAATGTTGGTGAGACCAATGATGTATAGACACCATCATTATTGTATCCCAAGGTACATACCCCACCTGGGTGTTCACAGAGTATGACCTCCCATTGGACTATTCTTATCTTGGGTAGCTAAGCCTCAAAGAATATCGATCCATGACTACTCTTGCCTTGAATACCCTACCACATTCTCAAAGAGCATCGAATTCCAGATGGTTACCCAATCCTCCATTCTTTCTTCCCAAGAATGTAGTGTCTATCTCTCCCTCTCAATTAGGGAGGACAAATGCACCAAACCAAAATTGTCCCTTAAGTATACAAGCTTCTTGTTCGGAAGTGATTTCATCAATATGTCGGCTACTTATTCATCAGTGGAGATATACCATAGTTGCAACTCACCATTTTGTACTAGATCTCAAATATAGTGATACGTGTTGTTGATGTGATTTGTCTTTCCATGGAAGAATGGATCCTCATACAAACAAATGCAACTGGTGTTATCACAAAGTATCACTTTAGAGTTCATCGGTCCTTCAAACAAGTTAGATAGCAACTTCCTTAGCCATAATGTTTCGCTTCTTACTTCACATGTTGTAACATATTCAACCTCAACACTACTCAAAGCAACAATGTCTTGATTTCTTCTCATCCATGAGACCATGGAGGATCCTAAACTGAAACATCCTCATGTAGTTCTTCTTCCATCCTGTTCACTTCCTCCCTAGTTGGAATCTGTATAACCAATCAATTGGACATCATTAATTCTATCATACTTCAGACAATAGTTGATGTTTCCTCGTAGATATTTTAGAATATGCTTTGCTGCTATCCAATGATCATGCTTTGGATCCAATTGGAATTGAATGAATACATTTACTGTAAAACATATGTCTGGTCGAGTATTCACCAAGTAAATCAATGAGCCAACAAGTTGTTTATACATGGAATTATCCACAGGGCTTGATTTGAAACTCCTCAATCTCTTCAAGTTTGTGATCATCGGAGTAGTCATAGGTTTATAGTCCATCATGTCTAACTTCTTTAGAATATTGATCACATACTTTCCTTGACCCAAATAGATTTCATTCGGTCCTTTCCAGACTTCTAGTCCCAAATAGTAATGCATCAACCCAAGATCCTTCATGTCAAATTATGTTTTGAGTTGCTTCTTACATTCTTCAATTTGACCTTCTACACCTATCAAGAGAAGATCATATACATACAAAATAATAATTACAGGTTCATTGTTTACAACCTTAATATAAAGGTTCGAGTCAGGAAAACTTTTTGTGAAGCCTATTCTCTATAGATATGCATCCATTCTAGCATACCAGGCCCTTGGTTCTTGCTTGAGGCCATATAATTCTTTCTTTAATCTGCAAACATATTCCTTCATATCTTTGACTTCGAATCCCAAGGGTTGTTCTATGTAGACTTCTTCATCTATAGTTCCATTCAGAAACACAGCCTTGACATCCATTTGGTGGATGCTCCATCCCATTGATGCTGCCAGAGAGACTAATGATCAAATCATTGTATATCTTGATGTTGGAGAAATTTTTTCTTCATAATCGATGCCTTCAAGTTGAGAGAACCCTCTAGCCACAAATCTTGATTTATACTTATCTATATTCCCATCAGTTGCATGCTTGATCTTATAGATCCACTTGGAAGTAACCAAAAATTTGTCTTCGGGCCTAGGTACGATCTCCCAAACTCCATTCTTCATTATAGATTGATACTCTTCATTCATGGCATCCTTCCATTCTCGATGTTCTACAACTTCTTCAAAGGTGGATGGTTCTTCTTCTATTAATTTTGTCATGTATGCAGCATACCCAGAATATTTATTGGGTCTCTTACTTTCCCTAAATGATCTTTGTGTTGCCCCATGACCTTTTGCATCAAGTAGTATGGATTTCAACCAATTATGTATTTTCCTTTTTACGGAAATGACCACGGGTTGAACAGGTTCACTTGGCCCTTCTTCTTCATGGTGTGATCCTTTTCTTTCCTTATCAACTTCCTCTTCAAATATCAAAATTTCTTCCTCGTCAGAATCTATGGAAAATTCTTTTGGCTTCTCTAATGTTATACTCTCATCAAATATGACATCACGACTAACTTCAATGTGATGTCTATCTTTCATATAGATTATATAGGCCTTTGATGAGTTACTATACCCAACAAATATTCCCTTCATACCTGAAGGATCCAACTTCTTTCCTTTGTCCTTTCGTATATGAATATACACAGGACACCCAAATATTCAGAGATGATATACATATGGCTTCTTCCCAGTGAACACTTCTTCCGGAGTCTTGTTATCTAGATATCTTTGAGGACATCGATTTTCAATGTATATCGTTGTCTTTGTTGCCTCTCCTCGTAGAAACTTAGGTAGATATTGATCGTGTAACATTGTTTTTACACTTTCTTCAATGGATCTATTCTTTCTTTCTGCGACTTCATTTTGTTTGGGATTGTATGATACTATCAGCGCCATCTGAATCCCAGAATTCTTACAAAATGCTATAATCTCTTTGGATGTATATTCTCCTCCATTATCAAATCTCAATATCTTGATTCTTCTTTCTTTAAGGTTCTCTACTTCAACCTTGAATTCTTGAAATTTGTAAATACTTTATCCTCGGTTTTCATTAAGTAAACCCAGGTTTTTCTTAAATGATCATCTATGAATGTGACATAGTATAGATGGCCTCCAAGTGATTTGTTTCGATCGCGAAGCACTACTTCCAAATGGTCTCTTGGTATTCTTTCCCAATGCACAACCCTTGCAAACACCTTCATGATCGTCCTTGAAATTTGGTAGTCCATATACTATGGAATTTAAAGTTGGAAGTATTTTGAAATGTAGATGACCAAACCTTCGATGCCAAAGTTCACATGGACTAATCTCAGTGTGAACTAAGGCTTGGTTTATAGGAGATGTTAATCTGTAAAGCCTTCCTTCTCGGATACCAATAACTTTAGCTTGATCTATGCTTGAGTATTTTCCCCAAACAATTTTTTTTCCATCAATGAAGGCTACTCTATCTCCTTTATCTTCTAAACTTAAAATAGGAAGTAAATTTTTGTGCAAACCTGGAACAAATAGAATTTTGTTGAGGTGGATGTTGCTTCCATCCTTGAGTTTTATGGAAGTTTATCCAATGCCCTTCACTGGTAGCTTTTATTGTCTCCAAGCTCTACAGAGTAAGCAAATTTTACTTTAGATAAGGTCTTCAATTGGTTGGAGTGACCAGTCATGTGCCTTGATGCACCATTATCAATTACCTAAATGTCTTTGTCTTGGAATGTACCAGAGAGATTCTAGAAGAGACCTTCATCTCTTTCATTGATTGATGCTTTCTTTGAAGAGAATAAGAACCTCCATACTTCCTTGATACCTTTCTTGAGATGGCTTGCAATTTTATTGATGAACTTCTTCATTGTAGAGGAGATCTTCATGATGCCCTTAGAGAACCAAACCTCTGATTCCATGTTGAGAATTTAATAGGGCAATGAATATGTTAATTCTCTTAAATTGATAATTGCTTGTGTTACCTTTTACTTATTAGCTTTGTTCTTTATTATTCCAATGCGCAATACATCAAATAACTACCAAAACAGTAGGAAAAGTGACATAGTATATACGTTGAAAGCCAGGGCCAAAACCCAACCTCTTGAGGTGAAAATCGTAAATATGTTCTTTATCTTTTAGATATTTCAATTGAAGAATACCATGACCTAAACTCAGACAAATACCCTCCAAGATCAAGTCTACCATGGCCTCCTGCTGCAATCTCTTCGACCTCCCAGGAGATCTGAAATTCTACTCCCAGAAATTATTGTAGCTAGTGTTTCTTCTCTAGGAAACTTCGATCTCCCTCTAATAACATTCCTCTTGACTTCGCTTTCCTTGGAGTCCTAGGGCTAGTAAGATGCACTAAGATACCTTCGCTTGCCTTCCCTTCTCTTTTTCTTCCAAAATCGAACCACTAGAGATCCAAGTGCAAAAACCGTAACTTCGATCTTTCCAGAAGAATAGAATAGGCCTAGAAATACTTCGAATTCTTAGACTTCCTCTTCTTCGCACCTCCTTCTTCAACTTATTCTTCTTCTACTTCTTCACATAATAAATGAGTGAGTGAGTGATGTAAATGGAGGATGAGTTCCTCTTATATATATTCTTCTTCAAGGTTGGACGTGGCTCTTCATGTAGGCCGACTTGATCTTGGAGTTATTTTGACACTTTAAAGAAAAAATAATTTTTTCTTTACAATTTACAATGTGCCTGTAGTGTGTTCAATATACGACAATGACTCTTATACTTAAGAAAAACCCTAGAATCACTCAATGGGTGATTTACCTATAAAATAAAAGAACTTGAGCATGAAAACCATGCTCCAATAATAATAATAATAATTTATTTTTCATTTTATATTTACAAGAATACATTTCATACTTATGAAGACCAAACCTATTTACACATTTTTCAACAAAATCAAGGGAGAGTACTCAAAATTATTGTCCCCGACCAAATATACGAGTCTCTCGGTCAAACACAATGACCTAATGCATCACTCCAAGCCTCAGAACCAAACTCCCCAACCATAATGTTTCTTGGTCAAATTCAACGACCCAAGGGAGTGACCAAAACAATATTCCCAACCATAAACCATGGTTTCTAAGCCAAACCCAAGGAAGATCCATGAGTCTATACAAGAAATTCTTCCTCTCTTCAAGAGATGGATTCTCAATCATTTCAAGCTTCTCTCAAAAGTACACAAACTTCATCTGGAATAGTCAATTTGACAAAACATTAGTAACCTACTTATTAATAGAAATTTATTTGAGCCTCATAACCCTTATTTAAATAACATCCTAGATATAATGACACTTGATCTCAATGTTATTCGAATTGTTATGAAAAATATATTTCTCAAAAAGGTTCACATAGCTTTTATTGTCAAAATATATCATGATAGATTCCAATGCCTTATCAAATAAACCAATAGATAACTTTCAAAGCCAAACTACTTCATAACAAACTGAACAATCAACTATGAACTCAACTTCAACCATGCTAAGTGAAATAGAGGTATGCACCATACTCATCCATGATATTCAAGCTAAAACAACATCCGTAAGTTCTGTTTAGTTCACCTAGCCCAATTAGTTCCATTTAGCTACAATTCACCATTCAATGGTGCCAAGAAAATATGCAATCCAATGCTCACACCATAGCATAGAAAATATCATGTTTCAGATAGTTCAAGATCCAATCAATTGGAGAGACATAAAGGGATCAAAATCAGGGTCTCGTGGTTTTCTCAAATTTGTCATCATGGAGATGACCATGGACTCACGGTCCATCACACCAAATTTTGGAGGATTTCAATAAATATTTCAACAATCTTATGCCATACCTTCAATCCCAGATAGTAATATATTAGACCAAGATCCTTCATCTCAAATTCAGAAATCAACTCCCTCTTACACTAGATAAAGAGGTCCTCATCCCTAGTCAAAAATATATTATCAAATTCACGAACACATGTTCAAAAACGGATCAACATTTCTCTTCATCAATTTGAGAGTGAAATGCATGAGGAGCTAGACTTCATAGTCTTCTCCCTCTTACTTTGTATTTTCTAGCAATATTAATCTTGGAAGTCACAATTGACTTCTTGACATAGATAATAAAAAAATAGGATTCAATTTGGCTAATTTGTATGCTTCCTCTGAGTCCAAAGCTCATCTAATACAATATCTCTCAACATGAGTCTTCTTTTCATAAGTTTTGTTCTTACAATCTATTGTCGCAACCATGACAACCTTCATTATGTACCTACAATCCTCACTAGGAGGCCAAGGAAGAACAAATACAACCAAGCAAGATATACAAGGACAAGAGGAATAACAACAATAATAATAATTTAAAATAAGAGAGATATAAGATACTTATATTTTAAGAACATGTTAACTCCCTCTTGATCTTTAGCCTTCTTGCATCCAATCTTGCAAATCAACCTTGCCTACATTATCATCATGATGCCATTGATTCTTTGCAGGAGCTAGGGTTGTTTCTTTTAGTGGAAATTTCCAACCCTAGGGTTTTGTACATAAACCCTAGATATTTCTTATCTTACTACCTGCTAGGGTTTACAAACCCTATAAATCCAAATGTTTAACACTTCATAGTCAAGACTCACTGTCTTCCTAGATTCTCAATGATCTTGATGATGATTCTTGATCATTCAAAATTTGGTTTCCCAAACTCATTGTAACAACACCTTAATAGATAGCATTCGATATATCCATTGAAACATTATATTTGATCAATTTATCCTTTTAACCCACATATCCTAAATACATCAATTTCATCATCAAGAGGATTTTGGTTCTTAGATTTGAATATGGGTTCAACCTTTCTTTTTCATTGTAATCTCTCCTCAAATTCAAAGGAAACATCAAATTTACAACCTATAACATGATGTATTCTTTCACAAAAAAACAATAGGCTCAAACAATATCTAAGGACTTCTAAAAATGATTTTGAAGAGGGACTCAACCTCTTTTCCATTGTAATTAGGATTAGTGGCAGAGATGTCTTTCTTCCTTCTTTTGAGAAGAAAGTATCCATAGTTTATGAAAATAGATACGGATCTTCTAACAATGTAGATATATATCATACTTCAAAATCATAACACTTTAATCTTACGATACATGTGAAAGGCCAACATCATTTCCCTTGTCATAGATTTTCATGATACCCACAAAACAATGTTTCCTTGAAGATCAATAATGAAGAAACTTGATTAAGTTCAACACTTCAGCGTTCAATCTTGAATGAAAACAAGTGATTGTCATCTTTGAAGTTTCAACTTAAGACTTAGTAACTTCAACACTTTATATGAATGGTTATTGATCAAAATATTCCAGACAAGGGTTATACCTCACATCCAAGAATTTAAAGAGGCATAGAACTTCACATTAGTTCTTAGATAACTATCATCAAGAAATATGATTCAATGCTACTTAGAATATAAATATGTTCAGAGCCTTTTTGAATTTTAGTGCACTTCTTCTTATATTCATTCTCATCATATAACTTTCAAGAATGTAACCAAGAGAAGCATGATCTTGAGATAAATAATTTGTTAGCAGATACATACCTTTCAAGGGCGGATTTCAAAATTCGTTTTGACTGCACCTTTGGAATAGTACAAGCTTGAATTCTTAACTAGGTTTTCTTTTGAGAATTTAGTCAATATAGGAGACATTTTAATCATAGACGGAAACTGAGATAAACTCCCACAATTTCCAATTCAATCCTTCAAGATGACAAGAAAACTTGTTCAAATATGTCCAAAGTCAACTTCAAATTTCTAGGAGGGCCTCTTCCTCAACCTCATAATTTCAAAGTACAAAATCAGAACTTCTCTTACATATAGTAAAAAAAAATCATACGAGGATGAGCTACAAAAATTCTCAACTGTATAGAGCCACAAGCCTTTGCATGATTAGCCACAGACTTCACATAAGTATGGAGCCACAAATTAGTATGAGAGCTTCAGATTTCACATGGGATCCACATAAATAATGGGATAGTTTGAAGTGTCTTTTGGTGGAGGACTGTTCTTATATATAGTCCCCAAGGTCATAATATGGTTTATCAACCAATACGATATATTGGAAATAGCCCATTTACTCGCCTAGGTCCTATGAGGACCGAAGTCTCTCAATATTTTTTTGGCACATACTCAAGTGATGGAAAAAAAAGAATCTCTTTTACATTTTTACCTAGTGTATTGGTCCTTGGGAAAAGCTCAGTAAATATAGAGATCTTTTATATACTTATTGCTCATCTAAGGATCCTTATTATAGATGGAATCATACCATGAAAAGAAAAAGACATTCTTTAGGGAATGAATTTTCGGATCGAGTGAAAGCTCTAAGCCATGGATCTCCTGCTGAAAATGTTATAGAAAGGAGAGTGAAGGAATTCGCAGAGAGAACAAATTTGGCATTCAGATATTCCCCAGATAAATCCCCTAGCTAATTCCTGGCAAAAGATACAGGATCTGAAAATAGAAAACTTATTTGACCAATGAAATTCTCTTTGAGTAATTGCCTCGATTCAGAATCATTTTTATTTTTCTATCCGAGAACTAAAATGATTAGGAAATAGATACATTACATGGAGAAAGCCGTGTGCAATGAGAATTTAAAGCACGGTTTGGGGAGAGATTTCTCGCTCTTACTGATACTGAAGGAGCAAATCATCCACTCCATCCGACGAGCTCCGGGTTTGAGTCCTGGGCAACCCGGATCAAATTTCTTATAGGTACCTCTCTGCACTTATTCTGGTTCTGGATCTAATCAAGTTTTTTTAATATTTGTTTCTATTCACAGGGAACAAACTATCGCACTATGGGTTCTCCAGAAAGGTGATAAATAATTGATATTCCACTCATATCAAATTATTAATAATTTGGTTCCAGAATTGTGCTGCACTTCGTTGTAGCGAAAAAAAATACTTATTCAATCCTATTTTTTCTCATTCCAATTGATCTTCCATTTCTGGAACCAAGAATAAATAATTTGATGGAGTATCTAACCACAGATAGATCTATAGAGTGTGGAATATATCTAAAAAAGATAGACTCTATCTAAAATACCTCTATATTCTATCCATATAGTATAGATCAGTATCTATCCCGTTGGGATAGATATTGAAATTTCATCCCAGATATTGGTTGACATTGATACATGGATCATATTATATTGTAAAATAAAAAGCCTTATACTTGGGAGCCTCTAATGATTTTATAAATGAAGTTCTGACTATGACCGCAATTATAGAAAGACGCGAAAGCCCAAATCTTATGTGACTGGATCACTAGCACTGAAAACCATCTTTACATGGTTCGGCGTCTTGATGATCCCTACCTTATTGACCACAACCTCTGTATTCATTGTTGCTTTTATCGCAGCTCCTCCAATAGATATTGATGGTATTCGTGAACCTTTTTATGGTTCTCTTCTTTATGGAAACAATATTATCTCCGATGCCATTATTCCTACCTCTGCAGCTATCGGTTTGCACTTCTATCCCATCTGGGAAATAGCTTCCGTCGATGAATGGCTTTACAATGGGGGTCCTTACGAGCTAATCGCTCTACACTTCCTACTTGGTGTAGCTTGCTATATGGGTCGTGAGTGGGAGCTTAGCTTCCGTCTAGGTATGTGTCCTTGGATTGTTGTTGCATACTCAGCTCTTGTTACAACTGCTACTGCCATTTTCTTGATCTACCCTATTGGTCAAGGAAGCTTCTCTGACGATATGCCTCTAGGAATCTCTAGTACTTTCAATTTCATGATTGTATTCCAGGATTAGCACAATATCCTTATGCATCCATTCCACACATTCGGTGTAACTGGCATATTCGACGGCTCTTTATTCAGTGCTATGCATGGTTCTTTGGTAACTTCCAGTTTGATCAAGGAAACTACTAAGAATCAGTCCGCAAATGCAGGTTACAAATTTGGTCAGGAGGAAGAAACCTAGAATATTGTGGTTTCTCACGGTTATTTCGGCTGATTGATCTTCCAATATGCTAGTTTCAACAACTCCCATTCTTTACATTTCTTCTTAGCTGCATGGCCCATAGCAGGTATCTGGTTTACCGCTCTAGGCATAAGCACTATGGATTTCAACCTAAATGGATTCAATTTCAACCAATCTATAGTTGACAGTTAAGGCCGTGTAATTAACACTTGGGCTGATATCATTAATCATGCTAACCTAGGTATGGAAGTTATGCACAAACGTAATGCTCACAACTTTCCTCTGGATCTAGCCGTTGTTGAATCTATTTCAATAGGTGGATAATAATCTGATGGATTGTTATCGTGTATTGCTTAATTGAAGCATACCAAGCCTTTCATTCATTTTATTGAAAGGCTTGGTATGCTTCAATTGTTTGGTGTTATTCTTCATACTTCTTCCCATTCCATCAATAATGGATATGCGCAGTTCCCCTACATCCAGCAGGAATTGAACCCGCGAGTTTGCCAATTATGAGTTGGGTGCTTTAACCATTCATCCATGGATGCTGGATAAACATCATCAACATATTCATTCTATAATATGAGTATAGACTCAGATCTAAAATTGGGTAGTTCGGGATTGGGACCCATTTACATTCTTTCTCTCATACTTGATTCATGTCAAATATTCTCAATAGACATTCAAATAACATTTCATTGAATTAATTTGATAATAAGCCATACAACTTGTTCGAGAGTTGAGAGTTAGTCATCGATCTTGCTTTGATCCCCTATCAGAGGTCACCGACCCACATAAGAACAAACGTTAGCTCATTTTTTATTCTTGGAAGAAATGACTATAGATAGATAAATTTGGTTTTTCCGGGGCGGATGTAGCCAAGTGGACCAAGGCAATGGATTGTGAATCCGCCATGCGCGGGTTCAATTCCCGTCATTCGCCCATAAAAGAAGATAAAAAAAAATCGGACTGGATCTGATTCGTTGTCATTTTCCTTCCTATTTAAGTGAAATAAATTATATCCATGGGACATAATGGTATCAATTGGTTGACACAAGATTTACAATTATATGAAATCAATATATGCTATAAATATTCTATTTATTGGGATAAAATAAAAGGGAGAGGTAAGGCGGGGGGCGGGTTGGTTTCAAATAAATGAAAAAAAGAAGAAGACCCTGGATAATCAATTGGAAGAGATACAAAGTTATCAATTTCTATGCAATCCATGGACCAAATCCAATTTGATTAGATTGTTAATTCAAATCCTTTCATGTCAGGAGTGCCTTATAAAGATTTTTGATCCTAGAATTCTCAATACGTTTCTTTTATGCGATCTACGAAAAAGAAATCCAGATTTTTTGGTCAAAGGTATAGTATTACTTACATTATTGATCCTCATATATCGCTTCAATCATCAAAGTAGTATGATTCATAGAAAAATCTCTATTTGATTAAACTCTTTCCTATCCATAACTTTATGGAACTTGGAAATGAAACACCGGAAGAATATTTAAAGCCTTTCACTCAAAATTGGTTGAGATTTCCGCATCTTTTAATATCTTTCCAATTGAAAAGATATTACAATCGGCATTTTGATCCCATTAGTTTCAATTCAGGATATGGAAAGAACACGAACAAGAAGGATGAGATGATCTCGAAGAATCAAGGACCGAGCGAAAATCATTCGGAAAATGATGAGAAAGATATCAATTTGAATATCGATTCAACTCTTAATTCAACCGAAAATGAGTATTGGAAACCTGAAAAATATCTTTGTGAAGATCCATTCACAAGGAATAAAACGGAGATTGAGCAACGAAGAAAAAGATCAATTCTTTGGGATCTTTCTTTTATTGAAAGAGAACAAACAAAAATAGAATCGTATTTTTCCTCAAAGTGTTTATCAAAAGATTATCCAATCTCTTGGGCGAAAGAATTATTTACAGAAGATCAAAGATATACAGAAGAGAATTCCTTTCCTTTGGAGAGGAAAAGATTCATTGAAAATTTTACAAAATCAATTCGTTATTATTTTTTTTACATATTGCCAATAGATGAACCGTGTATGGGTGGTCCTAGTGCTACTAAAAAGCCCATTGAAGATTTCAACTTATCCAAAAGGTTATAACAAAAAAAAAAAGGTTTTTTCCAAAGTTTTAAGGGATCAAAATCCTATTCATTAATGACTAGGATAGTCTATGGAAGATCAAAACATATTTTGAAATTGAAAATCCTTCCTCGAATTGTGCTATGCGGAGTTTTACTCTGCCTTGGAATCTATTTTCTGCATTCTGTGATCGAAGCAAAGGAAAATACATATTGCATAAAAATTGTCTGGAAATGACAGATCAATTAACTCTATCAATAACTAAGCTTAGTCAGGTTCATGATAAAATTTCATTTTTTATTTATTATAAAATGAATCCATTATATGAACTCAACAAGAATGGATCGTTGAGATCGGATCGGATCTTCAATCACAGAGAAAAATGGAAGAATCAATCTTTATGGGTCCTACTCAATATTATTGATAAAGAGGATGATTATTTAGATCAAATAATCGACAAACAATTGAGCCAAATCGATTCCAAAAATTGCTTGGAGATAGGAACTCCCTTTAACAATTATAGAACTGAAGCTTTGGGTTGGTATGAATCAATTAAGTATAACATTGACAACAGGTATTCGGAAAAGTTATTAAATAGATTCTATTTTATAAATAGGCTCAGTCGCAATTTAAAGGATCAAATTAGAACAAATTTGATAGAAAATGAAAATTTGAATAATGTAACGAAAGATACAATTGGCCAGCATTCATCAAGTTGGAAAAAAATTAAGAGAGAATGGTTCAACCATTCTATTATTCGAATTGATAAACATATCAATTGGAATTTGAATGTGTACAAATGGTCCAATCAAACCGAATACTTTATGAAATATTTGAAACGAGTTTTTTCTAGAAAAAACTATTTTCAAATAATGTTCAGTCCAATTGAATTATGTACTAATACTAATTGAGATTCAATTGGTTGGTTTGTGTTTTTCTCCGTTTCTGAAAGTACTGTAAAGATCTTAAACTCGAAGTTCAATATCATTTCGAACTTAAATTCTAAGTTCGATATTTTAATTTCGTTTTTTGATTTTGCATTTCATGGGCTCCAAAGTATGAATTATAGACTATTAAATCAGTTGTTAGATCCAATTGGTACTCTAATCGTTTGTTTAAAAAAATTTAAAACATTTCTTTTGTATGACCATAATCTTTCACAAAGATCGAAATTATTGATTGATGAAGGAACAATTGCACCATTTGTTACGAATAAGATACCAATTAATCCATTGATTATTGACTTTTTCGATAATGAAAATAATCGCATGGAATCATTTGATAACACTTATTTTTCGATGATATCCAACGATCGAGACAATTGGTTGAATCCTGTGAAACTATCTGATCAGAGCTCATTGATAGCTTCTTTTCATGGAGCAAATACGCTCCAATTTTTTGATTATTTACATCATACTCGGCCAAATTGTAGGAATAGATTACCTTCTGATATGAAAAGATTTTATATAAAAAGGAATAATTTTACATATGGACAATTATTCAATCTTTTGATCATCCACAACAATTTATCTCCCTTGCCCATTGGTGAAATAGGATCCGTTCACTCAGAAAAAGAGACTATTGCATTCATCAAATCACAAGTATCTAACATATTATTACCTAAATATTTAAAACGAAAATGAGGTGGTGACCAAACGTTTGTATTAATCTATGATTTGTACAGATCCTTCAATTTACTAACTCGATTGAATCCATTTGTTTGTGACAAGAGATATCTTTCTTCGATCGAAGAAATTTCTACAACGCCTTTAACAAAAGAACAAATAGTCAATTTTGAAAAAACTTTTTACCAACCTTTTTTAATAGATCTGATTCAGAAGAAAACAAATTTGATCAGTGCTTTAAAAGGGGTTTCAGTTCAAACATGGGTCTTATTCAAACTCTATCTTATCAAGATGATTTACTATCCGAAATGTTTTCCAATAAGAACGAGGAAATTTTTCCCTGTATTCAAGATTGGTTTGTAACTGAATGTTTAAAAAACATAATAGTAAATGAAGACTTAGATGGAAGGAGTACCCCTTCTAATTCATCTAAAAAGGAACATAATATTTATAGGATCTCTCAAATAGATAATATTTTTTCAAAATGGCATTTGTTCAAAATATATATGCCGTGGTTTTTTACCTCTGCATGGTGTAAATATCTTGAAAATATTCTTTTAGATACTCTTTCGGAGATATTACTACATGGCAGTAATCCATTTGTATCTATTTTGCAAAATATTAAGCATTATATTTTGCTTAAACGGAATATATTGTGGGAACTTTCTCATCCATTATGGGAACCTATACAATGTAAATTGAGAACGAATCTTATGAATAAGTTTTTTCTCCAAGTAATAATTTCAAGGATTTTTTCCCTTCCTGCAATGATTTTTTCATAGAGGAAACTAGTGATCGAGAGAAGTCATTAGTTCCATTCATATGGACACATCTGAGATTACTAAATGCTCGGGGGTATAAAAATGGGATTCTTATCCCTTTTTTTGTTCTTGGGTATTCTATTCTTCAATATTTGAAAGTTATTTCTTTCACCTTTATCAATATAAAGATATACTTTGAACTCATCAAGTATTTAAAGCATCCATCATATGTGATAGAGTTGCAAAAAATGATTAATCCTCCCGTGCCTAATAGCTTTCTCTATTATACAATAGACAGATTCAGTTCTCTTTCACATATTATGAATAGTTTTTTTCTATGAAGAGGAAGAGGAAGACGAAGATGAAGACGAAGAATAGAAATATAAAATTGCTTATAACTATAATAAGAGAGTTGAATGGATTGTGCTCTAGTATGGATATCTCCAAAAAAGAGATACACTTACTAGTTCAGTTTCTAATTACGGAAAAAACACTTTTTCAATTTGAATCAATTTTTACTTACAGTCATAATTTCTTCAAGAATGAATTTGGAGATCAAATCATTAGATAGCCAAGGCTTATTCACTTACGATATTTGGCCTACACTTATAAAAAAGGTCTAATTAATTACGGGTTCAATCCATTTTGTTTAGCAGAAAGATGGGTATTCCTTGCCTTTTGTCAGAAGATTACCTCTTCACAAATATTGTGTCAAACCAACCCCACATTTCATGGAAAACCTTTCTCACTCCACTCAAGATCATTACTTTCCAAAGGGATTTTACTGATAGGTCCTAAGGGAACTGGCTGATCCTATTTGGTCAAAAGTCTAGCAGCAGACTCATATGTTCCTTTATTAAGAATATCTCTGAAGAAGCTTTGGTATCGTGAGTATTTAGATTACCCTGTTGAACGTATTCCTACTGAGTTGGATCCTTTTGTGAAAGACAAAATGGAAGATTTACATATTACCTTAGAATTGGTGAAAAGCATGTCTCCTTGCATAATATGGATTCCAAACATTCATGAACTGAATTTAAATGATGCAGCTAACTATTTATTTGGTTTTGGCTTCACTGACTTGTTCCTTAGTGTATTAATGAACAATCTCTTTATATTTAGAGATGGTGAGAAAGATTCTATGAGAAATATTATTGTTATTGCTTCGACTCATATCCCCCAAAGAGTGGATCCAGCTCTAATAGCTCCAAATCGATTAGATAGATCGATCAATATTTGAATGCTTGTTATCCCACAACGACAAAGGTAATTTCCTATTCTTTTATGTAGCAAAGGATTATACTCGAGAAAATGTCCTGATGAATTTGGATCTATAACCATAGATTATGATGCACGAGATCTAGCAGCATTGGCCGATGAAGCCTTAATACTTAGTATTACCTGAAATAAATCAGTTATAGACGCTAATACAATTCGATCCGCTATTTATAGGCAAATTTTTCATTTACAATCTATGGATAATCAGGTTGGATCCGGTCAAAATTACAAAAGAATTATCTACAAAGTAGGAAAGTCTTTTATACAAAATACGCTTAGAAGAAATTCTCCCATGAATCCTCTATCTACCAAAAAGGAATTATGGAAGAAAAGGTTTTTTTCATTGTCTAAATGGTATTTAGAACCTTCGATTGCCAAAACAACTATGAAGGAATTGACCATACTTCCCCATATTTTGGGTTGCTTGGCCGGATCAGCGGCTCAAGATTCTTGGCCTATATCAGAACGAAATAGAGAGAATTGGATTCCTTTTGATAAATTAGCTGAGCATGATCTTGATATAGCTTCTAGTCTTTTAGAAAGTATTCTGGTGGAGTTTCCATTTTCTAGGTTAGTAATATGTCAGGGTAAGTCCGATAAGGATCAGATCACATTTGCTCCTCAACTCAAAATGAGAGATCATCTAGATATGATACGATTTATGAAAGAATATGAATTGAAGTCTATTCCCGGTGCAAAACAAAGGGATATGGATGAAGAATTAATAAAGAACGTAGTTTGGACTCCTAGGATCTGGCGTCTTAGTTTTATTCACAGTAATAGATTCGATCATATAAAAACACCCAATTCATTGGGACCTTCGTATCAGTTTGGATCGTTAAGAAAAAAACAGATGGGGAGATATCTATTTCCTATACAATATCCGAGGCAACATAAATAATCTAATAGGAAGATGATTTCTTTGGGATTCCTTCCTATTTCAAGAGCAGCGCCCTGTGCTTTCACACTGAGAATTTTTCGCAAATGAAGAACTGTTGAAAAGGCTTTATATTACTTATGGTGCAAGAAGATTAATAGCACAACCTAATTTTTTACCTAAAAAAAGTATCCAAAGTTTTTTCGTAGATATGATTCAAAATCCATGATCAATTCAGTTTTGTTCATGAATTTGTGGAAACCATTGTCTCTTAGACATAGACATATCGAGCATTTCAAACGCATTCAAGCGATTGGTATCCAATTGGAATGTATGCAGCCATATTTTCCTATATATTCATATAACTGTTGGTTGACCGAAAATTCAAGGGAAAGGGTTGACCACTTCCAATCGTTAATTCGTCACCAAAGATGGCTCAAAATCAATAGGTTATTATCTATTGAATCTCTTCTTTATAATACTCTATTCGAGAGTTATCAATATTTATCAAATCTGTTCCTATCTAACAAAATGTTATTGGATCAAATTACAAAGACATTGTTGGAGAAGAAATGGCTTTTTCCCAATGAAATTGAACACTCAATTCATACAACAAGATTAAGATTTGATATCAGCTGGGAGAATCTGGAATGAAGTAAAAGAAAATTGACCGGGTAGTAGGGTCGTGGGAATCAATGAGAGGTTCTACATATGCTCCAATTTAAGATCCTATAAAGACTTGATAGATCTTTAATTTGAGGTTCCTCACTCCGAGATCTTGACCATGTAAGAGTAAGCATAGTCTAGTAGATAATATCTCATTAAGTTAACTAGACTATGCTTACTCCTTATTTCCTCTATTTCGGTTCTAGCATTCTTTTTTCCCATGCTATTTGAAGAGAGGAAAGGATAGAGTCACAGGATCCGACATGGATATAGTTGGTGAGGTTTGGTCGTAACTCCCGTATATTGCAAGATCTTGAGAGAGGTGGTATCTGGTCAATCTATGTATCAATCTTCTCAATCTGTGTCCTTAATGAAATATACCTCATAATACGAGGGTGTATTCGGAATGGACTCCTCATTAGGTAGAGAATATCTAATCCTACCTGTGATCCACTGTCCTATTCCAACAACATTAACTTGTAGGTAATCGATCGTCAGAATACCTCGTATCAACAGAGAATCTATCTCAATCTATTGAGATACTCTATGAGATTTGCCATTGAATTGCTCATTCAATAAGCATGAGCAATATTGTGCCTTGAAGAGGACTCGAACCTCTACGCTCTTAACCACGAGATTTTGAGTCTCACATGTCTACCATTTCACCATCGAGGCATCCCAAAAGGAAATTCTATTCCATTAATATATATAGGTATGAAAAATATCCTACTCTATGAATGAACATATGTTAGAGATAGCGTATTCGAGTATTGATATACGATTGGTCATATAGTTTCATCATATACAAAAATTTATCTGGAGGAGATTTCCTATAAATAAACAAGATGACTGAACATCCTTTCTTTTTCAATTCAATAGAAACCTAAAGAATTGAATATGGTACAAAATAAAAAATATTTTGAAAAACTTAAACTTTTTTCGGTAAAAGTGATGTCTTGGTCCGAGTGGAGGTAGGGGTAACAATCCTTTTCTTTCTCTTTTCCACATGTCCATAGAAACATTTATAAAAGTAAAGATAGATATCTATTCAATATATTTTATTAGAGAGGTAATAATTTGTAAAATTAATCGCACTTCTTCTCTTCATAAGGGGTCCATTGATGAAAAGAGACTGGAAAAAGTAAAGTTCGGACCCAGTTCCTACAGTTATGGATATAAGCACAATCCAAATTACTGGAGAGTTATACATTTGTGTATCTGTGAGATCATTTACTATTTCTTGAAGCTAAATCTTTCCCTTGGATAGACCATATAGCCAAAAATACCATAAATTAGAATGGAAGAAAAGCAAATGAAACTCTTTCAAACGATCTCAGGGTATAATGGAAAATGAAGTTTTCACTTTGTACATGTCAGATCATGAATTAGTAATTTCTTTCAATCTCCAAAAGAGTAGAAAAAGTTTCTAACTTCCATGTTTAGGATATTTACATAATCTCATGAATAGGATTGAATATTCCTCCATAATCTATCTCTTTTTTCCTTATGGAAGCCTTCCCAAGAGGACTTAGATCTATCTATGATTTATGCTTTTTTCTTTTTATTTTTTCTCTTTTGTTCCGATAAACATATTGTCCGATCTGAATGGGAACCAATTTCTAATTGATCAAAATATATAAATCCACTATTATATCTCGATCCTATTTATGAGTTAACGAAAATGTGCAAAATCTCTATTGGCTTCTGCCATTCTATGAGTCTCTTCCTTTTTGCGTATAGCATTGCCATTCCCTCTAGCAGCATCCATTAATTTGTGACTCAATTTGAAATTCATATTTCGACCCGGACATTTTCGAGATTCCCTTAATAACCAACGAATGGCAATCACTTTTCCTTGGGTTGATCTTATCTCAGTGGGAACTCGATAAGTCGATCCACCCACACGTCTTGCTTTTACTGTTACATTGGGAGTTACTCTACGTATTGCTTGGCATAGAATAGATAGTGGATTTTTATCCGTCTTTTGTTGAATCTTTTTGATGGCTCGATAAAGAATTTGATAAGCCAATAATATTTTTCCATTTTTAAGAATACGGTTAACCACCATGTTAACTAATCGATTATGATAAA
The DNA here is from genome assembly GCA_031772625.1 of Pinus tabuliformis. Taxonomy (NCBI): domain Eukaryota; kingdom Viridiplantae; phylum Streptophyta; class Pinopsida; order Pinales; family Pinaceae; genus Pinus; species Pinus tabuliformis. The sequence goes on along the minus strand of CM062813.1, from coordinate 426,449,260 downwards.
TAGGATCATATTTTGCATTTTTTTTCTGCAGTACTTCGCCATGACATGAGTGTGAAAAAGGTTCAAGAATCTATTTCATAAAGGCTGAAAATAATTTATTTTTGCTTTTTTACTCCATATTGTAGGGTGGATCTCTAAAGGTATGAAAGATCTCCCTCCGAACCGTACATACGACTTTCGTCGAATATGGATTTCCACATTATTATATCTGCATAGATGAGATATATTCTTTATGCATATAATTTTGTTTACTCACTCTCAATTGAGTATCAATTCCCTTTCTTTTATTATGATTGGAAATCCTGTATTTTACATATCTATACGATCAAGTCCTTAGGTTTACAAAATAGTGTATAAAAAAGTGTTTCAAATCATTTCTATTTGACTTGAACCCGTTCTAAAAATGTCAAGGTATTTTTGAATTTTTAGTTGAAACAATCAGGGAAAACTTCGAAAATGATTTCGATATTGAACCTTGGACATATAATAGTTCCAATGAAAAATAAGGTCGTGTTTTTTTTTCACGGTAGCCTGCTCTAGTCCCCTTACAAAACTTTTGTTATTGGGTTAGCTATATACTTAACATGTTCCTAGCAATTCACATGGCATCATCATGAAACGATACAAGTATTAGATAAGTAAGAATATACAATGCACTAGAATGCCCTTGTTGACGATCTTTTACTTCAGCAGCATCTAGGGTTCCTCGAACAATGTGATATCTCACACTGGGTAAATCTTTAACCCTTCCTCCTCTTACTAATACTACGGAATGTTCTTGTAAATTATGGTCAATATCAAGTATATAAGTAGTGATTTCAAATCCAAAGGTTAATCGTACTCTGGCAACTTTACGTAAGGCAGAGTTTGGTTTTTTGGGGTTGATAGTGGAAAAGTTGACAGATAAATTTTCTTCACTGTCACTCTACAAAACCGTACATGAAATTTGCACCTCATATGGCTTCTTGTTCAAATTTTTTTTTTTTCGAAGTAAGATAAATTGGATTATTCTCATTGTTCGAGAATATTAATATTTCCTTCCTTTATTCATTATGTCTCAAAGAGTAACTGGAACCAATTAAGTCAAACATATTTTCATATTCTAACCAAACACTAATAAATCCTATTTTTCCTTTTCGATCAAAAAGATTATGCAAAATCTTTGGTATTCCCTCTTCCTTCTCTATTCCCATCCTATAAGTACAGTGCCTGAAGAAATACTCTTTTTGTATGAATCGACATTATTACATGCTAATTCCTTCTTGATATCTCGATATATCATTCCTCCAAATCACAAATTGGATTCGAAATTGACAGGTTAATGTGAGCTTATCCATGTGGTTATACACTGTTCGAATTTGAACAGGAATTAATTAAATGAAAGATCCTGGCTTTCATGCTTTTGTTGGGGTTGTCCAAGATCATTTCGATGACCTATGTTGAGGGAGATATATATCCATATCTATTTGAGATATGATCTAATCAATTGCGTAAGTCCACACGAATAGCAACCGATACCAGGGATAGTATACAGAAAAGAAAGTTATTTTTGATCCGATATGATGAACTGATGAACAACATCAGTCCTATATCTTGTTTATGTGGACCGGTGGAAAAGTGATGGCTCAGCGGGAAGAGGATTGTACCACAAGAGAGCAAAGGGGTCAACCTATTCCGAACAGACAACATGGATTTTGGAAATGTAGTTGTACTCTTACATCGATCCAGATCAAGAAGTATTTCCATCTGCGGGGGTAAATATTTGCTCGCTAGGCGAGAGGATAACAGTGCTAGTTACAAATTTTGTTCCGGTAGGATTTCACTTTATTTCTATAAAGTAGTTAACGGTTGCATAGGGTCTTCTCCTTAGTGCAAGAAGAACAATTTGATCAGTATCATCTCTGTATAATCTTGACTCAATCTTGTTCTCCTTATTCTTCCAAACAATATTGAGTGCTTTCCGTACACACTAGTGCTAGATCAGATCAAACATGCTGATTTAAGTTCATGTAAAACTTGCTTGATCAAGATAGGTAAAATATTACTGATTTTACAGGACCATATGTTATGATTCGAATCAGTAGGAAATACTACTTTTGATAGGATTCACTCAGAATAGGCTCCAATTTTTTTTCGTAGTGGTGTGAAAAGAAGGAAGTTCTAGCTTCAAGTTGTTCGAGATAAAATAGTGGGATAGTAGTGTTGAGTCTCTCAACCCTTTGGTAAGTTATTATTCATAAGTCAGTTCTCCTTCCATATGAGAGTAGGGAAGGGATATAAATCAACAGTAGAGTGTCACCTTGACATGGTGGAAGTCATCAGTGTGAGCCTGATTATCCCTAAATCTAATGTAAGCCCTTCCATATTTTTTGGTCAAAGGTATAGTTGTACTTACATTATCGATCCTCATATATCGCTTCAATCATCAAAGTAGTATGATTGATAGAAAAAATTTCTATTCGATTAAACTCTTTCCTATCCATAACTTTATGGAACTTGGAAATGAAACACCGGAAGAATATTTAAAGCCTTTCACTCAAAATTGGTTGAGATTTCCGCATCTTTTAATATCTTTCCAATTGAAAAGATATTACAATCGACATTTTGATCCCATTAGTTTCAATTCAGGATATGGCAAGAACACGAACAAGAAGGATGACATGATCTCGAAGAATCAAGGACCGAGCGAAACTCATTCGGAAAATCATGAGAAAGATATCAATTTGAAGATCGATCGTTATATGAATATATCATATAAAATATATGAAAATATATCATGAAAATTGACCTTTCAATTTCAATTGGTAGATTCCATTATTATTTTAACGTTTTTGTCGAGAGAATGGATTGATTCAATTTGCAGCATATTTAGATAAAGAATATGCAGAGTTATCTATCTACGAGAGAAATGAATAAATGAAATACATAATATGTCTTTCACATCAAAATATATGAATTAACCCCATTGTTCCTTATGGCAATTCCAAAAAAGCGTACTTCTAGATCAAAAAAAAAAATCGTAAAAATGTTCAGAAGGGAAAAGCATATCGGGCCACAATAAAAGCTTTTTCTTTAGCTAAATCTATCTCCACCAGACATTCGAAAAGTTTTTATTGCATAGTCAATGATGATTCCTCTAAATCATCCGAATCAAAATTGACAGCAATTGATTTGGATGACCCGTAGCACAACACGATCGAATATACGACACCACCCTCCAGGACTGTTATGAAACCAACTCAAGAAAAGATAGAAAAGAAAGATCAACACCTTAGAATTCAGCCTCTTCGAGGGGGCAACCTCCTTTACATTACATAAATGAACAATTCTTGGATGATACAAATGAAAAGACCTCCTTTCTATATATAGGAGTCTAAGGGGTTATAACATAATCAGAGCCGACATAACAATAATAATGTAAGGGCACAATAATAACAATAGTGGGCTTCTATGTGGCACAATAGTAACAATATGGGCACTACATGGGTACATCAATATAATAAGTGGGTTATACTAACAACAATAGGGGGTTACACTAGTAGTATAGGGGCCTAACATGCCCCTCTCCTTCAAAAAGCGTTGTCCTCAACGCTTGAGTAGTTCTTGATGCTTCTGTATAAAATTCTTGTCCCCCATGTGGAATATTCAGCGGGTAAGTTCTTCCACTTGATGAAATACTCTGAAATCGATCGATTTCGTAGCTGTTGGGTTCTTGTTTCTGTGACTGCTCCAGGTTCCAATATGATTTTTCCTTCCTCTTCAATTTCTGACAATATTGCTTGAATTGGGATCTTTTGCAACTTTTGAATAAGTGGCCATACTTCTTCGTCCTTCTTCCATTCATCCCTTGCTTCGTTTATCCAATTTGGTTGGATAATATAAATAGCAAAAAACAATGCTTCCACATCCTCATCCTTGAAGAGTATTCTCATTCGGTAAGGTCGCCATTTTTTAAGTGCATGTAGTATTGCCAACATTTCCTTCTCATAAATAGCTTGCTTGAGATGTAGCAGTAAAAATACCCAATCACCTACATCAAAACATTTTTCACTACGATGTTGATCTACCTGTTGTTTCGTTTGATTTTGCACCGAAGTGGCGTTATCCTTTAAAAGTTGGAGAACTTGTTGTTGATGCTCGATGTGATCTTTCTCTGCTTGAACCTTTTTCTTCTTGATATGTCTTTCTATCTTTTGAGGAGTGGTAATTTCTTCCCGTCCTTTACAAGATATGGTCGGATTCATTTCTTGATGCTCAATGTGATTTTTCACTTCTTGAACATTTTTCTTCTTGATGTGTCCTTCTATCTTGATAGTTTGAGGAGTGGTAATTTCGTCCATTGAATTACAAGATATGGTTGGATTCATTTCTTCTTTCTCGATGTGATCTTTCACTACTTGCACCTTTTTCTTCTTGATATGTCCTTCTATCTTGAGAGTTTGAGGAGTGGTAATTCTTTCCAATGCTTTACAAGATATGGTCTGATTCATTTCTTCTTTCTCTGGGGTGGTGTCCTGGCGTATATCCTCTTCTTTTGATGTTTCTTGATCCTTTTCTTCCTCCTCTTCATATTCTATGTAAAATAATTTCTTCTCAGCACACCTATGACCTTTAGTGCATTTGCTATCACAATTGTAACAAAGCCCTTTTTCTCTTTTTTCTTCCAATTGTTGTGGTGTAACCCTTGTAGGTTGTGGAAGGCTGGGAGAAACAACACTTCCATCTTTATAGTTGTGAGGGGTATGCTTCCTGGTTTCCATAATTTTTCTTTCCATTATGTCACAAAGCCCTTTTACTCTTTCCAATTGTTGTGGTGTTGCTCTAAAGAAGGTGTTGCTCTTTGTATCCTCATAATGTGCTATCATTTCCTCCGTGAAAATTGACCACGTAACAAGTTTTTTACGAGAACAAAGCCCTTCATACCATAAAAATTGATCTGGTTCTAAATATGAAGATGCAATACATACCTTTTGTAACAGTTGTACACCATGTAGATCAAAATATTGCTCCATTTGAAGTATCCAATTTACCGGATCCTTGCCATCAAACTTCCTCATCTTGCTTTTTCTTGATTTTAGGAGCTCGACTTTGAAACGACTGTAACTCTGTACTTTTCAATCACCTAGTTCTGAATTTGTGACCTGCAGTAGCCCTCTGTGTCCTCTTTCCAATGCCACAAGTCTGACCCAAATTGGATTCTCCAAGGAAGAGTTATGCGAAATCTCCCACAGTGACTTGATTATAGACTAGTTCAGTAGAGAAAACTTGTATGACGTGCCACGAGTCACTGTTTCGACCTTTAGATCTGAAAAACACCCACAAGAAACTACATTTCGTCCTCTTTCTATACCTTCTTACGAAAATTCAATCCAATGCTCGGAAAGAAAGTTATGACGATTTTCCCCAGGTCACCTGTTTTGAGTGTAATTCAGGAGTCTGCAAAAAGACCAACTTCCTCAGATTATATCTCCGAAAATATCGCGCTAAAAGCTCTGAAATTAGGACTTGAGGTTCAGCGCGATTTCTTCTCAAATGGGTTTTTTCTTTCAACTTCTGAAATGTCACAGAAAAAAAGTTATAGCGAAAATGCCATGATGACCTGTTTGGAGCAGCGAAACCCTAGAATCCAAAGCTCTGATACCAAATGTTATGAAACCAACTCAAGAAAAGATAGAAAAGAAAGATCAACGCCTTAGAATTCAGCCTCTTCAAGGGGGCAACCTCCTTTACATTACATAAATGAACAATTCTTGGATGATACAAATGAAAAGACCTCCTTTCTATATATAGGAGTCTAAGGGGTTATAACATAATTAGAGCCGACATAACAATAATAATGTAAGGGCACAATAATAACAATAGTGGGATTCTATGTGGCACAATAGTAACAATATGGGCACTACATGGGTACATCAATATAATAAGTGGGTTATACTAACAACAATAGGGGGTTACACTAGTAGTATAGGGGCCTAACAAGGACCCTGGAGAACAGTGATGCAAAATCATTTTATTCGAGTACTCCAAGGGTGGTTGTACGAAAAGGACACGGTCATTAATTAGTTCCACTACAGTACTTTCCTTCAGCCAATCTGGATAAATGGAGAATTTATAAACCATTCTTCTATCCATTCCACCTTCCCACTAGAAAGGGATTAGAGTTAATCCTTTTTTTTAAGGATCCCGAATGAACTTCAGCATTACCAATATGCTACCGGAAATGTAGCATAATCTTATCAACATCCCAATCCATCCATTACGATCCAAAACTAGGATTAATTTATTATTATTTATAAATAAAGGCACAGAACATATGGAATCACACATGGGGATGATATTATTTCATTATGGAATTGCTCGTGCATTTCGTAATAGATGTGCATTATTGTTTTATGGCGAATAATTACTGTAGTTTCATATATCTTGATTCATTCTTCTTCTGTTTATGCGCCTCCCAATGATTCATCCCCCTATTGGATCCCATTTTTTCCCTCCTTTATGGTTGGATAAAAAGAAGTTCTCAATCCTTTAGGAGAACTAAAAGTAATCATCTTTCTTCGTATCTCTACCATTTATAATGCGTAATGCCCAAACCATTGTGACAGAGATACATAAAAAGAGCTGACTAATCTAGTGCAATTTGATCCTATTGATGAAACCCCCTTCTACATCTAAGTAGCTCAAAATAGGATCAATTCATTCATTAACAACTTATATATGGTAATATTAGCCTGTATGAAATATCATTGGGAGCTATAAATAAATTTGGATGTCTCCCCTAAAATTGGAAAGTCTAACATGATAATAATCATATGGGAGATCATGGATCAGAAACATAGTTTCATCCTAGATATGTATATAATCAAACCATCCAATCAAGAAAATTAGAAAGTGATGGTATAACGATTTATTGTTTGGAATCTAGCTGTTCTGATTCTTCCCATCGTAAACGAAATAAGTGAAAATTTACATATATTCTTTGTACGATAATGCATGTGACTATTTACCATTCTCTTTCGGAACAACAAGATTTGAACCCATGACCTCCATCACCCCAAGATGGCACGTTACCAAGCTGCGCCATGCTCCATTATAACTATCAACCAACATAAAACTGATTCAAATGTTAATGCCTGAACTTAGATCTTATTTGGACTTATATTATATTCACAGATCACTCCCTCTGCTAGAAACGTTCCATAACATTGACAATTTGGTGTAAATAAGCTATTATGGTCCCTACGAAACCACTATGGTGAAATTGGTAGACACAATGCTCTTAGGAAGCAGTGCGAGAGCATCTCAGTTCAAATCCAAGTGGCGGTATTTTTCTAGGAAGATCTCATCAATCACTTCTTCCTATGTAACAATATATGTTCAATCTATTTTCATTGTGATGGATCAATCCTATCTTTCCATCATAGATCTCATTCGGGAATAAAACGAATAAATGAGTTTATTATGATATTCATAACTTTAGAACATATATTGGCTCACATCTCTTTTTCTCTCATTTTGGTTGTCACTCTCATTTATTGGGGAACCTTAGTTTATCGAATTGAAGGACTAAGTAGTTCGGGAGGAAAGGGCATGATAGTTACTTTTCTTTGTACAACGGGATTATTAATTAATCGTTGGCTTTATTCAGGACATTTACCGTTGAGTAATTTGTATGAATCATTCATGTTCCTTTCTTGGAGTTCATCTGTGTTCCATATACTTCTATAAGTACGGAGTCGAGATGATCGGTGGTTAGGTGCAATCACCATGCCAAGTGCTATGTCAACTCATGGTTTTGCTACTTTAGGTCTTCCGGAGGAAATGCAACGATTCGGAATGTTAGTACCCGCACTACAATCTCATTGGTCAATGATGCATGTAAGTATGATATTGTTCAGCTATGCAACCCTTTTATGTGGATCCCTAGCATCCATAGCTCTTCTAGTGATTATGTCCGGAGTAAATAGACAGGTTCTTTTTGGTGCGATGGACAATTTATTTTCCTGATCCATTCTTCCCAATGAAAATTTTTATTCACATGTAAAGCAAAAAAGTGATTTGCAATACAGTGTTGATTTTTCATCAACGAATTATTGTAAATGTCAATTGATTAAACAATTAGATCATTGGAGTTATCGTGCGATTGGTCTCTGTTTTTCTCTTTCAACCATAGGTACTCTTTCTGGAGCAATATGGGCCAATGAAGCATGGGGATCTTATTGGAGTTGGGATCCAAAAGAGACTTGGGCATTAATTACTTGGACCATATTTGCAATCTATCTGCATACTAGAATGAATAAGGGTTGGCAGGGTGAGGAACTGGCAATTGTGGCTTCTTTAGGATTTTTTATAGTTTGGATCCGTTATTTGGGGGTCAATCTATTAGGAATAGGGTTATACAACTATGGATGGTTGGAACCATAAATGAACCAAATTCCTGGAAGGAAAAGGAATGATAGATTCGATCCAGTTCTTTTATGTGATTGATAAGTGACATCAATAACTAGTACAAGTTATTTCAAGTAGTGATTATAGAATGATGGAATCACTACTTGAAATAACTTAAACTATATTATATTCAAATAAAAGAAATTCGAATCCTTCATTTGCTCCATTCCATTCAAATTTCAAAAGATAAAAAAATAAAATTGAATAGAGAGAGAACTGGATCAGGCGGGATAAGCACCAATACCTACCTATTATGAGTAGAAAGAGACATATCAGGATGAAAATATCTCTTGGTCCAGAATCTATTAAATGGAAGTTCGTCACATTTTCAACTTATATAGAATATTCAATGTAACATAGACAACAAGTGGATGGGAGTTCATATTGTTCCAATTGCCGCTATTGCAATAACAATGATTCAATTTGAAAGGTCAAAGAATATTCAGTCTTTTTTTTTTAATCGGGAAGAGAATCTCATAGATTCTGCCACAAAACCACTGATTTCCGGCAATGCAAGAGAAGCCATTTCAAAACTACTGGACATAGTTAGTATCGACCTACCATTTCTTTCATAAAGAAGAAGAGTATGTATCCTATCATCACTTGTTCTCGCTAAGAAGAAAAATTTCGCATCAATTGATTCATGAAAGGTTATTTTCAAATGGATCCATTGAGACCTGTATCTACCGTGGAACTGATAATTACAAAACCATATGGGATAGTAAAGACCATCCTCCTTTTCCAATTCTTTTGACCAGAGAAGTTGGAGTTGCATAGACGATTTGAACCACTCCTATCATTACCAACCACAGCGAAAAGAAATATAAAATGAGTATGAGGTAGCAATTCCATGTTTCAATTAACCCATTCCCTTTTCTCAATGGAACTCTGGCTACTGAAGCATACATGTACTATAATAATGCGCTTACCCATGTAGGGTAACCGAGTATGTGAAAAAATTGGTGATTTCATTGTATTAGCGATGAAGAACCCTAAATAGAATACTATTTCTTATCCAATATTCTTGAACCTAATGTTGGTCTATCAGATCTTTAGAGATTTATACTTAAAGCTCTGATTAGTGGAAGGATAGAATTACTTGTAGTGTATTGTGGCCAAATAGAAACGTCTTCCCCCCTGGCCTCCGTACGGATAGAAGTGGGTGAACGAAAATTTATTCCAGTTCTCGCATAGGAAATAAAGGTATAATATACCGAGGAGAAAATGATCCTAATTGGCTACTATATATTACTAACATCAGTAAATGCAACAATCGAGGATTTTGAGTAATTGGCCAAGCAACTGAAATGGCCAAAGTGGTAACAAATCCTGTCAAATAGGTCTGATGGAAAATCCGTCAATTCCCAATCTCCAATGAAAATCAATAAGATCTGTCTAGTTATACTCTTTATTCTTTCAATTGGATCAATAATTTATCAAATTGGAAATGGTAATGGATGGAATATATATATAATGAAAAGGAGTTAGAGTAAACAAATACCTAGAGTATACCATCGAATCAGATCATTCCGTCCTTCTATGGGTGGGAAATAATGGGACTAAGGAACCCTAGATATAGGCAAACCAACAATTATAGTTGAGTGAGCCAAGGTATTTCGCTCATTATAGAAGATACTTTGCATCTCCACTGATAAAAACCCATACTTGAGATCTTGGATCAAGTATGGGTTTTTATTAGTGGATAAAAAAATATGAATATGAAATGGATTTAACCTTTCTTATTGTGCATATTGATCAGTAAGCTAGACCCATACTGCGCATTGTCTCATGCCATAAATAAACACGTACACTCAAGAAATCTATTGGACAAGCGGATTCACACCGCTTACAACCTGCGAAGTCTTCTGTTCTTGGAGCAGAAGCAATTTGCTTAGCTTTACATCCTTCCTAAGGTATCATTTCCAATACATCTGTGGGACAAGCTCGTATGCATTAGGTACAACCAATACATGTATCATAAATTTTGACCGAATGTGCCATTGGATCTCCATTAGTTAGTAAAAAGTTTTAATTTGATAAGATCATATATAGCCAAATCTTCTAATATATGCCCAATAAAGATGGCTAATAATGGGATATTATGAATATAAAACAAATCAATAATTGTAATCTCCATTATATTTGGAACCGATCTGTATTTTTTGGATCATTTCGATCCCCCCAGATCACCCCGAATATGGTCCAATCATGACAGGTAATTTTCCTATTGATTTTTATATGGATCAATCATGTTTTTGATCAACCGTAATACTATAGATATTTTGATAGATTCTGGTCATATAGAATAGATATATCTTCTGAGATATACCTTATTTATTGATAAGGTATAGATATACCGATATACGATACTTCATCACCATTTCAACATATGAAATTCATCGATACGTATTGATTATATGATACGATGTCAGTAGCTGATAAAATAGTTGTTTCAGCGTATACAATAGCTATAACAAAGATCGATAAGATGCCCCTGGCCGGCTATATTTTAAGATAATCTGAATATGATACTAAATTTGAATCGACCGTATGTAGTATTGGCGACACATAAGTGCTCTAACCATGTTTCAACTCATAATACCAATAGATAATGAAGAAAGCACCTCGAACTTGAATAAGTGTATGCTCGAGCATAATAGATCAACCCCTTATACCTTTATCTTCTCAGATACAAAAGTTATATTTAGTTTGTTATTTTCCATTATCTAATGATCTTCTATTATAAGATCAGGAATAGAATTATACTTCTCATCATACTTATTAGACGAAAAAGATATCCAGGTGGATTCATTATGTGTGCAAGAATTTCCAATATTCTAACTCATGATCGCATTCACTAAAAAAAAGTGACCTTATCCACATACCTAATCGGATTGAAATATTTGTATTTCAATGGATCTGGGAATTACATGAACTAGTCTATAATTTTGTTGGTTGATAATAGACTCTGATCAATAATACATGTGACATTCTTAATCAAATTATAAATATCCTGATCCTAATTTATGATCCATCCGGAAAAAAGGTATGGTCTCGACCCATCAGTCCTCTCTGATCGAATCCAAACTGAATCTAAAGAATTGGTAGAAATTCTTTAATCGGTCAGAATGTTTGTCCATAGTTCCTTTGGACAGACAAGTTAAACTTTGAATTGTTTTAATTCTCGAATCTTCGATCACCGATATCGGTAAATGTCCCGGAGCAATATAATCATAATTTCATTCATGACGATCATACATAGGTCAGGAGTTCATATTCTTCAATCATAAAAAGAAAATTTGATGAACAATACTCAACACAATTTCCACGAAAGATACAAATTCCACAATAAATATTATAAATTACCAATCGTTCATTTTTCCAATCAACAACAAGTGGATTAATCAGACATAAATGCATACTCCACAAGCAATACTTTGAAAGAATCTGAAGTGTATTCATCCATGAAATCGGGGATAGGAGATCAGTTTTTTATAGGGAGATTTAATAGTCATAGGTAAACGATTCATGTGATATAATGATTATGCATCATTCACATACCTATAGCAGAAATAGATCATATATCATGTCCCTATCTCCAAAAATAGAAGAGAATGGAGTTTTTGGAAAATATAAGAATAAAAAGTTTGAGCATCGATATTCGCCATGAAAAAACCAGGCTATAAAAAGAGCTATACGACCCAAATTTAGCATAATCACTCTGCTATAGCTAGCCCTTTGGGATACATATTTCCCAATCGATCTTTTCGGGGAATTTACCTTTATTGCCTCTGCAAACATAGTAGTGCAATAATCCCGATGCGTTACATAGGGGAGATATTGTTCGGTTCTAAACAATTTGCTTCCTCCCCCCCTATGTAAATAATCTGATAGAGTTTCACAGCCAATAAAATCTTTACCATCTAGCAATAAGTCGAAGAACAATATGTATCAATGGATAATGAGGACCCATACTTACCATCAAGGGGTCTTTCAGCAAGCATGATCATGTGTAACCCCTCTTTGATTCGTTTCCTAAATGAGAAAAATAAAAAGAAAAAAGAACGACTGGATCTGGGATCTCTAAAAATTGGATTGGAATTGAAAACTTCAAAATTAATAGGTTTTTAGCCCACGGATACCCAATTGACCAATTAAATCATCGTAACGAAGTTTATCCCTCTTGGATAGATAAACCAAAAGTTGCTTATGTTTTCTCAAAATTTTCCACAAACCCCTTTGGGATGAATAGTCTCTTCCATGCAATTGCAGATGTTGGGTAAGTCTTAGGACCCAATTGGTTAAATAAAATACTTGAGATTCAACAGATCCTCTCTGTTTATTGGGAATCAAAGATGAACTAATGGACAAATTTTTTATCATAAAAAAACACAAATTTTTCCAGGGCTTAATTTTTTTTCGAGTCAGAAAAAAGAATTAGATCCATTCTTTCATTTTCATGGTTCATATAATAATTTTGATTTGTTCCGTCCGACCATTTAAGAAAAAATGGTCGGATTCTTCCTATATTCTTGGAGGAACATCTAGTTTTAACCTATGGCAAAATATGATACGAGATGTAGAATCTTTTCACATTGATGAAATAGAACGAACAGATTGGTTCAATTTTTGCCATATCCTGAAACTCCATTGAATCAATCCATTCTTTTTTTTTATGAAAACGGAATTGAAGCAAAAAATTTATCAATTGACAGTTAGGGGATACATACGTATTCTCAACATCGTGATCGACTCCCATCATTTGTATTGAACCAATATCGATTCATGCAAATAATATCCTCTAATCGATAACTAGGCTAAAGAAAATGTTTAATTTTTTGTGTTGTATCTATGCTAAGATGTTGGTCTCTTTCCATGAGTTCTTCATCATTTTGTATGTATTTTCCATTGTAAAATCCTACATGATTGTTCTCCAGATCAAACCAATTCAAGATTCGAAATTCTCTACGACGTTTTGGAAGCAAAATATCTTCTAAATTGAGGGAACTAAAAATCTTTTTTTCATCAACCAGATTTTTCCCGCGTTGCACAAATCCATCATAAAAATCTCCATCTATCCATTCCCTAGCTCTTTTTTTAAACTTCAATGAAATACTTACAATTTTATACATCAAGAATTTGTCATCCACTATGCTTGATAAACGATATGGTTGGAAGACCATTATTTTTTTATCTTCCCTTATTTCATTTTCATTGCGTACCTTTCCCCGAACATTCCTCTGAAGAGCAAGTTTTTTCGATATTTTATTTGCACTGCTATTCCTCTTAATAGCAATGCAAAAGGCCATTAGACTCAGGTCAATATTTTTTTATCTTCCCTTATTTCATTGTCATTGTGTACCTTTCCCCGAACACTCCTCTAAAGAGTAAGTTTTTTCAATATTTTATTTGCACTACTATTCCTCTGAATAGCAATGCAAAAGGCCATTAGACTAAGGTCAATATTTCCCTCCTATATTTCACATTAGTTCTTAGATAACTATCATCAAGAAATATGATTCAATGCTACTTAGAATATAAATATGTTCAGAGCCTTTTTGAACTTTAGTGCACTTCTTCTTATATTCATTCTCATCATAGAACTTTCAAGAATGTAACCAAGAGAAACATGATCTTGAGAAAAATAATTTGTTAGCATATACATACCTTTCAAGGGTGGATTTCAAAATTCCTTTTGACTGCACCTTTGGAATAGTACAAGCTTGAATTCTTAACTAGGTGTTCTTTTGAGAATTTAGTTAATATAGGAGACATTTTAATCATAGATGGAAACTGAGATAAACTCCCACAATTTCCAATTCAATCCTTCAAGATGACAAGAAAACTTGTTCAAATCTGTCCAAAGTCAACTTCAAATTTCTAGAAGGGCCTCTTCCTAAACCTCATAATTTCAAATTACAAAATTAGAGCTTCTCTTACATATAGTAAAAAAAAATCATATGATGATGAGCTACAAAAATTCTCATGAGTATAGAGCCACAAGCCTTTGCATGATTAGCCACAGACTTCACATAAGTATGGAGCCACAAATTAGTATGAGAGCTTCAGATTTCACATGGGATCCACATAAATCATGGGATAGTTTGAAGTGTCTTTTGGTGGAGTACTGTTCTTATATATATAGTCCCCAAGAGGGGTTGATTTAGGGGACCAAGCCTTTACATGAGGTTTGGTTCTTTCTAAAGGTTATTTTTCTTCCTTTTGGAGGGCTCATATTCAGATGTCAAAATCTAGTTCTTGTCACACATCTTCTCAATATGATTTTCGTATGGAGACAAGGTCCTTCAACTATGATATACTTCAAGTCAATCCTTCTCTAGTATCTTTTATATACAATATGGAACTGATGACTTAACATACTTTTGTACAAATTACGTACAAGACTTTTCCTAGTGAACAGGGCATCCTTCAAGGATTTGTGACCTAAACAAATAAATAAGTGGAGACAACTTTGATGTAACTTAGTCCTTCCATATTCTTTACTCATAGGATTTTGGTCCCTTCTACAACTCTTTTATCTTTCTTGTGATGCCTTTATATTCTTCTTTATAACTTGCATTTCCTGCTCCATGTCCGGTCCAATAAGTGTCATGTTCACTGGATCACTCCAGTTGATGTGAGTGTTACAAATCCACCCATGCAATGCCTCGAAAGGACTCATCCTCAAGGACTCCTGATAACCATTATTATATGCGAACTCAACCAATGTAAGATACTCCTTCCATTTCCTCTGCTGGTGCATCACGTACATCATCAACATATCTTCCAAGGTCCTATTGACCCTCTTTGTTTTTCCATCTGTTTGCCGATGATAAGTTGTACTGAAGGCCACTTCTGTACCCAAGCCTGCAAATAGCTCCTTCCAAAACTTGGAAGTGAAATTTGCATCCCTGTTCGACAAAAAATTTTTGGAACACCATGTATTCTCACCATCTCTCTGATGAACACATGTGCTACCTCACTAGCTGAATATTAAGTCCTCACCGGAATGAAGTGAGCTACCTTGCTCAACTTGTCAACCACAACCGTAATAGAATCATGCTGCTCCACTTTCCTCGGAATACCTATGATGAAATCCATGGAAATAACCTCCCATTTCCATTCTAGAATCGCAATAAGATGTAGTAAACCACCTGGATTCTTTCATTTCACCTTTACCTACTGAAAATCTAAACATCTAGCCATGAACTCTACCACTTACTTCTTCAGATTCAGCCACTAATAAAACATCTTTACCATCATCAATGTCTTCTGATTTCTTGGATGACTCGAATATGGTTTCACATGAAACTCCCTCAAGATAAGCTTCTTCAACACACTGCAATTCGACATATAGATCCTGTCTCGAAAACTTACTAAGCCATCTGTCATGAGACAATAGTCTACATCCTGATCCCCTGTACCTATAGCTGCACCTATACCTGTGCATGTACTCTGTTGTAACATGTGCATGATCTTCATGTATTTTTCATCCTGTTGTCCTGCCTGCAAGATCCTATCAAGTAACTCTGTCCCATAGAAGCTTATAGATGTTATATGATTTACATGTACCTTCCTGCTAAGATCATATGCAACCAGGTTCTCCTTCCCTTTGATGTATCTGATCTCGAAGTCAAACTCACTGAGGGTATCCAACCATCTATCTTGCCTGGAATTTAGATTTGGCTGATCAAACAAATACCTCAACCCACTGTGCTCCCTCATCAATGTAAACCTCCTTCCCATAAGATAATGTCTCCACATATTCAATGCATGTATAGTCGGTGCTAGCTCAATAGCATGCATTGGATAGTTCTTCTCGTGCTCATTCAATTTCTGTGACTCATAGCACACTACCTATCCTTCTTGCATGAGAACTCCACCAAGTTACCTCTTGAAAGCATCTGTACACACTACAAACTCCTTATCTGGATCCACAATCTTTATCATTAGTGCATGTGTCAACAATTTCTTAAGTTGCTCAAAACTAGCCTCACATTCCTCTATCTGTTCAAAACTTCTTACCTTTCGACTACAACGATGTGATAGGATATGCAATGTGTGAGAAGTTCTTGATGAACTTGTTGTAGTAACCTGCCAATCCCATGAATGATCTCACCTCATATACATTCTTATAAGTTTCCCATTCCATGATGGTCCTTATATTTTCTAGATCTACTGCTATGCCTTCCTTGGAGACAACATGTCCCAAGTAGTGTACCCTAGTCTAAAAGAAGATGCACTTGTTAAGTTTAGCATACAACTTATGCTATTTTAGAAATTTCAACACTGCTTCTAAATTTTTGGCATGTTCTTTCTCATTCTTAGAATATACCAGTATGTCATCAATGAATACAATAATTAACTTGTCCAAATAAGGATGCAACACATTATTCATCAAACACATGAATGTAGCTGGAGCATTAGTCAAACCGAATGGAACAACAACAAACTCATAATGTCTATACTTGGTCCTGAACGCAGCCTTGAAGATATCATCTTCCTTGATGCGTACCTGATGGTATCCTGATCTCAAGTCGATCATAGAGAACTTTGTTTCTCCCTTTAGCTGATCAAAAAAATCATCAATCCTTGGCAATGGGTATTTGTTCTTGATCATTACATTGTTCAGCTACTTATAGTCAATGCACAATCTAAGAGTACCATATTTCTTCTTTACAAACAACACAAGTGTGCCCCGAAGTGATACATTGGATCTAATGTATCCTTTTTCTAATATTTCCTTTAGCTACAACTTCAACTCTACCAACTCAGGTACTCTCATCTTGTAAGGTGATTTTGATGTTGGAGTTTCCCTTGGCACCGACTCAATAGAAAATTCTACCTCCCTGTGAGGTGGAAACTCTATAATTTCCTCAAGGAATACCTGTAAAACTGGGTACCTGCTTAACACATCCACATCCTCAACCTCCTTACCCTTGTCACTAGAAATGTGTACTGCAAACATCACACAACCTTTTATGCAACTACAGTTAGCCTGCATAGCGGTAACCATCCTCACTAATGTAGGCTTCTTCTTTCCCTACAAAGTCCTCTTTTCACCACTATCATCCACACACTCAATGGCCTTGTCGAAGCAATCCACTTTGGTTCTGTGAAGATATAGCCAATCCATACCCAAAAGCATACTATACAAACACAATGGAAGTACATTCAAATGTGTTTTTGTAGGAATACCATTTAACTCAAATGCACAATCTCTTACCCAATGATGAATTCGCTTCTTTGTACCTGTACCCAACTATACCAACCAAGATTATCCATGCACTTCTTTTCTCAAACCAAACTTATCCACCAGGTCAAGATTAATATAAATATATTTAGAACCATGATAAATCAAAATAGAAACAACTTGATCATAAATCTTACCGTCCATCTCAATGATCGATGCCTGATGATCTGCCTGCCTGTTGTCCACAGCTGCATAAATCTGAGGAATGCTATGACCAACATCACCAACTTTATGCACCTCCTGAGCACTGTAGATTTTGGGTCTATCATCACTCTAATATTACAGACAATCCCTCATATGATCAGATCCTTACCACATATCCAACACTGCAATGGTTCCCTACAACTACCTCTAGCCTGCTGCTCTCCATGTCCCTTCTCAGCTGTATTGAATCTCTTGTAAGGAACTAAATTTTCTTTCTCACTTGAACCTTGAGGTCTTCCTCTCTTTGGTGGCCATTTTCCTTTAGCTTTCCCATTTCTTTTCAAGTCATGCTTGGGCTCAACTTTGCACTTCAACTACTCATAACAATGCTTCAACTTTCAGATGGCCTCCTCCAAAAATATAGGTTCATAAAACTCAATCTAGTCTCTGTACGCAACGGTAAATCCATTGATGAATATCTGTAACTTGGTCTTCTCCTCCCTAATGTAAGGGACATATCTCAACAACTCCAAAACCTACTAGTATACTCCTCATTTGTCATAGAACCCATCTGCAACTCATAAAACTCCTTAGCTCTGTCATCATAATACCTCTCAGACAAGTACTTCTTCTTGAAGAGCATTTCAAACACATGCCAAGCAAAACCATCCTCATGTATGTCCTTGACGTTCTTCATGTCTTCCTGAAAAATATCCTCTTTAACTTTGAGACTAGAAAGGGCTATCCTTGCTTTCATGTTTTTTGAGTAATCGTGCAATCTAAAGAATTTCCTCATGTCAAGAAACCAGGCCTCTACATCTTGTGATTTATTCATCTCTCCATCAAAGGTAGGTGACTTTTCCTTCTTGAACTCATTCAACAGGTATCCCCTATCATTCCTCTTGTACATATGATAATGATGACGATCATGATGTCTATCAGAACCAGAACTAGAGTAATACATGTGTATGTCACACCTCCTATCTGGAGTGTCCAACATCTTTCCATCTATGATAGTGTCATATCTATCTAACCTATGTCTACTATGAGAGTTGCTTCCATATGCCCCATTAGTTCTTTCCTCATGTCCATGGCTAATTTGAAGAGGTCCCTGTCGCTGCAAACCTAACAAACTATGAAGTAATATCGCATTCACCTCTGCTTGTTTCTCTTGTTCCTGCATGATTTTTTCATTGTCTACTTTGCAACTCCTTATTTCTTCCTACAGGCTTATCAATGTGTCTTCCAAGTCAGAAGAGTTCCCCACACCACACTACCCATCTGACTCACAAAGAGATGCTATGTAGTCTATCACCTTGCTAGCCATCTGATCTCTTTTCTGCAAGGAATACTATGTTAGCTAAACCAAATCACCATAAATCAGTGTACCTTAGCATAACTCGAGGAGGATACGTTGTCTATAGGATCATCAAGTCATTGTGATGCATGTACAACATAACCATAATAACATATAGACATATATCAATAAGTGCATCAACGCATAACCATCATACTAACTAGGGTCCAGACATCAACGCAAGGCCATATCAACAAGGCATGCTATGACCTCATGCATGACAACAACTGTTACTCTAGTATACACATTTCCTCATGTAGCTATCCACCTGCATAAGCAATGCCTAATCAACTACACATACGCATAACCGCATGTAGTTGAGCATAAGCGATCAATTCTTGTAATCAACCTACAAGACTGATGCATGTAATCAAATAACCAAGAATGCAACCCAACGTACAAGGATGTAATCAAGATACATATAATTGTATAAACAGTCATATACTCATGGTGATGAATTCCATAAAACCGACATCAAGTTCCTCATGATAACCTTATTACTACCATGATCAATATGATGTAGTGCAGCAAGCACATGGAACGCAAGTGTAAGATCCACGCACGCAACTAACATGCATGCATGACCATCACATTCACCCATATCTGTAGCACCAAATATGACCCAAAGAGAGCACAACCATGCTCTGATACCACTCTGTAATACCC
Organism: Pinus tabuliformis; assembly: GCA_031772625.1. NCBI lineage: Eukaryota > Viridiplantae > Streptophyta > Pinopsida > Pinales > Pinaceae > Pinus > Pinus tabuliformis. Next base: position 426,429,392 of record CM062813.1, on the reverse strand, counting down.
CCTCCCAGGTCTACCCAAAGTAACCATGCCAATCGGGGTAAACATGAGGAGAGATGCTACTATGATCAGATTCGACCTCCTATGTCATCTTAAGGAAGTGGAATCGACGGAACATCACATACAGTCATCCAACATCAACAACAGAGCCCTCAGGAGATAAGTCAGCCACTCAGACAATATGTCCCTGGGTCCCAATGTTATTCTGCAACTCTTAGGCCATCGTCTATCTTATGCTATGGCCAAGGGAGTGACCAAAAACCCAAAGTCGCTTTCACAGGCCTGCCTGCTAGCGATTGTGAACCAAAATTGTTAGTTTTGTGCCAGCATCCCCGAGATTTAAGCCAATTTTCTAGCCCAGAATCCTGGCCTCTGCCCAGAACTTGTTGTAACTTCCATAATTCATTAAAAACATGATAATAGTGTTGATCAATCAAAATTCACCCTCAGGACTAGGCCTCAGCATCCCCAAAAGGGACTGACATTCTGTTAAACACTTTGCGTCAATGCAACCTACAAGTCTAGGATACAAGATAGAGCATAAATAACTAAAACATCTTATGAAACATAACCAGAAGGATCATCTCCTTCTCCATTGAACTACTACATCATCAATTAGATCTTTCATCCTTCATTTAAAAATTACAAGTAAATATATGAAATAACCATAACATAAACCAGTCATTCAACCATGCTTATAACCAGCATAAAACCATATAAATATCATAGATATGGAAACCATTAAACCCACATATAAATCAGTGCAAAAGTAAGAGAACTTAGCTTTTATTAATCATGGGAAAATCCAACCAGGTTTGGGTTTTCTACATACCACCCAACCAAAGACATGGCTGAACCAAATCTCTCTTTTAGCCAGTCACCCCCGTGCCATATTCCAAGCATGAATGTGGGATATCATAGGAAAACCAATCCAAGAACAACCAAGGGAATCCAAAGGCTAAACCACCTCCACCCTCATCAAACGTGATCACACCAAAACCGGTGCTCCGATCAGAACCGAACAAAACTTGGAATTCCATCTGGAATCCATCACTATCCTTGAGGAATTTTTCGTCTCCTTGTCTCTCAAGCTTTACTGCAATCCAAACCCATATCACTAAGCCCTAAATCGAGACTATTCCCTTAGGCTTTACCGTGTATCCCACCAAAACCAGTCAAGTGATTCCTAAGCCTTTGGGGATGAACCTTGAGACCACCTCCAGCCCGGATTCTGAAATCCATCCGGCAATTCCAAATCTTAAAAACTAAAATAATATCCCAACATACCATGGAATTCAAAAAAAGGCTAGGCTAGTCTTAAATCCATTGTCATAACTTGACAAAACCATGCCACCAACAGCAAGAGAACCATACACCAACATGAAAATCCATACATGTCCAAACCAGCTAGGAAATCACACATGCAAAAGCTTACCTCCAAGTATCCTGTTGAAGATGCTTGAGTCCTGCTTTCCTTTCCTTGATCCTTGCTTGCTTTTCCTTTCCTTTCGTTGCTTTCCTTCCTTGCTCCAAGAAAACTCTGAGGGACCAAGAGTGAGAGAGAGAGATAATAATGAGAGAACTCCAAACTTGAACTTGACAAAAGGTTGAACTGACAAAAGCCATGAACTTGTCCTTAAAAGCCTTTTTATTTATGAGGCCTTTATTTTCTTCATTTTCCATTATTTTCCTTCAATTTCCTCCTCACATGCAACCTGTGACCTTTCACCTTACTTTTCTCCTAATTTCCTTTATTTACATAATAAATGTGCCAAAAATGCCTTTTTCCCTTTTAATGTCTTTGCCTTAGCCTTTGCCAATTTTCCTTAGCCAAAACACACATCTAGTGATGCCCACTAGGATATATTTGACCAACATTTAGCTTAGAATAAGTGTCCCTTACCCATGGTCTTATTTTCCTTTATTAAGTTTTATTACATGAAATTTTCACCATGGCTATTACAGAAACCTCCCCCTCTAGGAACATCATCCTCAATGTTAAACCACACCAAGTCCTCAGAAAAGCCGTTGAAAAACAAACATACTACCTATGGAGCTTTATAACTTAGTTCGTTGCAATATTTACAATGAAGAAACTTCTCAAAAGCAAAACATCATGATAACATGACAAGATAATAACCATACCGCTTATTGGAGCATTATAACTTAGCTCATGGAGGCTATTTACATCCATATACATATACATATACAAATATCAAAACATCAACAAAACATATGCCAAACATAAACCAACAACATACGTAAACTGCTTTGCCTCAACTGGCAAACAATGAAGGATATAGGGCTCGCATCTGATCCGCCATCTCCCATGTAGCTTCTTCAGGCCCAAAGTGCTTCCACTACACTTTAACTTGCTTTATGGCTTTGTTCTTGAGCATGAGATGCTTCCATTGCAATATGCACCAAGGCTCCGGCTAGAACTCTCCTTCTTGCTCCACCTGCAATACAAATCAATCAATAACATGATAAACATCATTTATGTACTTTTTAAGAAATTAAATATGGAAAACATCATGGAATTTCACTGTTGGAGGCAGTGCAAGAGAATGTGCCACTACTCCAATCCTCTCAAGGATCTCAAAAGGCCCGTAATATCGTGGTGCCAACTTGGCACATGAACCAATCCTCAAAGAGATTTTCTTGGGCTTGATGCACAAATACACATGCTCCCCAACCTAAAACTCTTTGAACACCCTATGTTGATCTGCATAAATATTCTATCTATGTTGTGTTGCCTTTAGATTCTTTTTATAACCTTCATTTCCTGCTCCATGTTCGTCAACATGTCTGGTCCAATAAGTACTATGTTCACTAAATCACTCCAGTTGAGGGGAGTGTTACAACTCCATCCATACAATGCCTCGAAAGGACTCATCCTCAAGGATTCCTAATAACCATTATTGTATGTGAACTTAACCAATGGAAGATACACCTCCCATTTCCACTATTGTTGCATCACGTACATCCTCAACATATCTTCCAAGATCATGTTAACCCTCTCTGTCTGTCCATCTGTATATGGATGATAAGTTGTACTTAAGGCCAATTTTGTACCCAAGCCTACAAATAGATCCTTCCAAAACTTGGAAGTGAAATTTGCATCCTTGTCCAACACAATCTTCTTTGTAACACCATGTAGTCTCACTATCTCTTTAATGAACACCTGTGCTACCTCACTGGCTGAATATGTAGTCTTCACCAGAATGAAGTGAGCTACCTTGCTCAATCTGTTAACCACGACCATAATAGAATCATGTTGCTTCATTGTCCTTGGTATACCTGTGATGAAATCCATGGAAATAACCTCCCATTTCCATTTCGCAATCGCAATAGGCTGTAGTAGACCACCTGGATGCTTACATTCCACCTTTACCTGCTGGAAGTCTAGACATCTAGCCACAAACTCTGCCACATCCTTCTTCAAATTCAGCCAATAATAAGACTTCTTTACCGTCATCAATTTCTTCTGATATCCTGGATGACCCGAATACAGTTTTACATGAAACTCCCTCAAGATAACCTTCTTGATCTCATTACAATTTGGCACATACATCCTGTCTTGAAACCTTACCAAGCCATCTGTTGTGAGACGATAGTCTGCATCCTGATCCCCTGTACCTATACCTGCACATGTACCTATGCATGGACTCTATTGTAACCTATGCATGATATCAATGTATTTTTCATCCCATTGTCCTGCTTGCAAGATCCTATCCTGTAAATATGTCCCATAGGATCTTATAGATGTTATATGATTTACTAAGAGAATATGCAATCTGATTCTCCTTCCCTTTGATGTATTTGATCTCAAAGTCAAACTCACTAAGGGTAGCCAACCATCTATCTTGTCTAGCATTTAGATTCAGTTTTTCAAACAAATACCTCAACCCACTGTGATCGCTCATCAATGTAAACCTCCTGCCCAAAAGATAACGTCTCCACATCTTCAATGAATGTATAATCACTAGTACCTCAAGATCATGCGTTGGATAGTTCTTCTCGTGCTCATTCAGTTTATGTGACTCATAGCACACTACATGTCCTTCTTTCATGAGAACTCCACCAAGTCCCCTCTTGCAAGCATATGTACACACTACAAAATCCTTGTCTGGAACCACAATCTTTAGCATGGGTGCATGTGTCAACAACTGCTTAATCTAATTAAAAATAGCCTCACATTCCTTTGTCCATTCAAACTTCTTACCTTTCTACTGCAATGATGTGATATGATATGAAATGCGTAAGAATTTCTTGATGAACCTCCTGTAGTAACCTGCTGATCCGAATTGGATCCATAAAGAATGATTAACAGAGCCATGGCTGTACCAGGTCGGGACAGACTTCAAAGAATTTAAAATAGCGATCAAGAACACCTCTAAACCAGTGGCAATGGCAGCCAGTGTGGAACAACGACCTCAGTCAAAGCGCGCTGACCGAGGCCCATGGAGAGTGCGCGGGAGGTAAAATTAGCCCCTGGGAGACCCGAATCGGGAAACAGAGGTAGTTTCTAATGCGCGATTAGCACTAATCGCGCATCGCTGAGTGAAAAACCTGAAATTGGAGAAGCCCCGAGTGCTCGTTTGCATGAGAGCCAGGAAAACCGTGGGATAAAAGGCTAAGAGCTAACGGTGGGACCCACTCCAAAACCAGTGGTATTGATTGGGGGTGTCCATGGGCAGTAAGCAGTTTCGAAGGAAAAGGAGTGATTCCACTTAGTGCCTGACACGTGGAAAATGAGGAAAGAGGAAATCACCGTTCATCACGCGCTAATGGTTGAGCTAGTTAACCATGCGGGACGAGTGAATGGCGTCGGATTTGGGGGCTCCAGATCTAATGGCTGAGATCGTGCCCGATGGAGAAGACAGAATTGACGAGGGAATAAGCCGCGATTTAGAAGAATTTGAAGTTTGAATTGACCGCCACAGTGGCAAATGAATCATTCCATAATGTAACTAAAGAAACGAATTGACGAGGCAAGTTGGCGTAGTTCATAAGAGGACAAGTGGCCATCCCTGTGAGTCTGATGATGACGCCGAGAACAGGGAACTCCAAGCGCAGCTGTAAGCAGGTGAATCGATGGGGGCGGAAGAGGAAATGAACCACCATGAGCTCAAATGGTTTTAAGTCATCAATAGAGAACAAAAAAGACACACAAAGAGAGCCGGGAACCGAGAGACAGAACACCGAAGACAGAAGACAAAAAAGAGAAGAACCAGTGAAGAAAAAAGTAGAAAGAAGGCAGAGGGCTAAGCTAACCAAGGGCAGCGTCGAGCACCCAAGAGCTTGAGAGATTCAAGCCATCCCTGAGAGGATCTATCATACCAGAGAGGTCAAAGAGCTGGCAAGGAAAAGAGTCTGTGTACTCCAGTGGCTTGGGGATTCCAAGAACCACGCCAAGCCAAACTATTTCAGGAGACTCATGTTGAGCTCCTTCATTGTAATTCTCTGCTTCAAGACACAATAAAATAAGGCCACCACTGAAAGCTGGACTGGAGATGTAGCCCTGAAGGATAGGGTGAACTCCTTATTAATTGCTTGTGTTCTTGTATTTGCTTACTGTATTTCTCTGTTGTTTTCCATTTCAAGTGTCTGTGTATTTGCAATCTGATCGATCCGTTGCTTAAATAACATAAACACACACCAGCATATGAGTCTGTAATACCTTCATTCAATAATTCTTAACTGAGGTCACTCATTGGGTGATTATCAGATCAAGTGGTATTAGAGCTCTAGGTTGTAAGGTTAGACAAGCTTGTGTTGGTTTAGCTGTTGAATGCTCACTAGATCAAAGCTCAAATTAGGAGAAGGAGAGTTGGTCGAAACTAATCCTGAAATTGGGAGAGTCTATCCTCAGAAGACAATGTCAGAGGAAGGTTCTATGGGGCCAGACCCTCAATTCATAGAGAGTTTCCTAGCTATAAAGTCTATGGTAGAAGAAATGTATAGGGACTTTAGAAAGCATAAGGATGAAGATTCATCAGGTTCTAAACAAGATAAAGAAGAAGATGAGTCTCATTCCCATGACCACTCAAAAGGAAAAGGGAAAGAGGAAAGCTTTCTCACACCTCCTAATAGCCCTGTGCATAATAAGAAAACATCTTTGATCAAGCTAGATGTTAAATTTGACTTTCTTATATATGATGGAGAGCTAAATGCTGAAAAGTTGGACAATTGGATTAGACAAATTGATGTGTATTGCAGAGTGCAAAACATCGACTCAGACAAGAGAAAAATTCAGCTGGCAAGCCTACGCCTAGGAGGCACTGCCTTGGTTTGGTGGGAAGGCAGAACCCAAGCTGACATGAAAAGACATGGGAAGACTATCTCTGTCTAGAGTGACTTTGTTTCTGCAATCAAGAAGCAGTTCTATCCATTGGCCTACATGCAACAAGCCATGATGAGTTGGCAAACTCTTCGGCAATTGAAAGGGAAAAGTGTGCAAGGGTACACTCAAGAATTTAGAAAGAGAGCATTGATTCTAGGGATCTCATTAGACTCACTAGAGACTCTTTTGAAGTACATTGGTGGTCTACACAGCTACATGAGGCATACCATCCTCATGTTTAATCCCACTATTATAGATGAGGTATCTGTACAAGCTACTCATCTAGAAGCTAGAGGAAAGAATGGAAATCCAGAAGTTGGGGGACCATCCCAACCCACTACAAGCAAGAGCAAGGAAAAAAGAAAGCAGAAGTGGAAAGCAAGGAAGGCTAACACTGCACAGAAAAGAAAAGCTTCATGCACTCACTGTAAAAAGGAGGGTCATGATGATGAGCACTGTTGGATTCTGCATCCAGAGCTGAGACCTAAGAAGTCTGAGGGAAAGAAGAAGAAGACTACTGCAACTATTCAGAAAGATTTGGGGTCAGACTCGGGAGATGAAACAATCATTGCAGCCACAGGTATAAAAGGTAAGAATTCTGAAGCATCTACTAGTAATTCTACTCAAACTATTATTGATGAAGAACATGAGAGAAAAAGACATGAGATTTTCCATATTCGAGTTATTTCCAAACATCAAAAGATTGATACTTTGTTTGATAGTGGCTCACAAGTAAATTTTATTGCTGAAGAAATTGTAAAGAAATTGGGATTAGCAACTACACCTCACAAGAAACCATACCCATTAGGATGGTTGAATGATAAAGCACAACTACAAGTGACTAGACAGTGCCAACTCAGGTTTTCTTTTGGGTCAGCATTTGTAGATGACGTTGAGTTCGACATAATTCCTTTGGATATATGTGGGATTGTTTTAGGAAGTCCTTACTTGTATGATAGAAAAGCTATTTTCTATAGAGCTGAGAACAAGTATCTACTTGTTAAAGATGGAATCGAATATTTTGTAAGAGCTCACAAGCTCAAGAATAATTATACTCTCATAAATTTTGGGCAGATGAAAAGAATGATAAATTCATGCAAACAATTCTTACTAATGGTTGTAAAGGAAAAGAAACATGATAAAACCATTGTATTTGAGTGCTATAATGTGAAGCAGCAAGCTGATATAGAAAAGATTATTTCAGAGTATGATGTCCTGTTTCAGGAACCTAAAGGTCTGCCACCCAAAAAGGAAATAGTACATGATATTATTTTGCAGCAAGATGTTCCATTGCCTAACATTGGAATGTACAAGTTGTCTGCTTTAGAGAATGTTGAAATCAAGAAGCAGGTGCAAGAGTTGCTCGAGAAGGGGTTCATCAGGCCTAACACATCACCATGTGGGTCACCAATCATTTTGGTGAGAAAGAAAGATGGCTCATGGAGAATGTGCATTGACTACCGAGCACTGAATAAGATAACAATCAAAAATCGTTATCCCCTTCCTCGCATAGATGATCTTTTAGATCAATTGAAGGAAGTTGTTTATTTCACCAAGCTAGATTTGCACAATGGATACCATCAGGTCAGAGTTGCAGAGAAAGATGCATGGAAGACTGCTTTCAAAACAAAGCAGGGATCGTATGAGTGGCTGGTTATGCCTTTTGGCTTGACCAATGCCCCTGCTACTTTCATGAGATTAATGAATGATGTACTCAGGCCTTTTCTTGATGATTTTGTTATTGTGTATCTAGATGACATTCTGATTTTTAGTAAAACGTGGGAAGAAGACTTAAAGCATGTTAAGAAGACATTAGATGTTTTGAAAAGAGAAAAACTTTATGTTAAACTCTCAAAATGTGAATTTGGAAAAACATCTCTAAATTATTTGGGTCATATAGTAAGGGGTGGTGAATTGAAAATAGATCCCTCTAAAGTGGCAGTCATAGTAAACTGGCCTAAACCCAAGTCTGCTACAGAAGTGAGAAGCTTCTTAGGAGCATCACAATATTGGAGGAAGTTCATTTCTAATTTTTCCTCAATTGTAGCTCCCCCACATGCTTTGACAGGATTGAACAAGGTGTTTCAGTGGGGAGGCAAACATCAGAAAGCCTTTGACACCTTGAAAGAAAAGATTAGTATAGCACCTATACTAGCACTGCCTAATCTACAAAGACCGTTTGAGATCCAAATAGATGCCAGTGACTATGCCATGGGAGCAGTGTTGACACAGCACTGTAAACCCATATGTTATCATTCTGAGACTTTTAATCCTGCAGTAGTTAACTATCCTACATATGATAAACAATTGTATGCATTAGTTCAGAGTGTGAAAAAGTGGAAACATTACTTAATGGGCAAAGAGACAGTAATACATACTGATCATCAACCACTTCAATATCTACACTCCCAAACTAAGTTGCAGCAATCAAGACATTACAGATGGATGGGTTTTCTATGACAGTTTCATTTAGTCATCAGATATAAAAAGGGCATACATAACAAAGTTGTAGACATGTTATCTAGACCCATTATAAATGCATCTACTATACTTAAGCATAATTATGTACTACATGAAAGCTACATTGAACAATATGCTCAAGATATAGATTTTAAAGATGTATATGCAACCTTGAGTCGAGGCAAGAAAGTAGAGGAAGTGGATTATCATGTAAAGGATCGACTCTTATATCATTGTGGGAAACTTTGCATTCCACAAACAGAGAGAGTAAAGATAATTAGAGAGACACACACTTCTCTGATATCAGGTCACTTTGGGGTAAGTAAAACAGTTGCACAGCTACAAAGATTTTGCTATTGATCGAAAATGAATGAGACGGTTTCTAGATATGTAAGAGGGTGTACTATGTGTGATAAAGCAAGCCCAGCAATAGAAAACTAGGCTTGTACACTCCATTACCAGTTCCTTCTCACCCTTGGGAAAGTGTTTCCATGGATTTTGTTGGAGGACTGCCTAAGTCTAGAAAAGGTCATGATTATCTGTATGTGTTTGTGGATAGGTTCAGCAAAACGTGTATTTTGATACCTTGTAAAAAACATATTACAATTGAACAAACTGTAAAACTATTCTTTGAACATGTATGGGTTCATTTTGGATTACCACTTCTATTGTATCTGATCGAGACACCTGATTTGTGGGGAAGTTTTGGTCAAGTCTGTGGAGCTAATGGACACCCAACTAAAGAAAAGCATGGCTTTTCATCCACAAACCGATGGCCAGATAGAAGTAGTTAATAGGACAGTGATCCAGTTACTCAGAGGATATTGTAGCAAACATCCTAAGCTTTGGGATGAACATTTGTGCTATGTGCAGCATGCTTACAATAGAGAAAAACATTATTCTACACAAAGATCTCCTTTTGAAACCTATTTTGGTTTCATACCAAGGTCTCCTTTGGATTTTGTCTTTGGTAAAGATACCACAGTTGATGGACACAGTGATGTGGACAAGGCAACTAGGTTCATTGAATAGATCCAGGAGATCCACCAGGCAGTACAGGAACAGCTAGAAAAGAGCCAAGCCAAATACAAGGCAAGGCATGACAATCATTGGATGGAGCATAGTTTTCAAGTTGGAGACCAGATCTGGTTGTATATCAGCAAGGACATGATGAAAGGTGAAGGTAAAAAGCTAAAGCCTATCGGGTATGGACCTTTTAGGATACTTGAGAAGATTGGTGAAAATGCTTTTCGCCTTGATCTACCAGCTTACATGCACATCTACTCAGTCGTAAATGCATATTGCTTGAGATTGTTTGAACCTTCAATGATTGAGGATCCTAAAGAGCAAAGTCAATTGCCTTCTATTGATGACCTGCTACCTGAATATCTTAATGAATTGCAGGAAGACACAGTCTTGGATAGGAAGGTGAGGACGACGCGCAGAGGAGATGTTGAGTACCTCAGAATTGGACTCAAAGGTTCGAAGCTGAGCAGTGCAAAGTGGATTGAGATTGGGCAAGTGAGACAGCAGTACCCTCACTTAGTCGATGCTTGAAAGAAAACCAAATTTTGGTGGTCCAAAAGCTTTTCAGTGGGAAGGTCGTGATCCGAATTGGATCCATAAAGAATGATTAACAAATACATGGTTGTACTAGGTTAGGACAGACTTCAAAGAATTTAAAACAACGATCAAGAACACCTCTAAACCAGTGGCAATGGTAGCCAACGTGGAACAACAAGGACCTCGGTCAAAGCGCGCTAACCAAGGCCCATGGAGACTGCGCGGGAGGAAAAATTAGCCCCTGGGAGACCCAGATCGGGAAACAGAGGTAGTTTCTGATGCGCGATTAGCACTTCGCTGGGTGAAAAACCTCAAATTGGAGAAGCCCCGGGCACTCGGTCACATGAGAGCTGGGAAAACCATGGGATAAAAGGCTAAGAGCTAATGGCGGGACCCGCTCCAAAACTAGTGGTATTGATCAGGGGCGTCCATGGGCAGTAAGCAATTTCGAAGGAAAAGGAGCGATTCCACTCAGCGCCTGACGCATGGCAAATGAGGAGAGAGGAAACCGCCAATCATCGCGCGTTAATGGTCAAGCTAGTCAACTGCGCGGGATGAGCGAATGGCATCGAATCTGGGGGCTCCAGATCTAACGGCTGAGATCATGCCCGATGGAGAAGATAGAATTGACAAGGGAATAAGCCATGATTTAGAAGAATTTGAAGTTCGAATGGACTGCCACGGTGGAAAATGAAGCATTTTATAACGTAACTAAAGAAAGGAACTGACGAGGCAAGCTGGCGCAGTTCGCAGGAGGACAAGTGGCCATCCCTGTGATTCTGATGATGATGCCGAGAACAGGGAACTCCAAGTGCAGCTGTAAGCAGGTGAATCGACGGAGGCGGAAGAGGAAACGAACTGCCATGAGCTCAAATGGTTTTAATCCATGAATAGAGAACATAAAAGACACATAGAGAGAGTCAGGAACCGAGAGACAGAACACTGAAGATAGAAGACAGAAAAGAGAAGAACCAGTGAAGCAAAAAACAAAAGAAGGCAAAGGGCTGAGCTGACCAAGGGCAGCGTCGAGCACCTAAGAGCCTAAGAGGTTCAAGCCATCCCTGAGAGGATCTATCAGACCAGAGAGGTCAAAGAGCTGGCAAGGGAAAGAGTTTGTGTACTCCAGTGGCTTGGGGAATCCAAGAACCACCCTACCAAGCCAATCTGTTTCAGGAGACTCATGTTTAGCTCCTTCATTGTAATTCTCTACTTCAAGACACAATAAAATAATGCCACCACTGAAAGCTGGACCAGAGATGTAGCCCCGGAGGATATGGTGAACTCCTTATTAATTGCTTGTGTTCTTCTATTTTCTTACTGTATTTCTCTGTTGTTTTCCATTTCAAGTGTCTGTGTATTTGAAATCTAATTGATTTGTTGCTTAAATAACATAGACACACACCAACATATGAGTCTGTAATACCTTCATTCAATAATTCTTATCTGAGGTCACTCATTGAGTGATTATCAGATCACCTGCCAATCCCATGAATGATCTCACCTAATCTACATTCTTAGGAGCTCCCCATTCCATTATGGCCCTTATCTTTTCTGGATCTACTGATATGCCTTCCTTGGAGACAACATGCCCCAAGTGGTGTACCTCAATCTGAAATAAGTTTCACTTTCTAATCTTAGCATACAATTGATGCTCTCTTAGCAATCTCAACACTGTTGCTAAATGTTTGGCATGTTCTTCCTCATTCTTAGAATATACCAGTATGCCATTAATGAATACAACAACAAACTTTTCCAAATAAGGATGCAACACACTATTCATGAAAAACATGAATGTAGCTAGAGCATAGTTAAACCGAATGGAACAACAACAAACTCATAATGCTCATACCTGGCCCTAAACGTAGTCTTGAAGATATCCTCTTCCTTGATACATACCTGATGATATCCCAATCTCAAGTCGATCTTAGATAATAATGTTGCTATGTTTATCTGATCAAACAAATCATCAATCCTCGACAATGGGTACCTGTTCTTGATCATTACCTTGTTTAGCTGCCTGTATTCAATGCATAATATAAGAGTACCATTTTTCTTCTTTACGAAAAACATTGGTGTGCCCCAAGGTGATGCACTTGGTCTGATGTATCCTTTGTCCAAAATTTCCTTTAGCTGCAACTTCAACTCTACCAACTCAAGTGTGCTCATCCTGTAAGGTGCTTTTGATGTTGGAGCTGCCCTTGATATCAACTCAACAGAAAATTATACCTCCCTGTGAGGTGGTAACTCTGTAATATCCTCAAGGAATACATCCTGAAACTGCTGCAACTGAGTACCTGCTTAACACATCCGCATCCTCAACCTTCTTACCTTTGTCACTGGAAATGTGTACTGCAAACATCACACAACCTTTTCTGCAACTACACTTAGCCTGTATAGCAGTAACCATCCCCACTGATGTAGGCTTCTTCTTTCCCTGAAAAGTCCTCTTTTCACCACTATCACCCACACAATCAATGGCCTAGTCGAAGCAGTCCACTTTGGTTTTATGAATGTATAGCCAATCCATACCCAAAATCATACTATATGAACCCAATGGAAATACATTCAAATGCATTGTTGTAGGCATACTATTTAACTCAAATGCACAAGCTCTTACCCAATGGTGAACTCGCTTCTTTGTACCTGTAGCCAACTTTACCAACCAAGATTTTGCATGCACTTCTTTTCTCAAACCACACTTATCCACCAGGTCAGGATTAATATAACTATAGTTAGATCCAAGATCATTTAAAATAGAAATAACTTGATCACAAAGCTCAGGGTCCATCTCAATGAACAATGCCTGATGATTTGCCTGCCTGTTGTCTACGGCTGCATAAATATGAGGAATTCTATGACCAACATCACCAATTGTATGCGCATCTTGAGCGATGTAGATCTGGGGTCTACCACCACATTGATACTATGGACAATCCCTCCTACAATGATCCTTACCACATGTCCAACACTACAATGGTTCCCTACCATTGTCTCTAGCATATTGTTCTCCATGTCCCTTCTCAGTTGTATTGAATCTCTTGTAAGGAACTGAATTTTATTTATCAATTTCATCTTGAGGTCTTCCTCTCTTCGGTGGCCATTTTCCTTTAGCTTTCTCATTTCTTTTCATGTCATGCTTGGGCTCAACTTTGCACTTCAATTGCTCATAACATGCTTCAAATTTCGGATGGCCTCCTCCAACGATCTAGGCTCGTCTAACTCAATCCAGTCTCTGTATGCAACTGGAAATCCACTGATGAATCTCTAAACCTTGGCCTTCTCCTCCCTGAGGTAAGGCACATATCTCAACAACTCCAAAAATATGATATTATACTCCTCATCCGTCATAGAAACCATCTGCAACTCATAAAACTCCTTATCTTTGTCATCATAATACCTCTCAGACAAGTACTTCTTCTTGAAGAGCCTTTCAAATGCATGCCAAGTAAAATCATCCTCATGTATTTCTTTGAAATTCTTCATGTCTTCCTACCAAATATCCACTTTACCTTTGAGATTGAAAAGGGTTATCCTTGATTTCATGTTTTCTAAGTAATCAAGCAATCTAAATAATTTCCTCATGCCAAGAAACCATGCCTCCGCATATTGCGATTTCTTCATCTCTCCATCAAAGGTAGGTGGATTTTCCTTCTTGAACTCATCCGACAATTATCCCTATCATTCCTCTTGTATAGATGATAATGATGTCTATCATAACCAGAACTAGCGTAATACTTGTGTCTGTCACCACTCCTATGGGGAGTGTCCAACATCCTTCCATCTCTGATAGTGTCAGATCCATCTTACCTATGTCTACTATGAGAGTTGTTTCCATATGCCCCATTATTTCTATCCTCATGTCCATGGTTGATCCAGAGAGATCCATGTCGCTACAAATCTAACAAACTATGAAGTAATATCGCATTCACCTCTGCTTGTTTCTCTTGTGCCTACATGATTTTGTCATTATCTGCTTTGCAAATCTTTATTTCTTCCTTCAAGCTTCTACATGTGTTTGTCAAGTTAGAAGAGTGCCCCACACCATGCTACCCATCTGACTCATAGGGATATTCTATGTAGCCTACCACCTTGCTAGCCATTTGATCTCTTTCATGCAAGCTATACTATGTCAATTAAACCAAATCAACATAAATCAACGTACCTTAGCGCAAGTCTAGGAGGATACCTTGTTTGCAAGATCATAAAGTAAGCATGATGCATGTACAACATAACCATAATAACATATAGACATATGTCAATAAGTGCAACAATGCATAACCATCATACAAACTAGGGTCCAGTCATCAACGTTGTCGAGAAATATAGGGTAGTTAAAAAAATGATTTCTCTTAATTATGATGACTGCTTGTGATATCTTTTCTTATGTTCTTCTTCTTATTATTAACATGCGTTATTATCGTCAACCAGCTATCAAAACAAGAATATCATCAATGCACAAGTACACAAGGTATAGGCACCAAGCCAGGGCAAAAACCTCTCTAAATCGTGAGAGGAAAAACCCTTTGAACTCTTTCTTATAGAATCTTTATTGATGAATTCCAAGACCCACAATTTGACTCAAGAACATCTTCAAAGATCAAGATGATAATACCTCCAAAATGTACACAAACAAGTCTTTCTTCCTGCACAATAGGTGTGTAACTTCATTATGACAGGATGCACATGTGAGAGGCTCACCTAGCCCTCCTACACCATCGCTTTCCTTGGAGCTAGATCTCACATACCATGACTCTTCACTTTGACCTTGGCACGAGTCTTCTTGATTCTGAGAGGATGACTATCCTAGAACATCGAGGAAAAATCTGCAAACTTTAGTATACAATCCACACGTGCGAGGAGGGTGTTGATGCCCCGAAAATCGTTGCAACAACATTGGGGAAACCACCCGGTCCGGACCTTAGTACAGCTCCTTTTCCATTTGGAATAGTGGCTCCGACTGGGGATAATGGGACCAGTTTCCCAAGAATTGTAAGTAAACAGGATGGATGAGTGACTTATGATATATGGTGGTGATAAGCGAACAACTAAAACTATTGGCGAAATATACTAACTATAATCTAATCCCGGGACTTATCAATTTTTAAAGCGTAGCGTTTGATAATCTGTGCTTTAAGGCAGGCATATAGATGACTCTAACGCTAAAGCATAGATGTTTAAACCATTCAAGATTGCTCTGCATAATTAGTTATGCAGAGCGATAATAGCGAATTACTACACTTTGTCATTCATATCATTGCTACATGCATGATTAAAAGAGAGGGCATATCACAAAACATCCAATAGTGGAACGAAATGAATATTTGTTGTTACAGCGCATACATGTATTCAACAATAGCAAAAATAATAACACAGCAATTCATATAAGAGGAAAGAACACAGATGCAGATAAAAGTACCATGTAAGCTGCTTAACAATCCAGTATATTAATCGCTATGTCGCAGTCCTTCCTTCCAACCAGAAAGCATTCCAAACAAGAGACAATAGTGCGCAATTGTATAAAACAGCCTTCTCGTTAAATTAAGAACTATCGGTCGAGTTTCATAAAAGAATATAGGCTGAAGCACAGTAGTGCAAACTTCAGCCTTTAAGTCTATTACAAAATTTTACGACCCTTTCCAAAACAATGAAAGGGTCTATAAATACTAAGCTAATCTAAATATCTAAGAAACTGAAAAGCTATTAAACTGGCATCAATAAATATTTCTTCCATCTTCCTTGGCGATCTGGCAGTCGGCGGCAATGCTTCATCAGGTGGCCTCTTTGCCTTTAAACCTTAGCTGACATATCGCCAGCATTGGCTCTACTTCCGGTGGAGTGTTGAGACGCGAAGTGAGCTAGGCATCATATGTGGCATCCTGAATGTTGGGGATCAGGCATCCGAGAGCATCTGTTAAACATTTGAGGGCCGACCTTTGAGTGTGTGGCTTGATTAGAAAGAGCCAATATGCCTCGGAGGTTAAAGTATTTACTCCAGCGATTAACCTTCCCTTTTCTTCCAAGTCATGATAACTTGTTTGTTCAATCATGTTTGTTGTTGTTATGCTTCCAGGTGTGCACTGGGAAATCATGTTTGCCAAATAGAGTGTGTTATTGACTAAATCAATCATATTTCTGGCAATCATTTTACACCTTGAAGCTGCCCTTTCCGCTTTCATTACCTGAGTGTTCCACTCCGTGAAGAGTATGTCCTTGTATGTCTCATAGATTTTAGGCAAGTTCGCTGCCTTCCCCACATCAGTATCTTGCCATTCAAGATATCCGGTTATGGTTTCTTCGGCCTGATCTAGCTCATTTTTGGCTTTCTCTATCTGCTGACATACTGCTGTAGATATTTCGCATAATGGCTCAACCTTAGTAAGTTGCTGGCATAGGAGTCTAATCTGAGATATTAATGCGCCATTTATTTGAGCTGCTTCTGCTCTGAAATCCTCCACTTTCTGGGTGCCCTTGATGTCTTCAAGCTACGCTAATAGTCGAGCTATTTGCTCGTCTTTTGATTTCATCATCAGCTCATTCGCCGCTTTCAACTGTGCCAATGCCTCCGACAATTCTTTCTGCTTCTGGATTGCGCTCTGGTCGATTCTCTGTTTTTCAGTCTGGAGTTGCTGGGTTAATATATTGTTTTCTTGCTGTTGTGCCAGCAACTGTTCTTCTACCTGCGCTGCCTTGTTTTTCGCCTCGGTTACTTCTGCCTGTAATGTACAAATCTCCTGGTCCTTAGTCTTCAATAGAAAACTTACCTCCGATGCCTTGTCAATAGTCGCTGCAGAATAAGCTCCCGCGTACTGCGACAGCTTTGTTAGATCATCGGAGGGATCCAATTCCTCCTTCCAGACTACATTGCCCGTGACTGTTTGCTCAGGAAAGATAGAAGGTTGATCAAGCCTTCGTCTCTTCCTTGAGCGCTTAACAACAGCTTTATGCTTTGGGCTGTAGAAAACATCCAGGGGAGGAATATCTTCCACCTGGAGAACAATTTGATCGGAAGGGTCTTTAGTAATTACTTCGACATCCTTTGAAATGGGTGGGCCGCTGGTTCCGCTTAGAACCTGAGAAGAAGTGGTATCTGGTGCATCGCTTGTCTTAGAGGTGTCTGTGTCTTTGGAGCCTTCCTTTCCACTGATAATGGAATCGAATTGGTTCCATTGTTTAAGCAATTCCGGATCAATGGAGGTCTGTTTATGTTGCTCTGTCTGGGATTTGCTCCGCTCTTTTTCTTGTTCTAACCTCTGCTGCTCCTCTAGTCCTTTTTGCTGCTGCTCCTCTAACTCTTTTCTTTGTCTCTCTTCTTGCTCCCTTTTCTGCCTATCTACCAATTCCTTTTTCTGCCTATCTGCCAGTTCTTTCTTTTGTTTCTCCTCTTCTTCCTTCTTTCTCTGTTCCTCTATCTCTTTCTGCTTTCTTTGTTCTTGATCCTTCTGCGCCTTTTGCTGTTTTTCTATCTGCTCCTTCTTCTGCCTCTCAGCTTGCTCTTTTCTTTGCTTTTCTGCCTGCAGCTTCTTTTGCCTTTCCTCCTGTTGTTTCTTTTGTTCCTTAGTTATAACAGGAGGTTGGCTCGTTTGTTGCCGAACAGGCTCGCTTGAGGAAGACGCTGGGGTTGTTGTCAATAAATCTAGAGGTAGAGTTTGCAACCTCTGCTCTCTAAGTTTATTGAACTCAGTTAACGTCTCATCATTATATCTCATTCTAGCAAGCTCTTTGGCCTGGCCTATTGTATCGGCGGCGACGAACAGGTCATCAAACATATCCTCTTGATGGTCAACTTTTGTTAATTTGGCCTGTTCTAGGGCAGTGTAGACAGTTTTATGTGGATCATAGAGTCTGCTTGGGATAGTGGCCAGGGATAAAGCTTGCATCTTTGTTGCCTCTTTTTCTGCATGCTTGAGATCATGCAGAGTAAAAACACCAATTCTCAAGGGAAAAGAGGGCCAGCCCCTCTTCTTTTCTTTCTTGAGAGTTTGTGTGACACTCTCGGCCATAATCTGGTAGGAGATTTCTCGGGCCAACAATTTGTCTGGAACATATAAAGGGAGAACATGCGGCTTGGCCTGGCTCCCAAAAACCCTAATATAAGTAAAATGCTCTTCTCCGAACCAACTTGCTACAGCTGGTAAGTCGAAGGAAGCCAGATAGGAGATTTTGGGAATAGGCCGATCAAAAATGGAATAATGAATGGGAACCATAAAACCATTGCAAATTTGATACAAATGGTCCTTGTAAGAGGACTTCCACAATTTTTGATGGTACAAATGAATGGGTGAGGGGTCTTGGGTGGTCCACCTCCAACCGAGGATAGGAAACTCAAAATTAAAACACAAAGTATCCATAATGTAAGCACTATAATAAAATGGTGGGATTTTCCTTTCGGTAACTCTGGATTTGGCTCTAAAGTCACGAACAGCTACGGCCAACTTATCAGAAAGAATGGTGGCCCAATCCATGATTATACTATTAACAGCTGCTTCCATCAGGGGAACCATTTCTATGTCGAAATTAGCAGAGTCATGTAACCCCCATAGCCTACACATCATAATCCCCGCATAGCAATAGGGAGAAGCCAAAGAATCGACGGAGTACTTACCCGAGCTTTCGTGCTTGTGTTTGGCCGGATTCTGCCTCCAATCCCGGATGGGTTCAGATTGTACTTCATTTTCGGCTGCAAATTTCTCCACGAAGGCTTTGTTATAGATTTTCTCTGGCTCGGGAAAATGATACATTTGCCTTAGGTGCTCTGGCTTGAACGACCCGAAAATCCTTCCATCCCTTGTGTGAAACGTTCTATCGATGATTGGAATTTCCTCGATTGCCCAGTGCACTACATCAGTGTAGGGAAGGACCTGCTCTCTGGCTGCTATCCTGTGAAGAAAGGAGTCGGCCAAGTCTTTGAGAGTAGCATCGGACTTCTTTAGTACATCCACACTAGCCTCTGTCACTATCACTTTCGGTTGCTCAGCCTCTAATAGATTATATGTGCCCTGCCATGAAGTCCTAGTGAGACCAGTGCACGTAGTGTCTGAAATTAGGCCTTTCTTCTTATCCGCGGCAGCTTGTCCTGCAACAGATGCAGCAGCGGAGCCCGCGGTCCTCTTGGATTTCTTCCCCATCATGCTCAGGCTTCTCTCAACAGATGAATTCTACACAAATGCAAGAGAAATCGTAACAAGGAAATAACAATGACAATCCATAACGGGAAAGATATATCATTTGAAGCGTGGTGAGATTAATTCTCAAAAGTGGCTGCGGATCCAATCACTGGGAAGATATTGCAGATGCATTAATGGTGATTTAAGGCCTGCTACCCATTAAATGACTATTACACCGTTATCCGGCTGAATGACCCCCTTAAGCGTGCAACAGATATTTTGGCGGTTAAACGCAAGTGTTCGTTAATCGAAGGGGCAAAGTTTTAAATACACATGCATTACCTTATCCCTGCATTTAACGACATTTTGAAATTTGCACTTTATCAACCGGATATCAATATAACTTTAAGGCTTCAAGCGATGACTTTTTGAGAATGCCGACCGCCGATGAGCGATATCACATCGCATCGGGGAATAGATGCTACACAATCATTAGGAAAAGATCCTGCCGAGTGCCGATTGCGACATCGCATCGGACTAGCGCGTGGAAACATTACAAAGTGCATATAAAGTGATTTGCCGATTTCCGATTGCGATATCGCATCGCATCGGGGGTAAGACCCGAGCGCCTTATCAAAGTGCATGGGATCCTGCCGACGGCATCCCGACGGCCGATAGCGATATCGCATCGGGTCGGGGTTTATAACTTAAAGCGTTTTTTCCCACATGAGGCAGCGCCGATAGCCGATCGCCGATATCGCGTCGCGTCGGGGCGTGAGTTATGTGCCCTTTTTAGGTGTGCATGGAATATCGCCGATCGCCGACAGCGATATCGCATCGGCGGAGAACAAGGTGCCGTTTTAATGTATTTCTCATGTCATTGCGATATGCGATCTTGCGATCGCTTTATCGCAATAACAAAAGATTGCTTTATTATTGGAACACTATTATTCAAAAAGGCTTAAATACATAAACTCATTTGATTATCATACCTTTTTGAACACAAAAGCATTGATGCCAATTAAATTTTAAAAGGGACCCATTCCATATGTTAATTTTTTGTGTGAATGAAAATGTTATGAAATGGGGGGTTGTTGTAGAGCACAACAATTGGCGATTCGCTGGAAGAACCAGTTATCTCTGAAACTAATACAAACACTTAAGCTTTTCCAAAATAGAAACTCAATCAGAAGGGGAAACTTCTAATATAACTGGATATCCATGCATTCTGAACAAAGTGAACTTATTCTGATAACCTCTTCCCTTTTGGTTTCAAGAAAATAAATACATTCTAAGTTTTTAAAATAGGCCTTTATTGGTTTATAATGATAAAACAGAAAACTTTCCCAAATCAGCTTTATAATTAACTCCTTTGTCATAGGTAGAGTCTTTGTTGCCAGCAAACGTTTATAGTCTCGACAGGGATACCTTTTAACCATAGTATTGTTCACTTTTCCATTCACATAAGAGTGTAGTTAACAGAATGAATCTAAAACATGTTCTCATATTTTATTTTTCATCTGTTTTTTCTTCTTTGTCATTGATAAGATAAAAAGCCATTGTCCTGGTTTGGTGGCCAGCTGTTGACAATGCCATTCACTGGTAATAATTTAACTGAACAAGCTGGCTCGTGATGATACCTCTTGTCTTGAAATTTCAAGCCATTACCCTGTTTTGGTAGGCAGTATTGGTAATGTCAGTCAAACTATTTTCCTATGAACATGGTAAGCAGGCTTGTAATAAGACCTCTTATCTTTAATCTTTTATATTTTAGAATTACACTCTGAGTAACCATAAACTTTAGTGAATGGGGTGAACAATCTTCTCCTTAAGAGCAAGTGGATGACAGGTGAAGAGTTGAAGATGCTGAAAATGGGTTAGTTTCTATCTTAAAATGGATAACCTTTGGAGACCAGTTTTGAAAACAGAAAATGATTCACGGAACTTTTACATCTTGAGAAGGGTCCTCAAAAGTTAGATTGTGGTTTCAGAACACAAGGATATCTAATTTCCTAAAAATTATTCCTTTTGATTGAGGGTTCTACTATCTAAAAGCAAATATTCTTATTATTTTTGTGAGACAGCTTCTTCAAACACAGCAAAAGGTCAATGGGGATACTCTACAGTTTTATTTCCTACCGATCCTACAAACTACGCAAATCTACAAAGAGGAGAAGGGATTACCTTCTCAATTAAAGAATTCTTCAAGATCAGACCATTAACAGGGAGAGAATCTCTCAACCCTGATAAGTCTTGCAATATAAAGGTTGAATGGCCTATCTTCTCACAGATCTGAAATGGTCCAAGCCACATTTTCTGAAATTTGGTATGCTTACCTTTATCTTCATGGGCCTTGTCCCATTTGAGAACTAAGTCACCAACTTGAAATTGTTTGGAACCGGATGAGGCTGAGTCAAAGGATGCTTTGATGATTTGTTGATGTTTGGCATGAGTGATTCTGGCTTTTTCCCTTTCTTCTTCTAATTTGAGAATTTGGTCATGTCTAAATTGGATGGAAGAAGAAGGAGTCTCTTCAATGTACTGTACTAGGGCTAAAGAGGGTAGAACAAGATTCGTAGGCAATACTGCTTCTTTTCCATATACCAGATTAAATGGGGAGGAACCTATAGAAGCCTTTTGTGTTATTCTATCAGCCCATAATGCAAACACTAAAGATTTGTGCCAGTTTCTATGATTCTGTTCAACAGTTCGCTTAATGATTTTGATGAGATTCTTATTAGTAGATTCGGCTAAACCATTTCCCTGGGGATAATAATTAGCAGAATACTTCAGTTTAAACCCCCTTTTAATAGCGAAATCATATATAGCATTTCCTGAGAAATAGGAAGCATTATCAAAAACGAGAGCATTTGGGACACCAAACCTGGTAACGATGAATTGGTCTATGAACTCGATGATTGCCTCTGAATTTGCTGCCTTCAAAGGAATAGCCTCCACCCATTTGGTAAAATAATCGGTAGCAGTGAGGATATACCTATGTTGTTTGGAAGATGGTGGAGTATTTTCCCCAATGATATCTAATCCCCATTGTTCAAATGGTTGTTCAATGTTGACAGGTTGCAGAGGGAAAGCTGATTTCCGTTGTCTTCCACTTGAAGTTTGGCAATTGAAACATTTTCTTACGTATTCATGAGCATCTCTAAACAGAGTAGGCCAATAATATCCAGCATGAATAACTTTGTGAGCTGTTGTGTCTGCTCCAAAATGTCCTCCTGCTGGTCCATCATGTAGCTCCTGCAAAACCTTTTGAGCTTCAAGTTTCTCAAGACATCTTAACAGGATAGAATCATAATTTTGTCTAAAAAGCACATCATCAATAAGAGTGAAATTCTTTGCTTTTAATCTAATGGCCCTTTTATTTTTGTACGATAAATTTGGAGGAGCGTAACCGTTCTTCAAATAAAATATTAAATCTGCATATTGAGATTCAGAATCAGTGACACTTATCTGATTGATTGATTCAGTCTGATCCATATCGCTTGATTCATGAATGTTTGATGCTCCTGCCAATATCCTGCAAAAACCTTGGCCCCTAACAATCTTTGCTGGCTTTATTTCTAAGTCATACTCTTGAAGCGCTGTGACCCAATTGGCCCTTTTTTCACCCAGTTCTTTTTGAATTAATAGTTGCCTTACCGCTGGGAAAGGGACTATAACTTTTGTATGAGTTTTCAAAAGGAAGGGTCTGTAATGTTTGACTGCTTTGAATATAGCAAAGGCTTGTTTCTCCACATCGGAATAATTTAATTCGGCACCCTGAAGGTTTGAGCTAAAAAATGAAATGGGTGCTTCTAAGTTGTTGTCATTCGGTTGTGTGAGTACAGCAGCATATGAAGAGTTGGATGCGATAGTATACAATGTAAAATGATTAGAAAAATTTGGAGTATTCAAGGCTGGGGCATTGATTATTGATTGCTTGATATCATCAAAAGCTTGCTTTTCTTCTGATCCCCACTTGAAGACTGAATTCTTCTTGATCATTGTCTGAAGTGGTAATACAATTTGAGAAAAATCTGGAACAAATCGTTTGACAAAATTAATCTGACCCAAAAATGACTGCATCGATTTTTTATTGTGTGGGAAAGGGATTTCAGAAATTTCCTTAATCCGATCAGGATCAATATAAATGCCATCTTTGGATACTATAAAGCCTAAGAGTTTTCCTTGATCAAGAGCAAAGAAAGACTTCTTTGGGTTCAGAGAAATACCATATCTTTTGCATCGCTGAAAGATTTGATTTAAATCGTGCAAATGATTAGATCTCTCTTTAGAGAATACAGTTATGTCGTCTAGATAGACCACCATTGTTCTATTAATTAACCCTCTAAAAGTTGTATCCATAGCTCTTTGGAAAGTCGCTCCTGCATTTATTAGTCCAAAAGGCATTTTCTGATATGCATAGGTTCCCCATTTTGTTCTAAATGTAGTTTTAAGCTGGTCATCAGGATGAACCAGAACTTGATTGTACCCTGAAAAACCATCTAGAAAGGACATCAATTCAGAGCCTGCCACTGATTGGAGAATTTGCTCCATAGTAGGCAATGGGAAATTGTCTTTTAAGCTCGCTTTATTCAAGTTCCTGAAATCAATACAGATTCGAATGTCGCCATTTTTCTTTCTGACTGGCACCATATTAGAGACCCAGTTTGAATGTCGGACCGGAAAAATAATCTTGGCTTTCAAGAGCTTGTTAAGCTCCGACTTTATCTGGCTCTCCAAATTTGGATGTATTTTTCTTAACTTTTGCTGAATCGGTTTCTGATCAGGAAGCATAGGAATGGTATGCTGGATAATAGATGTATCATATGTCTTCAAGTCGTCATATTTCCAAGCAAAGACCTGTTTGTTTTTTCTTAATAGTTTAATAAATGCTTCCTTTTCTTCCTGGGAAAGTCCTATTCCTAAGTTGATGTTTTGAGGAGCATCGTTAGTGCCTAGATTTATCAATTCAAACCTAAGGGTAGAACTTTGAAGCTTTGCATTAATTACAGGTTTAAACCTGTCTTTGATATCATAAAGGTCTTCAAGCTTTACCACTGGTTTAGGGATCGAATTTTCTTGAGGCGTTTCTTTCATCTGTAGATCATGATCATCTTCCTCAATAACTTGATTGTTATAGGATTTTTCCGAAGTTAGAAACTGCAAGATATCGTCGTCATGGTTAAATACTCTCCAATTAGTGATATTGTCAGGAATTGAAGACCTAAAAAGTAATTCTACAGAAAATCTATCAAGGCTGTAGTCTTCAGAAGGTAGAAGCTTAGAAGCTACATTGGCTAGTAGGTCTGCTGCCGAATTTTGGGATCGAGGAATGGAGGAAATGTTGAATGCCAAAAAGTGTGAGGTAAGCTCTTGGACTAGCGATTGGTAATGTTTAAGGTGAGTCGAAAGGCAATGAATTGCATTTCTAACCTGTTTGACAATGATTTCTGAATCGCCGAATACTTTTAGATATCGCACTTCAAGGCCGATTGCTTTATATAATCCTTGGACTAAAGCTTCATATTCGGCTGTGTTATTAGTGCACTCAAATTCTAACCTACAAGACAGCATTGTCTTTTCTCCTTGCGGACTAACCAAAATGCAACCTGCTCCTGAGCCTTCACTGGACTTAGAGCCATCAAAATATAAAGACCAAAATAAAGGAGTATTAACAAAAATATCTACATTTTTCTCAGCATCATTAAAACATCTGGATTTATCAATTTGTGAAAAAAATTCAATCTGAGATGTAAAATGATTGACTAAAAAAGGAGATGGTTGGGCAACAAAGTTGCCAAAGAATGATTCTGACGAATAGTTCCCCAAAATGTTGTTGTTGAATGCCACAGGTTGGTTTTCTTTCTCAAATTCAGTAACTGTGTGGGTCATATGCTTCTCTCGATCGATCCTTATTTGATTTGGCTTTCCCTTGTAGGGAAGCCACATATGTGACCAATCTGTGGAAATATACCCATGCAGTTTTTCGGACCAATCTCTGCTCAAAATTAAACCATAAAATTCAGGTATGTCGGCAATTAAGATGTCGATCCTCTGTACAATCCTGGGGTCGGCAGACAACCTGATGGTTACAGAATTAATTTCTCCCACAACCTGCACTTTAGTCCTATCCAACTGTACAATATGAATGGCAGACTTCTGGGGTTCAATGTTCAGCTTAGAGCAAACTGAAGCTGGCATTATATTAGATGAGGCCCCTGAATCAATTAAACAGTTGTGCAAGTTTCTATTATAAATCTCATAAGTCAGCAGGAAGGGTGGAGTGTGAGAATTTGATTTATCTCCAATTAGAACTGAATCGGTAGCTTCAACCATACCTGCAGGAGGCTGGCCTGAATCATTGGCAGCTCTTGCACTGGGAAGGGGAGTAGAGGGAACAACATTTAATTCTTTAAGAAGTAATTTTTGTTGATGCTTTAATTTGCTAAGCTCAAACATGGTTATATTTGCCTTAGTTTTCTTCATGTCATCAACAATGTTATATTCCATTGAATCGGATACCACTAATGTCTTGGATGTTGAAGGAGAATTAGAAGTTGAAGGCTGGTTTTGGGGAACTACTACAGGTGACTTCTTTGGGGGGACTTTTTCCTTTGCTGTAGCAGCACCTGCGCTCCTCTTCTTTGAAGTTTCCTGGGCAGGTTCAGAAGTACTTTTACTTCTTGTAGTAACCGGAAAGGCTTCTTCTTCATTCTCGGTATCAGAGTTTGGGAGTATAAAATCCCACATTCCGTGGCATTCAGCTACTTCTTCTTCATCATCGGTTTGTGAAGTTGTTTCCTCTTCCTCTTCTTCTTGCTCTGAATCTGCGTTAGATATAACATTGGGCGGCTTTGATTCAGTTTTCTTATAAGTTCTAAATGGTCTTTTGTTTGAGGTTTCGGCCACCTGCTTCTTTATCTCAACCATTTCGTTAGACAATGTTTTAAGGACCTTTTGTAAACCTTCCACGTCATACGGGTCCTTTGGGGTTTTCTTCTTGGAATCTTCTTTAAATGAGACTTTTTTAGCTTTTCTATCTTCCAAAGCAGCTTTCTTTTCTAGAGCATTGATGCGCTTTTCAACAGCAAGTGCTTCTCTCATGTTTTCAGCTAAGGTAGGTTTCCCAGCCCTGTCTACAAAAATAGCTATGTTGGCAGGTAGGGCAGTAATATACCATTCGCTTCGGATTTGTTCACTTGGTTTAGAAGCGGTAGGGATTTTATTCAGGAGTTTATTAAATCTGGCATTAAACTCCTTTATTGGTTCCCTGTGCTCTATTCTCAGATTGGAGAGGTCATTTATTAAAGTAGCTAAGGACCTATCATCTCCATATTTGGTAAGAAACTGCTCTTGGCATGTGTTCCAACTGGTAATTGAACCAGAAGGTAAGGAAAAATACCAGGATCTTGCTGATCCTTGTAAGGTGTAAGGGAAGAGTCTTACAACAACATCTTGCTCTGTCACTTCTTTTAAGTTAACTGCTAACATAAAATTGTTGATGTGTTCTTCAGCCTGGGTCCCGTCATCTGGATTAAATTTAGGCAGCCATTTTTCGGGAGCATCTGGTAGATCATGCAATGGTGCAGGCATGTTGACTGCTCCTGGCCTAGTCCATGGGTCTGCCATTATGATAGCGACAGTGGTTGACACTACTGTTTGGATTCCAGGTGTATGGGAAGGGATCAAAGATGAGGAGTGAATAGGTTGGGATATTGAGGCTTCTGATACCTGATGGGCGAAAATTTGTAATGGGGGAGTGGATGGTTGACCTCGCAGAGGAGAAAATGCAATAGAGGACGTGGATGAAAGCTCTTCACTATCAGATCCTTCAGTAATTTTCTTCGCCCTTTTCCTTTTAGGTAAAGGAAACTCAATGGGTTCAATACCGAGTTTTTCGCTCTGAAGTCTGGTGAGAGGATGAGTGAGATTGAACTGCGAAGTCGCACTGCTTTCTGATACCTCAGATTTCTGTGGTGAAATCGAGAAGCTCTGAAGTTTATGGATTAGAGACTGGACTTCAGGTGATTCAAGACTTAATTGTTCTGTGGTATGATGGGTCTGAGCAGTGGTAGTTGATTCCCCTTCTCCTTGTTTGGATACCGGCGAACCAGTATGCAAATGGGAAGGTCGAGGGGATTCGGAGGGGGAAATACTCTTGGAATGGCTTATAGGTTTGGACTTATGTGCCATTCATAGTTGAAGGCCCTCCTTCTAGCGCTAAAAATGTTGATGCCCCGAAAATCGTTGCAACAACATTGGGGAAACCACCCGGTCCGGACCTTAGTACAGCTCCTTTTCCGTTTGGAATAGTGGCTCCGACTGGGGATAATGGGACCAGTTTCCCAAGAATTATAAGTAAACGGGATGGATGAGTGACTTATGATATATGGTGGTGATAAGCGAACAACTAAAACTATTGGCGAAATATACTAACTATAATCTAATCCCGGGACTTATCAATTTTTAAAGCGTAGCGTTTGATAATCTGTGCTTTAAGGCAGGCATATAGATGACTCTAACGCTAAAGCATAGATGTTTAAACCATTCAAGATTGCTCTGCATAATTAGTTATGCAGAGCGATAATAGCGAATTACTACACTTTGTCATTCATATCATTGCTACATGCATGATTAAAAGAGAGGGCATATCACAAAACATCCAATAGTGGAACGAAATGAAGATTTGTTGTTACAGCGCATACATGTATTCAACAATAGCAAAAATAATAACACAGCAATTCATATAAGAGGAAAGAACACAGATGCAGATAAAAGTACCATGTAAGCTGCTTAACAATCCAGTATATTAATCGCTATGTCGCAGTCCTTCCTTCAAACCAGAAAGCATTCCAAACAAGAGACAATAGTGCGCAATTGTATAAAACAGCCTTCTCGTTAAATTAAGAACTATCGGTCGAGTTTCACAAAAGAATATAGGCTGAAGCACAGTAGTGCAAACTTCAGCCTTTAAGTCTATTACAAAATTTTACGACCCTTTCCAAAACAATGAAAGGGTCTATAAATACTAAGCTAATCTAAATATCTAAGAAACTGAAAAGCTATTAAATTGGCATCAATAAATATTTCTTCCATCTTCCTTGGCGATCTGGCAGTCGGCGGCAATGCTTCATCAGGTGGCCTCTTTGCCTTTAAACCTTAGCTGACATATCGCCAGCATTGGCTCTACTTCCGGTGGAGTGTTGAGACGCGAAGTGAGCTGGGCATCATATGTGGCATCCTGAATGTCGGGGATCAGGCATCCGAGAGCATCTGTTAAACATTTGAGGGCCAACCTTTGAGTGTGTGGCTTGATTAGAAAGAGCCAATATGCCTCGGAGGTTAAAGTATTTACTCCAGCGATTAACCTTCCCTTTTCTTCCAAGTCATGATAACTTGTTTGTTCAATCATGTTTGTTGTTGTTATGCTTCCAGGTGTGCACTGGGAAATCATGTTTGCCAAATAGAGTGTGTTGTTGACTAAATCAATCATATTGCTGGCAATCATTTTACACCTTGAAGCTGCCCTTTCCGCTTTCATTACCTGAGTGTTCCACTCCGTGAAGAGTATGTCCTTGTATGTCTCATAGATTCTAGGCAAGTTCGCTGCCTTCCCCACATCAGTATCTTGCCATTCAAGATATCCGGTTATGGTTTCTTCGGCCTGATCTAGCTCATTTCTGGCTTTCTCTATCTGCTAACATACTGCTGTAGATATTTCGCATAATGGATCAGCCTCAGTAAGTTGCTGGCATAGGAGTCTAATCTGAGATATTAATGCGCCATTTATTTGAGCTGCTTCTGCTCTGAAATCCTCCACTTTCTGGGTGCCCTTGATGTCTTCAAGCTGCGCTAATAGTCGAGCTATTTGCTCGTCTTTTGATTTCATCATCAGCTCATTCGCCGCTTTCAACTGTGCCAATGCCTCCGACAATTCTTTCTGCTTCTGGATTGCGCTCTGGTCGATTCTCTGTTTTTCAGTCTGGAGTTGCTGGGTTAATATATTGTTTTCTTGTTGTTGTGCCAGCAACTGTTCTTCTACCTGCGCTGCCTTGTTTTTCGCCTCGGTTACTTCTGCCTATAATGTACAAATCTCCTGGTCCTTAGTCTTCAATAGAAAACTTACCTCCGATGCCTTGTCAATAGTCGCTGCAGAATAAGCTCCCGCGTACTGCGACAGCTTTGTTAGATCATCGGAGGGATCCAATTCCTCCTTCCAGACTACATTGCCCGTGACTGTTTGCTCAGGAAAGATAGAAGGTTGATCAAGCCTTCGTCTCTTCCTTGAGCGCTTAACAACAGCTTTATGCTTTTGGCTGTAGAAAACATCCAGGGGAGGAATATCTTCCACCTGGAGAACAATTTGATCGGAAGGGTATTTAGTAATTACTTCGACATCCTTTGAAATGGGTGGGCCGCTGGTTCCGCTTAGAACCTGAGAAGAAGTGGTATCTGGTGCATCGCTTGTCTTAGAGGTGTCTGTGTCTTTGGAGCCTTCCTTTCCACTGATAATGGAATCGAATTGGTTCCATTGTTTAAGCAATTCCAGATCAATGGAGGTCTGTTTATGTTGCTCTGTCTGGGATTTGCTCCGCTCTTTTTCTTGTTCTAACCTCTGCTTCTCCTCTAGTCCTTTTTGCTGCTGCTCCTCTAACTCTTTTCTTTGTCTCTCTTCTTGCTCCCTTTTCTGCCTATCTGCCAATTCCTTTTTCTGCCTATCTGCCAGTTCTTTCTTTTGTTTCTCCTCTTCTTCCTTCTTTCTCTGTTCCTCTATCTCTTTCTGCTTTCTCTGTTCTTGATCCTTCTGCGCCTTTTGCTGTTTTTCTATCTGCTCCTTCTTCTGCCTCTCAGCTTGCTCTTTTCTTTGCTTTTCTGCCTGCAGCTTCTTTTGCCTTTCCTCCTGTTGTTTCTTTTGTTCCTTAGTTATAACAGGAGGTTGGCTCGTTTGTTGCCGAACAGGCTCGCTTGAGGAAGACGCTGGGGTTGTTGTCAATAAATCTAGAGGCAGAGTTTGCAACCTCTGCTCTCTAAGTTTATTGAACTCAGTTAACGTCTCATCATTATATCTCATTCTAGCAAGCTCTTTGGCCTGGCCTATTGTATCGGCGGCGACGAACAGGTCATCAAACATATCCTCTTAATGGTCAACTTTTGTTAATTTGGCCTGTTCTAGGGCAGTGTAGACAGTTTTATGTGGATCATAGAGTCTGCTTGGGATAGTGGCCAGGGATAAAGCTTGCATCTTTGTTGCCTCTTTTTCTGCATGCTTGAGATCATGCAGAGTAAAAACACCAATTCTCAAGGGAAAAGAGGGCCAGCCCCTCTTCTTTTCTTTCTTGAGAGTTTGTGTGACACTCTCAGCCATAATCTGGTAGGAGAGTTCTCGGGCCAACAATTTGTCTGGAACATATAAAGGGAGAACATGCGGCTTGGCCTGGCTCCCAAAAACCCTAATATAAGTAAAATGCTCTTCTCCAAACCAACTTGCTACAGCTGGTAAGTCGAAGGAAGCCAGATAGGAGATTTTGGGAATAGGCCGATCAAAAATGGAATAATGAATGGGAACCATAAAACCATTGCAAATTTGATACAAATGGTCCTTGTAAGAGGACTTCCACAATTTCTGATGGTACAAATGAATGGGTGAGGGGTCTTGGGTGGTCCACCTCCAACCGAGGATAGGAAACTCAGAATTAAAACACAAAGTATCCATAATGTAAGCACTATAATAAAATGGTGGGATTTTCCTTTCGGTAACTCTGGATTTGGCTCTAAAGTCACGAACAGCTACGGCCAACTTATCAGAAAGAATGGTGGCCCAATCCATGATTATACTATTAACAGCTGCTTCCATCAGGGGAACCATTTCTATGTCGAAATTAGCAGAGTCATGTAACCCCCATAGCCTACACATCATAATCCCCGCATAGCAATAGGGAGAAGCCAAAGAATCGACGGAGTACTTACCCGAGCTTTCGTGCTTGTGTTTGGCCGGATTCTGCCTCCAATCCCGGATGGGTTCAGATTGTACTTCATTTTCGGCTGCAAATTTCTCCACGAAGGCTTTGTTATAGATTTTCTCTGGCTTGGGCAAATGATACATTTGCCTTAGGTGCTCTGGCTTGAACGACCCGAAAATCCTTCCATCCCTTGTGTGAAACGTTCTATCGATGATTGGAATTTCCTCGATTGCCCAGCGCACTACATCAGTGTAGGGAAGGACCTGCTCTCTGGCTGCTATCCTGTGAAGAAAGGAGTCGGCCAAGTCTTTGAGAGTAGCATCGGACTTCTTTAGTACATCCACACTAGCCTCTGTCACTAACACTTTCGGTTGCTTAGCCTCTAATAGATTATATGTGCCCTGCCATGAAGTCCTAGTGAGACCAGTGCACGTAGTATCTGAAATTAGGCCTTTCTTCTTATCCGTGGCAGCTTGTCCTGCAACAGATGCAGCAGCGGAGCCCGCGGTCCTCTTGGATTTCTTCCCCATCATGCTCAAGCTTCTCTCAACAGATGAATTCTACACAAATGCAAGAGAAATCGTAACAAGGAAATAACAATGACAATCCATAACGGGAAAGATATATCATTTGAAGCGTGGTGAGATTAATTCTCAAAAGTGGCTGCGGATCCAATCACTGGGAAGATATTGCAGATGCATTAATGGTGATTTAAGGCCTGCTACCCATTAAATGACTATTACACCGTTATCCGGCTAAATGACCCCCTTAAGCGTGCAACAGATATTTTGGCGGTTAAATGCAAGTGTTCGTTAAGCGAAGGGGCAAAGTTTTAAATACACATGCATTACCTTATCCCTGCATTTAACGGCATTTTGAAATTTGCGCTTTATCAACCGGATATCAATATAACTTTAAGGCTTCAAGCGATGACTTTTTGAGAATGTCGACCGCCGATGAGCGATATCGCATCGCATCGGGGAATAGATGCTACACAATCATTAGGAAAAGATCCTGCCGAGTGCCGATTGCGACATCGCATCGGACTAGCGCGTGGAAACATTACAAAGTGCATATAAAGTGATTTGCCGATTTCCGATTGCGATATCGCATCGCATCGGGGGTAAGACCCGAGCGCCTTATCAAAGTGCATGGGATCCTGCCGATGGCCGATAGCGATATCGCATCGGGTCGGGGTTTATAACTTAAAGCGTTTTTTCCCACATGAGGCAGCGCCGATAGCCGATCGCCGATATCGCGTCGCGTCGGGGCGTGAGTTATGTGCCCTTTTTAGGTGTGCATGGAATATCGCCGATCGCCGACAACGATATCGCATCGGTGGAGAACAAGGTGCCGTTTTAATGTATTTCTCATGTCATTGCGATATGCGATCTTGCGATCGCTTTATCGCAATAACAAAAGATTGCTTTATTATTGGAACACTATTATTCAAAAAGGCTTAAATACATAAACTCATTTGATTATCATACCTTTTTGAACACAAAAGCATTGATGCCAATTAAATTTTAAAAGGGACCCATTCCATATGTTAATTTTTTGTGTGAATGAAAATGTTATGAAATGGGGGGTTGTTGTAGAGCACAACAGAGGGTTAGGGCTATTCTAGCCCTCTTATGACCTCCTTCTTCTTGCAAGCTTCTTCTAGATAGATTTCTCCTTGAAACTGCTTCAAGATCGAATCTTTAACCCAACAAGACAACCTTACAAGATGATTCCCTAGCTCGGATCTATTTTCCGCACGTGTGAATAGACTTCTAGGTGATTTTGGATGAGGGAACAGACTTTTTCTTGGATTGTGCCTCCTTTCTTCGACCTTTTTGCTTTGACTATTATTCCTTGAGAGAGTGTGTCAAATGTGTGTTGGAGGAGGTACCTCCGCTTCCTTTATATAGGCTTATGTCCTCATCTCTTACACCAACGTGAACCCTTGATTAGGCCGACATGATAGGAGACTTCTAGATTGTCCAAATAAATTATTTCAAGCAATTTCTTTACATCACTTCGGAGGGTACATTTTTTGAGTATTTCATCAATGATATTGAAGGACTTTTGACTTAAAAAAATTACATTTTACAAGTGTATCAATACATGGTTGTCTTCATTTTAAATGACCTAACCTAAGGCTCTCAATGGGAGCCATAACTAGACCAAGAAACTTCTTGAGCATGAAACCCATGACCCAAGAAAAAAAACAAAAAAATTTTGATACAAAAAAAAGTCATCATTACAAGATTTTGTCTTTATGAAGACCGAACCTAGTTACACTATTTTCAACACTCCCTCTTAACTAGGGAGGTATACATGGTACGTGGACATTCTCAATACAAAAGTTCTCATAAGAAAAGAGTCGGATTAGTTATCCATCTGTTATAGCATCATTTCAACCAACATTGTTTCCATATAGCAAGGCCTTGACTAATAGATCTATCTCTCAAATAGATCAGAGCACAATTTTAGCAAGACAAATGACTTATAGACACAGTCGTCATTATCTCTCTTAGGGTCATACACACTGGGGTGTTCTCCAAGTATGCCCTACTAGGACTATTCTCATCTTGGGTTCCCATCCCTCAAGAATATTGGTCCTCTTGCCCACTCTTATAATGGATGCCCTACCACATCCTCAAAGAGTGTTAGATGCAAGATGATAACTCAATCCTCCTTTTCTTCTTCATTCTCGTAAGACAGAAATG
The DNA here is from genome assembly GCA_031772625.1 of Pinus tabuliformis. Lineage (NCBI taxonomy): Eukaryota > Viridiplantae > Streptophyta > Pinopsida > Pinales > Pinaceae > Pinus > Pinus tabuliformis. The sequence continues at coordinate 426,395,248 of CM062813.1, read as the reverse complement.
TAGTGTCTATCTTTCCCACTCAAATAGGGACGACATATCAACCAAACCAAGCTTGTCTCTAAAATACACAAGCTTCTTGTTCGGAAGCAATTTCATTAATATATCGGCAATCTGCTCATCGGTGGGAACATACTCCAGCTTCAACATACGATATTGCACCAACTTCCGAATATAATGATACTTGTTATTTATGTTCTTTGACTTCCCATGAAACATTGGGTCCTCAGATAGTCTTATACAACTGGTATTATCACAATAGATAGTTGTAGGGGCCAACAGTCCTGCAAGCAGGTCATATAACAATTTCCTCAACCAGATTGTTTCCCAGCTGACTTCACATGCTACTACATACTCGGCTTCAACACTAATTAAGGCAACTATCTCTTACTTCCTGCTCATCCAAGAGACCATCGGGGATCCTATACTGAAGCATCCTCTGGTAGTGCTTCTTCCATTCTTCTTGCTGCCTCCCCAATCAGAATCAATAAATCCTGTCAGAATGTTGGGTCCCTATAATACTAGTGATTACCCCAATACTATTGTAGTTATACCCCTTATTAATATTGTTGTGCCCCTATTGTCCCCATATTGTTATTACTGTGCCCCATAGAATCCCTCTATTGTTATTTTTGTGGCTTTATATTATTATTGTTAGGTCAGCTAGGTTATATTGTGACTCCTTAGACTCCTATATATAGAAAGGAGGTTTTGTCATTTGAATCATCCAAGAATTATTCATTTATGTAATGTAAAGGAGGTTTCCCCCTCGAAGAAGCTGAATTTTAAGGTGTTGATCTATCTTTTCTATCTTTTTCTTGAGCTGGTTTCATCACATTTGGCATCAGAGCTTTGGATTCTAGGGTTTCGCTGCTCCAAACAGGTCATCGTGGCATTTTCGCTATAAATTTTTTTCTGCGACGTTTCAAAGGCTAAAAAAAAAACCATTTGAGAAGAAATCGCGCTGAACCTCAGGTCCGAATTTCAGAGCTTTTCACGCTATATTTGCGGAGATATGATCTAAAGGAGTTGGTATTTTTGCAGACTCCTGAATTACATTCCAAACAGGTGACCTGGGGAAAATCTTCATAACTTTCTCTCTGAGCATTGGATTGAAATTTCGTAAGAAGGTACAGAAAGAGTACGGACTGTAGTTTCTTGTATATATTTGTCAGAGCCAAAGGTCAAAACAGTGACTCGTGGAATGTCGTACAAGTTCGCTCTACTGAATTAGTCTATAATCAGGTCACTGTGGGAGATTTGGCATAACTCTTCATTGGAAAATCCAATTGGGGTCAGACTGGTGGCATTGGAAAGAGGACACAGAGGGATACCACAGGTCGCAATTTCAGAACTGGATGATCCGAAATTACAGAGATACATCAGAGGAAATATCGAGCTCCTACAAAGTGAAAAAAAGGTGTGTAGATTTTTTAAATTTTTGCTTAAGCTTGGTTTGAAAAATTATTTTGAAGGAATTTAAAGGGCATAGTAGAGCATTAGTATCGGTAACTGATGCCCAGAGGAAAGAAAATGAAAACACCTAGTAAGCAATCTGAAAGCTCTAGCATGACTCATAAAGAAGAGGAAGAAATGCTACATGATATATCAAAATTACAAGACCAAGTGCAACAAATTTCACTCTCACAAAAACCAACAGAAGCTAAGATAAATGGCGTGGAATCTAAGATAAAGGGTGTGGAAGCCAAGATTGACGATTTGAAGATAGATTTGAAGGCAGATTTGACAAATTTTCTACAAGAAATACTTACTAATGGTGAAAGGGGAGTAAAAGAAACTCATGATGCAAACAAAGGAAATGTTAATCATGATTTCATAGACTCTAATGTTGGATCGAAGATGCACCATATTCCAAAAATCGATATGAGGAAGTTTGATGGCAAGGATCCCGCAACATGGATATTACAGATGGAGCAATTTTTCGATCTCAATAATGTGCAAAACACACAAAAGGTACGTATTGCAACTTTATATTTGGAACCAAATTAGTTTGTATGGTATCAATGGCTTTGCTCTCGTAAACAATTTATCACTTGGGAAATTTTTACGGAAGAATTGATAGCACATTATGAGGATACAAAAAGCAACACCTTTTTTAGCCAATTGATAATTCTCAAACAAAAGGGTTCAATATTGGAGCACATTGAGGAGTTCCAAAAATTGAACATAAGGGTAAAAAATATTCCAGAGGAGCATAGGATTGATGTGTTCATAGGGTCTTTAAAGGATAATATCCAACATGATGTTTGCCTTTGGGAACCTGATTCATTAGAGAAGGCATTCAGGTTATCAAGAAAAATGGAAAGCAAAATTATGGCAACCAGGAAGCATACCACTCACAACTATAAAGATGGAAGTGTTGTTGCCGCTAGTCTTCCACAACCTATAAGGTTGACACCACAACAATTGGAAGAAAAAAGAGCAAAAGGGCTTTGTTACAGTTGTGATAGAAAATACACTAAAGGTCATAAGTGTGCTGAGAATAAATTATTCTACATAGATTGTGAAGAGGAAGAAGAAAAGGAGCAAGAAAGGTCAAAAGAAGAGGATATACTCCAGGAACAAAGCCTAGATGAAGAAAAAATGAATCCGACCATATCTTGTAATGCATTGGTGGGAATTACCACTCCTCAAACCATCAAGATAGAAGGACAAATCAAGAAGAAAAAGGTAATAGTGTTGATTGATTCAGGAAGTACCCACAATTTTATTCATTGTAAGGTAGCAAAAGAATTGAATTGCTTCTTATATCCAGCACCAGAGTGTCAAGTGATGGTTGCAAATGGAGGAACAATAAATTGCTCTGGAAAGTGCCATAATATCAAGCTATCCATGGGAGAATATGTATTAACTAGCCCAATGCTTTCCATTCCAATGGGAGGTGCTGATGTGGTATTAGGAGTCCAATGGCTACAATCCTTGGGTACAATAGCTTTTAAATTTCAAGAAATTTTCTATGGAAGGAAAGGAAGTTGAATTAAGGGGTATTGCAGGGAAACAAGGAAAGATAATCAGCTCTAATGGTATGACAAAGCTTCTAAAAAAGGAACGAAAAGGTGTAATTGCACAATTATGTTCGCTAGATGTTTCCACATTGGAATCATCTATTTCTCCAGATCTCCAAAAAGTCTTGGACAATCATTCCAAGGTATTTGAGACTCCCAAAGGTCTCCCACCTATTCGTGAACATGATCATGCTATTCATCTGATTCCAGGAAGTGTTCCTCCAAACATCAGGCCGTACAGATATCCCTATGCCCAAAAGAGTGAAATTGAATGTATGGTTACAGAAATGCTAGAGGCTGGAATAATTCAACCGAGTCAAAGTTCTTTCTTTGCTCCAGTATTATTGGTGCACAAGAAGGATGGATCATGGCGCATGTGTTCGGATTATAGGGAGCTCAATAAGCTCACTATTAAAGATAAGTTTCCCATTCCTGTCATTGAGGAATTACTGGATGAATTGCATGGATAAATTTACTTCACCAAGTTGGATCTTCATTCAGGATATCATCAAATCAGAATGAAGACTGAAGACATTCTGAAAACAGCATTTAGAACTCATGAGGGTCATTATGAATTTTTGGTCATGCCTTTTGGCCTTACCAATGCACCCTCAACATTTCAAGGTTTGATGAATTCAATTTTCAAACCATTCCTTAGAAAATTTGTGTTACTATTTTTTGATGATATACTAATCTACAACAAGTCTTGGAAGGATCATGTTGAACATGTTGACAGGGTGCTACAACTATTGGAGGAGAAACAATTATATGCAAAAAGATCCAAATGTTTCTTTGGAGTACAAGAGGTGGAATATCTGGGTCATATTGTATCTCATGAAGGAGTTAAGGTAGACCCTAGCAAAATTAAAGCCATTAAGGAATGGAAAATCCCCACATCCATAAAAAATCTGCGAGGATTTCTCAGCTTGACAGGGTATTATCACAAGTTTGTTAAGAATTATGGGAGAAGAGTAGCACCTCTAACAACACTATTGAAGAAAGATGCATTTTCATGGACTCCAGAAGCAACAAAGGCCTTCTAACATCTTAAAGAGGCAATGTGCAAAGCACCTATCTTAGCTACACTGGACTTCACAAAAACCTTTATTGTGGAATGTGATTCTTCAGGAAATGGAATTGGTGTTGTTTTAATGCAAGATGAAAGACCCATTGCTTTTGAAAGTCGTCCAATCAAGGGAAAGTTTTTACACAAAGCTATTTATGAGAAGGAAATGTTGGCAATACTCCATGCACTTAAGAAATGGCGACCCTGTTGGAGCAAACAATGCGCAGCGGAAATTTAAAAGGCATACACAGCACATATAAAATCATAAAAACATAACACAAAGTTTTAACGTGGTTCACCCAACCAATCTGGGCTACATCCACCAAACAGAGGCATCGGCAATCTTATTATTCAATAGGAGATTACAACAATTTAATTCTTCACACCTACTCTCAGCTCACCCTATTTTCTACATACATCTCCTCTACGGGCTTACATTTCCTTTATAGCTGGAGTATAAAACTGAATCATAAATTCTCTCACAACAAATATAGGATGCATTAACTCCTCCTCAAGAATAATGGAGCTAATATATCAACTAATCCTATTGTTGTCACCTACATGAGATTTTTGCTAAATTAAATAAAACAGAAAATCTCAACAATCTCCACCTTGACAACAATTAGCCTGATACCCTGTTCATTTATTATTTTATCTTTTCTACAAGCCAAGAGAAGCCAGACACCAACGTAGATTCTCTAACAAAACTGGTTTCGTGAACATGTCTACACAGTTTTCCTTCGTATGCACTTTTTCAAGAGAGACTCCCCTTTTAGTGATAACTTGTCTTACAAAATGGTACTTGATAGGTATATGCTTTGATTTACTATGATAGGCCGGACTCTTAGCCAAATGAATTGCACTTTGACTATCACAAAATAACATGATGTTTTCCTGCAACCTACCAAACTCACCAAACAAACCTTTCAACCAAACTGCTTCTTTGCAAGCATGTGAAGCAGCTATGTATTCTGCTTCAGTAGTGGATAAAGCAACAATGTTCTGTAGCTTTGACATCCAGCTAATAGCTCCACCTGCATGAGTAAATACATATCCTGAAGTTAACCTTCTCTTATCTAAATCACCTGCAAAATCGGAATCAACATATCCGCAAACAAATTCACTACTCCTGTTATAAGTGATACAATAATCACTTGTGCCTCTCAAATACCAAAGCACCCATTTCACTGTTGAGCAGTGTTCTTTTCCTGGATTTGCCATATACCTGCTGACAACCCCAACTACATGTGAAATATCTGGTCGAGTGCAAACCATCGCATACATCAAACAACCTACTACATTGGCATATGGAATTCGAGACATATATTCCTTTTCTTCATTTGTAGTAGGACATAAACTAGAAGAAAGTTTAAAATGGGAAGCTAAAGGGACTGAAACAGGCTTCACATTGTTCATACCAAACCTCAAGAGTATCTTCTCAATATACTTCTTTTGTGATAGCCACATCTTACCATTGCTTCTGTCTCTGAAAATCTCCATGCCCAAAATTTGTCTTGCTGCTCCTAGATCTTTCATATCAAATGTCCTAGCCATCTGAGCCTTTAACCTGTTGATCTCTACTATGATTTTGCTTGCTAAAATCATATCGTCAACATACAACACTAAGATAATGAACATGCCATTACTTAATTTCTTAAAGTAAACACAATGATCATATTCACTTCTTATATAATTTTGACTCATCATGAAAGAATCAAATTTCTTGTACCACTGTCGAGGCGACTGCTTCAGACCATACAATGATTTCTTGAGCCTGCAGACAAATTTCTTGTTGCGATTTTGAACAAACCCTTCCAGTTGTTCCATGTAAATCTCCTCATCTAAATCTCCATGTAAAAATGCAGTTTTAACATCTAGTTGTTGTAATTCTAAATCAAGTAAAGCAACTAATGCTAATACAATTTGAATTGGAATAATTTTTACAACTGGTGAAAATATCTCATGAAAATCAATGCCTGATTTCTGAGAAAAACCTTTTGCGACCAGCCTTGCTTTGTACCTGTCCTCTGTATCATCAACACCCCTTTTCAATTTGTAAACCCATTTACATCCCACATTTTTCTGTCTTTAGGAAGTTCTACCAGATCCCATGTGCCATTCTCGTCTAATGCCATCATCTCGTCCTTCATATCTTCTTTCCACTTTTCACTTTTAGAACCTTCTACAGCTTCCTGATAGCACAAAGGTTCATCATCGTTAGCGGTTAAAGCAACTGAAGTAACATAATCATCATACCTTTTAGGAGGACGTTTAATTCTCGTGGACCTCCTTAAATATGTTTCTGGTACTTCCACAATTTGCTGATTATTATCTGTAGGAACTTCTTCATGATCTTCATCTGAAACATGTTCATGATCTACATCTGAAACTTGTTCATGATCTGCATCTGAAATCTGTTCATGACTTACATCTGAACCATGTTCATCTTGATTATCATCAGTATTTGAACTAGTTTCAAACTGAATGTGTTGAAGCTTAGATACATTATCCTGTTTCAATTTATCATCTACATCTGGATTTTCAAGTGAGGATTCATTAAATTTAACATCTCTGTTAATGATGATCTTGTGAGTAGTAGGATCCCACAATCTGTATCCCTTAGTCCCATCACCATATCCAACAAAGATATACCTTTTAGATTTAGGATCTAATTTAGAACGCTGATGTTTCGGAACTAGAGCATATGCATCACAACCAAAAACTTTCAATTTAGAATAATCACAAGGATGACCTTTCCATACCTCTTGAGGAATTTTGCATCCTATTGCAGTTGATGGTGATAGATTTATCAAATAGCAAGCTGTAGCAACCGCTTCTGTCCACAATTCCTTCTGCAAATTGGCGTTACTCAGCATACTTCTTGCTCTCTCTAAAAGAGTCATGTTCATGCGTTCAGCAACTCCATTTTGCTGAGGAGTATATACAGTGGTTTTATGTCTTTCGATCCCAGCGTCCTTGCAATAATTATCAAATTCCTTTGAAGTAAACTCACCTCCATTGTCAGTTCTTAAACATTTAATGGTTCTTCCAGTGATGTTTTCAACTAATGCTCTAAACTGTTTGAAAACTGTAAACACATCAGACTTCTTCTTTAACATGTAGACCCACACTTTTCTAGAGAAATCATCAATAAAAGATACAAAATATGATGAACCTCCATATGAGGTTGTAGGAGATGGACCCCAAACATCAGAATGGATATAATCAAGGATTCCCTTACTAGTATGTTTTCCAGTTTTAAACTTTTGCTTGCTTTGTTTCCCAAACAAACAATGTTTGCAGAAATCTAACTTATCAGACTTTAAATTAGGAAGTAACTTACAATCAGATAAAATCTTTAAACCTCTTTCGCTCATATGGCCCAACCTTTGATGCCATAAACAAATAGAATTACTGTCGTTTTCAGACACTGTAGAAACATGATCTGACTCTGTTCTTCCTTCTAACTGAAAAAGATTTACAACCTTCTTTGCTTTCATTACTAGTAAAATTCCTTTATAAACTTTCATTACTCCACCTGGAATAAAAATTTTATATCCATTAGTGTCTAGTACTCCTAGTGAAATGATATTTTTCCTTAGTTCAGGTACATGTCTTACATCAGTTAGAATTTTATTTGTCCCATCAAACATTTTAAGCTGGATGCTTCCAATTCCCACAATGTTACATGTGACATCATTTCCCATGTAAACTACTCCATCATTAACTGATTTATAAGTTTTAAACCATTCTCTATGAATGCACATGTGATTTGATGCACCAGAATCTAGCAGCCAATGTTGATCATGATTAGACAAATCAAGTGATAACACTTCATCATTCATACCTGTCTTGGATGCCGAACCTGTATCTGGCGTGTTTGCTTCTTTCTTCTCTGTTGAAGAGTCTTCTTTGGATGCTTGTTGTCTCTTCCAACAGTCCTTCTTCAAATGTCCCGATTTGCCACAAAACCAACACTTTACCTTACTCTTCTTCCCTTTCGATTTTGAACGTGACTCGTTGTGCTTACTGAAGTGTCTTTCTTTAGAATGACCTCTAACCATCATTGCTTCTGATGTAGAGGTTTTTGAATTTGACCTCTTCCTTGTCTCTTCGGACAACAAAGCTCCAACAACATCATCAAATTCAAGGGTTTCTGATATACTAAGACTTATAGAAGTAACAAAATGATCCCATGACTCAGGAAACGAGCATAATAAAGTTATAGCTTTATCTTCTGATTCAAATGTTACTTCTATACTTTCTAATTGCACCAGGAGAGTATTAAAGACATTCAAATGATCAGTAATAGTTGTACCTTCCTTCATGCACAAACTGTACAATTTTCGCTTCAGAAGAATCCTATTGGTTAAGGATTTTGTCATGTACAGCTTCTCAAGCTTTGTCCACAAACCAGTAGCAGTTTTCTCTGACACGATGTTAAACAAAACATCATCTGCCAAACACAATCGAATACCGCTCAGAGCTCTTCCATCCAATTCGCTCCATTCATCATTTGTCATGGTGTAAGGCTGTTTGGATTTTCCCAACAACGCCTTCGCCACGCCTTGTTGCACAAGTAGATCATGCATCTTCACTTTCCAGATCTCGAAGTTGTTTTTGCCATTGAACTTCTCGATCTCAAAATGAGCACTTTGAGTTTTTGCCATGTTGTAACAAAAAAAATCTCCAATTCCAACTTTTAATAAATGAAGTTGTTATTTAACAAATGCCTTTACCTTATACTAAAATGCCTCTGTCGTACCTGTTGTGGGGAAAATGCCTATTTAGGACGATCCTATCCACCTAAGGTGTGACAGCGCCTTAGCAACAAACGAATACAGCTATCATGACTTCTTCCTTTATGAAATATGAAAGAGAGGAGATCGGCAGACTTACCGTTGTCTTGCGGTTGTCCCTCGAACTAGATCCTCTTCTCTTTGTGTATCCACAGCTACTTGCCTCCTCGCTTGATCAAGAGAACAGCTACTTGAATCCCACGAGATCACAAGAGAACAGCTACCTGTGACAAGAGAACAGCTACTTGCGACAAGAGAAGAACACAATGCAAAGGCAAATATACATATTCATAAATGATTCAGGATTAGAAGTAAATCAAATATACTAATGCAATCATACAAAACACACCAGCATATAGGAAAGAATCAAGATAGCTTTATTGAAAGTAACAGGATTCAGGAAGAGATACAACCCATAGGGCTCCAACCCAGCATCTCCTTCCCAGCAGAATGGAATTCCTTCTTCAGCTACTTTCAAAGCATAACACACCCAATGTTTCTAGCCACAAACCAACAACAATTCTTTGCAAATACCAAATTCCAGCCTCCCCTTGACCTCATGGAGAGAGATCTATATATAGGGATATTGGAGAGAGGATGAGTCAGCTTGAGACTGGTCTGAGACTGACTAGTGTCCTCTCCCACTTCAGTTCTTGAGTCCACTTGGAGGTTCTTGCTTCCACTTGGAGATTTGGAACCTCTTACTCATCACTAGTCGAATTCCCTGATCCAAGTGTCATTTTGGAAGCTTCCTGGGCATTGACACCTTGAGGAATGACTCTGCCACTTGTCCAAACTCGCTCAGCGCAGGTAGCCTTCTTTGCAGTTGACATTCAACGCAGGTAGACAGTGGAGCAGTTGACATTCAGCGCAGATGCTCAGTGGAGCAGTTGACATGATCCAGAATTGCCTTGTTTTTTAGTGTTTTCAGGTGGAGAACTTTTGTGAATTGCTGTGGTTACTTGGCCTTGTTCCTCTAGGGGTAGGAACAACATGTTTAGGGACTTTGGATCCCTTGATTATTGACATTTCATGCTCAGTGATGCCAGGCACAAAAATGCCTATAACAGTTGCCCCCTAAAGTATGAGGTCGTTTATCGGGTGAAATGCTTTATCCAGGAGGGTCCGAAGTTCATCCATCTGCTGGGAGGAGACCTGTAATAAAATACAATACAATACATTATGATTCATACTGCTTTCATGATCTAGATGAGGCGGGCATTCCCATGCTCAGCTTTATAAATTCATTTTTGTACATAGAACAGACGATCGTCTGATGGTAGACTGATAATTTTGGTGAAAATTATCATCCTTTGAGTAGGATGATCATCTGCTGTAATGATGTACATGTCAAATGTCTTTATTTTTTCCTGAATATATATCGCAGCCCGGATGGATGAAACTAGATCCGGGGTCTTCAAACTCGTTCGATCTTCACTCTGAGTACAAGTCGATCCATGTGAGAATTGCGCTGAAGTCGAACATGGAAGGACATCGCTTGATTACCGGTCAGTGATGTAAACCGTTAACAAGCGCGAGAGGAATCACCGATAATGATAATGACCCTCAAGGTACTGCAGTACAATTCACGTGGTGTGAATAAAGGACTTGGTGTCGAACACCACGCAAAATCTTCTGGTCGAAGGTCATTGATGTATACCTGTCGCTGGAAGTGAGAAACTTGCCATTGAGGCATGCAAGCTTCAAAGTACTGAAGGGGTTGTTCCTAGATCAACTCCTTGGATAATGAGCTGATGTCGACAAGGAGCGATCTGTCAAAGGAGGGCCTTAATGAATCCCACATCAGTGACACGGAACGGAGCTAATGATTTTAATGGAGGTGAAAACAATCTGTGACATATGATTCAGGGTGGCGGTCATGAATGGATGAAGGATAATGTATGGCAGTGGATGGGACCCGGTTGACTCTTTCTGAATGACTTCTCTTGAACATATGGCGACACTGATGCGATGGATTGGTAGCATTACCCCAAATATGGATGGTATGGCAAGACCATGGTGATGTGACCGGTGAATGAAACAACCCAACCCGATTGTGGTACGGAGGAAAAGTGTCATGTTCAAGAGCGACCTGCTACCATCAAAGTTTTCTTGATTTTTCCCAATTTTTCCCCAGTCATTGCTGACCAGTACCTCTTTATTTTTGTCAAGCTTGAGGAGGATAACATATGCTTGTTCTATAACCTGCCCTTCGGGCAAGCCCATCGCTATGTTTTAACGAGCCTAGCGATAGGGAAACTCGTTCTCGTCTAAAGACAAGTTTGTCGCTATTTAATAATTTTAACGAGTCTAACGACAAGGATAACTCGGTCCTTTTCATTTTTAGAGAGTCTGAAAAGGTACATAAAGTTAACTCCAAAATTCCTTTTTCGTCATCTAATCCCTTAAGTCCGAAAAAGTATAAAACAATACAGAAGGGATGAGTTTTCGATAACTTTAACGAGCCGAATAAAACAAGCGCTCGACCTTTTTGTGCAATAATCCCTCAGGTCCAAAAAGATTAAAATCTAGAGGAGGGATAGCTCTTCCTGTCCTTTAACGAGCTGGAAGGCCAAAACTCGGCAATCTTTTCATATTTTACGAGTCAGTTGAAAAGAGCTTAAAGAAGACTCGTCTTTTGAGGAACGAGTGATAAACAGGGATAGCAACTGATTCCAGGTACAGGTTGGAATTTTCCAATCACGGCAGTGTCACAAGGATGGCTAGGTGAAATCACTCTTCGCAGCTGTTCCTCAAAAAGGGTAAACAATCATATGGAGGTGAACGATCGGCCAAATGAAAGTGGAGGTGGCAGGTGCAAAACACGACCAAGGCTTTTTATGGCTGATAAATTTACGATCACAGCGGTTATTTACCGGGATAGGTTCATTTTTTAGTTAAAAATGAGCTTAAACTCTGGAGGAAACATTGCTCATTGCTTATATTTATTTTTTAACGAGCATGAAGACCGCGTTAAAACTGCTCGGATCTTGCGTTTATTTTTTAACGAGCATGAACTTTATGCTAAAACTGCTCGAATCTTGCGTTTATTTTTTAACGAGCATGAACTTTATGCTAAAACTGCTCGAATATATAGTCAAATTTTGATTTTTACCATAAATAGCTTTTCTCTTTTCAAGGATAGTACTGCATTCTCAATTGTTGCAACAAACTTTGTTAGAAATGAATAATATTTGCATGAAAATGAGATTATAACCCTAATATTTCGCTTTGAACTACGTAAAAAGCCATTAAAAGGTGTTTTTACCTCTCATTTTACCATTTCATTTGAATTTGGTTTGTTGGAGCTCTGGAGGTGCCTCTTCCCCCTTGATTTTCACCAGCTGATTCCGGGAGATTCTGCGGACAATTTTCAGCGCCGTCTGGACCAGGTAGGAGCTAAACCCTAGCTCTTTCTTTTCATGGTTTCCTTTTTCAGTTTTGTGCCTGTTTTCCTGCCCCCATGAGTCCCTGGGGTTTTACTAGGGCGCTCTGGCATCAGCGCAGGCAGTCCATTCGAAACCTGCGCTGAATGTCAAGCTGCCTTAAGGCAGTTTGACCTTCAACGCAGGTAGGACACTTTCCAACTGTGCTGATCTCAGAAAAATAGCTCTATGCACATTTTTTGATGAAATTTTGCCAGTTTCTCATCAAACTCAGGAACTTACTCCTTCTCTTGTTTGTTTTGCAGGGATCTTTGAGCAAAATATCCCTTACATGGCGAGAACGAGAACATGAAGAGGAGGACATGATTGCCCTCCATGACCCTGTCACGGTGAACGCTCTGCGGAACTGTGGCCTGCTGAAGTTTTTCCGTATCTCTAGCATGAGAGCACAGATCTCTCTACTGTAGTATATGCTTGATGCTTGGGATCCCATTAACCAAGTATTCCAGATTAGGGGAAAATCCATCCCCTTGACCATAGAGGACATTTACTTCTTGACTGGATTGTCAAGGCGGGGTGCCCCCATTTCTTTTTCAGGTTCGGCCCGGGGGAATGACTCCGTGAGAGATTATGTCCGCCAGTATTGCAGGGAAGGTTCCCAGCCGAGAAGAGACGGCAAGGTCGTTATCCGTGAGATCACTGACAGGTCTCTCAGGTCCATTCTGTATACCATTGGTAGGATGGCCGGTAGCGCATCTCTACATGTTGCCAACAGATCTTATGTGCAGCACGCCTTGGAGTGTCTCCAACCGAAAGTATTCAATTGGTGTGATGCAGTACTTGCTCAGATGAAAAGTCAATTGACCAAGGTAAAGGACGGGAAGCTGAAGAACTTTGGGTATGGTTCTATTCTGACTGCCTTTGCCTTGGAGAAAATACCACTGATGCAGCCTCAGTATATCGCACTCGACTTGCCTTCTCCTACCGAGCCACGCATGCAGAGATGGGTTGACCACATGTCTAGGCATGCCGGTCAATCTCAGGTTACTTTCACTGATACCTTTTTCAGGTGGTTCGAGCGCCAGGAGATGGTCTATTCTGAGTACCCATATGTCGGCATGGATTTCCGAGGTGATCCGGATTTGGTGCTACCGGATGGCGAACAGTGGGGCGCTATTGGTAAAACTTTTGACCATATCACTGTTTACTGTTCTTACTTATAATGTCCTTGTGCTTTATTCTATCAAGACTTTAATCAAACTCATGTGTGCGTGCAGATGTTGGTCCTGTTCGTCCAGCAGCTCGCCCGAAAGCGCCAGTTGCTGCCCCAGCAGGGGAGACTGCTGGGAGGGTTATTCTCCGCGACCTTGATGTGGCAGAGATTCTTACAGCTGTGCAGGAGCAGGTTGAGAGCCTTACACTCGGCATTCCCGATGTGAGGATTGACAAGTTACCTTTACAGTTGCAGCGACATACTACTGGTGTGCCTAGACGATGGACTCGTCTCTTGCGCATGATTGCACAGGCCATGACGTGCTATCATGAGCATCACTAGACTAGGGTGCCCCCTAGCATTTTGAGTTTTTGGGTCGTATGACCGATTTTGTCTTGGTTACAGAACATTATGTATGAACTATGAACAGCTTATATTTATTTTGATTTTCGAGTTTTATTCTGGTTGAGTTATATGATCCATATGTACAATCATTGATGATGTGTCTCTTTTATAAATGTTGCAAATGTCTATCTAACACATAATTTGCTAATGAGTCGGTTAATGTGTTTAAGTTTCTGGAAATATGCTGGTATTGAATTGAATCAAACTGTCTTTCCAAAATCTTGACCCTTAGGAACATGCGATAAATAGTTGGATTGCGAACGGAATATATACCATTGAGTTGTAGTATTACGAGCTGTGAGTCTAGCCTGACAATTAGTCGGCGTATGCCACGTGTGATGGCATCAGAGAGTAGTTCTATCAACGTGCTATACTCAGCGATGTTATTCGTTGATTGCCCAATACACACTCCTCTGAAACTTACTAACTCGCCGCTTGGATCAAAAATGGCCCAGGCTGCGGAGGATAGGTTCCGCGAACTACGACTCGCTCCGTCGGCATATCCAACACATGTCTCCAGAAGGTTTGACATCTGCAACAAATGAAAAAGGTGGATCACTCGACCAGAACAAATACTTTTAGCGAAAACAAAATACAACAAAAGCATGCAGGTTACTATTTAAGCATAGTAACGCTTGAGGTACAACCCGTTGCGGGGCTGCGCCAGTGGAATTCCGTCATAATCCATTAACTCGTAGGCTCCTTTTGCTAACACCCTTTTAACAATATAGGGGCCCATCCATAAGGAATTAAATTTACCTGCTCCCAATTTATCGGATTCTTGGTCATAAAGCAAGACCAAGTCACCTTCTGAGAAGATACGGGGTTTGACATTTTTGTCGAACTGCGCCTTGACTCGTTTCTTATGGGTTTCGTTAGCCAAAGCGGCGTCACGACGGGTTTCATCCAACTGGATTAATTCCAAGAAACGAGCCTCTTCTTCTGAAGTTCCGGGGAGGAGATCAATTGCGAGTTTAAGCGACAAAATTTCGCACTGGATTGGTAAGACTGCTTCCAGGCCATACACCAGTTGAAAAGGTGTGAACCCGGTCGCGTTCTTTACCAACGTTCGGTAGGCCCACAAGGCTGAGTACAGAATTAGGTGCCACCTTCTTTTATGAACCCCGATCATCCTTTGCAACATACGCTTCAGGACCTTGTTGATTGCTTCAACTTGTCCGTTGGCTTGCGGATAATACGGGGTAGAGCTGTCGTGAGATAGCCCTAGCTTGGCAGCTAATTCGACCATCATGTGATTGCTAAAATGCGATCCATGATCTGTAACTATAGCCTGTGGTACGCCGAACCTGGCGACTACATGATTGAAAAAGAAAAGGGCAGTTGTTTCACCAGTGTTATCCAATGTAGGCATCGCCTCGGCCCATTTGGTAAAATAGTCAACAGCGACTATAATATACCCATGCCCCCCGGTCGAGGTGGGGTTACATTGCATGAAATCGATGCCCCATTTGGCGAAAGGCCCAACAGCAACTATTGGCTGTAAAGGTGCGGGCGGTCTTCTGGTTTTGCTATCAAAAATTGGACAAGCATGGCAACTTCTTACTGCGATTATGCAATCTTTGAACATGGTTGGCCAGAAGTATCCTGCTCGTAAGATTTTTTATGCTGTTGCATATCCAGATTGATGCCCCCCACACGCGCCTGAATGACACTCATTCAGGGCTTTTTCGGCCTCTTCATGGGTAAGGCACCTCCTCAGAACTGTATCGATACCACGACGGTAAAGTGTATTACCGACGATCATGTAGTCTTTT
Source organism: Pinus tabuliformis (assembly GCA_031772625.1). NCBI lineage: Eukaryota > Viridiplantae > Streptophyta > Pinopsida > Pinales > Pinaceae > Pinus > Pinus tabuliformis. Next base: position 426,379,581 of record CM062813.1, on the reverse strand, counting down.
GCTTGGTATCGTATACGTTTCTGTTCAGAGTGAGAGGTGTTAGGCCTGAATTTTTGGGTTTGGAGATAAACTATGATATCTCCATACCACTCATCGCTTGTAGATATCAGAAACAAACTTTCGTCCACGATTGACTCTTCTGATGTTTCATCGTTGGACGACGATGGGAGATCGCACAATAATTCTGCGAAAACTAGAGCTTTCTTTGATTTGGATTTTACAAATTCCAGATCAAACTCTTGGAGGATCGCTATCCATTTTGAATATTTTCCCCCCAGCAACTGTCGTGACAGTATATAAGTCATGGGGTTGCAATCTGACAAAATGGTAGTTTTCCGAAAGAGGACATAATGTCGAAACCTTTGAATCGCTTGAACAGCTGCAAGCGCTAGTTTTTCAACATAAGAATATTTACTTTCTGTATCATTTAAGTTTTTACTTAAATAATAGATAGGATGTTCAATTCCATCGACTTCTTGAACTAAAACCATCGCAATGGTTGTATCTGCTGCAGCCAGATACAGGTTAAAATCTCTTTGATAGTCCGGGGCGTACATTAATGATGCCTTTACTAGACAACCCTTCAGAGCATCAAAGGAAGCTTGCGCCACCTGGTCCCAGACGAAAGGTACATCCTTTTTCAAAAGACGAGTATAACCTTTAGCAAGTTCTGCGTAATTTGGAATGAACCTCCTCAGAAAGTTTGCTTTCCCTTGGAGTTTCTGAATCTGAAGCAAATTTGAAGGTGGAGGCAAATTAATGATTGCCTGAACCTTGCAAGGGTCGAGACGAATCCCATCCTTAGAGACTACAAAGCCAAGTAAACGACCAGAACCGACGCAAAACACACATTTGTGTGGATTGAGTCTTATCTTGTAGTGTCGGCAACGTAGAAATATCGCTCTTAAATGCTGCGGATGATCAGTCCGCTTTCGCGAATGAGCCGGAAGGTCGTCGAGATAAGGTTGAACAATGTTCTTGATGTCATGGAAGGCATAATTCATTTCCCTCTGAAACGTCGCTCCTGCGTTCTTTAAACCAAAGGGTAATTTTCGATAAGCGAATGTGCCCCACGGACAAATAAATGCAGTCTTTGACTGGTCCTGTGGGCGGATATTTATTTGATTATACCCGGAAAATCCATCCATAAATGAAAAGATTTCACATCTGGCGCATTCATCAATTATCTAGTCGATGAAGGGTGTAGGGTAGTTGTCCTTCGGACAAGCTTGGTTTACATCCCTATAATCGACACACACTCTAATCGTCCCTTGTTTCTTCATAACAGGGACAATATTCGATACCCAATCGGTTAGAGGAACCGGGTAGATGAATCCAGCATGGAGAAGTTTTTCAACTTCTGCCTTAATGGCAGCGGCTTTCTTGGGGTGCACCTGCCGAAGCCGTTGTCTTACTGGTTTGACATCAGGATACATTTTAATTTCATGTTCAACGATACTCGAGTCAATGCCTGGCATTTCATCATATGACCAAGCAAAGACATCTCTAAATTCGCGAAAAAGAGCGTTATATATTTCTAGTTCTGAAGGGGAACAACATTTGCCAACATAAATATTCTCTACAACATTTGTTTTAGTCGAGATATTTATGGCTATAGTCTCTTCAATATTGGATAAGTTTCGCTCGGAATCCACCATATTCACAGTATTTGTTAGGAATTCAAAAACTGAAGGGTGATAAAGGTCACGTTGAGTATCCTCTTCATATTCTGGAAGAAGGGAACGATGGTGGTGATCATTCCATGGTGCCCCCTCAATCAACATTGATTGTAAGATTCCTTCGTCAGTCCCATGTACTTTCAACCAAGGATCCAAAGGGGTGCCATATTCTCTAGACCTATCTACCCAAATGCTTGATGAGCGTTGATTTGGGTTTTCCTCCCATGCTTGAAACATTGATTGCTACAATATTTCTAAAGGGCTTGGGGGAAAACCATTGCGTGATCCATGTCGACATTGTCTTTTGCGACCTTCGTGGAAGATATCATGTTGCAGGTTGCTACAAACGGTATATTTCCTATGTAAATAGGAGGTGGTAGCGCGAAAGTTCCCATCAATGTGGGGTCTTTCAATAATCCTACTCCGATATCTTGAAGCGAATGGTTGCTCTCATGGATCATGGGAATGCTTCCTGTAACTTGTGAACTATTAGGGAGGAAGTTCTGTTGGTCGACGACCGTAATCCCTCCTTCAAACGGGAATACGATCTTCCTAAAATAAGTCGACACAACAGCTGCCATGTCATAAATCCATGGTCTACCTAGTAGGATGTTGTAGTCAAGATTTCCATCGATGACCTCAACATCAATTTCTACTGTTTTTCCTCCCAGTTCAACCTTCAAGTTATTAAGGATACCGTACGGGGTATAAGTCCTTCCGTCGAAAGCTTTTAATGTCATCGAAGATCGCGACAAGGTTGGAGATCCTAAAGTTTTCCAGCAACTCATCGACATAATACATGTAGATGCCCCCTCATCAATAATTGTTCTGTGAACAGTTTTGTTGAGGGCTTTCACTTGAATAAGGAAAGCTAGTTGAGCTGGTAACTGAGGATCGTATCCTTTGTGATCAAAGGATACAAGATTGGAATCCTTAGGATCAACCCCACCAATAGCCGATAACAAAGCCTGCCTTTGGGATGGGCAATTTTGTAATACCTCAAGAGTCGACATAGCGGATGGCGATTGGGCCAAATCTTCCACTATGTTATAATGCTGCGCCGCCCTGGCGCGAGGATTAAACGTCGACTTGTGTACTACTCCCTTTGGCGGTTTTATTGTTAATTCAGGAATGATGGGTGGTACAACTTCTGTCGAAGTTGTTGTCGAACTACTTGGTTGATCTTTACCTTTGTCATTCGACAGCTGAGGATTCCTGTAATCTTTGTTCCTTGTCGAAATCAAAGCATCATTCTGCTGTTTTGAAACCGACAACATAAGCACTTGAGACGGGGAAGCATTTCCACTATCAACCATATTTTGACCTGGGTTGGGAAATGGATCAGTTAACACAGCTGAGGTTTGGGAACTTTTAAAGAACCTCTTTAATTCAGCTTTGAATGGACAATTCTTTGTGTAATGATCCTCTTCATCACATATTTGACATGGATAATTTGGTTTCCCTTTCCCAGGAGGGTTTGAAGAATTTTTTCCAGGAGATGACTCACCCTGTTTCTTCTTCTTCCCTTTGTTTTGCTTCTTCTTGCTCCCTGGTTGATTGGTTTCTTTGCCTTTATCTGCTGATACGGCATTTACTTCCGAAGCAAGAATTTCTTCTTTTTCATTTTGATCCGAATTCTTACGGGCTTTCTTAGACGAAGCCTTTATCGATTTCGCGTTTGCCGTGCCAATCACGCCATCACCGGCATGAGAGTCACTATTGGATTTTGGAGGGGGAGGAATTGAAAATTTCGGTCTAGGGGCGTCAGGTATTTTGTCGTAGAGCGTGCCAGACTGAGTATATACTAAGTCTAGATATTGTGCACGAGCAATAACTTGTTCCTCTGTTACGACTCCCCCCTTCGCCACATCTTCCGTTATAACAGGAAGTAATGATTTTATAAACCATTCAGCTAACAGCTGATCGGGAACGTATGTTTTCACCATCCTACGACGACGACGCCACTCGTGTATATGATCAGATATATGAGTGGCAGTTGTCTGCTTGAAGTTGGTTAATATTTCTGTTCCCGTTTCATACCTTATTGGTAATTGAAAATGGGTTAAGAAAGTCGTGGCTAGGGAGCTAAAATTGTCGAACGAGGCTCTAGGTAATTCAATATACCATTTAGCCGCTGGACCTGTCAATGTCCTCTGAAAAAGGCGAAGCCTTATCGAATCGTCGTTTAGGGTGTTGGATGAACACCACAGATGAAAAGTCATCACGTGATTCGATGGGTCTTCACCTGGATTTCCATTGAATTTAGGAATGTCAGATGGAAGTTTGTGAGGAATCGCTGGCCACCAAGGGGCATAAGCAATCGGATCGTTGGTTAACCGGTGTAAATCGGGTAACTCTAAAGTCGCCACGAATGGTAACTGTTGATTCAGGTTAGGCGAAGCATAACTAGGGTACGATGGAATCGCTTGAGCAGTGGGCCTTTTCATACCAGCATAATGTAATTGATGTTGGTATGACTGATACGGTTGGTGGACTTGACCACTGTAAAGTGGTTGGTTTTGACCGTTTTGGATATACGGTTGTCCACTGTTCGCAAAGATCTGCTGCTCAGAACCTTGGTACACCTGCTGGAATTGTGGTTGTTGGTATTGCACTAGCCACGGTTGTGAAGCCATGTTCTGTTGTGCTATGCTAACTGTTGGACCAAGGTGTGGGGTAATTGTACCCGTTTGGACCTGTGTCGCCCCACCAGTTGGCGATTGTGGTTGTGACCCATGGTCAAGGGGCTGTTGCATTATAACCTGAGAAATCTGAGGTTGACATGCAACAGGCATCGCTTGAACTTGTGACATTGTTACAATAGCCGGTGTGGTTGGGATGTTCGTCATAGGTACACACTGTTGCATAGAATATACAATCCTTGGTTGTTGAGGTAGCATAGGTGCCCAACCACTTGATGTAATTCCAGTATAACCTGAATACTGTTGCGAACTCCCATATGGGTACCCTCCCGGAGGGGGTAATGAAAGGGCATACTGCCCCCCATACGGTAGCAATCCGGAACTCAAGGGGATTGATTGTCCTTGGGGACTGGATTGCCCAAATTGACCTCCAAATGGATCAATTTGGCGAGTCTCAACATAAGAGTTGCCGGATATTACTCCGGATGAACAAACTGGAACAGACCACACTGTCGAAATAGTCCCTTGGTGGACTCCTTCTAGCGGTTGTGAGCTAGTTGGGACAGATGGTATGCCGGCAAACATTGTTGGAGTGACGGCAAGGGTTTCTGCTGTCGCTGTGTCGTTTGACACAGTCCTAGATGATGACGGTTGTTCAGACATTTTAAGTCTATCCAATAGATTGCCTAGCGATTCTACAGGAACTTTCACTTGTGGTGGAAAATGAGTTGGAGTACTTGCTTGCGGATCCTCTGCAATTTCCTCTATCGCAATCAAACCCGGTGGAAGAGGAAGACCGTCAGGTCCGTAAAATATTTCTGGTGCCGAAGAAGGGGTTGTTTCGACAGCGACAGTTGTTTGAGGAACAAAACTCTCTGGACCGGTTACAGATGGAACTGGTTCAGTTATACAAGTATTTGCCCCCAGACTAGGATCAGTATTACCGTCCTTCTGTGGCTGTTGAACTTCTTCTATAGAGGCAGGGTTTCCAGAAATGTTTGGAGTAACCGGAATCTCAGATGTAGTTGGAACACTAGTTCTAACTTTTATAGGAGATTTTGAACCGGTTAAACGAGTTCGCTTTGTCCGTACTGTTTCCGATTCCAGAGACAAAGACGGTTGACTCGTAAGCCTCCGCGAACGACGGGGTTTCAATTGACTTTCTTCCACGATTGCGGATTACTCGATCAACCAAAATATTAAAAGGGGAAATTTGTGTTTCCGAACTGAATGAATTTTATTAGACGCTTTTAGACACAACTTGCTTTTTTAGTTTTAAAGAGTCGAGAAAAAGCTAAAGATGACTCTAGTCTCCTTCGATGTTTTAACGAGCCCGAAGTGACAAATGCTCGGATGGACTTTTTCTGTTATAGAGTCTGAAAAAGGCCAAAAGAAACTGCTCTGGAGATCTAGGCAGAGGGTGTGCCAAACTTTTCGCAAAACCACAGAATACTTTTTACGGTACGGGTGGTCGATCTTCGTGAATGTTGTGTTCACTGCATTGCGATCAGTAGGGCGGCCGACACGGCTTCCTAAGGATAAAATATATATGCCTATAGGGGTCTCCCAATATATACGCGACGGTACGTGGGAGCACAATCTGTATTAGCGCCACCGACTCTCAGGAGGAATCACCCACCTTCTTCGAGATCGACAGTCACTATGTTTAACGACGCCGGAACACGTCTCTAGCCTAGACCTCTATGTTGTGCGTTATGTTACAAAGCGTTGTTAGATTCATTCAGTTTATTTTAGGTTGATCTTTTTAAAGTTTGCCTTTCAAGGTTCACCACGAGATGTATGATACAAATTCCTAAATGCAGTCTAAGATGATAAGCAAGCTTTATTATCTTTCAACTTTGAAAATCCTAGCTACTAAGGGAAAAGAGAGCGACTATCTTTTCTCAAAGAGCAATCAGCACACTCTAATGCACTTTCCCTAAATCCAACATGCAAACTATCAAATGCAAAATGCACAATGCAGGTGTTTGTTTTCAACTTTCTTAGTATAAATGCCTATAAAGAAAGCTTTTTGCACAACTTTGAATTTGCTTTTACAATGATCAATACAAACAAGTTCACTTTCTTCGAAATCAACAAGGGTAGAAGAGATTACAATCACTTTGCGATTTTCGAAATAAAGACTTGTTTTGATACTTTGAAAGAGACAAATTCAAACCAATAAGCAAAAGTAAAACTATAATCAATCTGAACAAACAGCCAATGAGCTCTCTTCTAAGATCACTCTCAATCAGATCTGAATCAAAGGCTATAGAAAGACTACTTTACTCATGCAAAGGAAGACTGTAAATGACGCCACAAACACATAAAAACATTTACAATATTTTTGTACAAAAAATGGGGCGGAATTCAGGCAAAGAAAAGGTTTATCAGACTAGTACCTACTTGGTTAAAGGCTGCAAAAACAGAGATCAAAACAGGGCAAAAAAAGGACAAAGAACCCCAGCTGCACAAGGCCACACTGGTTCAGCGCAGGTCCAACACTGTCAGTTTGACATTCAGCGCAGGTAACCCCTTTGGGACCTGCGTTGAAATGCAGACTACCTTCACAGTGCCTGCGCTGAAGAGAGAAACTCTCGTTTCCCTTGGTTTCTGGGTCACAAAATGCTCAAAAATCAACTGTTTCAGGCCAAATCAGAAACACAAGCAAGGTATAAACAGAGGGATGCTTTGATAGGGTACTAAAGACTATCACAAGGATCAATCAAATCATTTGTGGATCTAGTTTAGATCATAGACAAGTCCAACATACTGGATCAAAGCAGCAACTTTTACTTTGCATCCGGGAAAGATGCAGTTCAAGAATTGCTGTCAAGTCTATGAAGTAAACAAATGACGGAAACACAAATGAAATGAATAAAAAAGTTCTTCCCCAGCGGAGTCGCCAATTTGTTGTGGGGAAAAATGCCTATTTAGGACGATCCTATCCACCTAAGGTGTGACAGTGCCTTAGCAACAAACGAATACAGCTATCATGACTTCTTCCTTTATGAAATATGAAAGAGAGGAGATCGGCAGACTTACCGTTGTCTTGCGGTTGTCCCTCGAACTAGATCCTCTTCTCTTTGTGTATCCACAGCTACTTGCCTCCTCGCTTGATCAAGAGAACAGCTACTTGAATCCCACGAGATCACAAGAGAACAGCTACCTGTGACAAGAGAACAGCTACTTGCGACAAGAGAAGAACACAATGCAAAGGCAAATATACATATTCATAAATGATTCAGGATTAGAAGTAAATCAAATATACTAATGCAATCATACAAAACACACCAGCATATAGGAAAGAATCAAGATAGCTTTATTGAAAGTAACAGGATTCAGGAAGAGATACAACCCATAGGGCTCCAACCCAGCATCTCCTTCCCAGCAGAATGGAATTCCTTCTTCAGCTACTTTCAAAGCATAACACACCCAATGTTTCTAGCCACAAACCAACAGCAATTCTTTGTAAATACCAAATTCCAGCCTCCCCTTGACCTCATGGAGAGAGATCTATATATAGGGATATTGGAGAGAGGATGAGTCAGCTTGAGACTGGTCTGAGACTGACTAGTGTCCTCTCCCACTTCAGTTCTTGAGTCCACTTGGAGGTTCTTGCTTCCACTTGGAGATTTGGAACCTCTTACTCATCACCAGTCGAATTCCCTGATCCAAGTGTCATTTTGGAAGCTTCCTGGGCATTGACACCTTGAGGAATGACTCTGCCACTTGTCCAAACTCGCTCAGCACAGGTAGCCTTCTTTGCAGTTGACATTCAATGCAGGTAGATAGTGGAGCAGTTGACATTCAGCGCAGATGCTCAGTGGAGCAGTTGACATGATCCAGAATTGCCTTGTTTTTGAGTGTTTTCAGGTGGAGAACTTTTGTGAATTGCTGTGGTTACTTGGCCTTGTTCCTCTAGGGGTAGGAACAACATGTTTAGGGACTTTGGATCCCTTGATTATTGACATTTCATGCTCAGTGATGCCAGGCACAAAAATGCCTATAACAGTACCATGTCATTATAATTTCAAAAAACAAAAAAATTGCAGTTTTACCAGAGGGAAAATGCCTGGCGCTCCTCGACTGTGGAATACCCACGCCTGAAACAAAATCCACACGAGGCATGAAATTGGCGCGATTAACCCTTTCGTTTCCACACCAATAGCCCTTTTTGGCGCGCCGGCGCGACTGTTCCTGAATCTTCCGCACCAATGGGTGTGACTATTACTGAATAAACCGCGCCAGCCCTTCTTTAGCTCGAAAATTGGCGCAACTGTTCGTGCCAAAACCGCGCCAACAAAAAAGCTCCTTCCGCAGTGTCTCTGTCACACGTACTAGCTCCACAACATGCTCTGATACCAATTGTTGGAGCAAACAATGCGCAGCGGAAATTTAAAAGGCATACACAACACATACAAAATCATAAAAACATAACACAAAGATTTAACGTGGTTCACCCAACCAATCTGGGCTACATCCACCAAACAGAGGCATCGGCAATCTTATTATTCAACAGGAGATTACAACAATTTAATTCTTCACACCTACTCTCAGCTCACTCTATTTTCTACATACATCTCCTCTACGGGCTTACATTTCATTTATAGCTGGAGTATAAAACTGAATCATAAATTCTCTCACAACAAATATAGGATGCATTAACTCCTCCTCAAGAATAATGGAGCTAATATATCAACTAATCCTATTGTTGTCACCTACATGAGATTTTTGCTAAATTAAATAAAACAGAAAATCTCAACAGATCCTAGCCTTAAATACTTTTTAGAACAAATATTATCCTCTGAAGAGCAACAAAAGTGGGTCACAAAGATGTTGGGTTATGACTTTGAAATCATCTACAAAAAAGGGAAGCAAAATGTGGTGGCAGATGCACTCTCAAGAAAGGATGAGGATGTGGAAGCATTGTTGTGCGCCATTTCTATTATCCAACCAGATTGGATAAACGAAGCAAGGGAGGAATGGAAGAATGACGAAGAAGTGTGGGCACTTATTCGAAAGTTACAACAAGATTCCAATACATTGGATGCATTTAGCTGGCAAAATGATTCATTATGGTACAAAGATCGCTTATACCTCTGTAAGAATGCCCAACTAAAACAAAAGATTCTTATGGAATTACACACTTCTCCCTTAGGAGGGCACTCGGGATTTTTAAAAACTTACCACAGGGTTAAGAAGGAATTTTTTGGGATGGCCTTAAATCAAATATTCAAAAGTTTGTGGCAGAATGTTTGGTTTGCCAACAAAATAAAGTTGAAACAATTAAGACGTCGGGTCTATTACAACCTTTATCCATTCCAAGCCAACATTGGGAGGAGGTTTCAATGGATTTTATCACAGGTTTACCCAAGTCTGAGGGAAAGAGTGTCATCATGGTGGTAGTTGAAAAACTTACCAAGTATGCACACTTTTGTGCATTATCACATCCATTTAAAGCCAGTACAGTTTCTACTGCATTTATGGAAACAATTCAAAAGCTACATGGAAACCCAAAGATTATTGTAAGTGACAGAGATCCCATTTTCACTAGAAGTTTTTGGACAGAATTATTTTCTTGTCTTGGTACTCAGTTAGCTCATAGCTCATCTTATCATCCTCAATCTAATGGGCAAACTGAGATAGTAAACAAATGTTTGGAAGTATATCTTCATTGCTTTGTATCTGATAAACAAACACAATGGGTCAAATGGTTGCCTCTGGTTGAATGGTGGTATAACACTTCCTTCCATACAGCAACAAAAATGACCCCATTTATGGCACTTTATGGGTATCAACCACCATCCATCACATCATATTTAAGAGAAAATTCTAAGGTTCAAGCAGTGGAACATCACATTGAACATCAACAACAAGTCCTCCAACTCTTAAAGGATAACCTCGTGTTGGCACAGAATAGAATGAAACAACAGGCAGATCAACATCGCAGTGAAAGAAGTTTTGATGTAGGTGATTAGGTATTCCTACGGCTACATCCATATAAGCAGATGTCCTCAAGCAAGCTAAGAAGGATAATAAATTATCACCAAAGTATTATGGTCCGTACAAGGTGTTGCAAAAGATTGGTACTATGGCATACAAATTGGAGCTTCCTGCAGCTTCTCGATTGCACCCAGTTTTCCATGTTTCATGTTTAAAGAAGGTTATAGGCGATAAGCTCCCAATTCAAACAATATTACCAGAACTTGATGAGGAAGGAAAAATTATATTGGAACCAGAAGCAGTCACAGAAACAAGAACTCGACAGCTACGAAATCGATCAATTTCGGAGTATCTTATCAAGTGGAAGAACTTATCTGCTAAAGATTCCACATGGGAGGATGAGAATTTTATACAGAAGCATCCAGAACTACTCAAGCATTGAGGACAACACGTTTTTGAAGGAGAGGGGCATGTTGGGTCCCTATAATACTAGTGATTACCCCATTACTATTGTAGTTGTACCCCTTATTAATATTGTTGTGCCCCTATTGTCCCCATATTGTTATTACTGTGCCCCATAGAATCCCTCTATTGTTATTTTTGTGGCTTTATATTATTATTGTTAGGTCGGCTAGGTTATATTGTAACTCCTTAGACTCCTATATATAGAAAGGAGGTTTTTTCATTTGAATCATCCAAGAATTATTCATTTATGTAATGTAAAGGAGGTTTCCCCCTCGAAGAGGCTGAATTTTAAGGCGTTGATCTATCTTTTCTATCTTTTTCTTGCGCTGGTTTCATCACACAGAAGTACATCTTTTCCTTTCTCATATTTTAGGTTGTGATATATGGTTCCTCGCAAGTATCTCATAATATGCTTGGCAGCCACCTAATGATCATGACGAGGCTCCATCTAGAACTGACTAAGAACATTCACTGCAAAACATATATCTGGCCGAGCATTTACCAGCTACATCAGGGATCCAATCAATTGCTTGTATCTTGTGGGATCCACCAGACTGGATTCAAAGTTTCTTAATAGTCTCCAGTTTGTAATCATAGGAGAAGTCATAGGCTTGCACTCCATCATTTCAAACCTCTTGAGAATATCAATTACATACTTCTTTTGACCGAGTATATCTCATTGGGTTCTTTCCATACTTCCAGTCCTAGATAATAGTGCATGGATCCCAGATTCTTCATATCAAATTATGTAGTCAACTAATTCTTGCATTCCTGAATACGTTTTTCTACACCTATTAGCATAATATCATCTACATATAGTAAGATAATGACAAGTTCATCCTTTACCACTTTGATGTATAGGTTGGGATCAGCCGAACTTTTGACAAATCCTAGTCTTTGCAGATAAGTATCCATCCTGACATACCATGCTCTTGGTGCTTTCTTGAGGCCATATAAAGCCTTTTTCAACCTAAAAACATAGCCTTATTTATCCTTGACTTCAAATCCCAAAGGTTGCTCAATTTATACTTCTTCATCTATGGTGTCATTCATAAATGTTGTCTTTACATCCATTTGATGAAATTTCCACTCCATGGATGCTACCAGAGAAATCAGTGAAAAAATGGTTGTATATCTTGTTGTAGGAGAAAAGGTTTCTTCATATTCAATTCCTTCTTCTTGAGAGAAACCTCTAGCCACAAACCCGAGTTTGTATTTGTCTATGCTCCCATCTGCTACATCCCTGATCTTGTAAATCCACTTCGAGGTTACCACAGATTTGTTTTCCGATCTAGGAACGATTTCCCAAACTCCATTCTTCATTATAGATTGGTAGTCATCATGCATGGCAGACTTCCATTCAGAGTGTTTAGAAGCTTCTTCAAATGTGGATGGCTCATCTTCTATCAATTTTGACATGTAGGTTGCATACCCAAAATACCTTTTAAGTTTCTTGCTTTCTCTCAATTTTTCACTTTCCTGGTGTCTTTCAACATCTTGAAGTGTAGAGGTCAACCAATTAGGTATCTTCCTCTTTTCAAGGATAGTTATAGGTTTGCTTGGACCTCCATCTTCTTTATGAGCATCTTCTTCTTATTTATTGACTTCTTCCTCAAATATAGGGAGATCCTCTTCATCGAAATTGGATGAAATATATTTTGACTCGTTGAATGCAATATTCTCATCAAATATTACATCTCTGCTTACCTCTATTTGATTTCCTTCCTCGATGTAGATTATGTAAGCCTTGGATGAATTACTATATCCCACAAATATTCCCTTCTTGCTCGCCGGATCTAGCTTCTTCCTTTTGTCCTCGGGAATGTGGATATATATCGGACATCCAAATATTCGAAGATGGTCCACATTAGGTTTCTTTCCAATGAAAGCTTCTTCAGGAGTTCAATTATTTAGGGACCTGTGGGAACTTCTATTTTGAATATAGACAACAAAATTCGTTGCTTCTCCCCATAGGAACTTTGGCAGATCTTGGTCATGAAGCATTGCCTTAACACTTTCTTCTATGGCCCTATTCTTCCATTCAGCTGCTCCATTTTTCTTGGGGTTTTATGGAACTATGAGCTCCCTCTTAATCCTAGCCTCCTTGCAGAAGGCTATAAGTTTTTTTGAAGTGTATTCTCCACCATTGTCAGATCTTAAGGTCTTGATCTTTATTTCTGTGAGATTTTCTACATTAGATTTGAATTCTTGAAATTTTGAAAAGACTTCATACTTGGATTTAAGAATATAAACCCAAGTTTTCCTGGAGTGATCATCTATGAAGGTGACATATTATATATTTCCTCCAATAGATTTGGTCATGGGACCACAAACATCAGAGTATATGAGATCAATTATCTCTTGAGCATGAGATGTGCTATGTCCAAAAGGTTTCTTTGCAATATTGCCTAAGGCACAACCCTTTCATACACCTTCACGTTCTTCTTTAAGATTCGAGATTCCATTTACTATGGAATTTAGGGTTGGAAGAATTTTGTAATGAAGGTGGCCCAATTTTCTATGCCATAATTCACATGGACTAATTTCAATGTGAACAAGTGCTTGATTGACATGAGAAGCCAATCTATATAATATACCTTCATGGATACCAATGGTTCTAGATCTTTCAATGCTTGAATCTTTATCCCAAACAACTACCCTTCCATCTATAAAAGCAACTCTATCACCATTTTCTTCTAAAGATGAAATAAAAATAATATTTTTGCACAAACATGGAACATATAAGATGTTGTTGAGATGAATGTTACTTTTGTCTTCAAGCTTGATGGAGGTAGATCCAATGCCTTTTACTACATAATTTTTTTTTTTAACCAAGATCCACAAAATAGGAAGAGTTTCCTTTGGAGAGAGTCTTGAGTTGGTGATGGTGTCACGTCATATGCATTGAAGCTACACTATCTATTACCCAAATATTCTCATCTTGAAACATGCCAGAGAGTGCGAAGAATAATCCATCAACTTTTGTAGATCTATTGATTTTGGTGATAAAATTAACCCATACTTTCTTGATCTTTTGACTGATGAAGCTTATCACAAATGATCCAATGATTTCCAATTTCTTCATGAGGGAGGTGGTCTTCTTCATGCCCTTTGTAGAACCTTGATTTAATACCATGTTGAAAAATTTAGGGTAGTTTAAAAAATTGTTTTCTCTTAACTATGAAAACTGCTTGTGATATCTTTTCTTATGTTCTGCTTCTTATTATTAACATGTGTTATTATCATTAACCAACTATCAAAATAATAATATCATTAATGCACAAGTACACAAGGTATATGCACCAAGCCAGGGAAAAACACTCTCCAAAACGTGAGAGGAAAAACCCTTTGAACACTTTCTTATAGAATATTTATTGACGAATTCCAAAACCCAAACTTTGACTCAAGAACACCTTCACAGATCAAGATGATAATAACTCCAAAATATACCCAAACAAGTCTCTCTTCCTACAACTTCGGTCAACACAGTAGGTCTACAACTTCACTATGACATGCTGCACATGTGAGAGGCTCACCTAACCCTCCTACACCTTCGCTTTCCTTGGAGATAGATCTCACATACCATGACTCTTCACTTTGATCTTGGCACGAGTCTTCTTGATGCCAAGAGGATGACTATCCTAGAACAACGAGGACAAATCTACAAACTTCAGTATACAGTCCACATGTGTGAGGAGGGTTAGGGCTATTCTAGCCCTCCTATGACCTCGTTCTCCTTGCAAGCTTCTTTTAGATACCTTTCTCCTTTAAACTGCTTCAAGATTTAACCTTTAAACCAACAAGACAACCATACAAGATGATGACCTAGCTTGGATCTGTTTTTTGCACATGTGAACAGAGTTCTAGGTGATTTCGGATGAGGTAGCAGACTTCCTTTTGGACTGTGGCTCCTTTCTTCCACTATTCTTCCTTGAGCGAGTGTGTCAGATGTGTGTTGGAGGAGGTATCATTGCTGCATTTATATAGGCTTATGTCCTCATCTCTTAGGCTGACATGAACCCTTGATTAGGTTGACATGGTAAGAGACTTCTAGATTGTCCAAATAAACTGTTTCGAGCAGCTTCTTTACATCAATTCGGAGGGTACATTTTTGGAGTATCTCATCAATGACCTTGAAGTACTTTTGACTTACAAAAATTACATTTTACAAGTATAACAATACATGGTTGTCTTCATTTTAAATGACCTAACCTAAGGCTCCCAATGGGAACCATAACTAGACCAAGAAACTTCTTGAGCATGAAACCCATGACTCAAGCAAAAAAAAACAAAAAATCTTGATACCAAATTTGTTTTCATCAATACAAGATTTTTTCATTACGAGGACCGAACCTAGTTACACTATTTTCAACACTCCCTCTTATCTAGGGAGGTATTCATGGTACATGGACATTCTCAATACAAAAGTTCTCATAAGAAAAGAGTTGGATTAGTTATCCATTTGTTATAGCATCATTTCAACCAACATTGTTTCCATATAGCAAGGCCTTGACTAATAGCTATATCTCTCAAATATATCATAGAACAATGTTGGCAATACAAATGAATTATAGCTACACTCATCATTGTCTCTCTTAGGGTCATACCCACCTTGGTGTTCTCTGAGTATGCCCTACTAGGACTATTCTCATCTTGGGTTCCCAACCCTCAAGAATATCAGTCCTCTTGCCCACTCTTATCTTGGATGCCCTACCACATCCTCAAAGAGTGTCAGATGCCAGATGATAACTCGATCCTCCATTTCTTATTCATTCATGAAATACATAAATGTAGTGTCTATCTTTCCCACTCAAATAGGGACGACATATCAACCAGACAAAGCTTGTCTCTAAAATACAAAAGCTTCTTGTTCGAAAGTGATTTCATTAATATGTCAACAGTTTTCTCATCAGTGGGAACATACTCCAGCATCAACATACTATCTTGCACTAGCTTCTAAATATAATTATACTTGTTATTTATGTGCTTTGACTTCCCATCAAACATTGGGTCCTCAAACAGTCTTATACATCTGGTATTATCACAATAGATAGTTGTAGGGACCAACAGTCCTGCAAATAGGTCAAATAACAATTTCCTCAACCAAACTGCTTCCTAGATGACTTCACATGATGCTACATACTCGGCTTTAGCACTGCTTAAGGAAACTATCTCTTGCTTCTTGCTCATCCAAGATATCATCGAGGATCCTAGACTGAAGCATCCTCCGGTAGTGCTTCTTCCATCCTTCTCGTTTCCTCCCCAATCGGAATCAGTAAACCCTGTCAGAAGTACATATTTTCCTTTCTCATATTTTAGTCAGTGATATATGATTCCTCCCAAGTATCTCATAATATGTTTGGTAGCCACCTAATGATCATGACGGCACTCCATATGGAACTGACTGAGAACATTCACTGCAAAACATATATCTAACCGAGTATTTACCAGCTACATCAGGGATCTAATCAATTTCTTGTACCTTGTGGGATCCACCAGACTGGATTCAGAGTTTCTTAATAGTCTCAGGTTTGTAATCATGGGATTCGTCATATGCTTGCACTCCATCATGTCAAACCTCTTGAGAATTTCAATTACATACTTCCCTTGACCCAAGTAAATATCATTGGGTTCTTGACATACTTCCAATCCCAGATAATAGTGCATGGATCCTAGATCCTTCATATTGAATTTTGTCGTCAATTGATTTTTGCATTCCTGAATACGTTCTTCTACACCTGTTAGCATAAGATCATCTACATATAATAGGATAATGTCAGGTTCATCCTTTACCACTTTGATTTATAGGTTGGGATCAGTCAAACTTTTGATAAAGCCTAGTCTTTGCAGATAAATATCCATCCTAGCATACCATGCTCTAGGTGCTTGCTTGAGGCCATATAAAGCCCTTTTCAACCTGCAAACACAACCTCCTTTATCCTTGACTTTGAATCCCAAAGGTTTATCAATGTAGACTTCTTCATCTATGGCGCCATTAAGAAATGTTGTCTTTGCATCCATCTAATGAACTTTCCACTCCATGGACGCTGCCAAAGAAATCAGTGAACGAATGGTTGTATATCTTGTTGTAGGAGAAAATGTTTGTTCATAGTCAATTCCTTCTTCTTGAGAGAAACCTCTAGCCACAAACCTGGCATTGTATTTGTCTGTTCGCCCATCTGCTGCATGCTTGATCTTGTAAATCCACTTCGAGGTTACCACAGATTTGTTTTCTAGTCTAGGAAGGATTTCTCAAACACCATTCTTCATTATAGATTGGTATTCCTCATTCATGGTAGACTTCCATTTAGAGTGTTTGGAAGCTTCTTCAAATGTGGATGGCTCATCTTCTATCAATTTTGACATGTAGGTTGCATACCCAGAATACCTTTTAGGTTTCTTGCTTTCTCTAAATTTTCCACTTGCCTGGTGTCTTTCAACATCTTGAAGTGTAGAGGTCAACCAATTAGGTCTCTTCCTCTTTTCAGGGATAGTTATAGGTTCACTTGGACCTTCATCTTCTTTGTGAGCATCTTCTTCTTCTTTATTGACTTCTTCCTCAAATATAGGAAGATCCTCTTCATCGAAATCAGATGAAATATCTTTTGACTTCTTGAATGCAATATTCTCATCAAAGATTACATCTCAGCTTACCTCTATTTGATGTCATTCCTTGATATAGATTTTGTAAGCCTTGGATGAATTACTATCCCACAAATATTTCCTTCTTGCTCATCGAATCCGGCTTCTTCCTTTTCTCCTTGGGAATGTGGATATATACTGGACATCCAAATATTCGGAGATGGTCCACATTAGGTTTCTTTCCAGTGAAAGCTTCTTCAGGAGTTCGATTATTTAGAGACTTGTGGGGACTTCTATTTTGAATATAGAAAACAATCTTCGTTTCTTCTCCCCGTAGGAACTTTGGTAGATATTGGTCATGAAGCATTGACTTGACACTTTCTTCTATGGCCCTTTTCTTCCATTCTGCTACTCCATTTTTCTCGGGATTATATGGAACTATGAGCTCCGTCTTCATCCCAGCCTCCTTGCAGAAGGCTATAAGTTCTTTAGAAGTGTATTCTCCAACATTGTCAACTCTTAAGGTCTTGATCTTTCTTTATGTGAGATTTTCTACTTTAGCTTTGAATTCTTGAAATTTTGAAAAGACTTCATCCTTGGATTCAAGAAGATAAACCCAAGTTTTCCTGGAGTGATCATCTATGAAGGTGACATAGTATAGATGTCCTCCAAGATATTTGGTCATGGGACCACAAACATCAAAGTGTATGAGATCAAGTATCTCTTGAGCATGAGATGTGCTATGTCCAAAAGGTTTCTTTACAATCTTGCCTAAGGCACAACCCTTGCATACACCTTCACGTTCTTCTTTAATATTTGGGATTCCATTTAGTATGGAATTTAGGGTTGGAATAATTTTTCAATGAAGGTGGCCCAATATTCTATGCCATAATTCAGACGGACTAATTTCAATGTGAACAAGTGCTTGATTGATAGGAGAAGCCAATCTATATAATATACCTTCACGGATACCAATGGTTCTATCTCTTTCAATGCTTGAATATTTATCCAAAAAAACTACCCTTCCATCTATAAAAGCAATGCTATCACCCTTTTCCTCTAAAGATGAAATAGAAATAAGATATTTGCACAGACCTGGAACATATAGGATGTTGTTGAGATGAATGTTACTTCTGTCTTCAAGCTTGATGGAGGTAGATCCAATTCTTTTGCTGGATAATTTTTGTTGTCACCAAGCTCCATAGAATAGGAAGACTTTCCTTTGGAGAGGTTCTTGAATTGTTGATGGTATCTTGTCATATGCCTTGAAGCTCCACTATCTATTACCCAAATACTCTCATCTTGAAATGTGCCAGAGAGTGCGGAGAATAAGCCATCAACTTTTGTAGATCTATCGATTTTGGAGATAAGATTAACCCATACTTGCTTGATCTTTTGACTGATGAAGCTTGTCACAAATGATCCAATGCTTGCCAATTTCTTCATGAGGGAGGTGATCTTCTTCATGCCTTTATAGAACCTTGCTTTGATACTATGATAACTTCTTGTGATATATTTTTTTATGTTCTGCTTCTTATTATTAACATGTGTTATTATCATCAACCAACTATCAAAACAAGAATATCATCAATGCACAAGTACACAAGGTATAGGCACCAAGCTAGGGCAAAAACCTCTCCAAATTATGAGAGGAAAAACCCTTTGAACTCTTTCTTATAGAATCTTTATTGTCGAATTCCAAGACCAAAAATTTGACTTAAGAACACCTTCAAAGATAAAGATGATAATGCCTCCAAAATGTACCCAAACAAGTCTTTCTTCCTGCAGCTTCGGTCAGCATATTAGGTCTATAACTTCACTATGACAGGTTGCGCATGTGAGAGGCTCACCTAGCCATCCTATACCTTCACTTTCCTTGGAGATAGATCTCACATACCATGACTCTTCACTTTTACCTTGGCACGAGTCTTCTTGATGCCGAGAGAATGACTGTCCTAGAACAACAAGGACAGATCTGCAAACTTCAGTATACAATCCACACATGCAAGGAGGTTTAGGGCTATTCTAGCCCTCATATGACCTTGTTCTCCTTGCAATCTTCTTCTAGATAGATTTCCCCTTCAAATTTCTTCAAGATTGAACCTTTAACCCAACAAGACAACCATACAAGATGATGCTCTAGCTCAGATATGTTTTTTGTATGTGTGAACAGACTTCTAGGTGATTTCGGATGAGGGAACAAACTTCCTCTTGGACTACAACTCCTTTCTTCTACTATTCTTCCTTGAGAGAGTGTGTCATATGTGTGTTGGAGGAGGTATCTTCGCTACCTTTATATAGGCTTATGTCCTCATCTCTTAGGCCGACATGAACCCTTGACTAGGCCGACATGATAGGAGACTTCTACACTATCCAAATAAATTGTTTCAAGAAGCTTCTTTACATCAATTCGGAGGGTACATTTTTGGAGTATTTCATCAATGACCTTGAAGGACTTTTGACTTACAAAAAATTACATTTTACAAGTGTAACAATACATGATTGTCTTCATTTTAAATGACCTAACCTAAGGCTCTCAATGGGAGCCATAACTAGACCAAGAAACTTCTTGAGCATGAATCCCATGACTTAAGAAAAACAAATAAAAAAAATTCTTGATACAAAAAAAAAAAAAAAAAAAAAAAAAAATCATCATTACAAGATTTTGTCATTATGAAGACGGAACCTAGTTACACTATTTTCATCAAATTCAATTCCATATCAAAAATGCATGCTATTACCTCATGCATGACAACAACTATTACTCTAGTATACACATTACCTCATACAACTATCCACCTGCATAAGAAACGCATAATCAACTATAGATACACATAACTGCATGTAGTTGAGCATAAGCAATCAATTCTTGTAATTAACCTACAAGACTGATGCATGTAATCAAATAACCAAGAATGCAACCCAACTTACAAGGATGTAATCAAGCCTCATATAATTGTATAACCAGTCATATACTCATGACGGTGCACTCCTGTGGTTGGTGGAACCCATAAAGAAAGTTGGACCAATCTGTGTGGGTGGACAGAATCCAACACCCCCCCGCATTCATTTGGAAGTCCTGAGTGATTGATCGATTGATGGGAATTTGGTCAAGAAATCAGTAGAGGGGCGAGAAGCAACCGAGTCGCTCTTTCGATCAATTCCATAATAGAAATGATGACAAACACCTCGGAACTGACATCAAGTTCCTCATGATAACCTTACTACTACCATGATCAATATGATGCAGTGCAACAAGCACATGGAATGCAAGTGTAACAGCCACGCACACAAATAACATGCATGTATGACCAACACATTTACCCATAGCTGTAACACCAGATATGACCCAAAGAGAGTGCAACCATGCTCTGATACCACTTTGTAACACCCCCTCCCAGGTCTACCCAAAATAACCATGCCAACCAGGGTAAACATGAAGAGAGATGCTACTATGATCAGATTCAACCTCCTATGTCACCTTAAGGAATTGGAATCAATGGAAAATCACATACAGTCATCCAACATCATCAACAAAACCCTCAGGAGACAAGTCAACCACTCAAACAGCCTGTCCCTAGGTCCCAATGTTATTCTGCAGCTCTTAGGCCATAGTCACTCTCATGTTATGGGTAAGGGAGCGACTAGAAACCCAAAGTTGCTCTCACAGGCCTGCCCGTTAGCGACTATGGACCAAAATTGCTAATTTTGTGCCATCGACCTTAGGATGTAAGCCACTTTTCTAGCCTAGAATCCTGGCCTCTACCCAAAACTTGTTGTAACTTCCAAAATTAATTAAAAACATGATAAAAATGTTAATCGATCAAAATTCACCCTCAAGACTAGGCGTGATCATCCCCAACTGGGACTGACATTTTGTCAAACACTTTGCATCAATGCGACCTACAGGTCTAGGATACAAGACAGAGCGTAACGACTGAAACCACTTATGAAACATAACCATAAGTATCACCTCCTTCTCCATTGGACTACTACATCATCAATTAGGTCTTACATCTATTCATTTAATAGTTACAAGTAAATATATGAAATAACCATGACATAAACCAGTCATTTAACCATGCTTATAACCAGCATAAAACCATATAAATATTAGAGATATGACAACCATTAAATCCACATATAAATAAATGAAAAATTAAGAGAAGTTAGCTTTTATTAATCATAGGCAAATCCAACCAGGTTCAGGACTTCCACGTACCACCCGACCATAGACATGGTTGAACCAAATCTCTCTTTCAGCCAATCAACCTCATTCCATATTCTAAGCATGAATGTGAGATCTCATAGGACAACCAATCTAAGAAAAACCAAGGGAATCCATAGGTTAAGCCACCTGCAACTTCATCAAACCGTGATCACACCAAAACCGGTGCTCTGATCACAACCAACCAGAACTTGGAATTCCATCCGGTATCCATCACTATCCTTGAGAAATTTTCCATCTCCTTGTCTCTTAGGCTTTACCGCAATCCAAACCCAGATTTATAGGCCCTAAACCGAGACTGCTCCCTCAGGCTTTACTGTGTATCCCACCAAAATCGGTCAAGGGATTCCTAGGCCTTTGGGAATGAATCTTGAGACCACCTCCACCTCAAATTCTGAAATTCATTCGGCAATTCCAAAGCTCAAAAACTAAAATAGCATCCCAACATACCATGGCATCCGGAAAAAGGCTAGGCTAGGCTTAAATCCACTATCATAACTCAGAAAAACCATGCCACCGACAGCAAGAGAACCATATAGCAACATGAAAATCCATGCATGTCCAAACTAGCTAGGAAATCACACATGCAAAAGGTTACATGCAAGTACTCCCGTTGAAGTTTCTTGAGTCTTGCTTTCCTTTCCTTGATCCTTTCTTTCTTTTCCTTTCCTTTCCTTGTTTTCCTTCCTTAATCCAAACAAGAGTGCTCCAAGAAAACTCTAAGTGACCAAGAGTGTGAGAGAGAGAGAGAATAATGAGAGAACTCCAAACTTGAACTTGACAAAAGGTCGAATTGACAAAAGCCATGAACTGGTCCTCATAAGCCTTTTTATTGATGAGGCCTCTATTTTCTTCATTTTCCATTATTTTCCTTCAATTTCCTCCTCACATGCAACATGTGACCTTTCACCTTACCTTTCTCCTAATTTCCTTTATTTTCATAATAAATGTGCCAAAAATGCGTTTTTTTTCTTTTAATTCCTTTGCCTTAGCCTTTTCCAATTTTCCTTAGCCAAAACACACATCTAGTGATGCCCACTAGGATATCTTTGCCCAACATTCAGCTTGGAATATGTGTCCCTTACCCATGATCTTATTTTTCATTTATTAACTTTTATTACATGAACTTTTCACAAGGGTTGTTACATATGTTCTCATAATATATAACATCAAAATGTCCGAGGGATTAAGGAAAGAAATAATGTTTCTTTTTGCTTATATCATTTTGGTAACAAAACTTTGCATATATATCTCCTTTAAATAAGAAGATCCTTATCCTTTGGAAGCATAATGTAGTCTAGTCTTCTTTGAAATAAGAATACAATTCTTTTTTCTTTCCTTATGATTTCATACTCATGAGGAATCAACAAGAGAGACCATGCCTCATTTACACGAATAGGACTAGGAGACAAAATGGATAGAAATGTTATGAGATAAAGAAGGTAGGATTTTATTTTAATTTCATGAGAGTTCATAGGATGAATTATGTGATATCCATATAAAGGGAGTTGAGGATGTGAAGAGATCTGCAATGACTTGTTGAACTTTTAAATTATTGACATGCATCAACATTAGAAACTCCACAGGGTGGTTTGCATTATGAGAACCATAACTCAGAAGATTCTGGAGATATATTGAAACTAAGAACGGGAGGGTGGGTTGGCGGGGGGTTAAGAGGGTAAAGGGAGTGAAAGAAGTGGGGAAAGGTATGAAATATCAAGGGTAAGAACATGAATTCGTCCGTGCGGAAAAAGACAAGTCTTCATGGAGGCCTCATAGAGCAAGCCATAGCACTCAAAAGAAAGAAGAGGGAAGCGAAGAACTCCACTATCATGAATATCATTTCCTTCGAGTGGGAGCCTTCACATGAGTGAATCAAAGTTAGTTCCTGCAAGTACTGCAAGGATGAGCATTACGGGTATCTAAAGATTTTTGGTGTTCCCTATTTTCATCAAAATACTTGGTACATTAGTGATAAGTTATGCATAAATATATCTTGCTTGTCACCATTTACTGATTCAAACTCAATACATGTTCACCTTCATTTGTAACAATATGGAATGCATACAAGGGGTGGGGATGTTGATAAATGATTATTGGCATAAGGTAGAAGTGAACCAAAAGAAAATAAAGCAACAATAACTGCATGAGGTAACAAACAAATTAGAACATGCAACGCAAGAATAACAAAAATAAACTATAAAAAAACTCAAAATCACGAATCAAAGTGATTAGCATAACATAAAAATAAAGCAGAGCATGACATGATGTTGAAAGAAAACAAAAGAAAGTAAATTTTTTGTGTTTTTTATGTTTTATGCTTTTTTTTAACAAGGTTTTATTTATGTACACGTTTAAGACTTCAGGACTGGTTAATGATCACACTAGATGAAATTGAGCATATAAGAATGCATCTTGAATCTTACTTCCAAGATTTGTAACTTATTGGATATAATCAGGAAAGGATGATTGTCGTGCCAACCAACTAGTGTGAGAGACAGTAACAAGGGCTTAACAAGAAGCCAGAAGTACTATTGGTCACACCACATGTTGTGCTAACCAACGAGTGTGCATTTACATCCGCATACCATATTAGAAGAATAAAATGATTCATGTGAAATGAGCTCAAGGCTCATATAAAGATATGTATTTATGTGGTCTTGGTCATACTTTTCCTCACAAACAGGAGCGAGAGTGAATACATAACATGTTTTAGACTTGAACATTTCACATTCAATTGATTGAACCAAATAAGGATCCCCAAAATCAAAAATCAAAAAATTCCATGTCTACTTGGTTAAAGAATGCCTTATGGTCTATGTACTAAGAGGAGGGAGCATTTTCAAGATTTAAAGAGGGCACTTCTATTTCAAGCTCGTTAAAGAACAATGCATTGTCCTCCATGTCATCACAGGGGTTTTCATCATCAAGACTAGGTTCCTCACAAGCAAGGACTTCTTTTTGGGTCCATTGAAGGACAAGTCATTTCCCATGTCATGAAAAGACTCTTGACCATCAAAATTCAACTCATTTCCATCATACTCATCGTAAATAAAATTTCTACTAGGATAAAGAAGTCAAAGTCAACTTTATGTTCATGGTCATGATCATATATGGGAGGTTCATTAAGGAAGGAATCTTCATCCATATCATGAAAGAATTCTTAGTGACTAATATTAGACTTCTCCTCATCATAATAATCATAATTTACATTTTCATTAGGATGAATAGGGTTAAAATTGCCTTTAAGGTCATGATTATCATTGCTTATGTGAAGTTTAGATCTTCTTAAAAAAGGCGGTCATCAAATGGATAGACATGACATAAGGTTTCTAATTCAGTCAAACAGGGAGTAGGAATGATCATTTCACATGGATTAGGAGTCACAAGTTGAAAACTTGTATACTCCCATCCATCAGAAGTAGGTTGGTTTTCCTTCTCTAGCCTGTACTGTCTCTTTGCATCAACGAAAATTTGGCAAGTTGAAGGATCATGTAGGCTTTCACAGAAATAATACCATAGTTCAAAATGCCTAAAGTCAGGAAAATCACTTATGAATTTCTCAAAGAGAACAAGCCTGGTAAGATTAGGGTTCTAGTCTTCTACCCCGCCAAAAAGTGTAAGGTGAAACAAATGAGAGGAAATATGAAGATAAAAACTCTTATTGATTGACAAAGATCAAGGAATTTATTAAAATGGTCATGGGAATTATTTGAAGGAAGATCGACAAAGATGGGGCAAAGATGTCAAGGCAAACATTTGAACAAGACTTGGAATGAGTTATGCATGCTTTATGACAAAAAAACTGAGGAGAGTGAACCTAATCTTCCCTAGTATGGTTGCCAAAAATATGTTGGTTTTTATGTTAGGTGTCACTATAGTAGCACATCAACATGTCAAAATTCTCGATGGATGACAAGAAGTAACAAGAATGCTATCCAGCAATTTATAATCTCTCGAGTTGGAGTTGATTCTATGCCAATAGTGACATAACTTAAACCTCTCGCTTGCCAATGAATTGTAGTTAATGAGGAATAATCCCGCAGCTAACAACCCTAACAGTCAAAATAAAAGAAAACGAAAACCTAGTTACCCTAACCCTAAACACCAAGTTATTTACACAAGCAGAAAACTAATCAGTACTTTAGGGATTTAACCTTAGAATATTGTAGAGCCTCAACTACATTTAATTTAGAAATTAAAGAAAGGAAATAAAACATTACTTACATTAACCCGATATTAAGAAAGGAAATAAAACATTACTTACATTAACCCGATATTAAGAAAAGAATTGACTACAATACCCTTTATGTGAGAACAACCAAATAAATGATAGCCCTCGTATTAATGAATCCAATATTCCAACACATAAATGATAAGTTAAATAAGTGAAGGCATCTCTAAAAATTATTTCTTTTTATATGGTTTAATAGTTGCATTAAATGTTTATATTATGGAATAGAAACCTTAATCAATCATAAACAAATATGTGATTAAACTATATTGAATAAGATTTCATTAGCAACAATTAGACATTGTGAAGAAGTATATTGACAGGGTTTGAAATTGTGAACTCCAAGTTGCATTACAAGTGGTTTTACCATTAGACCACATGTATAACTTATGCCATTAACCCTTTCATTATATATTTTAATTGTTGCATACGTATTTATTTTAGAAAATAAGAAATCTGAACTAGTCAATATAATGAGTGATTAAGTTACAAATCAATAAGATTTCTTATTGAAAACAATAAAGCAACCATTAAGTATCAAGACTCATTATGGCTAATTAAACAGTTTTTAACTACACATTAACAAGTATGTACAATAGTAAAATAAAGTTAAAGGGAAGATGGCTAACTAAAATTAAATATAAGATAAGGTTGAAGTAATAGTTAGCACATTATTTACGACTAGTGGGGGGGTGACATGGGGCAGCAGCCCCCCTGTTAGGGAACTACATGGTATTCTGTAGATCCGGTCAAGGGAACTACAATTATGTTCTAATCCAGGGTTAATGGATTTGAGTTTCTGGATGCTTAGGCATGTATATATATGTATTGTAACATTGAAAGGAATATAATGAAAAATCAATCTGGTAGTCCCGATTTTGGGATCCAGGGGAAAATCTCTGTGTATATTTTTTTTATGTGTTATGCTCTCGCCTTTGTTTATTTTCTATTTTAGAATTCGTATGCGGGTAATTTATGTATGGGGTTAAAACCTACAATCTTAACTAGTCAATAAAATGAGTGATTAAGTTACAAATCAATAAGATTTCTTATTGAAAATAATAAAGCAACCATTAAGTATCAAGACTCATTATGGCTAATTAAACAGTTTTTAATTACACATTAACAAGTATGTACAATAGTAAAATAAAGTTAAAGGGAAGATGGCTAACTAAAAGTAAATATGAGATAAGGTTGAAGTAATAGTTAACACATTATTTACGACAATTAGGGTTTTTATATAAAAGGAAGTAAAACAGAATAAAAGCATAAAATTTACATAACATTAAAAATAAAACAAATATTCACACGTTTGTACACTGAAACATAAAAGTAAAATCTAAGAAATAAAAGTAAAATTTAAATATTATTTGAAATCATAAGCCCAAATGCCAAAAACCACTAAAGGGAGATTTGACTAGCAAGGAAAATCCTTTTTTATTGCATTTTGTCTTCCAGTTACATCTATGCATGGTGAGATATGCGAGAAAATGGGAAGGTGATGCACAATCATTTTAAATTGATCTACATTGAATAAGAAGATCGTATCCTTCACAATAGTCATGAAGTCAATACCAACATTAATGGTAAAACAGTGAAAGAAGCGCAGTGAAGGATATTAACCTTTGCCTTGCTATAGACCAATGGAGATCTGCGATCACGTTCTAGGAGACACTCGAAAGAGGTAACATGCAAACCAACAATGACATCACACAAGAATAGGTTAGTTGCACAAAGAGGAAACTAGGAATAAAAGAAAGAAACCTTACTACAAGTCATGCCCTCACTCACAAAATGGGAAACATCTAGATCTGCAAAAAAGGGAATCCTTTGTTTGAACTCATTGCTTGCTTTTATAGATCTATTGAGATTATTGAATGGCTTCAATTCTCCTTGAGAAATTTATTAACGAATAGATAGCCTCGAGCAATTAAACTCATTTAACTTCTTAGGAAACTATCTCACTACTAGGTAGATACAATGAGCCCTTCACACATTTTAATTTCTTTACTTTTGCATCTATATGTCATTATTGCAAAAAAAATGTATTTATTTAATTTAAATAATTTTTCCAATTATTGGATGTTAATTGATCCATTTTTGGCCTTCTGACAGTGTTAGCTCGAAGTGCTTCTATTTTAACATACTTGGCTTCTTTCATCATATTCGTCCACAACCACATATCCTATATGATATATGATATTAATTTTTTTAATTTTTTGCGTCCACTTAGTGGTTCAAATATGAATTGTTGAGCTACTTTTTTTAATTTTTATTACTTTTACTTTTTACCAATGTAAAAGACATTCCCATGTTGCAATAATAATGAAATCACTTTTATATTTTTCTTGGGGCCAAGATGGTGCGAGTCCTAATTTAATATCAATGTAGCCATTAAAGCTAATTAATAATTCCTTATATATATATATATATATATATATATATATATATATATATGATGTAGTATTTGTTACATGCACAACCAAGTTAACCTTTATCATGCCAGAGAGTGTTGGCAATTCCCAAAAAATGAATGATAATAAAAAGAAGTTTGCAGATGCAACTATGCCAATAATTACCAAAAAAGATTCATTTCATACCTCAAATTTGATATTATGAAGATTATATTAGGATCCCTCTTCATCAAAAAAGAAAGTACCATTTTCAAGTGCAATCTCTTTTCCTAGTGGTAACCTTTCAATTGTCTCTGAATCAAGCTCGTCATTGCTCATACTCTTGCCAAGTATTCATCCATATGGTCTTTGTATACATTATCAAACATTTTTATTTTTGTAAAAGTAAACATACATATCCCACATGCACCATGGGTTCTTGTTATATACCATACATGTATCATTGTTGGCACCAAATTTCCTTGCAGGTGATAATGTCCTTTGGAAGGAGCTTGACTTGCATGCTTGTATGTGTATTAACTTTTCATATATTCTCATAATATATAACACCAAAATGTTCGAGGGCTTAAGGAAAGAAATAATGTTTCTTTTTACTTATATCATTTTGGTAACAAAACTTTGCATATATTTCTCCTTTAAACAAGAAGAACCTTCTCCTTTGAAAACACAACGTACTCTAGTCTTCTTTGAAATAGGAATAAAATTATTTTTTCTTTCCTTGTTCCTTCAGATTCATTAGGAATCAGCAAGAGAGGCCATGTCACATTTACACCAATAGGACTAGGAGACAAAATGGACGAAAATGTTATGAGATAAAGAAGGTAGGATTTTCTTTTAATCTCATGAGAGTTTATAGGAAGAATCATGTGATATGCATATAAATGGAGTTGAGGATGGTAAGAGACCCACAACGGCTTGTGGAAATTTTAAATTATTGATGTGCGTCAACATGTGTGTGCCAAATGAGGTCAACAAATGACAATTTATATGAGCGCTAAGAGGTGGGTTTTTGAACTTGGGGTCAAACCCCTTCAATAGGTGGGCCTGACTTTGTCAACAAGAAAAATACATAATTTTTCAACATAATACAAATTATGAATACCAACCAAAGCTACAAAAATTCAACACCCACTTGTCATTATATGATTCTTTTACATCTCCACATCTAAACATCTTCTCTGATCCTCACTCTCGCAGGGCCTTGTAATGAATGATTGTTAGTTGAAGCTCAAATTGGATATATGTGTGTGTATGTGTGTGTGTGTGTTTTCAAATTTAGCTTATTGAGATTTGAGTTATTATCATTTCATTTCATTTATTTATTTGAGGATAGCTAATTTTTTTATTCATTGTATTTTCTAGTTTATTTTTCAGAGGATAGCTAATTTTTTTATTCATTGTATTTTCTAGTTTATTTTTCATATATACATATATATATATATATATATATATATATATATATATATGTATATATATATATATATATGTATATATATATATATATATATATATATGTATGTATGTATGTATGTATGTATGTATGTATGTAACATTCCCAATTATCTTTATTAGTCTTACGAGATTCAAAAGTGTTGCGTGAGAACTATTTGAACTTCTCATTGTCAACATTATTTTTGGAAACCACAATGAAGAGTAATTTTATTCTTTATCTCTTTCTTCTTCTTCTTCCTTTTAAGATTTTTCTAACTCATCTAAATACTCAATATTCATATCTAGGGTTTAATTTTCCTGATCGACATAGTATTGATGCTTATTATTTTTACTATATTCTTCAAACTGTTATTTCTCATGAACATATTAAGAGATATTGGAATGTTATAGTCCAAAAAATTGAAGTCTGAGAACAAAGAGAAGCTTTAGAGAGACAATATTGCAACCATCAAAAGCATCAATATATTTTCTTATGTCTAGTCAACTTTGTACTTCATGAAGGATAAGAGGTAAGTCACCTAAATTTGAACCTTTGATTCAAATCAACAGATGTAAAATTGTTTTGGAAAATACACGAAGAAAGCTTCGACAATATTTATTTGATTCTAAAACTGAAGTAATTAACGTGTTTAGAATTCATTCCCATAGAAAAACACAAAGACTTCCTTGGGGAGTTCTCATGCAACTGCTACTTCTAAAGCCTCTTCTTATGCTTCAATTTGAATTATGTACAATAGATTTAATCATATTTAGTTAACAACAAATCTGGCCAAGGTAATCAAACAATATGGCTTATTCAGTTTGAAGAATATGTGAATGCCACTTCATGGCATGTACTTTATCCTCGTAATGTATCCCTAACAACAAACCATCTTCCTAAATATAAGGATCATCTGCCAAATTTTTCCGCTAATGGAAATTTGATAGCCTTTTCGAATGCTTGTCATAAATTAGAGCAAATGACAATGCTACTTGCATGCAACTTTTTGTTAATTCATTGGAAGGGAAATATGTCATTGATTTTTTTGAATTACTGACTAAAGTATTCTCAACTTGTGATGAATTATATTATTTCTTCAAATCAACTTAAGAACAACTTCAAATCCCAATTGATTTATTACATGATTATAACAATCCCATTTACAACAAAGGTGAAACCATCAAATCCTTCAATTTATTTTTCATCAAATTATATAATTAATTCCCCAAATAATTAGGCATCAAAACCAAGCTTCCCTAATGCATTAAATTATTCCTATCATAATAGGTTAGAATAAAAGAACACTAACAAACTTGGTTGAGCCTTACAAACTTGTTTGGAATTTGAAGAGTAGTTGACTAGAATTGGCCTTCCTATTGATGATGCAAATAAACAAAAAGAGATGTAAGTTGTAGCTTGATCAAGAAAAGAGAAATTATATGATTTCTTTTGAAAGAAAAGGCACTTCCTCCACTTAACATATAATTCTACACAAGAACTTTGTGTAATCAAAATTCATTTTTTTAGCTTAAAACTATATTGTCAAAATCATTTTGTAATTTTCATGAAGACAACCATGATGAAAATTCTTGTGAATTAAGAAGAAGTTCTATAGAAAAGATCACAAGGAAAATATCTAATTCAACAATTTCTAATTTTGACTGGGCTCTTAAACTTAACATCTTACTAGTAATATGAGAAATAAGTCTTATCAAAATAGAAGCAAGAGAGCCATTAGAAAACTACTTTTTCCCAAAGCACATTTTCATAGTCATCTGATTCTTGAAATATTGTGAATGATCAAATTGTAAGATGCTCACAATAACCTAAATCAAATCCATTTCACCTTCTTCTTCCTTGTTGAAATATATTAAAGAAAATGGCTATTATTAAAGATGACACTTCATTCTATTTGTAAAATACAGTGCTCAGGCTCTGCAACTAGGGTTACTGACAGTTAACCTGTGCCATAGCAATCAAGAACGGCTCTGCAGCCTGTGAGGGTCTGACCTCCAGCGTCAGCCAAAGAGCCTCAGAACTTAAGCAGACGCACATGGAACTGCCCCAGGGGGGGGCCCCGAAGCCCTCCCCTCAGGCAAATCTCACGCCACCAGAGCATACGGGCTCCATAGTTTTTGGATCGCTCCGCGCAAACAAGGAGGTCGAGTCGGCACTGCAACAGAACAAAAAGAAAGATAAAACAACATCGACTGACAAGAAGGATGTAAACCCAGAAGAAGAAGACAATACAGAGAAACAAACCAAGGTTACTTCAAAAACCTGCAAGCCAATCACAGAGGAAAGACCCAAGATAGAACTGCCCAGTCAGAAGATCAATGAGAGAATACAGTACATGACAGATCATGCTCTCATAGGAAAATTCATAGGAATGTGGCCAACCGAAAAAGCATTGCATGGATGGATCTCGGCAAAGTGGAAACCCAAGGGCGACATCACTCTCCAGCTAGGACCGAAGGGTTTTTTTACAGTTATCTTCTTTTGCTTAGAAGATAAGTTTATAATCCTAACTCAAGGCCCCTATTTCTTTAACTCAACGGGCTTGTACCTGAGAGAATGGATCGCAAGATTCAATCCAGACAAGGAAGACCTCACCTGGGCCCCTGTCTGGATCAGAATGTACTCACTGCCAGAAGAATACTGGGATGAAGGAATACTCAAGGACATTGGTAGCGGATTGGGGGAATTCATAAAAGTGGCGGAAGAAACAAAGTTACGGAGATACACTTCATATGCCCGCATCTGCGTCTTCATGCGATTAGACAAAGCGCTCCCTGACTCGGTAAGTCTATCTCATGACGACTATGAATGGATTCAACCTCTAGATTACGAACATGTTCCATTTAGATGTCGCAAGTGCCATGCTCACGGGCACCTTTTCAGGGACTACCCGCTAAATGTTTCAACCCCTTCATCCAATTCCTCTGACCCTTCTGATAAGTCAGCCCAAGATGGCTTTACCAAAGTCTCCACTCGGAAACACGCTTACAAAAAGCCTGCACCCGGGAAGAAACCACATCAAAACCCTGCTTCCACTCCTTCCACGAGTAATAGTTATCAAATTCTGGCTAATATTTCTGAAGAACTTCCCTCAATCTCAAAGCCAAATGCGACACCGCAATCCACTCCCATCATCCTTAATCCCTCCAGCTCAACCCCTAATTCTTCTAACCCAAAGGACAAAATGGCATCCCCCATGGATAATCAAAATGACAGTTCAGGAAAGGAGACTAAAATGGAAGTAGACAGACCTTTGAACCAACTCATCCTCCTTGCAGAAACTACTGAAGAGAAAAGTCAACCGCAAATCATGGTTGAAGATCCTGAAATTTTCAACATGGAAGGACTAGACCTGCTTGAGCTCGAGCAAGCATGCAAAAAGAAAAACTATGATCAAATCCCAGAGATGCAACTCAAAAAACTGGAAATAGTATTATCGAAGGTATATCAGCAGAAACAATTAGGCATCCAACCAAGCAGTACCTGGGATGGAAGCCTCCCCCCAAGAGACTTCAAAAAGAGAGGGAGAAGAACGGATCTCCAGAGAACAATTGAAGTAGGAAAGATTCTGGTGGACTCAGGCAGATATGCAAAATTGACGAAGTACTACAAACCCTTCATCAATAGTGAAACATGAAGCTCACCTCATGGAATTTAAGGGGGCTCAATAGCTCGGGGAAACTTAGAACTCTAAAAAACATGATAAAGATGGAGAAACCTCAAATGTGCTTCCTTCAAGAAACTAAATGTAACAGCAATACGCTAGGAAGCATCCTCAACAGAGCTTGGCCAGGATGCCAATCAGTAGCAGTAGACGCAGAAGGAGCTTCAGGGGGACTAGCTATAGTTTGGAACCCTCAACAGATCTCTCTCCAGAATTTCCACGCCTCCCACAACATAATACAGGCTACCTTCCACATCATAGGTACTAATATTCACAGCAACCTCACTAATGTCTATTTCCCACAGGACGCTGGAAGCAAAATAGCATTGCTCAATACAATAGAAGCTCTCAGCGTAAGCAGAATGCACCCTCTTTGGATCATCGGAGGGGATTTCAATATGATCACCAAGCTGGAGGAAAAACAGGGAGGACGAAACAGGTTGGATCAGGAAAATGTCCACTTCAAAGACTTCATACAAAACAACTCTCTCATTGACTTACAATACTACAACGGCACACACACTTGGAGCAACCGCAGAGCCGGAAAGTATCAAATCACCTCAAAGTTAGATAGATTCCTCATCACCGACAATTCGATTCATCTGGGAGGGGATATTGCAACCGCAATACTCCCCTACTCTGGATCAGACCATTGGCCCAGCAACACAATCAAGCGACCCTTTCGCTTTGAGGAATGCTGGCTTGCTCATCCTGCTTTCAAGGACTTCGTCAAAACAATGTGGAGAAACTTCAACCCACCGGAAGGATCCAAAATGTTCCAATTTCAACAGAAACTCAAATATCTAAAAATGCAAATCAAGAAATGGAACCAAGAGATATTTGGTAACATCTTCAAGGAGCAACAAACTCTAAATTAGGAAATGGCAGATCTTCAACAACAAATCATAGACAAGGGACATACCAATTGGACCTTAGAACAGGAGCAGCGCATAAATACTCAATTGGAGGAGCGAAGAAAGCAAGAGGAAATTCTATGGAGGCAAAAATCTAGGATAAGATGGTTAAAAGAGGGGGAAAGGAACACTAAATTCTTCCATAGAACTACGGTCCAAAGACGAATGCACAACAACGTAACCTTCATTCAGAACTAGGAAGGGATAAGAATGGAAAAGCATGAAGAAATTGAGGAGGAACTTCTTCAACACTTCAAACAGGTGCTAAGCGAGCCTAAGGTAAACAGAAATCCAGCCATTGAAAAATCATACAAAAGATTCCTAAAATAATCACTGAGGAACATAATGAGCTCCTCCTTCGCCCAGTTCTTCCTCAGGAGGTGGACATTGCAATGCACCAGCTCAAAGAAGGAAAAGCACCGAGACCTAATGGTTTTTCAACCACCTTCTATCACAAGTTCTGGGAGATAATAAAAGAGGAGGTCTGGCAAGTTGTGGAGGAATCCCGAGCTATGCACTGGCTCCTACGTGCCCTCAACGCAACCTTCATTGCGCTAATCCCAAAGGAAGAGATATCCAATTCTCCGAGCAAATTCCGCCGGATAGCACTATGCAATGTCATTTACAAAGCGATCTCCAAAGTTGTTGCAAACAGGCTAAAACCTCTTCTGCCTCTATTAATATCACCGGAACAGTCAGGCTATGTAGAAGGGAGGTAGATCCTCGATGGAATCATCCTCACGCATGAAGTAATACATACCCTCAAGAATCACAAACAGGCAGGTATGCTACTGAAGCTTGATCTCTCAAAATAATTTGATAAACTAAGTTGGACTTATATGGAAAAAATGTTAAATGCTTATGGTTTCTCCTCCATGTGGGTGTGGTGGATAATGAGTCTTATTTCCTCCTCCTTCTTCTCCATACTGGTGAATGGCATTCCCTCAAAACCCTTCAGTCCCTCCAGAGGAATTAGGCAGGGTGATCCTCTTTCCCCCTTCCTCTTTGTCTTAATGGCTGAAGGTTTAGGTCGGCATATTAAATCTGCTCTTGACTCACATCAGCTCAAAGGACTCTCCATCCATGGTTTTCCAGCCTTATCCCATCAGCAATTTGTAGACGATAATATGTTGTTTGGATACCCATCAGTTCAAGAAGCCTCCCTCTACAAATCTCTTCTCAACGACTTCTCTGAAGCTTCGGGCACAAGTGTAAATAATGCCAAATCTCAAATATTCTTCTTTCACACAGCTCCAGTGGTGCAGCGTGCAATAGCTCGCATTCTGGGATTCCCCATTGATTCTCTCCCCTCAAAATATCTTGGAGCCCCCCTCATAGCCTCAGCCATCAAACACTCCTCTTGGCGTACCTTAATTGAGAAGCTGGATTCTCGTCTAAATTTGTGGATGCATCGAACTCTTAACATTGCTAGCAGGGTGGTGCTCATAAAAGTCGTGCTTCAGGCTATGTCGCTCTACCTGTTTTCAATTCTTGGAGCGCCAAAATGGGTCATAAAGAGAATAAAGGATCTTCAACGCAACTTCTTATGGGGGAGCACAGCTACTAACCGTAAATGGGCTCTGATAAACTGGACAACGGTTTGCATGCCTAAAGACAAGGGAGGCATTGGATTGCGGGATCCCAATGGGTGCCAAACTCTGGTGGCAGTGGCTCTCCAACACTGACAAACCTTGGGCCACAATCTGGACAGCTAAATACGCAAATCACAGACCACAACAGGAGCTTATAAGACTTACTCCCAATGCAAACGGCTCCCTCATATGGAAAGCAGCCAAACAACATTACAGGCTGATACAAAAACACAGCTTTTGGGAAGTAAGGAACGGCAAAACAGCACACTTCTGGACAGACGCCTGGAATCAAATGCCAAAGCTCAGTAGCACTCTCCACCCTCTTCCGTCTCACTTCAGGGAGGAACACCAGCAGCAAACAGTTCGACAACACTGGACCCAGGAGAATAAGCAAGGATACAGGCAATGGATTCAAAGTGACAGGATAATAAGGAATACGGATTGCCTCCTCGGGGAGAATCTGGAACGGGAGCTCCAAAATCAATGTATACGACATTCAGAAGACAAAGAAATTTTAATATGGGGATACAATCCAAAAGGAACCTTTACAACATCCGAAGCTTACAAATTAATCAACTCCAATCCATCCCCCCTTGATCCACTATGGGGAAAAATCTGGGATTCTGGCTTATGGCCTAAAGTTTCTCTTTTTCTCTGGATGGTTGGACATAAAAAAATCCTAACATGGGATAGGCTAAGAAAAAGAAACTATCATGGTCCATCGATGTGCGTCATTTGTAAAGCCCAGGAGGAAACCCTTCATCACTTGTTTGACTCCTGTGCACTAGCCAATCAGTTATGGGAGAAGATAAGCTTCAGATGTCAGAAAAGAGGTCGAGTAGCTGGGGACATCATAAACACTCTTCGTCTATGGCATAAGAAACCATTCAAGAGTGGAATTCTCAACCATATGTGGAAAATAATTCCAGGTCTGATAGTTTGGGGAATATGGAAAGAAAGGAACAAACGAATATTCAAAGATCAAAGCTCTTCCTTAGAGAACATATGGAGCAGATTCTGCTCAAATCTCAAAGAAACATTGTTGATACATACCTGGACTAAGGAGGACCTCCCCACACTCGACAACGAGAAAGCCATTTGGGAAAATTGGAATATTCAACTCCCTAGTATAGATCTCAACAATGCCCCTCGAAACTTCAATTCAAACAAAGTTTCTTGGATTGCTCCTCCAGAGCATACATTCAAGCTAAATTTTGATGGTGCCTCAAAGGGCAACCCGGGGAAGGCAGGTTATGGTGGAATATTCAGGAATCATGTAGGAAAGCCACAATTGATCTACTTTGGCAATATTGGTTGGGATACCAACAACTCAGCGGAGATGGAAGGCTTATGGCAAGGTCTCCTCTTAGCAAGAAAACACAACTACCTCCCTCTGGAGGTAGAGGGAGACTCTTAGCTCCTTATCAATATGGCCAAACAGCTCCTCAATGGCTCTCATGCACGCAAGATAGCGACAAGTTGGAGACTGGAAGCCAGATTAGAAGCTATAGAACTTGAGCTTCTTAACAACAGAGCAATAATCTTCAGTCACATTAAGAGGGATGGCAATAAAGTGGCTAACATCCTAGCCAATGTGGGGGTTGAAACCAATCAAACCTTACTCGCAGGATCAATAAACATAATACCAAATAATGATAAAATTCAGGAATGCTACCAGCTGGTCCAAGAAGAAGCTACACCCCCGGATGCGGGTGATCGGTAAGTTATTAACCATGATGGGACGGCTAAGGGAAGCGCATGGCTGGCACATGTCCAGCATGCTCGCCGGACAGGAAATCAGGTGGAAGGTTAATAGAGAGCAGGTGAATAAAACTGCGGATGATC
The DNA here is from genome assembly GCA_031772625.1 of Pinus tabuliformis. Lineage (NCBI taxonomy): Eukaryota > Viridiplantae > Streptophyta > Pinopsida > Pinales > Pinaceae > Pinus > Pinus tabuliformis. The sequence goes on along the minus strand of CM062813.1, from coordinate 426,341,926 downwards.
AACCGTTCGGTCCTGGCATTAAAGCGAGGTCCAATTACGTCTGTTCGGGAGGATTTCGACCTGCTGCGAATTTAATTGCCATAGTTATGGCGGGTGAGGATCGAGGGAATGGCACCTGCATTTTAAATGACCTCAATGCCAGTAATCTGAACCTATGCTTCATTCTATTCGGAAAGATCCGAAGCTGGGAGAAAGAATGGGTCTGGGGATGGTCTGACGTCGAAGGCTGGTTTCGAATTGAGCCTGAGGCTACGCTCTGGCGGTGTAATTCCCTCACACAGACAAGCAACAGCCCCTGTGGTGTCAAAACAGGGCAAGGTAGCTCCACTGTTGGCGACATTTTTACTGTTGTTCGAGTTTGTCATTACGCGATGCCGAGACCCCGCCAGCGTATGTTGACTCGCAGAGGATCTGGACGAGGTACCCCTTCACGGCCTCCTGCTGAGTCGGGACCCTTGGGGAACAGAGTGCATTCTCATCATCGAGGAACAGAGCGCATTCTGACCCCTAGCCAATATCTGGATCCAAATTCTCCAGACTCTGCCAATTCTTCTTCATTTGGATCAGCCACTTTCTCGTTCAACTGCTCTCTCACGCGCCCTCGAATAACGGCTCATGTCTCTGTTCTCTTCATCGAGGAAGCTCAGAATGAGGGAGATTCCAGCGCTCCAACTCCACTTAATGAGGAAGTCCATAATCCCAGTTCTCCACAGCCTACCTCGGAAATGTATCAGAGGCAGCCCCAGCCATCCAGCGCCATCAGCTTTATGCCGGAGGCCCATGCTCAGCCGAACACACAGGAACCCGAAGTGGGTTGGTTTAGGATAGTAGAGGAGAAGCCCGATTAGTAATCCAGGTTCCAGCTCTCACCATTTATGGAGGCCCAGTGAAAAGGAGGAAAGGTTATCTATGGTTTTGTCTGTCAATATTTCTTCATGTTTTTTGTACCGATTCTATTGTCTAGTGTCTGATGTGAAGATAATACTTGTGTCTGTATACCCTTCACAGGGAGTGTCTAGTGACGGATATGTGCATCACTATGTTTCCCCTGCGCGGGATATAAGGTTCAATCTCTCTGTTTCTGATTCTGGCATGTACAAACGGCCTAACTCATAGGCTTGATGACTATCTGTTCTCCAAGGATGTAATTGTTCTCTTTTTTGTATATAATAGATTAAACTTACTTAGCAAAAAAAAAATATGACACTTCATTGCTTAATATAGAAACTATTACTTAGTGAAAAAAATATCTTAATAACTTTATGTTGGTAAAGAATCTAATGTTGCTAGTTTAACTAAAATGACACTTCATTGCTTAATATAGAAACTATTACTTAGTAAAAAAAAATATCTTAAGAACTTTATGTTGATAAAGAATCTAATGTTGCTAGTTTAACTAAAATGAAAGAATAAGATATGTATATAAATAAGTTAGGTGCACGTAATCCTAACAATCAAAATAAGAATCCTCTATTTTATGTAACAATGAAAATTATAAATAAGAAAACATATTGTTGTTTAATCGATGGTAGTTCTAGCCCAAATGTAATGTAAAAAATTATTATGGAAGAATTGGGTTTATCTTGTGCTAATGAAAATTCCAAAAATGTGTTTCTCCAACAAGAAATAGACACCTACCATTGGCAAAATCAAGGATGTGACTTTCCAAGTAATTGATTGAAATGCCACTAAATAACATTCCATTATTTTGGGAAGGGATTAGAAAACCTTAATTGTTGGATATATGCCCATGAATAGAACTCACATGTCTATCCCAAAGGCAAGAAAAAATATTATTGTATTGTGAGAAGTGTGACTTTCACCTTATATCAAAAGTGTGCATCAACTACATGTAAGTTACATTAAGGAAGATATTGGGGTATTCTTGGAGGAAAATAATGATCTTGCTCCACCCCCTATTGATCCAAATGATGGAATTTGGCATATGCACTTTGATGTGGCTTTTTCTAATGAAGGTAATGTTATTGATATAGAATTTATTCTCCCATCCGAAAAATACATAATTTTCCTACAGACTTAAGTTTGATTGCACTAGCAATGTCTTTGAATTTGAAGCTCTCTTACATGGGATAGAAAAGGACTTTGATATTGATCATTACCACCTTTTTATATTTTAGTATTCATAATTGATAATCAATTTGATAAAAAAAAGGCTTACATCCCTTGAAACAAAGTTATAAAAAAGTATACACAAGTAGCTTGGCTAATTATTTCAGAATGTTTATCTTTTAACATCACTCATATTCATAGGGAGTTGAAATCAATGGAAGATAGGTTAGACATTTTCATGTCTAGCACTTAAAGAAAATTACTCATTAAAAGGCAAAACTATATTTTTAAATATTTCTATCCCTCACATGTTCCTAACAATGTGTATTCTTGGAAAGTATTTTTAGATGACAAAAGCATTTGTGCCTTTCTACCAAATGACCCTTTAAAAAGGAAATCATCTCATTAGAGAATAATCAATACCCTAAAGCGATAACCATTTTGGAGAATTCCTTCTCTCCCCATGATGTGAGAAAATAAAATCAAGGCTCCAAGGAGGATTTGAAGAGGAAGAGTGGTGAAACCATACTTGTGAATATTAGTACCTGATAAGATCCAAAGACTTTGAAAATTAGAGCCCAGTGTTCAAAAGTTGAAAAATAGAAATTCATGGATCTATTTCATGAATTTTGAGGTATATTTGCATGGTCATATGACCTTTGTGTGGGTCCAATCCCAATCTAATATGGTACACAATTCCTATCAAAAAAGATGCACGGCCTATAAGACAAAGACAAAGGATTGTAAATCCTGCACTTAGAGTGACAATAAAAAATGTAGTAAATAAGTGACTCATTACTCACATTATCTTTCATGTTAAGTATTTATAGTGGGTAGCTAATCTTTTTCTAGTACAAAAGAGAAACAATGGCACAATACTGTGTGTATATTTATATGCATCAAATAGAGCAAGTGTAAAAGATAACTTTTTGCTTCCCAACATTGAATTTATTTTGAAATAAGTAGTAGGATCACAGATGTTGTGACTTCTCAATGGTTTTTCTAGATATAACCATATAAATGTGAAGAGGGGTGACAAGTACAAAAAGAAATTACTACTTGTTGGGGCCCTTTGCCTATGAATTTCTTTTGGATTAGTCAGTGTAGCTGCCATGTTTTAGAGGCCCTTTGCCTATGAATTTCTTTTGGATTAGTTAGTGTAGCTGCCATGTTTTAGAGAATTGTTAAAAAAAAATTAAAAACCACAATTATGGTGGGATTGATTAACTCCAATTTGAAAAATGAACCAATTGGTGTCTTGACATCTTATCGTATTAAAAACAATAGATGATGTAATTGTTGCAATCATGACACCATGGAAATTCTTTAGTGTCATATCTTTCTCATCAATCTGTTGAATGATCCACTCAATCGTTTCAACACATAGTAGAACATACATATGTGACGTTATCTTATGAAACCGTGACTTCTTGATATTAATATATACTTCATGGTTTTCTTTGTCCTAGGGCACCTATTTCCTGGAGAACTTTTGATATATTTCTTCCCACGTCATGGGTACTAATTTATCTACATAACAAGTGGTATCTATATAGATGGGAACTTTGATAAAGGAACGTTCTACAACTCCTTCAATATCTCTTTACGCTATCTCCTTGTCATGCCTTTTACTGGTTGGTGGAGCCATATCTCCTTTTGACAAGGAGATGTTGACATAATCAAGATCAGTCACACCGAACATTTCAAATATATTCATGGAAACACAAAATGTAAGGCAAAAATCACAAAGATAATTCATTGTTTATCAAGTTTGCAAACTATGAAATTATAGTGTGATAAGCCTTAGTCGCAGACTGTCGAGATAAAATACGATAAGGTAGAGTGACGTGATGGGAAATGCATAGTCGTAGACTGTGGAGACAACTTATGATAAGGATTAAGGTTCAGTCACAAACTGCAGAGACCGATTGGGAAAAGGAGTAGTTAGCGTGGGGAAAAACTTAGCCGTAATCTATGAAGATACATTGTGACTGAGGGAAAGACTTAGCGCAATTTACGAAGATAGATTGTGACTGAGGGAAAGACTTAGTCACAAGGAAAGGCTTAGCCACAATCTTGAGGGTAAGATGTGATTAGGTTAAGGCACAATGCCATCAGCGGGAGAGAGGCTAATTTACGAAAAGGAACAATGTGGACGTGAATTTATCATGGAGCAATGGGTTGAAATGGCGAGGTGATGAAAATGTTGGTGCTTCAGGGGGTAAAATGTTTTTGAGAGTATTGAGACATACGAAAATTGACAAAGTGAGGATAAGGGATGATCAAGTTGTGGGAGAAGAGAAGAGAACGAGTGAAAAGGGGTTTAAAGGGTATAAATAGGTCAAGATCGGGTATATGAAATGGCTAGGGTAATTGAAGCAATAGAATACAAAATGTCAAAATTGTAAATCAACAAGGGAGGATGTGACCACTTACCCATATACCAACCCTATTGTCACAGTGGTAGAGTGCAAAGTCAAACCACAAATATCGTGAGTTCCTTAGACTATGAATTCATAGACTCAGAGCAAAAGACAGTGTGAAAATGAATTGGGGGTGACCTTTTATATAATTTTTCCACATGTGCAATGGTATCAACGTATTTAATGTGCTCTTGTGAGGAAAATTGTGAAGACTGGTAATTCAATATGATGAAACTCGCAATGTCACATTTTCAGAAGTCAGAGTGTGGTGGGCCTTACGTAGTCGCACCTTCTCCATTTAGATCATTATATCGTAGTCTATCCTTCAAAACTACAACTTTATCACAGTTTCACATCACAAGGTGCAATAGGTCACCAAAAGTCACAAACTCATAGGGTAAAGTGTGATAACACAGTTTAGATTTCTAGATTGCGCACTTATCACATATCATAAATACAAATGTGCGATGCAACTAATTGTAATAGTCTATGAAAATGATTCTATGCAAATGATTCTATGCTAAAAGGGAACTTAGAGGAATCATGGAGACAAGTAAACTTAGGGAAAACATGAAGCTTATCTTTTGGAAGTTCAAGATAGGAGGGATCCAAATTATAAAAGATGTCGAAAATTTGGGGTTGTTGTAGCGGCTAAAACATGAACTTAAAATATCATCATGTTGCTAACAAGAACCTTAAAGTCAACCCATGAAATGAAGAGTGATTATATAAATATCACATTTTTTCTTCTTTTGTAGGGTTAGAATTATAACTTATTTCAAATGATGGCTTAACAACTAGTACAATTGCACAAAATTATTAAAATCAACACATGAATAAAAAAGTGGTGGCACTAAGAGTACCCTTTTTAGCTTAAAATTGCAATTCTTTAAAATCATGGCCATAAAAGCCAATGTTGTTCCAACAAAATTCTTAAAAGCCATGCATGAATAAAAGTGTTGCCATGAGTAGCATTTTGATTTATTTTCTTTTTTTATTTATTAAATTTTTTTCTCATGGTTGAAATCCCAAAATTTTGAAACCATGGCTTGGAACTATTACCATGGAAACGAAAACCCTAAAATCAATACCTAAATTAAAAAGATGTGTTATCAATGTTACGCCTACATTTTGAAATCATGGCCTAAAAAAATAGTATAGTTTTAAACAAAATCATACAAAATGAAAAAATTGTAGACGAAATGGGAACCGGAACAAATAATAGAGGAGAAAAAATAGGGTGGGAAAACATGTATAAAAACAATTTATCTGATTTTTAAAAAATAATTGAAAAAATGAACATAGTTTTAAAATAATTAAAAGAGGGAAATTTAAATTTAGAAAGAAAGAAACACTACCTCACATAGTTCTCACCATCCTTTATATATATATATATATATATATATATATATATATATATATATATATATATAGTTAACTGCTTATGGATTTCAACCAGTTTTTTACTTTAACAAAAGCATTAAAGAATTGTTCATCGAAGAATTTGATGGTGAAGGTCATGAAATTCCCCAAATGCCAAACACCTCTACAACTCCCGCCGCTAGAGAAGGTGACCATTAGATGTGCAGTTTGCAATTTTATTTTTCCAATCTTTTAATGACGGCGGGGTCGAAGGTTCGACACCTTCCCACTTGAGACTTGCATTAAAGAACATGGTGGAACATGGGAAATCCCATCTTCTTCCACATAAAAATCCTCAACCAGTGACAACTCATGGGAAGAAATACAAGCGCAATTGTTGTGACGTCACGTTGTTAAAGAATCTACTTGTTACCAAATATGGATTCCCAGAAAATTCCATCCTCCTTTTAATAGAGGAGCCCACTGTAGTCGAGGATTTGAATCCCATCAAAGGAAAAAATAAAGGCAAATTTGCACCCCCTATTAGAAATATTAGTGTTAGTGCCACTGACCCTGGGCCCCCGGGCTGTGGAGAGGTAGGAACCATAGAGGGTGAAGGCAATGAATCCAAAAATGAGGGTTTACTAATGAATGCTAGCATCGTTTACAATGGAGAAAAATGAGGGTTTACTAATGAATGCTAGCATCGTTTACAATGGAGAAGTCATGGTTGTTGAGCAAGATCCCTATAACAGTGAAGTTGCGGTTGCTGAATAAGAACCCTCTAACTGATAAGTTGTGGACGTTGACCAAGAGCCCTTTCCTAAAACCCTGGAAGATGCAGCGCCTTGCCCTAAGGGTTCCCTGTGGATTCTAAAGCAGATCGATGTTGGGGAAGCCGCTAGTGAGAAGGTTGAGTTTGTTATCGTTCTGAGGCCTTTTCAAAACTCGATGAAATAGATTTCTTGGCATTCCATGTTTTTCTAGGTCAGATCTACATATATGGTAAAAGACCTCAAGCTATCACTAGAACTCAAAATAGGGCTACCCTCTGGATTACAACACCTTATTTTCGAAGGTAAGCAAATGGAAGATCTCTTTCCTCTCTCTGTTTATAATATATGTAGGGATGTCACAGTTTTCTTGGCTCTTTAACTGCGTGGGGGAGATTTCGGAAAGCCTTCCTCTTCCCAAGCCTTCTCTTACAAAGACACAGTATGAAACCAAGTTCCCCAAAGTGCAGATTCACCTTAGGAATGTCCCCTTTCCCCAGGCAAGGAGGCTCAGGACCAGATTGCTTCAGGTCATTTTATAGTAGAGAAAGCTAACGATGTTCCTTCAGTGGAAATCACTCATCCATAGTTGGAAGGAATCTATGAGTTTTTGGTAGGTAAGGGCCTCCTCTGTCATTTCAATGGGCTATGGCCATGTACAACGTATCTTTACAAATGGATCCATTCAACTTGGACCAATGCATGCAAGGTTCTCTTCTATTCTAAGGGTTTCTTCATCGTCATTTTTTACAATGATATAGATTATCAGAATGCTCTTTTCAAGGGGCCCTGGTTTTGGGAAAAAGTTCCCATTGGTTCCCAGATTTTAACCCCTCCAAAACTATGATCACAAAGCTACCCAATTGGGTTAGGCTCCCTATTTTTCCAACCCATCTATGGCATTCTTTAGTGTTTCCGAGTATCGGAAACACCTTGGATTGTTTTCTAACAACAGACCCTTAATGAGGTCAGTGTGGAGTCTTCACCTATGGCGGGATTTACGTAGAACTCGACACCAACAAAGGCTTTCCTAACAAAATTAATTTAAAAATAGGTGATTTTCACTGGACCTAATAGTTGGACTACGAGAACATTTCTTTTCAGTGTTGACTTTTCCATCAAACAGGTCATCTTTAGAACTCTTGTTCTAAAAAACTAGTGAAATAGAATCATGAATCTAAAGAATGGAAGCCATGCAACCCACCTCCTCGAGAAGAGGAGGATTCCTCTTCTTTGGACCAAGAAAATGATGAGTTTTATGATGACATGCTCCCATCGGATAAGGCCCGTATTCATATTTTCAAAAGCCTCGTGAAGGAAGTTAAGATATCCAATTTTTGTCATCCAGAAGAGAAGAACTCAATAATAATGCTCTGATGGGTGCCATGTAGCACACCCATGAATCAACCTCTTCGAACTCTAACAAAGATCCCTCACTAAATTTTTTGAACAATCTTAAGGTAGCTTTAGTAGCCACACCTCCAAAAGGTTGGACCAAAGTAGCAAAGAAGAAAGGAAATAGAGGACACACTAGTGATCAATGCCAAGCTATGTGATTCAAATGTTTCTGTTTTTTCATTTTCTATGTGTTTTGTACCTTTTTTTCATGGCCATCCTTAGGCCTATTCTGTCTATGGCCATCTTTAGGTCGGTTCTATCATATGGCCATCACATACTATCATCGTTAAACTTTTTATATTAATAGAAATCTTTTTGTATTGACTTATATATATATATATATATATATATATATATATATATATATATATATATATATATATATATATATATATATATATATATATATATATATATATAGATAGATAGATAGATATACACCTTGTTCTAGAAGTCTTTTGTTTTGGAGCATTCCTTTCATATGCCTGAGGTCAGTCTTGACTGTAAAATGAGTGCTCTTAAGGAACAATCTGAATCTTTTAATTCCTTTCTTTATAGCAAGAATTTCTTTGTGTGAAGAAGGGTAATTTAATTCTGGACTAGAAAATGTACCTGAAGTATAAGCACAAACTTCTTCTCTTTTCCCATGTTTCTGTAAAAGGATTGCCCCCCAACAACAATCTGATGCATCTGTTTCTAGTATAAAAGGAAGATCTTCTTGAGGAAGAGTGAGAGGTGGTAGCTGCTCAATCTTTTGCTTGATATTTTTTACTGCTTGAGTCATTTGATCAAACCAAATGCTTCCTTTCTTTAAACGTTGTTGTAGAAATTTTGTATCTTTTGCTTGTTCAGGATAGAACTGTCTTATATAATTCAAGCATCCCAAAAACCTTTGTACAGTTCTGATATCTGGGAGAATATCAGGAAAGTTAGCTAATGAACGTAGAACATGAGGCTGTAATTCTACTTTCCCTTGAGATATAAACAATCCCAAATACTCAATGCGAGTTTTAGCAATAATGAATTTGTTAGATGAATTAGAGAGGGCAAGTCCATGTTGATGGACTGTTTGATAAAAACTCTCTAAATGACTTTTATGTTCTGCAATATCTCTGTTGTACACAAGAAGGTCATCAATATATACAATAATAAAAGGAAAATCTTTAAAGATATCCTCCATTCTTTTTTGAAACTCTGATGGAGCATTTTTCAAACCAAAAGGCATGACAGTCCATTGATACTGTCCTCCTGGTACTACAAAGGTTGTTTTGTATCTATCCTCTGGAATAATCCCAATTTGCCAAAATCCACTTTTCAAATCAAATTTGCTAAAAACATTTGCTTTAGCAATCTTGGATAAGAGTAACTCTTTATTGGGGAGAGGATACCTGATTGGCATTAATGCTTCATTTAAAGCCTTGTAATTTATAACCAATCTCTTTTTTCCTCGTTTCTGCTCAGAGTGTTTGTTGACATAAAATGCAGGACAAGCCCATGAACTCTTACAAGGTTCAATAAGCTTTCTAAGCAGTAGATCTTGGATCTCTTTATTACACAATTCTTGTTCTGAGGGGCTCATATGATTTGCAGATGCTTTCTGAGCCATAATTGTGCCTTCTTTTTTGAATGGAAGAGAGACAAAATATTTTTCTCTGGACCAAAATGCATCAGGGTGGTCAGAAGTACAATTTTCTTTGATTTTCTGACTAATATCTGCAAGGACAGTAGCACCATGAGTATCAGCATGCTTAACAATTTTCTGGATTTTACTTAGATCAGCTAGAGTAGTCTCTTGATTAAGAGCTTCATCTGGCTTAATATTTAGTGTATATCTGTTCTTGGTTGGAACTGGAATCTTACTTCCCTACACATTAAAAATGATTAGATTTTTGTCAATCGTAATGGGCATGAACTTTTTCATAAAATCTTGTCCTAGCAATATGTCTGCCCCTGTGTCATAATTAAACAGAGTCACAAAAACTTCTGTTGCTCCCAGCAGTAGAGGAAAATCTGGAGCAATGTATGGAATCTGGATAAGTTGTTTATTGACTGCCTTGAACTGGATTTGAGTAGGCTTCCAGTAGTAAGCAGGGATTGCTTTGTATTTACAACAGCTACTCATAGCACCTGTATCAATCTGGGCATCCAAAGTATATTCTTTATATCCAGGGACTTTTATATTTACAGGGATTACCATCTTGTCATCAATCCCACTGATATCTTGGATATTCTCATTGTTGTCTTGATTTTTTGTAGTCAAAGCTGTCTGAGAATCTGCAAAAGAGAGAGAAACAAACTTGGAGTTTAAATCATCTAATTCTTGCATTTGAATTCTGATTTTTTGTGCAAGATCTCTCATTTGTGCCCTATCTTCTCTTAAACCTTTTTCAACCTGGTGAATCTTGTCCAATATTTGCTCTGTGGTACTAGTGGACAAAGGAGGATCCCAATCCTGGAAATCTTCTATTTTAATAGAAGTTTGAGGGAGATCATTTTTCAAATGATCTATTTTCTCTTGTATCCTTCTTCTGGGTATGAGTAAACTGGGATGTAGAGATGCTTTGTCTCTTTCTAATTCTTCCACCTAATGTTTAAGGGTAGAGAAGGAGAACATTAAGCAATCAAAGATATATGTACAATCACTCTGATTATCATCTAGACAGAGTTGTCTGAAGTCTTCCTCCAACTCTGAGGAACTGTCTGTCTAAGTAACAGAAAAGCATTCAAAATCAGAATCAAACTGAGAAACAAGATCCCATTCTATTGGATCATGTGTAGTTCTAAATATAGAAGAAATTTTCTTTTAAACCTTTTTATTTCCTTTATTGGGACAATTGTTTGCCCAATGACCAAGCTTACCACAAATAAAACATTTTGTTTGCTTGGTTGGTTTATTCCTCCTTCTAAATATGAATCTAGATCTTTGCTTTGGACATGAGTATCTTCTCTGTGATCTAGAGGAATATTGCTTGGTTTTGCATTGACATTTATCAATTTGGTTTTTTTGAGAACCCTTCTTGGGGGTGTTCTTATAACATCCAAAATTATATGTCTCTGAAAAGGAATCACAAATAGCAGGACTGAAATGTAATTGCTTTTTGACATTTTTCTTGGTCTTATATGATGCACATTCATTCTTCAATATTGTGAGGATGTGTTGATGCAATGCTACTAATGATAATGTATCAATAGAAAAATTCTGGGCCAAAAGTGACTGATGAACCAGTTCTAGAATCTTACCAGGCATAGATGCTATATAATGCCTAAGATATGCATTATTATGATGATAAGGAATCTTATAATACAAATTTTGCAGGGTGCAATAATATTCTAATAAGAGATCTAAACTGCACAAACTTTGACTCATAAACATCTGGGCGAAGTGCTTATTATTAGAACATATAACTCTCAAAAATTCATGGGATAGAGCCATCAGTATTGCTTGTAGTGGATCATCACTTTCTAGAATTTCATTTTGCTCATCTTTTTTGATAGTTTCCCACCACAGTCTTGCATTTCCAATTAAATTCCAGGTGAGGAGAATTACTATATCTTTCCATGAAGCTTTTGTATCAGCTTTCTTCTAAGAAGCCCAAGCATTTATCTGTTGTAATAGAATAAGGGTTTGATCTCTTGTTAAACAATCAAAATTTATAAAGAAAGTACTCCCCTGCTTATTAGACCTGAAAGTAGAGGATGGATAATAGTTGAATTCTGTAGAGGCAAGATTTTGTGTCCATGTGCTGAAGTGACTCATCTTTGATTGTGAATCAATGTCCAGTCCTGTTGTTCTTGCATTTTTGTTTGAAAAAATAAATCTTTCATTTCTTTTGTTCTTTGGGGGATTTGATGATCCTTCATCTCCTGACTGACTTGCCATCTTGATTTCTACAATACAGAAATTTTCAATTTTCTGTTTTAGTAGATCTAGCTTTTTTCGGGCTAATCTAGTGCCTTGAACTAAAGCAGATAGCTCTCCATCATTTCTATCGATCATTTTAAGTGAGAGTTGTTGTGAATTTCCAATAGCTTTGGCCAATGTGAATTTTGTGCCTTCTTCTTCTATCTCGGAATAATTAGGAGGGTTGTAAGTTTTGACTATAAATGCTTCAACGCTAGTTACAGCTCTACTTATTACTCCTAGCTGATTATTGATTATTCTGAGTTGGTTTTCATATATGTCTTAAGAAGCATTCATGGTATCAATACTTTGGTGAATTTTTCTGACATGTTCTTTGACTTCAACCACTTCCCTGGCTAAGTCATCTATGTTCTAGGCTATGCAAACTGACTAATAATTACCATAATTTTGCATTTTAGTGAATTCAGAAGGTTCTGGATCTATAGTTGTTCTGTAATGCAAAAACTAAAGATCACTCTGAACAACACCATCCTTGAATTTAGGTGTGCTATTACTTGGATCTAATCTTCTTTCTGGTAATTCCATTCTATTTCCTGGCTTCTCTCTGGGAAGGGAGATCATGCATAGATCTCTTGTTGGAGGCATGATACATTCAAGACAATTTGGATGCTATCCTAAATGGTGAGTTTCTACCACTGTTTGGTATTGTTTTTTTTTTTTATTCTTATTTATCTCCATCGCAGTGAATGTAGTCTGCTAATGGATTGTTCTTATGCTTATCCAAATACTTAGAAATGGGTACTGGAATATTTACTTGGCGAGGTAATCTGGAAGACTGACTTCTAACTAACTTTTTTTGCGAGGAATCTGATTGGAACCTGAGACTTGTACTACCATCTAGTCTTTTTATAGTTTTTAACTGTTTGGAGGAAGTATCAGCCAATTGTGGATATTTATGTGACATTGGGGTGTATTGACTATTCCATTCAGATGGTAAGCTTAAATCACAAAACCCTACCTGCAAGGGAGTTGTGTTTCCAGGGCCAGCAATAACTCCTTTTAAAGCTCTTTGTGACAAACTAGGATTTAAAGGAGGCATACTTGAAGAAACAAATCAAATACATACATGCGACTGTAATTGTGCTATCTAAGACTGGGGAGCGATGTCATACCCATGAAACTGAATATATGCTTGCAGAAAATCATTTATATATGGGTCTGTTAATGACACTTGGTATCGAGGAACCACTGAAGACCAGACTGGACCATTATTTAAGGGGCTTTGAAAACCACCAATTAAAGCATCTTCAAACTTATTGTGTCTGGTGTCAAGAACACATGTAAGACATGAATTATTTAAACCTGGTCTGACTAAAGGGTTGATACCAAATTGAATGAGTCCAATATGAATGTATTTATATCCATGACGCAAACCCCATTCAATATCATCTTTTCTGATCAAAGGAATCTGATAGACACTCTGCCCTACTAAAACGGGAACATTTACAGAAGAAAACCTAAAAAGAGTAGCAGCACGAAACTAGAAGATGGGTAGTTTGTAAATTTTATCAATTTCGATTGAAGGTAATTCCCAATTGGGTTGGGGATTGAACTCTTGTTCAACTACTTTATCATCAAACAAAACATCTTTCTATTGTTGTCTTTTGGATCTTGGCACTAGATTCATGTTCAAGTGGCGACTCCACTTCTTTCATTTCTTACAAGAATTTCTGTTAGAAGCTCGCTTCTTGTGGATCTCTTGATTTTCTTGAGCAAGGTTCTCTCTCTCTAGCATCCATTTGGCCCCTCCCTTTTCCCTTTAAGAAGGTCATCATGAATGACTTGTTCGCCCCGTGTCGTTTTACTAACATTCCTCATGATATTCCATAAAATGCCATTAATAAATTACCTTCTTTCACGGGTAATAATGCACTCACTGCTAGAACTCATCTCTTAAGGTTTGATCGTTGTATGAAAATATTTTGTGGCTCTGTACAATATAATCATGAAGATGTCAAGATGTGGTATTTTGTCCATTCCTTGAAAGGCGATACTAGAGATTAGTTTTGCAATTTTCTTGATAATTCTTTTGAATCTTTACAATACATCATCAATGCTTTTAAAGATAGATACAGAGATCAAAAGGGCTCGCCTTGTTCTCCTAGTACTATGAAGAAATATGAAAAGTGATCCTATAAAGAACCCAATTATCAAAGAAAGATTTCAAGAAAATGTGCCACATCAAAATGTGCCTTATTGCAAACCTTGTGACCATTTTCATGATGAATCCACCTGTATTGTTGCAAGACGAATCTGTCACAATGGACAAGCAGGGACAAGTTGTCAGAATGTTGTCGACAATGAAAGTTAAAATGATAAGCATATTATTGAGGAATTAAAGAAAATGGTCAAAGACATGCAATTCAGTTGAACACAGTTGATGAGAAACATGGAACTTAATCAAGAAAAATTGATAGCAAATCACGCCAAGGATAGGAGAACCTTGTACACCAAATTAGAAAAATGTGATAAGGAGCTAGAAATCATGAAGGTCAATCACTTCAATCAAGTGACCGCCATTCAAGCAAGTCATAAAGAAGAAATAAGTTCAGTTCAAGTGAATTATGATTAAGTAATAAAGGATATGGAAATCGATTTTCAAAGCAGGTTGTTAGCTATAAAAGAAAAACATGATGAGGCAATAAAGATCATGAAAATTAATCACTCTGATCAGATAACCACCATAGAGGGAGAGTATGCTCAAGAGATGGAACCTATGATGTCCAATATGCAGAATCATTTGATTGTCATAAAAGAAGATAATGACAAAGTAACAAAGATATGGAAGCCAGTCATATATGTCTTCAGAATAAGTTGTTGACCATGGAGGAAAGTCAGGCCAAGGAAATCAATGTTATGAAGGTTGAACACTCTAACCAGATGGATGCCATAAGAATTGAAAAGATCACTCTTCAGAATACACTGTAAGTAATGGAAAAGGTACAGGATTTTCAGCAGGGATCAAAGGATGAAAGAAACAAGGAACCTGCGACAAATCACAAGCCTCCTAGTTTGCCAGAGTAGTTCTCATCTCATCGCAAGAAGGTCACTTGCCCCATTCAAGACAACTCAGTTGGAAGTGCCCTGGTTGAAAAGGAAAATTGGAAAGATCATGCCTATGTGTCTCCATTAACAGAATATATCCAAGATAAAATTGGGCATAACTCAGATCTTTCATCTGAGCATCTTCAAGATCAAGACAACACATCTACAGTAGTCTCATTATTGACATCACAACCCACCAAGAAGAAAACCAAAAAGCAGAAAAGAAGAAGGAAGAAATTTGATGTGTTTGATGGCCGAGAGCAGTTCGATATTCGGATGAGCCAAAGTCCTAGCATTTTCAGAATCTAACATGACACATCTGAGAAACAACCCACGGACTTGCCGAAGAGTCGGAAGATGCTCAGTATGCACTATGTTGAAGACATCTGATGCCATAGGGAATCCTATGTATTGTATTTCTAACCTTACTCCTTGTTATTTATTTTGTTAAAGTAGTTTTCATTTCAACATTTTGTTTCATAGATTAATTGTTATTGGTTACAAAGCTTCTATTTTATGTACTTAATTTTAAATGATGATTTTTGGATTTTATTTGGATGGACGCTACTTATATGAACTTGTGTGTTGCTTGGGTGCAGATTCTAGATTCTAACATTCTTTCGGTGAAGCATCGTGTCCCCAAGTAGATCCAGATGTTGACTACTCTGTGTCAACTACCCTATAGAAGTACACTTTTTCGCAAAAGGATTCCATCATGCTTGAGCATTCAAATGTTTTGGATTCATCGTCATCAATCGTTAGTTTATCAATTATAAACCCATTCTCCAAAATTTTAATGTAAATGATACTAGTAAGACCATATATGTATGTAACAACCAAGGTAAGCCTATTATTTTGGCAACGAATTTCATCCTATGAGGTTTTTCATCTCACTAATTTATTTGTGTTTCTAAACACAAATGGTCAAAAAAGTTTTTCCCTCCAACCTCACCCCAAAGCTAGGGTGGAATTTATCATCAAGGTCTTAGGTAAGCCCTAGTGTTTATTTGAGTCTTTTGTAAAAGTGATTTGGGAATAATTTAAGCTAATTGGCTAAATTATTCTATTACAAATCACTTAATCTTGTAGATCATATTGAGTCGCAAAATTGGGTAATAAATTGAGGGTTTATAACGAACAGATGTTCCCCCTTTGAGGTTTTAATTGTAATATCTTGATATAAAAAATATTTTGGTGCATGATCTCTCATAATTAGACATCATGGCTAAAATATTAGAGAGGAAAAAAATTATTAATCCCCTCAAGTGTCAAATAATTAAAATTTTTGGCAAAAATAAATTAAAATCCTAAGCTAAAAATTTAATTAGTTAAAGTCAAAATTAAAAGTCATAGAGAAATTAAATTCTCCAAGTGAAAAAAATCGTGGGTCTTAAAGAAATTAATTTTTGGAGGTCCCCCACCAAGGGAATATTTGAAATTTCAAGAAAAATTGGACCCTTAGGCCTTGGTGGTTAAGTCAAAGTCAATTTTTTGAGGAAATTAGCTCAAAATAATTATTTTTGAGCTAATAAAAAATGGATTAAATGAGAAATTTGAAAATTCCTCAAAAATAAAGATTTTCGACGGTGAAGATTAAAAGATAATCAAATATTCATCAACGGTCAAGATTAATTTGACGGGGATCAAGTCAACTAGTCGTGATTTTCCGCTTGGAGGATTTATCTATAAATTAGAAGTCATTTGCTTTTCAAGTTACCAAATTTTTTTGAAGAAGCTCTGAGTGAAGCTTTGGTGTAATATATATATATATATATATATATATATGGAAATAATAAAAAAGCAATAATAAAAAAGGCTTTGGGGTTTATTCATGGTGGTGTTCCTCTTCTGCTTCTTGTGGTAAATTTTGGATCATGTTCTTAATGCTCTATTGAATAATAATTTATAAGTTATTTTTTCTTTAGCCATTGAGTGGATTAACTATATGCACAAGTATCTTGCATTAGTTATTGGGTTTAGAGAGACATTATAACTTGATTGATCTAGCAGGTGTCTCTAGATCTTGAGGGTTATGGTGTTTATCTAGCCCCTCTTCATCTAATAACTTGATCTTAAGTGTGTAGAGATCTCAAGGATTCAGATCTTGGGCATGAGAGGAAGCCTTCAGCGGGACCAACCCATTGTGTTAAATTTTGGGTCTTATTTGATGATTGGTTTTGCAGAGATTTGGACCATTGCTTACCCATTAAAACTATTTTACTCGTCTATTTTTATCTATTGTGCATTAAAACAACATATCTGTTTATAAGAGCCTAAAACAACATATCTGTTTATAAGAGCCATAAATCATTGTGAATATTGTAAATAATTTTATCTTCTAACCCTTGTTTGTCGCTGGGGTTTTGGGATTTATTTTAAATTTTTGTCCATATTAGGGTTTTGGGATTTATTTTAAATTTCTGTCCATATTTGGGTTTTGGGCTTTTGTAATTATATTTTTTGCAAGTGAAATTCAAGCTAGATCTGAAAATCTTTCGAGGGTTTCAAGGGTTTCAGTCCTTGGAAAAAATTTAAGAGGGTTTCTAGAGGTGGATCTAGGCCTAGGAAGGCAAGATCCACCCTCTATTATTTCTCCAAACTCAACATCAAGCTTCAGAGGAATTTGTGTGATTGTTTGAAAAGAAATTTCGAGATATGGAATTTTTTTTCTCTAAACTTAGCAAGGGTTTCAGTGATTTTCTGAGGCTTCTAGCTTTGTCATGGCCTCATTCTCTCCTCCAGAGCCCTCCGCTGACCTCCTTTCAGCTTGACGTAAGTTCTTAAGGGTTGTTTATTCTTTGTCGTGGGCTTGAGAGCCCTCATAGCCCTCTAGAACTCCCTTAAAGCCTCCTTTTCCCTGCGGCCTTCATTTTCAGGCTTCCCTAGCCCTTCAAACCCTCACAACAACCCTCCCTGGGCTTATCATCGGCCTTCTAGCCCTGTTGGCCTAGACTACAGAGCCCTCCGCCTCCTTTTCTACCATAATACCCCCCCGTTGACCTTTCTCTTTCATTTGCTTCCCCACAGAAACCTTCTTTTATCTCTGCATCAAGCTTTAGGGCTTCAATCAGCGCTCCGCTACCTTTCTCCCAACCTGCATTGCCCTCAAATCCCCCTTACCTTTCTCGACCCTCAATCCTAAGGCCTCCAGGGCCCTCAACTCTTCAACACAACCTCTTCTCCCTTCAATGCAGACTCTAGAGGCCTTCTTTTCATCAACCACAAGTAAATCTTAGGATTATCTATTGTTATATATCATTTATGGGTCAGTTACTTGTGTTTACAGGTGTAGCGTGGAGTTTGGAGGAGATTTGGGCACTTGCTTGAGGTACTACCACTCAAATATGTGGTCCTTCGGTAACTGTCTACAACAAGATATAAAGTAAACTATAATGCAAGCCCTAATCATAATATCAACACCTAGCGTTATGCATGAAAAACACTCTAATTAACATACAACAATTGCAAGAATAATTACAAGTGTTTTGGATTGCTTTCTTCGATAATTGGATGATTGATTTGATTGTTAAGGGATTGATATCTATTGGTATAGAGGTCTGATTTGAAAAATTGCATAGCTGTAATCTCATTTTTCAATGCCTTCCAATAGTATTTTCACATTTTCATTTGATATTAGAATTGGATCTTGAGCATTGGTTTCTTTCCTTGCATCTAGTGGTAAATTGTGAATTATATTGGGCACTGATCTCATCATATTGAAGAATGATATTGATTGATCTTAAGCTACAGTGAGTTTATCTTTGTTACTTGAAGGTCCGGTTCATTCTTCAAAAGAGTTCCTTTTTATGGTCCTGAAAAGTTACGCAATTTTGGCACTGTCTAATGCATTTTAGCATAAAGGTAATTCAATGTTAGCTCTGTCCTTTTGAATTTACTTACTGCATGAAACACAAGCGGCGTAAAGAAATTTAGGTATCTGTTGCCTCATGGTTTACGCACTATTGTGAGAAGGATTGTTGGCTTTGAATTTAACATTGTGTTTACTTATAGAATCCATAAAGGTATAAGTTTACATCTAAAAGCACTAGTCTCATCTTGTTGAATATTTGGTACAATAGTTCTCTTGTTTCATTGCTCTTTCATTGACATTTAGGCTATGAATCTAATATCAGATTAGGTCGTTATCTTGAGTGAATAAGCAATCTTGTGTTCTTACTTGCAGCATTAATCATACCTTAGAAATATCTAATTAAACAATGGTAGCATGTTGAAGTAGACTAGGAGCATTTACAAATCTTATTGTTGCTTTGGATAATTGTAATTTGCGTATCATTTGAATGATTCAATAATTGTTGAAATTAGAAAGGTGCTTTGGTTTTCTTTCTTGCTATTCAAATAAAACATATTGTGGATATTGGCTAAGTAGTCACCAACATATTGAATCGTTAGGAAATTGTATCTTTGGTTGGCACATTAGCATCTATTCTTGTGATTAAGATTGTCTCTGGAAATTCGTTAATAAGTACTTGTCGATATAACTCAAATATTGATCATAATTAAAATACTTAAAACACTAACAATCTTTATTTAAGAATTATTCACTAATTTCACCTTGCATATCATTTTAAGCTAGTATTGCGTCTAAAATTTACCTCCAATCATAAACTTGGTTGATACATTTCTAGGACAACCTTTACCATTTAACTTGAGGGGCATCGACAACTCTTCGATGGCTAACACGGTGACCTTGCAGTGATCAGAGCCATAGTCTCTGCAACGCCAGAGGCATCGAGTGATAGGAACTTAACAGAAAGTATCATTAATCAAGCCCTTGCTTGATTCTTGTTAGCCTCCTTCCTACAACCTACCTTGGAGCCCAGCTTCAAAATAGTTAAGGGAGGGTCATACGTAGATTAGACATCTAATTAAAATTAACCAAGATCTTTGCATTTCATGTAGGTCTTAGAAATTGCATTTCATATAAGATAATAAAGCATCAAAGCAATTGTCCATTCGGTACTTGTTCCCAATTTCATAAAGCAAGAGTATTGACTTCAAAAGGCACTAGTCTCAAATATATATAAATTCAATCTAATCCTTAAAATCTTGGTAGATTTAACCAAGTGCTAGGCCACTCAACTGTGTCTCCCATACTCGTTGATTCCCAACTTGTCCCTCATCATCTCATTTTCACAAGGTCTACCCCCCCTAACCTAATGTTGGGAGACAGCGAGAACAGAAAGGTTGGGATCAAGGTGACAACCCCCAACCTGACTCATTCTCGCAGTCCCTGTGCAATATGAGCGACAAGGCCCATTATGTCAGGGATCCATTATTCCTTAGAATTGCAAATAATCATCAAGCTATTTGACTCCACATAGCAAATTTCTAGTAAAGCATAAAGTCTTTATTTTATTCCACGAGCTAATTCAACATTTTATGCTTCTCATCATTTTTAAGCATGCATGAAAGGGAGCCCTACAACTTCTTTTAGACTTTGGTGATATATCTTTGGTGTTGTGTTTGCCTACTTCCTAACACTACATATACTTAATGAGATGTTCTCACGATGCAATCAATAATAGCATGGTTTCTCTTCATAAAAGGTTTTGCATATTGATCTTCCTTACATGACCACACTCCCATGTTCCAAGTTCTAAGTGGTATTGGCCCTCACACACACACACACACACATATGCACTTTTTCATTTGGCCCTAATATAGAGATTTGTTTAGTAGGGAAACATCTAAATTTACATTTTCTAAAGTCACTCATAGCATTATTGTTTTCCATTTATGTTTGCAATCATTCATTATATTTTCATTGTATTCAAATCTTTCTTCCATATAATATGCCTTTCCAATAATCTAATGCAGACTGGTGATTTCAAATTCTTTCTTGTCAAACAAAGTGTTAATTTAGTGCATTAATAAACTTTATACTTTTGATTCTTTCATCATTTACATAATCTATGTACTTGACCAAAACCATGAATTTCACACTATGAATAGCACCAATAACATTTCCCTATCTCAAATTATAAATTTATTAATTCTCCACTTGAACTAATATTTTGCTAAATATTTTTCCTTAGAAACACTAGACAAACTATTCCCATTGTCTAAAGTTGCTTATAGCATTATTATATTTGCCATTTCTCTTTGAAATAATTCAATATTTCCTCATTGTGTTTAGACCTTTCTTCCATGTAATATGCCTTTCCAATAGTCTATAACAAACATCGTGATTTCAAACTCTCTATGGTCAAACACTCTGTTAATGTAGTGCATTAATAAACTTTATACTTTTGATTCTTTCATCCTTTATGTAATCAGTATACTTGACCAAAGTCATGAATTTCACATTGTGAAGAGTGTCAATAATGTTTCTCTCTCAAATCATAAAATTCATTAACTCTCCACTTGAAATAATATTTTGCTAAATGTTTTTTTTCCTTGAAACACTAGACAAACTATTCACATCCCTATTGTGTACCTATAACATTTATGTCAAAAAAATTGTTTAATTATTTTTTTGTTTTTGTTACAAAGGTATTGGTGTTCTTAGGTTGCTTATTGAAATGTACAACATATTGCATCACCTTAATCATCATATTGCTATGTTCTTTACATTTACAACTCAAAAGCACCAAAGGAAAACTTTGATGGACCAAAGAATCCATCAAAGAGTTATGAAGACTTGAGAGACAAAATCTCAAGGAAAATAAAAGAAATGATCATATCACACAGAATCTGGGTTAGCTCAAAAGATTTTCTTCGACAACAATGGACAAAAATTTTGACAATCACAAATACCAACATCAATTGAAATAAAATCAAGCTATTTCTTGTTTTTCTTTCTTTTTGTGTTTTTATTAAGCATGAAACTTTGGGGGTTTCTCTTAATTTTGTAAATAACTTTGTATATATTACCATGTTTGTGCCTCACAAACTTATGGTGAAATCTAAGCAATGTGGAAAAAGTCTAAGTCGGGATTAATTCGGCAAGGGTCCAAAAGTTGAAAAACTCGTCAAAGTCGGGAGTTTTTTTAAAAAGTCGGCAACAAGTCTAAAAAAAAAAAAAAAAAAAACACAAAATTATTCATTTTTTTTTATTATTTTTTAACATCTAGAGTATCCACAACATCAAATAAATGCATTTCCACATAAACATGTAAAGAAAGCTAATATATAATATGTATATGAAGTCTAATGCTACATCACATATCAAAATAGTGAATCAACCCCTGAATTTTGAGTCCTGTCCGAGTCTCAACTCTCAAGAGTCAAAATATCAACAAAAAATATAATAAATGTATATCATGAGTCATCTAAAAGTCATCAAGTAATCAGTCACTGAGATCCTCTTCCCCTTTTAATTTTTGTTTCCGCTAATTGTATTAAGAAATAAGTCATGCATTTATTCAGTAGATTGTAATCTGCTTGGGTAATAAGGTGTCAGGTGGTAGGTCCAATGAAAATTAACAGTGAGTATCACAGTAGATGTGAAAATTAACGCTTGGTGAATCCAAGCTGCTTATTTTCTGAGAAAACAGTAGATGTCAGATTATTAACCTAGCCTTGGCATCTATTATTCAAAAACTCTTGGAGGTAAAATCCACTTCTGATACATAACCTTTCCCCACATTTACAGGGAATTCACCACTAAAGAAGATTCCCTTTCAAAACTTGCTCTCATTGCAAGAAGGATCTTTGTAGTCACAAGATTTCATAGGTACTTTGTTCCTGTCTGAAAAATGGGTTCTTTTTTGAGGCACTGGTTTTGTTTTTTCTAGACAGGTTGTTGCTATTTGATCTTCATGGCCTCCTCTTTGTTGTTTCTCCTAGAAGCATTCAACAACTGTAACAATGTTTTTGATGGTGTGGGGTTCTTTCTACGGAAGACTGTTGTATGCCTATCCTTTTGGTACTTTTGTAATCTTTTGAAGGGGCAGTGGCTGTTAGAGTCTAGATCACTGAAAGCCTGGAGGCTTAGCCGATGTATACTTTGCTTTCTAACTAGAAATATGAAGTATAAAGATTTGTTTTTCCTTGGAAAACAAAAACATATCTTAACCTCAAAATTAACAGATTACAAATGAGACTGCTATGCTCGCAAGAAGTATGACAAACAATACAATGCAATAACTTGAAAATGCATGGATGGAAGCTTCAATTTATAGTTTTTTCACCTTTGCGGCCTCTTTATCCTCGGCTTGGAAGGGAGGAAGACTTTTTGGGTCGACTCCCGATTAAATCGAGAGTACAAGGAAAAAATCGCGATTTTTTCCATTGTGAAAAAGTCGCCAAAAAGTCGGGGGATTAAATCGTTTAGTTCAAAAAATCGCGTTTTTAGGATTAAATCGGGATTTTTTGAAGACTTTTTCCACACTGCTCTTAAGTCATATAGGTCAATGTCACAAATGAGGTTGATGCAAACTCCAAGAAAACATGAGAGAATATTAAAAATAAATTTAAGATGAGATGTAAATAGGACAAGCAACATCTTCACTTTCAAAGCAAAATGCAAACAAAGGATTAATATCAACAACCATAACAGCACACCGAATCACAATATAAATATGCCTCAAAGATATATAGATAATAGAAGGTTTGGTAACATTCTTCAACAAGTGTAACATCAAACACTAAAAATTGGTTTGCATATATCAAGAGGTATATGGAGTTTTCTACATGCAAGGATATCATGTTGACATTCCTCCGCAACTGCATCATTCAACAATTTAAAAAATGGCAAATTTATCTTAAAAAATTGAAATTGATATTTCGTGTGTAAATTTGAATTCAATTTTAAGCAACAATGAAAGTGCAATAAATAATTATCTAACATCAGCAAAGAGAAGCAAAGCCTCCTCCTGGGCAAGAGCAACCAGTGGTAGTATCTAGTCTCATGTATGGATCAAGGCTAGATGTTGGAAACCCCATGACCATGTTGGAGGTAGCCTCTGCAATGACCACAAGGAATATTGGCTCTCTGGCATATACTATCATGGCTAAAACCACCTTTCAGTCTTGGACTAAGACCTAAAATTGTTTCTAACTGGCTAAGAGCTTCTCTTCACCTGAAATTGGTTTGAATGGCTAAGACCTCATTTTCCTCAAATATAACAAATGAGGATAAGGTCCAAGACAGATGCATCTGGCAAGAGTAGAACTCTACACTCTTATGAACCACCAGCAAGTTATTTTAGGTGCCATGGGCTTTTTTATAATAACGGTGATGAGTCAGCTTTTTTTTATAATAACAGTGATGAGTCGGCTTGTATTCATGGATCAAGGCAAATGATGGCTCTTCTCAGTGTCAGTTCACCACTGAGGTATGAGAGGTTTTGCCACCTTTGGTAAAAGGAATAGAAAATTACAAAAAGAAGAAAATAAATGTAAGTATTGAATATAAATGTTCTAATTAGAATTTACCAGTGCAAGCTGGTTTAGTTTACACTGTTGGCTTGTCACATGAGATTTAAAGATCCAGCAAATGATTTGCCCATAGATGCCCAGAATTGAGGAGAATGCCAACTATGTTACTGATCAACATTTCATACTAAAATGGAAGTATTGGTGTTTCACCAAGTTTATAGGGATGGGGATCCATGTAGGATGGGAACGTATTCAGGAATTGTGTAGAATCCCCCAAAATTATAGGGAACATCCTCCACAGGGTACCCAACTTCGAATGCTAAAAATGTTAAACTTGGATGAAAACATAAATAATGCACAATCATAAACAATGATATTTCAATCATAAAAAATCTGGTACGCTTTTTTGGGAAGGGAGCGTATAGAAGTAGGCCGTGCTTCAGAAAATTTATAAGCATCCTTAAAATGTCATTTTCGGAAGGAAATAATCTCCATGTTCAGGGTATATTCCGAACAACGTTTCATGCCTTCTCCCACATACCAACTACAGCTGGGCACCTTGCCACTGTACTACCCTTGTTCCAAACACAGTGAATGTGCTTTGGAGATGCATGCCCGTGGAACAGTAGAAAGTTTATAACATGATTTTTATGTTTCCAAAATAGAATTGTTTGAAATGGGATGCACTCTAGCAAGAAAAAAAATTTACAATGGACGAATAAGCTATTTCCAGTTCCAATATTTACAAGTTAAAACATAATGTTTAAGACCCATGATATTACATCTTAATTGCTAACTCCTTACTTTACATGAGAAAATGACTTCAGTGTCACCTCCATTCTACGAAGCATACATCTGCAACAATGTCAACTTCACAGAGATACTGATATTTTATCCAAATATCGGATAGAAAATGAGTTGAACATCATCTTGCTCATCCACCATTCTTGAGATCACAAAGACTGCAATATTAGGTAATACATTGTCATGATTGTTATCAAAGAAGGAATCCACAAATGTTGTGAAGATAGTGCATTCCTTCAATATGAAGAATATTGCATTTGACTATCTATAGATTTCTCAACTTAGGTAGACAAGCAGGCCATGAAAACAAATTCATGTAAGACCCGGCATCTTATCAGATGAACATAACACGATAGTGCAGCATATTACTCTGTGCTTGTGGAAGACCAATCTTTTTTCCTACCAGCAAGAATACGTGAAATTTGCAGGCCTCTACTGAAGGCCTGATTGAAGAGCAAACGGGTCTGGAACTCAGATACAAATGGAAACCAAGCCAATATAGCAACTGGTGTAAAAAGTAGGAGTCCCATTATATATTCATAACCACGAGCAAGGGAACGAACAGACTCCAAAAATCCAGACTCCAAAAATCCAGTGCGTTTGTATAGAGGCCTGCATGCTTGTGCAATCTACTCACAAAAAAAATCCAGAAATTAAGCTAAGCATAAACTACAGCAAACTCCCATTTGCAATTATAAAAATAGCTGACAGAAAGAACGCAAATTCATCATTGCCAACTACCTGCAGCAAGGCCCATCCAGTAGGCATGAATGCAAGGAAACATGCAAACAAGTCTGCTACAGTTAAGCCGCAGACAACTATGAGAATAATGAGAACAGAAATGAAACCAATGAATAGAAGCCCCTTCAGAAGCCGGAACATGAGCTGATAATCTGCACTGAACCTCTGCCTCCCCATCGCAACAGTCTATGGGCGCAAAAATAGAAAAGAATGTTATACAAATGATTTACAAAAGGAAATATTGAAACCTATTGCCAAGCAGTTTAGAGTAAGAGATGGAGACTATAGATGATTAATATCATAACAACATTTTCTGTCAAGGAAAATAAGAATGGCATCCACACAGAAAAACCATATTTTCGGAATCATTCTCCTGCCAACTTGTAAGATTAGAAAAGAACAAAAAAAAAGAGTTAAGTAGCAGGATTGTCTACCTTCAATACCCCTAAAACAAATGCAATGACAAACCAAGATAGTCCATATACCTGAATTTTGTTGGGAAGACAAACATTAGATCCCAAAAAAAAATACCATCCTGATCACCACAGTGAATGATGAAACGTATTTTAACAATGCGGGAACTGAAAAGAAAATGTACAAATCATACCAGAACACTTTTGCTGTCATGTGTGATGTTTAGGTGATAAACAATTCCATATTGGTAGAGGAAAAATCTAAGTGATAACAAGATTTCCCAAATCCGTCCCCGCAAGCCTGAATACTTGAGATGCTCCTGTTCGTCATCCCACCAGGATTCCCAACTCTTTTCCTGTGGCACACCAATACCTCCATGGCTGTTGATCCACTTGTTCCAATCTGTCCAGTCATCTACAATTTTTTGCCACTCAAATCCAGAAGGATTAAACAGGAAAGGTGCAAATAGCCACGTCCCGACCATAAACCACATGGAAAAAGTGATTAAGAGATAGGCGATAGTATTACGATACGATTTGCCATAGACATGGTACACAATCAATAGCAACATCAACTCAAGTCCTTTGACAAAGTGACTGCGTGAGTAAAAGCGGTAGTTATCCGCAAACTTGGCATGAAAGACAACAAAACCACGCCCAGTAGCTCTGTATTTTGCTCCACCATGGAGTAACGTCCGGCCATAATAATGTGTCTTTGTCCCAAGAGAGAAAGTAAAGAAAACTGAGGCCAGCTGCAGCTGCATGATCACGAAATCACTCAAGGCTGTGCGGAATCCTCGTTCTAGGCCAATTTCCATCACCATAGGTAAGGCCATTAACAGACCAAGCTGGACAAATGCTTGTGAAGCCAGGGCTGCTTCCAGAGAACTATTATGTTGTACAGCAGCTTCATGTAACATTGCTTTTTCAAGTCCACTCAAAACCAGATACAATCGACCATACAGAAAAATATACACTGTTAGCACTGTCACCTGCAATACAGATACCGGACCAAATTGTTTACATTTCAGAAGAGCGCTTCTGAATCAGGCCATTCTGAAAGGTAAGTCCTGAGTTAAACTGCTAAAAAGTCGATGATGTATGCAAGCTATCGTCCTTAGATTTATAACAGGATGCAAAAATATACTTAAATGACAAAAATTGAAAAGCTGAGTACAATTTCTTCCTACCAGAGAACTGAAATAAAACCCAACAGTAGTGAAGTAGCAAGACAGCATCCGAAAAAAGTCAAACCGGTGTCCAAGCCGATAAATATCACGACTCAATGTCTGTTCACCATTCCCATTTGCAACCTTCGCCTCAAATTGTGATATTTGATTGAGACCCACATCACGACCTTTACCAACTTGCATGTATTCATGATGAGTTACATTTCCTTTCCGTAGTGTAGAATTGAATCCTACAAGGTAAATGATAATATTTACATGTATCCATGTACCAGTGCTTCTTATACAATATCCATCCATATAAAAACCTGTAAACTCAACCAAAATATCTAAAGGTAAATAATTGTTAAGGGCATAGCAAAATCACAAAAAACTTACCTGCAAAAATGTCCTCACTTAGGTTGATGCCTTTTGAAGCTTTACTTATCCCACCTCTTGTGAGGTGAAACAATCTATCAAATACGTCAGGATGTCCATAGTGAAAGCGCACCCTTAAAGCACAAGAAAGAAGAAATTAGTAACAAACAAAATATGAACAAATTTTCCTGCAACATCATGTAGCAGTGAATTAACATCTTATGTTAAATATGAACGAGGTCTTATAAATTAAAGACACCCATATTACAATACTATATAAACTTTTGTAGAAGGGACATTTAAGACCTTTTATATCTCAAGACCATTAATACCTAGGCTTCATTAACAAACACATCCAGAATACGTAACGACCACTAAAGTGATCATTATTTCTCAACACTACTGCCTAATGATCACTCTAACCAAACCATGATACAAAACATCAATATCTTTAACTAAACTACTAACTTGCTTAATACTCTAACTTAACACCCTAATATAAAATTCCAAACTGATTCTAGAATTGGTTTCTCCAACAAGTTATTTCCAACCTATAACTCATTCATGTGTTGGTGCACTTTAACACAACATTCCCTTTGTTAGAGGACAATCCTTAGTGCATCATGTTTAATTTTCCTTTGCCCTCTAGGTCTGGTATATGCCCTAACTAGGAACACAACACGCTAGAGAAGCCCAACACAAAAGTACTTTGCACAGCGGAAATATAACAGCAGCGAAACAATAAGTACACAGATTTTGTAGGCCCACAACTTGTTATTATTTGTCCTTCAATAAAACAAACATAGGGCTCCCGTACCAGGGATCATGGCCCTTTAGAAACCTGATACAAGACACAGTATACAGCAGTATACAACTAGGGTTTGATGTCAGCTCCCTTTGACCTTCAATATACCCAAAACAACAAAGAACAAATGCTTGACTTACTGGTTGTAGCAGCCCCTTGCTTCCAGCCCTTTCTGTCCTCTTGCCCTTGATGTACCTGGCTGTCCTTTGCCTCCAAAGACCACAGAGAAATAGCTCCTTTAACTTCTCTGCATACCAAGCTACTCAGTGAATTTAGCCCTTCAAATTCACTGCATATATCAGCCTTTAACCTTGCTGTTCAATCATTCTTTAATGAACAGACTTCAACATGTAGGCTCAACAATCTATCTACACCAACATATTACCTTCCAGACTGTCTCACGGCCTTATTTCTCTGTCTAAGGTACTTTGGTGCTGCTGCTCCAGGTCTGAGGTCAGATTCGGCTTCTTTTAGGGCTTCAGCCCTCCACAGAACTTCTGCACAATGTTCCTGAGGCCTTTCAGCCTTCTACAGTAGGCAGAACTGACACTGTTAGGCCTCCTTCCACGGCTTCAGCCCCCTTTCCCTTACACATAACAGAACATGGCCTATCCACAGAATTTTCAGCGGCTTCTTCTCATTATTTCGGCCTAGGCTAGGGCTCAGAACACAGACAGAAACTCGGCCTTGCTTCTGGGCAGACTCGGCCTCTTCACATGCACAGAAAAGACTTCCTCATGTCCTCTTCTAGCTCGGCTTCTCCTGAGGTACTGCCACTCCTTGGCCTTCCATTGCTGCGGCTAGACTCCTTGCTATGCCTCTCCTTCTAGGGCTTGTTACCCACCACTTTGTGGGTGATATCTCTAGGAGAAAAAATTTCTCCAAGATGGTCCTCAGCCGGCAGCCACCAGCCCCTCGCAGCCACCAGCTAGCTCATTGTGCCATCTTCTCCACCACCTGTGCCAGCCATGTGGTCCGTCGCCCATCTGCCATGATCGTATGTTTGAAGGTGGGCCTCCCGAATCTAAAGGTATGCTTTGGTATTTGGAAATTGAGTATTGTAGTTTGCTTATCATGGACACTTCTAGGCATGGATTAATGGGGGATTCGGCAGAAAGAATGGGCGAGGTTTGTGCTTCTGTCCCCTAGACCCCTTTTAGGAATTAACCTTGGATTTTAGTCCCATGGGATCTCTTTTATTGACCATTTGGTTCCAGGGATGGTATTTCACTGGAAATCCTGATTTTGGTTGCGTGGTCCCGCTCCCTTATCGGTTTATATTACCCTCTTTCCATTCATTATTACTCCATCCATCACTTCTCCCGCCTAGGTCTACATTCCTCCATTGGGTCCAGATAGGGTTAGCTTGCCCACACCTTGGGTCATGGCCTGGAATGAAGCCCAGAGGTTGATGCAGCTGAAAAGAAAGTTAAAAGCATATATGGCCACATTCAACAGGAAAAGTACCACAAAATGCAAAAGATGGTCGGGACAAAAACATTTTAGCATGTGGGCAAAAGCCAATACATGAGCTTTACCCCATCATCATGGCAATCACCCTAGTTCCTACAATTTCTATAAGCCTTCTTCATCATATAGGAACCCATGATTGTCCCAACCCCTGGTGGGCGATGAACCGCCCCACCTTAAAAAGGGGATTCCACTGCTATATCTTACACATCATGCTCTAACCCCTTGAGCCCTGAGCAGTTAATCAAAGAAAATCATAAAAATGAAAAAGGCATAAAATAAGGGTAGAAAATCAAGGCCAGGGCACCTCATGTACCACGATTGCTCCCTCCTATATATTATAAACCCAAGTGTGGGCTTCCCTCTTATTAGCTACCCTTGTACCCCGACATGTGACCCAAGGCTACCCCTTTTCATCCCCTACTTCATTCACCATATTTGTCACATGCCACCACCTTTTGAAGGATGTACCTTGAATATTGTCCCCTTTAGAAGTAGAAACCACCTAATAGGGTGCTTGGTTAACCCCATTTGGAGTTTAGGAGACAATGGCACATCCTGAAGCCCATTATGGAAGGGGAGACCATTATGAAGTCCCCACCTATGGTCCATGATTAGGTAAGCTCATTTACTCGATTTCTCTAATGACTTGTTGTACCAGAAGTCTAGGGGACGCATTAGATCTTATGCAAGATTGCAGGTGGTTTCCATTTGGGGTTTGGTCTCCCTATACGGGGTCCTAATCCTCCAGACGGCTACATTGGCACATGTAGGGTGAGCATTAAGAGCCATGGGCCTCCGCAGCAACAAATTGCACTCCATGGATCCCCACAACCATTCAGAGATTGCTCATGGTTCACTTATTGGACGAGGAGGATGCACATGATCCATCATGCCCAGTTGGCTCTAGATTTACACCATACACTTGGTCGATGATCCAAGACTTGCACAATGATGTGGCATGACCTACACCATCATCCTAGCTCTTGCAGACGATCTACAGCATCTTCGATTTGTTTGGAGACCCATGAGGACACTTGTGTGCCCCCACATGTCATTTGGAGCACCACAGGTTATTACAAGGGGCCAACCCCTTGTCCACAGGGTCTTATTCTTCATTGTGGCACCCACAGACTTCATTAGGCCTCTTAGAGAGCCCTACAACATGCATAGATTATTATTTGACCTCTTGAGAGGCATACTTTTTCATTTATGAGCTAGTTTGGTGGGCTTGTCACCAAAGGTTGTATTATTAGCACATTATTTTATTTTTGGGGCTTATGTAGGCCAAGGAGGCTAATTCGAACTCCTAAGTTGTGTATAAATAGGAGTGAGATGAGTTCATTTCTCATCATCACTTTGGTTTTGGATCTCTTATCCTCTTGATATTTTCACACTTTTTCTAAGGATGAATTGGAGATTTTATGGATGAGTTTTGATGTATGGATATTGGTATATCTTCTCTTGGAGCTTCTTTATTGTCAATTATGAATGGTTGGATATACTCTATTGCATGTAAATACATTCTTTTGATGTTATTCTTTTTTACTTTTGTCATATATGTTGGATTGGGATTTTTGTTCTAGGGCATAATTGTTGCAAGCATTTATTGCTTAATATTGTAGAATTTGTCTCTAGTATAGCATTTCCTCCAATGTATGGGCGCCATGTAATAGGAGCGAAATCTCCTAGGGGTAAAATTTGACCTTGACAAGCCATTTCTCTTGCACGTCGAAGTATAAAAGTTGTAGGGTTGCTTCTTCTTGACCTATAAGGCAAACGAAGTGATCTTGAGGCCTCCTTGACTTGAAACCAAGAAATCCTACTCTTGCTCAACATAGACTCCATTCTCCCAAAGATTAAGGCACTGATCTACCAAGGGTGGTCACTAAAATCCACATTTTCTCACATCCTTCTAAGACTAATCACACTAGGGTGACTCGGGCATCAATTTCCCGACAAGCTAGCCATAAAAAAATTTGATCTCCTAGGGTCTCCTGCATTGGCCTTTCCTCTAGCCCTCCTCCAATTTTGAAGCCATTCTGACGATGGAGTTGGAAGAAAAGTCAAGCCCTAGCTTTGGAATCAAAACTTGCCCTGCCATCCCCAATGCTAGTACCCTATAGGGTCAAGACAACATCTTTAAGTGAAATTATTTTCTTGATCCTTTCCCCCACCTTGTCTAGAATAAGAATATCATTGGTTGCTTCATACCTTCCTCATATCCTAGACGGGGTCTACTTGGCCCCATGTGGTCCCACTCCTTCAAAAGGCCATTCTTCAAAAACCATCCAGGATACCAATTCTAACAAGGATTTTAGGCATCGGGGAACTCCTTTACAAGCCTATTCCCACAAACCTAACCCTCCAAATCCTCTTCCTTTTCTCTAGATATACATAGTACCTTGCTTAGAAAGCAAGTTATATCCTTCAAACGTTTCTGGGAAAGGGTTTGGGTCACTCATATCCACTAACTTATCATTCATTAGTGACTCCACACACATCAAGTCTCCTCCCATCGGTGAAAGTCCGTGAATAGAAGGGAGCCTTAGTTGAGATGACAGTAGGCTAAGTCTCCATTTGTTGCCCTTGGCCTAGCACTTGGCCTTTAGGAATCCCCCTTAGGTCCCCTGCTAGTTTGAGCAGTAACAAGGCTAATCTTCTTCACAAATGAAGACCCCTCTCACTTGTGATCATGGCCTATCCTTTGGCCTATATTTATAGCTCGTGTTTAAGTGTCTTGGGGGTCTTCTTTGTCCTTCAAGAAACCCCTATTAACCATTCAATAACAAATTAGAATATCAAACTCATTACCTTGGGTTCAAAGCCCACAACTTTGGGTCCAAAACCCCAACATTTGGGTATCTTGCCCACAAACCTCCT
The DNA here is from genome assembly GCA_031772625.1 of Pinus tabuliformis. Lineage (NCBI taxonomy): Eukaryota > Viridiplantae > Streptophyta > Pinopsida > Pinales > Pinaceae > Pinus > Pinus tabuliformis. The sequence goes on along the minus strand of CM062813.1, from coordinate 426,308,931 downwards.
TTTTGTGGGTTTCTCCACTCGAAAATACCTTCCGAGCTCTACCCAAATTTCAACACATCATTGACTCAACCTTGAGGTGTACAATGCCCTTGGATCAAAATAAATGCTTCATGACTTTGGCAACACTGCTTGTATTAATCAATACATTTAATTAAGGAGTTGCTTAATACTCTGACCTAACACCTTAACATGGCAAATTCTAATACTTTGATTTGACACCTTAAGATAGCAAATTCTAAACCAGTTCTAGAATTGTTTCCTCCAACAAGTTATATCCTACCAAGGACTCATTCAAGTATTGGTGCACTTTAACACAACATTCCCTTTGCCAGAGGACTTCCTCTTAGTCCACCATTGGTTCAACCTTGGGGTGTACATCTCCCTTAGATCAAAATAAGTCCTTCATGACTTTTGCAAAATTGATTGTAATATTCTTCCCTTTCTTGGTAAAGTCCACCATCTTCCTTTAGCTCTTTTTTAAATGTCCCAATTTGTTGCAGTGGTAACAGGTTTTGTTGTCTTGGGGTGTTAATGCATTTGATGACAACCATTTTCTTTTTGCTTTTCATTGTTTTTTATTGTAAGTGGCTCCACTCCCACTTTTTTTTCAATACCATTAGCTTCAACATGACATTTAATTTGGTCACAAAACCAGGGTTGCAGGGGAGCACCCTCCCCCCCTCGAATCCGCTCCCAAAGCACACTCCGCTTGGGAGAGGATAGGGAGCGCGTTCCCTAAAAAAATTGACCTCCATGTTTTTAAGGGAGTGAATGAGGGAGCGATCGCTCCCTTTCGCTTCGGGCACGAATTGTTTAAGGAGGGAGCGGTCAGGGAACGAACGCTCCCAACCACTCCCTCCTTGAAAAATTTGCTCCCGCTAGCGAAAAAGTCGTGCAGCAGTTGGGCGGCGAATGGGCAAGGTGTTGAGAAATCTAGGGCATTCAATGTTAACAATTTCTATGCTTGATAATTGCTTGTGATATGCTTAATCTTCTTTTACTTATGGTCCTTCACTTCGTTAGCTTATTAGTGTGTTCTTTTCATCAAGACAATTATCAAAATAAAGACAAGTGAAACAAAATATAAGCTTTTCCACCCAGGGCCAAAACCTCTCACCACTTGAGAGGAAAACTCGATAAAATTCTTCTTCTAGATCTTCAATTGATAATTACCAAGACCATGACATAGAACCCTTCACTATAGCATCCTTCCAAGACACTTGTCACCCACCTTGACCTTCTTTGTCCTTCCTCTTAGAGAAACTTGGTCTCTATCTCGTTGTACTGCACCTCCACAGCTTCCCTAGAGAATCTCAGTCTCTAGTTCTTCTAGAGAGAACCTCAACCTCTATCTTGATCACTTAGTAAAGTTTTTCTCTCACTGCCCCAGAAGAATCTGTTGCCCAAACTTCGCACTGCCCAAAAGATTTTGTTGCCCAAACTTCACACTTTCAGAAGATTTTGCTGCCCAGACTTTGCACATCCAAAAGATTCTGTTGCCCAGACTTCACACTTCCCAGAAGAATCTTCGTTGTACCTAGTAGATGATATCCCAAAAGAATCTTCGTCCTTCCCTTTTGCTGCGACTTCGTCCTTCTTCTAGCCCTCTTTCTTATGCTTTCTTCTTCGCATTTTTCCAATGAAAGCTTGTACGAATTGTATCTCCAAATGAGGATGAGTAGGGCTATATAAACCCTTCTTTGTTGCCCTTTAGGCCAACTTGATCGCTGGAGTTTAGGCCGACTTCATCTTGCAGTGTCCCCATAGTTTGTAGGCCAACTTTAAAGGGTTTGGTGACAATTTCTTGGAGGATACTTTACAGACAATATTGACCTTTTGCCAAGTGTAACATGACTTCATTTACATGATAACAACTCTTTTATGACTAGATGAATAAACCCTAAAGACTCTCAATGGGAGCCTTTACTCAAAAACAAAATTCCATGCTCATGAAATCCATGAAGCAAGTCAATATAATAATTTCAGTTTTCTTATTTACATCTCTTTACATAAAATCATAATTACATGTCATTATGAAGACCGAACCTAGTTACACTTTTTCAACACTCCCTCTTAACTAGGGAGGTATGCATAATGGTAACTTGGACTTTCTCAATCTGAAGAATCTCTCATAAGAAGAATTCAGATTTGTAACTCATTTGTATAGCACCATACCAACCAGTATTTATATAGCAAGGCCTTGACTAACAGCTCTATCTCTCCATAAAGCAAAATGTTGGCGAGACAAATGATTTATAGACATCCTCATCATTGTCTCTCTCAAAACATACCCCACCTGGGTTCTCTCAGGATATGCTCCATGAGGACTATTCCTTTCTTGGACTCCCCAGTCCCTAAAAGAATATTAGTCCCCCACGACTACTCTTCCATGGGATTCCCTAACTCATCCCACTAGAGCATCGAATGCCAAATGATTATACAATCCTCTATTCTGTCTTCTCAGGTGAAGCACAGAACATGTCTATCGCTCCTTATGCCAAGAGGTTTTATTCCTTTGATGTACCCATTCCTATCGCAGAGGAATGTACCTAAGCATTCGGCTTAGAAATTTCCAAGTTTCCTCCAAGCAGAAAACTTCTTCTCAGGCTCCCTTTTAACCAAGGACCTATAGTGTCTCTAGAACATTTAGCTGCATGAAGAGCTCCTTTCTTCGATGTCATGAATTTCTTTTAAGGAGTCTTCAACTTTTGGGAATTTTTGTATATAAGGCAAAGATCATCCATCACTTTTTGTCCATGAGTTAGTCATGTCCCTAACTCATCAAAAAGTGATCCATCAAATTTTCCATCTCGCTTTGCTTCATGTCATTCTTTCATGCCATATTTTCAGAAGAACATTACATCCTTCCAAATGGTTTGATTGGAAGTCATTCACATATCTTCCCTTTTACAGTTCTACATAAGCCCAACCAGATGTTAGTTAAAAAATAATCAATGTACACTTCAAATTAGAATTACCTTTGTGATGATCTTTCACCATGACATCTTCCTATAAGTATCAACATCCTGCATGCAGATTGACACATCTTCCACAGATTTTCAGTGTCAAGGGTCTCTATCTTTTCCGACTTCTTCTGAGAGATATTCTAGTCAAATCTTCTTGGACTTTGAATGCCTTCTATCTTTGATGTATATTATCACGATCTCTTCCTTTCTTTTCACACACTTCATTCCCAGAAGCTTCCAATCTTGATTGTAGTCAGCTTCCTTATGTTGCATATATTATGTTGATTTCATCTAGTGTGACTTATTCTCTTTTGTAGTACTTAGGAGGAGGAGATCCTTTCTTCTCTAGATCATATTGTAACCATATGACTTTCATAATAATCCATGTGAGCATACCTCATTTTCTTTCGATCATCTAGACTTCTTGTAGCAGCTTCATCCGAAGGGACTTAATCCTTCAGACCTGCTTTCCTTGTTGTGTCATCATATTATTCCTTGAATCCCACAAGTTGGAATTCCTTAATGAAAAACTTTTGCTTCCTTTCTCTATCGATGAGTCCTTTGATGAGAATTCTATTAGAGAAACTTGAGGATATTTTATGTCCTCATCCAGCAAATGTTTTCTTCCATGATGATCCCAATCGATGATGATCTTTTGCTTCTTATAAATACTCATGAGGTTTCCTAAGAGCTTCCTAATTAGTAGGATTTGGTCCAGACATACTTTCTTCCCATGTCACCAGCTCTTACTTCTAATGCTTTTATCGTGATGCATCCTATCTGCTTTACTTTGCTTTCTACCTATAACTTACAAGTGAAAGAAACCTTTTAATGAAGAAGATCACCTTAGTCATCTTTTAGCTTCTTCCTTCTTACGCTTCTTTGTCTCGGGTTCTTTTACTTCCTTAGTAGAATAGTTTTCTTCACTGCCCCTCTTGTGATTAGGACAGTATTTTTTGTAGTGTCCAAAGTTGTGACAACCATAGCATCTTACTTTAGCCATGTTCTTCCTTTTCTTCTTTGGAATACCAAACTTTTCAAATCTTTCTTTTCATTTTGACACTAATTGTTTCCTTCTTTCTGATCTTTCATTCTTCATCCTGTCTCCTTCTGCCTTGACGAGAGACCATAACATGATGTATGGGATAGCTTCCTCTTCTCTAGAGGCAATGAGGTTACCTTGTTTGTCAGTTAATGCATTTATAATTGCTGAGAGTATTTCATTATTTGATACCCTGTCTCCCAGATCCTTCAGTTGTTCTTTTATTTGAGATGCCTTAGAGAGGCACGATGATATTCCTTTATCTATGTTCAACTTGTGAAGTTCAGATCTAAGAGTTAAGATCTTTTCTACCGTGCTTCGAGAGAAAAGTTCTTTCAGCGTATCATATATTTCTTTAGATGTTTCTAGCTTTGCTACATAGGAAATAAGTGAATCTTCGATGGATTCCTTGAGTATCTTTTGAGCCTTGAGATCCTTTTTCAGGTATTCCAATAATGCTCATTCTTCGAATGGCTTGGAGACTTTCCCATGAACATGATTAATGACTTCATTTACTTCAAGGACAATGTCTATCCTATTTTTCTAAGCAAGGAAGTTTGATGCCCCAACCAGCTTTTGATCTTCCTTAAAACATGAAGTCATTTTCCCAGATTGTATTATAATAAGAGGTACTTACTTGAGAAGATCAAATCTTCAACTTTGATGATGAACTTGTTGCTTCTTGCTTCAAGTCTTTTGGAGAGGGAGGACTGCCTTCTATGAGATATTTGCTTCAAGAGAGAGAAGACTGACTTTTAATTCAATGTTTCTTAGGGCCTCCTCTTCCTTTGATGATGTGATGATATCTGGAATGCTTCTAGGGTTTATGCTTCCTTCTTGAAGATGATTTCAAGATTCTCTCTTTCGATCTAGGGTTTTGGTTTGATGAGAATCTAGATTTCCTTCTTGATAACCTTCGACTTACTTTGATTCCTCCTTGAAGATTGATTCTTGTGTGTTAACTTGTTTTGTCTGCCCCTTCTTGTCTTCAGCACCTTAGCTTTGATACCATGTTGAGAAATCTAGGGCATTCAATGTTAACAATTTCTCTGCTTGATAATTGCTTGTGATATGCTTGTTCTTCTTTTACTTATGATCTTTCACTTTGTTAGCTTATTAGTGTGTTCTTTTCATCAAGACAATTATCAAAATAAAGACAAGTGACACAAAATATAGGCTTTTCCAGCCAGGGCCAAAACCTATCACCTCTTGAGAGGAAAACCTGATAAAATTCTTCTTCTAGATCTTCAATTGATAAGTACCAAGACCATGACACTGAACCCTTCACTATAGTATACTTCCAATACACTTGTCACCCACCTTGACCTTCTTCGTCCTTCCTCCTAGAGAAATTCGGTCTCTATCTCGTTGTACTGCACCTCCACACCTTCCCTAGAGAATCTCGGCCTCTAGTACTTTTAGAGAGAACCTTGGCCTCTATCTTGATCACTTAGTAGAGTTTCTCTCTTTTTGCCCCAGAAGAATCTGTTGCCCAAACTTCGCACTGCCCAGACTTCGCACTTCCCAGAAGAATCTTCGTTGTACCCAGTAGATGATAACCCAGAAGAATCTTTGTCCTTCCCTTTTGTTGCTCCTTCGTCGTCCTTCTTCTAGACCTCTTTCTTTTGCCTTCTTCTTCGCATTTTCCCAATGAAAGCTTGTACTAATTGTGTGTCTCCAAATGAGGACGAGTAGGGCTATATATACCCTTCTTTGCTGCCCTTTAGGCCGACTTGATCGCTGGAGTTTAGGCCAACTTCATCTTGCAGCTTCCTCATAGTTTGTAGGCCGACTTGAGGGGTTTGGTGACAAGTTCTAGGAGAATACTTTACATAGACAATATTGACCTTTTGTCAAGTGTAACATGACTTCATTTACATGACAATGACTCTTTTATGACTAGATGAATAAACCCTAAAGACTCTCAATGGCAGTCTTGACTCAAAAACAAAATTCCTTGCTCATGAAACCCATGAAGCAAGTCAATATAATAGTTTCATTTTTCTTATTTACATCTCTTTACATAAAATCATATTTAAATGTCATTATGAAGACCGAACCTAGTTACACTTTTTCAACACAAGGGGAGGGAAGGGGAGGGAAAAAGAAGATAAAAGGTCCTCCTCCCCTCCCATTATTCACCATTTGCACAGTGAGAGAGCAAGAGAGGAGGGCTTTTGGAATTGGAGGCTTGGAGCTTGAGTTGAGGAGGGAGATTGAGAGAAAAATTGAGAGGATTGCTTGGGAGCTTGAGGAGCTTGCAAGGGAGATTGGAGCTTGGGATTGAAGGCCAAAGAGGTAGGATCTACACTCTAATCTAGCATTTTTGTTTTTTATATGTTCATTGCTAAAGGAAAATGTTTTCCTCTCTTTCCCATTCTCATTCCTCCATTTTATTGCAGGCTCGAAACTTCAAACATCATGGTTATATGGCTTGACATTCTCTTGTTGTTGGTTCCTTTTTTTGTTATTATGGTGTTGGAGAGTAGATGGAGGAGGATTGATCATGATGAAGAGAATGAAGAACTAGGTTTTAGTGGATTTGATGAAAACCCTGGAGAGGAGTACCTTGGTGAGGAGGAAGAGGAGAGTGGAGATGATGAGGGTACAAAAACTAAACCAGACCAAACCCCATTGTGGAAATATGTTTTTAGGCCTGAAGAACAGAAAGGGGGTGGAACCACTAAATTTACATGCCTCCATTGCAAAAACACTTACATAAGTTCATACCCCCGTGCCAGAAGGCACCTCTGAGGGAAAATGCCATGGGATGGAGATAAACAAATAGGAATCAGAGCTTGTTTAAGTCTTTCAACAACATAGAGCCAAATACATAAGGAAAGATGAGGAATCCCAATACAAATCTAAAATATCAAAGGGTGCCTTTGAACATAGTCCCCAATAACATGCACAAAGAACTCTGTCGGCATCCTCCCATGGCAATGGATATGGAGGCACAAGAACAAACATCTCTTTAAGGCATAGAACCATATCAGATTTCCTTGATGAAGGGTGTAGGATGTTAGAAAATCAGAAACACAGAAAGATTTTCTTATAATTACTTATGAGATTCTTGTGTTCTTATTAACTTTCTTATGTTCTTCTTTTATCTTAATTCATCAAGCAATTACCAAAACAATAGCATGAAGATCAAGGACACCAGATGTAGGCGGACAGCCAGGGCAAAACCCCAAACTTACAGAAAACCCAGACAGGCACTCTTCCTTCAATAGTTTTTATGAGATAATCCAAGGCTCTTGACTTAGACACAGACTTCCTCCACACCAAGTCAACCATTTCCTTTTTCAACAGATGGTCACTTTTCCAGTACTGTCTTCAACCTAGATGCAGTAATAACAGCAAAAGCACTTTGAGGAAGTAATATCTTTGACCTAGCAACTTCGATCTTAATGCAACAACTTCGACCTTGAAGCACTTAGCTCTTCGACCTTGAAGCAGCACTTCAACCTTGATGTCATACTTTGACCTTGATGCTGTACTTCAACCTTGATGCGCTAACAGAACTTCTTGATGTCGTAACATAACTTCTTCATGTCGTAACTGAACTTCGACCTTGATGTCGTAGCCCAGAAAATCACATGTTTGAGAGAGAGAGAGAACCCTAAACCTTTGATGCTGCAATTCTCCTTCTTCCACTGCAACTTCGCACTTTTTCACGGCTTCTTCTCGCAGATCAAATTTGTGTGTGTGATTATCCTAATTCCTCCAAATTAATCGAACTGCTTCAATATATAGGCTTTTGGTGAGGTAGAATTACATTTCTTAAGACCGACTTGATCTTCTTGAGGCCGACTTGGTGTGGAGGTGACAATTCATTTTTGACTCAAAATAATTCTTTTTACATGATTCAAAAGCCCAAGAAAGGTCTCTTTAAATGTACAATGACTCTATTGACTTAGAATAAATCCTAGAAGTCCTCAATGGGGACTTTGACCTAAAACATGATGACCCAAGCATGAAACCCATGCTTTAATATGTCATAATAATAATAATAATAATTATTTTCATTCTTCTTCATAAGTACATTTTATTATGTCTCAAATACAATTATGAAGACCGAATCTAGTTACATTTTTCAACACTCCCTCTTAACTAGGTTGGTATTCATCATATACAAGTACAAGGAAGATCTCCAACTATGTGAACTATGAAGATCTCCAACTATGTGAACTATGAAGAGTTTAGGCACCGCAATGCCATGGAATAGATTCTTGACCAAGGCAATCTATCCAAGGTCTCTCAACAATTTAGGCATTGCAATGCCACAGACTAGATTCCTGATCAGGGCAGCCTATCCAAGTGGGACTAAGATGGACTAAAGCCTTCAACCTCTCTAAGTACCATCAGGGTTACTTGCTAACCATCAACCCAAGGATCTAGGTGTGTATCTGAAGTCAGAGCTCCATGACCAACCCCACCCTCCCTACTTGAGGAACTAGACATCAACACAAAGTGTCGGCCAGATGTCCTCCTAGGCAATGTGTCTTACACACAAAGCCTAAACACTCTCGATTATTCCAATCAGTAACAAATCCTCCCTGATCAAACAGATCGGTAACAAATCTCTCTCGTGTAATTTGCATGCTATCAAACCTTTACTTGTACAAACACAACTCCATTCAGTAACAAACTTTCAAATGTACATAAGTAAACACAAACCTCTGGGGTCTTCTGGACAACTAGATATTGCTTCTAGACAGTAGGACGAATCTTGACAGAAGATTCCTCAATCATCCATTTTGTTTTCCTACTTCAAATGCAAAAACATATTCTACATAGATCCGACTTTTCTTATTTCAATAGCCCCTCAAAATATATTCTCCAATTTTCTTCTTTCAAGGTGTCCATCATGACTATGATAGGACCTCCCTCTCAACTAGGGAGATTCCTTTCATTCAAGCTCCCTCTTAACTTTAAGGGAGATTTCTTTCATCCAAGCTCCCTCTTAACCTAGGGAGATTCCTCTTTTTTTTACGACATTGGAGAATCTTTCATGGCTTCCATCCTTCTCATCAGAGTTATCATGACCATTATAACTTTCTTCATCCTGCTTATCATATCAACTTTACTTACGAACATCTTCATGATCTTGAAGATTATGTACCTGCACAACTTAGATAGCAAGTACACCCAAATCTATAGAAGCATGAAGTTAACCATATCAAAATCATATAATAATGGAAGCATTCAACTTTATACATCATATATCCAAACTTAGTTACAAACAAGAGACAAATACTTTTCAACTTCTTGCTAGGGTTTTTGTCATAAACCCTAAACTATATCATCAAGTATAACATCCTTCATTACATCTAGGGTTTCAATGTTTCTTTCACAAGTATGACATACCCTACTACAAACTATTCCAAACCCTAGTAGCGATTTGAACAAATATAGATCTACAATGCATCTAACAACTTTAGAATTCATATGTTAGACTTCCTACTAGGATTTAGTGCAAAACCCTAGATTTCATACATGAGCTTTAAAAATCAAACCAATCACAACTCAATTTAAAGTAACATCATGACTATATTCCACTAGGGTTTGTTGTAAACCCTAGATTTTATTAATTCTTAACACCCACAATACAATTTCAGGTTTTATTAACTTTTCATAAATCTCGGATTATCACACTGTCATCATATATCAAAGGTTTTAACTTCTACTAAGGTTTAGTTACAAAACCCTAGAATTCACAAATACTATCAAACTTCGACTAGGCTTAGTTCCAAACCCTAGGACTTATGACCATCAACAATTAGGTCAACACATATATCTACTATTCCATCATCATGCACAAGCATATCATAACATGTGTTAGTCAAACCCAATGACACAAATATCAATATATTAAAACTTCATCAGACTAGGGTTTCAATAAACACATTTATACCTAGGATTTAATTCCTAGGACATTCTTTAAAATAAAGGTCATGCGTATACACCCTACCAAACCCTAATGATCTACAGTTTCTAGGGTTTCATAACACAACAAACCCTAATATATCAATACTTCAAAAGTTTGGGATTTCAGACACTACCACTCAACCCTAACAAGTTAGAGTTTTCATAAATATACCAAAACCCCAAACATGACATCATGAAAGCATCAAACATTTTCTTTATCAATAACCCTAAGTAGGCTAGGGTTTCACACATTATCATCGACATACCCTTAAGTTAGGGTTTTACAGAGAACCTTTTTAGGGTCACACAAGAATAATCAAAGATTTGAGGAGGGTAGACTTATCTAATGATGAATCACCTAATCAAGAATCTTTATGATTCAAGAGTGCTAGACACAACAATGTTAGTAATGTAGAATATATTACCAAAAAGAATGAATATACCATTATCATGAAGAGAAAAAAGCTTATGGTCTAAGGCATACCTTTGTTTCTTAACAAACCTTGTAATCCCAATGCTTTGTCTTGTGAGGCCTTCTTTCATAATCCTTGAGTATTCAGTAAGCCTTTCCTAAACAAAGAAAATATGAATAGAAATGTGATTTGTATTTCAAAGATAATACGAGGAGTAAGATACTTATCTTTGGAAAGTGGTGAGGGCTCCCTCTTAATCCAAACTTGAGGGATATGTAAGGGATAAAGTCCCTAACAAATAGCTCTTTGACTTCAGATCCTTCCATCTTGTTCTTCTTTGGTGAAACTTCTTCGGCAAAGTTTGCTTGATCCATGTTCCTCCTTTTATTCCTTGGATTCTTAGGACAATCCCTTTATAGTGACCCATCTTGTGACAATTGTAGCATTGGCCCTTTGGACTTCTTCAAGGTTCCTTTCTTCTTGTGATGAGCGGAACAATCATTCCAGATTTTCTCTTCTTCACTCTCCTTGTTGATTACTAAAGATTTTATGACTACATGCATTCCATCCACTATTCAGTAAGCCTTTCCTAAACAAAGAAAATATGAATAGAAATGTGATTTGTATTTAAAAGATAATATGAGGAGTAAGATACTTATCTTTGGAAAGTGGTGAGGGCTCTCTCTTAATCCAAACTTGATGGATATGTAAGAGATAAAGTCCCTAACAAATAGCTCTTTGACTTCAGATCCTTCCATCTTGTTCTTCTTTGGTGAAACTTCTTCAGCAAAGTTTGCTTGATCCCTGTTCCTCCTTTTATTCCTTGGATTCTTAGGACAATCCCTTTTATAGTGACCCATCTTGTGACAATTGTAGCATTGGCCCTTTGGACTTCTTCAAGGTTCCTTTCTTCTTGTGATGAGCGGAACAATCATTTGAGATTTTCTCTTCTTCACTCTCCTTGTTGATTACTAAAGATTTTATGACTACATGCATTCCATCCACTATTAGGTTCATGGCCAAAATCTTTGTTTCTCTAAAATTTGCTTTCTTTGCTTCACTTGATTCATCTGTAGGCTTCTTTACTTTTCCTTTGACTAGATTCAAAACTTTATGCTTTTCGAGGATTCGATCTATCCTCTTTTTCCATGATCTGTAATTTGATGCTCCTTCTAATTTGTTCTCTCCCTTTATGGAGTTAGGCATTGTCCTTGAAGGTAGTAAACTTCAAGGAGTTTCCTTGTATGGTCTCCTTTTATGATCCCTTCCTCAACTTCTTGAGATTCCTTAGTCTTCTTTCAATAGAGCTTCAACCTGCCTTTTTCTTTCTTCTTCACCTTAGCTCTGAAAATATGTTAGACAATTGGAAAGGCGGAAAGATTTTCTTATACTTGATAATTACTTGTGAGATTCCTGTGCTCTTATTAACTTTCTTATGTTCTTCTTTTATCTTAGTTCATCAAGCAATTACCAAAACAATAGTGTGAAGATCAAGGACACCAGATGTAGGCGGACAACCAGGGAAAAACCCCAATCTTGGGGAAAACCGAAACAACAACTCTTCATTCAATAGTTTTTATGAGATAATCCAAGACTCTTGACTTAGACAGAAACTTCGTCCACACCAAGTCAGCCCTTTCAGTTTTTCAGCAGATGGTCACTTTTCCAGTACTGTCTTCAACCTAGATGCAATAGTACCTTCATCCTAGCAACCTCTATCTTAATGCAACAACTTCGACCTTGAAGCACTTAGCTCTTTGACCTTGAACCAGCACTTCTACCTTGAAGCAGCACTTTGACCTTGATGTCGTACCTCGACCTTGATGTCGTACCTCGACCTTGATGTCATACTTCAATTTTGATGCCATACTTCGACCTTGATGTCATACTTCGACCTTGATGTCGTACTTCGATCTTGATTGCATACTTCGACCTTGATGTCGTACTTCAACCTTGATGCCATAACAGAACTTCTTGATGTCGTAACATAACTTCTTGATGTCATAACAGAACTTCGACCTTGATGTCGTAGCCTAGAAAATCACATGTTTGAGAGTGAGATAACCCAAAACCTTTGATCTTTCAATTCTCCTTCTTCCACTACAACTTGACACTTTTTCACGGCTTCTAGTAGATCGAATTTCTGTGTGTGATTATCTGCCAAATGAATCGAATTGCTTGAATACATAGGCTTCTGGCGAATTACCTTTCTTGAGGCCGACTTGGTGTGGAAGTGACATAATTCATTTTTAACTCAAGGATATATGGAGTGTGCTAATCTGCGTATTGAATTAGGCAAATACTTCAGTTGCACTGGTTCGTTTGGTTCTTTGCATGCAATGGAAGATAGAAACAGATTTGATGCTCTCACATAGTGGGAAGCATATGGCAGCGAGGGACTTTGGCCAAAATTGGCAAAAAAAGTGCTATCACAGGTTGTAAATACTAAATACTTGTTCTGTAGAGAGATGTTGGAGCACCTACAGCGTCATCTATAATGTGAGAAGATACAGACTCAATGAAAACTGAGCAAAAAGCTTCATTTATGTGCACTACAACTTGAGGTTGTTGAGTCATTATTGTGATCAGGCTTATGAGGATACATCATATAAAACTTGGGACAACAACCCAAAGGACGATAATTTGGAGGATGGCACTATACATCTAGAATAATTGAAAGCAAAAACTTTTGAAAGATGATGATGAAGCAACAACAGCCATGCCACCCCCAACATCCAGTAGCAGTGCTCGAGTTCCAACAATTGTTCCTTTGTTGCCGCCATCTCCATCTACATCCTCTTGTGGAGGGCATGTTCTAGTTTTGGTCGTGCGACTATGCAAGAGGAGACTCCTAGAAGAGCACCGCGACCTGCTTAGAAATTACACATTTCTCATGGCAAGAGGCCCAAGCATTAGCAATAGGTAATAGATTTACTTGTCTATTCTAGTTTCTAGCAGATTTTATAGTTGTTGACTCTTTCGTATTTATTATGATATATTTTATAAACAATATATGACAATTTAAGTTTGAAGTTTGAAGTTGCCAATTATAGCTCATTCGTAATGCATTATAAATATGATGCTTCATGAAAATTGAAAGTTGCTTCATTTCATTTCATTTTATAACCTTTCATTTCGTGTTAGAATTTTTATATAGTTTTGGTGATCAATGATGATAAATGTTATGTACTGAATTTTGAAAGTTTGAAACTTTTAGATTGATGAATCATGAGACTCGATATGTTGTGTGTTACTAACTTGAGGACGTGGTTGATGAAGATCATAACTTCTATATGATTGATGTTATATGGTTCAATCTATGCTTTTATGCTTTTTATATCTAATTCATCATTCTACAGGCTTTTGTTAACATATATGCATCAAAATATATAAAAATTCACTCCTGAACCAGGAGTTTTTGAAACTGTCGTCCCCTGCCCCCAAGTAACCTTGTAGGTTATTGAGAGCCATTGAGACAAGTTCCTTGTCTTGTATCTTTTCACCACTAGTTGCAAGTTGATCATTAGTGAAAATGGTGTAAGACTCACTTTCAGTGATGACCAAACTTATGATGTTAATCATTATTGTATCCCAAGGTTTGGCCAAGGTTGACCTTGTAGACATCAGTTGATAACCCCAACTTTGAGAAAGCACCCTACCTCTCGATTTTTGCATATATAACCAAGTCTCATTTGTAATTCATCATAATGTGTCGTTTACATTTTTTATAACCTCATTCTCCCAAGGGCACCTATCAAGTGTAGCGCTCTCTATCATGCATATGCTTATTTCTGTCTCTAGCACACTTATTCACAACTTCACTCTCTCTCTAGACATGCCTCTTATTGGTTGACTTATCTTAAAACTATTGTATTTCGCACAAGTTTTCTTTTCAACTAATTGCAAAATTTGGGTTTGTTTTGGTTCTATTCAACTCTATCGCTTTTTCTAGTGAATCTCAACTTTGTATCAAGGCAATGATACTAGGGTTTCAAATAATTTCCTTTTAGGGTTTTCCAAGGTTTTTCCTAAGGCTAAAACCCTCATCCAAGGGCTTTGTTACCCACCAAAAGTGGGTAACAATAGGAGAATTTTTTTCTCCTCATTTCTCAGGTAGCCAACCAACAGCCCTATGATGGTGCACAGATAGCTTTGCATTAGAGCTCTCTAGCCATGTTGTAGTCAGTGCTCTCTCCCATCTGGCATGCTTCTTAAAGGGCAGTGGGTCATGTATTGAAAGGTAGACTAACCATATACGTAATTGTGTGCTTTGATTTATGTTTTGGGGCGTACTAATGTGGATCATAGACCAAGCTAGATGATTGAACGCTTCTGATTGTACCCTTGTTCCCATGCTTCACTTCACAGGCTATACTTTTCATGGGTCATTGGGACTGGCACTTTATATCCTAATCTCTGAATTAGGGCCTAAAAACTTGCCTTAAGAGGTTGATGTAGCCAAAAGAAGATAAAAGCATATGAAGCCACAAATGAAGAAAATAAAAATGCAAAAGATAGCTAGGACATAGTAACCATGTGGGAAAAAGCTTACCATGAGATCTACCCCCCTCATTAGCCATCACCCAATTCCTCAGCATTTCATGCTCTATCTAAAAGGAACTCTTGAATACCTAAACCTCGATGAGCAAGAAACTACTACATTTTTAAGGAGTATTCGAAAAAGCAGCTCGAGGAAAGGGGTAACTTATGCCTCCATGATTGCTCCTCTTTGTCATTATAGCACTTAGAGATGTTGGAACTCCTTCAGTTGGTATCATAGCTATGGCCATCTTCCTTGAGGTCTTGCCCACTCCATCACCACCATTATCACATTCACCTATGGATTGATGGGTCTACCCATGAAATGTCTTTCCACTTAACGATTGGAAACACCTAATAGGACTAAAGGTATAATCATCCCTAATACAAGTTTGGTAATATGCTGACAAATCTTGAGCTAGAAAGACATTGGAAGGCAAGGTTTGTGTGAACTATTTTTGTGCCCCTAACATTGAATATGGCCCACTATGATACTTTAATGGTTTTTGTCCCTAATGATGTTGATCTCACTTGATCTTGAGGATATGTTTTAGGTGGTTCATTAGTCATGTAGTAGAGATCCTTTGAAGGATGACTTAACACCTATTTAGCACCATTCAGAGGACGTTCTACCAAATCTTGAGAGCAAAGATGACCTTCTAGCCCCAATGTTTCCCTCCTGAGATGAGCGTTGGGATTTGAGAAGCCTGTACATGGTTGTATGCCCCTTTCTACACCGCCAGATGCTGAATGTTGAGCTAAGAAGCCAAGGCATTGGTTTATTTGATGATGTGCCTAGATGGGTCTAGGATGCCCCCAGGTTGTCCTTTACCCTGTTTGAAGAACACTGGCTTGTTCTAGAGCCTAGATGATGATGGAGATCATCGAGATGATTTAAGAGGGCTAGCACACCATACCAAAATGCCAACACTTGCCCTTGAGTTTGCCACGTCACCCTTATATACCCCAAAAGAGTGACATGAGCCTCCTTGATGATGATATCATGGTGGAGAAGATGTACCCATGCACTTTGATGATTATAATGGAGTGAGGAGCGCTCATCGACTCACTTTGTCACACGTGTGAGAGTTTTTGATGTATTTATTATGTTTTAAAGCTATCTTAAGGTTGGTTTGTGGCCTTTAGGCCTAGTAGAATGCTCCAAGCAATCTTTTAGGGCTTTTCTTGTAATATTATGTAAAGTGACTTGGTTTGCCTCATATAATAGAGGGAAGTCACTTTTATTTAGAGCCATCACACATTCACTTAATTCTCACTCTCTCTTAAGAAGTGTGCACTAGTTCTCATACTTTTATCATAGATGCAATGGATATCTAATGGAGCAAATTGTCTTTGGTGGGATAATCAACTCCATTTCCCAATTGAGAGAAGGCAATAGTCTAGTTGTGGTGATCATCTTAAAATACTACATCTTTTCTTAAATTCTTGGCACCTACAGTTAGGGTTTGGTTTTTATCTGCATGTCATGGTAATTTTGTATTTATATGTCATTATTATATTAATAAATATTTGCATAGAGTAAATTAGAAAGGTAAACTCTAGCATTAATTTCACTTTATCCCCAAATTAGGAATGATGTCTAGGCTTCCATTGTTGTTTTATGCATCGTAAACCATTAAAAACTTCAAAAAAATCCTTTTCCATGGCATATCCCTTGATAAGCTTTAATACTTTAATGAATCTATCTTTTAGAGGCTATTTCTTGGTTGCTTTATGCTTTTGCATGTTTAAACTTGCATATCATAGAAAACCTAGTTTGTAGCAGCCCTATTCTAGTCCATTGAGGTTGGTGGAAAGTGTACTTTACTGCTTGTATCTCTTATCTTAGCCATCAAGCGAATGCCAATATCTTCCTCCATAACCATTAGAACTTATATCACCCTTAAGACCTTGTTTGTTGAAGACCATTTTGGGTGATTTCTTTAGGGAAGACTCCCTTGTGGGGAAAACATCCACCACTAAATAGTTGGAGAGAGGTCGTTGAGGTGACACTGGTAGCTAATCTCTTGTTTCCATAAGCCCTAGGTTGCATAGTGTGGCTTTACACTAGGCCTACTAGATTTTGCGGCAGTAGGCTCAATTCAACGAATGATTTGAAGTTTTTTGGTTAGTGATATTCTCGAAGGATTCTTTGCAACTTTAGAACTCTAAGCTTTGCATCTATTTTTCTAGGATTTCTTAATCATCTCTTTCAAGGGCGACACTCTCTTCCTTCTCTTGTTCTACAACAAGGGGAGGAACACTACATTTTATTAAAGCACAAGTCAACACCTCTCTTTCTCTGGGCCTATAAACAATATCCCAAAGAGTTTACGAAGGCTTCTTCCTTTCATGCTTAGTGAACATGATGGGCTCGTTTTACTATGCACATCAGTTGTGCACTTTGCACATGGGGCCTTCCTCTTCAATTATCAATAGCCACATAGTGCAAATAAAGTGATCATTGTTGATATTGATGAAATTTCTAATCAATATCCACCAAGATACTTTTCGTTGGTTTTATAACTAATTCGCCTATAAATAATTTCATCGTGTTTCAATTCAACACTCTCCACATTATGATGTTGGTCATATTCTTAATCTTACAAGCATTTCCTCAAAATCCCATTAAACAAGGATTGGGTAGACAGAGGCTCAAGACAAGGACCTCAATGATAACTTGTCTAGATCCCATCCTACAAACCTCTTTTTCTATACCTCTACCCAAGGTCATCTTCACTAAGCCAATCAAATTATACTAGTATGCAAGGAATGTTGTCCATGGGAGAATTATTGTAATGTCTTCTCTATGTGGCCCTTATTCAACATTTACGAGGGAACGCAATTCTTGAGATATAATGTCTTCTCTTAATGGCCCTTCATGTTTTAGATTAAAGGGAGGAACCTACCTATGAGACTTATCCACATCCTTATTCATGGAGCTCTACATAACTAAATGTTGAAGAAAAGGGCTCCAAGGAGGTGTTTCCTAGTGCATTTGCCTTTTTCCTTAACAAAACACTTTATAACACCTTTTTAGCATGTGAACTTATGTTAAAGTCATGTTATAAAGTCACTTTATGTGGTACACTGTACCGTGTAATTTCTAATATTAAAGTCACTTTATATTTTTAAGTTGACTTTATGTGGAAAAAAGGTACGAGGTACAAATATAAAGTTATAAAGTGACTAGGGAGTCATCAATGAGGACCACATGAAAAGGGGGTCAAGTGAAGGAATGATCTCCACCATTGATCTAGAGGGCTGAGATCTAATCTCAGCCCTTGAGCAAAAGGGTTAGGGTTCTCCTACCTAATGAAGCTAAAAAGGGAGAAAAAAGGCATAGAGCTCTCATTCTACATGAGAAGTGTTGAAGTGGAGAGCAGGGAGAAGAGGAGAACGAGCTTGCTGGAGGAGAGATCTAAGTACAGCAAAGAGAACTCAACCTCAGGCCAGAATTCTTAGGAGGACAGTAGCATGCAGCTCAAGGAAGGTTCTGGCAGCTACAGTGGTCACTTCCAGCATGATTCTCGAGGAGAACAGTGGTCATTTCCACACGGATTTAGAGGGAAAGTCTGGTCTGAAAATCAGGGAAAAGAGAAGATGTTTCCAACGTAAAAATCAAGGCACCTACAGCTGTCTTCAGCAAACAAAACGAGGAGAGATTCCTCAACTGTCTGCTCAGATTTTTAGGACAGAATTTGTTTGCTGAAGCATGAATTTCCAGGATGTATTTTCTGGTATAGAAGGCCCGAATTTTGTGGATAAAGTTCTGGTCACACTGTGCAGATTTCGAGGCAGAGTAGTCAGCCCTGTGGCACGTTTTCAGTGCAGAAAAGAGCTGACCTGTCACACACATTACATGGTTGGACAGTGACATGAATTTCAAAGGGAGATAAGTACCCTTTGTGGTTTAAATTGCTGTGTATAAAATTTCTTGAGAAAGCAAATAAAATCTTCTTAGTACTGGTTTTCCCCATTGTGGGATTTTTCCAGGGTCACTGTTAGACCAAAAATCAGTGCGCAAAAAATTCTGTGCATGCTTGTCTATTTTTCATCAGCTGAAAATACAAATGAAGTAGACTAGTCCTGTAATGTTTCAGTCTAATTTGCATCAAGGTTAATTTATCAGCTAACATGTGGGGCCGTGGGCATTAAACCAAATGCAAAACCATTGAAACAAGGGAGGGCTACAGGAAGCCTTAAAATTTCTACACTAAACATGCTTCCCCATACTTAACTTGCTTTACATAACTAAACATGTTTCCCCATACTTAACTCATGCCCAAGTAACTTTCTCACTATCATTTCAATTTTAAATAATAATGACCCCTTTAAGATCAATGAAATGTATTCCCTTGACCTTGAACTAATGTTTCAAGAACAAATATACCATAAACTACCAGTAAAACCTAGCATGCAACCAGTCATTGATGGCACTTCAAAAAACAAAAGAAGTAAACAAGTGCTTGGTCAAATGGCAAAGCAAGGGCTCAGTTAGATGGTAAAACAAGGGTCTCCCATACCCTCAACCAAGGTTCAAATCTCCCAGACATGTTTTGCGCCAAGTGCATAGTCTTGGTTGTGCATGTGGATTGTTTCAGAAAATTAGACTCAAGTGCAAGTCTTGGACAATTTTTTTGAAATAGATAAACCCCACATGCTACTTCTTCATCGAAGGGATATTCCTGAATTATTGTAAGTCAACTACAATGCATTAATATTCCCAAAATGTTACTTTTAAGCACACAAGAAAGATATAGACATGACTAGAAATGAACTTGTGCAAAATATGTTTTTTATTATAAATTGACTTGTTTATTATAATAAAGTCAATTGATACAATGGCAAAGCTTCCCTTTTATTCCATTCATTGTGTTGTTGCATTACCCATACAAGCTAGTCATCTCATTAATAATTCCTTGTTAATTCTGCCTAACATACTATAAGATCGAAGTTACAAATTAATTATGCATGATATATAGTATATACTAATATTAAAAGTCACCATTACGTTTATCATATTATAGTACATGACTTCTTACCATTGAGTTATATTGGAGCATTGTACTCCAACACCCTTTATTACTGCTATGATACAAATTGACAGCAAGAAAAAGTATTCTCGAGTAACTTCACTCCTCCTCAGTTTAAAAGCAGGCAAGCACTCCATCAAGCATCCGTTTAATAAGAATCCCAAGAATTTATTATGCCTAACATACTAATATTAAAGTCGCAACTTAATTATGCATGACAAACTAATATCAAAAGTCACCATAACATTTATCAATTTATAATAAATTACTCCTTACAGTTGAGTTATGTTGGAGCATTATACTCCAACACCCACTCTTAAAGCTATGATACAAAGTGACAGCGAGAATAAATATTCTCAAGTAACTTCACTCGGTTTAAAATCATGCAAGCACTCCATCAAGATCCATTTAAGAAGAATCGCAAGAATTCTTGGGATTCTTATTAAGGTTATGGAAATCAATGCACAAATGAATCTCATCAGTTTTCTTCTTAACTAGAAATAAATTGACCACACAAGGAAAGTGAAAAACCTGAAAAGAACCTTAGCATCAAGTAGTCTTGTTAGTTCATTTTACATAGGACGTTATAAGGTGAGGTGAATTTTCTGTAATTTCTACTAAATGGGTTTGACTTCTTTCCGCATTGGAATGGTATGCTTAACGATTCTAGTGTTATATGTTTTCAAATCCTAATAGGACCATGCAAAGGCATCTCGATATATTTGAATAACTAGATATAAATCTGCTTTCAATGTTGGTACAAGTGCCTAACTTCACATTTTGTGGGTTTTCAGCAGTACCTAGGTTGATCGTCTCATGTCTCATAGTTGAACTATAAGAAATACATTAGCGGATTTCCTGAACATTTGTTGCAAGTCGAATAACTTTTCAAGGGAGAGGATATTCATTATAATCATATTTTTTTAATATTCTACTTGGGACATCTTATCAGGGAGTACCCTTATTTGCTGAAAGGCACATTGCCCACATCAACACAGGGATACTAAAAATTGTAATTTCCAAAATATATGCAGCTGCATTTTTAGGTCAAGGAAGGGAGTTGACATTAATGGCTTCAAACTTATCTATAAGATCCAAGACTTCACATACAATTATTTAAGTGAGTTGAATAAAAATGAACCCTATTTTTTGTTTGCTTCATTAGCATCCCTAAGTTATGGAAACATTAATGTTTTTAATATTCAAATCAATCAATAGGAAACCAACCCAAATTCCTTCATTAGGCTTAGAACCATGAAAGTACAATATCCAAATGTTGGCATTGAAATCTAAGTTAGAAATACAAGCACTATTTACATCGGCTATATTATAGTGAAAAGCATTGATCTCATTTTCTTGGGGTTCACATTACTTGTCCAATTGGACTGGTGATGATTTCACAATGATGCTAGCAAAATATTTGTCCAAGGAATAATTCCCAAGAACCCAAAATTTTGAAGTTGAAGGTTCATTGACCAGTTAGATCAGTGATAGTATGTTTCAATATACTTTTCCCTATTGATTGTAATCTTGTTACACTATCCATTCCTAGGAAGCTAAAGGTGGAACCAATCAAAAGTTAATTAACCTTGTAACTTCCATGACCAGTCTCAACTAAGCAATAATCCATATGCTTCAAGAATCAAGTACAATAATATCAATTAGTTGATGAACTTGAGAGTTATCAGCGATCTATATCAAAACATCCTTATGTTCACTTATCACCTTTACTTTTGATCCATCAAGCAAGGTAAGAGTTGCACACATGGTAGGAGTTGCATGAAGTTTCTTACACACTAAAGCATTGTATTGGAGGATGCAGCTAAGTTTAAAAGGCGATTATGTACATTCTCATGGAATATTTCAAATGTTAAAAGGATTAGGGATGTTTGTGAGTTAGATTTTTTTTACTGATGATGGCAACATTCCTAGTTGCACTCTATGTGGGTTTACTTGTCGATCTTGCTGGTAGGTCTAAGTTCTAACAATCAATTGTTGTTATTGCTCAATGGGTTATTTAAGGGAATTTAGCAATAAATTTCCTTTTACTGGGCAATTTTTCATAAGTGAAGAACGAAGATATTGGCCTTCATCTCCTTCAGATCTTCCACCATATTGTATTCCATAGACACAAAATTTCAATTATTGGTTGAAGGCTTTGAAGCCAAGGAGGAATTCCACATTTTTTTATTGGTCAAAACTTGAGGATTAAAAGGACTTGCTAATGGAACAACCTCTTTTCTGCTCAAGTTCTAATCACTTTTGACATTCAATTCCTCTATTATATCATCTTCATTTGTGATATCAAAACTAAGAATCATATCCCACAAAAGCATAGATGTTTCTTCAAGTACATGGCAAGCTTCTTGCACCTTATACTAGGACTTGATTGATTGATTCTTGTTGGCATCCTTCTTACTTTCTATCATATTGAATTTATTGCATAAGTACTTACTAGTTTGTCTCATCTTGATAATTTAGATCGAAATTTTGACTATCCCAATCCCATGTCAACAATTGGCACCCTTCCCCTTTTATTACTAATGGTCTCTTTAAGAGTGATACATGTTACAACTCTATAAGCACTAGGCATTGGTAGCATTCTCATGCACATTTCATTCAAGCACATGGATCATGCACTTTACAGTGAGCACATGTCCCCAACTTGGAGCTAGATATTACCCACCCACACGTCTGAGTTACCCTAGGAGAAACTTTTTCTCCTACAATTGAATCATCTAGCAGCTCTATCATGACCCGTAGATAGCCAACCTCATATTACTCTAGTCCACTCTTCAATCAATGCATTCATTCATCTAGCTTGCTCATCCGTTGAAGGTGGGTCATCTATTGTGAGGTACATTAACCATTTTTATATTCAATTGCTTTAATTTAATGTTTTAAGTGTATTCTAGAATGGAATATATGTTGAATTGGATGACAGACCACTATTCGTTGTACACTTGTTCCCTTGCCTCACATTGGTGGTTATCACTTACCCCTAATCCAATGTGACCTTCTTTGAGGCCTTTCTTTCACACTCTAGGAAGGGAACAAATAGCAAGCTCTGATGATGGTACTGTTCCATGTTATCCATACTTGACATTTTTTATATTTCCCTGCCTTGTCGTCCCATATTTTGATTGGTTGTTTCCAGTCACCCACGTTGGTTCATTGTTGACCTTGTCCTATGAGAAGGGTTCGAATATACTCAAGGTTGATGCAGTCGTAAGAAAAGCAAGAGCATGAGCCATATGTTAAAATGCAAAAAGAAAAAAAATGGCAAGGGATGTAAAGAAAGGAAAATCTGAATTGTAGCTTGACCTCTACCCCCTCTTATATAGCCACTCGTCCCTAGGAGTATCCATGCATATCACACCTATCACAGTAAAAGGAACTATCCATGAACATCTCAGCCACAATGCATACATAAAATTCCCATCACAAAAAGAGGTTATCTTACTATTACATGATAATCAATGAAAAGCTTGTTATACAAGCCATATAAAGAACTAAAAAAGAAAACTATGGGGCCGTGGAAAAACAAAGGCAAGGAAGGTAACTCAAGCATTGCTAAGCACTCCCTCAACAAAGGCACTAATGGATAACGATTTGATATAACCTAGTACAACACTGACACCATTCATGAAGTACAACACAAATATTCCCACCCATCACTTACACCTATCTTCTGAAAGGGTTGGCCTTGGAACAGTTCCTCTCCCTAGCCTTGGAAGCACCAAATAGGGCCTTGTAATAACCCCCCCACACCTCGGCATGGTAACTTGTATACAAATCATAAGCTAGGAAGACATTTGAAGATGATGCATGTCTGAAGTACTGTGATGCCCTTAACATTAAATATGCTCCATTATGATGGTCTTATGGATTTTGCACCCATGATGTTGATCTCATTTGATTCCTCAAGTATGTGTACATATTTTTCTCATAGGTATAGCTACTATACCTTGAGGGATTGCATGATGCTTCTCCAAGCACTTTAAAGACGATGTCCAGCCCTAATTGGTGATGACTTAGTACACTTTGTCAAAGGAGGTTGAGCAATTATTGAGGAACATTGACCCTGAGATGCCTTGACACAGTTCATGATACTTCCATCTACCTCTAGGACCTTGGTTGTTGCCCTCCAAAGCTTGGACGTTGCCTTGACAGCAGATGTACCCCAGAGGTGACAAGATGCCTTCAAGCCGACATTACACCTAGCTTATGGGCGTTGCCCTATCTTTGAGGTTGTTTGATGATGATGATGACATAGGACCTCTCTAGACGAGATGGTACACTATTCTCCATGATGACATCATGCCTTAACATTATGATGT
Source organism: Pinus tabuliformis (assembly GCA_031772625.1). NCBI lineage: Eukaryota > Viridiplantae > Streptophyta > Pinopsida > Pinales > Pinaceae > Pinus > Pinus tabuliformis. The sequence continues at coordinate 426,284,664 of CM062813.1, read as the reverse complement.
CCCCTTCTTGTTGCATTGGAAGATGATGTGGGCACATTTATGGATGATGTATGGTTGAGGAGGGTTTGCTTGATGATTAGGCATTTATTTGATGAGGAGACATGACTTTTGGGAAGAAATGCACCTATTGGGGCTATCCATTGCACTTTTGATGGAGAGAAACCCTTTCCGAAGATGGTATCACCCTCAAACAGAATGTAACTCATACATGTGGGTTAACTAAGTCATAATGTAACCCATACATGTGGGCTAACACCAGGCCAGATATTTACTTTGCAGTGAACACCCTAAGCCAAAATATAATTAAGTCGAGGCAAATACATTGTGTTGTAGCAAAGCATGTGTTGAGGTACCTATGTACATTGAGATATGTCTTAGGTAGTGAAGTAAGGCTGCAGGGATATACAGATTCAGATAGGGTTGGGAGTACATAGGACAGAAATAACACATTTGGGTGTTGCTTCAGCTTGGGATTAGCTATGATATCCTGATTTAGCAAGAAGAAGAGTTTTGTCGCACTCAATACAACAAGGCGAAGTATATTGTAGTCAGTCGCAAGTCGTAAAGCAATGTGGCTTTGGAAGCTTCTTGCAAGACTACTTGAATAGGTCACTTCATCCGAGACATGGGAGCAGTGACACTCCAGTACATATCCACACAGGAGTAGATTGCACACATTCTCACCAAGCCTCTGTCTAGAGTGAAGTTTGTATACTTCAGAGACAATCTTGGCGTGATCTAGAAATGTCTCCCTCATTGAAAGATGTCTTTGTAGGATCGGGAAGACCATCTCTTGAAATGCCAGAAGGACTTGGTTGGGTCATGTTGATTTGACCAGGCGAGACAGATACATTCACCTGACAAGCCAAAAGGACTTGGTTGGGTCATTGGGGTGAATGGTCTAATGGCAGATCTTCTCCTAAGAACCCAAAAAGACTTCGTTGGCTCATGATGATTTGACCAAAGGAGATAGATAATCTTCTCTTGAGAAGCCAGAAGGACTTGGTTGGACCATGTTGATTCAGCCAGGGGTGAAAGACCCAGGATAATCACATTTCCTATTCCAAGATGGAGTAATCTATAGACGTGCATGTGAGGAGTTACATTGCCTACTCCAGGATGGAGTTATCTATAAATATGCATCAACATAGCAAGCTCATGAACTTTTCTTGTGGAGGAGAAATTTTAGCTTAGGGGAAATTTGTTGCAGCCAAGGAGAATACCTCCCTCGTTAAGAGGGAGTGTTAATTTTTTGTGTAGCATCGAGAGGAATTCCTACCTTGCTAAAGGAAATCTCCAAGTCGACCCAACAGAAATTAAATATTTTTTTTTTAATTTTGGAGCATCATGTAGGCTCAAAAGGACAAGCCGGTCCCACCATGAAAGGGTGTGTCCCTTGAATAAATTCACACCCATTTGAGCCAGACGGTCGAATTTCAATGTAGTTGACCAGAAGAGCCACAGGGCTGAATTTCACCACAGAGTTGTCCACAGGTCCAAGTTTAATCAGGTTAGTTTGACTTCTGACTATTTTTGACAATTTGACCCACCTTGATTTGCTGGAGTTTGACCAGATTTGTCTAATATTTTGACTTGGGTATTGACACAGATTTCTAGACAAATTATTGGTTTGTAAACCTTGCTGAAGAATAATTTCTCCTAAGAAATGTTGTTGGGTTTTGTCCCAAGTTAGGGTTTCCCCAGGTAAAAATACTCTCTAATGTGCATGGTTGTCTCGTTATGATTTTTATTGTTTCCATTGCATTTACTATTGAGATCTTTTGTGTATAATTGCTCAATGATATCAGTGGCATGAGATAAATTGTTTGAAAATCATTAAGTAGTAATTATCAGATCAAAAGATTGGTTTCTAATATGCATCTTGTTAGAATATTCAACAACGGACACTATTACAGATGGCAATGATGTTTGGTTGGTTGACAGTGGTACTTCTCGGCACATGACCGATTTTCAAGATTTTGCCACAGATTTGACAAAGAGGGATTCAACATTGCAAGTGAAACTTGGGGATAAGACCAAGTATGTAGTGAAAGGAGTTGGGGCAGCATCATTTCAGCTGGAGTCCTTAGATTCTTTACACATGAGAGATGTTTTGGTTGTAGCAATATTGAAGAACCTACTCTCTATCTCAACATTGGAGGATAGAGGTTACAGAGTTGCATTTGTTGATGGTCGGGTTCTTATATGGCCTAAGGGCTTGAGCATAGACTCAGCAAGAGTGATTGGAGTTTGAAAGGGAAGATTGTACAGATTATTAGGACACCCAACCCATGCATTGATACATGACAATATCAGAGTAGAGCCAATGGATCTACCTATACATGTTGCAGTGCCCAGGAAGAGGCCAACATGGCTTCATGACACTTTGCAGGATGCAAAAGGGCATGCAACTCCTCGTGGCACCTTCAGGGAGAGTAGGCGGCGACAGAGGTACTTGAGCTATATGGCATTGATAAGCCACATCCTTGATTCTGAGCTTTCCAGTTATGAGGATGCAACAAGGCCGTAGGTTTGGAAGGATGCCATGATGGAGGAGTATTAGTCCATCATGAAGAATGATGTGTGAGAGATAGTTCTTAGACCAGAGGGGAAGTAAGTGGTAACTTCCAAGTGGATCTATAAGATCAAGCATGCAGCAAATCGAAGCATCAAGAAGTACAAAGCGAGGTTAGTGGCAAGAGGGTTCTCCTAGAAAAGGGGAGTGGACTATGATGAGACATTTTCTCTGGTCACCAAGCACTTCTATCAAGACTATTGTTTCTCTTGCTTCTATTATGGGTTGAAAGATACATCAAATGGATGTAAAGATCGTGTTCCTCGACGTTGTGATTAAGGAGAAAGTGTACATAGAGGAACCTCATGGCTCTGAGATACATGGGAAGGAATCTCATGTTTGCAAATTGAAGGCTTTGTATGAACTCAAACAGGCACCTAAAGTATCATATTCTAGGACTAATAGATACTTCATGAGTTTGGGCTTCACCAAAAGTGATGTAGATCCTAACCTTTACATCATGGTTGTTGATGGCAATCCTTTGCTCTGGTGCTATATGTCGATGATCTATTCCTTACTAGGGAAAAAAGGTTGATCATTGGGTGCAAGAAGGATTTGTCCTCGGAGTTAGAGATGTAGGATCTTGAGGAGATTCAGTATGATGGATTGCAAGTCCATGGCTATGCCTATAACGACAAAACTAAAGAAGCTGAGTGATTTTGCTTCTGATTCAAATTTGGTCGATCCCATGATGTACAGGCAATTGATAGGATACTTGATGTACTTGGTTAACACCATGCCATATATCTGCTTTGTAATGAACATCCTGAGCCAATATATGGTTGAGCTGAGGCAGGTACATTGGGTTGCAACAAAGCATGTGTTGAGGTACTTGCGGCGTGCAGATGGATATGGTTTGAGATATGTGTCAAGTGGTGAAGTGAGGCTGCAAGGATATACTGATTCGAATTGGACCGAGAGTGCGAGGGATAGAAAGAGCACCTCAAGGTGTTGCTTCAATTTGGTATTAGTTATGATATCTTGGTTTAGCAGGAAGCAGACTTTTGTCGCACTCAATACAGCAAAGGGAGAGTATAATGCAGCCAGTGCCGCAAGTCAGGAACTAGCATGGCTTCGAAAGCTACTTGCATGACTATTTGATTGAGAGCTAGAGGCAACTTTGATACGTTGTGATAATCAAAGTTGTGTTAAAATTTCAAAGAATCCAGTGTTTCATGATAGGTCGAAGCACATTGAAATGAAATATCACTTAATCCAAGAAAAGGCGAAGAAGGGAGCAATGAAGCTCTAGTACATATCCACAGATGAGCAGATTACGGACATTCTCACCAAGCCTATGTCTAGAGTGAAATTTGCATACTTCAGAGACAAGCTTGACGTGATGCAGAATGTCTCCCTCTCAAAGAGGGAGTGTTGATGTTTTCCAAAGAATGAGTAGACATTCTCTCACCAGATCATGTTGTTTCGACTAGTAGGGGAATGATACATTCACCCATGGAGCAATGTTGATTTGGCTAGGGGTGAATGGCCCAGGCAAACTACAGCATAGGGCAAATATTCTTCCATTGGATCCATGCTGATTTGGCATACATAGGGTCATGTTGATTTGACCGGGGTAGGCCTGCCCCTGGATCATTCACCTAAGAAGCCATGCTGAATCGACCAAGGGTGAATGAACCAAGGGAATCCTAAGAAGCCATGTTGATTTCGCTAAGAGTAAAAGGCCCAGGATACTTACATTGTCTGCTCCGGGATGGAGTGGTCTATATCTATAGACATGCATGTGAGGACACACTACATCAACATAGCAACCTCATGACTTTTCTAGTGGAGAGGAAATTTTAGCTAATGAGAAAAAAAATTTCAGCGAAGAAGAATACCTCCCTTACTAAGAGGGAGTCTTTATTTTTTTAGCATCAAGAGGTATTCCTACATGACTAAAGGGTCTTCAAGTCAGCCCTAGATGCATTAAGTAACTTTATCTATTATTTAGACCAGGGTTGCAGGGGAGCGCCCCCCCCCCCTCACAATCTCGCTCCCAATTCGCGCTCCGGGCAGGAGCGACTCGGGAGTGGGTTAGGAACGTGCTCTCGACAAAAAAAAAAAAAAAAAAAAATCGCACCTAACCGCTCCCCCATTGAGAAAATCGCTCCCGACCGACGGAAAGGAAAGCTCGTGCGGCCGAGAGGTTGAGCAATGGCGGCTTAGGGAGAGGGGGAAAGGGAGGGGAAAGGAGAGATGAAAGAGGGAAGAGGAAGGGGGGGAATAAATAGACCCTCTCCCCTCCCATTACTCACTTCATTCCATTGAGAGAGCAAGAGAGTTTGGAGAGAGTTTGAAGCAAGGAGAGGAGCTTGGTAAGAGAGGAGCGTGGAGGAGTTCCAGGAGCTTGCAAGGGGAGATTGGAGCTTGGGATTGGAGGCCAAAGAGGTGGGATCTACACTCTAATCTAGCATTTTTTTATGTTCAATGCTAAATAAATAAATAAATAAAATTCCCTATCTCCCATTCCCATTCCTCCATTTTTTTGCAGATTCAAAATTTCAAACATCATGGTTATATGCCTTGGCATTTTCTTCTTCTTGATTCCTTTTTCGGTTATTATGGTGTTGGAGAGTAGAAAGAGGATGGTTGAACATGAAGAAGAGGATGAAGAAGTGGGTTATATTGGATTTGATGAAAACCCCGGAGAGGAGTACCTTGGTGAGGAGGAGAGTGAACATGATTCAGCCCAAAAAACTAAACAAAACCAAGCCCCATTGTGGAAATATGTTACTAGGCCTGAAGCAGGGAAAGGGGATGGAACCACTAAATTTCACTGCCCCCATTGCAACAATAATTACACAGGTTCATAGACCATGCCAGAAAGCACCTCTGTGGGAAAAGGCCATGGGATGGAGATAAATAAATAGGAATAAAAAGTTGTGCAAGTGTGTCAACAGCATAGAGCCAAATACATAAGGGAAGAGGAGGAAGCCCAATACAAATCTAAAAAATCGAAGGGTTTCTTTGTACCAAGCTCAAAATCACATCAACATGCACAAAGAACTCCTTCAGCATCCTCCCATGGCAGTGGATATGGAGGCAGAGGGTCACCAAACATCTCTCTAAGGCATAGAACCATATCAGATTTCCTTAATTAAGGTTGTAGCAATGATGTGGATTTAAAATTTTATCGGTTTCTCTATGCATGTGGGATACCATTCAACGTTCTTCGCTCACCTTATTGGCATGAAATGGTTTCTGCCATAAATGATGCCCCTAAAGGATACGAGAGCCCTGGGTATGACAAAGCTAGAACCATTGGACTTGATCATGAAAAAGAAAAAATATCACCTTCTTTGAGTAGAATGACAAATTCTTGGACTGACCATGGGGTGTCCATAGTATCTGATGGATGGACAAATGTAAAAGGCAAGCCATTAATAAGTGTTCTTGTTGTGTCTGTTAGTGGTGCAATCTTTCATTCAGCACATGATCACTCAGACAAGTTCAAGACCAGCATCAACATTGTAGAAACATTACTTGAATCAATTGAACTTATTGGGCCATACAATGTCATCCAAGTCATCACTGATAATGCTACTAATTGTAAGGCAGCGGAGCAATTATTGAAGATAAATACCCCAACATATTTTGGTTTGGGTGTTGGGTCACACAATGAACCTTTTGATGCATGATATTATTAAGAAAAAAAACCAACAATACAAATGGATTGGTGATTTGTACAAGAGAGGCAAAAAAATGATAAAATTTATTACAAATCATAGCAATACCCATGGGATATTCCACAGTCACTCAAGATTGGAGTTGTTGAAGATTGCGAAGACTAGATTTGCTAGCTGTTACCTCACCATCAAGCGCCTTTTGAAGGTAAGAGAGTCATTAGCTAGCATGGTATCAAGTCCACACTGGAAAGGGCTACAAATGCAACTAACAAGCAAGGTTTTGAACAAGTGGAGGAGACCGCTCTTGATGGTCAATTTTGGGCACATGTGAGGCAAGTATTGGAATTCACCAAACCCATTTATCACATGATCTGTTTTGTAGATACAGATAAACTAGTGATTGGGGAGGTGTATGAGCAGATGGATACCATGTTGGAGCAAATAAAAGATATTGTTCAGAAAGATGATCCCAACTTGTATACATTGATTCACAATTGTGTCTGTACACGACAGAATAAACTTAATGTTCCACTACATGCCTTGGCATATATCCTTATGCCAAAATACCACTCTCCATCTTGGTTGGGCCAACCTGGACCTAGGGGTGGGGTTAGGGTCAAACCCCATACAGATCCATAGGTATCTATAGGATATATGGAAGCATTAGACAAGTTGGTACCTCACAGGGAGGAGTGTGCTATTTGCCTCTTGAATTAGGCAGATACTTTAGTTGCACTGGTTTGTTTGGTTCTTTGCATGCAATGGAAGATAGAAACAGATTTGATGCTCTCACATGGTGGGAAGCATATGGTGGCATGGGACTTTTGCCAAAATTGGCAAAAAAAGTTCTCTCACAGGTTGTAAATGCTTCTTCTGCATAGAGGTGTTGCAGCACCTACAGCTTCATACATAATGTGAGAAAAAACAAACTCAATGAAAACCGGGCAGAAAGCTTGGTTTATGTGCACTACAACTTGAGGTTGTCGAGTCATTACTATGATCGGGCTTATGAGGATCCAACATATAAAATTTGGGACAACCACCCAAAGGATGATAATTTGGAGGATGGCACTATACATCTTGAAGAACTCGAAGCAGAACTTATGAGAGATGAAGATGAAGCAACAACCATGCCACCCACACCATCCAGTAGCAGTGCTCGAGTTCCAAGTCTTGTTCCTTTGTTGTCGCCGCCTCCATGTACATCCACACGTGGAGAGAATTTTCCTTCTGGTTTTGGCGTGGGACTGTGCGGGATGAGACTCCTAGAAGACCACCACGACCTGCTCAGAAATTAGACATTATTCGTGGCGGCAAGAGGAAGCTGTAGATGATAGATTTACTTGTCTTTTCTAGTTTCTAGTAGTTTTTATAACTGTTGACTCTTTCATATTTATTATGATATTTTTTGTAAACAATATATGACAATTTAAGTTTGAAGTTTGAAGTTGGCAAATTGGCAATTATAACTCATTGGTAATGAATTCTGAATATGATGCTTCGTGAAAGTTGAAAGTTGTTTCATTTCATGTTAGATATTCTTTGTTGTAATGGTTACACTTAGCTTACAAGTACAACTTTGGTGATCAATTATGATATATGTTATATATTGAATTTTGAAAGCTTGAAACTTTAAGACTGATGAATCATGATTCATGAGACTCAATATGTTGTATGTTACTAACTTGTGGACGTGGCTGATGAAGATTATAACTTCTAGATGAATGTTGTTTTATGGTTCAATCTATGTTTTGTATGTTTTTATATCTAATTCATCATTCTACATGTTTTTGTTGACATATATGCATCAAAATATAAAAAATATTAAAAAAAAAAAAAAAAAATATATATATATATATATATATATAGATTATATAAAAAATGCTCCCGAAAATGCTCCCAAACCGAGAGCTTCTGAAAATGTCGCTCCCGCTCCTGCTCCCAAGTAACCTTGATTTAGACAAGTCAGCGCAAAAAGAAGTCAAGTCGGCCAGCCAGTGAAGGGACGTGTCCCTTCGGTTGTCACACCCACTTTTCATGTTTTGAAGAGATGATGTGACATCTCATTTGAACACCAACGGAGGACAAGTCTGAGCAAGGGAGAAATTGGTTTTGGAGAATATCTTCCTCATTTCTATCTCTCTCATGGCCGCATGTGTGAAGAAGCCTTGACCAAGTTTTTGGACAGTTTTGACCAGCGAGATTGATCTCCCTTTGACAGAGTTGATCAAGCTGTTTTTTGGATTGAGTTCACCATAGTTGACCAAACTGTAGTTGACCGCAGCAGGGCCACACATGCAAAATGTTGACCACAGGAATTTGACCACAGAACACAGGGTTGACCACAATTGACCACAGGCCAGTTTGACCAGGCCAAGTTGACCAGTAATGAATTTCTGATTTTTCAGCTGGTTTGAACAGCAGATGTTTCGACCAGGTTTAACTGGTATTTAACTTGGATTATTGGCACAAGTTTCTAGACAAATTGTTGATTTGTAAACATTGCTGAAGAATAATAAAAGTTGCTGGGTTTTCTCCCAAGGTAAAAATATTGTACCTTTTGTGCATGGCTGTCTTTCTATGATCTTTACACCCACTGCATGTACTGTTGAAATTTTCTGAAGTGTAATTATTCAATGATAGCAGTGGCATAAAATACTTGCTGAAAATCATTAGGAAGTAATTCCCTGGCAGAAAATTGTATACTACTGCACTAGCCTTAGAATTTCAACTGAATGTCCTCTTTTTTGCCTGTTTTGGAAATTTAAATAACTTCCCCAACATATCAATGCCTTTCGAAGTTTTGACTACCAATATTCAAGGGGTAAAAGAGGAAGTTCGACCTATAATGAAATCGAATTAAAGTTTTCCAAAAAGATTGAAAGCAGGTACCAATTGTCTCAACCTATAAACCAACACAACCATTAAATAAAGTCATGTCTCTGTTCCTTGGTCTTGATTAAATAAAGTCATGTCTCTGTTCCTTGGTCTTAATTAAATAAAGTCATGTTTCTGTTCCTTGGTCTTGAAAAAGGAACCATCAAATAATCCTAGCAACCAAGTATGTCTTTAAGGCAATGACTGGTCTTTCATCTGATTGAAGTTTGAACCTCCAAGGCACTCTTCAAGAACCCAACTATCGCCACCATGAGACATAAGAATCAATGCAATCAGCATTGGAACCACCAAAATAAATGAAAAGAATGACAATCATAAATTTTTCCTATTATTTCTCCCACGAGCCAACTAAGTAAAAATTCTCAGGGGTCACCGAAGCATGGATGTTTCGGGGGCAAGATTCCTTTTTTGATGGGAATGCCCCTTGTGCATTTCCGTGTGCTCACCTCAAAAGGAACTGTGAAGGAATATTCTCCCTCAAGTTTCCACATCCCTGGAGTGCATCCCCTACCCTTGGGAATGGATCCCAGTGTAACACTGCTTATAAAGCTCAACGCTACCAAGAAAAATGACCTCAACTGCCACCAGCTTAATGTTTAACACCAATGTTTAGACAATGAAAAAGAAAACATTTTTGATAATATATCCTGGAAAATACAACAGGAATATCAACAAACTTATAAGCTAAATAAAATTTTCTACAGTTCTAACCATATTCAATCACTTGTTATATTGTTTTAAATGTCAGTCAATAATGCTTTGACAGGTTATATATAAAACAGTTTGATTGCAATAGTTCATTCATAATACAAACATGCATGAAATTAATCAGCAACAAAGTTTTAGAGACCTTACTTAAGCGGGTTTGCTAGCAGACGCTGTCCAATGGTAACAAAACTAGTTTCTTGATTTGACATGAACCAAGCAAGCGACGAAACACTGCAACAATCACAAAAAAGATCACAACACAATACTGAATCTTGAAGTTATTGTCTGATAGATACTAGAGTTGAATTGGAATTTCTTAACATATTCAGAAACAAATTATATTGATTCACATACTATTCAACTTCTCTTTGCAATCTAAAAATATTCAGACCCTGAAATTGTGCAACGCTGATACTGCAAGAACTCACCTGCCAGTAAAGATATGCTCTCTAAGCCCCAGTATTGTCGGGGGTCGTACACCATGTTTCTTAAGAAATTCTTCCAACAAGTTTCTCATTTTGAAAGCTTCTTCTAGATAGTTGTCCTTCAATGTGTGTAAAAGTCAGTGTCCATTACGTAAACAAGCAACATATAAAAGATCTGGTCATTGTAGAGTAACTGGACATACCTGATTCATATCAATTGTTTGAAGAGCCTCTCCACGAGTGAAAATAATCGCATGATTCTGATTCTCTGGCTTCCCCTCACCAAGATTAGCTGGACCAGGTAGCTTGATACGGTATATTATCTGCACGACCACCATAAAACTATAAGCAAGTTTTGAAGCGTTAAAATCCAACAATCTTATCCTTTGACATTGTGTTTGGTTAAGGTATATTATAAATTAAGCCAGATCATCGTTACCATCTACTTTAATGGAAACACTGAACAACCACCACCTCCAGCATTTTCGACACAAATTTACACTTCTATGTCTAGGAAAAGCTTATAAGTGCTGCCCAGTTCTGTGAAGTTGTCACATGAGTCCCTATTGATTTGACAATATCATTATTCCAGGCTATATAACCAACAGTTCACAAATATTGAATGTAGAAAAATCTATATTTGGTTGTTTTTATGACATTTGATTGTTTTTAAATCCCAAACTCTCTTCCTACTAGGACGTGATGTAGAAAATTCTGATCCACTTGTTGATATGGATGTTTCTTATGATTGTGAGCTGAATTTGTCTACAGAGTTCGAACCAACTTCCTTCAAAGAAGTCGCTTCTCATGATGAATGAAAAGAAGAGATGCAGAAGGAATATGATGCTTTGATTAAGAATGGCACCTGGAAGCTAGTTGATCCTCCATTGGGAACCAAACCAATTGGTTGCAAGTGGATCTTAAAAAACAAGTATAAAGCAAATGGCTCACTTGACAAGCACAAAGCCAGGCTTGTGGCAAAAGGTTTTGCACAGAAGGAAGGGGTCAACTATGAGGAGACTTTTGCCCCTATAGCAAAAAGGGCTACCATCTGGACACTCTTTGCCTTGGCAGCACAAAATTGTTGGATAGTACATCAAATGGATGTAAAAACTGCTTTCTTGAGTGGAGAACTGAAAGAGAATGTTTTTATGTCCCAACTAGAATGATTTGTTGTGAAGGGTCAAGAACATAAAGTATGCAAGCTTGTAAAATCCTTGTATGGCCTCAAGCAAGCACCACGAGCCTAGTATGAGAAGTTAATTGAGCATCTTCTGAAACTCAATTTCAAACATTATAATCTTGATGATGCAACTTTGCTTGTCAAGAAAGTTGGAAAAACAGTTGTATATCTTGTGGTGTATGTAAATGATCTTCTGATGACAGGGAACAATGAAAGCTACTTTGCATCCATAAAGAAGGAACTGAGGAAAGGTTTTGAAATGACAGATTTGGGCTATGTTCACCACTATCTTGGTATTGAAGTAATCCAACATCCGAAGTTTATATTCCTCTCTCAAAAGAAATACAGTGGAGATCTGTTGAACAACTTAGGTATGATTGAGTGCAATCCTTTGACTACTCCAATGGAACAGAACATAAATCTCACATCCACTGAAGGAAAAGAATTTGAGGATGCAACAAAGTATAGATAGCTCGTAGGAAGTCTCAACTACCTGACTGCTACCAGACCAGACAATCTATTTGCTATTGGAATCCTCTCCAAGTTTATGCAAAAGCCTTGTGAGGGTCATTGGTTTGCTACAAAAAGAGTTCTAAAGCACTTGAAAGGAACTCAAGACTTTGGACAACAGGTGGGTGACTTCAGCTTGATTGGATACTCTGATTCAAGCTTTGATGGAGATAAAGAAACTGTGATATCTACTTCAAATTATGTTATGAGTCTTGGATCGTGAGTTTTTTCCTGGAGGTCACGCAAACAATCAGTTCCAGCAGATTCCACAACTGAGGCAGAATATGTGGCAGCAGCTAAAACAACGAAGGAAATTGTGTGGCTCAAGAAAATTCTGGAAGATTTGCAAGAGAAACAAGTGCATTCAACTCCTCTTTTGATTGACAACACTTTTGGGATAAAGTTGGCCAAAAATCCGAAGTTCCATGATCGAACGAAGCACATCAATACAAAATACCATCCGATTCGACATCATGTTGAGGCCAAAACAATCCACCTACGTCATTATTCCACAAATGAGCAGATTGCAGACATCTTCACTAAAGTGCTTGGAAGGGAAAAGTTTGAAAGATTCAGAATGATGCTTGGACTCACCAACATCCCTTTAGATTAAGGGGGGAATGTTGACACCTAATATTTGGGATTAGGTAAATCCATGTAAATATTGAAAATAGGTAGAAAAAAAAAAAAAAAATTGGAAGACGAAGAGACACTGGGAGATGAAACCCAGTAGTCTCCCTCTCCATGTATATATCTATGTTCTATCTTAATGCAAAAGTAACAAATTCATTCAAAGTTACCCTACTGCCCTAACACTTGAGGCCATCTAGATCTTGATTTTTGATGTCTTTTTGGTTCGAAAATGGATTGCACTCGATGTTATTTTGGTTATGTGCACCCTTACATGCTCTATAAATGAGAACTTTTGCTTATTTGTGTATAAATGGTTTGGATCCATATGGATGCACATGAATATATGTGGTTTTCTTTAAAATTTGAATATTTTATGTGTTTTTGGTTGACCGGTTTTTTAGTCTGGTGTTTTTACTGGTTTCGGTCCAGTTCTAATCGATTCTTGGTACAAGGGGTCTACTGATTCGATGACCGATCCATTTCTAATAACATTGCTCTGTAGGATACTTGGAAAATTGTTAGTGCTCATATGTGGCAAGTTAGTGTAATAATCACTTTCAGTAATAGTTGTGTTTATTTCTTGATGAAGGAAGATCCATAGATGTAAGATTTATTGTTAATGTTTCGGAGCCACCAACCAGGCTCATTGTCAAGACATGAAAAAGATGAAGAGCAAAGGTAAAAATTAATCGCAGATAGACCAACAAGAATAATTTGATCATGATACCCCAAGGCCAACTAGCGACATTAATTAATTGAAAATATATGATGAATAAGGGTATATTAATGTTTATTAAAATTAATTTTAAGGGTTTATTACATTAATGTAGTATTAATATATGTATTAATGTAATCCTCTAATTGTAATCAATAGATTGGAGTATTTCTTGTAAATTAAATCCCCCTAATAAATGTATATATAATAATAAATACTATATAATAAGATTTGAATGTTAAGTGTGTGTGTGTGTGTGTGTGTCTATATATTATGAAACCACCTGTCAATCACACACAATATCCAACGCTGCAACTTCACCATGAGGTACATATAATAATTTTTGGATCTAAGTGGACCAACCTAGAAAGTAATGGGCAAATTGGCATTTCTGATAAAGATTCCATCCAAATTTCGGGCTTTAATCTCGTAATTGTGTAACCTCCCTAGGTAGGAGTGGCTAACAGATGACCCTATGAGGTGTTTCTAGCCCCTAAGGGGAAAGACTTGTCCTTGGTCCATCCTTCGATTGATAGGTGCCATGTGAATAATGATGGAACAAAGGGAAAAAGACTTCATGGCCATGTGCCATGGTCAAAGGGACCAGCCTAATGGGGATCCACATCCTGGGTGTATAGTTATGAGGAGTGAGCAATAGTAAGATGCATGAGCTACCAACTCGGCCTTTGTTTTTCCACCCCTCTTATGCCCTTTACCTTTTCTTGATTTTTCTTTGTATCACTGCTCATAGCTCGAGGAATGAGAGCTTGCTTCGTGTGATGTACAGCAGTTGTTCATCCCCTTGATGATAGGGTTGTTCATCGCCCATCAAGGTTTGGGACATGCAATGGTTCCTTTTTCTTATAATGATAGGTCAACATTGGCCCAAGAGCTAGGTGATGGCCATAATGAGTGAGCTAGAGCTCATGCTTGGCTTTTGCCCATGTGTTAATTTGAATGTCCCGACCATATTTTGCATTTGATTTTTCTTTTGTTTTGTTTGTGGCCATCATATGCTCCCAAGGCAAATTTCTAGGCCCTACCCAAGCATGAGGATATATCAGTGCCATGTCCCAATGAACCAATGGTCAATTGAACCCGAAGAAAGGAGGTGGATTATAGGGCTCATGACATCAGACAAAAAGTAAGGGGAGAGATGGGACTATTGGAAAATGTAACTAGTTTCGGTCTTCATAATTGTCATTGTACTCATGTCAATATGTATATATATATATTATGTTACAAGAAAAATACGAAAGAAAAATATTATTTTTAAGCATGGGTTTCATGCTTCATTTTATTCGTCATCTAGGTCAAGCATGCATTTCATGCTCCTAGGGTTTATCATGTCAAAAGAATATTTTTCGTGAGTCAAAAGAGTCCTTGTCAACTGTATAATACCCTATTGGGCAATATGTAACATGCAAAAGATATTATTTTGAGTCTAGAAAATCATTATGAGACTCCAAGCACAAGTCAGCCCTACCACCAAGAAGTCGGCCTAGAGAGGGGTATTCAACCTCATGAAAAGTCTATATATAGAAGCAACTTCAACATCTCTTACCACCAATTCGATCAACAATTCAAAGAGTTTGATATCAAGCAAGAAGACAAGCGAAGAAAGCTAGAAGACCAAGCGAAAGAAGGAGACCTAATTTCTATCTACTTTTGTCCACACGTGCGAGGGTTAGGTTTTCTACAGACCGAGAATTTCAGATCCAAGTTGCAAGAGGGCCAAAACTCTGTTTTGACCTAGCATTGACTCTTGTTGACTTTGGAGATATTGACATGCTTGAGGAAGGAATTCTTGGAAGGTTGTAACGTGCCAAAAAGGAAGGATCTCTACTGTTCCAAGGGACCAAAGTTGCAGATCTAAAGTAGAGGGCTGAAATTCTGAAGTGACGTAGATATGAAGTGGTTTGACCTTTGTTGACTTGGTCAAACTTTGACTTATTTGGAAAAGATTCTTGAAGGGTTGACTTGGTGCTTGGAGGAGTACTTGGTCTATGGTTTTGGGTCTTGCCTTTCTCACTTGAAGCAGTCTATACGAAGAGGAGATTATTTCTAGGTTTTCCCCTTGGACAGGTTTTTCCCTAGCTTGGAGCCTACTTCTTGTGTCCATTGTCTTTATTGTTTTGCTCTTAGTAACTGTTTGATGAAAAGATTTAATAAATAAACATTAGCAGATAACTAAAGTTCACAAGCAATTATTAAGGTTACAGAGAATTTGAATTAATAGTTTCCCTACAACATTCTCCAACATGGTTTCAAAGCTAAGGTGAAAAAAGAGAAGGTAGTTGGAAGATCATATTGTCAACATAAGAAGGGATTACTTTTCAAGAGGATTCATTTGCAAAAGGACACAAGGAAAGAAGAAGAAGACTAATTGACCTAGCAATAAGATTACTACATCAAACTTTCATCAAAGATCTCATCATCTCAACAAGGGTCAAGACCTCACCATCATCTTGAAGCATCAAAGAATCTTGGGATCATCATTCTCTCATTTAAGATGTTTGAAGACACTATTGTTGCAGGGATTCTAGAAGTCATCATTCTAGGGCATCTTTGAAATCTCTTTAAAGGTCTTGAAAGCATCAAGATAGTTGGAGACATCACCAAGAAGCAGGACTCTTGGTTGACAAGTGTCATATTATCTTATATGTCTCAATCTACAGATCATATGGCTACATTTTGCAAGGAAAGAAACAAGCGCCTTGGATCAACAAACATCCTAGCATGGAAGAAGAGGATTGACTTGGCACTCACAAAAAAGGAAGTCATCGAATATGTCTTTAGTGAAGTGGTTGTACCAGACAAAGAGAAGACTCAAGAGTTGGCAGAATACAAGAAGGGAGAAGTAAGAGCACAAAGGATCATTGTTGAATCCATTAACGATCATCTTATTCCTTTACTGTTGATTTGAAGACATCCAAGGCTATGTATTATAAGTTGGTAATGTCGTACTCTATAAGTACATCAGGTCAAAAGATTTCCTTGAGAAATTAACTATATACAATAAGGAAGTCAAAGGATGAAGACATGGCCACTTATCTTATGAAGATCTCAAAAATAAGAGACCAGTTGCAAGGGCTTGAGGAAATTGTTTCCAATTCTGAAATGACTATTTGTGTATTAAATGCTTTGCCACCCGATTGAAGCAGTTTTGCAACTAGTATCTACTCTAACAAGGATACTACACCTTTTGATGAGTTATTGGCTCAATGTATCTTGGAAGAATCTAAAATAAAGGCAAAGGATGGCACCGAATCAAATGAAAATTCTCAAGCCTTTGTTGCAAGATACATGAAGAAGAAGAAAGTGATGTTTGGAAAGTCCAAAGGAAAGCCAGATATGTCCAAGATCCAATGCTTTGGATGCAATGAGTATGCACACTTTAAGAGGGATTGTCCAAACAAAATGAACAAAAGAAAGGAAAGAAGTGAAGCTCACATAGTTGAAGAAAAGGGAGAACCTAAGAAGAAGTCGAAAGGAGAAGATCCCAAGGATCTTTACTATTGAAGGAAGCTACATCTCTACCAGGTTCTTTGTGCAATTTGTCTTTCTTTTATTAGAAAGTAAAAAGTAGAATAGCATGCTTGTTGCATTCTCTAGAAGTGTCTTGATTTTTATAAAGCATGGCACCGTAGAAAGAAGCATATGATAGTAGAGGAATTAGAGTCTACATGATCAAGTTGCTTTGGTAGGAATCATCCAGCTTACAAGAATGAGAAGAATGGGACCATATTGCATATTATAGTTCATCTGATCATTTTCTAACATAATGTGCAGTGATTTTGCAAAGAGGGATCATCAACATCCTATAAGAACCATCATTTTGGAAGGTTCTTGGAAAGAGCATTATAACATGACTGGTATATATTCCATCCAGTATGGAAACAATACTCTTGAGGGATGAAGGAATGCAGATGGTCAAGTTACAATATGAAAGGCATAATAAAAGTCTTTTTCTTCTTAGAAAAGAAACCTATTTTTGACAAGGAAGCTCGCTTAAGAAAGAATGGCTAGATAGTTGTATGGAAGCAAACGCATGCATATTTTAAAGTAATTCTTCTCTAGGGTAGGATTCGTATCTACAAGAATCTTACAGAAAGAGTTGGTTATACAAGTGTGCTTGGTAAGCCTTCCATATGGTTACATAATGCTTGAAAGAAGAAATTTGGCATGATTTGGAATGACTAGAGATCACGATTCTCTCGCAAGATAGCATGGCATAAACAAAAGATATTGATCAACATTTGGCATGTTCTCCGAAAAGAAAACAAAAGAGTTGAAAATGAAAACTCCACGAAAGAAGAAATTGTAGCTTCTTGGTCAGCGTGTTCCATGGGCACTTTGATTACAAAGTATGGAGAAGGATCTTTAGTAAAAAGATAAAGATAGACCATGCAAAAGGATGTTGATCTCAGAGTCCAAAGAGCCTATAATAATAACGTAAATAATGATATTAATGTCTTGGTATTGGTTATCTAGTTAACATAATGTTTTACTACCTAGAAGGATATTGCATAAATGCATAATGATAGTTTAGGCAAGCTCAATTGTTGGTGTTAAACTCAATTCAAAGAACATATGGATTAAGCAAATGGTCAAGATGTTTACATCATCATCTTGGAATTGAAAGGTAGCAGTATAAGAGAATAACTTCATGTTAATGAAGATCACTTTCACGTTTAGAGGGAGCTATGACAGGCTCAATATCATGCCTTCATTGATTATCACTAGAGGAAAGTGATATAAAAGGTTGATGGCCTGAACCCTGTCACAAGGTTAAAGGAAGAGGATGGCTTCATAATATCTAGGAAGGTAGAAGCTCAATATGATGAGAAACAAAAAGAAAGGACGAGCCATGCAACCACCATTGCCATGAAGAACTCATAGTTTATACACTTACGAAGACAAGCTAAAGAGATTGTGGTTATGACTTCCCAATTGAAAGGAAGTGAAAGAATCTCTTCTATGATTTAAAGAGAGAAGTTTCCTTGAATGATCGAAAAGGAGTGAGGATCAAATGCCTAATCAAGAGGGAATGACGATCTCCTCTTTGGTTGAGAGGGAGTGATGATGGATATCACATTTGTATTCTCTTCTTCATGTGTCATGCACTAGGCCAAGACTAAAAGTCGTACGTTTAAGTGAAGACCATGGAGGGAAAAGGGTGGATGGAGGATTGTATAAGCATCTGAGATTAATACTTCTTGAGGATATAGAAAACAAGATAGGAAGTATTCTTGTTGATCGACACTCTTTGAGGATTGGACAGGTATCCAAGATAAGAATGGTCGAAGAGGATCGCTATTCTTTGAGATTGGGAATCTAAGACAAGAATAGTCCTAAAAGGACATACCTAGTGAACATTTGGATTGGGTATGTACCCTGAAGAGGAGAGGGTATGTACCTTGAAGAGGTAATGTGGTATCTCACATAAAGCCTCCCAACATTATGCTCTGATATGAGAAGAGCTTGTCAAGTTAAGGCCTTATTATGTTGATAATGTTGGTCAAGATGTTGATGGTTAAAGATGGTTTACCAATCTGACTATTCTTATGAAAACTCTTCAATTTGAGAATATCCTTGTACCAGGTGTAGAATTATGAATACCTCCCTGGTTAAGAGGGAGTATTGGAAAATGTAACTAGTTTCGGTCTTCATAATTGTCATTGTACTCATGTCAATATGTATATCTTATGTTACAAGAAAAAGAAGAAAGAAAAATATTATTTTAAAGCATGGCTTTGATGCTTCATTTTATTGGTCATCTTGGTCAAGCATGCATTTCATGCTCCTAGGGTTTATCATGTCAAGAGAATATTTTTCTTGAGTCAAAAGAGTCTTTGTCAAATGTATATGACCCTACTAAGTCTAGAAAGTCCTTATGAGCCTTCAATCACAAGGCGGCCCTACCAACAAGAAGTCAGCCTAGAGAGGGCTATTCGACCTCATGGAAAGCCTATATATAGAAGCAACTTCGACCTCTCTTACCATCAATTCAATCAGCAATAAGAAGAGTTTGATATCAAGCAAGAAGAGAAGCAAAGAAGGCTGGAAGTCAAGGAAGAAGAACAAGTGGAAGAAGGAGACCTAATTTCTATTTATTTTTTTCCACATGTGCGAGGGTTAGGGTTTCTACAAACCAAGAATTGCAGGTCCAAGTTCCAGGAAACCGAGAATTTCCTATTCAAGTTGCAAGAGGGTTGAAACTCTATTTTGACCTAGCTTTGACTCTCGTTGACTTTGGAGACATTGACTTGGAAGGTTGACCCCTGCCAAAAAGGGAGGATCTCTACTATTCCAAGGGACCGAAGTTGCAGATCTAAAGTAGAGGGCCAAAATTCTGAAGTGAAGTAGATTCGAAGTGGTTTGACCTTTGTTGACTTAGTCAAACTTTGACTTGTTTAGAAGAGATTCTTGAAGGGTTGACTTGGTGCTTGGAGGAGGACTTGGTCTATGGTTTTAGGTCATGGCCTTCTCATTTGAAGCAAATTCTATAAGAAGAGAAGAGAGTTTTTCTGGGTTTTCCCCTTGGAAGAGTTTTTCCCTGGCATGGAGCCTACTTATTGTCTCCATTGTGTTTATTGTTTAGCTCTTAATAATTGTATGATGAAAAAATTTAATAAAGAAACATAAGCAAAGAACTAATGTTCACAAGCAATTATTAAGGTTAAGGAGAATTTGAATTAATAGCTACCCTACTACATTCGCCAACAGGGACTACGTTATCTCAATCGAGATTTCTCAAGTAGTGCCCTTTTTAAAGCCATGGGCCATTATGGGAGGTCCCACTAGACTAGGGTCGAAAATTGACCCCCCCATTTAAGGTGAGAGAACAAGACTATGATCAAAGCCATTTCTTCTTCGAGGTTAACCCATAATCCATGCCAAATGCCCAAATACAAACAAGCATAAGCACCCGAATGCAAAATGAATAAAGTACCTTTGGGGTCAAATACCCACCTTCCAACATGTGCTCTTGGCAAATGGGCGGGCAAACAAATGATTGATGCAAGTGGCACAGATATGATTGCCACATCACATCGGCTACTTGGTGGCTATGAGGGATTGTTGGTTGTCGGCTAGAAGAAATCAATAAGAGAAAAGTTTCTCCTAGGGGTTACCCACTTTTGGTGGGTAACAAAGCAGAAACATCATAGGTGATGCCAATGTTGATAGAAAAAAATGCAATCAAGGAGGATCTTGTTGTTAAACAACAAAATGCAGTGATTGTCCAATCAAGCAAGGAACATACAGAAATTCAAAAATCCAATAGAAACGGAAATACAGGAAAAGGATAGTCAAACAGCAAGGAATGGCAAATAGGGAATTCAAATGAGAACAAGGATATTGTTTTTGTATTGATATTATGCCACATACTTAGAAAAGTTTATTCTTTATATTGAAGATTGATAAGGACATTAAATGACATTTTGAGTAATATAAATGCCTTTGGAAAGTTCTCTAAGTGTTGGCATAAATAGAGTAATTGGTGAAATGACATTAAAAAACCAAGGTGAGGGCGGGGGTGTAAATTGTAGTGTCACATGGGCCAAGGAATCCACCTCATAAAGAAATTATAAACTCATGCTAAGTTAGGAAATAGATTGTTGATGTAATGTAAGAGAGTCATGTAAACACATCCTAAGTTCAAAGTCAAAGTAATCAAAGGTTGAGAGCTTATGTAATGTTAATGAGTTTAAAGTTGAAAGACGGTCATTCAAAGTCTATGTAATAAAAAATAATTATGTAATGTTGTCTTCTTGCAATTCGAATTAGAAATGTTATTTTTTTGGAGACCAAGTTAAGCTGACTGAAATGAGTTTGGAACGAAGTAAAGTCCAAGCTAAGCTAAAGTCATCAAAATTGTCAAAGTCAAAGGTGAAGTCAAGATAGTGAAAATCAAGTCAAAATGAATAAAAAATCTATTTCGATTAGACAATAAGGGTACATGGCAGGTGCTACTTTATATCCAAAACTTAAATTCATTGCGATAGTCAGGAAAGTTGTTAATTTTATAGCATCAGAAGGTCTTTTGCATAGGCTTGTGTCTCGCATGCAAGAGAAGTTGTCCTCTTTAGGTGGTTGTTTAAGAGGAGAAACTCGTATAATTTCCTTCCTCTATTTAACTCAAGAAAAACACACTAATTAATGTCATTAATTAGTGTTCACAAATTGGGCAAATTTCTACAGATAAATATTTAATTATTTAAATGACTTAGATCTAATCTCAACCATTGATCTAAGTGGCCTAGGATGTAATCCTAACCCTCTATCATTTCGGAGATTGGGGATCAGGGATTCTCAATTTGAAATTATAAAGAGAACCTAAGAAAGAGGATAAAGACACACATTGCATTGTTGAGGAAGTAATTTTCTCATGAGGAAGAGGCTTGAATCACTGAGCAGAAAGAGCAAAAGTGTGCAACAGATTCTTTGAAGGACAATTTGAGAGGCCAAGATTATGAAAAAGAGTGGACTTTTTGGACAAGGTCGAGTCTGTTAGCAATGGTTGAGATATCCAGTGAATGCCATGTGTGGGAGGAAGCCAAAATTTTCCAAGGGCATAGTTGTACAAGTGGACGTCGATAAACTTCCAAGACTGATTTATCTTGCATAGCATCCATTTTCAAGCAGCCAAATTCTTCCTTGGGCCAAAAATCTTAGGGTTTGTTACAAGTTCTAATATTTTTGTATTTTCCATGTAATTTCTCTATGGTTGCCTAAATTTTCCAGATTTCAATATAAAGTGAAGGGAGATTTATTGGGTTGAATTTCTTTTGTCTTGTGGTGATTTCCTATTTATTTTTCCACTGCAAATTTGTTGTTCAACACTCGAGAACACAAACGTATCTATTTTCATAGTTTTTGATTTTATTTTGGTTAAAATAATTTTCTACATATAAATAATTGTGGGAAAATAAACCATATCTAGTGTTAAAAGTTCAACATGGAATCAAAGCACCTAGAAACTTTGAAGAAAGGGAGATCAGTTACATCAGGGTCATAACATCAGATTTTTTGTTATGTAACCAGCTCGCAAAATAGAAGAAAAGATAGATCCACAACTTCAAAATCAGCCTCTTCGATGGGGCAACCTCCATTACATTACACAAAATGAATAATTATTCGATGATACAAATGACAAAACCTCATTTCTATATATAGGAGTCTAAGGGGTCACAATATAATAAAAGCCGACATAACAATAATAATATAAGGGCACAACAATAATAATAGTGGGCTTCTATTGGGCACAATAATAACAATATGGGGACAGTAGGGGCACCACAATAACAATTAGGGCTACAATGACAATAATAATGGGGGAATCACTAGTATTATAAGGACCTAACATGCCCCTCTCCTTCAAAAAAGTGTTGCCCTTAACGCTTGAGTAGTTTGGATGCTTCTGAATAAAATTCTCATGTGGAATCTTTAACGGGTAAGTTCTTCCACTTGATGAGATACTCTGAAATTGATCGATTTTGTAGTTGTCGAGTTCTTGTTTCTGTGACTGCTTCAAGTTCCAATATGATTTTTCCTTCCTCGTCAAGTTCTGGAAACATTGTTTGAACTGAGAGTTTGTCACCTATAACCTTCTTTAAGCATGAAAGATGGAAAACTGAGTGCACTCAGAAAGCTGCAGGAAGCTCCAATTTGTATGCCATAGTACTAATCTTTTGCAACACCTTGTATGGACCATAATACTTTGGTGATAATTTATTATCCTTCTTAGATTGCTTGAGGGACATTTGTTTATATGGTTGTAGTCATAGGAATACCTAGTCACCTACATCAAAACTTCTTTCGTTGCGATGTTGATCTACCTGTTGTTTCATTCTATTCTGCGCCAAAGTGAGGTTATCCTTTAAGAGCTGGAGAACTTGTTGTTGATGCTCGATGTGATCTTCCATTGTTTGAACCTTAGAATTTTCTCTTAAATATGATGTGATGGATGGTGGATGATATCCATAAAGTGCCATAAATGGGGTCATTTTTGCTGTGATATGGAAGGAAGTGTTAAACCACCATTCAGCCAAAGGCAACCATTTGACCCATTCTGTCTGTTTATTAAATATAAAGCAACGAAGATATCCTTCCAAACATTTCTTTACTATCTCAGTTTGCCCATCAGATTGAGGATGATAAGATGAGCTATGAGTTAACTAGGTACCAACACAAGAAAATAATTATGTCCAAAAATTTCCAATGAAAATGGGATCTATGTCACTTACAATAATCTTTGGGTTTCCATGTAGCTTTTGAATTGTTTCCATAAATGCAGTAGAAACTGTATTGGCTTTAAATGGATGCGATAATGCACAAGAGTGTGCATACTTGGTAAGTTTGTCAACTACCACCATGATGACACTCTTTCCTTCGAACTTAGGTAAGCCTGTGATAAAATCCATTGAAACCTCCTCCCAAAGTTGGCTTGGAATGGATAAAGGTTGTAATAGTCATGGGGTCTTAATTGTTTCAACTTTATTTTGTTGGCAAACTAAACATTCCGCCACAAACTTTTGAATATCCGATTTAAGGCCATCCCAAAAGAATTCATTTTTAACCCTGTGGTAAGTTTTTAAAATTCCCAAGTGACCTCCTAAGGGAGAGGTGTGCAATTCCATAAGAATATTGTGTTTGAGTTGGGATTCTTACATAAGTATAAGCGATCTTTGTAGTATTGTACCATAACGAATCATTTTTCCAGCTAAATGTATCAATGTACTGGGATCTTGTTGTAGCTTTCGAATGAGTGCCCACACTTCTTCGTCATTCTTCCATTCATCCCTTGTTTCGTTTATCCAATCTGGTTGGATAATAGAAATGGCGCAAAGCAATGCTTCCACATCTTCATCCTTTCTTGAGAGTGCATCTGCTAGAACATTTTTCTTCCCTTTTTTGTAGATGATTTCAAAGTCATAACCCAACATCTTTGTGACCCATTTTTGCTGCTCTTCTGAAGATAATCTTTGTTCTAAAAAGTATTTAAGACTATCATGATCCATTTTTACCTTGAAGTGTATTCCCATTAGGTAGGGTCGCCATTTCTGAATTGCATGTAGTATTGCCAACATTTCTTTCTCATAAATAGCTTTGTGTAAATACTTTCCTTTGATTGGAGGACTTTCCAAAGCAATGGGTTTTTCTCCTTGCATTAAAACAGCACCAATTCCACTTCCCGAGGCATCACATTCCACAATAAAGGTTTTTGTGAAGTCTGGCATAGCTAAGACCGGTGCTTGGCACATTGCCTCTTTAAGATGTTCAAAGGCCTTCGTTGCTTCTGGAGTCCATGAAAATGCATTTTTCTTCAATAATGTTGTTAGAGGTGTTGTTATTCGTCCATAATTCTTAACAAACTTGCGATAATACCCTGTCAACCCGAGAAATCCTCGCAAATGCTTTATGGATGTGGGGATTTTCCATTCCTTAATGGATTTAATTTTGCTAGGGTCTACTTTCACACCTTCATGAAATACAATATCACCCAAATATTCCACCTCTTGTACTCCAAAGAAACGTTTGGAGCTTTTTGCATATAATTGTTTTTCCTCCAATAGTTTGAGCACCTTGTCAACATGTTGAACATGATCCTTCCAAAATTTGTTGTAGATTAGTATATCATCAAAATATACTAACACAAATTTTCTAAGGAAGGGTTTGAAAATGGAATTCATCAAACCTTGAAATGTAGGAGGTGCATTGGTAAGGCCAAAAGGCATGAGCAAAAATTCATAATGACCCTCATGAGTTCTAAATGTTGTTTTTGGAATGTCTTCAGTCTTCATTCTGACTTGATGATACCCTGAACGAAGATCCAACTTGGTGAAGTAAATTGATCCATGCAATTCATCCAATAATTCATCAATGACTAGAATGGGAAATTTATCTTTAATAGTGAGCTTGTTGAAATCCCTATAATCCGGACACATGCGTCATGACCCATCCTTCTTGTGCACCAATACTACTGGAGCAGAGAAATAACTTTGACTAGGTTGAATTATACCAGCCTCTAGCATTTCTGCAACCATGCGTTCAATTTCACTCTTTTGGGCATAGGGATATCTGTAAGGCCTGATGTTTGGAGGAACACTTCCTGGAATCAAATGAATAGCATGATCATGATCACGAATAGGTGGGAGGCCTTTTGGGGTCTCAAATATCTTGGAATGATTGTCGAAGACTTTTTGGAGATCTAGAGAAATAGATGATTTCAATGTGGGAACCTCTAGCGAACATAATTGTACAATTACGCCTCATTGTTCCTTCTTTAGAAACTTTGTCATTCCGTTACAGTTGATTACCTTTCCCAGTTTCCCTGTGATACCCCTTAATTCAACTTCCCTTCCTTTTGAAAAAAATTTCATGAAAAGTTCTTGAAAATTAAAAGTTATTGTACCCAAAGATTGTAGCCATTGGACTCCTAGTACAACATCAGTACCACCCATTGGAATGGTAATCATTGGGCTATCCAATACATATTCTCCCATGGATAGCTTGATATTATGGCACTTTCCAGAGCAATTTATGGTTCCTCCACTTGCAACCATCACTTGACACTCTGGTGTTGGATATAAGAAGCAATTCCATTCCTTAGCTATCTTACAATGAATAAAATTATGGGTACTTCCCGAATCAATCAACACTATTACCTTTTTCTTCTTGATATGTCCTTCTATCTTGATAGTTTGAAGAGTGGTAATTTTGGCCAATGCATTACAAGATATGGTAGGATTTGTTTCTTCTTTTTCTAGGGTTTGTTCCTCGTGTATATCCTCTTCTTTTGACGTTTCTTGTTCATTTTCCTCCTCTTCACAATCTATGTAAAATAGTTTCTTCTCAGCACACTTATGCCCTTTAGTGTATTTGCTATCATAATTGTGACAAAGCCCTTTTGCTCTTTTTTCTTCCAATTGTTGTGGTGCCAACCTTGTAGGTAGTGGAAGGCTAGGGGCAACAAAACTTCCATCTTTATAGTTGTGAGTGGTAGGCTTCCTTGTTGCCATAATTTTGTTTTCCATTTTTCTTACCAACCTAAATGCCTTCTCCAATGAATCAGGTTCCCAAAGGCGAACCTCATGTTGGATGTTATCATTTAAAGTCCCTATGAACACATCAATCCTATGCTGCTCAGGAATATCTTTTACCCTTATATTCAATTTTTGGAAGTCCTCATGTACTCCATCATTGAACCCTTTTGTTTGAGATTTATTAATTGGCTAAAAAAAGTGTTGCTTTTTGTATCATCATAACGTGCTATCATTTCTTCTGTAAAAATTTCCCAAGTGACAATTTGTTTACGAGAGCAAAGCCCTCGATACCATACAAACTGATTTGGTTCCAAATATAAAGTTTCAATGCATACCTTTTGTGTGTTTTGCACATTATGGAGATCGAAATATTACTCCATTTGTAGTATCCATGTTACGGGATCCTTGCCATCAAATTTCCTCATATTGATCTTTGGAACATGGTGGATCTTCAATCCACCGTTAGAGTCTATGAAATCATGATTAACATTTCTTTTGTTCTCATCATGAGTTTCCTTTACTACTCTTTCGCCATTAGTAAGCATTTCTTGTAGCAAATTTGTCAAATATGTCTTCAAATCTTCCATGTTGCCTTTAAGTTTTTCTTCTATACCATCCATCTTATAGCTTCCACGCCTTTCTTTAAATCATCCATCTTAGCTTCCATGCCTTTCTTTAAACTATTCATCTTAGCTTCTGTTACTTTTTGTGAGAGTGAATTTTGTTGCACTTGGTCTCCTAATTTTGATATATCATGTTGCATTTATTCCTCTTTTACATGAGTCATGCTAGAGATTTCAGGTTGCTTACTAGGTGTCTCCATTTTCTTTCTTTGGAGCATCAATTAATGATAATAATGCTTCATTATGCCCTTTGAATTCCTTCAAACTAATTTTCCAAACAAAACTTATGCAAAAATTTTAAAAAACTGAACACATTTTTTCACTTTGTAGGAGCTCAATATTGAATCTGTTGTATCTCTGTAATTTCGGATCCCCAAGGTCTTAAATTGCATCCTGCGGTATCCCTCTGAGTCCTCTTTCCAACCCTACAAGTCTGATCATGATTGGATTCTCCAAGGAAGAGTTATGCTAAATCTCTCACGATGACCTGATTATAGACTGGTTCAGTAGAACAAACTTGTACGAAGTGCCACATGTCACTTTTTCAACCTTAGGACCTAAAACCGATACACAAAAAACTACAAACCGTCCTCTTTCTATAAATTTTTACGAAATTTCAATATGATGCTCAGAGAGAAAGTTATGATGATTTTCCCCAGGTCACCTATTTGAGATATAATTCGGGAGCCTGCAAAAACCCTAACTTCCTTGGATCCTATCTCCGAAAATATAGCGAGAAAATATCTGAAATTTGGACCCGAGGTTCATCGAGATTTCGGCTCAAATGGGTTTTAATTTCAACTTCTGAAACATCGTAGAAAAAAAGTTATAGTGAAAATGCCACGATGACCTGTTTGGAGCAGCAAAACCCTAGAATCCAAACCTCTAATACCAAATGTTATGTAACCAGCTCACAAAATAGAAGAAAAGATAGATCAACGACTTCAAAATCAGCTTCTTCGAGGGGGCAACCTCCTTTACATTACACAAAATGAATAATTCTTCGATGATACAAATGACGAAACCTCATTTCTATATATAGGAGTCTAAGGAGTCACAATATAATCAAAGCCGACATAACAATAATAATATAAGGGCACAACAATAACAATAGTGGGCTTCTATGCGACACAATAATAACAATATGGGGACAGTAGGGGCACAACAATAACAATAAGGGCTACAATGACAATAGTAAACAGGGAATCACTAGTATTATAGGGGCCTAACATTTTTATTTCTAGCAAAATGGTTTTGCGTTTAAAGTTTTGATATGAGAAAAAATGACCACTACTAGTTTGAGATTTGAAGATCCACTGCAAGGGGCATCTAATTTCAATCCATGGAAGGAGAGAATTTCACTTATTCTCATGGAGAACAACCTATGGAAATTTGTTGATAATCATACACAACCTCCTTCGAATACTACAACACAGGCCACTCACAATTTGAAGGATGTGAAAGCTAGATGCATCATTTTAGATGCTGTGAAGGATCATGTGATCCCTCACATATCAAGAAAGAACACTTCCCATGAGATGTGGACAACTTTGACAAATGTGTACTAGAGTATAACTAGAACTGAAAAATGGTGCTGGCAGAGATGTCGAGAAACACCAATATGAATAGATCACACATGGTGGCGTCATACCTCACTAGGATTTAGCAAGCTCAAGATGAGCTTGCACCTATTGGGGAAGTTGTGGCAGAGAATGAGATTATTAAGATAGCCTTGTGCAGTTTTTCAGCACCATGGGCTACCTTTGTAACAGGGATTATAGCACGTGACAAGCTTTCTAATTGGAATAGACAATGGGACGACTTCACTCAAAAGGAAATTTGGGAGGATTCATTGCCTAGTGGATAGCATAGGAGTTGAGATGAGGAGAACCTTGCACTTGTTGGTCAGGAAAAGAAGGGAAAAGCAAACGCCAAGTGGAAGAACTGCTTTGCAGGATAAAAGGAAGAAGGGCATGAGCAAAGTCAAGTGCTTTGCATGTCACAAATATGCACACCATGCAGGTCAATGTTCAAACAAGAAGAAGGGCAAGGCGAAGGCTACTACAGCTACATCTGCACATATTGATGAGTTAGCCAATAAATCTAAAAATGAATTTTCATTTGTGTCTTGTCTTTCTGGCACCAACACAAGGGGTGTGGTTAATGAGAGTGGACCATCTCCTCATATGACAAGATCTCATGACCTCTTCACCTGTATGGCTAAGGAGCACAGTGACCTACATGTGGAGCTTGGTGAAAACGCCAAGTATGCAGGAGAGAGTGTGGACAACATACAACTCCAACTGGATTTAAGGAATCCTATGGAGGTGAATGAAGTGTTATATGTATCAGGGCTTGAAAAGAACTTACTCTCAATCTCGACTATACCCACAGTTCTTTATGGCTTTGAGATCTACGGATCAAGCTTGTCGCAAACAAACTAGACTATGTGGCAGACAGTGCAGGCCTTGCTTCTCATTGCATCATCAAATGTAGGGAAATGGTTCCACCGCTCATCATCGAGACAGAGTTAAACATCTACCCTTTCCTCCTCGAGCTCATTTTCCATTGGCTTTCTTCCCTTTAAAGTCTGATCTCTCAAAGACTTTGTGCAACCCTCCACCACTCTCCAAAAGCATTATGGTGTGCCTTATTTCCTAGACACCATAACGTTGCACCTGAGCTTGACCCCCAGGCTATGTTCTCCTATACCACCTCCCTTTATGACATCTCCAAACAAATCCCAACACATATTCCCTCTCCCCCCTCCTCATGTCATCTTTTCTCTAAATGGGATATCAAGAGAGTAGTCAGAGCTATGAGCACCAACAGAAGGGCAAATAAGGAAGGATTTTAGGTAGAATTCCTGAACCATGGCATCCAGTCTCTTGAGTCCTATATTGCCAATCTATTCAACCATGTAGTTTTTTCCAACTTCCCCCATACTAGGGAAAGACACATTATCCATCTGATCCACAAATTAGGGAGAAATTGTGAGCCGAACAACTACAAGACTATCATGGTGGGTGACACCTTCTCTAAGCTTTACGCTACAAACTTACATCAATGGCTTTTTGACGAGCTATAGAGACGACATCTCAGAGCTAGAGGGCAAGCAAGCTTCTATTTGGGTTACCAAACGATTGACCACATCTTCACACTTCGCGCCACTACTGACGAGACCCATCACCTCTCTTTGAAAGTCTATTGTTGCTTTGTTGACTTTCGAAAATCATTTCATACTATGCCTAGGGAGCATTATTTCAGAGACTTCGAGACATTGGCATATCTGAGACCCCTTCGATAGTTATTATGAGACTACAAATTAGTTTTGGGTCACCTCAGGATGGCACATGGACCTTTCCATTTTATCCAGAGTACCATTAGAGTAAAACAGGGATGCCCCCTCCCCCCAACCCTCATCAAGATTTACATTAATGAGCTAGAATCTTTCCTCCATGAGCACCTCCACGAGGCGGATGTTGTCACCTAAATCACGTGTTGGTATCCTTGCTCCTTTATGCAAATGAATTAGTCTTGTTGGCATCCACTCTCGAGGACCTGCATGTAAAGATCGATGCCTGGCAAACTTTAGTGACCTTCAACCTACGGAAAACCAAGGTTATGATCTCCAATGCTTTGAAGAACACTCTTATAAACATGCATTTATACTTCCTAGGGGAAGAGAACGAAATCACTACATCATAAACCTACTTGGGAGTACAGTTCACGGGACCTCGTTTTGGTATGCAACAAGACCTCTAGACTCATGTAAGAAAAAGGTATGGTTCATTGGCCAGTGTCGAGAGATAGTGCTTCCAGAGTCAATTTCAAGACATCTCGTCCAAACTCTACCTTATGGACGTGAATATTAGACCCACGATCCTCCAAGGGTCCGAGATTTGGGGACCGAGCATGGTATAGACACACTGGGCCCAGATGGAGAGAGTATGAACCTTACTTCTCTGGCGCCTCATTTAATGCAAAAGTATAGTCTCGCAACCCATTATTCAAGCAAAGTTTTGTGCCCCGCCCCCCCTTCCACCTTGATGCAATCCTTTGCTTGGTTTCTTTCTTCCACAAATTCAGAACTCTCAAAGATTCAGTTGTCGAAAGAGACTGGTATCCCTACCTTGCACTTTGTTCCTCAAAGGGCCTTGCTTCAGCTCATCCCTTAGACTAGACACGAGGTTCAGATGTTTCTCAACTTATCCAGATATTGACCATCTTCCCAAAGCGTTTTCCCCCCTCCAGATTCTCCATTGCTACACCAAGCCATCTCATGCTGCCCAGACAAGTAATAAATCAACCCATTAGAGAGGAAATCTACAAATTGTACATTTAGGTCACTTGGACTCCCCCCCCCCAAACAAGCCTAGGCCCGAAGATGTCCTTCTACCATGAGCATTTCCTGGGGTTACAAGATGGCTTCATTGTTCACCGCCCATACACGCGCAGACATTGGATGCACTCACTTAAGATCCCTTTAGGCCAGCTTCAGGTTGGTTCTCATCAACTCCAAGTGGACACTAACAACTGTATACCAAGATCTAACAGGTCGCCAAGTATGTCACCTTCAGGAGAAAGACACGAGGTTCAGATGTTTCTCAACTTATCCAGATATTGACCATCTTCCCAAAGCGTTTTCCCCCCTCCAGATTCTCCATTGCTACACCAAGCCATCTCATGCTGCCCAGACAAGTAATAAATCAACCCATTAGAGAGGAAATCTACAAATTGTACATTTAGGTCACTTGGACTCCCCCCCCCCCCAAACAAGCCTAGGCCCGAAGATGTCCTTCTACCATGAGCATTTCCTGGGGTTACAAGATGGCTTCATTGTTCACCGCCCATACACGCGCAGACATTGGATGCACTCACTTAAGATCCCTTTAGGCCAGCTTCAGGTTGGTTCTCATCAACTCCAAGTGGACACTAACAACCGTATACCAAGATCTAACAGGTCGCCAAGTATGTCACCTTCAGGAGAAAGAGATAGAGCAACACCTCATTTTTAGGTGCCCCTTATACTACAAGATCATAGGGCGCTACCACTGCCTCTATAGAGATTCAAGAGGATCCCTCTCTGATGCTACCTTCTTTCGATATCCTCACTAGAGATGCCCAGCCATCTTCATCAGGGAGATATTCAGACACAGATCTCAAATCCTACATACAACACCTCAGTCGAGGATGATCCAGACGATCACTATAAAGCCCTATTTTTTTTTTAATTTAACCTGAGAAACTCAAAAAATTGACAATTAACATTTTAATGCCCTAATTATAGAATTTAACCAGATAGTGATTTTCAAACCGATATTGCCAAATAAAATTCCTAATTTTTCGTTTCATTGGAAATTTAACTAATACAAGATAAATTTAAATACAGATACTTACTTGGAAATCTCGGTTGGGTCGATTCTAGATGTTGTTGCTCCCAGTGTGCTACCAAACCGACTATTTCCTCCCAGCCTGTCTGAGATCAACCTATCCGGTTCCCAAACCCAGAAGACTTCGAAATAGAGGTCTTCAGGCCCCCGTGCCCAAAACTCCAAGTACAATAGCTCAAGTCTCCAAATTGCAAATTTTGGTTCTCTCAGTATTCCACCCTCTGTCTTCGTTTCTCTCCAGAATAATCCCCACAATGCTTCCCCACCTCCCCCATCTATGACCTCTTCCTCCTCATTATATCCCAAAATTTCAACGCCCTCCCAAATTAAAATATGGTTCTCATCTGTAGTCGGTTACCAGGCAATGAATTCTTAAGTCTTTTATTTTATATTTTTTTATTTAAAAAAGACAACTTTACTTCAATTCTATTTTATTAACTTATGTTCTAATTAAAGTTTGTTAATTCATATCTTGTAAATTTATTTTATATATCTTTTTTAAAAACAATTAAGTATTGAGGTTGTTTGTTTTTTATTATTAAAATGATATTGACGTACGTCCTATGAACATACTTGTTTAGTTCCCTTCTTTTAACTTGATATATCTATATCATATTTCTTTCAATTAATATATAACTTCTACTAGTTAATATAATAAACAATATATATATATATATATATATATATATATATCTCGTTTATTTGCATAAGCCATTGTATTTACTTTTCTTTGACAAACATACTAGTTATATTATGATGGTTGTATATATAACAAGTACCTCACAATATATTCATTGTATTCTAGTGAGTTAGGTATTTACTCAGTACTTCAATAATTAATTCATTATCCTATACTTGAAGTTTTCATAATTCGTTAGAATGAATAATAGTGCAGTACATGCGATACATGCATATGTAGTTATCATATGCACGCTAATATTCTTGTGATCCCTATATTAGAGATGGGTCATTAGATACACCCCTCCTTCAGAAAATTTTGTCTTGAAGTTAGGATTTGTATCTTATATCCGTAATTATTTAGCAATTAACATAATCATGTAAGGATTGTGCTCTAGGATTCAATTCTTGTTTAATGTAAGGACACTTTTTAAAATTGATGTTTTGAACATTTATAGGTTTACAACTTTAATACTTATGCCCTGCCCCAGTTGGGCTCCCAAGCTATTCTAGAATCATCATATCCCTCCTAATCTCTTTTTCTCTCATCTTATTCGTCCTCTACTAGAATATGTTATGTCGTAAGCTATACTGATCTAACCATTCATAAACCTTAAGGGAATTATTCCTAATGGAAATATACAAGTCTTGTTGCAAAAATTTACAACACATTAAACAACCGGGAATCTCCATGAATGTGTTGTAAATTTTTGCATGTGTTTCTAAAAGAATGTTGAATGAATTAATTTCGAATGAGCAAACAGCTCAATCATAATACAGAGATATTTACAATAATAGAAACATCAGGTTTCTATGTATAATATAGAAACACTCAGTTTCATCAAAGAAACTGCTAAAAGAATATAAATAGCAACAGCTAAAAGGAATGAGCATTAAATGCTAAATAGGGATATTCTAATATATTCTAATACCCTCCCTTAATGCTCAATCTATTTACAACACCAATAGACCCTCTGAATTTTACAAATTTATCAGGACCAAGAGGCTTGGTGAAGATGTCGGCAGGCTGCTCTGTTGTGGGAACATATTGCAATTGAACTGAGCCGTCTTCAACAAGTTGGCGAATGTAGTGGCAATGAGTTTCCACATGCTTTGTTCGTTCATGAAAGACAGGATTCTTGGCAAGTTTGAGCACTCCCTGATTATCACAAAACAAAGAAGTAGGCCCTGTCTGGGAAACATGCATATCTGCCAGCATACGTCGAAGCCAAACTGCCTCACAGGATGCCTTAACTGCTCCCCGATACTCGGCTTCTGTTGAGGAGAGAGCCACTGCCTGTTGCTTCTTACTAGTCCAAGTAACAGCACCGGATCCTAGATTAAACACATACCCAGCTGTAGATTTACGGTCATCAACCGAACCGGCCCAGTCAGAATCAGTGTAACCACTGAGAATAGGATTGGAACTTCGAGTGTATAGGAGGCCATAATCAGAAGTGCCACGCACATATCGTAGCACACGCTTTGCTGCTTGCCAATGATCAGCTTTAGGAGCGGACATGAAGCGAGAAATGTAGCTTACTGCAAAACTGATGTCAGGTCTGGTAGCAGTAAGATAGATGAGACTGCCCACTAATTGCCTGAATAAAGTTTCATCCACAAGGGGAGAGGATGACTGAGCTGAAAGTTTGAGCCCTGGTTCCATAGGAGTCGTGGCCGGTTTGCAATCCTGCATTCTGAATCTGTCCACAAGATTTTTGGCATACTTGGACTGAGAGAGAAAGATCTGATTTTCAGTCTGCCAAACTTCAACCCCCAGACAATAATGAAGAAGCCCCAAGTCTGTCATCTCAAAAGTTCTGCATAAATCTTGTTTGATCCCATGGATCAAATGTGCAGAGCTGCCAGTAATGATAAGATCATCCACATAGACAACCACAAACAAGATATCATCACCAGTATGCTTGATGTACAGGTTTGCATCAGAAGGGCTCCGTTGAAAACCCTGATCTGTCAGGTACTGATCAATTTTCATGTACCAAGCCCGAGGAGCTTGTTTCAATCCATAGATTGCTTTAGCTAACCGACACACTTTCTGTTCTTGACCAGCAACCTTGAATCCTGGAGGCTGCGTCATGTAGACTTCTTCTTGGAGATCACCATTTAGGAAAGCACTTTTTACATCCATCTGATGAACTTTCCAATTGAACTGAGCTGCTAGGGCAAGAACAAGCCTTATGGTACTCATCTTGGCTGTAGGAGCAAAAGTCTCCTCATAGTCGATGCCTTCCTTCTGTGAAAATCCTCGAGCCACAAGCCGAGCTTTATACTTGTCTATGGTTCCATCAGCTTTGTATTTCACTTTATACACCCATTTGTAGCCTATGGGCTTTTTGTCTGCAGGAAGATCAGAAAGTGTCCATGTGTGATTCTTCTGAAGACTCTGGAATTCGGCTTCCATAGCCTGTTCCCACTCAGATGTACCCTTAGCCTCTGAATAGGTTTGAGGCTCAAAAGTACTGTGCAGGTTAGCCATAAGAGCAAAATTGACTGTAGACTGTTGTCTGTTCTTATGTCTAGAAGTTCTACCTTCAAGGAGCTCATCATCCCGGAGATCACCAATAGTTTTAGCCCACCATTTTGGCCGAAGAGTAGAAGAAGCAATAGCAGAAGTAGAGGAACCAATATCAGGAGGAGGAGGAGAAGACTCAAGAGCAATAGGGGCCGCAAGAGGAGGATTATTTTCTGGAGGAAGCTCAGATAGAGTATGATCAAATATTGATGCTACATCATCCCTCCCATCAGGTGGACCGACCGGAAGAAGAACACTGTGAGGCTGATCCTCAGAACACTGCTTAGAAGAAGACGACTGAAAAAATCCTCTGTCTTCATCAAATACTACATCCCGACTGAAGCTAAGACGACCAGTGACTATATCTATCAGCCTATAGGCCTTGTGATGATCACTGTACCCTGTCATCATGAGTTTCTGGCTTTTGGAATCCAACTTAGATCGCTTAGCAGCTGGAATCCAAACATATGCAACTGAGCCAAATACTTTGAGATGACTGATCTTAGGCTTTCTGCCAAACCAAACCTCTTCAGGAGTCTTCCCTGTAACAGCCTAAGTGGGTGATCTGTTAAGAAGATAAACAGCAGTAAATACTGCTTCAGCCCAGAATTTGTTTGGAACACTCCTGTGTTGTAGCATGGAACGAGCCATTTCAACAACCGTGCGATTGCGACGCTCAACAACACTATTTTGCTGAGGAGTGTAAGGAGTGGTTAATTGACGTTTGATGCCATGAATATCACAGAAGTTGGCAAACGCTGAAGAACAAAATTCCCCCCCATTGTCGGTCCTAAGGGTCATGATGTTACAACCAGATTCTTTTTCCACTAAGGTTTTAAACTTCTGAAAGGTACTAAGAGCATCAGATTTATTTTTTTTAAAATATACCCACATCTTTCTACTGAAATCATCTACAATAAGTAAAAAATATTTGCAAGCAGTGATAGAAGCTGTATTCATAGGACCGCAAATATCAGCATGAAGTAACTGAAGTACCTTAGATGCGCGCCAAGATTCTCCATTTTTGAATGAAGACCGATGTTGCTTTCCCGCTTGACAGGCGCTGCATACCCCCAACTGCTGAGTCTGAATATCAGGTAATCCAGATACAAGTCCCTCCCGAGAGAGCTGAGAGAGATACTGCATATTGAGATGCCCATATCGCTGATGCCATAGAGTGCTGATAGGAGAGATACGTGCTGCTAGAGCCACTTCTGGAGAGTCACCGGTGTCAAGTAGCCTGTATAGACCATGATCCTCTAGGCCAACAGCAACTGTTAAACTAGTCTCCCTGTCAATAATGGAGCACTTGTGGGTACTGAACACTACATCAAGTTGAGGAGAATTCCTCATAATCTGGCTGACAGATAGCAGATTAATTTCCATACCAGGAACATAGTATACATTCAGAAATATAAGTGTGCGCCCACCAGACTGAATTTGAACTGTCCCTCTGCCAACTACTGTGTACTTTTCACCTCCGCCAAATACCACGGAATCACTGAAAGATGAAAAGTCAATAAACCAGTCACGCCTGTGAGAAAAATGACGTGATGCGCCAGAGTCAATGTACCATGCAGAGGAAGGAACAGGATCTGAAGCTCTTTTAGCCATAAAGGCGTAAAAGGCAGACTCTGTCTGCTCGGAATGTTCTGCAACATTAGCTGTCTGATGTGGCCCTCCCTGTTTCCTCTGTTCAGAAGCAATCCGCTGTCGACAATCTTTCTTTATGTGACCGAACCTGTGACAGTAATTACACTGCACACTTTTCTTCCGAGCAGGATCAAAAAGCTGAGAGGAGCCTTTCTGCTGAAAGGACTGAGAGGACTGATATTTTGCAGAAAATGCATTTTCCGAGGACACTGATGAAGCACTATTACCAAACTGTTGTTTCCACCGATCCTGCTGCAGAAGTTTGGTACATAAATCTGGAAACTTCAGATCAACATTTGTGGTGGTAATGTTGAGTGTTTCTATGAAGTGTTCATAGGATTTCGGTAGACTTTTCAAAGTAATAACTACCATATCTTCCTCCTCCATGGTCCGACCAATGGCTTCGAGCTGATCTCGAATGTCTTTAATTTTGTTGAGATGTTCCTGTAAAGACATATGTTCGTCCATCATGATGGAGAACAACTGATTTTTGAGAAAAAAAGCTCTGCTTTTGTCAGATGTCTCATGCAGTTCTTTCAACTGTTGCCAGATTTCAGCAGCTGTCTTGCTAGAAGGGATTTGTGGTAACTGATCATCAGCGACAGAGAGCTTGAGAAGCATAACAGCCTCTCGATTTCGATCATCAAATTTATCTTGATCGGTCCCAGCTGTACCGGGACGAAGCTCTTTGCCCAAATTGAGTTGATCAAGACGCCTGTACTCAAAAATGGTCAACATTCTTTGTTTCCAAATGTTATAGTTGCTGCCATTAAAGCGTTGATTTCCTTCTAACATCAGATTGGTGAGCGTGGCCATTTTCCCAAAGAAAATACAGAAGTCAGCAAAAATATCTCTCCAGTCTAAAAAACAATAGTAATACTGCTGAAACTGTCCCCTTTAATCCTGCTGCAAAAATCCCCTTCTTTAATAAATGTGACAGGTCCAAATCATAAAATAAAGTTTGAGATTCCTTTCTCTGTCCAGATCTGAGTTTTGTAATGGGAACACACTGCTGATTTGGAACAGATAAGAGAAAAAAGACGCTGATTGGGAACACACTGAGCAACAACAGATAAAACACGCTGATTGGGAACACTGCCGGCAAACACTGCTGATTGGGAATATACTGCCGGCAAACACCACTGATTGGGAATGCTGATAAAGCAAATACGAAGATCTAAGAAATTGGGCCACGTGAGCTATCAAAGCTTCACGTCACGTCTCAGCTACGTACCCGTTTTGAAATATATACCCGCTTTATATATATACCAAGTGAGCTATCAAAGCTTCACGTCACGTCTCAGCCACAGGTGTATACGCTTTATATATATATATATATATATATATATACCCGTTTTGAAATATATCCACGGGTTTGATAACACGCGTATGACTGAGATATATCAGTGTTTGAAATATACACGGGTTTGAAATATATCAGAAGTATAATGCGTGAAATACAATGAACCACGGGTTTCAAATATATATCCACGGGTATGAAATATATATCCACGGGTTTCCACGGGTTTCAAATGAATATCCACGAGTTTCAAAATGAATATCCACGGGTTTCAAAATGTATATCCACGGGTTTGAGATTACACGCATATCCACATATATCCACGGGTGTGACAGCGTTTAACAGCAGTTTAAAAAAAAAAAATACACAGTTGCCCGCAGATCGACTTTTCAAACCACGACTCCGATTTTCAAACAAACAGAT
This sequence comes from Pinus tabuliformis, assembly GCA_031772625.1. NCBI lineage: Eukaryota > Viridiplantae > Streptophyta > Pinopsida > Pinales > Pinaceae > Pinus > Pinus tabuliformis. The sequence continues at coordinate 426,245,736 of CM062813.1, read as the reverse complement.
GAGTTTTGAGAGGAAACACCTGGATCACGATTGCTGAGGAATTCCACGTTGTGGTCGAATATCCGCCAGGCGAAGAAGAAGATAGCCGGATTCACGATTCCAAGCAAACTGGCCAGCCAAAAAAAATCCCGCTCCCACGAAAACAGTCACCGCCACAAAGTTATTTCCTTAAAAAAATGATCATGCAAGGGAAGAATCCATTTCTGTATCGAGATGGACCACTGTAAGCTTTTATCACAGCGAGCAAAGCCGAAGCTAAGACTCAGTGAAGGCTGCCTGGCTTACAGAGGGCTCGACCTTAGAAAGGACTCAAGAGATTACGATGCAGAGAGAATTACTGTTCAAGAAATCTCTTAACCTTGCTCTGATACCATAAAAGAATGTTGAATGAATTAATTTTGAATGAGCAAACAGCTCAATCATAATACAGAGATATTTACAATAATAGAAACATCAGGTTTCTATGTATAATATAGAAACACTCAGTTTCATCAAAGAAACTGCTAAAAGAATATAAATAGCAACAGCTAAAAGGAATGAGCATTAAATGCTAAATAGGGATATTCTAATAGTTTCTACTATGTTTGATTTGTTTAACAATGTATATTTCCATTAGGAATATTACATTTTCCATTGGATTTTGTCATGTACTAAGGTATTGAACTTGTATTTAATCAAAGAGCAACAAGACCCGTGTTAGTGACATTGGTATTTAATCAAAGAGCAACCTTCATGTTAGTGACATTGGTTGTTGAACTCCTCTATCATGACCCTACTCAAAATGTACCCATCACTCAAACAAAATCTTGACCTAACATTCTACATTTTTTCTAACTTATGTTAATTGCTTGGAGGGTGATATTAATGACAAAGATCCCAAGATACGCAATGATTTTGATGATATGTAGCTATTTGTTGTAGCATAATTTTTTTGGATGCTAGAGGCCTTCTAGAGTCTATTTGTTGATGTATTTTCAATTCAGAGATGGATTACACTCAATGCTATTTTGGTTATGTGCACCCTTAGATGCTATATAAATGAGAACTTGTAACTTGTGGACGTGGTTGATAAAGATTATAACTTCTAGACGATTGATGTTATATGGTGTAATCCATGTTTTTCTGTTTTTTATATCTAATTCATCATTCTACGTGCTTTTGTTAACATATATGCATCAAAATATATAAAAATATATAATATATAAAAATTCGCTCCCAAACTAGGAGCTTTTGAAAATGTAGCTCCCCACTCCCTCTTCTACTCCTGCTCCACGCTTCCTCTCTCGCTTCCAAGTAACCTTGGTCCAACCCATATATCTATAAGTTAGCTTTCATATTAAGTAGTTAAATGTAGTCATTCTTTTATTTCCATCTCATCATTCATGTTGAAAAAATAAAAATTATAGATATCACATCCAAAACATATGTCCTAATTCAGATTTCATAACAATGTTATTCAAACACTAAAATTCATATTGGTATCCATGTACCAGCAATGTTAAGCAAATAACATATTTCATATTGGTATCCATGTACCAGCAATGTTATGCAAATAACATATTTCATATTGGTAACCATGTACCAGCAATGTTAAGCAAAATAAAATTCATCCTTACATGTAATAGTTCAAATTGATAGTCTTAAGTATCTAGCCAAAATAAAGTAAGGTTATACAAAATAACGTTTTAAATACTTCAAAATCGAAACAAATTGGTGTATTTTTGGCATATGGCCTCCGTGTCTTCCCAAGTAGTCGATCTAGGACAATACTTGTCCCATTGGACCTTAACTTGGTCTACCAAGCAATTCCTGAGCTATCGAACCCTACGTTCCAGTATACATAATGGTTTGACTGAAATGGTTCCCTTGTCCCATACCTAAATTTCCTTCCATTGAAGGTTATGTGATTTGTTAGCTATATAATGTCTTAGTACAGATACATGAAAAACATTATGAATTTTATTCAAGTGGAATGGAAGTGCAAGACGATAGCCGATAAGAACAACTTTTTCCAGAACTTTGAATGGCCCAATGAATCAGGGTGACAACTTCAAGCCTTTTCCAAATCAAATGGTGCTTTTGTTTGGTTTAATGCGGATAAAAACTTGATCCCCTACTTCAAAATTCCTATATGTCTTGTGGGCATCAACATAGATTTTCTGTCTATCTTGAACTTCCTTTAATCATTTGCCTAATTTGTTTTACTTGTTCTTCCATCCATTGAACTAATTTTGGTCCCACTATTACTCAACCCTCTAACATGTCCCAACTTAGCGGTGTTCTGCAAGGTCTTCCATATAATGCTTCAAATGGAGGCATTCTGATTGAACTGCGGTAGTTGTTATTGTACGCAAATTCAACCAAAGGAAAGTACTTTTCCTAGTGTGTGCTAGTCCATAACGTACATTCTTAGCATATCTTCTACTACTTGGTTCACCCTTTTTGTTTGCCCATCAGTCTCTGGATGATATGTTGTACTTAAATTTAGTTGAGTTCCTAAAGTTGACTACATACAAGTCCAGAATCTTGAAATAAATCGTGAATCTCTATCTAATATGATATTTTCAGGTACTCCATGAAATCTAATGATTAGTTTTATCAATACCCGAGCTACGTCATCAACTTTATAAGTATCTCTTATGGGAATGAAATGGCCGCTTTTCGCTAGTTTATCTACCACAACCAGAATGGCATTGTCTCTGGATGGGCTTATGCAGGACTGCCAAAGGAAGAAATGTGGATGCATTCTAAGAGGACCATGTAGAAGGATGTAAGATCCTTCCGAAGAACATAGCATGGAGAAAGTAGCATGACATGAAGCAAGGCCAGATGTAGACCGATGGATCGCTTTCCGATGAAAGGAATGATGACATGACTAACTCGTGGATGAAAGTGATGTATGGTTTGTGCCCTATGAATAAGTCCCAAAAGATGATGACTCTGTGACAAAGAAGAAATTCAAGACATCGAAGGAAGTTGATCTTCAAGCAGTTGGTTGTCACTTCATCTCCACCTGAGGAGTTGTTGTAGGTCCCTAACTAAGAAGGAGCCTGAAAACAATTTTTCTTCCTTGATAGAAACTTGGAAGCATTATGTCCTCCCTAACGAGAGGGAGAGATAGACACATCATTATGGTCTTCACTTGGGAAGACAAAATGGAGGATCGGGTAATCATCCGGCATCCGATACTCTTTAAATATGAGATAAGGCATCCAAGATAAAAGTAGTCGTAGAGGACCAATATTCTTTGAGGACTAGGAATCCAAGATAAGAATAGTCCTGATGGAACACACCCTGAGAACCCGAGTGGGGTATGTTCCAAGAGAGACAAAGATGAGAGTGTCCATAAATCATTGGTCTCGCCAGCATTGAGCTCAGATCTTGTGGAGTGATAGAGCTGTTAGTCAAGGCCTTGCTATGTGACAATGTTGGTTGATATGATGCTATACAGATGGGTTACAGATGGGTTACCAATCTGATTCTTCTTATGAGAAATTCTTCAGATTGAGAATGACCAAGTACCATTATGAATGCCTCCCTAGTTAAGAGGGAGTGTTGAAAAGTGTAACTAGATTCAGTCTTCATAATGACATGTAATTGTGATATTTGTAAATGATGAAAATAAAATTATTATTGTAAGGCTTGCTTCATGGGTTTCATGAGCAAGGGCTTTTATTTTTAGATGGCTCCCATTGTGAGCCTTTAGGATTTGTCAAAAAGAGTCAATGTCATGTATGAAGAACTCTTCTTAGGCATGTTACAAATGTATACAAGTCTATAAGATTGTCAAATAGCCCTCCAAGACAAGCACAAGTTACTCCTTTTCAAGTCGGCCTCAAGATAAAGTGAAGAACTCATGTCGGCTTCGCCTAATGGAGACATACCTATTCAAATACACATGTTAGCTTATTTATATAGGACAACCACCATATATATGTGTATAGGGTCTTTGCATTTCTACAGTCAACAAGTTTGGATCTCTTTGAAATTCGGGTAACAAAGTATAGAGACAAATTCGGATAGGAGATTGCAGTGACACGTTTGATCTCAGAGAAGAAAAGTTTTGGTGTTATGACACAGTCTACAAGCACAAATTTCAAAGAAGATTGCAGTAACATTTTAGTGATCTCAGGTTCGGTGATCTCAAAGATAACTTTGTGACATTCTCATCATATAGACTGAGGATTGCGATGGAGACATTTCAATGATATAACACAGTGATTCGGTGCTATCTTACCTTCGGTGCTGCTACAGTGATCACATTTCAGTGACATTACAGTGATGTGTTTCGATGCCATCTCAAGTGTGTCTATAGCGTTTCTATCATAGTTTATTTGAGTATGCTCCGATAGGAGCTGATCTCAATTCGTTTTAATGCTATCATTGTAACCATGTCTCGGTGCTAAGAAGGTCAAAGCGGAAGAGGAGTCGAGAAGGAGAAAAGAGCAAAAGAGAGTCAAGAGAATTAATGTCTTGGTCTTGGAGTGGCTAATAGGTCAAGGGTCTTGGTCTTGGTATTCGTCAATTGGAATCTCTATAGGAAGAATTTGTGCGGGTTTTCCTCTCAAAGAGTGAGAGGCTTTGGCCCTGGCTCATAGCCTACATTTTATATCTCTTGTCTATTTATGTTCATGCATTGGTAGTTGTTTGATGAAGAACACTAATAACTTAAGTAAAAGAAGATCCTAATCTAAGGTTGTAAAAAGCACTCACAAGCAGTTACTAATTGAAGAAAAATAACCTAATACTTGACGCCCTAGATTTCTCAATAGTACATCCTTCCACATAATAGCAAATGTCCATCATCCTCTAGTTCATACCCCTCAAACTTAGGTCCTTTTGGATCTTTACTATCAAGCCTGGATCTCACTTTTAAATACTAATTGTCTTCCAAAAGATGTTCTAGCACTCGCTTTCTCAAGTCTACTTTGATAGGTATGAGGGAAAATATCGTTGGTCTTCTACTTAAAGCTTTTGCCACTACATTCTCTTTCCCTTTAATACATGAAATTCCAAAGTCATGTTGGAATGATGATTTCCATTACACCAAAACCCGCAGGTGTTAGTAAACGGAGGCATCGCCAAAGTTAACGGATCCATGAGAGGCGGTTAAGCATAGGTCACGACACACACGGAGCGTTGGTTTATCCAATGTCCAACAATCTCCCCCCCAGCTCGAGTCAGGTGTGATTCAAACTCGATACCTTTGCCTTTGATACAACTTGTTGGAATCACGATTGCCATTACACCACAACCCGTCGATGTTAGTAAACGAACACATTGCCAAAGTTAACGGATCCATGAGAAGCGATTAAGCACATGTCATGGATCACATGAGGAGCGCTAGTTTATCCAATGTCCAACAAAATTCGCTTAAGAATTCACTCCATCGTCTTTGTCTAGCATTCAAGTCTCTTTGGGTAAACAAGTATTGAAAACTTTGGTGGTCACTTTTGAGTACAAAGCTTCTCCCTACAAGGTAGCGCTTCCATATTTTCAATGCTAGTACTACAGTGGCCAATTCTAAATCATGCATGGCATAGAGTTCCACATGAGGCTTTAACTTCCTTGAGGCATATGATATTACTCCTCTATCTTGTATTAATACTGCACCTAACCCTTGCTTAGATGCATCAATACATATGGTAAAGTCTTTGTTCATATCAGGTACTTGCAAGACTGGTGCACTAGTCAACAATCTTTTAAGCTCAGAGAATGCAATGTGACATTCCTCAGACTATTCATACCTAACTCCTTTACGCTGGAGGGTTATGATAAGCTTTGCAATTTTTTGAGAACCCTTCTACAAACCTTTGATAGTAGCTGCCTAAACCCATAAAACTTCGCACTTCGTGCACACTCTGCGGTATTGGCAACTCCATGATTGCTTTTACCTTATTAGGATCTACTGAGATCCCTTCACCGGATATAATATGACCTAGGTAATGAATCTTCTTTTGAAAGAAGCAATACTTGGATAGCTTCCCGTATAATTGATGTTCCCTGAGGCAAGATAATACTATCCGCAAATGTTCTTCATGCTCCTTCTCACTTTTGAAGTAAATGAGAATATCATCTAAGATGACTTGTACAAAGTGGTCAAGATACTTGCATAAAACACTATTCATTAGATTCATGAATATTGTTGGAGCATTAATCAACCCAAATGGTGCCACCGTGAAGTCGTAATGCCTGAAGCATGTTCGAAATGCAGTCTTAGAAATATCACTGTCCTTAATTCTAACCTTGTCATAGATCGATTTTTCAAAAGACAAAAGCCCCTTTCATTTAATAAAACAGGTCATCAATTCGGGGCATTGGATACCTACTCTTTACTGTAGCTTGATTTCAGTCAAGATAGTCTATGCATAGTTGCAATGAACCATCCTTCTTGAAAAAAATTACAACAGCACCCCAAGGAGAAATATTGGGTCGAATGTGTCCTATATCTAGTAGTCCCTTCAGCTGGATTTCTAACTCTTGAAGTTCCAGAGCCGTCATTTTGTAGGGTGTTTTAGAGATTGGTTCTGTACTAGGTTTAATTCTATTGTGAGAACAAGAACCCTTTCAAGAGTTAATCCTAGTAATTCCTTTGGAAAAACATCCATAAATTCAGATAACACTAGATTCCGCTCTAGGGACAGGGCTTTTTCCTTGCCTACTTCTTTAATGTATATACCTGACAACTGTTTCTTAGGTGATGCTTCATTTTAAAGTTCTTCCTCATTTATGTAGAGAATTCTTTTTCCGTAATAGTCTACCCAAGCTCGATGAGCTTCTAACCAATCCATCCCTATGATGAGATCATAAGTTCGTAGGGCTATGACATATACTTTTAACTTAGTCGAACAAACCCCTAGTTCAACTTTGCATCCCTCAACACTTAATTCTATGAATTGAAGTTCCCCTGAAGCCATTTCCACCTGTCTGAAAACGTTTTGCTTGCGGGATGCTAACCCCCATTTATTTAATACATATTACAAAATGAAACTATCAATAGCACCAGTATCAAACAAGATTTTGAGTTTTATGTCGTTAATAGTACCTAAGGACTCCACTACAATGGACTGATGTTCTGCCTAGATGTTGTTGACTACTACATGGATTCTATGATTGCCTTTGATATTTGATAATGGCTCTTTTCCTTCTCATCGCATTAAATTTGACGAGGCCTCTGGGAAATTACGTTGAAAATGCGGTCCTCCACATCCCCAACAATTAAGCTTGGGTGATTCCCTTGTGTTTGATTGTGAGTTTCTTGAAAAGGAGCTTTGTCCTCTTGTGTTACTTCCTCTTGTGCTTCTTCCTCTATTATTAATTGCTCGAGAGTTCCACTGACTTGTGTTAGATATGATGATTCAGTAGATATAGTATTACTTGCCATGGGAGCCCTTGCTCATACTCCTCTTGGAGTAAATCTATTTCCATAAGGAGGTGGTCTTGAACTACCCCCCCTAAGAAGTTTTGGGGAGTCTTCCCTGGAAATCCTAGTTGTGGGGGTCCTGTCGGCCTAACATCTCTTTTGATTCCTAGATGCTCTTCTGCATAGCAGGCACATTTAACTTCCTCTGCTACTGATGATGGCTTCCACATTCTAACCATGGCTCTAATTCGAGGGTTTAACCCATAGACAAAATGCTCTGCTTGACGTTCATCAGTATCTAGATAGGGAACGTATTTTACGAGTTCCATAAACCTCATCTCATATTCTTCCACTGTTTTGTTACCTTGGACTAACATGTGAAAAGCTTTGGCTTGCTGCTCTTGAAAGTAGGGTGGCAAGTACTTTGCATGAAATCTTTCCTCGAACAACTCCTAAGGAACGTTGTCCGATGTGAGATGCAATTGTTTTTCTAGATTTCCCCACCAAATCAAAGCACTTTCTCTTAGTTTAAATATAGCGATCTTTGTCTTAGAGGTAGAATAATATTCTCTTAGCGCGAAACACCTTGTCATTCCTTCCAGCCATGCTTCAGCACACTCTCCAGCTCGCCCCCCTGAAAATTTTGGAAGCTTAATCTTTTGTAGCTCCCTAGAAATATCCTCCTGCGGTTATCTGTCATCTAGACCTGTGGGCCCCTTTGGATTTTCTTCCTCAAGGTGAGGTTGTTCTTCCTTGGTATTGGTTGTTGGCTACCCTTTTAGTGTTTCCAAGATGGCTTCCAACGAGCGCACCATAATGGTTAGCTCAGGCGCTGAAGCAATTGGTACTGATGATGCCATCAATGGTGGAGATGGTGATGACACCGTCGATGTTGATATGTCTTTACCATTGCAACTTTTTCTTGACCACAATTTATGGCTATAAGTATCTAAGGTACAATTTAGATTAATAAATACAATTTCGTAAATTCAAGCTCACATGCGGGTATAGGTTTTTTGTTATTATTATTACCTACAAGCAAGTGTTACTGATATTGAGGTCAAGGAGGGTGGTATCGCTACTTCCTTGTCCTAATGCATGGTAATTTATTTTGATCCATAGTAATACTTATATAGCTCTTCCACAGGAAATAGTATCACTTCATAAAACTACCTAGCATTTTCTAGCCCTATTATGACCATGGAAGGGTTATTAACTTTAGATATCTTCATTAATGACATGATTGTATCTCGTGTATTTCAATCATATGCAGCAATTTTTTTTAATATCATTAAGTTATGAGTTGGATAACAATTTACCCTATCGTTATAGCATTATGTTATTTTATAATGCAATATAATAATGGTTGAGTTCTTATTTAGGTTAGTTTGTGGGTATCAAGAATATATACTCTTAGTTATGGTAACCCTAACTAACTGCATATACATTAATCTTTAAATATATATTTTTTAAAGGGTTGTAAAAGAAAACCAATTAAATCTGGATCAAAACAAACTGCAGGCAAACGTCGTCAAGTCATTCTATCACCAGGAAACGAATTTATGACAGATGAAACAAAGGAAGGATCCCTCGATAGTTCCCTAAAACTACTCCCTATTTGCAATTCATGGAAACATTAACAGAGTAAAGGAGTTAACTAATTAAGAGCGAATTTTTTTTTTTTTTTTAAATAACAGATAAATATTTTTATTTATATGAGTAGAGACATATCCATAAACTTCAAAAAAAATTACATCAATTTGTAAATATAATTTATTATAGTAATAAAATTAAATAGAGAGAAGTCACTTATCCTTTCCCACTAAAATCCATTTAATTATATTAATTCAATTAATTATCCTAATTCATTTGAAAACCATTTCCCATTTTACAATTTTAAAATAAGTTATTATAAACTATAGATTATTTGTATCTATTTTCCTTTTATTATTTTAGATGTCTCTTTTCTTGTTTATTTAAAGTCGTCAGAGCACTCTTTTCATCATTTTAATAGTTTGAAAAAGAATATCATAAATAATATAGTAGATTTAGAATTTGAAATCCAAAGAATTCGAAGAAGACAATACTATTCTCAAGTAACCAAATTTTGTAGTTGCCCTAAACCAAGCAAAAACAACTAATGGAGTAACTAAAATTAAACTAAATAATACTTAAATCTTTCAAAATGTATTGAAATATAAACCAAAGGGTAGCAAAACCAGAGATCGGTGATGACTTTCAAAATTTGACTTTACTCAAATGTATCGATTGATATATTCTTGGTAGTAGCAAAATCCAAACTGTTACTTTGTTGTTGCACTCCTTTTACCTGTGATTAGGGCATTGAATGTGCATTTTATTTAATCGCTTTCAGTTGCATTAATGATAAGATACAGTCTTTTTTTTTCCGCGACAACATAGATTCTGTCACCCCTAGTTTCTATGCCACAACGATGGAAACTGATTTAGATGCATCCCATAACCAATGCCACAATAACTAATTTTATCATTTTATCGTTGATCTTGTGGTTAACAATCTCATTGCTATGTTTGACGTCAAGGGTTCGATTAATGGCATGAGGATGATGAAATAGTTGAAAAGTGGTACTAAAAAATAAATAAAAAGCGCTACCGCGAAAGACGTATTGCCAACGTATTTAACATATGTTGATGTTAAAAAGTCATGAAAGCGTCACTTTGTTGCATGAAAGGGCACTTGGCAATATTAATTTTTAACGCTTACCTAAACTTTATTGTGGCTCCTATAAATATAACAGAGATCATAGATATCATTAAAAGATAATTTATAGAAACAAAAAAAAAAAAAAAAAAAAATAGATAACATTAAAGTTTATAATTTAAATGATAACATTAACTAAAGTTTCATGCCAATATGCCCAAGCAGCGTGGGCATACTGAAGTTTTCTAGTACATTGGTGAGTGAAGAGCAGTTCTATTTTTAAAATATATATGAACAAAATTCCAGAAAATAATTTACATATCGTTTGAATGTTTTATTAATTCAATGATGGCACCAATATATAGTTCTCTGTGGGTTGAACACGTAAGCCTCTCAGTTATGGACATTAATCAAACTTTAAGAAAGGCAGAGAGGGTCGAAAGCGATGCATATCCACTATATGTGTATCAACTATATCAGTTAGATATATCAACTATATCCCACTCCATTAGGAGGGCCGAGAACAATGTACAAATTTTATGATGTCGTGCAACTATACAAAACCACGAAACCTCCAGAAATGTTGATGAAACAGTTAATTTTGTAATGAAAGGCACACCTGACGGTCCAGAAATAATTATAAGCACAACAAATGAACTGTTATATATATATATATATATATATACAGACACACAAGTCAATTGAGACTCAATTTCGAGTGTGTTCATTGCCCCCATGAGACCGGCAAGGCCGACATGATATTTGACGAGCATTCAATTATTGTTTTTAATATCAACATATGGTCTTGACCTCTAAATTTTTTTTTAGAACCTAGTTTCTAATATGCTTCAATTCTTGACTACATTGCTGAATTTGACAAAGCAAATATATATTTCCGATTATGTAGGGCCTGTAAGGTCTCAAAGAGTTTGAACTGCGCTCTAATGCTAGAATCTAAAGCCATGTTTATCTTTAAATTTAACCTGAGAAACTCAAAATTTGACAATTAACATTTTAATGCCCTAATTTTAGAACTTAACCATAAAGTGATTTTCAACTTGATTTCGCCAAATAAAATTCATAATTTTTCATTTCATTGGAAATTTAACTGATACAAGAGAAATTTAAATACAGATAATTATTTGGAAATCCTGGGATTCCGACTATTGTTGCTCCCAGTTTGCTACCAAACCAACCGTTTCCTCGCAGCATGTCTGGGATCAACCTATCTGGTTCCCAGACCCAGAAGATTTCGAGATAGAGGTCTTTTGGCCCCCGTGCCCAAAACTCCAAGTACAATAGCTCAAGTCTCCAAATTGCAAATTGTGGTTCTCTCAATATTCCTCCCTCCATCTTCGCTTCTCTCTGGAATAATCCCCACAATGCTCGCCACCCCCGCTCCTCCCCCCCGGTCTATGATCTCTTCCTCCTCATTATATCCCAAAATTTCACCACGCCACCAAATTAAAATATGGTTTTCCTCATCTGAAGTCGGTTTACCTGGCATCTCGAAGAGTTTGGAGAGTCGGTCAACTTTTAACAGTGTCATAGGGGATAGTTGTATGTTTACTTTATTTATGAGGCAACAAGGTCTTAAGCTTTTTTTTAAACAACTTTACTTCAATTCTATTTTATTAACTTATATTCTAATTAAATTTTGTTACTTCATATCTTGTAAATATATTTTATATATTTGTTTTTAAACAATTAATTATTGAGGTTTTTTTATTATTAAAGTGATATTGCCATATGTCCTATGAACATACGTGTTTAGTTTCCTTTTTTTAAGTAGAAATAATATATATCATATTTCTTTTCAATTAATATATAATTTCTCCTAGTTAATATATATATATATATATATATATATATATATATATATATCTCTTTTATTTGCATAAGCCATTGTATTTACTTTTCTTTGAACAATATACTAGTTATATTATGATGGTGGTATATATAACAAGTACCTCACAATATATTCATTGTATTTTGATGAGTTAGGTATTTACTCAGTACTTCAATAATTAATTCATTACCCTATACTACTTTTCATAATTAGTTAGTACATATACTAGTGCAGTACATACAATACATGCATATGTAGCTATCATATGCATGCTAATATTCTTGTGCTCCCTATATTAGAGATGGGTCATTACAATCACATCATACTTCCACATTGATCTGGTTGATCGAAGCAACAAGCGATGAGTTGAGTTCCAAAGTATTTTGAATAGTAAAACTCTTTTCAAGTGGTCCCAATTAGACCGCTTTGAACCAGCGCTGCCAATTCCATAAGAAGGAAGTGGAGACTTTGTTGAAGATGCTCCCAACCTTGTTGGTTGTTTGAATTGAGAAGTTGTCGCATTTTCTTTAGCATCTGCTTCATCTTATTCTTTCTAATATTTTGCAATTTTTTCCTTGCTTAAACCTTTTCCCTCTGTGCCATTCATTTTAGTTGGGTCAGTGCATATTTGAATCACATTGTCTTTTAAGGCAAGTAAACGTGCTTTAACCCGAGCGTATGATCCCTTGAACTCCTTTTGACACTCATTGCAAACCCATACCAATGATCCCCCTCCTTGGATCTTCCCTCCAACAGTTACATACTTCCAAAGTGATGACTTTGGATCAACTTTAGGGGCTGATTCAATTTCATGTTCCTCATTCCAAATGGATGAAGTTGAAGATGTTATGAATGGGACGTTTTGTTGAGAAATGTAACTAGTTTCAGTCTTCATAATTGTTGTACTCATTTCAATATGTATCTTATGTAAAAAATAAGAAAAGAAAAGACAAAGTCATTATTATTAAAGCATGGGTTTCATGCTCATTATTGATGGTCTTCTAGGTAAAAGCATGTTCTTCATGCTTCTAGGGTTTGTTAGGTCTTAGGATTTATTTTCATGAGTCAAAGGAGTCAACATCATGTTTATAAGACCCTTCTGGGCAAAATGTAATTGTAAAATGAATTATTTTTTAGTCTAGAAAGTTTTGGAAACTCCGAAAGTACAAGTCGGCCTTGGCAATTTCAAGTCGGCCTAAAGGAGAGAATTTGACCCCTTGAGAAGGCTATATAAAGGAGAAGTTTGACCTCATTTGGGACTCACTCACTCCACAAGTCTGATCTATCAAGAAAGAGTCTAAGAGAAGAAAAGAAGGATGAAAAGATCTTGGTTTGGACTCTATCTCTCTCACATGTGCGAAATTCTAAGGTTTCTAGGCTGCAAGAAGAGGCAAAAGTTGCAAGTCCGAGTTGCGGTAAGACAAAGTGCAGTAACTTGTAGCTAGAAGAGAGAATACTCTATCTAGACCTCACTGACCTTAGGAAGAGCTATCTTGCTCTAGGAAGGTCTTAGGAGGATGATAAATTAGGGTTTTTGAGGAAGCTGCAAGATCAAAATTGCAGGGTCGTAGTTACGAGACAAGTTGCAGTATTGAATCTGACAGGTCAAAGTTGCAGTATTGAAGTTGGTTGATGCAGAATAAAGGAAGGACTTGAGCAAGGGTGGACTTGGTACTAGGAAAAGGACTCGGTCTAGGGTTTGGGTTTTTGTATCTCATTTGAAGCAGATTCTAAGAAGCGAAGAGTTTCCAGGTTTCCCCTTGAAGGGGTTTTGCCCTGGCTGAGAGCCTAATTTCTATGTCCTCTCTTAATGTTGTTTCATACTTGATATTTGTTTTGATGAAAAAATCTAACTAAAGAACACAAAAAGAATAACTACGTTCACAACCAAATATTCAGGTTAAGGAAAATAAGATTAATAGCTGCCACTTTCCATTTTCCAACACGTTTCCAGTAACTTAGCAATGGATGGAATGCATAATGCAAAGAACACCTACAACATTTATATTAATATATTCAAGAAGTTAGAACTAATATTAAAGTTTAATAGTTTAATTTATAATATGTCTCAAGTGTGTCCAATGCTTCATATTAAACTTGACAGTTACTTGCAGCCAAGAAGGTGGCCTATGGTTAAAGGATTTAAATTTAAAATGTATCATTTTCATATCAGTGTTGAAATTTGAAAGAATTTGTACAGTATAAACATGATGGGTTCAATGATTTGGATGTTAGCCATACAGACAAGCAAAGAAGTTATATTTCTCCAAGTAGAGACATTGGCATAAGTAACTATTGTGACAATAATTCAAATGACTTTTTTGGTCAAAGGGAATTTACTGTGAAAACAAGAAGGAATTTTTATGGGAAAAACCAACTAACTATGAAGGTTGATACATGTCCAAAAAATGTCGAAGCAGTCCCACATACAGACCATCCTGCTATCTGTAGCAACATGTCGAAGGGTAAACAAACTTGTGGATTCTTGGGCAAAGATGTATTTGATTTCAAATATTTTGTCCTCAAAAATGAGCTTGACATCAAAAATGAGCTTCAAAATGAGGCTTCGAGATCATCTTGGGGAAAAGCGACACTACAAGGAAGTAATTCCAAGGAAAAAAAAGGATTAAAGTGTACAGCAACTTACAAGCAAGGGGCTCCCGCTCAATGGCTCAGGGTTACAAGGCAACAAGTGAGCTTCTCTACACCTATCAATGGTTTAATCATAAACCTCACGCACAGGTTTTGTGAGTGGCTAAAGAAAGTTGAAACGCACTGACTGAATGACTGGTTGTGCAGCATGCTAGAGTTATTCAGCCTTCAGGTGCTCGGAGAGTCATGAGTGGACCAGTGGTTTGACCTTCAGCCTCAAGTGCTCGTTTTGTGCTTAGGAGTGATGGGTTGCAGATTGTCTTGGTCTATGGCGACGGGACACAGCGGCACGACCTCCTCCAACAATCAAATGAAATGCAAATAAGGTTTTCCAAGGTCGGGTGATAGGTTAAGTAAGAGGGGGCAGGCCCAACTTTTGGATTTTAATCAAATTTGTTCCTGCCATTTGATTTTTACAGGGGTGGATCCATTTCAGAAAATCCAAAAATGGGTCACGATTTTTGTGATCCGTTTCTGGATTTCCATAAATGGATCCAAAAAAATTTCCAAATGATTGAAACATTTCTAAATTCAAATCTCGCGTTTCCAAAATCCTGAAATGGATAGAAAACTTCAGAATGCAAACTTCTGTGATTCATAATGTCATGAGAGAATGCATATGGTAAATCACATTTCAATTTTTGTTGTCGACGCGTTTTGACAGATAGAAAACGTTTTGACGGCGTTTCTATGTGGATCATACCCGCTTCAATTTTGGAAACACAAAAAGGCTTTTCTAACGATTTCTGAAGACGTTTCCAGTAACTTAGAACAGCACACAAAAATTGCCCTTGACATACCCATAAGCAATCAAGAGCAAGGATAAATTCTCAGTTAAAAACCAATAGGGTTAATAAGATCAAATTCCTGACACAATTGTAAGTGTGAGTGAAAGTGAAAGAAACAAGGAGAATATGTCTTTAGTGAATAATAATTCAAAATAAGTGCATGAAAGCCAACCAAATTGCACCAGTATTTTCAAACTGATGTCCAACCATATTGGAATCAATCCAATCATACTCAATAAAAGAGCCTCTTTTATTCAAGGAATCCTAGTGCAAACTGGGAATGCTATTCTTTGTTTGTACACCAATTGTCCAGCACTGATGAAATTCACTACAAAAAGAGTTATCCAATTAAAATGAACGTGGGGCTTCTTGAAAAACTACACGGTTTTTCTCCAATAATAGAAAGAGGACATCGTTATAACAGGCTTAAGAACACGTCAACAAGATTACATGTTGAAAGTCAACTCATTTGGTTTAACCAATGCACCATCAACATATCAAGCAAACAAGAACAACCCAGCAACACTACTCTCACAAAAATGGCATTATTTTAATTGGAAGATATTATAGTCTACAATAGAAATGGGATTGAACACAAACAACAAGGTCAAGTTCATAAGTTGTTCAATTTTACACCAAAATGTACAAATGTAGCTTTTGCCAAAATCTATACTACATAGCACACTAATTTTGGAGGAAGGAACAAAAGTAAATTTACATGATCACTGTATAGACAAAATCTCAAAAAATCATGCGGATTCCTAAGACAAGCAAATACATTTTATTCCCTCAATGCATTGAGAAACAAAACACATCTGCAAGACGAAGGTAACTTACCTGGTCAAGATCATTAACTGCTTTGACAAGCACAGAATAATAAACCTTATTAGTTTTATCCTTCTCCCTCTCTTCTACTTCATCAATGTAGGCAACACGTAGAGATGGGTATCTGTAAGAAAGGTCCAAGTTTTAAACAATTGATTACTTAATATCAACAAACTCACATAAGTAGCAAATTAGAACCAAATAGAATCTCAATGGAAATATTCCAATTTACGTCTTCATAAGTTTTAAAATGTCTGAGTAATTCCGCTCATTAGATCTCTTCTGTGCACCATAATTTTGACAGGAAACAACATATGTAAATTTCATGTCAGCAACTGCCTCTAGCTGTGATTGTTGGGTCTTGTCTTGCTCCTTAGGTGCAAAAGCAACAGCCTTGTAGCCTTTCAAAATATCTGCCGAACAAAAGCAAATGTGAAAAACATAATTTCTCATACAATATTATGAAAAACTTCAGAAGCAATGTTTGTAACAGAACCAGATAAGACAATTTCATAATCACTTGCAATCCTAGGGTCAATTGACCTGAAAATTCTTAGGATCAAGAAGATTCCAAAAGATTTATAAACAGTTCCGTACCATCTGGTTTTGCCGTATCTAGAAAAGATTGCAGTTCCAAGGCCTTTCTATAGTACATCATTCCTCTGACTGCCAAAACAAGAGTATAGAAAACCATATGTACAATCAGGAAGCAACGAATTAAGTCACAATTTTCTTAAGACTATAATTTCAACTTGTCTAAACATTTGCTCATATACATCTCTCAAACCTGTCCTCGTGAGAGTTTGCCCTCGATTAGATGCCCAGTGACGAAGATCTTCTATTTTATCAGGGTCATTCAAGACCTGTTCCTCACTATCGCATTGTACACGTTCTAGAAAATTTTTCCATTCATCTGTTTAAAAATGTTAAAAAACAAAAAAAAAAATGAATGAACAGACTCTGATCTGGATTGACATCATCAAAACTAAACACTCTGAACCATATAAACAGCCTAGTATATACCAACCTGGATAAATCTTCTGCAAATAGAAAACTATGGAAACGCCATCTTCATTCTCCTCCTGAAGTTCATCCAATGAATACAGAACTTCTTCTTTATAATAAGGAGTTAAGACACTGGAAGACAGTAGTCGAACAGACATTATCTCCAATTGCCCAACATAAAGGACTCCTCACAACCGAAAAAAATTCATTTCAGCAGATATCAATCATGTTTACCACAAGACAATTTCAATTTCCAAAGAAGAAAAAAATTGATTACAAGTATATGTTAGTTATAAACTTATGGTGCACCTTTTCATATCCCACAAATTAGAAAACTGAAGTATAGCCATGTTTACAACTGAAAATGCACAATACACATCTGAATTATTAGACAGACATAATATATATCACAGTCAGTCAGCTATAAAACCTGCAATCCTGCATTGTTCAGAAAGAAAGAAACAAGCAAATTATCCTAATCTCTAATAGGTACCACCGTAATGTGGCAGAGCACAAGGTAATTTTTCGTAGCAAAAGAAAATAAAATAAATCAATAAAAGGAGCAAAGGAGTAAATAGACAGCAAGTAGAGATTGTGTTATGATAAAATATATAAAAATAATATAAATAACAATCATAATAATAATTAGTTGCTGATAAGGCATGTCTTTGAGGACATGACCATTCATGAAGGGGCACCTGCCTAGGTATATAAGTGGGCCCTCATTTGTAACCACAACATCTCATATGAATTATTGTATATACTATTCAATATATATTTCTATCCTCAGTGGATGTCTTCATATTCCAAGTGTTCTGGAGTATTTAACTCGTGTTTGTACGAACTTTGTTCGTAACAGATTGATTTTGTGGAAAAAGGGAGATTAATTGAGCTTGATTCAGACAACATAGACCAAAGTAAAGGTTCTGCTGGAAATAAAGTAGCCATGGTCAGCATTTTCATGAAGAAATGAAATAAGAAAAATTATTTTTAAATTAATAACCCCACAAGTGTCAAGTCGGCCTGGCCCCTTGGAGGCACCTAATCGACCCCGCTTTTGAAGACTATATATATGAGAGCTCTCCCTCTCATTTGCACATCAAATCATCTCAAGTTTGATCTCTGTTCAAACGAAACTAGAAGGAAGAAAAGGACAAAAAACAGAAGGATTAAAAAGGATGTGGCTTGGCACTTGTGGAAGGTCTCTCTTGTACTAGTTAGCTGTTATTTTGATGTTTTTGTTTCTGCATGGATTGATGAACATTGACTCTCTCTTATAAGAAAAGATTTCTGGGTTTTCCCCTTGTGGTTTTTGCCCTGGCCTCAGGGTTAATTATCTATGTCTCTTGTCTCATTGTCGCATTGTTATTTTTACTGCTCTTCTGTGACTAATGGTTGAAATTTTCTCATGTATAACTGCTTGATGCTATTGAATGTTATATGTAATTGATGCTAATAAATCATTGGAAGTGGTTATCGTCGAAGAAAATTGCTCTAGCCTGTTTCTACTAGAAATATTAGCATGGTATCAGAGCTTGGACTGAAGAGCAGCATTGGGATCATTGGACATATCTCTTGTTCTACCCTCTCTCAAGGAGATCTGGAAGGCTGAATAGAAGCAAAGTCACCAATTTCATTGCAAACCTGAGGCAACATACCTTGCAGATCTGTGGAAATTTGTGAGCTCTGAGGCACAAATTCTTGTGGAATGATGCTAGGTCTAAAACATAAATCTCTGTGGAATGATGCTAGTCCTAAGGCACTTTATCTCTATGGATAGAGAGCACAAATCTGAGGCTCCATTAGTGCTGTAAACAGTGCAGATTTGAGGCTCCAATAGCCCTATGAACAGTGTGGATCTGAGGAACCAATAGCCTTGTGAAATGTGAGGTCTGAGGCACTCTTATCTCTGCAACTTAGGCTGAATTCTGTGGCACTCCTTTTGTGGTTCATGTGAGCTACCTGCGGCATCATATCTCTGTTATACGATATACCTGTGGCACCTATTTTCTATGGAAAGTTGCAGACTTGAGGTTGCGGACCTGAGGCATCTAGTTTATGTGGAAATTTGCAAACCTGAGGCACTTGTTATCCGTGGAAACCATGTGTACCTGAAGCACTTTATCAATGTGGAATTACACAAAATCTGAGGCAAATATCTATGGAACCTTGCGAAGTTTACAAGGAAATTACACTGTGGAATGATGTGAAGCCTAAGGCTATATATAACTATGGAAATGTGTGAATTAAAAAACTGTGTTATATCTCTGTGAAAGAAAGATTGTGATCAGAGTTATAATGTATCTGAACTCTCTGGGGTGAGTATTATCATCTAAACTACTCTGTGGTAGGCATCCGAGTTGAGATCCAAGAGACCTGAGCCTCTTCTCTGTGGAAATCTCAGTGACAAGTCCAAAGTTTACTAAATCGTCTATGTAACAATGCTTGATGTTTGCCTTTCTCTGATCTGAGTCTACGGTGAAAAGTCTAAGCTCCCTCGTGCAATGATCAAACCTGAATGAGGTCTCAAGTTTGTCATCTCTGTTATGATGATTACAGTCCAAGCTCATCTTTGTGGCACAAGTCCGTGAAGGATTCAGATCTATGGTGTGACCATGATACTGCTTGTAGTAGACTCTCTTCTATACATTAAAAAAGGATGAATTACACTACAAAGAATCTGACCATATTGATCTGGAATATATTCTTTTGTTTATGAGTTATTGCCCTTATGAGAAGAACAGAAGTTGTATTAGAACAAAGTTTGTCTGAAGTGATGGATACCAAGTTGCAAGTCTGCAAATGATGTCAGAACATTACCTTGGAATCTCAAGTATTGAAGAAGGCCTGCAAGCTTCTTTAAAAAGGGTCTGATAAATCTAAGATGTCTCTTCAAGCCTGAAAGACCAAAGGACTAAGAACTTACATCAATATTTGTGTATATGCTTAAGACCTTTATGATATTGCAAATGGAAATACTGCTCATTGCAAGCGTATAGCTTTGGACATTGCAAGTATATGCAAAGTTGCTAAGACATATCAAGAGGTTGAATCTCCTCTTCAAATCCTGAAGGCTGATCAAATTATAAGCAGAATACATCTTCTGACATCTTGCTGAAAGATCGAGACTTTATGGCATTGCAAAATCTAGGGTTTGGAAGACTGAATGTCTAACCAGATTCTTGGAATGTTTTGGGTTTGTAAAACTTTAGTAAGGGTTTGAAAAGGAAAACCCTAGGGTCTGAGGACAAAACCCTAGGACTGATCATTCACAATATTGATATTGAAAACAAGAATGGTGAAGTTGAATGCAAGGATGAGTGGGTTTGTAAACCCTAGACTAACCTTGAAGGTAGCCTTGGGCTTATGGATTGTTTGCTTCCACTTGAAAGAAGAAACACTAGTTCCTAGGAGTAATGGCATCTTGATGATGAGCTTGATTTGTTGGTTGGATGCAAGAAGGCTAGAAGATTGAGACGGAGATGACATGTTCTCAAAAGATATGTATCTTGTATCTTTCTTTAAATCATTACTATTGTTGATACTCTTCTTGTCCTTGTGTATCTTGTTTGGTTATATTTGTTCTTTCATTGCCTCCTAGTGAGGATTGCACGTACATAGTGAAGACTGCCAAGTCTGTCGCAATTGATGGAATAACAAAGTGACAAAAAGACTCGTGATTGGATGAGCTCTAGACTCAAAGGGAGCAGACAAGATCAGCTTGATTGAAGCATGTTTTTGATCTATGTAACTTCTATGATAAAGATCGCTAGAAGTTTTGAAGAACAATGTTGATCTGAATGTAGAAGATGAGCCTGTAATTATTCTGCTATGTATTGATAATATGTTTTTGACAAGGGCTGAGCACTTCTGTATAAGAGGAAGTCATTTTCATAAAGACATAATCCTTGTTGTGATTTGGCATAATGGACTACAAGTCCATTGACATCTCCATGATGAAAAATTTGAAGACTTTGTTGTTGATACTCTGATTGGCTCATTGAACTATCTGTTGCATATTCTGCTTGGGCTAAATGCACTGAAAAATGGAAAGAGCACTTATGGATGATGCTTTGCTATAATATCATGACTGCAGAACTCTGTTGCACAGTTGAAGCTGAATGAATAACTAATTGTTCAGCCTATTGTTGTCTGTTGGATTGTTTGATCAAGTGTTGAAATCCACCATGGATACTTTTCTGCTATTGAGCAGGTTGTTGATGTTTGCTTATGTGAGAAGCCTAGAATAGCTGAGAACCCTCTCTTGGAGAAAGAGAGAGACCATTGATTGTATAGCATCATGAATCTTCCTTGGGCTGTAGCTAAGAGGCCATAGATTATGGTCAGAAAGATTGTCACTCCCTTAGGTCAGTTGACCGAGAGACCATTGAGTAGCCTATTGTTGTCCCTGTTTTCGGGAATCAAATGTGTAGTGATGGGATTTCCAACCATCCTCATATTGAGGTTGGTTAATGCTTACTGCCTGGAGCCTCCTGATGTCATTTCTCGTGGATAAGAAATAGAGAGTTGAGGGAGATTCGCTTGAGAAGGTTGAGTCTAGACAGGAGCTTGGTTCTGCGGCATGCTTAGGTCAGTTGACTAAGAGACCAATGAGTTTGGTAAGGGACAATGATTCTGTGATCTCTCCTTTAGGCAGTTATTAAGAGACCTATGGATTTGTCGGGGAGATTGATCTTGAGTTTCCTTCCTTGGGTCATTGATTGAGAGGCCAATGAGTTTGCCAAGGAAGGATGAGTTCTCTCCCGTGGGTCGTGGACCGGGAGACTATATAGTCTGGGAATGATATAGGGATTCCTCCCTTGAGTCGTGAAACGAGAGACCTTGTTTATGGTCAGGAAGATGGACCCTGTGTAACCATTGCATATGGTTGGAGAGTTTGGCCTCATAAATGATATTGATTGATGGGATGTGCTTGATGCTATGTATCTTTCCTTATGATGAGCCGTGTACATTTGATCTCTCCCTTCAGGGGTTGGTGAGAGACCTATAAATTGGTCAAGGAGGTTGATCTTGAACGAGAGCGAGAATTGTACATCTGATCTATCCATTGGGTTGTTATTGAGAAACCTATGGTTTGGTCGGCGAGATTGATATTGAAAGAGAATGAAAAGTATCTCCCTAGCTAGGAGGGAGAGTTGGAAATATAGTAGCCATGGTCGATATTTTCATCCAGAAAGGAAATAAGAAAAAATAAATTTAAATTAATAACCCCACAAGTGTCAAGTTGACCCCCATTTATCAAGACGGCCTCGCCCCTTGGAGTCACCTAATCAACCCCCCTTTTGAAGACTATATATATGAGAGCTCTCCCTCCCATTTGGACATCGAATAACCTCAAGTTTGATTTCTGTTCCAGCAAACTTAGAAGGAAGAAAAGGACGAAAAACAAATGGATGAAGAAGTATGTGGCTTGGAACTTGTGGGAGGTCTCTCTTGTACTGGTTAGTTATTATTTTGATGTTTTTGTTTCTAGATGGATTGATGAACATTAACTCTCTCTCATAAGGAAATATTTCTAGGTTTTCCCCTTGTGGGTTTTTCCCTGGCCTCAGGCCTAATTTCTGTGTCTCTTGTCTCATTTTTATTTTTACTGCTCTACTGTGATTAATGGTTGAAATTTTCTTATGTATAATTGATTGATGATATTGAATGTTATATGTAATTGATGCTAATAAATCATTGGAAGTGGTTATCATTGAATAAAATTGCTCTAGTTTGTTTCTAATAGAAATATCAATAGGTTCAAATGTAGAACATGGTATGAGGATGTCCTTTCGCAAATGCCCTTGGCTAAGAGGGCCAACAAGAGTGAAAGCAAGTGCTCCTTGTTGAAGCACTCCAAATAGCCAAGGTCAATGAGTTGTTGGTAGAGGAGAGGAAACTAGAGTAGTCATTTGCCTACTCCTATGTCACAACATTCATTGAACTCAAACCTTGTGGTTCGTAATTCGGTGAACCTCTAAAAAATTTTGAAACTCGTCCAGGTTTTTCGAACTTCAAGATTGAACCTAGGCAAATTCAAACTGGTTCAAATTCAAACCTGAAAATGAATTTAAAGGTGAATTTAAACGAATTTTTTAAGAGCTTTGAAATAAAAATCGTTTAGGGTTTTTCATCTTTCCATGGTAAAAATCAAGTTGTAGAAAAAATTGGAATGTGCACAATCTTCTTTCCACGCTGAACACGATTATCATTTTACTGCTTTCTGACATGAGTGCATTTTCAACTAAGCTCAAGTGGCTTGCTTCGAGGTCAGCAACGAGCTACAATTGTTGTACGATTATACCAACAATGGAGGTGATGATGGGCATGATGAAGGTGAGGCAAGAGTGAGCAGACGAAGTCGTTTAGAAAAATGCATAGATGAAAAACGAGTAATATATAATTTCATAACTAACAATATGTGCATTTTCTTGCAACTTTGTTAGTAGATTTGTGTTAGACAATTGCTTCTTTGAAGAGGATAGTTGCAATAGAAGAAATTAGAAAATTACGAAGATAACTCCTATCGTGACCTTATTCACATTATAATTTGAATGCTCTTAGATTCTTAATGCATTCCTTTACATCTCGAGTTCAAGGCATTTGTATGATGTGAAATTTGCCCTTTTAATCTATTGTAACAAAGATGCAGGAGACCCCAATCATAAGGCAATACCCCCTTCATATACCAGCAATCGATCCATTTCCGTGGACTTATGGTTATGCTCACAATCATCTATGGAAAGCGTTCATTATTAGTGTAGTTCACATAACACCGTAACCAATCAAAAACTCAGGGTACAAAGAAATATACGAGAAGCCCGACCAACGGACGTCGGTCCC
Organism: Pinus tabuliformis; assembly: GCA_031772625.1. Classification (NCBI taxonomy): domain Eukaryota; kingdom Viridiplantae; phylum Streptophyta; class Pinopsida; order Pinales; family Pinaceae; genus Pinus; species Pinus tabuliformis. The sequence goes on along the minus strand of CM062813.1, from coordinate 426,221,728 downwards.
ACTCCGACGCATAAGACCGGACCTCAAATAGAATTACACCCGCATCTATAAACTTTCGGGTCCGTGTATTTCAAACCCTTTCCGCAGCGATTAAATCTCCACCGTTGATCCTTTTCTGATCCAATGGTTTACACTTCACCCGATCTGAGCAAACAGTTCGCTCGATCTCAACCGTTCAATCAACCCCGCTTGATCTGACGGTTGATATTGATATCGGGTGGATAACTTGCGAGATGGTTAACCGCCCGATAAAGTGGTTTTCTCTCTCTCCTCCGCTACTACATGTCGATTGATGAATGGTATCGGGTGACCAGCCCTAAATACCACTTACCACTTTAGTGTCGCCCGATATTTCGCTTACTATTTATGGAAACCTCCTTCCACCGATTAACTAACTCCGCGATATGCAATTTGCGATTAATTCTGGACTGTCGATCTGGCTTCCGATCCGACGGTTGACGTTAAATCGCAAGATCGCAATTGCTATGTCTCCACAGCTGGTTCCGATAACTCCGAAGGTTTTCTGTCGATCCGATATTTCGGCAATTGCTCATCACAATCGTCCAAGGCCTGAGGTTTGCCCTTCTTAAAACAAAGTTGCCAATGCGATGTGAAGGACTCTGATCTCCGCTGTTAATCTTGTTCGTTGATCTATGAGATCCAACGGCCCCTGTGCATTACTCTTCACCTCTTTATTCCGTCTCTTTACTTGATTTCGTTCAATATTGTTGGACTTACGCCTTTCGCAGGTTTCCTCTGCCATACTCCATTTTCACACATGACATTCATATATAACAGTAAGCTATGATATCTTTGAAGCAGGCTCAGCTACTGTTATAACACTAAGGACCCCAATTATGCTTTGAACGTTGCGATTTATAACTTAAGGCATACAAACAGAGAAGGATGCTTCAGTTGTTCCGCAGGCAACTATACAGAGGCAAGCAAAGGATTTCAATAAAAACAACACATTCACGCACACTGAATCATTTTATTCAATACAATAAGTTTACAGAGTCTCAGCCCTCTGGCTCGATTACAACAATAAAAGACCCTGTTTCAATCTTGAAATCCTTGCTCTCTCTTACTCGATTCTAACCTAGCTAACCTCTAGCTAACCTATCCAACCTCTGAATTATACAAAAAGATCACAATTTATACAAAAGTGGATTCATGAACCAATTCTGGTTCAGATCCAGAAATCTCTCACTCTCTCCTAAAGAATCTCTTCAACTCCACTCTTTTCTAAACAAATGCTAAATCAAGCTTTCAAATTCCTCATATCCTATTCAAACCAAATAAATCTAATTGTTTGGCCCAATGTGGAAAAAGTCGAAGTCGGGATTAATTCGGCAAGGGTCCAAAAGTTGAAAAACTCGTCAAAGTCGGGAGTTTTTTTGAAAAAGTTGGCAAAAAGTCGGCAAAATTAAAAAACCACAAAATTATTCATTTTTTTTAAATTTTTTTTAACATCTAGAGTATCCACAACATCAAATAAATGCATTTCCACATAAACATGTAAAGAAAGCTAATATATAATATGTATATGAAATCTAATGCTACATCACATATCAAAATAGTGAATCAACTCCTGAATTTTGAGTCCTGTCCGAGTCTCAACTCTCAAGAGTCAAAATATCAACAAAAAATATAATAAATGTATATCATGAGTCATCTAAAAGTCATCAAGTAATCAGTCACTGAGATCCTCTTCCCCTTTTAATTTTTGTTTCCGCTAATTGTATTAAGAAATAAGTCATGCATTTATTCAGTAGATTGTAATTTGCTTGGGTAATAAGGTGTCAGGTGGTAGGTCCAATGAAAATTAACAGTGAGTATCACAATAGATGTGAAAATTAACGCTTGGTGAATCCAAGCTGCTTATTTTCTGAGAAAACAGTAGATGTTAGATTATTAGCCTAGCCTTGGCATCTATTATTCAAAAACTCTTGGAGGTAAAATCCACTTCTGATACATAACCTTTCCCCACATTTATAGGGAATTCACCACTAAAGAATATTCCCTTTCAAAACGTGCTCTCATTGCAGGAAGGATCTTTGTTGTCACAAGATTTCACAGGTACTTTGTTCCTGTCTGAAAAATGGGTTCTTTTCTGAGGCACTGGTTTTGTTTTTTTTGGACAGATTGTTGCTATTTGATCTTCATTACCTCCTCTTTGTTGTTTCTTCTGGAAGCATTCAACAACTGTAACAATGTTTTTGATGGTGTGGGGTTCTTTCTACGGAAGATTGTTGTATGCCTGTCCTTTTGGTACTTTTGTAATCTTTTGAAGGGGCAGTGGTTGTTAGAGTCTGGATCACTGAAAGCCTAGAGGCTTAGCCAATGTATACTTTGCTTTCTAACTAGAAATATGAAGTATAAAGATTTGTTTTTCCTTGGAAAACAAAAACATATCTTAACCTCAAAACTAACAGATTACAAATGAGACTGCTATGCTCGCAAGAAGTATGACAAACAATACAATGCAATAACTTGAAAATGCATGGATGAAAGCTTCAATTTACAGTTTTTTCACCTTTGTGGCCTCTTTATCCGCGGCCTGGGAAGGGAGGAAGATTTTTTGGGTCGACTCCCGAGAAGGGAGGAAGACTTTTTGGGTCGACTCCCAATTAAATCGGGAGTATAAGGAAAAAATTGCGATTTTTTCGTTTGTGAAAAAGTCGCCAAAAAGTCGGGGGATTAAATCGTTTAGTTCAAAAAATCGCGTTTTTAGGATTAAATCGGGATTTTTTGCAAACTTTTTCCACACTGGTTTGGCCTGATCTCCACACAGGGAGGATCAATCAGCCACTATACCCTTTTTCTCATATTTTACAATAAATAAACACTCTCATACATTTAAATAAATAAAATTAACTAAACTATTGTCTTCCAACCCTTTGTTAGTCACAACATGTGATCATGCCATCACATTGCTGACTAGGCCTGAATGCTCCTGCATCAGACTCCCAAAGTTGAAAGTTTTCATGACCTCCTGGTCATGTGTTTCTTCTATTGATCATCCAGTATCCCAAACTTTGTAACTGGTCATCACTTTCATCATGCTGCTGATTCAATTCTTCTGCCACTGTCACTTCTATTCTTCCAGATTTCCAAATCTTATTTTGCTGCTGTCCTCTTTCCTTACTGATACAAATTCCTTTTGTTAATTTCTCTTCCTTGTTGTCCCTCTTCTTCACTGACTTCATCTTCCACAATTTCTCAATTTCCTCCTTACCATTTGTTCTTAACTGAACTCCACTGACATCTGCCTGTTGTAGATTCTCCAATTCTTCTTCACCTCTGTCATTTACAAACTGTTGTTTGTATTCTACAGCTTCCCCTCCATTATCATTAAAGATAATCCTTTCCTCTATGTTATCAGGTTCATCTAATAATCTTTCCAGAAAAATACAAATTCCTTCATATTCAATAAGCATGTCATTTTCATATGACTCCTCCTTCCTGTACAAGACAGAATTTCCATCACAATTGTCAGATTCAAAATAACTATGGGCTTCAATCTTCATAGGTAATTCTGCCATCAAATCTTTATATTGTCCTTCTACAAAAGTTATGAAACTGTCATCAATTCTCATTCCAATACTTTCCTCTGCATTACACAGTGTTCCTTGTTCTGACACAAGACTATCATTCAACAGTTCAATAGCTAGGATTTCTTGGAGCATATCATTGTGAATTATCCTTTCATCCTCTATACTTATACCATTGCAACAAAATGATGTTGTTTTATCTTTTCCTACAAAAGAAACAGAATTTTGGTTTTCTAAAGTTTCTTCATGGTTTACAGATTCATAAAAATAATCCACTTTAAAATCACAGAATTCCTGAACTTCTGCATCTGTCAACATCATCATATATTCCTTCACAATTTCTATAATACTTTCATTTTGATTCTCTACTGAAGATATTTCATTCTGGCTATCATCACAAACTTTCATTTTCTTATCTTCAGCTTCTTTAATCATGACAATTTCCCTGTCAATACCATCATTCTCAAGATTATTAAATACATGCTCAAAATATCTTTTTGTTTCAGCCATCTCTTCCAGTAATCTCACTTCTTCATCAACATGCATAAGCACATTGTCCAATTGTTGTTCATCGCTTGTCAAACCTGAAAACATACACAACATGTTAGTTTCAAAATTACAAGGCTCTTCATTTGAAGCCTCTGTGAGCAGCTCCTCATGCTTCTCTGAACTATTCTGATAGTTCACTAAGTTATTGAGAAATTCTTCCTCAACATCTCTAACTTCTTCCTCATTAAAGAAAACTTCTGGGACTGCAACTTCTTGACTATGCTTGGCAACTTCATCATAAGTTTGTAGAATACCTTTCTGTTCTACACAACTTCCTCCAACACTCAATTTATCCAAATAAGACAACAATGCCTCCTCCTCTTCTATGATAAGTCTTTGATCTTTCAAAGATTTCCTTGACTTAACTTCTTCAGCTGAGTTCTCTGTGTCAACTTTTCTTCTCTTCATTTCACAAATCTGCAATGCATCTGTTTCCTTTCCTTTTTCCATTTCCCATTGGTCTTCTATCCATGCTAAAATTCCTTCAAATATGATCCAATAAGTTTTCACTAAGAGAAGACACAACCATTCAGCCATACCTTTTAATTTCTTCCACCAATTGAAGCCTTGAAAGTCTTTATGCATCTCCTTTTGTGTTTGTCTTGCCTTTGCCTCTTTCACCTTTTCATACACAGGTTCAAATTCATTAAGCTGCATACCTGCAATTTTACATTCACAGAAATAGTTAATCCCAAAAATATGAGATCCTCTTGTCTGTGACGATGCTACCAGCACATTCCTCTCATTCTGATCTGCATAGATCAGTTCTTCGTCACTATCATCACTGTCTCCTTCCCCAAGGAGAGATCCTTTCTCTGGTTCACAAATGTATTCTACTCCTTCATCCTCAACTATTTGGAGTATTAATTTCTCAGCAAGCAACTCTCTGAAAGGCCATTTAACTCTTTTTCCCACATAAAATCCTTGTTTCCATTTTTCTCTAATTCTTTCAATACCAACTTCTTCAAGCGACTGAGTTCTATCTTCATCTCAGCCAACTCTGTGTTCCTTTCTTCTTTACTCATTCCTTTGAGTCCAACTGCTTCAGCACTCTTTTTCCTCTGCTTCTGACTTTCCTCTGTACCCCTGTCATGACTATCAATAGTCAATTCCATTTCTTCCTTTGGTGAACTTTCCTTGTTCACTAGTGAGCTGCAACTAGCCTTTTTCATCGGTAACAAGTCTCCTTCATGCCTCACCAAACTTTCCTGAGTTTAGCCTTTTGGCACCTATTGGTTCTTTCCTCGAACCTTTCACTGACTAACAATTCTACCCAGCACTCCTCTTGTTGGAATTGTTATCTTCTACCCACAATCATAATTGTGGAGCTGCCTCAACAACTTCTACCCAACCACAGTTGGAAGTTGTTCTCAGCTTCTCTCGAACACTCCTTGCTTTAGGCTCTGCATCTTCAATTGCTCACTTCCTTCTTTCATTCAGTAATTTCATTTACTGTCAGGTACTGTCACCTTTACTCATCTGAGAGTTCTTCTTGCTCTATCTTCTTTAACATAGCTCATATGCTATGATGCTCATACAACTCGTTCTACCTTTTAGCAATTCCACTACTTCTATTGACCTGCACAATCTTGTCTCAAGATACATCAAAGTACCTTTCAAACCTGCAATATTTCTTCAAAGATGTCTTAAAACTAATTCCCATTCCATCAGTTAAATCTTTGCCAAAAGATTCATCTATTCACTCTTTCATTTAGACTTTCCATTCAAAAGACTCCATACAGCCAACAACTATTTCCCATTTTACTTTTTATAATGGACTCTTCAACTTTCAAGATCAATTAAGATTAGATCTGAATTTCAATTATTTTACCAATTCATGACAAACACTACCAATTCCTTCTGATAACCTATTGTAAGCAAATGTTGTCTTGCTTCTACAAATTCCAAAATTCATTCCTTGTAATGACTCTCTTTTCAGATCTAATGAATCCAACCTTCAGTCTAATTGTTCCTTTATCTATCGATATCATTGTCTTCAACAATTCTTTAAGCAATCCTCAATCATTCTCAGTTTTCACAAAATTCTTCAAATCATTTAAATGACTTCAATGCCATAGCAAACCACTCTTCTATTTAACTTTAACTTCTAAACCTTTCATTTCAATTTACCTTTTAAATCAAACCAATCATTCAATCAACTTACATGGAAATTTCATTTTCCTAAAAGGAAAACATCTTCTCCTTTGAAATTTCAATCCCTTGTTGTTCTTTAGACATTCAAACCACATCTCTGCAAAACCATCAAAATAAACATTCTTACCAAACCTTCATCAAAGATTCACTGCTTTCCCATTCTGATCTCAGTGTCCTTTGTAGTATGATCCCCATCTGTATCAAATTCACTTCAGTGCAATTATACATATGCTGGAATTAAAATTCAGTCTCTCAACCAATCTCTACAGAGCATTGATCTAGCTCTGATACCAAAAATGACGCAGGAAACCCCGATCACAAGGCAATCCCCCCTTCATATACCAACGATCGATCCATTTCCGTGGACTTATGGTTATGCTCACAATCATCTATCGGAAGCGTTCATTATTAGCATAGTTCACATAACACTGTAACCAATCAAAAACTCGGGATACAAAGAAATATACGAGAAGCCCGATCAACGTACGTCGGTCCCATTTCGACGCATAATATCGGACCTCAAATAGAAATACATCCGCATCTATAAACTTTCGGGTTCGAGTATTTCAAACCCTTTCCGCAGCGATTAAATCTCCACCGTTGATCCCTTTCTGATCTAACGGTTTACACTTCACCTGATCTGAGCAAATAGTTCGCTCGATCTCAACTGTTCAATCAACCTTGCTTGATCTGACGGTTGATATTGATATCAGGTGGATAACTTGCAAGATGGTTAACCGCCCGATAAAGCGGTTTTCTCTCTCTCGTTCGCTGCTACTTGTCGATTGATAAATGGTATCGGGTGACCAGCCCTAAACACCACTTACCACTTTAGTGCCGCCCGATATTTTGCTTACTGTTTATGGAAACCACCTTCCGCCGATTAACTAACTCCGCGATATGCGATTTGCGATTAATTTTGGACCATCGATCTAGCTTTCGATCCGACAGTTAACGTTAAATCGCAAGATCACAATCGCTATGTCTCCATAGTTGGTTCCGATGACTTCAATGGTTTTCCGCCGATGCGATATTTCGGCAATCGCTCATCACAATCGTCCAAGGCCTGAGGTCCGCCCTTCTTAAAACAAATTTGTTGATGCGATGTGAAGGACTCTGATCTCTGCTGTTAATCTTGTCCGTTGATCTATGAGATCCAACGGCCCCTGTGCATTACTCTTCACCTCTTTATTCCATCTCTTTACTTGATTTCGTTCAATATTGTTGGACTTACGCCTTTCGCAGGTTTCCTCTGCCATACTCCGTTTTCACACACAACATTCATATATAACAGTAAGCTATGATATCTTTGAAGCAGGCTCAACCACTGTTATAACACTAAGGACCCCAATTATGCTTTTGAACGCTGCGATTTATAACTTAAGGCATACAAACAGAGAAGGATGCTTCAGTTGTTCCGCAGGCAACTATACAGAGGCAAGCGAAGGATTTCAATAAAAACAACACATTCATGCACACTAAATCATTTTATTCAATACAATAAGTTTACAGAGTCTCGGCCCTCTGGCTTGATTACAACAATAAAAGATCCTATTTCAAGCTTCAAATCCTGACCCTCTCTTACTCGATTCTAACCTAGCTAACCTCTAGCTAACCTATCCAACCTCTGAATTATACAAAAAGATCACAATTTATACAAAAGTGGATTCATGAACCAATTCTGGTTCAGATCCAGAAATCTCTCACTCTCTCCTAAAGAATCTCTTCAACTCCACTCTTTTCTAAACAAATGCTAAATCAAGCTTTCAAATCCCTCATATCCTATTCAAACCAAATAAATCTAACTGTTTGGCCTGATCTCCACACAGGGAGGATCAATCAGCCACTATACCCTTTTTCTCATATTTTACAATAAATAAACACTCTCATACATTTAAATAAATAAAATTAACTAAACTATTGTCTTCCAACCCTTTGTTAGTCACAAAATGTGATCATGCCATCACATTGCTGACTAGGCCTGAATGCTCCTGCATCAAACAACCTTCTCTAATGGCATCCTTTGTCTATTCGATGACTCCAATAACTTTCTCGCACATGGTTTTCCTTCTACTTGTGCATTACTTATTACTTGCATTTGTAGAGGCTCCTTTTGGGTTCCAAGTTCCAATATTAAGTCTACACTGATAATAAACGAGTAGCGGAGACATTACTTCTTGCTAACATTTCTAGTCAAGATATAAAGGGTTTTAAAATGCCATAGGATGAGCAGATGATATTTCCGCCTCTTTTTAGATATGCAATATAGTAGTAAAGGCTTCCCCATATTTTCATCACAAAATGAGCTCAAAGATCAAGTTCACGTAGTCCATTTTTAGTATAAATTAAAAAGTAATTATACTTGGTATGAAATGGAAATTATTTTAATTTAAATTATACTTTATCGATATAATTATTTTCTCGCAGAAAGAAATCAGCCTCTGTCTCAGCGCGAGGGCTAGAGTGAGGTTGTTGGTACCAAGCCATCCCACGAGTATAATCACTCAAGAGTTCACAAGGCTCGAGGCCAATCCAACAATATTCATAGGCAAAATTCAAGAAGTCATTACAACAATATTTATCAAGGCATTATTGCTCATCTTGTCAGTAGCGAGGATTTGAACCTACGTGGGGATGATAAAAGCCATTCTGCCTAACAACCTGAGATAATGCCAATTGACGTTTTATCGATATAATTTATCCTAAATTTAAATTTAATTGATTGAAATGCAAATGATAATAAAAGTTATAATAAATTTTGTTGATATAATTTATTTTTAATTTTTAATTATTTTATTATAAGTAATTATGAACAATAAATTTATTATAAAAAAATTTATTTATAATATAAATTAAAAATTATTTATAATATAAATTAAAATTTATTATAAATAATATTAATATTTTAAATTATAATATACACCACCAATGGGTTACTAAAGGTAGACAAGCTTTGCTTACATAGAATGACATGGCCAAATAGTGAGATCTTCATATTATATCAATAGAGATTAGGATAGTAGCCATAAGTATTGTAGCCATCTTCCAGATTTTCAATATATATATATATATGTGTGTGTGTGTGTGTGTGTGTGTGTGTGTGTGTGTGTGTGAGAGAGAGAGAGAGAGAGAGTTTGTGCTTGCCATTTTTCCACACCATATCCTGATCCTAAATTTTCAAAAATCAGTGAAATCAAGACAAGATTACCCCTTATCTCCTCTCATCATATCTCTTGGTGGCAAATTGGTTACGTGAATTTCTCACTAAAGAGAAATTGGTATACTAAAAGGGGTACAGATACCTCGTGTTTTTAAAACCGGCCTAACTAACCGGTTACCGGTCTAACGGCCGGTCAGCAAGGCCACCGGTTGGAACCGGCTGAAAAACCCGGTCAGGAAGGCAATGTGGCGAAGTTTTGGCCCTAATCGGCCGGTTTAGTCAAACCAGCCCAATCCTAAACTGGCCGGTTACCTGCCATGCCAGCCTCCACCATTTGTATTGCTGGTTTGGCATGTGGTGTGAAGAAAGTTTGCTATGGAAACTAAAATTGTGTCACTCTATGGTTGAAATTTGCATTATGGTTACGTTACTCGGTAGCAGGGGATTCTTCATTACAAGTTTTTTTAAGGCATGTTGGACTGTACAAAACATAGACAGTGTACTGATTTCATGTCCGTTGTTCCACTATGGTATTGGCAGCCTGTAGGGCACGTTGAATTCCAACCAATTGAGGATGGTAAGTTTGGAGAATTCACAATTTAAAGGCTGTAAGTGCACTATGTCTGGTCCTGTTTCAACATCTTAGACAACCTGCAAATTTAACACCGTTTCCAGTAGTGAAGTATATCTCCAGGAATCATGTAACAAAATTCAAGTAGCAAATGTATCAACAGAAAGAACACTCCAGTACAATGTTTCTTTTCAGATTATAAATGAATTCTGGTTGAACCTGATTTCATGCCTAGATCATCCTTCGGCCAAGCAGCCAAAAGACTAGAAATAATCTCCAGTAAACATGTAACAACAATCAAGTAGCAAAATGTATCAGCAGAAAGAGCGCTCCAGCAGAATGTGTTCTCTAGTTTAGAAAGAATACTGGTTGAACCTGATTTCATGCCTAGATCATCCTTGGGCCTAGCAGCCAAAAGACTAGAAACAATGGTCGCAGTCACCTTTCAGAATGTAACAAAGAATACTTTGAGCTTGTCTAAGGGAACACCTCACCTCTTATTGCTCACAATTTGGTTATAGTAAAACTTAAAAGGTAAGCTCAAATATTAAAGGAAAAGGAATAATCAACCCTTCTATAGATACTGTATGCTCAGTCCTGTTCCTGGCAGCAGAATTACAGAGGGTGCATGATTTTGGAACATTTTTGTGGTTATGGTTATATATATATTCCCAACCTTCTTTCGTGTTTAAGGGCTGACCTAAGACAAGATGCGGGAATGTTTGAGAAGACATATAGACTGAAGATTAAATTGATTTAAAATAGAGTTTTAAATCTGAGCCGACCTGTCCATATAACCAGAAGCAGTTTAACTTGAGACCATGAAGAGCTTGAAAGAAAAACATGTTGACCCACTTGTCCATATATAAAGGTGGATTTGAGGTTTAGTTTACATGATGTGTACAAATTTGTAAGGCATAGATGGCATTTGTATTATTGGTTTGTTTGTGGAGATCCTATCTCTGACATGGATATTGAGAGTTTAATAGAGAAATGTCTAATTGGCATACTCAATTACTCCAATTCCAATTAGCGTCAAAGACCATCTCATGAAGCACAGAGAAAGCATTGTAGGGTCTATCTTTGATGATCTCAAAGAGCCAAACATGGTGGAGGCAGGTGCCATTTTTCATTATTAATGAACAACCATATCTTTTCATTGTGGTGATTCAGTGCAAGATAAAGGGTTTTTTTATGGCAATAAAATTGCAAACCACACAAATTGTTCATTTGAGTCATTGCTTATGTATTTTACTATTTTGTCGATGATATGTATTGCACTCGGTGCCATTTTGATATATTCACCTTTACATGGCATATAAATGAGCAAACTTTGCATATTTTGTCTCTATTGGCTTGGAATCATGGTTTTAAATCTTAAAAATAGTTTTGTTTCATTAAAAATTAATTATTTAACGTATTTTTCTAAAACCGGTTCGTTTAAACCTAACCAGTCTCGGTTCGACCAGTTCCGGTCGGTAAACTAGTTCATTAGGTGGATAGGTCCTTGTCACATATGGTTCATTGCTTGCCACTTTTCTCCACCATAATTTGATCCTGACTTTTCAAAAATCAGACGAATCAAGACAAGGCTACCCCTTATCTCCCCTCTTATTTCTCCTAGTGGTGAACTGTTGGAATTTCTAACTGTTAGAAACCCTTCATGTACTTTTTTTATTTATTTCTACCTACTTGTTCTAATTAATTAACAAGTTATTTGCCATGTAAATACTGAAAATAAATACAAATACATGCTCAACGCATTATAGATCATCAACTGAAGGAAACAAAACAACCACACAAGTGACACCATTGTTTTTGGACCAATGTCCCTGAAAAACCCCAATGCGGGAAAATTGGTGCAGTTATCTGAGGGTTTTAATTATTAAGCAGTTTTAGAACACAATCTGGGTGCCAAAACCACTCACCCAACAGAGAATAATCTCGGCAATAGTACCTCTCAGTCGAAGACAGATGTTCCCACTGAAAACCCGGATAAACACTTTGACAACTCCCAACTCCAATCTGCCCCACGAAAACCCCAGCGTCACCCTAGCTCGCCCTGCGTCAACCTCTGGAGGCACTACGTCAGCCCTTAGAGCCTCTGCGTCACCCACGCTGGCTCTCTGAGGCACTGTGCAACTCCTAGCTGCCTCTGTGTGAACCCTAGCTGGCTCTGCGTGAACCTTTGGTTGGCTCTGCATCCCTCTCTCCCGGCTTCTGCGTTGATCCTCCTGGTACTATCTCTGCCTCTCTACTTTTGTATTCACTGCCCCTCAGCTGCAACTCTGATCACTCTTTTGACTTCCTCAACAAACCCTGCCCCAGAAAATCGAAATCTTGATCAACTCGGTGTGTTCTCCAAGTGACCCTCAAGCCTCCTTTTATACTTTTCTCGTTGACAATTCAATGGCCGAGATTAAGTCCCTAATCAACGACTAAGATTAATTCTGGCTTGATCCATGACTTTTGGACCATTCTAACACAGTTTTATATCAATACACATTAATATTTTATTTTCCCTAAGTTTAGACTTAGGGACTCCATTAAAAATATTAATTATTTTAATATCTCTCAAACCGTTAAGAATCTGCCCAAACCATTTCTGGGTATTGGAGATCTCACCTCTTCACCAAGTTTCGAGGCTAGAGCACATCTGATGCTACCCCAAATCAACACGAACAAGCTAAGTAATTTTCTCAGTAAAGAGAAACTAGTATACTAAAACAGGTCCAGATACCTTGGGATATAACCTTAACACATATTGTTCATTGTTAACAGTATCTTATTTCAAACGAGTCATACCATGGGATGTTGTTCGATGATGGCAGATTGAATGTTGTCTGATGAATATGGTAGAATTGCATTAGTGTACAACATGATGATTCTGGTAAAGAAAATACTGATATGTTACAACACCAAAAATGGGCAAAGGCCTGACGGCAGAATGGGCAACCTCCCAAAAAAACACTTTGTGTGGCAAAAAGCCTCAATCACAACAGCAACAAACTTAACAAAGGGTTGATGACCAAAGGTCGGATTAAACTGGCTAATCGTCGGGATCAGAGAATGACACTCTAATTCCAAAAGTAACGAACAGCGTTCATTCACGAGTTAATTAATCCTAACTTGTAGGAGTAAATAATATATTGTATATTGTGTGAATGAATGATATGGTTTGAATACAATGAGGGCCCCATTTATATACTAGGTGGGAAGTGCCCTTTCATAAGAGTCATGTTTGTTGGTGGGGTCATGTCCTTTCATATGTGCCCCTTCATTAATAATAAGTTATTATTATTTATAATATATATTTATATTCAAGGTAATTAAATATAAATATATCTTTTAGAAGAACCTTTACTAAAAAAAGGAGGTATTATTTTAAAAGTCAAGATGGCTTATTTTTATTATTAAAAAAGGTCCAAAATAATTAAATATAACCTTATCTCAACACAAAATTAAAAAAGAAAATTCAAAATGAAGGAAGTTATTCAAAAATGTCACTAGGTTTGGTCTTCATAATTATCATTGTATCAATGTATTTTCCATGTAAAAACGAAAGAAGAAAAGGCATTATTATTATTATTTCATTAGTCAAGCATGTTCTTCATGCTTCTAGGGTTTATTGAGTCAAAAGAATATTTGTCCTGAGTCAATTCATTGTACTAGAGTCAAGTCCCATTTGGACTTTTGAAGGAAAGTGGAAAAAGAATTTTATTTGAGTCAAGGAAGATGAGATGATGATAAAATGATTTGAGGTCTCTTCCTTTTACATGCAACGTTGAGGATGAGTTGGGGGTTTGAATGCTTGTTTTGCTTGTTGGCCAACCTTGACAATTTGTCAATAATACAAATAAATTCATATCTTCAATTTTACATGTCGGAATCGGATGATCTTTAGATCAATCCTAGACCTCTCAGAGAGAGGAATCCAAGAAAAATATTAGTTGTCATAAATAAGATGACCCATGTGGAGTTTGGCCCTAGTTGCCAATTTTAACACTCCCTCTCAACTAGGGAGAATTCCATCTGCTAATCCATCTGCCAGTGGGTATTATCTCTGCCATCAATGCACTGCACTGCACTACTCTGCGCTACTTTGTTGAACTATGAAGAAGAAGTGATCGAGAATGTATCATACCATTCTCTACTGGCCCGAAGTCAATCCCAGATAAAAGAGAGTGTCTCATACCACTCTTACTGATCCGTAGTCAGTTCCAATCAAAAGAGAGTGTCTCATACCACTCTTATTGACTCGAAGTCAGTGCCAATTGATCCCAGATCAATATCAGACATCCTAGCATAAGGAGTACAGTAGTACACAATGCATCCATCAGTAGTACTATGGTCCCTATCCTCATTTCCCTACTCATTGGCCAGATGAGAGGTACTTCCCATGAGTCCCAGACTACATGGGTAGGATGTCTCAGCAGGAGAAGATGAACCACTCATCCTGCCTACATGTCGCCACAAGGTATCACAGGGGAGGTTGAACCACTCACCCTATACATAGCAAACCACTAGGGGAAGGCTAAACCACTCACCCTGTACATAGAAAACTACTAGGGGAAGGCTGAACCACTCACTTTGTACATAGCAAACCACTAGGGGAAGGTTGAACCACTCACCCTATGGTTGCTCATCGCTCCAAGAAGTACCCCAAGCCCCCCAGAGCTCCGAGAGCTCAATGTCCATATCATACAGGACCCCCATAAGAGGGTCTCTCCACGACTCCAACTCGTTCTTAGAAGGCTAAGAACTTGACCTTCCCCAGGGGCTTTGTCAAAATATCGGCGACCTACTCATCAATCCCAATGTGATGGAGCCCTATTGCTCCTCGTTGTACCATATCCCAGATAAAGTGGTACCTGATATCTACGTGCTTGGAGCGATCATGAAACACGGGATTATCTGATAATCAGATCCCACTCTGGTTGTCGCAGAGGATCACGGTGTTATCCAGCACATGTCCAAACATCTCACTGAAGAGCTTCCTCAACCAGACAACTTCACAGGTTGCCATACTAGCAGCTATGTATTCAGCCTCAGCGGTGCTAAAGGCAATCCATTTTTGCTTCTTGCTCATCCAGGATATCGAAGCAAAACCCAAAGAAAAACAACACCCATAAGTGCTCTTGCGATCCACCACATTGTCGGCCCAATCAGCATCAGAATAACCAAACAGCCTCACATCTCCGACACTGTATCTCAGTCCATGAGTGATTGTGCCCAAAGATATCTCAGAAGATTCTTGGCACTAATCCAATGTATATGATGAGGCTCAACCATATATTGGCTCAACGTATTAACTGCAAAACATATGTCCGGACAGGAGTTCACCAAGAACATCAGTTCTCCTATGAGTTGACGATACTCAGAAGCATTTCCCAATTCAGGTCCGACAGCAATACCACATAACTTCTTGAAATTAAGTTCCATCGGGGTAGTCACAGGCTTGAAATCCACCATCCCAAATCTTTCCAATATCTTCACAACATATTTTCCTTGAGATGGGAAAATTCCTCCTGCCTTTTGCCAGACCTCCAACCCTAGGAAGTAGTGTATCAATCTTAGGTCCTTCATCTAAAATTCAGAAGCCAACTCCCTCTTACATTTGTGAATGAGAGGGTCTGCACCTGTTAGAAAGAGATCGTCCACATTAAAGTACCAGAATGAGAGGTTTATCATTTTCAAACTTAAATTAAAGGTTCAGATCAGCTTCACTTCTAATGAATCCCAGCTTCATCAGATAGCTATCAATCCTCTCATACCAAGCACGGGGTGCTTGCTTCAAGCCATAGAGAGCTTTCTTCAACCTACATACATGGGATTCCCGGTCATGAACCTCAAACCCCTCAAGTTGTTCGACATAGACTTCCTCTTTAATTGAACCATGCAAGAAAGCAATCTTGATATCCATCTTGATGTAGGCTCCATCCTTGCGAGGCAGCAAGGGCTATGATTGAGTGGATGGTAGTGTATCAGGCAACAGGTGCAAATATCTCATCGTAATCTACACCTTCCTTTTGAGAGAAGCCTCAAGAAACAAAGCGAGCCTTGAACTTTTTTGTACTTCCATCAGCTCCATGCTTGATTTTGTAGAGCCACTTAGAGGTGACAACCGATTTCTCCTGGGTCTAGGGACCACATCCTAGACATCATTCTTCATGATTGACTCGTATTCTTCATTCATAGCATCCTTCCATACTTGTTGCTTCACGGCTTCTTCAAATGATGAAGGCTCATTTTGAATGATAGTTCTCATGACGGCAAGTATCCTTGATACCTATTTGGCTTCTTGCTCTCACGGAAAGTCCCCCTTGGTGCAATATGTCTCTCAGCATCTTCGAGAGTCTCCCTAAGCCATGAGTGTCTCCTCTTGGAGGAAGAGGGCTCTTGGGGATGAGGGTCAATATGATCCATAGGTTCATCAACATCAGGCATCGTTTCATCCTCTTTTTCACCCTATTTTCCAGTGGCAGCTTCTTTGTCCTTCCTTGGGGTAGGAAGGTTGTTGATCTTGCTGAGGGTCATATCTTCGTCAAAGGTGACATCATGACTTATCTCAACTTCCCTTCGACTAGCCACATAAATTTTATAGCCGTTAGAATTTTCACTATGGCCCAAAAGGATTCCTTTCTTCCCTGATGCACCCAATTTGCTTCTTTTCTCTTTTGGCACATGAAAAAATACGAGACTTCCAGAAATTCTAAAATGAGAGACATCAGGTTTCTTACCAGTGAACATTCCTTCGGGAGTCTTGGAGTCCAATGCTTGATGAGGGCATCGATTTTGAACATACACGGTGGTATTTGCAGCTTCAACCCATAGGAACTTCAGAAGCCCTTGATCATGAAGCATGGCACGAACAGCTTCTACAATAGTATGATTCTTCATTTCAGCCACACCATTCTGCTCGAGAGTGTATGGTGTTGTAGTCTCCCTCTTAATGCCACCTTCTCTGCAATAATCATGGAATTCATTTGATTCTTTTTGGATTGGTTTTCGATCATGGCTTTGAAGTGACGGAACCAGGTGAACACTTCATCCTTCTTTTTCAAGGAGTAGATCCAGGTCTTGCAAGAATAATCATCTGTAAGGTGAGATAATATAAGTATCCTCCCAAAGAGTTTACGGGCATCATACCAGATATGTCGGAGTGAATCAACTGCAATATACTTGTGGTCTTCCTAATACTTGAGGGGAATGGTCCCCTTGTAAGTTTTCCTTTGACACATCCCGAACATACACCTTCATGCTCTACTTTGAACTCAAGCATACCTGTCACCATCTATCTCACATCGGGTAGAGCCTTATAATGAAGATGGGCAAACCTTCGGTGCCATAATTAAGATTGCAAGACATGGCTCCCAATGGACTTCCTCCAACTTGATATAAAGTGTCAACCCTAAACCCAAGAGTAAAAGCATATTTAAAATTCCTTTTCCAAACACGTACCTTTCCATCAATGAATGTCACCTTGTATCATTTGTCTTCCATTGCCGAAATGGACACCAGGTTCTTCTTGAGATCAAGTACATATAGAACTTCTTGTAAATGAATTGTGTTACCTTGATTCAATTTAAGGGTAACATTCCTTACTCCCTTTACGGGATAGGGGGCATCGTCTCCAAGGATAATCTCCAAGTTCGTCTCCTTCTCTATCAGATTAGAGAGAGCTTCCTTGTATCCGGTGAAGTGCCTTGAGGCACCACTATCAATTAGCCAATTCCCCAAAGTGTCCGATGGAGAGGTAGTGGAGAGGGCCGATATAAGATAGTATTCCTTTTGCTTATTGTTAACAACATTTGATTCTTCATACCCGGAGTTCCTTGCTTTCTGGAGGGTTGACCATTTCCTTGATGTCCCACATTCCTTTTTCCTTTGCCATTGTACCTGCCATTCCTTTGATTGTTGTTGTTGAAGTTGCCCCTAGAATGATTGTGATCATCATCATGTGATGTGTCCCTTCTATTTGGACACTCCCTTGCATAGTGGCCAAACTTATTGCAAACAAAGCACCTGCCCTTCCTTCCACCCTTAGATCTAGGCTTTCCATTGAAATGACCTTTAGACCCTGCATTATTTCTCCTTTTGGCATGAGCGGAGAAAGCAGTGGGTTGCTTCTATTAGAAGGCATTTCTTGCTCCACCATTCTTGTTTCTTCTTGAATGCATCTCGACATCAATTCTTCAAACCCTGGAATTCGATCATTATTGAGAATAGTGGTTCTAAATATATACCACTCGGGTGGGAGTCCTCCAAGGGTAGTGATAGTAAGTTCCCTGTCAGGAATGACCTCTCCAATTGAAAGTAGATCATTCTTGATCTCAATGATCCTTAAGAAGTAGGATTGAATATCCTCGTCCTTGCCCTTCTTAATATCCTTCAATTTATTTTTGAGAAATAAAATTTGATTTGCATCACTAACCTTGAACATGCTGACCAACCTGTAGATCTCCTTGGAGGTGTTCAAATCAGAGATGTAGGCCACCAGAGGCTTGTCAATGGAATCTTTGATAATATTCTTTGCTTTGACTTCAGCCTTACTGTACTTGGTCTTTGCAATAGCCGGTGCATTTGAAGGAGGCTCAGGGATTTTACCCTTCACATAATCCAACACTTCTTGTTCTTCCAAGGCCAAATCAAGAGACATCTTCCATCCATGATAGTCAGATTTTTCACGGAGCTTATCTTTAGCCGGGAAGTGGGATGAGGAACCCATTGAGCCTTTTTGTCCTTGCCCAACTATCTTTAGTGATTGCTCTTTCACTCTTGCTTGGGCTTTGTCTTCACCTCAACTCTAATCCCATGTTAATTTTAGGTAACAATGGTATGTTCTAGGCTTAAGAGCAATTTACTTCAATTTCTTTATTAGCCCAATATCAATATTCAGTTTAGCAATCACATCAGCGTGATAGTAAAACGCAGATAGAACATAAACATAAATAGCAGAAGACAAGCCAAGACAAGAGGACGCAAGATGTGGCACCAGCCAAGGACAAACCCCAATGTGGGAAAACCCTTGATCAATTCTTCTTATATTCTTCAATAGTTTAGCACAGAGAGATGTGTGAAGATGAGATGATGATAAAATGACTTGAGGTCTCCTCCCTTATATGCAACGTTGAGGATGAGCTGGGGGTTTGAATGCTTGTTTTGCTTGCTCGCCGACCTTGACAATTTGTCAATAATACAAAATAATATATCTTCATTTTTACATGTCGGAACCGGATCATCTTTAGATCAACCGTAAACCTCTCGGAGAGAGGAATCCAAGAAAAATATCAGTTGTCATAAATAAGATGGCCCATATGGAGTTTGGCCCTAGTTGCCAATTTTAACAGTTTTCAAATTTGTAATATAATAAAAGAAATTTTTCTTGTGGGAGCATGGTGTTTCTTCCCCTTCATATCCCTATCTCCTCATTTCGTAGGAGAACCTCTTGGATAGCTAGTCTTTGATTTGTTTCATTTCTTTGCTAAGCTTAGTCTCTAGATCTAGTCACTAACTTGTTCATTTTGCATTGGTTAGAATAGTTTCATGCTTATTTCATTATCATAGTTGAAATAGCATTGATAAATCTAAAGTAATTTCAAATTTCAATCCATTGTCAATATGTGGAATGGCCTCCTCCAAAAGTATCCCATGAGAGGTAAAAATTTACGATAATCCTCTTAAAACAAGCTTAAAAAGCTCTTTCTCCAGACTCTCGTGGTGTGTGCTCTGTCAACAAGCAGAGGAATCAAATGATCATCCTTTTCTGCTCAACCCTTCGATGATTCACATATGGGAACATGTTCTAGCTACATTATCCTTACCCAACAGATGGCACGGACAAAATGTTTTAGAAGCTTGGAATCGATGGAGGATGGGTCCTCGAACCATAAAGTTCATTGTCTGCCGCTGATAACCTACTGGACTATTTGGCTCAATAGGAACGAGATTATTTTCAGAGATAGGGTGGCTCGTTGGCCATCATCTATTGCCCAAATTGTATATGCCTACCATGAAATCCCGAAAGACGAGCCCACACCTGCTGGCCGCGTTGTGACACCTGAAGCCATTGATCGCAACCTATCTTGGGCATATTTTGATGGTGCAGCACAAGCATAGGGATGTGGGGGCGGAGGGAATAATTTTGCATAAATCTGAAAATCATCACTACAGTATACAGATGGGCTTGGGGATGGGGACAAACAATTATGTTGAATTGATCTCTCTTAGACACCTCCTCCATTTTGCTCTTGCGCGTGCATGCAATTATATTCATATTTTTGGTGACTCTAAAATCATCATAAATTGGTTTTACCCTTCGATCTAGGCTTTCCATTGAAATGACCTTTAGACCCTGTATTATTTCTCCATTTGGCATGAGCGAAGAAAGCAGTGGGGTTGCTTCTATTAGAAGGCATTTCTTGCTCCACCATTCTTGTTTCTTTTTGAATGCATCTCAACATCAATTCTTCAAACCCTGGAATTCGATCATTATTGAGAATAGTGGTTCTAAATATATACCACTCGGGTGGAAGTCCTCCAAGGGTAGTGATAGTAAGTTCCCTGTCAGGAATGACCTCACCAATCGAAAGTAGATCATTCATGATCTCAATGATCCTTAAGAAGTAGGATTGAATATCCTCGTCCTTGCCCTTCTTAATATCCTTCAATTTATTTTTGAGAAATAAAATTTGATTTGCATCACTAACCTTGAGCATGCTGACCAACCTGTAGATCTTCTTGGAGGTGTTCAAATTAGAGATGTAGGCCACCAGAGGCTTGTCAATGGTATCTCTGATAATCTTCTTTGCTTTGACTTCAGCCTTACTGTACTTGGTCTTTGCAGCAGCCGGTGCATTTGAAGGAGGCTCAAGGATTTTACCCTTCACATAATCCAATACTTCTTGTTCTTCTAAGGTCAAATCAAGAGACATCTTCCATCCATGATAGTCAAATTTTTCACAGAGCTTATCTTTAGCTGGGAAGAGGGATGAGGAACCCATTGAGCCTTTTTGTCCTTGCTCAACTGTCTTTAGTGATTGTTGTTTCACTCTTGCTTGGGCTTTGTCTTCACCTCAACTCTGATACCATGTTAATTTTAGGTAATAATGGTATGTTCTATGCTTAAAAGCAATTTACTTCAATTTCTTTATTAGCCCAATATCAATATCCAGTTTAGCAATCACATCAGCGTGATAGTAAAATGCAGATAGAACATAAACATAAATAGTAGAAGACAAGCCAAGACAAGAGGACACAAGATGTGGCACCAGCCAAGGACAAACCCCAATGTGGGAAAACCCTTGATCAATTCTTCTTATATTCTTCAATAGTTTAGCAAAGAGAGAGATGTGTGAAGATGAGATGATGATAAAATGACTTGAGGTCTCCTCCCTTTATATGCAACGTTGAGGATGAGTTGGGGGTTTGAATGCTTGTTTTGCTTGCTCGCCGACCTTGACAATTTCTCAATAATAATAATAAAATCATATCTTCATTTTTACATGTCAGAACCGGATCATCTTTAGATCAACCTTACACCTCTCAAAGAGAGGAATCCAAGAAAAATATCAGTTGTCATAAATAAGATGGCCCATGTGGAGTTTGGCCCTAGTTGCCAATTTTAACAGTTTTCAAATTTGTAATATAATAAAATAAATTTTTCTTGTAGGAGCATTGGGTTTCTTCCCTTCGTATCCCTATCTCCTCATTTCGTAGGAGAACCTCTTGGATAGCTAGTCTCTGATTTGTTTCATTTCTTTGCTAAGCTTAGTCTCTAGATCTAGTCACTAACTTGTTCATTTTGCATTGGTTAGAATAGTTTCATGCTTATTTCATTATCATAGTTGAAATAGCATTGATAAATCTAAAGTAATTTCAATCCATTGTCAATATGTGGAATGGCCTCCTCCAAAAGTATCCCACGAGAGGTAAAAATTTACGATAATCCTCTTAAAACAAGCTTAAAAAGCTCTTTCTCCAAACCCTCGTGGTGTGTGCTCTATCAACAAGCAAAGGAATCAAATGATCATCTTTTTCTGCTAAACCCTTCAGTGATTCACATAAGGGAACATGTTCTAGCTACATTATCCTTACCAAACAGATGGCACGGACAAAATGTTTTAGAAGCTTGGAATCGATGGAGGGATGGGTCCTCGAACCATAAAGTTCATTGTCTGTCGCTGATAACCTGCTGGACTATTTGGCTCAATAGGAACGAGATTATTTTCAGAGATAGGGTGGCTCATTGGCCATCATCTATTGCCCAAATTGTATCTGCCTACCATGAAATCCCGGAAGACGAGCCCACACCTGCAGGCCGCGTTGTGACACCTGAAGCCATTGATCACAACCCATCTTGGGCATATTTTGATGGTGCAGCACAAGCATAGGGATGTGGGGGGGAGGGAGCAGGAAGGGGTGGGAATAATTTTGCATAAATCTGAAAATCAACACTACAGTATACAGATGGGCTTGGGGATGGTGACAAACAATTATGTTGAATTGATCTCTCTTAGATACCTCCTCCATTTTTCTCTTGCGCATGCATGCAATTATATTCAGATTTTTGGTGACTCTAAAATCATCATAAATTGGTTCAACAACACATCTGCATGTCATATGCACTCTCTTAGAAACATTTTAGATGAAAACATGCTCTAAGAACTCAATTTACTTACATCTCTTGTCAACATATTTACAGGGAGCATAATATGGTTGCCAACCAACTTTCCAAGGCGGCCACAGTGCATCCCAAAGGACTGTGGATAATTCAGGAGCAGTAGGAAGATGAACACTACCAATATTATCACCATCCCTACATAGATCAGTTCTATCAGCAGGCTGATAGGCCCTAATTTTTGCAATATATAGCTGCGATAACTTTCTGTACTTGTTTTATACATTGTTTATATCCTTTCTATGAACTGTTTCAGTATACCCTGCATGGTAATTTATGTACAGATTTATATTTTTTATGGCCACGGCCAAACTTACTGCGCATGCCATACAGGTATCTACTACGCAGACTTATATTTTTTACGGCCACGGCCAAACTTTACTGCATATGCCATACAGGCATCTATCTACATGTATTTTTCTATATTAATGGAAAATTG